>OY728145.1:1729078225-1731578225 GCA_963277665.1 Viscum album
GGACAATAGCCATCCAGCATTAGAAAAAATCCTCCTCAAAAGCGCTGAACTATTTGGTTGTAATTTATTGAAAACTGATAAAGGTAAGTTACCATCCTCAATGCCAAATATATGGTAAATGTCAACAACTCTTAAATCCATCATCCTAACTGCTATGTCAAATATTCTTAAATCAACATTGTACCTCTGTAGTAAAAATAAAATGGAACCATCAATTTTTTACAATCATTGAATGTCACTAGGTTATTAATAAACACTTTAAACAACTACCAAAATGGAATCCTTTGAAGATATTTCATGTTATTCTTAGTAATATTTGGCTTAATATTTTTTTTTGACAACCTAGTCATCGAAGACCTATAGTGGCTTCTAGCTGATGTAGAGTCTTCTTCTGCATTAAAAAAATAATATCCATAAAAAATTAGCATTAAGCATATTTGAATATTAATATAAGATATAAGAGTGAAAACATAAAACTTCTAGTGAAAATTCCAACTACAAATTCCACATGATTTTGAATCAGTATGTTCAAATCAATGGACCAATCAAAATTCACTACGGAAATCCCACTAGAAATTTCCAGTACAAACTAACACTGGAAATACTACTACAAATTCCCATTAGAAATTATTAATTGGTTTAAAAGATTAATTATATAATTTAAAAATATATTTCAGTTGAAATATTATAACAATAACACCCAGTTAAAATTCTAACTAGAAAATCCCACTGTAAATTTTCAATTGGTTCTAAACAATTTTCATATTGGTAGAAATTTACACCGAGAATGACTAGTGGAAATTCCCAGGAAAAAACCCATTGGTAATTCCCAATTGAAATCCCACTTGAAATTTTCATTAAAATTCCCTATAGAGACACTAATAATTATCAATGTACAATTTCAACTCATTCATTCTATAGTTGGAAATTATAATTGAATAACAGAGGGAATTTACACTCTTATTTGGAATTTCTAGTGAAAATTTACACTAGGAATTTCAAATGGAAATTTACAGTGGGAATTTTTAGTGGGAATTTCCAGTGATAATTTCCAGTGATAATTTCTAGTGAAAAATTCTAGTGGGAATTTTTAGTGGAAATTTCCACTAGTAACTTGAACTGTGAATTCAACACCAAAATTGAAGTCATTAGAAAATTACAAATAATTCAATTGTAAATTGTTTAATACTTATTAAATTTAAATAAATTTAACTATGAATTTCTAGTGGGAATCACAAGTATGAATTACTAGTAGGAATTGCAACTGTGAATTTCCAGTAGAAATTCCCAGTGAGAATTCTCAATTGGAATATCTAGTGGGAATTTCCAAGGTAGAAGTAAGAATTATAGCTATAAAATTTCAACACATTCTATAAATTATTTTGTAGTTCCAAATTATAATTTCATAGGAATTTTGAGTGGGAATTTCTAGTGATAATTTCAAGTTGAAATTACCTATGTGAATTCCCAACTAGAATATCTAGTGGTAATTTTCAAGGAAGAAGTTAGAATTATACCTGTACAATTTCAACACATTATATAAATTATTTTTTAGTTCCAAATTATAATTTCATAGAAATTTATGGTGGGAAATTCTGGTGGGAATTTCCAATGGGAATTGACAATGGGAAATTTGAGTGGAAATTGCCAGTGGGAATTCCTAGTGGGGATTTTAAGCAGAAATTCCTAGTGTGAATTCCTAGTTGGAATATACAGTGGGAATTTCCAAGGCAGAATTCAGAATTCTAGTTGTACAATTTCAACACATTCTATAAATTGTTTTGTAGTTCCAAATTATAATTTCATAAGAATCTGAATTTCCAGTGGAAATTTCTAGTGGGAATTACTAGTGGGAATTTCCAGTGAGAAATTCCAACAGGAAATTCTAGTGGGAATTTCTGGTGGGAATTACTGATGGGAATTTCCAGTGAGAATTGTCCATTAGAATTTCCATAGGAAATTAAACAGTGAATTCAACACCAAATCACTGGGATTTGTCACTTGAATATTAAGAGTGACACAATTATAAATTGTTCGGTAGTAAAAAAATGTTATTGATTTTCATTACAAATTGCCAGTGGAAAATTGATAGTGCAAATTGCCAATGAGAATTCAGAGTATGAATTTCTAGTTATAATTTCCACTGATAAATTCAACTAGGAATTCAACACCAAATCACTAGTAATTTTCACTTGAAAATTATAAGTGATACAATTATAAATTGTTCAATAGTTAAAAAATGTAATTGATTTTCACTATGAATTTATAGTGGAGACTCAAACTGTACGATCAGAATTTTCATTGGAACTTTCAACTAGGAAATGCTATTAGAAATTTCAACTGGAAATTTACAATAGGATTTATCAAAGGAAACATTCAATTAATTTAATATAAATGTTTAATAGTTGTAATTTATAAATGAATTTTACTAGAAAATTCAACTGTAAATTTCCACTGGGACTTTCCACAAAAATTTTAACTATAAATATACAATATAATTTATGGTGGGAAATTAAAACTAGAAAACCCTAGTAATAATTCTCACTACCAATTCCTAGAACCAATTCTAAAATCAAAATCCAAACCATCAGTTCTTAAAATCAATTTTATAAAATTAGTGCTAAATAGTAATTGACAATTATAACTGAAAATAGAATTTTCCAGTAGGAAGTCACACTACAAAATGAAAACCATATTTCACGCTAAAAATCAATTAAATTACAGTGAAAATTACCACTACAAATTCCCAACACAAATCAATTTGAAATTATACTAAAATATCTCATTATATCAATTAATGGAAAACAAAGTAAGATTCAACTGAAATATTGGAACTTGAATATCACATAATAAAGAAAACAAAATATCACATTTAGACTGTTCTAATAACTCAAACAAACAAAGAAGAACTAACACAATATTAATATATCTATCTCCCTATGTGAAGAAGGTTTATAAACAACCAAATACTATTGTATCCTAGTCATTGTAATAAATAAAAAATAATCCAAGAAACAGAAATCACATAAACCACCTTCCATCTTCCATCATTTTCAATAGAAAACTATTTTTAGACGAGATATTCACCAATGGGTTCACCAAAAGATTCACCTCATATTAGACAAGTGATGTATAGAGGATATCATTGAGGGGTTCACCAATACATTGACTAAGAGTTTCACTGATCCATTGGTGATGGATCTGCCAATGCGTTCTCCAAGGGTTTCCACCACTCACCTTGATAAATATTTCCTTTAGGTTTCACCAATAACTCCATTGATAGCTATACCGATAGATGCGAATGAGAAGTTCACAGAGGGTTTCAATATCCAGGTCCATGGAGGATTTTGACCGATGATTTTTTTGAATCTTGATCGATTTTCCCTCACGTTTTTCAAAACCCATTTCTAATTAAAGGGACTAAGAAATTTCTAGACACGTGGCAGGAATCCAACAACTAACCTGAGGGTCAAGTTGAAGGAAGAACCTGATACAATAATTTTTTCCGTGTGACACCCTCCTTGGTGAGACCCCCATATGTACACACCTCCCCCTCCTTCAAACCTCCTTTACTATGGATATTCATCTTGTTTTATTTTCGATTCATGGGCGTAACTCCAAGGAAAGTACTCTTCCTTATCTTTCCCATTTCTTCTCATTTTCTCCCTCTTCTTTACTTCACCCTAATATGACCAAACCAAGGGATCTAGTTTTGATCCAATTTTTTGTGTCTTCTTCATTAACAGGGTGTGTATTCCCTTCTTCAAGACTCTTTATCCATTATTTGAAGCTTTGGACCATTCGCCAATGATTCAGGGTGGGTTTTCACCCATGTTTTACCTTTTAATTTATAGAACCGTTCTGTGATTGGTTTTTAATTTAGGTTTTAATTATTTAGTAATAATATAAATTATATTTATTGATTTTTTAGAGATAAAGTTGTGTTTCACCTTGCTTTTCATCGAAAGTGATGAGTTTCAAATTTTAAAGAATGATTTAAATTGGTTTTTTCTTTTAAACTGTGAGACCCAATCATTATTACATTACCCGATTGGAATAGTGTTTAAGCTTTTAAAAAGGGGATTTATAAAAAATTGAATTGATTTCTTTAAATGGGTTTGATAAATATTTTTAGAATAATGTTTTTAAAATTGGATTTCAACATGTTTATTTTAAAGAGTTGTTTGAAATGGGATTTCAAATGATTAGAAAAGGCTTGGCATTCTAAGCCCGTTTTATTGAAGGCCTATTTCACACTTTTAAGGGATTTCAAAATTTGTGTGTGGGTGATCCCATATTAAAACCATTTTTTCTTTTATTGACATGGATTTTATCCCCTGGGGGGATTTATATTTTGTATTTTGTGATGCTTATGTGATCAGAGTTACTTCTTGACAGGGGATTGGAGGAAAGGGTGAGATATTTATTTATGTTTATTTATTGTGGTGCTCACTTCTTGTTTTCTCACCCTTATTCTACATTGGTCATGGGAACCTAGGTCCTAGGGTAGGATAAATTAGATGGGATAGGCTCCTTTTCAACTAACTATTCTAGTGAAGAATGTTTACCCCCAATAGTTGGTGATATGTTATTAACCTTTCCGCTAGATGCCAGTGAAGTATATTCTAGGTTACCCATCCATAATAACTATATGGTAGATCCCTTGACACTTTTTCTTGGTAGTTATATTGATAAATGGAATTTCTTTGGTTTATTTTGATTTCCCCCATTATCTTGACTTGTGTGGCACCTAACTTTGAAGTTTTTATTTCTTTTCTTTATCTCTAACATGGTGTCTTTCTTTATTGGTCTACTTATTTTTACATTGTGTGTTGGGTTTTCTAAAGCACATTTAGAAAATGGTTTTAAAGGTAATTTTTAATTGAAAAAAAATTATTTCAAATGTTGTGTGGTTTCTAAAAAAATGTTTTACTTGATTGTTTTCATTTAGAATAATCAATGAAGAAAACTTATAAAACCATTTTGAATTGTTATTGGTTTTTAATATACTTAAGTAATAAAATATTGTTTTATATTTTTATTTTCAAACTTTCTTAGAATGAATCTTTAATTATAAGTTATACATGTAGCATTTCTGGTGGTGATCTAATGATCTCTTTTGATCATGCCTATCATCTTTTTAGTTTTAAGTTCTTGGTTCACTTTTGGATACTCTATTTAGCAATGATTGATCTGGGGATTGAGTTCTGTTTTATTTTTTATTTACTGCATTCGGTTTTTGGTTCCTATTATATGATTTTATAGGACCTACCTTTATTTTGATAGTATGTCTAGTGTGTGACTCTTTAAATGAGTTATTTATTACTTTCAGTTTTGGTTATCAGTGGATTGTATTATTCATGTGGAGACTGGGAGATTTTTGGAGCTGCATCATTTTGTGGGAGCTTGGGGGGGTGAGCGGAGGTACGATGACTAGGTCAGAGAGTGATTATCCAATAAATGAGGATAATATTCATTGTTAATATATATAATATTCATGTTCTTTATTATTCATAAACACCATTTTACTGCATTTTACACTTTGAACATTATTTTATATTATAATTGTAATTCCTTCATAAAATTAACTATTACGTGGTACATTTTTTAATATCATTTAAATTACCCAATGATCTTGATTTTATTTTCATATTTAATTTTCAGGTTTCTAATTACATTGGTAATAATTCGTACTTTTGGATCACTTGAAGATTCTCCTTAGAAGACCACCAAAGTTGGCCTTGAATCAACAACATTTTGGGCCAAGTAAGCTGGACAATAGCCCAATAAAGAAGCCGTAGCGGCCACGATCCAAGCCCAATAATTCTGAAAAATGAACTGAAGATAGGGGACATCAAGAGAAACATTTTATCCGACAGTGACAAGAGTTAATTTGGAGTTTTAAATGGAGTTTCCTGCAGCCCAATTTGGAGATAAAATTATGGTCCAGATTCTGTAGCCCAGAAAAACATCCTACACATTAAATCATATCTTTAAAACCATAAACTATTGTGGGCTGAAATTACACAAGATATCAGGGAACATCCGTATATTCATTTTTTGTCTTCTATTTCCCACTAAAATTCGTCCATATATATGCTCTTTTTAACACATCTATCGAGTCATTCAAGTTGGATTAGATTGTTTGTCAAGGATTGAAAAATCAAATCTCCCTCAACTTTCCACCCACTTATGGCCTACCATAATTAATTTAGGAGACTTGTACTATTGGAGGCTAGACCCAAGGCTTCAAAAATTCCTATTTAAGTTAATGGTGGTGGAGGAGTTGGGAATCTTTGGTGCTTTGTTTAATTGTAATGTTATGCTGCGAATTTGTTGCCTCAAGTTTTTCTTTCTCATGTAAGTTGTTCAATTCACCTTAGTTTATTAATAACATTTCTTATTCTAATATTATTTAGTTATTCTTCATATCACGTTGATACCTTTGGTTCAAGGTGTTAATTTATTCACACCAAACCTTGTGAAATTATCACACAATGGTGGAGTGATCGTTATTTCATTGTCTTTTTTTACTTCTCCAATTCCTCCCTTATGAGTCTACTTTCCACTTCCATTGAAATAATAAAATCAATGGATGGATAAACCACTTATGGGTTGATCCAAGGGAGTAGAAAGGGTCTGTATTAAATGTTATTTATCACCCTATTAATGTCTAGTCACTTATTTTAATTGAGATTTTTATTTGATGATTTTAAAACCTCTTCGTCCTTGTTGAATTTTAAGGCCACATACTTCAAGTTCTAATACGAACATTTACCTTGGAGTACTCATAAATTTGATCCTCCAATTTTATATGTGATTAGTATTATGGTTTTTTGGTATTAAACTAGTATGTGATGAATTTTTTTGATCTTCTTGAATAAACCCATCTTGAATATAAGAAGTTGAAATAATTGAAAAAGAATTTCATCCAATCCACCCAAGTGATAACCTAGGATCAACTCATTATTTTAAATTGAATTAACTTAAGTCTCTTAACGTTCACTTAAACCCATATAAAATTAACCCAATTTGGCCAATTCATATCCATAAACAATCCATAGAATGTACGTGTCTATAGGTTACTTCTTAGGTCTCTGAGGATTCGACAACCCAAGCTAAACTACAAGCGACCTCTTAACCCTAAAAACTTGGGTAAATTTGGGTGAGACCAAATTTTGGTGCCATTACCGAGGACCCAAGTAATTCATCTAAAAACCTCTTCTATTATCCCCCATTTCTTCTATTCTCATCCAAATTCTATTATCTTTTCCATTTATCATTTTTTTTCTTTTGGCGCATGTCCACCTACACTCGTGACCAATAAAACCATCTAGTTAGGGTTGATAGTCCTAGGGTTGTAGAGTCAAGTACACAAAGGGAACTCTTTACATTAGATCCTAATATTACAAATACTCTAGAGTCAAAAATTTATCCCATTTCAATGGATGGTCTTTAAAGAAACCAACTCATAAACCCAGGTGGGAACCAAAATGGAAATCCAAATGAGGCAGCCTCAAACTTGGGGAATGCAGTCGATCAAACCATGAATGACTACCTCACACCTGCCTGGACCAATGATCCCTCATAAATTAGTCATAATTCCCTAGGATATTACAAATACATCTTTAAACCCCATGTCTTAAACCACCTTCCCACATTCCATGGAATGGAGTCCGAGATGCCCTACCTTCACGTCAAGGAGTTCAATGACATTGTAGAAACCATGTGTCCCATACATCAACTAGAATCAGCTAAGATGAGGCTATTTCATTTTTATTTAAAGTATTGAGTTAAAAATTGGATAAAAAATTTGATACCATCATCCATCAACTCTTGGGGCCAATTACAAAGAGAATTCTACAAAAAATAATTTCCCCACCACAAAACAATTGCACTTAAAAAGAGTATCCAATTTTTTTTGAAAAAGAGGGGGAGTCATTCTATGAAACACGGGAGAGGTTCAAAGACACCCTAAACATGGTTCCACACCATGGTTTTTCTATTACTGAACAAGTGAGAACTTTATATGAAGGGTTGGGACTAGGAAAAAAACAATTCATTGACATGATGTGTAATGATACCTTTAAAAACAAAGCCCCAAATGATGCTTATGAGTATCTAGAAATCCTTGCCGAACAAAAGAGAACATGGGGAACATCACCTTATTCTGAAAATACACAAAGAACTACTATAATGCATACACTTAGATAAGAGGAAAGACTTATGGCTAAACTTGCTACACTCACTAGGAAGGTCGAGGAGATCGATCTTATGAAGGTCCATGAAATTCAAACTGTTGAACTTGTTTGCACAATTTGTGACAAACATGACCACAAGACTGACAACTACCCAACCATCCCCTCCATTAAATATATTCTTCTAGGAGGACCACCGGCAGATGTTAATGATCTTAACTTCCAAAATCCCCAATACCAAAACACATTCAACCTAAGGTATAATGACCACCCAGGCTTCCGCTGGAAAGATAACCAACAACCTAGACAACCATATGGACCAAACCCCTACCCTACACAAAATTTCCAAAACCATAACCAATTCCAACCACAACCAGTATAATACCGACATCCTCTTATCCAATAACAACAACCCATCCAAAACCCAAAGTATCCTCCTGGGATAAACCAACCAGCACAAGACCCTACCCAGCCTGTCCCTCTACCAATCCTTGAACAGTTGTGTAAACAAATAGAGAAAATGAACTCATAAGTCTCATCCCTTAAACATGAACTAAAAACCATAAAAACTAGGAAGGAACCCATGCCTACTCATGCGGTACCATCCTCAAATTTAAGGGTAGAGTCAAGTTTCACTCAAACAAATCATGAACAACTAAAGGTTGTGACAGTTTTAAGAAGTGGGAAATCAATTGAGAAACATGAAAAAATATTTCAAAAACCATATGAAGATTCAAACTCTAATGAAAATTCAAATGAACCACCTGATCAAACTGAAAAAACTGATAACAATGTGAAAGAAACAACTCTTCAAAAAACAATCCCACAACCTGCACCATTTCCTCAATGCATGAGGGGGAAAACCAAGCCTGAATTGAGTGAAACATTGAGAGAAATATTCCCACAAGTCAAGTTGAACATTCCACTACTCAATGTCATTCAAACCATTCCTTCATACTCAAAATACCTTAAGGACCTCTGCACATTCAAAATGAAATTATCACATAATAACCAAGTACTTCTAGCAACAAATGTTATCACAACAATCCAAGGAACCCTTCCACCAAAGATGAAAGACCCAGGATTCCCTTACATAAATGTGGAACTAGGAGAGAAAATTTTTGTCAAATCCTTGTGTGACCTAGGTTCCAGTGTCAATATCATTCCCTATGTTGTGTACTGCCAGTTAGGACTGGAAGAGATCCAACCCACATCTGTCACACTTCAACTTGCTGATCGTAGTATTAGGGTTCCAAAGGGAATTTTAAAGGATGTTCTGGTAAAAGTAGAAAAATTCATATACCCTGCTGACTTCATTTTCCTTGACAAAAATAAAAACTTGTGAAATAAGGAACAAACCCCAATCATCCTTAGACATCCCTTCCTTACAAAAATCAACTCTGTTATCTGAGTCCGAAATGGAAACATAACCATCACCTTTGGAAACATGAGTCTAGACTTGAACATCTATAATGAAAACTCTAAAATTGGGGATGATGAAGAGATCCATGAGGTTAATTGGATTGGTAGTGTTGATAGTGAACTTGAGGACCATTAAGGAATTACTGAAGGATGTTTAATTCAAGAAGAGATTGATTTTCTTTGTTCATATGAGGGAAATTTGTCTCCTTGGATTGAATCTATTTCATATAGCTCTATTGATGATTTTATTGAATCACAAATCAATGATACCATTGGTGAAATCAATAACATTGACTCCATACCCATTCATGAAACTAATATGGATAATTTAGTGGATGAAAATTTTGTTCACAAGGAACCAATTCTGTTAAGAAATATGAACAAAGAAACTAAGTTCAATACAAAGTCCCATCCTTCCTTGGAAAGTGATAACCAATCAGATCTAGAATTTAAGTTCCTACCTTCATCACTCAAGTATGCTTTCTTAGGGGAAAATCGATCCTTTCTTGTTTTCATTTATTCCTCTCTTGAAGCCAATCAATAGATGATGCTTCTGGATGTCCTAAGAAAGCATAAGAAATAAATTGGATGGACCCTTTCTGATATCCCTAGGATTATCCCACTCATTGGAACTCATAAAATTTTTCTTGAATATGAATCCAAACCATGTCATCAACCTCAGCGAATACTCAATACAAATCTTATGGATGTGGTAAGGAAAGAACTTTTTAAGTTGTTAAAAGAGGGTATCATCTACCCCATTGATGATAGTGAGTGGGTAAGCCCAATTCAAGTTATCCCAAAGAAAGCTGGAATCACTGTGATTACCAATGAGAATGGTATCATTATTCCCACAAGGGTCAGTAGTGGATGGAGAGTCTGTATTGACTATAGTAAGCTCAACTTTTGTACCAAGAAAGACCATTTCCCGTTGCCCTTTATTGATCAAGTCCTCAAGCAAGTGGCAGGTTGTCAATTCTATTGCTTCCTAGATGGATTCTCAGGTTATAATCAAATCGAGGCCTCCTTAGAGGATCAAGGAAAAACAACCTTCACTTATCCATTTGGCACTTTTACCTTAAATCACATGCCCTTTGGGTTATGTAATGCCCTCGGTACCTTCTAGCGGTGCATGATGGGAATCTTCTCAGACATGGTGGGGGATTGTTTAGAGGTATTCATGGATGACTTCTCCATATTTGGGGATAATTTTTAGGGATTCCTTCTGTATGTTGAAAGGGTTTTTTCAAGATGTGAGGATAAGAATCTCATCCTAAATTGGAAAAAATGACATTTCATAGTAAATGAAGGACTTATTCTAGGACACCTGGTATCTGGTAGAGGGATAGAAGTTGATAAAGATAAGGTCGACATCATTAATCACCTTCCCTATCCTAAAACTATTAAGGAAGTGAGGTCTTTATTAGGACATGCTAGTTTCTATAGAAGGTTCATTAGGAATTTCATCTCTATTTCTTGACCACTTTGTGTTATATTGGTGAAAGATGCTTCATTTTTATGGATAGAAAGCTGTGAGGAATCATCCTCTACACTCAAGTTAGCTCTTGTCTCTCCACCTATCATGCAATCTCCAAATTGGAAACTTCCTTTTGAACTCATGTGTTATGCTGGTGACTTTGTTGTAGGAGAAGTATTAGGACAATGATGTGAGAAAACTCCACATGTCATTGCTTATACAAGAAAATATTTAAATGATGCACAAATCAACTACACCACCACTGAGAAGGAGTTACTTGTTGTTGTTTTTTCCTTAAGAAAATTTTAGATCCTACCTCTTAGGATCCCCCATAACTGTGTTCACTGACCATTCTGCACTAAAATACCTCTTCCAAAAACAATATTCTAAGGCTATAATGATTAGGTGGGTCCTTCTCTTACAAGATATTGACCTCACAATCAAGAAAAAAGGGTGTTAAAAATTTTGTATCTGATCATCTCTCTAGGATAGAATTTGATGACAAATTATCTCACCTTTATGTGTCTGATTTATTCCCTGATGAACACCTATACTCTGTGAGTGACTGACCTTGGTATGCTGATAGAACCAACTTCTTAGTTACAGGGGTCATTAAAAAATTATTAGGGACTCAAGCTCGAAGGAAATTCCTTTCTGATGTTAGGAACTATGTGTTTTATGATTCATACCTCTATAAGTTCTGCCCTGACCAATTCATTAGGAGGTGTGTCCCAGAATCTGAAAAAGAGTCCATCCTTAAATTCTTTCATAGTGAGGCATGTAGAGGTCACTTTTCCACCAATAAAACTTCTGCAAAGGTTCTTCAGTGTGGTATCTTCTAGCCCATCCTCTCAAGGGACTCCTACACATTTTGTCAAAGCTGTCATAGGTGTCAATAAGTAGGGTCCCTTACAAAAAGGAATCAAATTCCACTCACTCCCATCTTAGTGATTGAAATCTTTGACTGTTGGGGAATCAATTTCATGGGTCCCTTCCACAAACTCTAGTGGATATATGTACATCCTTTTAGCTGTCGATTATGTATCCGAATGGGTTGAGTCTATTCCTAAAAAATACAATGATCATCAAACTATGATTATATTTCTCAAGGAAAACATCCTATCTAGATTTGGAATTCCTAGGTCTGTCATTAGTGATTGTGGAACCCATTTTTACAATCATCCATTCTCAGAACTCATAGAAAAGTATATAATTTCTCACAAAGTGTCCACTGCTTACCACCCATAAACCAATGGTCAAGCTGAGTTATCCAATCAAGAAATCAAAAAAATTCTTGAGAAAATGGTTGATCTATCTAGGAAATATTAGTCAAGCAAACTGTTAGATGCTCTTTGGGTATATAGAACTGCATATAAAACCATTTTAGGAATGTCCCCATATAGGTTGGTTTATGTAAAACCATGCCATTTTCTAGTGGAGATTGAACATAAGGCTTTTTGGGAAATTAAGAAAATGAATTATGACCTCTCATTGGCTGGAAGAAAAAGGAAATTAGATATCAATGAACTTGAGTAACTTAGGATGAAGGCTTATGAAAATTTAAGGATAAATAAATATAGAGTTCAAGCCTACCAATATCGAAATCTTAAAACCAAACACATTGTACCAGGTAAACCTATTATTTTTTATACCTCTACACTTCATTTTCACCTGGGAAAGTTGAGGTCCAGATGGTCAGGTCCATACATAGTGCATAAGGTGTACCCCCATGGGGCTGTAGAAATTCATGATCCCACTAATGGTCAAACCTTTAAAGTTAATGGTCATAGAGTTAAACCATTCATTGAACCATTCCAAAAACACAAAGTTGATGAAGACTTGTGTAAACCAAACTTAGATGAGGAAAATACTTAAACAATTAGGGGTCTAAGTTGAGCTAGCGATGTTAAATAAAAGCGCTGCATGGGAGGCAACCCGTGGTTTTCATGTTTCCAATATTTTTGAATTATCTTTATTTTTCAAATAGGATTAGTGAATCATTTTGATATTTAAAAAAATAGACTGTTGACATGTTCTTCTATTATGTGTATGGATGGGTATGAAAGGGGAGAACCATATTTATTTGTGTCACGTGGTGTGATCCTTTAGTAATACCTTACCCATAAATTTAAAAAGAATACAATGTATCACCAGTTCATTTTTTTATGTGTTTGTAGGTTAAAATAAAAAATATATAATAAAAAAATTAAAAGGACACGTCGTAGGTCATGGGGAAAACCCCGTCACAACCGGTGAAGCCACAGGGACTCGAACCCGGGACCGAAGGGAGACAAGGTAACACGCTTACCACTGACCTAGGACTTATAGTGCTTACTTATTCTATAATTTTTGTATATATATTTATATTTTACTTTTTTATTATATGAATAAATAAATAAATAAATAAATATATATATTCTTTTGTTTTGTTTTTTTGTTTGTTTTTTCCCTTTTTCCACTAGGGAACTCTGAAAGTGACATGGATATCAAAGGACTAAATTGGAGCAGAAAGAACTTCAACTTCAACCACCAGGTGACATCATTTCATGATCCTCATATTTCAAATTCCTTTTAGAAATACTCTCATATACCTCTACCCCTTTCTAATTTTTATTTTATTTAAACATTGGGGACGATGTTATTCTATGTTGGGGGGGGGGTGAAAAGAATGAAAAAAAATATTTTAATTTTGTGTGTATAAAAAATGCGTGGAAGGAAAATTTTCTTTAACATTGAACATGATAGCACACATTGCACACTTTGAAACTGAATATAAAATAATTTAGCATGCCCAGATTCTAATTTTAATCCATGTATAATTTTATGATCATAGATTTTGGAAAGTGTGGCTGTCTAATGTGAAATTTCATCATTTATATTTTCATCCAAATAAGAAAAAGAGATCACAATGCACATCCTTTGGATAATGGGGTATTAGTTTGAGTTCATGGGGTCCCCCAAATAAATAGCATAGGTTTGGTGATCATTTTAGTTTTAATATGATTATTCAATAAAATAAATAAATAAATAAATAAATAAATAAATAAATTTGCACGTAGGGCAATGAAATGACCTAATGTGTGGCTTTCAGCACTTGGGGATTATGACTCCATAGTTGTCTGGCCTGGAGTTAGTAATTTTATCTCTATTTGTAGTAATTTGACTTTGTTTTTTACTAAGCTAACTTGAGATGATTCCTGAGTATCTGGGCTTCACTTGGTACCCTAAGGCCTTTGAGTCAGGGAGTCATCGGTAAAGTCTCGCTACATGGGTTGACTCTATTGAGTGAAATTTCAATTACCATAGAAAAATTGAAAAAAAACAATAAAAAAATATATACAAAAAATTGAATACTCTTATTAATATTGAAATGTGACTCCACCTAGAGCTTCCATAATTTTCCCCTTGAATAAAAATGAACCCCCATGTCTTTTGTGACACACAACACATCTTCATGCTTAATTGATATTGGATGAAATATGGAGATGAATTTGAAAAAAAGAATGGTCTTGGGATTGGGATATTCTTGTGAAAATATATTTTATTAAAATATTTTTATGGGTTTCATAGTTGTTTGATATAAGGGTTTTTGGTGATCATTTTTTATTAAAATGTTTTTGGAAAAGGGAATTCGAATTTCACATTTTTGAGATATATTTTGCTCAGAACTAGAAAAACTCAGGTTAGGGGGGTGTGATTATCCACTTAATGAGGCTAATATTCATTTTTAATATATATAATATTCATGTGATTTATTATTCATAAACACCATTTTAGTTCATTTTACACTTTGAACATTATTTCATATTATAATTGTAATTCCTTCTTAAAATGCGCTATTACATGGTACATTTTTTAATATCATTTAAAGTAACCAATGATCTTTTTTTATTTTAATATTTAACTTTCAGGTTTATCATTACATTGGTAACAATTCATGATTTTGGACCACTTGAATATTCTCATTAGAAGACCACCGAAGTTGGCCTTGAATCAACAACATTTTGGGCCAAGTAAGTTGGAAAATATCCCAATAAAGAGACTATAGAGGACACTATCCAAGCCCAATAATTATGAAAATTTAAATGAAGATAGGTTAAATCAAGAGTAACATTTAATCCAACAGATAAAAGAGATAATTCATAGTTTTAAATAGAGTTTCATGCAGCCCAATTTGGAGATAAAATTTTGGGCTAGATTCTGCGGCCCAGAAAAATAGTCCACACATTTAATCATATCTCACAAACCATAAAATATTGTGGGCTTAAAGTTTACAGGATATCATGGGATATCCGTATATTCATTTTTTTATTTTACGTCCCCCCAAAATTCGGATATCTAGATGCTCATTTGAACACATCTGTTGATTCGTGCAAGCTGGCTCAGATTGTTTGTCAAGGATGGAAAAATCAACTCTCCCTCAAATTTCCACCCACTTATGGACTACCAAAATTAATTTAAGAGACTTTTACTATTGGAATCTATACACAAGGCTTCAAAAATTCTTATTTAAGGTAGTGGTGGTGGAGGATTTGGGCATCTTTGGTGCTTTGTTTAATTGTAATGTTATGCTGCGAATTTGTTGCCTTAAGTTTATCTTTCTCATGTAAGTTGTTCAATTCACCTTAGTTTCTTAATAAAATTTCTTTTTCTACTCTTATTTAGTTCCTATTCATATCAAGTTGATACAGTTTATTCAAGGTGTGAATTTATTCATACCAAACCTTGTGAAATTATCACACAACGGTGGAGTGATCGTTATTTCATTGTCTTTTTTTACTGCTCCAATTCCACCCTCATGATTCTACTTTTTGATTCCATTGAAACCATAGAATAAATGGAGGGATAACCCACTTATGTTTTTATCTAAGGGAGTATAAAGGGGCTTAATTTTATGTTATTTATCACTCCATTAATTTCTAATCACTTCTTTTAATTGAGATTTTTATTTGATGATTTTAAAACTTCTTCGTCCTTATTGAATTTTAAGGCCACATACTTCAAGTGCTAATACAAACCTTTACCTTGGATTACTCATAAATTTGATCCTCAAAGTGTATATGTGATTAGTGTTATGGTTTTTTGGTATTAAACTAGTAAGTGGTGATTTTTTTATCTTTTTGAATAAACCCATCTCAAATATAAGAAGTTGAAATAATTGAAAAAATAATTTCATCCAATCCACCCCAAGTGATAAACTAGAATCAAATCATTATTTTAAATTGAACTAACTTAAGTCTATTAGAGTTCACTCAAACCCATCTAAAATCAACCCAAGTTGGCCAATTCATAGCCTTAAACAATCCATATAATGTACGTGTCTGTAGGTTACTTCTTAGGTCTCTGAGGATTCGACAACCCAAGCTAAACTACAAGCGACTGCTTAACCCTAAAACTTGGGTAGATTTGGGTGAGACTAGAGAGTTTGGAGGTGATTCAAGGAATTATTTATTTCTATTTATATATGTTTTATTATTTATTTATTTATTATCATCTGATATTTGGTGTGGATGTCTGACTTATGGACGGATCATGTCAAATTTTCAGTCTAATTTTGTTGTTTCTTATACTTTGATTTAACTTGTATTATGGGTGGAATTTTACCCATTGATTGTTTAATGTCTATGATGCATGTTGTCATCCTAGAGGATTAGGGATTCTTCTTAGGTATGTCATGGGATAATTCGGGCCTCTGATGGATGGATGGATTAGGATGGTTTGTGAAAAATGATATTAGAGGTTTGAGTTATTCAGAGTTCTGAAGTTTAAAAGATCCCTTTATTATTTGGGTAGTAAGGGTAGTGTGGAGTCAGGTTGTTATAACTTGAGTGGTACACACAAGAGAGTGTTGTGAGCACTCTTCTATTTAGAGCCTCGAGTTTCTAAGGAATTCCAAGATTGAGTCTTGGATTTTGACTGTGCTTTTGATTGGTTTGATGTGTTTGATATGGAAATGATGTTTGAATTTCCAATGAGTTGTAAGTGATTTTGGGATTAACTTGAGTTTGAGGTGATGGTGGATGAAGAACTGTAGTTATATGGCTAGCCCCGTGGTCTGGCCAACCATGTGGAGCTCATGTGGATGGATCTATAGACTCCACTAAACCCACAAGTAATTTTATATTTCATTTTAAACTTGTTTTTTAACTATTTTAATTTTTGAATCACTCCTAAAATAAATTATCACTTATAATAGGGGAATTAAATAGGGGTTGGTATTGTTTGACATTATTGAAATGATTTTTATATGTTTTTTTGTGCTATGTTTAATAATTTTAAATGTTTATTTTTAATTAAAATGGTGTTTTCTTGTTTTCTAAAGAAACATATGGTTCAAAATTAGTTTTAGTGGGTTATTTTAAAAATAATTTCTTTCTTCTCAAAATATTCTTAAAAGAGTGGTCAATTTCATTATAGATTTTTAGAAAAATCTTTTAGAATGAAATTAATTTTTTATAAAAATGTTTTAAAATGATCCCTTTTTATTTAAAAATAATTTCAAATGGTGATATGAATCTTAAATGGTTTTGTTTTGATTTTGAACTGAGTATGAGGTTTTAAAAATTATTAATTAAAAGTTTGTGATTTAAAAAAATGAGTTTTATAATGGGTGAATGATGTGTTTTGTTTCAGTGTGGTATATGGTTTGGATTTTCCCTTCTTGATGAGACTATTGAGTGTGAACTTTGTGGCCTAAATTGAGTGTATTCATGTCTCATGTTATTTTATATATGTCTATGAGAATGGTTAAAGTAAAATTGTGGAAGGAATGTCTCTTAAAATAATATTCTCATAAATTTTGTTGTCTTTTAGGAGATATTTCTTCTATTCCAGTCTCTACCATGACTCTGAATAGAGTGGTGGACTCAGACCAATTTTTGCTCTCAGAACCTGTCTTAGAATCATTGTTTTGTGGTTGAAGAACTGGTTGAGACTTGGGAATCTAGTGGATGGTTATTTTATGAGTGGTGATGGATATTGTTTTTCATGGGGTTCCTAATTATTTGGGTATTCCCTTATTGAGTTGTGTAGTTGTGTTGAGGGTCTTACAATGATTTTCAAGTGGGGTGCTTCCTTTGGGGTGTTTTTGATCTGTTCTTGTGGAATGGTGGTTTGGCCTTATTGAGGTTGGGTGCATTTGTGGTTTCTTTGTGGCTTGAACATGGGAAGACCTTGGGGAGATATGATCGGGGTAGCTAGGACCAGAATTATTTTTAGTGAGAACCTGAGGGTGTTGGATCTTTTATGGGTTTCCATGGTATGGTACTTGTGTGGTTGAGGTCTTAGTTTGACCATATGAAGCATAGTGACCCGAGTCTAAGGCCTGTGTCAGTTTTTAGTGGGGATTCTTGTGGGTTCATTTTCCTTTTCAGATCTTTTTTTTGGTTCCTTGGTGGATTTTGAGTTTTGAGATGGATTGAGGATTTTTGGTCTTTTGGTGGAATTGAGGATTCTTAGTGGAATTTCATCTCTAGGTGTGTGATTTGGTTGGTTGTTACCATTTTATAAGAAAAATAAAATGGTGAGGATTCCTAAATTAGTTCTTCGTCTTCTCTAGGAATCATACTAGACATTTTGGTAGCTCTCTTAGGATGTGTTGTGCTTGGATACATCTTGTCATTTTGGACCATTTTGGCTCAACCAACTTCATTTTGAGGTAGGTGTCTCTATAAAACCCCCTTGCATTACATATTATAAATTGTTTGGTGCGTCTTAAATTCATTTTTATGAAATTATAATTTTTTTGTATGTCTTAGTAGGCTTATGTGATGTCCAAATCTTAGCATGGGCTTAGGTATCATGAAAATAGCATGTGAAAATGAATGTGTGGCTCTTCAAAATGGTTCAAAGTGGTTTGTAAAGTTTTTATTGGTTTTGTAATTATATGACATGCCACATTGGTTTTTGGTTTGATTTTAAATGTTTTAATGACTTGTCATGGACTTAGGTCACATGCCAAGTGTTCTTCAAATTCCTATTTGGATTTACAAAAATTGATTTAAATGTTTTTTAAAACGTATTTAACGTCAGTTCCATTTTTAAAATGAGCATGCTTGTTTTTAAATTCTTGTTATATAAAAATTAGGTGGGTTTCCCCCTTTTGAAAATAAATTAAGATTACTTTGAGTTTTTGGATTGTGACAAGTGTTGATTTTGATTTCTATTGGATTTATTTTTTGGATTCGAAACTATTTTAAAAAGGGATTTCCAAATGTACATATATTATAAGTTGTAAATGAAAGGTGTGGTTGGAACTTTATTAAGTGGTGTTTGATTTTTATCTTGTTGATCCCTTTTTTATTTGTGATGATGTTTATGTATATCTGTGTGATGGATGTTTGAATTGTGATTCTTGATGTGCTTATTATTTGGGGATATTTTTACGGGAAGAGCGTGAGGTGGTAATTATGTGATTATAGTATTAGCCTTTGGGATTTGTTATGGTCATGGGATGAAATTTTTTTATTATATCCCACCTCCTTTAGTTATTCTATGAGGAACCCTAGGATACCAAGTGGGATGTCATTATACATTGCTAGGCTAGTTGAGATTATGCACTGTCTAGTTTCCCCTAGTTGTATATAATATCTAGATATTGGGAGTGTCACAGATGGGATTGGGTTTAAAGTTATTCGGTTGATAGATGTGTCACTGATAACCTGTCAGTAGTTGGTCAACCTTGTGTGTCTTTTACTATTCCTATTAGTTCCTTAGGTTTTTCCTTATGATATCTATGGTATGTTATTCATTTTTTATTATATATTGATCATGTTAGTTTCTTACTTGTTATGTTATTCATGTGTTTACATGTTAGTTCTTTTATGATTGATCTTCAAAATTATGTGGGTTGCCTTATGATAGTATTGTTGTACCTTATGACTTGTATGGAATCACCTGGTGTGTATTTTGGATTAATTTTAAATGTGTTATTTTATAAATGGTTTGAAAGTAATATTTTAAAAATAGAAATGGTTTTTATTTATTTAAGAGTTTAAAAGAATGAGTTTTCCCTAAAATTGTTTATGAAAATGGTATTTTCATGACATGTTGAAATGGGGGGGGGGGGGTTGGTTTCCATGGTCTTAAGACCATTTTTCTTAGTTTAAAGGCTTAGTTTAAAAAAATATAACTATCCTTGATTCTAATTTGTAAAAAGGATAGTTATTTGAAATTATGTTTGTGATTTAGTTTTAAAAATCATGTGAAAACCTATTTTATATTTTATATTCAATCTAGAATTTTATAAATTGTATTACTAATTTATTTCCATAGATTTAGTGGGTTGTGGTGGCCTACTGAGTGCTTATGTGATCACACCTATATTATTATCTCTGTTGGAGGTTCCTGGTTCTTCTTCGGACCTCTCATTGAGCATTGATTTATTGAGGTTAGTTTTATTTTATTGCATTCAAACAGCTGTTCCTATTACCTATTTTGGTAGGAACTTCCTTTACTTTTCTTATAATATTTGTAAATTTTACCTTTTTTGATTTATCTTGTCTATTTAGGATTTTACTGCTTTCTATGAATGGGGGTAACTGTAGCTGTTGGTGGATGAAGTAAAACCATTAGACGAGCATCATTTCATTGCAGGAGAGGGTGGTCAAAGGGTGAGGGAGGTTTTTGGTTCTTACTGATGTTTATTGATTTACTAGTTTGATATTAGGTTGTTGATTCTATTTATTTTTCATAGATGTGGACGTTTGACATACAGACAAATCATTTCATTTTTTTATTATATTCCTAATATCTATTTTAATCTAAGTATTGGAAAAAACCAATCCCAAGTGTGTTCTTATGATGCCCAAGAACTAGTTGTCAACCCGTGGGGATTAGGAATGCCCTTCGGTCTAGTGGTGTGCTAGTTTAGGTGTCCTTTGGATGGACTTCCTGGGCTAGTTCATTACAATCATGGTTTGGGTTTAAGTCCATAACTTTTTTGGTCTTTGATAAACTTACAAAGAAAATTCAACATGTGATACCTAATTTCACACTTTTTGTGGATGATATGGTTCTCATTACAAAATCCAAAGAGAATATCATTTTAATGTTAGAGATTTGGAGAGAGACTTTAGAATCAAAAAGTTTCTATCTTAATAGGGATAAAAGTAAATATATGTAGTGCTATTTCAATAATGGATTGTATAGTAATGTTATAAATGTGAGATCGAGAGACCATGTATTCTCAAAGTTGATCATTTTATATATTTAGGTTCATTTTTATAATACAATGTAGATATTAATTCATATGTCTCTCATAGGATTCAAACTGAATGGATAAAACGCAGAACATATTATAGGGTGCTTGGTGATCATAAAATTTCTTTGAATTTAAAGGGTAAATTTTATAGGACTATTATTAGACCAACTATTCTATATAGTAGGGAGTTTTAGCCTTTAACGAGCTATCTTGAAAAAAATAGGGGTATAAGAATTGAAAATGTTGAGATGGACATGTGGATATTTTAAGATGAATAAGATTAAAAATGAATGTATTCAAGTAAAAATTGAAGTGGACCTGATGATGAGAAGATGAATGCGACATAATTAAGTTGGTTTCGACATGTTAGAAGACCTATAGATGCACATGTTAATTGGGTAAACATTTTTATTAAAATTCCCTTTTTTGGTTTTTATATTATTCTTTCATTCTTTCAATTTCAATTTTTATGTTTTTAATTTACTTTATTTTAATTTTTTAGAGAATAATGATTTTTATTAATTATTTATTTAAATGTCAAATAAAAGTTTCTTAATTTAGATTTTTTATTAAAATTTAATTTGTCTTTATTTTTTAAAAGTAAAATAGTTTTTGAATTTTTTTTAGAAAAAAATTATTTTCTTAACCATTTATTTTTCTAAAATTAAAATAAAAATATTTTGATTATTTTTTATTATTTATTTATTTTAATTATTTTTAAATTATTTATTTATTAATTTTTACATATTTTGTATATTATTTTTTGTAAATTTATTTTTAATTAGAATATAATTCTATGATTTATATATTTCTTAAATATTTTCTATTTTTTTATTTTTTTGAAGATTTCAGGGTTTTCCATAATTTTAATTTAATTTATTTTAAAATTAAACAATTTTTTTATATTTAAAAAATAATAGAATTTTTCATTAATTTTTAAATTTAATTTAAATTTAAATAATTTTTTTATATTTTTATTTTTTTGTATAATTTTAATATTTAAATCATTATTATTATTTTAATATTATCAAGTTTATCATGATTTATTAATTTATTTTAATATAAATTAATATCATTGAAATTATTTCTTCTCACATTCAATTTTTTCTTTAAACTGAGCTTTTCTTGATTTGAATATTTATTTGAATGTAAAAAAATAGTTTTCACCCATTTTTAAAATTATATATATATATATATATATTTTTTGTAAACATAAAAAAATTAATAGATATTTTATATTTATTTAGAAGTATAATAATACATTTTTTGGTTTTTTTCCTTTTTATTTTTTTTTCATTTTCTTTTTATTTAAGTTATTTATTTTACTTTTCTCTCCCTTTTTATTTTTAATATAAATGCTCCAAGACATGGGTAAGAAACTCTTCCAATTCAATAAATGAAAATATAGTACAAAGATAAATGAGGGTTGTGAGATGTTAGTGCAAACCTGATAGATATTTCATAATATTTTTATTTTTTTTGGATTTTTTTGGATTTTTTCCATTTTTAAATTTATTAGATTTTTTTTAAACTTTTGGTTTTTTAATTTAATGAATTCAATCTTGAATAGTTTTAAAATTCATTTTAATGTAAAATTAAATGTTTTTTATGTTCTTACTTTTTTAATAATTATTAGGATTTTTATTTTTAAGTTTTTTTAAAAGTTAAAAAAATTATATCTATTTTTTTAATTTAAATTTTGATTTTGATTTTTTATTTTAATATGATTATTATTATTTTGTCTTTCCCTTTTTTTTAAAAATTATTCATTTTCTTATGATTCTATTTTCAGTTATTTTTAATGAACAATTATATATTTTTCCTTGTTTTTTTCTTAATATTTTTCTTAAAAAATAATATTGACCTTTATTTTTTTCAATTTATTTTAATTTGAAATAAAATTTATAGATCATGTGTTTTTTTGAAAAGTGTGGCATAGAAAAATCATTAGAAGCTGCATTAGAAGCCTTTCTTGTTACAATATTTCAATCAAAGTAAGAAGGATCACAATGACTATGAATTAGAATAAATCCCCTCTACATGGTACATCATATATGTAGTAGGAGTCCATCACCTACTAATAGATTTATTTATGAATGGATGGGATGCCTTGATTATCAAGAATGTATTTACTATGTTATTTAACATGTTTATAAAGATGTCAATTATGTTAAAGATACTGTTTTTAATTTACATTAACGTAAAATAATTATTATAGTTTTCCCGTTTTAAATTTATTATTGAAATATTATTAATTTTATTTTATATGTTTTTATAATTTTTTATTATATATTTGTTTTCCCTCTCCCCTGAATCTTTCCTTTTATTAAAAAATAACCAATTTTTTAATTTCTCTAATTTATTTAATTTTTTTTATTTCAATCCTTTTACCCTATTTTATTTTATATATAACCTTTTTATTTTCATTTCTTTCTATTTTTTTATTTTTTAATAAAACTTATTTTATTTGGTTTTATTTTTTTAATATAAATTAAAAGTTTCAGTTTTTTTCCTTTTTATTTTTATAATTATAGTTTTTTACTTTATTAATAAAATAAAGTTATTTTTTCCTTTTTTAGTAAAAGAGATTTTTTTTCATGATTTTCTAAATTTTTATTTGAAAAAAATCACATTGTTGGATTTTCCTGAATTTTTTTCTTTATTATTTTTACTTTTTTATAAAATTTTAAATGATTTTTTATTCTTAAAAATTTATTATTATCATTTTTGAATATATATATATATATTCTTATTAAAAAATGCTTTACATGATTTGTTTTACATTATTTGAAAGTAGTTTTTGTATTTTTTTTTTCTACTTTTTATTTTTTTACTATAATTATATTGATTATATTTAATTTATTCAAATGTAAAATAAAATATTTGGATTTATTTTTCTTGAAGAGGAAGCATAATCCAGGGAAAGATTAAGAGGTTTGTTATTGAGGGAAGGTGTTGTAACTCAAAATTTTTCTATGGATTTATTTAAGAGAGGGGGTTTATTACCGGGTGGATATTCACCTCAATGATGGATTGGTTTTTCAGGCCCTAATTCGCTTTGGGTGATTTCCCTTACTCATTTTGAGAGATCCCTCATTACTTATAATGATGTCTCTCTCCCCCAGAGGGCCTATCACAACCCCTCCCTCAAAAGGTCCCCCTTTTGGCTTAGGAATGAAGGAAGAAAGATAATGCCCTCTGAGGCCCATCTTCAATAGGCCCCAGGTTGACAACTAGCACCAATGGTATAAAAATCAAACATATGGAAGGCATTTCCCTCAATAAAAAAGTTGGATCAGGTGATAAGATAATAACCATTAAGAAAATTCATCACATAATATGAAAAGGGAAACTATGTCATCCCACAATGCATGAATATGGTCAAATTAATATAAACAATAGTCTCTAAGTAAATACCAAAAGATAAACCCTACAACAATGACTCAACAACCTCTCCAAAGACCAAGCTAGTAATTTATAGTTCGATCCTTGAAATCCTCCTAGTAACCTAAAAAATGGTTTTTATATATACATATAGGGTGAGCCTAACATGTATACTTAGTAGGATCATGCCCGAGGTCTCTAATAAAAATGTGAAAAGAGCATACTTGTACACTTGTGAATAAACAATATAACCAACATGCACCTAAAGCGGTCAACTATCCATCCTAACTTCATTATGAAACTCTCACTAAATAATGCTTCCAAGTATAATAACATAGCATCAAAATAAAACAAGAAAAGACACCCTGTAGCTGCTTCCCCACCGATTTACTTCTCTCATACCCCCGAAGTCAAATTTCTTGTGTGCCCATCCCTTTCATACCATCATATCACATATCTATCCATCTTTGATATGGCTTGAGTCTTAATTTTACCTATAACAAACTTCTGCAGGGTCTAGCATCTCATGCTAGCATCAGTAAATACTTGTATCACAACCTCATCACTTAACCAGGAAGGTAGGGTATCATGAATGTGAAAGACATCAACCTCATGACCTCCTACCACACACCACATATCACACCCTCATCATCATCAGGCATCTTCAACACCAACTCTCATATCTAGGAATCACCACCAACTGATCCATCATCAACCAATACTCACCACCAAATATGAACCCCTCGTCTCACACCACTACTGAAGGAAGAGAGGTGAAGAGGAGGTAGCCATCCATCTGTTTCACCACCAACCTAGATGTTGGATAAAATACTAGGAACCCAAAATATCTAGGCATTGTTAGGGTTATCCAACTTTGGTTGGGTTTATATATAAATAAAATTAAAATACAATAACATGTAATCTCAAAAAAGCCCAACCTATGGTTTCACATAAAACATCACTAATTCCACTCATGAAACCACCTCATCATTCCAACACATCAAGATTCATAAATCATAATAACTAAAAAACACCAAAGGACCTGCAACAAAAGTTATTCTCATCAAGAATAATAAGCATGTACAATATCATAGGCAAAATCAAAAGAACTGGTAAGTACATGCGATTACTCCCGTCCTTTTAAATTTTAGTTAAACCTAATAATTTATCTAATTATGATAACCCATACTATCCACCCAAAGGAAGAAAAAATCATAAAATTTATATACAAGCATATAAAAAGGAGGGAATTAGGATCCCTTACCTCAATTAGATGTTCAACATTCTCTGAGAAAGAATGGATGGCCATGAATCAACCAATACCAAAGGGAACACCACCAAAATTTAAGGAAGACCCACTGGAACCTATCCAAAATAAGGTTTCATCAAGTATTTATTGATTTCCAACCTAAAACATAGGATATCTACCAAAAAATACTCTAGAAGGAACACGAACAAGGATAATGAAAATGAGATGAAAAATAAGAGTACCTTGATTCAAAGACTTCAATACAGAAGAACTAAGGTGTTTTAACTCCCAAATGGTGAAGTTAGAGGGTGGCGAGGGGTTAAAGGGTATACTAGGTCTTGAGATAATAATAAAATCCAAAACAAGGAAGCTGATACGAGGAGGATTCAAAATCCTTTATCAAGGCATGGGGGTTCGCAAAATGCCTATAGTGATCGCTGATCAAAGTATGATTCATAATTAAAACCTCTAAACCCTTGATTTTCATGTGTTTTTTAGAACCCATATCAAATCATTTTCATTGATACCATTCCAACTTCTATGAGATGTTCTAGTAAATTTTCTCCCCCTAGATTCCCACCATGACCAGCCATTATGGTGTAGCACCAAGAGCTTGGATTTTTTCACCTCACCATTCCCATGACTATGGTGTGGTGATCACCATACCATATGTTTCTCATAAGGTGACCCACTAAGTTCCACACCCAATTCCACCTTCAAAATGGGATCCCCAAGTCACTTTCCCTCATCCATTTCACACATGTGGACACCCCATATGAAACTCCCTTTGAAATGGATAGTTAGTTCATTTCACTCATCGTGGTTTATTGCTACACCAAAAAACCAAACTGCATGACCAACCTCTAAACACCCAAGGAAAAAATAGCCTTCCTCATGACCAATCTCCCAAGATAACTTCAATATGGAAAACACCATTCCCAACACAACTACATGGTTACCCTTAAAATTGTAATAATTATCCTCAATACCTCAAAATACCTCCAAAATCTCCCTCAAAACCAAAAAACCCTAGAAAACATAAAGGGATGGTTTGAGAAATCCAATCCCTCACATTATACAGCTCTCAAAAAATTCTCATCTTTGAGAATTAAAAAAATAAAGGAATAGGGAAAAGTAAAGTTTGGAACAATCATCCCATGGGATACTTATTAGGGTTCTCATATAGCCTAAAAAACCACCAAACAAGCACAACTATCAAGAGAAAATGCATCTCCCATAAAAAAATAACAAACCAAGAGTTACATCATCCATGAAAAAAAAATAAGTCAAAACTCAAAACAACTCAGGATACTAAGCATGAATATGTTTCTCATATTGTTAGGTTCTCCCATTTAAGCAACCATGTGTCCACAACACATAGGCCAAAGGAATGGTTCATCCATGTAAGACATTCTCTTAATGATCCTGGATATCAACTGGTTGCTCCATGAATGCCGCATCATCCTCGATATCTGACTCTCCCCAGTCAATGAAATATGAGTCATCATGAGGATAATGATGGATAAAATAGATGTGGAAGACATCATGGATCCTATCCATCCATGGTGTGAATGAAAACCAATATACCACCTCGCCAACATGCTCCAACACCTTGAAAGACTCGACGAACCGAGGAGAAATATTACTCCCCCAACCAAAACTCTAATTCCCTTGATGAGAGGAATCCCTCTAGAACACATGGTTTCTAACCTAAAACTTAAATGGACTCCACCTATGTTCAATATAATCCTTTTGATGGTACTTCTTTGTCTTAAACCACTCTCAAAGCATTTAGATCTTCTCTGTCATCATCTTCACCACATGAGGACCAATAATTACTAACTCCCCAACCTCGACCCAACATAATGGAGAAAGACACAACTGATCATACAATGCCTCAATTAGATCCATTACAATGGATGAGTGATAGCTATTATTAGAGGAAAAATTAACCTAGGGTAAGTGCTTCACTCATGATCCACTAAAATCCAAGACATATACTCCCAACATATCCTCCAGGTTTTGGATGGTTTACTTCGTCGTCCCATATGTATGGTGATAAAGAGTAGTACTAAGGCACAACTAGAACCCAAATGCATGATACAATAATCTCTAAAATTATGAGGTAAAATAAGGATCCTAGTTAGAAATTATGGTCCTTAGAACCCTGTGAAGCCACCAAATATCATACACATATATCCTCATAAGAACATCCACAAAACTCAACCCACAAATCTACAGAAAATAGGATGACTTTATTATATGATCTATGATCACCCAAAAAACATAAAATCCACCTATTTCTGAGGTAAACTAATGAAAAAAATCCATCAATATTTCCTACCACTTCAATTTGGGTACATTAAAAGGTTAAAACTAACCTCTAGGAACATGGTTATTAGATTTCACCTACTGACAAATCAAACACCATGCTAGAAACTCTGTTATGGACCACTTCATTCCAAGCCACCAATGTTTCCTACTCAATCCATGATACCTCTTATACACACACAGAGATGTATTGATAAGGGTGAGCTTTGAAACTCATGGAGGGATTCCTCATGCATCGTCAATGGAACGAACAACCTACCCTTAAATAATATCTAATTCTAAATATCCTTTGATAACACCTTTAGAGAATAATCATAAATAACACATTCTTGCATCACATACACCTCTGAGTCTCCCCACTAAGACTCCTCCACCTTCTGTATCAATGATGATTCGACAATCATATGATAAAGACAATATCTACTTACAACCTTATATGTGTTGAGATTCATTAGCCACAACATTTCCTTTCATTGGGGAATAAGAGATTTGAAAATAATAATCTTAGATAAACACTATCCACATATACTATCATAGATTTATATCCCACTGAGAGAAGACATACCTTAGAATATTATGGTCCATGAAGACCAAAAAGAACTCACTTATGAGGTAGTATCAACACAAATTCAAGGAAAACACCACCGCTACCAACTCCAGTTCATGGGTTGCATGATTATTCACATTGGAACACAACTACCTATAATCATAAGAGATAACTACCCTTTGATGCATCAAGTTGAATCCCAAACCTAGGTGGGAATCATCATAAAATACCTCAAACATCACCCCTTCCTATGACAATCAAATCACTAGGGAACTGATCAATTGATCCTTCAGGTAGTCGAAATCTTCTTGACACCGATTAGTCTAGGTGAATTTCTAGCCCTTGTAGTTCATGTTTGTTAGCAGGGCTACAATCTAAGATAAATTGGACACAATACTTAAATAATAACCTACAAAACCAAGGAATATGTGAACCTTTGCCACATTCTTGGGTTCCTATCAAGAAAAAACCTCCTTTATCATTAAAGGGTCCATGGACACACCCTACTGAGACACCACATGTCTAAGGAAACACACTTTAATCATAAAAAACTTTCACTTGGAAATATTTCCATAGAGTTGATGGTATAAAATAATCTACAATACAAATTTGAGATACTCAGAACAATCCACCTCTTACTTTAAGTATATAAGGATTTCATTGATGAACATGACTATGAACTAGTCTAGGAACTCACATAATATAGAGTTCATGAGCCCCATGAAAATTACTAGTGCATTAGTGTCACCAAATGACATGAACACAAACTCAAAGTTCCCATAATTTCACTTAAAGGAAATCTATAGGATATCCTCATCATTCACCCTCATTTGATGATATATTGACCATATATCATTTTTCTAAAACCAAATACATCTATTAAGCTGGTCGAACAGATTATCTTTGAAAGGGGGTAGTTGTTCATGATTGTTACCCGATTCATCTTCCAGTTGTCTATGCACAACCTTAGACTACCATCTACCTTAATAGTGAAAAACACTGGAGAAACATAAGAGTATACACTAGTCTCGATGAAACCCTTTTATATTGGATCATTGATATAGATTCTCAACTCCCACAACTCCATGGATGTTATCTGATAAGGGTCCATTGAAATAGAGGATGTTACCAATTTTAACTCTATCCCAAAATCGGGATCACATTGAGGGGGAAATGTCACAACCTAATCTAAAAATACATCAAGTAACTCATCAATAATTATAGGAACCTCTACTACCTTGGATTCCACTAAAAACTCTAATAACTAAGATAAAATGGTCTCTACATTCCTTCTTCCCATTCGATAGCTCCACTCACTAGTGAAAACCACTCACTGTCATTCCTTGTTAGAAAAAGAACTCTTCTCTAGAATTAATAAACAACTAAACATGTACAATACAACAAATTTATGCCAAGGATAACATCGTATAGTTGTATCCACAATAAGAAACCCCCCCATCAACTTATGCTACCCCATCATCAATATACATCCTTGAAACACATCAAAAAAGCATCCTAGGATCCAAATGGCATGGATAACACCAAAGGAACTGGAAGACTCTCCTCCTCCAGTCCTAATATATGAACCAAAGTAGGAGAAATGAAGGCCTGTGAAGATTTAGAATCAAACAAGGTAGAAAATATGGTAGATGATAAACTGATCATCCCTTGGAAAACCTCTATCCCCTCTAGCACTGACACCTCTATAGCATGAATATAGTCATGCTCAGATCCTTTTACTCATCACAGATTTCCTCCATGACTACTCTCTAGTCTAATTCCATGAGGGTGGGGATCATTATGGGGCTGACCTCTAGTAGCTCCATCTCCCCTTGATTGAGCATTATCCTACTAACCTGGCTGCTGAAAAAAAAAGTTGGTCACCCCTACTGCTGATACTTCCTCTAAGAAAACTACTAATACAACTAAAAAGAGACCTATAATACCTTATCATATTGACCTCCCTAAGTAGTAAGATTATAATATTATTATTGAACTCTACCCCCACATACATAACATGAAAACATAAATCACCTAGAAGAGTATCGTAAACTGTTGGCCCCAAAATGGGATGAGAAAGACTGTTGTGGTTGGATTCCCACTGGTCAGAACCACAACTAGCCTGATATATGTTATTTAATGCCTGGATATTTTCTCCTTGACATTCTCTACTAGTCTCCCCCTTAGGGATCCCCTTCCTATGAATGCATCATGTCGTCACTTTTACCTTCTTATACACCATCAAATACATAGGAAATGTAAATGGGGTGACTGAATACCTGATTGATAGGAGAAAATCCTCCTCTAGACGTCATTATCTAGACTCCTCATCTAGAAGGAGTTCATGAGTGAAACCTAAAATGTCTTTAAACTTAATCCTGAGCTCTCAAATTATTATGATCACCTGTTTAAGGGAGAGAAACTCCTACCTATTTATTTCCTTCATTTTTGATGATAATAACTCCAGATGAAACTCTTTCAAAAAGTAATCCCATAAAACACCTACCTATTTTCAATCATCTATATACAACATCGACCATTGACACACAACTCTTTGTATTTGAATGACCACAAACGGAACACAAAACTCATCTTGAGATTGAATAATAATGAAAGCAATATTGATCACCTCTAACTATCACTCTATCTCTAGAGTAGATATTATCCATTCACACATCACTAGGTTCAACTACTATATGAAATACAAATCCCTCTTCCATGCCTCACCCTCCACTATCGGATTGACCCTTCGATGATCCATTAGACCAACCTACTAAACCTATACTACCTGAACTAAATATAGATGATGACCAGGAGACATTCCTGAAAACCCAAAGGAAACTCAAAGCTCAGTCACATGGAATTTTCAAAGATTAATTAAATTAAATTAATTTTGATCTCTCCAAAATTACCTCTTTCAATAACAATCATAAATAAGCATGATGCATTACCCCTCTTAGGTATCTTCCCTACAAGTGGTACCAATTTACTTTATTATTTGATAAACTCAAAGTTCTTACGTGTGATCATAGGGGTACCTAAATTACTATTTCCTAGGTGGAATTATTTTCCTATCTCACACACCAAGATTAGCTAGTACCATTTCCCTAACAAGACAAGAAATCCTCATAAGTTCCTAACCCCAATCTCCATCCCAATTCTCAATAAAAAAATTTGATACTACTTTGTCAAGACCCCCTACCTTTAATGGTACCCTTACTGGGATGACAATGAAGAAAGAGAGATAATGAACCATAATTCTTACCTTTAATTGGCCCCAGGTAGAAAACTAGCATCGATGGTATAGAAATCACCCATATGGAAGGAATTACCCTCTATATTAAAAGTTAGATCGGGAGATAGAATAACAAACACCAATAAACTCTATCAAATAATATAAAAAGGGAAACCAATTCATACCATATTTCATGAAAAATGTTAAATGATACAAATAAGAGTCTCCAATTAAATACCAAAATATAAATCCTGTGATAATGAATCAATAATATCTCTAAAAATCAAGCTAATAATGTCATGCTTGGTCTATGAAATCCTCTTGGAAGCCTAAAAATTGTTTATATATATACTTAGAGTGAGCATAACGTGTATACTTGATATAATTGTACCAAAGATTTCTCTTGTAACTATGAAAAGAGAATACTAATTCACTAGTGAATAAAAAGAAGAACCAATAAGAACCTAAATAGGTTAACTATCCATCTCAACCTCACTATAAAACTCTCACCAAATAACACATTAAATTATAATAACATAATAATGAAATTAAATAAGTAAAGGCTCCCTAAAACCACTTCCCCACTAATTTAACTCTCTCACATCCAAACATCAAATTTCCCCTGATCTCATCCCTTCCATACCATCGTATCACATATTCATCCATCACTAGTGTAGGTCGAGAAGTAAACCAACCTATCCCAACATCCCATAGGGTCTAGCATCCAATTCTAGGATCTTCCAATATCCACATTACAACCTCATCACACAACCAGAGAAATAGGATATCATGAATGTGAAGTACATCAACCTTATTCCTTCCTCTAACCATGCATTAACCCCACCACATATCACATCCTCATTATCATCAGGAATATTCAACACTAGCCATATTCTCAAGGAATCTCCACCAAGTGAGACATCATTGACTAGTACTCACCACCAACCATGTACCTATGTCTCACTCCATTTCTAAAGGAAGAGAGGGGAAGATGGGGTAGTCAGTCATCAGTTTAACCACCAATCTGGATGTTGGGTAAAACACTCAAAACCCAAAACATTCAGGTGTTGGTAAGGCTATCTAACTCTAGTGGGTGTGTATATAAATAAAATAAAATTACCATAATAGGTTGTCTCACACAAGCCAAACCTATGTTTTGACATCAAAAAACACTAAAATCATTCATGACACCACCTCACAACATCCACCACCAACTACTACCCCCACTAATACAACACACCAAACAAGTATCCAAACACATTTCATAGTTAATTATTCAATTAAAAGTTAACCAAATTCTAGATTTACTAGTTACCAACCAACTTATATTTACTAATACATTTCATCGCATGTTTATTAACATCCAACTCATTAATTTACTTACAAAATATTATTTCTATCTCACACATATTTAATTAATAACCCTTGATATTTCAATTTCACCATTACCGCATCATTCCATCACTACCAGAAAACTACCGCAAACACACCACTAAGTGGACCATAAACCACATAAAAAAAACATTGATTCCCATGATAATACATCACTAAAACCCATATAACTCATAATAATCTTCATAAAATGACCACTTCACATAATCTCTCACTACAACCCATGCCAATAAAACATAGCTTCACTTTCCAACACCTTCTGTATCCAAACTAGTCACCATAATCTCCATATGATCCCCACAAGATCTCTAAAAAAACACAAGGGAATAAAACAAGCACGCAAACAATTATAATAGTGACTTAACCCTATATAATTCATAAAAATTCAAAAAGGACTACCATGACATTACTTATTTTATTTTATCGGTAGTCTCACAAAAATCCAGATTTACATGGGAAACCGATTCATTAAACATATATAAGTAGTTAACCTTTTATAAAAGGTGAGTAAAATTGTTCAACATAGAATGGTTCACAAATCAAAATAACTAAACAATACCCATTTCTTTATAATAAAGTGATTCTCCATAAGAACAAAAATAATGCAAAACCTCATTGAAAAAAATCATAAGAATAAGTAAACACATGTGTTCTATACACTTTAATTTTAGTTAATGAAAATAATTTATATGATCATTTCATCTCATACTATCCACCCAAGTGAATAAAAAAGAATAAAATTTCCATTGATTGACATAAAAACAAGAGAACAAGGATCCCCAACCTCAATTAGATGTCCAATGTTCTTTGGGTAAGAATGGATGATCACAAATTAACCACCACTAAAGGGAACACCACAAAGAAATGAAGTAAGAACTACCATAACCTATCCATATGAAGGTATCATAAATATTGGATCAATTTCCAACCCAATATAGTGGATCTACACCAAAAATAACCTTTTAAAGGAATAAGAAAAAGGATAATGAAGAAGAGAGGAGAAAGAAGAGTACCTCAATTTTAAGACTTCGATCTGGATGAACCAAGATGTTCAAACTCCCAAGAGGAATAGATAGAGTGTGATGAGGGTTTAAGTAGTAAACTAGGTATTTATAGGAAAAGAAAAACTTAACCAAGGATTTTGAGACAACCCCTTTTATAGAGGAGTCTTTGAAATCCTTCACCATAGAATGGGGGCTCACAAGATTCTCTTGGTGATCACTGGTCAAAGGGTGATATGAAATTCAAGCCTTTAAACTCCAATGTCCAGGAATTTTAAAACCCACATCAAACAATTTTGACTATTTCCATAACCATCACCATGACATAGTTTAGGTCATTTTGGTTCCTAGATGCCTGTCATGATTAGACATTATGGCATAACATCTAGTTCTTGGTTGTTTTAAACTCACAACACCCGGGACTATGACATGGGGATCACCACACTACCCATTTCTCACATAGAGACCCTACAAGCACCAAAACCAATGAATCCTACAAAAAACTTTCCCTAGGATATTTCCATTAGATGTTTCATTTAGGCTGATACTGTTTGTAAAATGACCTCCAAAATGTCCATCCATGATATTTCACTCACCGTGGTTCACCCTAGCACCAACAGACCAACTCCAGGTCCAACATATAAATACATAAGGAAAAAACAATCTACCACACACTCAATACCATAATATAACTTCAAAATAACTAGCACTACACCCTCCTCCATGGAACATTGAACCTTTAAATGGAAAACCCCCCTCAATCCCTTAAAACACCTACAAATATATCTCATCACCACAAAACTCACAAAAAATGTAAATGGATGGTTTTAGAAATATAGGCAATCACAATGCCCATCAAAAGGGAAGTGAGGCACTGCAGTTATTTAACAACATCAACTATTCTATTTATGAGGATCAGGATGAGAGTATGGTCTTATACCTAGGAAAGGAAGAGATTTTTATTTCAATTAAATGTTTGGGCTCAAAAAGTTCACCTAGATAGGATGGATTCTTGGGTACATTTTTTAAATCTTCTTGGGATGTTATTATAGCGAGTGTGGTTAAAGTAGTGTGTGAATTTTTCAAGGGGGTTTATCCCTAATTCCATGGATACTATCACTCTTAAATTAGTGACTAATATTTAGTATCCCTTTTTTTCTCCTATTATTATCCAATTATCCTTTTTAATTTCTCTTATAAAATAATTTATAAATTCTTAATGGTAGGTTATTGATGATCCTTCCCATTCTCATCTTAGAAGAATAAAATGGTTTTGAAAACGAAAGATGTATTTAGCGGAAGTTATTCCTTCTAAAGAGCTTAAAATAGATCTAAATAACAAGGTTTTCAGTGGAAATATTATTCTCAAGATTGATATGGAGAAGTTGTATAATAAGTTTAAATTAGGATTCATCCTTATGGTTCTCAAGAGGAAGGTTTTTGATAATAGGTTTTCTATCATGATGTTTTACACCTTATATTCCTCTTAGTTCTTTAAATGTCTTATGGGGTTGTTATTTGGGTTCCTTAAATCAGTAATATTTCTTCACCAATGAGACCTAATGTCTCCTTGTTAATTTTATCTCAAGATATGGTCCTTAAGAATATTAACTATTATATGGAAGTAAGATCTTTGAGTCATTTTAAGGGTCACTTTGGCTTACCTTGTGTGTCTCACCTTCTCTTCACCGATCATATTCTAGTTTTTATCAATGGTAGTTAACGTCTTTAAGATCCATAAAAATACCCTTCTTAAGTATGGGTATTATAGTAGTCTCTTGATAAACTTAAATAAAGTATTATTCCTATTTTGGGTAGTTATTCTAATGTTAGTGTCAACCATATAGAAAATTAGTCTAGTTTCTCCAAAAAAATCTTTTTCTATTCATAACTGGAGTTCCTCTTATTAAATTAAAAATGAATATTTATCACTTTAATTCTTTAGTGGGAAAGGGTTTTAATATAATTAAAAATTGGAAGAACACATTTCACTTGTTAAAAGGTATACTTATCATGATCTAAAGTGTTATTATGTTTATTCATATCTGCTTACTGTCATAGTGGTGATGCCTAAAATTGTGACTAAATAACTGGAGCACCTTTTTTGTGGCTTCTTATGGAACACAAGAGGTAATAAACTCATGTATCGAGTCAGTTGAAAAAATATCACCCTCTCATTAAATAAAGTATGTATTAATTTTCATGATATTGAAGGCATTGTGAAGGTGTTGTATGTAAAGGTTTCTTAAGACTTTATGAAAGGTTCTTCTCTATGTGATTTCTTATTTCATATGAAATATGGGAATTTTATTGAATAGATAGATAAAGGGGTTGATTTTACTACTTAATATTTATGGAATCATCTAGTTATGTTAGTTATAGTGGTATATAATTAGTTGAGGTGGATTTTGGGGTCAGGTAATCTAAAATTATGAAAAGATAAGTAGAATGGGAAGATTTATTTTTCTATGGGTACCTGATTCCATAAATTTATTTGTAAAAATATTTTCATCATAGGTAGTTTGTTAATTTCATTATACATGACACTCAATAAGGTCTAGTAAAAAACTTAGATATAAATTATAATAAGGCTCTCTTAGTGTAAATTTTGATTCCCTTAAGGAGATTATTGGTTTCTTACTTTCGTCATTCCAATAGGGAAGTGGGGTTGAAGGTAAATTGGGGGGATTTTATCTAAATATAATGCATACCCAACACAATTAGTTTCTTATTCTTGAGAATTTAAAACAATTTTATTCATATTAATTGATCTATCTATCAAATAAAGGGAAGTGCTTCTAGATTATAGATATATATGTTGTGATCTTATTTTAGAGGATTCATCTTCTGACATGTTTCTATAGAGTTTTTGGGTTTACTTTATTTGGGGTAACTTTTGTAGAATATATAATAAAAGGATGAGGTGTGGCTAATTTGAGGTGACACTAATACAAAATACATTTAAAATAATGAATTTTTAACATCATTTATTTTTAATAGAAATTATAAATAAATTTTAATGTTGGTTATAAAATAACTGAAGTTAAAAATGTGAGGCATATGTTTTAAATATTGATTATTAAATAACCAATGTTTAAAACTAGATTTTCATGTCGGTTTCTTAAATAACCAATGTGAAAAACCATTAATTTTTTATGAAATATTAGTAAAAGACATTTTTTTCTTTCATTATTTCAATAATAGTCGATTCTCTCTCATATAGTGAACCATAACCCTTCGTTATTTGATTCAGTAACCTCAAATTTATTTCAACTAGATTTAACTGCCATCGTTCACCATCATCCATCATTGACTTTTACTTTTGATATCTCTTTACATTCTTCCATCACTCATTTTCATCATCCTCCACCTTATTAGGTATCTTTATTAGAAGGGTTATGGTTTTATATGTCTTCTTATTAATGGTTTTTCTATTTTCATTAGAAGGTTTAATGATACATATTTGTTAGTTAATCATTATATTTATTAACTTTACACATTAAAAAACAATAGATATTTCTTTAACAAATTACTATTTTTTTAATATATGTCAATATTCAATACATTTAGGTATCTTATACTATTCTTTATTTTTTTATTTTACTATTCTTTGATAATTTTCATTTTTCAGATATAATTTGATTCATTGAAAATATTTTTGTTGTAAAAATTATTCTACTTATGAATATTATAAAAACTTATGGGAACTCATGCTTTGTAGCCTAATTATTTTAATATTTTTATAATATCATTTTTTTCTAATTTATTTTAAATTTAAATATTTTAATTGATTTTTTGAAAAATTTATAGGAAAATTCAATTTAGCTACCAAAAGCAGTATACTTTTACTATTTATATTACTACCTGAAAATATCATTAGGATATTTACTTTTTATATTTTTATTTACTAATTATTTTTTAGTGGTGTATATTTTATATATTTTATTTTATTTTATTTTCAAATAATTATAAATAATTGAAAAGAAATAAATGGTCATTCATTATAATTAAAAAAAATTCATTATAAATACTTATAAATTGTAATTATTTTTTCTAATATTATTTATTATTATTATTATAGGTTCTATTATTATCATTCTAATCTTGAATGTTACAAAGTTGATGGTTAATATTAATATTCCTTTATTTAACACATTCAATAATTAGAAGTATTTTTTAATATATTATAATTTATTTTTACAATCTATATTAATATTCATTACATTTAGATATACACTTTCTTATCTTTTTAATATGTCTATATTCATGTAAAAAGATACTTTTTATAAACAATATAAAAATTATTGGATATTCATGGGTAATTATTCATAAATAATTTTTAATATAATTAACTAAGTTCCCTTTATAATTAAATTTGAATCATTAAATTAATAAATAATTTTAAACCTAAAATATAAGCATTATAAATTTGTATAATTTTTTATTAGTTTTTATTAAATTTTATAATTAATGTTTTTTTGTTTATTTTATGTGTTCTAAATTATCATTATTTTGATTCAATTACTTATTTTACATTTAGTGTTTTTTATTTCACTTTTTTTAATAATTTTTTTAGTAATATTTCATTATATAATGAACAATGATAATAAAATTAAAAAATTTATATTTTCCTATTTTTATTATTATTTATAAGAGTAAATATAAATTTAAATTTTATAATAAACATATATTTAATACTTGAATTTTTTTATAAGTGATAATGAATCATAGTTGAATTTCTACACAATAAACCATCGATGAATATGAGGAAGGGATATATAATTTTTTGGAATTTTACAAATGAAATTTTACAAACAATGGATTTTTTTTCTTTCCATACAAAATTTTTTAAAATATGTGAAAGGTGTAATGTAAGAAAATCAAAGATCATTTAATTTTTTTTTAATTTGAGTTTCCATCCTTGGATTTATCATGGTGAAATTGGACAGAATTTAATAACTAATAATGATGGAGATTTTAAAAATGATAATTTTGATCAAATTGAAGAAATGATTCGTGATATTGAAGTGGAGGTAATTGAGAAAACACTATTGATTGAGAACTTATATGGTGACGCTGAAAACCTACTATATCCAAGTTGTGTGAAATTGAAAGTTTCATAAACAATGTTAAATTAGTGGACATGAAATCCAGAAATGAATGGAGTGACAAAAAATTTATAGAATATAGCTATTGAAATATATACTTCCTAAACAAAATGATCTTCTATATTCAAATTATATTGAAAAAATATATTATATCCAATGTTATTGGGGTACCAAAAGATATATGATTGTCCCAAATACTGTGTGTTATATTGGAAGGAATAAAAAGCTCGTTCAGAGTGTCCAAAATATGAGATATCATGGTATAAGTTGAATAAAAAATCAGAAGTTGAATCATTTATTATTCTAAGTATCATGAATCCTACTAAGTAAATTTAGTATATTATTATAATTACTCATTTGAACCATCTATTTAAAAATTAAAATGATGTAAAAGGGTTAAAATGACATGAAAATGAGAAAATATCTAAAGGAAAATTACATCATCCAACTAATTTTATAAAATGAATAAAACTTATCAATAATTTTCTAAATTTGGAAATAAAGTTAGAAATATCAATATTGGGTTGTTTACAGGTGGAATGAATCCATATTATAGAATTAGTATGAAACATAGTTCATGGACTATTTTGTTGGTAATCTAAAACTTATCTCCTAAATTTTGTATGATGTAAAAATATATCATGTAGAGTTTAATGATTTCTGGACTAAAACAGCCTAGAAATGATATTAATGCTTACTTATAACCATTAATTGATGATTTAAATCACTTATGGGAGGAAGGTATCCGAACTTTTGATTCTTATAAAAAATAATATTTTCAATTATATGCAATGATTATTTTTAATATAAATGACTTCCCAATATATAGAAATTTTCCTAGATATGGTGTTAAGGGGTATCAATATTATCCAATTTATGAATAAGGGGATTCATTTTTTCAACTAAATTATAGGAGGAAAATTGTATACAGGGTTCATAAAAAGTTTTTATCAATGGATCAATCTTATCAAATATTAAAAAGAGCGTTAAATAGTTCACAATAATTTTATATCATGCCAAATACTTTGTCAACTAATCAATAATTAGAAAGAGGGAAAAACATTGATGTCATGTTTGGAAAGACACAATGTTCTGGTACTGAAATAAATATATGGAAGAAACGATCAATATTTATTGAGATTTTATATTGGAGATATCATGAAATAAAATATAACATTGATGTGATACATGTTGAGAAGAATATTTGTGACAGTTTGATTGGAACATTTTTAGATATTAATGGAAATACGAAAGATTTTTTGAAGCAAGATTGTATTTTTAGTCAATGAAAATATGTTTGGAGTTATCTATCACTCCTAAAGTAAAAAAAGAACATATTTTCTCTAGATTTTCATAAATTATCCAAGAGGGAGAAAATCACTTTTTGTCATTTCTTTCATGGTATCAAAGTGCCTTAGGGTTATTCTTAAAATGTAAAAACTCTTATGTCACTAAATGATTTGAAGTTAATAGGAATGAAATATCATGATTTTCATGTTATTATTTAACAAATCATACCAATTTAATTGTATAGAATAATACCCATAAGTGTTAGAATGACTATCATGAAGGTGTGCTATTTTTTCAATTCCATTTGTAAAAACGTTATAGATCTGAATTTGTTCAAAAATTTAGATAATTATGTATTTTATATACTTCATTAATTATAAGTGAACTTTCATTTATCTTTTTTATATAATGGTGCATTTAATGGTTTATTTGGTGCAAGAAATGATTATTTTTTTTTGTGCTATATATCTTGGTTAGATGTATCTTTTTTATTGGCATATAAAGATGTTAAAAGAGTGTTTTATGAATATATATTGACTAGAATCCTTTTATTATTGATAAGTTTATTTCAAAGTAGATTAATTTTTTTTATAGACTACTTGTTTTTAGTGGAGAACATCATTTTATCCAAATCTCTCTAGGAATGAGTTATTTTTGGGGGGGAAGGGGATTTGTGGCTTGAAAATAAAATCCTTGACAGGTGAGAAAAAAGAAGGAACATTTATACATATTAAAAAATATATATGATACTTATACATATATACCATCACATATTATTGTGTTAAAACTATGTTATCTAAATAAGGATATGTGGGTATTGATTGAGCATAATTTGTTTTGTCATGGTTTAAAGAGATCATGTGTGGTAGATCAAATGCATCACAAACATTGAGATGGTTAGCGGGTGGATCAAGTGTAAATGTGATAACATGGTAAGAGTATGATACTAATGAATATAAATTTTATATAAAATATATGAACAAAAAAAAGTGAACTTAAAAACAATAGTATATTTTTGTTCACTGGAGTAACACATTTTTCAAGTGAAAAAACCATATCTTCATGTAAATTTCATATTATGGAGTTATTTAAGAAATATGGGAGATTGATTAGATTAAATTTATAGTTATTAAGTTCCACTATAAATGGGTTTCTAGTAAAAAAATTGTTAAACATGATGAATCAATAAAAAATGGTAAATCTGAATATATTAGAATCCAAAAATGACCCTTTTATCATAGTAACACATGTAGAACAAATTTTCTATGTTCTTGATCAATCAAACATGCAGTGTATTATTATTTTGTAAGAAAAAAATAACATTTTTGGTGATAAAATATTTGATGATGATGAAGAAGAATTATGTGAGATATATAAAAACCATATATTTTATGATATAATTATCTTTAAATACATTTAATTTCTTTCATATCTTTTTTTACACATAACACTGAGTTTAAACAAATCGTGATATAATATTAAGATATTATTATTTAATGTGACAATTTTCTTCAAGTGGGTGGATTAGTAGGTATTAATAGGATTAACTAAATTATAAAAAATTATTTTTTATATATGTATAAAATTAATTCATTAGTTTTAAATTGGTTAGAAATTAAAATAAAATCATTTGAAGGTAAAAAAGAAATGTTTTTCTAAAAAACTATTTTTATATGAAAAATGTGTTTTTTATATTAATTAATTAAATTGATATATATTGATTAATGATTTTAATTTAATTTTTAGATAATATATTAAATAAATTATTTTAATAATCATCTAATAGTTTTTACATGTCATGTAATGACGGTAAACACAATTTTAGGCTTAAAACACGTTTTGCAAAAAATGGTTTTATTGGATTTTGTACACTTATTTTAAATTTAATTCCTTCCAATAATAGAAATTTAATCTTATAAAATGTATTCCATATTTGGAATCATCATAATCAATATTATTTAATAAGTTCAATTTAATATTTATCCATAATGAATAGTAAAAACAGTAAAAAATTATAACCTCTATTAAGGTTAAAACGGGTTTATTAGGGGGTAACCTAAGAGAAAAGGTTTACAATATCACAAAACACTTGATTTAATTTGATTGTTTGATGTTATTTAAAAAGTATAATTATTATAATTGATTATTTTTGATTTTTAATCTACTTGATTTGTGTAAGAAATTAATACATTTTAATCATTTGAAAACTTTCAAGTGTGTCCTCTCCCTCCATGATAAAAGGATACCACATATCCTCTATTAATCACACTTAATGAGAATTATATCTCAGAAAATACCTAACCTAATAAATTTTTAACATCCCTCCCCAATATCTACAGTTCTTGGTTTGATTAGAATATCATTCTTTCATGGCGTAAGGTGTAAGTCAAAGTAAGTTCCTCAATGAAGAGGTGTAACTATTAACCAAGAACTTTCAATTTTATTTCTTATTATACCACATATATATCTATAATATACATTCTAAAATAATTAATCATAATATTAAATATACTTAATTTTTATTATGCTAATGTATCAAAAATTTTCTACCTTCTTTCCATCAAATGAGAAATGAAAGTATTGTTAGTTTGTACGCATGGACTACCGCCTCCACGTAGCGATATGATTCATTCCCCATCATCATAATTAATGTTTTTTTATTATGATATGTTTAATTTTTTTTATATATTATATTTATGAGATAATTTATCTTCTATAATTGTAATATCTTACCTACCTTTTTACCTTTCCATCTATTAAAAAACTATAATGTCACTCATGCGTACGTGTGGACCGCCATCTCCATGAAGTGATGTGATTCATTTTTCATTTATTATTTACATAGATAGTAATAATGATATATTTAATGAATATATATTATTTTAAAGATATAATAATTATTTTTAAATATTGAATTATAATTTTACTTTCTTTCATTCCATCCATCGAAAAGTTAAAACATCACCCGTGCGTACATGCGAACTACCATCTCCACAAAGTGATGTAATTCATTTTTCATCACCGGTTTATATAAATTATTATAGAAGTTCATATAATAAATAAATATTATATATATTTCTTTATTAATATTATGTATATTATTAAATCATGACCAATATTCAAGTACCAAAACCATTGAACTGAAACATGTATGAAAAACCGACCAGTTTTCACCCGAAAGATCATTTTATTAAAGAAATTGTTAATAAATGGATATTTGATAATTATAAAGTAATGATAAATAGTGATTTATGTATGAATATTTTTCGAGAATATATTTATAATAAATATATATTTATTATATAGGATATTTTAATGCATACGAAACAAGACAAGACTTGAAATAAGGGATTTATACTATAATTTCATTTCTTTTCAAGATTGTATATGTTAAACCTATATTGAGGGAAGTTATATGTATATTATACTTTAATTACAATATATTTTCTTCTACTCTATTTATTTATATAATTTTTATATATTAATACCATTTTTCTCTCATTAGTACTTAAAATTAAGGAGAAAATGTTTTTAGAGAAAAGCCATCCATATTTCCTCTTTGGTCGATAAAATTTTCTTCCATGTCCATAATCATCAAAATTGTTTTATGAAAGTTCTTAACTATACTAGAAATGTTTTAAAAATTCCATTTTCACTAAATTTTACTTTATTTACAAAGGTTTACAAATTATACTTTCTAAAAGTTTTTCAAATAAGTCATTTTTTACTTTTTACAAAGTATAAAAGGAACGTTTTATTTTAACATATATGATATGAACAGATTTTACCACCATCATGAACATTATTTTATTTGAATATTATTTTACAAGTTTCCTTGGTTATTTTCAAATAAAAATATTTTCTCAATATTCTTGTAATTTTTAGTTAAAATGTTATCAAAAGAAAGGGATATTTTCCCATGTTTTCAATGGAAGTATTGAATGATATTTTAAAGGTATTTTTTATCTATATTAACATCATTTAATTATTTTTATTCTTTACTGGGGATATGATCTAATGATATCATCCAATTTATTTATCTATATATCTTATGATAATTATTATTTAAGGATGATTTTATGAAACATGTTTCTTTTCCATGGGTTATGCTATGATGAAATATTTATAAAATCTATTTCCTTTAAATGGATTATGATATGATGAATATTTTATTATATTATGGAACACATATATATTATTTTAATTATGTGATGAGTTGACCTAGAATTATATATACCTCCAATAAAATGGTTAAAAATGGATATCTCATGAGATAATAAGGACTTGAATGGAGAGTGTACCCGGTTTAGTAAGGGACTCTATCCAATAAGATAGTATTGGGAGTAAAAATTGACTAAGGAAATGATAGAATGGGGAGCGAACCCTATCCACTATGATAGTCTCAATAGTGATCCTTATCTAATGAAATTGTTTTCTATGATTATGCATATTAAAAAACTTATGTCTTATACTTATGATATGTTTTCATGGTTCATGATTTATTATTGATGATTTCACACACTTATGAATTAAGTATTTTTTTATGAAAAATCCTTACTCCATGATTTATGATTAATGATCTTTATCTGATTGGGTATGATTATTATAAGTTATGATCATGTTATCACACCCTTATGCTTATCTTATGCTCACTTATGACCATTTATTTATATCTCTTATGTTTACCCTTACTAAGCATCTGAACTTACACTTTCTTATGTTTCCTTTCCCTAGGTTATGAAGAAATGTTATAGGGAATGCCTAATGAGTGTAATATGTGAGAAGAACTTTGTGGGAGATGTTCAAGATCTTTCGTGAAATAAGATAACTATGTATCTAGTCTCCAAAGACTCTAAAACTTTATGGTTATCATGTGGGTATTATTATGATATGTATTGAATATTCATATAAAATGATGCAATATATATGTATAAAATTATCGGGTTGCCTTAGTTAGTATAAGAGTAGTGTTTAGTTATTTTTATAGATTAGGATTATATAATTTTTTTTAAAACTCTAGGGATAAGTCTAAGTATATGATAATATCCTGAATCTTCAATAAAGTAGATATTGTATGTTTTTTCTAGTAAATACATCCTTATATGGATACTAGAAAGTGGATTAAGCTATAACTAAAATGCACCTAGGGGTAAAAACTTTAAAAGGGGTATATTGAGTATTAACTCGATCTTCACCCATACAATATGAGTGGGACTAAGACTGCACACCTGACTAGACACTCCCGTGTGATATTATTGGGTTAATTCACATTTTATTTATGAACCATTATGAAGGATTTGAATATATTATGACCATGAATGACCTAGGTTAAACCTAAGGTGGAATAGATTAAAAATAAGGTGTCATAATTTAAACATCCCATAATTATTTTTCATGATTACATGATCAATCACTCTGATTATTATTTCTGGTACTATGATTTTTGGTCTTAGTAAATGGATGGACCAAGGAGGAATCATTTTAACACTAAACATGACAGGAAATGAAATGACCATCCTTATGAGAAACCAAATTAAATGGTATATGGGAAGTGAAATATTGTATCTATACTCACCAAACTCTCTCAAGATATGAATAATATCATGAATTATACTACTCTTCTAAATGAATAAAGGAAGTAATAACTCACTATTGTGTCTTTTATATGGAAACGTCTACCTTCCTTAAGTGGTTCCTATGATCCACTATTTTTTTATTAATATATCAATACCACTAAAAAATATTTTTTATTCTCTAATGTTCAGAACATGAAATATTTTTCCTCGTAGTATATCATTTGGAAGTTGAAGTGCATTAATGGTGAACTCATATCAAGAATAAAAGGAAAGAGGAGGAAATTGAATCCATTACATGGGAAGAGTTTAAGAAGGTATTTTTTAGTAAATATTTTCCTTAAAATATTTGCATGTAAATGTAAAGGTAATTCCTCTAATTAAACCATAATGATAGCGAATCCATTATTAAATATGAGGAAAATTTCACCAGACTTTCAAGGAATGATTCCAATTTTATCATCAATATTGAAAAAAAATTTAACCAATTCTATAGTGGTTCGCGACCAGGTTTATGAAAGTCATTGTATATAAGAGACTTTTATAGTTATAAGAAAATCATTCGATGTGCACTCAAACTAAAAATGGTAATTGGAGACTCTTAGTGTTCTCATGGTTTTGGGTTCAAAAAGTGAAAGATGAAATTTTAAGGAAATTTTAATAATAAAACCATTGAGGAAATAAAATTAATCATCCTCCATGTTATAAGCATGGAAATAATCATGAAGAAAATTCCCTTATAGGGTATGGTAAATTTTTTATGTCTAGAAAATAAGGCTATTTTGAAAAATAATACTGAAGTTATGTTAAGAGGATAGTCAATGAAAGGAAGGGTGAAAAAGATCAACCAAAATTTCCACCCACACTCCAATGATATAATTACAAGGATTATGAAAATTACACTAATCATTGCATGAATCCAAGGGTAAATTATGACAATTTTCATCAAAAGAATTTGAATCCAATAGATGAAGGGAAAGATCATGTGATCAAAAATGCCAAAGTGGGCCATGAGAACAAAGTGGTGAAGGGTAAACTTTTCATATACTCTATAATTATAAATGTTTTATTTTATTCTATACCAAACCACTATTTTATATCTAAATTTTTTTATAAGGGTATCACATAAACACCTCAACAATTAGATACTGAGTTAACAGTAAAAAATTCTAATGGTATGATGATCACATCTCAAGTCTATATCTTCTATCTAATAGAATTTTGTGGGAATGTACTTCCTATAAATCTTTTGATTCTCCATCTAGTTAAATTTGATGCAATTTTGGGTATAGATTGGATCAATCTATGTAGATCCCATATAATTTATCAATTAATATAAGTCACATTTGAAATTTTGAACCAACATATCATTGTATATCAGAATGAGGATGAATATGAACTTCCAATGGAAGTTACTTCCATTGTATGGGTCCTACTACCTATTCATGAGGGATATTTATCTCAAATATTTGGGGAGAAACTCAATATATAAGATATGCTTGTTTTTTTTGAGATTATTAAGATGTATTTCTTGAAGACTTACCAAGTCACCCCTTGAATCATGAAGTTGAGTTTTCAAAAGAACATACCTGGTGCTACACCTACTTTAAAGGATCTATATATAATGGATTCGATTAAGTTGTAAGAATTGAAGAAGTAACTCGAGGAGAATCTTAATGGGAAATTCATACACCTTTATGTGTCACCATGGGGTGAACCTGTTCTTTTTTAAGAAGAAAAATGGGACAATTCACATTTCCATTGATTATCAAGAATATAACAAGATTAATATCATGAAAAAGTATCTTATACCCCATATTGATGACTTGTTTGATCAACTTTGTGGATATCAATACTTTTCCAAGATTGATATTTATTCTGGATATCATCAATTGAGGGTTAAGAAAGAGGATATACCCAAGACATCCTTTCGTATGTGGTATAATCATTATGAATTTATAGTGATGCCATTTGGACTTACCAATGATCCTTCCATCTTTAGAGATTTGATGAATAGAATCTTTATAAATTACCTTGATTAGTTTGTGGTATTCTTTATAAATGATATTCTTATATATTTGAAAATAAAGGAAGATTATGAAGAATATTTGAGGATAATGCTAAATACCTTCAGGAAGGAGAAGTTGTATGCTCAATTTACCATGTGTAAATTTTGTTTATAAAAAGTCACATTCTAGGGTTATATAATCTCAAGTGAGGGTATATCAATTGATCCTTCAAAGATGAAATTTATTGGACAATATCCCAGACAAACCATGGTAACCTAGATCCATAGTTTTTTTTGTGTTGGTGTGATAATACCATTGATTTATGAGAGACTTATCATGGCTATCTCATCTAATAACTAAGTTGACTCTGAAGGGAGCCAAGTTACCTTGTACAGATGAATGGTTTGTGATGTTTAGTGATGCATCGAAGAAGGGACTAGGAAGTTTCCTCACTCAAAATGATATGGTGATAGTTTATGCATTAAGCTAATTAGAATTCATGGGGAAATTATATGACTCATGATTTGGAGTTGGCAGTAGTAATTGTTTCAATGAAAATATGGAGGCATTATATTTATGGTGAACGGTGTGATATATATACTGATCATAAAATATTGAAGTATATATTCATATATAAATATTTTAATATGTATAAAAGTATATGGTTTGAGTTGAAATATTATGACTACTCAATACACTATCACCATGGGAAGGAAAATAAGGTGGAAAATGATATGAGTCGAAAAGATCATGATAGTTTTTCCATGATGAGGATTGAAAGAAATCCAAAATTTATGGATATGCAGAAGATAGATATTAAAATCATGAGAAAAAGGGAAAATAATATCTTTCTTAGATGAATTTCCATCCATCCATCCATCCATGTGAGTATTAAATATGTATATAAGGAAGATTCAAAACTAAAGATGACGGTGAGAAATGTTATTAAGTTCAACCATGATTATGATGGAATGATAAGGTTTAGGAACTGAGTATGTGTCCCTTCAATATTATACTTGATGAATGATATATTGGATAAAGCTCATAGTTTATCATTCTCTATTCATCTCGGATGAATGAAGATGTATAGATATCTGAAAAAATATTTTCGATGGGATAACATAAAAAGGGATATTGTAGAGTATGTATGTAACGACCCAAAGTTTCATTAATGGAAATCCCTCTTGATATAATTAAATTTCTCGTTATGTAAAATTTTTATATAAAATGTTAAATTCTTTGGTTTTATGTTAAGAATTATGATCATTTCTTTTATAGCCCTTGAACAGTGATCACATGATTAGTATAAATATAGGGCTTTAACAAACCCAATTTACTCAGACAAAGGAAGCGATGGCCTCATCCAGTAGAATTGCTCCATATGAAGCCCATTTGTCGGAGCTCGGAAAAGAGGTGGTTTCCTTGGGCTTCGCTCTTGACCAATCCCTAGCTAAGCTTCATCACGTCAAGCTTGAATGGTACCGTCTACGGGAAAAGTGGAAGTTGATAGAGATTACCACTCGAGCGATGTTATCTGAGCCATCCCAAGAGTCTGTCACCATCGCACACCTTACCCTTAGGTCCAATGCGGTTGTTTTAAGGGGTTATCTAACAAATCTCTAGTACTATGTTCATGTACATTATTTTTGTATATAATAATGAATATACTTTCTTGTCATCATTGATACATTGTAAATAGTTTTTAAGGTGAAAATAGTGTTTTTAGTTATTATTTAATTAAGAATTACATTTTATTAAATTAAGGGATTTTTGAATTAAATAATATTTTAATAAATTATTATTATTATTATTAAATTAATTTTATTATACATAAATTATCATATAATTTTATGAATGCAATTGTAATTTTTATTAATGTTTGAAAGCCATTTTTGTCAAAACCCGTGAATTTTCGATAAATATAGTTTTTTATTTTAAAAGTGAAAATTAACATATTTAGAAAATTATTTATATAAAATAAATGTTATTTTTAGAATCAGGACGTCGAAATTATCCAACGGTGAATTTTTCATAAATTTCTGAGACAGTCAAATTTTGGGTAAAAATTAAATACCGTTTAAATATATAATGTGTTTTATGAAATCATAATGACAAAATAGTGATGTAATAAAATACTATAAACTTTATGTTCGGACAATATATGTTTTAAAATTAAAATAATGTGATTTTGGGTTTTTTGACTTTCTTTTTAAAGCATTAATGGACCCTTCAAGACTTATTAAACACTTTGTCTTTTTAAATTGTTTTCCATGAAAGTGGGACTCACCTCCACATAAGAAACCCTATTATTTTAATAAGTTCGGACTTTGTCCTTATAAAATGTTGTCTTTATCTTCCCTTTTCCAAAAACCATGGGTAAAAACCATGAGCTGGTTTGTGGTTTGAATTAATTTAATGTAAGGGGTCCCAAACCTAAATAATAAAAAATTCCCTCACCTTTCCTATATAAACCCACCCAAGCTCCCACTTCCTCCTCACTCAAAGACTTTTGAGTTCATCAAAAATCTGACCTAATATCTCTAGAATCCTCCCAAGGTTCCCCAAGCTCCCAAGAAGCCTCTCTCAAGCCTCTCTCAAGCCTTTGGAAGCACACTTCCAAGTAAGGGTTTTCTCTTCCTTTCTCATTTTTGTCCAATTTTCTTTAAGTTGTTTTTCCTTTTTAATTTCAATTATGAATGTTGGGGTATGGTTTCACACCCCCCTCATACTGACCTATTTATGTTTTAATGATGGGAGACCCCTTTCTCTCTCATTAAATGCCTCCCATGTACACCCGTTACTATGCCGAAATTCCGAAATGAACTTCTCTCTCCTCATTTACATTCAAGAAATACTTCTGTATCATGAATCTAAATTCCATTAAAAATGTTGGGACATGTATTTATATGACCTCCTTACTGTCCATTACATGTAAATATGATGAGTAACCCCTTTCTCTCTCATCAACCATTTTTATGAATTCTTATGTCACACTGTTACGCTGCCGAAATCGCACCGATTTTCTAAGCCAATTCCATTGTGTAGTGAATACCATGCCCATTTCTCCATCAAGGGTATTCACCTTTATGCACATTTACTTATTGATTATAAATTTTCATGTATGAATTCCATATTCCTTCATCATGTAATAAATGTTTATGTTTTATGAATCCATGTTTTATGATCCATGTGGCACACTTATGCATGAAATGAAATGTTTAAGAAGGGTGCACCATTATAGAGCTCCAATGCATTGGGTAAAGTATAGTATCATAATACATCATGTGAAATTAGTTTTGATTCATTATAACTCAAGTGCAATGAGGTTTTACTCGTGCTTCATGTTCAATGAGGATTTACTCATGATCTATGTGCAATGAGCCTTGGATCATGCTAATTCCAGGTTAAGTGTTGTTGCCACATTTCCATGTTATGATTATCATGATTTATCATGCCTTTATGTTCATGTTTCTATTGTGATATATTGATATGCCTAATGTCTAACATTTATTGTACTCCTCATGTTATTCCATGTGTATTCCCTTACTAGGATTTATAGCTCACCCTTTTCTTATGCATGTCCTCAGGTTATCCCATGCAATACTAAGTACGAGGGAATGTAGTGGTCATGTAAAGGAAGTTTTCAATAAAGATGTTGTATTTCATGTTTCAAGTTTTTATGTAATGATCCTAAGCCCCAAAGACACTAATCCTCTCAATCTTCTTTGTTGTATCAAGTGAAGTTTTATGTAATAAATCATGTTTAAGTTTGTAATAAAAGCAGGGTTGTCATAGTTGGTATCAGAGGATAGGTTTAGTTATTTTTGGGATTAGGATTAGAAAACCCTAGTAAAGCCTTAGAGACAAGACTAAGTATAATAAAAACATCCCTAAGTTTTGGTAAGTATTGTGTAAGTGGTTTATCAAGTAAATACATCCATGTATGGATACGAGCATGTAGAGGCGGCTCTGACACAGATGTATCTTAGGGCTAAAACCCGAAAATACCGCTTTAATCTAGACTCGAACGGGAACTGGTGCACGAAAATGGGCCTTGCTGCACTCTTGGTTACGACACTCCTGGGGGATATGTTTTGATAAATTCACAAGCTTAGTATGAACCCTTATTAAGGGAATTAAAAAAATTCCCCTAAGAATATATGTTAGAAAGTAGATCATGAAAAGCCTAGATTGAAGCCTATAGACTCATGAGTTAAGGAAATAAAAGTTAATTTATAAGTCATCAACTTTTGTATTTGGATTACCCTTTATGTGTTACCCCCTAACTTTTCTTTTATTCCAGCCAATGGCTGGTAATAGGAGGACTCGGGCTAAAAACTGGTGTGAAGATCAGTGTGATGACTGTACTAATGAGATGCCCAATCCAATGGGAGCAGGAATCGTGGACTTTGTCACGCTTCTCTCTTAGCTAACTCAATCTTTGAATAGAAACATGGGTCAAGAGGAATGTCCAAACCCCCCTAAGAAGGAACAAGTCGCTATCGAGAGCTTCATGAGACAAAGGCCTCCTACTTTTAGTGGATCATCTGATCCCACGATCGCTGAATAATTGATCAACTCCATTGAAAATATATTCTCCATCCTTCAATGTTCTGAACAAGAGAAGGTTCTCCTGGAGGCTTATCGTATGGAGGGTGAAGCTGATCAATGGTGGACGTTGTTCAAAAATACGAAGCCTGAGGCGGAGATCGAGTTGTTGGAATGGAAGGATTTCCGGAAGATGTTTTTGATAAATATTTTCCGCGCACCCTCCAGATTAAGATGGAAAGGGACTTCATTTACCTCAAGCAAAAAGATGAAGAATCTGTTGGAGAGTACAAGGAAAACTTAACAAGGCTTTCACGATATGCTTCTGGCTTTGTCGTTACCCCCAAATGCAAGGTTGACCGCTTCTTTGGTGGGCTGAAGCCTAGCCTGCGGAAAGCATTAGCGATCCATGACTTCGACAGCTATAAGGAAATTGTCCAATGTGACCTCAAGGTCAAAATGGAGATCAGGGAATCACAGGGGTATCATGGGGACAAGAAGCGTAAGGTGGACTTAAATTCTGGAGGTCCGATGGATAAATTCAACGGTGTTAAGAAGATCCAGCACCCCACTTGCCAAAAGTGCGGAAAGAAGAACCCTAGAAATTGCCTCAAGGGGATGAGAAAATGCTTTAGGTGTGGAAGAGAAGGGAACCTAGCTGTTAACTGTCGGAAAGAAAGACCCACGACTGCGACCAAGGAGAGGAATGATCCATTCGAACCTCAACATGTTGTTCATTTCTACAACTACAAATAATCGGGGCATTTTTCAAATCAGTGCCCTAAACCAAAGGTTTTCAGAGGCAACCAACAACCTCCAATGCAGCAAGGAAGATGTTTTGCCATCACTTCTGTCAGAGTGAACCCCGACAACGAAGTGGTGACAGGTACGCTAGTTATTCATTCAATAATAGCAAACATACTTTTTGATTCAGGTTCTATGAATTCTTTTATATCTCGAAATTTTAGTAGAATAATCCCAGCACCACCAAAAATCATGGAAGTGAAGATTTCGATGAGTATGGAAAATGGGGCGATAATTGCATCCCATGAATATAAGTCCTCCCCTGTTATAATATGTGGATTGAATTTCCCGACGAACCTCGTCATACTCCCTCTGGTAGAATTTGATGCAATTCTTGGCATGGATTGGCTTTCCTTATATAGATCCAACATAAATTTTCGAGAGAGGGAAATCACACTTCATATGGAGAATCAATCCCCGATTATTTACAAATGTGAGAAGGAAGATGAATCTCCTTTAGCTCCATCATCTCAAGCATGGATATTACTTCCCTATGAGCATACGTATCTGGCTCATATGATTGAGTCCAAGGAAGAAACCATCTTTGAAGAAATGCCTATTGTGAGGGAATTCGCTGAAGTGTTTCTCGAGGAACTGCCTGGTCTTCCTCCTAGAAGAGATGTTGAATTCTCAATTGAACTTATACCTGGGGAACTACCAATATCTAAGACTCCATATAGAATGGTTGTCTTTGATCTTAAAGAGCTGAAGAAACAACTACAGGAGAATCTGGATAAAGGGTTTATATGCCCAAGTTCTTCACCATGGGGTGCACCAGTCCTCTTCATTAAGAAGAAGGATATGTCAATGGGGCTTTGTATCGATTATCATGAACTTAAAAAAATCACGATAAAGAACAAGTATCCTATATCGCGGATCAATGACTTGTTTTATCAGCTGTGTGGAGCACAATAATTCTCCAAGGTAGATTTTTGGTCGGGATATTATCAAGTAAGGGTGAAGAAGGAAGATGTCCCCAAGACTGCTTTTCGTACAATATACGGGCACTATGAATTCATAGTAATGCCTTTCGGACTCACCAATGCTCTAGAAATCTCCATGGACTTGATGAATATAGTCTTTAGAGATTACCTAGCCATATTTGTGGTAGTCTTTATAGATGATATTCTAATATACTCCAAAACCAAGGAGGATCATGAGGAGCATTTAAGAACTATATTGGAGACTTTGCGCAAGGAGAAACTCTATGCAACGTATAAAAAGTGTGATTTCTGGTTGAAGGAAGTCTCATTCTTGGGCCATATCATCACAAGAAATGGGATATCTATGGATCCCTCCAAAATAGATGCAATTGAGGGATGGTCGAGGCCAACATCGGTAACGGGTATCCGTAGCTTCTTGGGGTTAGATGGATATTATCAACGATTTGTGAGAAATTTATCACGACTGTCCAAACATCTTACCAAGCTAACTCGAAAGGGAGTAAAGTTTTCTTGGAGTGATGAATATGAAGAAAGCTTCAAGGAGTTGAAAAGGAGGATTATCACTATGCCCGTACTCACTTTACCCACAAGTGGGGAAATTTTTGTGGTATTCAGTGATTCTTCGAAGAAGGGCTTAGGCTGTGTGCTGATGAAGAATGATAAAGTGATATCCTATACCTCAAGGCAGTTGAAAATCCATAAGCGAAACTATAAAATGCATGATCTAGAGTTGGCGGCGGTGATCTTTGCCTTGAAAATCTGGCGGCATTATCTCTATGGGGAGAAATGTGAGATATATACTGATCACAAGAGTCTTAAATATATATTCACACAAAAAGAGCTTAATATGCACCAGAGAAGATGGATAGATCTCATCAAGAATTATAACTGTTCAATACATTACCACCCTGGGAAAGCGAACAAGGTGGAAGATGCCCTAAGTAGAAAGGACCCAGTGATTCTATCCATGATGAGAATTGAGAAGGATCCTATCTTCTTAGACTTGATGAAGATGGACATGGGAATCATAAAGAAGGGAACATCATAAATCCTTTCACAAATGATTGCTCAACCGTCTCTTTTGGAAAGGTTAAAGGATGATCAAAAGGATGATGTGGGAATTTAGGAAAAAGTGGAAGCTATCAAAAAAGGGAAATCCTCAGATTTTAATGTTAATGAAGAAGGAATTGTGTGATTTGGGAAAAGCCTATGTGTTCCATCACATCCGGAGCTGAAGAAGGAACTTTTGGATGATGCACATAGTTCAAATTTCTCTATTCACCCAGCGAGCACAAAGATGTATAAAGATCTTTGAGAAAAATTTTGGTGGGATAATATAAAAAAGGAGATCTCTGAATATAAATCAAAGTACCTGGTGTGTCAGCAAGTGAAGGCAGAAAGGAAGAAGTCTAAGGGGATGATGCAACCATTGCCCACACCAGAATGGAAATGGGAGAACATCACCATGGAATTTTTCACCAGACTTCTGAGGACATCCAAAGGCAACAATGCAATCTGGGTTGTTGTGGATCGTCTTACAAAGACTGCACACTACATTTCTATTCAGGAGGATTTCTATTTGGATCAATTGGCACATATATATATCAGGGAAGTGGTAAGGCTGCATGGAGTGGCACTATCTATTGTGTCCGACCAAGATCCAAGATTCACCTCTAAGTTTTGGAAGAGTCTTTAAAAAGCTATGAATACTGAACTGAACTTCAGTACGGCCTATCATCCTCAAACTGATGGCCAATCTGAGCGGAATATCCAAACACTTGAGGATATGTTGAGAGCGTGCTCAATGGACTTTAGAGGAGGACGGGATCAACATCTTCCTCTGGTTGAGTTCTCTTATAACAACAGTTTCCACTCGAGCATCCAAATGGCACCATATGAAGCCCTGTATGGGAAAAGGTGAAGAACACTGGCATGTTGGGATGAGGTCGGTGAACGTAAGCTTCTTGGACCAGAAATGGTAAAGGAAATGGTGGAGAAGGTGAAAACCATTCAGCAGCATATCAAGGAAGCCCAGAGTCAACAGAAGATTTATGTAGATAATTGTCGATGAGACCTTGAGTTTAAAGTTGGAGACATAGTTTTTCTACGCATATCTCTATGGAAGAAGGTCATGAGGTTTGGAAAGAAAGGGAAGTTAAGTCCAAGGTACATCGGCCCCTTCGAGATTCTTGATTGTGTCGGGGATGTGGACTATCGACTAGCACTTCCACCTACTATGGTCAAAGTACATGATGTCTTTCATGTATCCCTCTTAAGTAAGTACATACCAGACCCTTCACATGTACTCTCTTCTGAGGTGGTACAGTTGGAGGATGATTTTTCTTATGAGGAGCAACCAGTGAAGATCTTAGATCGTAGAGAAAAAGTTCTACGAAATAAGACAATGCCCCTTGTCAAGGTGTTGTGGCAAAACCACAAGTTTGAAGAAGCGACTTGGGAGTTGGAGGAAATGATGAAGCTGAGTTACCCACATCTTTTTTAATGTGGGAAAAGGAAATTTCGAGGGAGAAATTTCTTAAGGGGGGAATATTGTAACGACCCAAAGTTTCATTAATGGAAATACCTATTAATCTAATTAAATGTCTCATTATGTAAAATGTTTATATAAAATGTAAACTTCTTTGGTTTTATGTTAAGAATTACGACCGTTGCTTTTATAGCCGTTGAACAGTGATCACATAATTAGTATAAATATAGGGCTTTAACAAACCCAATTTACTCAAACAAAGGAAGCAAAGGCCTCATCCAGTAGAATTGCTCTATACGAAGCCCAGTTGTCGAATCTCGAAAAAGTGGTGGCATCCTTGGGATTCACTCTTAACCAAGACCAAGCTGATCTTAATCATTTCAAGCTCGAACGGGACAATCTACGGGAAAAGTGGAAGTTGATAGAGATTACCACTCGAGCGATGTTATCTGAGCCACCCCAAGAGTCTGTCACCATCGCACACCTTGCCCTTAGGTCTTATGCGGCTGTTTTAAGGGGTTATGTAACAAATCGATAGTACTATGTTCATGTACATTATTTTTTTATATAATAATGAATATACTTTCTTGTCATCATTGATACATTGTAAATAGTTTTTAAGGTGCAAATAGTGTTTTTAGTTATTATTTAATTAAGAATTCTATTTTATTAAATTAAGGTATTTTTGAATTAAATAATATTTTAATAAAATAATAATAATAATATTATTATTAAATTAATTTTATTATATATAAATGATCATATAATTTTATTAATGCAATTGTAATTTTTATTAAGGTTTGAAATCCATTTTTTTCAAAACCCGTGAATTTTAGATAAATGTCGGTTTTTATTTTTAAAGTGAAAATTAACATATTTAGAAAATTATTTAGATAAAATAAATGTTATTTTTGGAACAAGGATGTCAAAATTATCCAACGGTGAATTTTTCATAATTTTCTGAGACAGTTAAATTTTGGGTAAAAATTAAATACTGTTTAAATATATAATGTGTTTTATGACATCATAATGACACAATAGTGTTGTAATAAAATACTATAAGCTTTATTTTCGGCCAATATATGTTTTATCATTAAAATAATGTGATTTTGGGTTTTTTTGACATACTTTTCAAAGCATTAATGGACCCTTCAAGACTTATTAAACACCTTGTCTTTTTAAATTATTTTCCATGGGAGTGTGACTCACCTCCACATAAGCAACCCTATTATTTTAATAAGTTAGGACTTTGGCCTTATAAAATATTGTTTTCCTCTTCCCTTTTCCAAAAACCATGGGTAAAAATCATGGAATAGTTTGTGGTTTGGATTAATTTAATGTAAGGGGTCCCGAACCTAAATAATAAAAAATCCCCTCACCTTTCCTATATAAACCCACCCAAGCTACCACTTCCTCCCTACTCAAAGCCTTTGGAGTTCGTCCAACCTCTACCCTACTCTCTCTAGAATCCTCCCAAGATTCCCCAAGCTCCCAATAAGCCTCTCTCAAGCCTTTGGAAGCACACTTCCAAGTAAGGGTTTTTTCTTCCTTTCTCATTTTTGTCCAATTTTCTTTAAGTTGTTTTGCCCTTTTAATTTCAATTATGAATGTTGGGGTATGGTTTTGCACCTCCCTCATACTGACCTATTTATGTTTTAATGATGGTATACCCATTTATCTCTCATTAAATGCCTCCCATGTACACCTGTTTCTATGCGGAAATTCCGAAATGAACTTCTCTCTCCTCATTTACATTCAAGCAATACTTTTGTATCATGAATCTAAATTCCATTACAATTGTTGGGACATGTATCTATATGACCTCCTTACTTTCCATTACATGTAAATATGATGAGGAACCCCTTTCTCTCTCATCATCCATTTTTATTAATTCTTATGTCACGCCGTTACGCTTCCGAAATCGCACCGATTTTCTAAGACAATGCCATTGTGTAGTTAATACCATGCCCATTTATCCATCAAGGATATTCACCTTTATGCACATTTAATTATTGATTATAAAGTTTCATGTATGAATTCCACATTCCTTCATCGTGGAATAAATGTTTATGTTTTATGAATCCATGTTTTATGATCCATGTGGCACACTTATGCATGAAATGAAATGTTTAAGATGGGTGCACCCTTATAGCGCTCAATGCATTGGGTAAAGTATAGTATCATGATACATAATTTACAATGAGTTTTGACTCATGCTAATTCAAGTTCAACTAGGTTTTACTCATTCTTCATGTTCAATGAGGATTTACTCATGCTCTATGTTCAATGAGCCTTAGCTCATGCCAATTCCATGTTAAGTGTTGTTGCCACATTTCCATGTTATGATTATCATGATTTATCATGCCTTTATGTTAAAGTTTCTATTGTGCTCTATTGATATGCCTAATTTATAACATGTATTGTACTCCTCATGTTATTCCATGTGTATTCCCTTACTAGGCTTTATAGCTCACCCTTTTCTTATGCATGTCCTCAGGTTATCCCATGCAATGCTAAGTACGAAAGAATGTAGTGGTCATGTAAAGGAATTTTTCAATAAAGATGTTATATTTAATGTTTCAAGGTTTTATGTAATGATCCTAATCCCCAAAGACACTAAACCTCTCGATCTTCTTTGTTGTATCAAGTGAAGTTTTATGTAATAAATCATGTTTAAGTTTTTAATAAAAGCAGGGTTTTAATAATGTATCTTGATGCTTGGTGATTAGACACTAAATGAGGCTAATATTAATTGTTAATATATATAATATTCATGTGATTTATTATTCATAAACACAATTTTAGTGCATTTTACACTTTGAGCATCATTTCACATTATGATTGTAATTCCCCCTTAAAATGTACTATTACATGGTACATTTTTGAACACCTCCTAAAATAAAAAATGGCTTGGATTTTATTTTCATATTTTATTTTCAGTTACCCCATTATATAAGGAAAAATTCAGGATTTTGGAGCACTGGAATATTATTCTTATAAGACCACCAAATTTGGCCTTGAATCAACAACATTCTGGGCCAAGTAAACTGGACAACAGACCAATAAAGAGACTGTATCGTCCACGCTCCAAGCCCAATAATTCTGAAATTTGAACTAAATATAGGGGACATCAAGGGGAAAATTTCATCCAACAATTAAAATAGATAATTAGGATTTTTAAAAGGAATTTCATGTGGCCCAATTTGGAGATAAAATTCTTGGCCATATTCTGCATCGCAGAAAAACAGTCCACCATTTTACACATATATCGCAAAAAAAATCAATTTTCAATGAAATATTACAGAACATCTAGGGACATCAATATATTAATATTTTTATTCTATGTCCCACCCAAATTAAATCATTTTGATAATCGTTTGGACACACCTTTCAAAGACATGCAAGTTGGCTCAGATTTTTTGTCAAGGGTGGAAAAGTCCACTCTCCCTCAACTTTCCACCCACCTTGGCCTACCACCATTAATTACAGATACTTGGACTGTTGGTGGATCTACATAAGTCTTCCTAAATTCCTATTTAAGTCATTGGTGGTGGAGGGGTTTATATATTTGATTCTTTCTTTCATTGTAGTGTTATGCTGCTACTTTTCCTTGGAAATGTTCTTCTTCATTTGTAAGTTGTTCGAATCACCTTAGTTTTCAATAAAAATTATTAATCTTCTCTTATTATATTATTCTTATTATCACATTAATATTTTTTATTTATGGTGTGAATTTATTCATACCAAACCTTGTGAAATTATTCACACAACGGTGGAGTGATTATTTTCTTTTTATTGTTTTTTTACTTCTTCAATTCCTCCCTCACGAGTCTACTTCTCGCTTCCATTGAAACCATAGAATTAATGGAGGGATAACTAACTTATGGGTTGATCCAAGGGAGTATAAAGGGTATTTATTGGATGTTATTTATCACCCCATTAATTTATAATCACTTATTTTAATTGTTATTTTTATTTGATGATTTTAAAACTTCTTCGTCCTTGTTGAATTTTAAGGCCACATACTTCAAGTGATAATACGAACCTTTACCTTAGAGTGCTCATAAATTTGATCCTCCAAGTGTATAGGTGATTAGTATTATTGTGTGTTGGTGTAAAAACAATAAGTGATGAAGTTTTTTGATCTTCTTGAATGAACCCATCTCGAATATAAGAAATTGAAATCATTAAAAAAAATCCATCCAATTCACCCCTTATAATAACCTAGGATCAACCCTTCTCATAATTTGATTTCACTTAAGTCATGTAGTGTTCGCTTAAAAATATCTAAAATCAACCCAAATTTGGCCACTTAATATTCAAAATTATTCCATAAAATGTATGTGTCTATAGGTTTCTTCTTAGGTCTCTGAGGAATCAACAACCCAAGCTACTCTACATTTTGATCGCTTAACCCTAAAAATTTGGGTAAATTTGGGTGAGACAAAATTTTGGCATCATTTTCAGGGACACAAGTAATTTATATAAAAACTCATTCTATTCTCCCCCATTTCTTCTATTCTCATCCAAATTCTCTTATCTTTTCCCTTTCTCATTTTTTTTCTTTTGGCACATGTTCTCCTACACTCGTGACCAATCAAACCATCTAGTTAGGGTGGATAGTCCTGGGGTTGGAGAGTCAAGTACCCCAAGGGAACTATTTCCATTAGATCCTAATATTACTAATACTCCAGAGTCAAAAATTGATCCCATTTCAATGGAAGTTCTTCAAAGAAACCAACTCATAAACCCGGGTGGGAACCAAAATGGAAATCCAAATGAGGCAGCCCCAAACTCAGGGAATGCAGTCGATCAAATCATGAATGACTACCTCACACCTGCCTAGACCAATGCCCCCTCGTGAATTAGACAAAATTACCTAGGAGATTCCAACTACATATTTAAGTCCCATGTCCTAAACCACCTTCCCACATTCCATGTAATGAAGTCCGAGATGCCCTACCTTCATGTTAAGGAGTTCAATGACATTATAGAAGCTATGTGTCCCCCACATCAACTAGAATCAGATAAGATGAGGATATTTCTTTTTTTTCTTTAAAGGATCAAGCTAAAAATTATCTAAAAAATTTTAGACCATCATCCATCAACTCTTGGGACCAATTACAATGATACTTCTACAAAAAATACTTTCCCCACCACAAAAAAAATTTCACTTAAAAAGAGCATCCATTTTTTTTTGAAAAAGAGGGAGATTGATTCTATGAAACATGTGAGAGGTTCAAAGACACCCTAAACATGGTTCCACACAATGGTTTTTCTATTCCTGAAAAATTGACAATTTTCTATAAAGGGTTGGGCCTAAGTAACAAACAATTCATTGATATGATGTGTAATGGGACCTTTAAAAACAAAGCCCCAAATGATTCTTACAAGTATCTAGAAAGCCTTACTGAACAAAACCAAACATGGGGAACATAACCTTATTCTGAAAAGTCACAAAGAACTATTGGAATGCATACAATTAGAGAAGAGAAAAGCCTTAGGGCTAAACTTGCAGCACTCACTAGGATGGTTGAAGAGATAGACCTTAGGAAAATCCATGAAATCAAATCTGTACACCCCGTTTGCATAATTTGTGAAAAACATGACCACAAAATAGACAACTTTCCAACCATTCCATCCATAAAGGATGTTCTTTTAGGAGGACCACCTACTGAAGTCAATTCCCTAAACTTCCAAAATCCCCAATACCTAAACACATTCAACCCAAGGTATAATGGCCACCCATGCTTCCATTGGAAAGATAACCAACAACCTAGCCAACCACAACGACCAAACACCTACCCTACACAAAATTTTCAAAACCACAACCAATTACAACCACGACTATCCCAAAACCAACATCCTCCTGTCCAATACCAACAACCCATCCATCAACCCATGAAACAACCAATCAAAAAACCAAAGTATCCTCCTGGGATTAACTAACCAACACAATCCCCTACTCAATCTGTCCCTCTTCCAATCCTTGATCAGTTGTGTAAACAAATGGAGAAAATGAACTCAGAAGTCTCATACCTTAAACATGAACTACAAACCATTAAAACCAGAAAGGCACCCATGCCTAATCAGGTGGTACCATCCTCAACTTTAAGGGGGAGAATCTAGTTATACACAAACCTCTCATGAACAAATCAAAGTAGTGACTGTTTTAAGAAGTGAGAAATCCATTGAGAAACCCGAACAAGCCATTCCAGAACCATTAAAAGCTTCAAAAATGCAAGAAAATGATGAAGAGACACCCATATATTCTGAAAAACCCAATGAGAATGTTAAGGAACTACAACCACACCAAAAAATCAAACAACCTACTCCATTCCCTCAACACATGAGGGGAAAAACAAATCCTGAATTGAGTGAAACATTGAGGGAAATATTCTCACAAGTCAACATTAACATTCCACTCCCTGAGGCCATTCAAACCATTCCTGCATACTCAAAATACCTTAAGGACTTATGCACATTTAAAAGGAAATTCCCACATAAGAACCAAGTCCTTATGGCAGTAAATTTTAGCACAACAATCCAAGGAACCCTTCCACCGAAGATGAAAGATCCAGGATGTCCATACATCAATGTTGAGTTAGGAGAGAACAAAGTTGTCAAAGAACTTCGTGATCTGGGATCTAGTGTGAATCTAATTCCTTATTCCATGTATTGTCAATTAGGGATCGAAGAACTCCGACCCACATCTATCACTCTTCAACTTGTTGATCATAGTGTTCGAGTTCCAAAGGGGATCTTAAATGATGTTTTGGTGAAAGTTGAAAATTTTATTTATCCATATGACTTCATTGTCCTTGATAATCACCCAAGATTAGGTCCTAGGGAGAAAACCCCAATCATCCTTTGTCGTCCCTTCCTTGCAACAATCAACTCTGTTATCCGAGTATGAAATGGGAATATGACCATAACCTTTGAAAACATGAGTATAGACTTGAACATCTATAATGAAAACTCTAAAATTGTGAATGATGAAGATATACATGAGATTAATTGGATTTTTAGTGTTAATAGTGAACTCGAGGAACATCAAGGGATTACTGAAGGATGTTTAAGTTAAGAAGAGATTGATTTTCTTTGTTCACATGAGGGAAATTTGTCTCCATGGACTGAATCTATTTCAGATATATCTATTGATGATTTTCCAGAATCACCAATCAAGGATACCATGGGTGAAATTAATAACATTGAGTCCATACCCATTCATGACACTTCTCTGGATAATTTAGTGGATGAAAATTCTATTCACAAGGAACCAATTCTGTCAAGAAATCCGAACAAAGAAACTGAGTTCAATATAAATTCTCATCCTTTATTGGAAAGTGATAACCAATATGATCTAGAATTTAAGGTACTACCTTCATCACTCAAGTATGCATTCTTAGGGGAAAATCGAGCCTTTCCTGTTGTCATTTATTCCTCTCTTGAATCCAATCAAGTGATTATTCTTATGGTGTCCTAAGAAATCATAAGAAAGTAATTGGATGGACCCTTTCTAATATTCTTAGGATTAACCCACTCATTGGGACTCATGTGATTGTTCTTGAATATGAATCCAAACCATGTTGTTAACCTCAAAGGAGACTAAATACAAATCTTATGTATGTGGTAAGGAAATAACTTCTTAAGTTTTTGAAAGTAGGTATCATCTACCCCATTGCTGAGAGTGAGTGGGTAATCCCGATTCAAGTTGTCCCAAATAAAGATGGAATTATTGTGATTAACAATAAGGATGGTGAACTTCTTCCCACAATGGTTAGTAGTGGATGGAGAGTTTGTATTGACTATAGGAAACTCAACTCTTGTACAAAGAAAGACCATTTCCCCTTACCCTTTATTGATCAAGTCCTTGAGCGAGTGGAAGGTAATAAATTATATTGCTTCCTAGATGGATTATCAGGGTATAATCAAATTGAGGTCTCCTTATAGGATCAAGGGAAAACAACCTTAACTTGTCCATTTGGAACTTTTTACTTCAAGCACATGACCTTTGGGTTATGTAATTCCCCTGGTACCTTCCAGCGGTGCATGGTAGGAATCTTCTCGGACATGGTGGGGGATTGTTTAGAGGTATTCATGTATGACTTATCCATCTTTATGGATACTTTTTAGGGATTACATCTGAATGTTGAAAGGGTTTTTTCAATATGTAAGGATAAGAATCTCATCATAAATTGGAAAAAATTCCATTTCATGGTAAAGGAAGGACTTGTTCTAGTCCATATCGTATCTGGTATAGGGATTGAAGTTGATAAAGCTAATGTCGACATCATTCGTCACCTTCCCTCTCCTAAAACTATTAAGGAAGTGAGGTCCTTCTTAGGACATGCTGGTTTTTATAGAAGGTTCATTAGGAATTTCAGCTTTATTTCTCAACCAGTTTGTGATCTATCAGTGAAAGATGCTCCATTTTTATGGACAAAAAGCTATGAGGAATCATTATCTACACTTAAGTCAACTATTATCTCTCCACCTATCATGCAATATCCAAATTTGAATCTTCCTTTTGAGCTCATGTGTGATGCTAATGACTTTGTTGTAGGAGAATTTCTAGGACAACGGTGTGAGAAAACACCATGTGTCATTGATTATGCAAGAAAATATTTAAATGATGAAAAAATAAACTACACCACCACTGAGAAAGAGTTTCTTGCTATTGTATTTTCCTTAGAGAAATTTAGGTCCTATCTCTTAGGATCAACCATCATTGTCTTCACCAACCATTCAACCCTAAAATATCTTTTCCAAAAACAAGATTCCAGGGCTAGATTGATTAGGTGGGTCCTTCTTCTTCAAGAGTTATATTTTACCATTAAGGATAAAAAATGTGTTGAAAATTTTGTAGTTGATCACCTATCTAGGTTGGAATTCAAAGAAAAATCACATCACCTTTCTGTGTCTGATTTATTTCCCAATGAGAACCTATATTCTATGAGTGATTGCCCATGGTATACTGACATAGAAAACCATTTAGTGATGGGTGACATTCCAAAATTATTAGGGACCCAATATAATAGGAAATTAATTTATGATTTCAAACACTATGTGTTTGATGATCCTTACCTCTTCAAGTTCTATCCTGATCAAATCATTAAGAGATGTGTTCCCAAGTCTGAGAAAGAGTCCATTTTAAAATTTTGTCATGAAGAGGCATGTGAAGGCCACTTTTCTCCAAAGAATACCACTACAAAGGTCCTACAAATTGGTTTATATTGTACTAACCTCACTAAGGATTCCTTCTAATTCTGCAAAAGTTGTCCTTAGTGTCAGCAATTAGGATCCATTACCAAAAGGAATCAAATTCCCCTCACACCCATTCTGGTCATTGAAATCTTTGATTGTTGGGGAATTGATTTCATGGGACCATTCCCAAACTATAGGGGATACCTCTACATCCTCTTAGCTATTGATTATGTTTAGAAATGGGTTGAGACCATTCCCACAAAGTCCAATGACCATCATGTTGTGATCTAATTTCTGAAAGAGAACATATTTTCTCAATTTGGATCCTAGGGCTATAATCAGTGATCAAGGAACCCATTTTTGCAACTGACCATTATCTTCACTCATGTTTAAGTATGGGATTTCTCATAAAGTTTCCACTTCATACCATCCTCAAACCAATGGTCAAGCTGAGTTATCAAATAGGGAGATTAAGAAAATTCTTGAAAAAAATATCAATCCCTCTAGGAAATATTGGTCCAAGAAACTCTTGGATTCCCTTTGGGAATATCATACAACATTCAGAACCATCCTAGGAATGTCACCATATAAGTTGGTTTATGGAAAATCATTCCATTTACCTGTTGAAATTGAGAATAAGTCATTTTGGGTAATAAAAAAAATAAATTTCTACATTTATTTGGCTGAAGAAAAGAGAAAATTAGATCCTAATGAACTTGAGGAACTTAGGATTAAGGCTTATGAATATTAAAGGATAAATAAAGATATAGTTCAAGATTACCAATCTAGGAATCTCAAAGTTAAACACTTTGAACTGGGAAAATTCATGCTCTTGTATAGTTAAAAACTTCATTTACACCTGAGAAAGTTAAGTTCTAGATGGTTAGGTCCATTCATAGTGAATCATGTGTACCCCCATGGGGCAGTAGATATTCAGGATCCCATAAGTGTTCACATTTTCAAGGTAAATGGTCATAGGTTAAAACCATTCATTGAATCATTCAATAAACATGAAACGTAGGTTGAGTTAATTGAGACAACCTATGAACCGGGAAAAAAATGATAGATTTAGGATCCATTTCAGGCTAATGATGTTAAACTAAAGCGTTGCAAGGGAGGCAACCCATGGTTTTTATGTTTCTAATCTTTTTGAATCATCTTTATTTTTCAAATAGGATTAATAAATTAATTTTATATTTAAAAAAATATTTAACTCTGAATATGATAGTACCATAGACTATTGACATGTTCTTATATTATGAGTATGGATGGGTATGAAAGGGGAGCACCATATTCATCCGTGTCACGTGGTGTGATCCTTGAGTGTTACCTTACCCAAAAATTTAAAAATAAGACAATGTATCATTAGTTTTTTTTTATTTTTATGTGTTTGTAGGTTAAAATAAAAGTACAAAAAAATATAATAATAATTATAAAAAAATTAAAATGACACGTTGTAGGTCATGGGGAAAACCCCGTCACGACCGGCGAAGCCGTGGGGACTCAAACCCAGGACCGAAGAGAGACAGGGGCGCACACTTACCACTTAACACTGACCTATGACTTATAGTGCTTCCTTATTCTATAATTTTTGTATATATACTTATATTTTGATTTTTTTATTATTATAAATAAATAAATAAATATATTGTTTTTTTTCTTTTTTTCACTAGGTAACTCTGCGAGTAACATGGATATCAAAGGACTAAATTGGATTAGCATGAACTTTAACTTCAACCACCAGGTGACTTCATTCTATGATCCTCATTTTCAATTTCCTTTCTGAACTCTCCTTATCTGCCTCTACCCTCTTCGAAATTTTCTTTTCTTCAAACACTGGGGACAATGTTATTTTATGTTGGGGGGAGATGAAATAAAAAAAAATTGTGTAATTTTTTTTTCTTTTGTGTGAAAAAAAGATTTGAAAAAATGTGTGTAAATGGAAGGAAAAAATCCTTTAACTTTGAACATGATAATACACATTGAAAAATTTGAAACTGAATATCAAATAATTTAGCATTACCCAATTCTTATTTTAACCCATGTATAATTTCATGAGCAAAGATTTTTGGAAAGTGTGGCTGTCTAATGTGATATTTCATCATTTATATTTTCATCCCAAAAAAAATTCACAAACCACATCCTTTGGATAGTGGGGTATTATCTTTAGTTCATTGGGCCCCCCAAATAAATAACATAGGTTTGGTGATCATTTTAGTTTTAATATGAGTATTCAATAAAAAAACAAAAAAAATAATAAATTTGCGTGTAGAGCAATGAAATGACCTAATGCGTGGCTTTCGACACTTGGGGATCATGACTCCATAATTTTCTGGCCCATAGTTAGTAATTTTATCTCTATTTGTGCTAATTTGAATTTGTTTTTGACTGAGTTAACTTGATATGATGCTCGAGTATGTGGGATTCACTTGGTGCCCTAAGGTCTTTGAGCTTGGGATTCATCAGCAAAGTCCCGCTATATGGGTTGACTCTATTGAGTGAAATTTCAATTACCATGGAAAATTTTCAAAAAAAAAAAACAAAAAAACAAAATATATATACAAAAAAAAATTGAATATTCATATTAATATTGAAATGTGATTCCACCCAGCGCTTTCATCATTTCCCCCTTGAATAAAGATGAACCCCCATGTCTATTGTGATGAACAACACATCATTACGCTTAATTGATATTGGATGAAATATGGTGATGAATTTGAATAAATGAATGGGAATGGGATTTGGATGTTCTTATGAAACTATATTGTATTAAATTATTTTTATTGGTTTCATGATTTTTTGGTATAACGGTTCTGGGTGATCATTGTGTATTGAAATGTTTTGGAAAAGGGAATTCGGATTTCATACGTTTTTGCTAGAGACTAGCAAAACTCAAGTTGGGGGTGTGATTAGCCACTGAATAAGGATAATATTAATTGTTAATATATATAATATTCATGTTATTTATTATTCACACACACCATTTTAGTGCATTTTACACTTTGAACATCATTTCACATTATGATTGTAATTCCCCCTTAAAATGCACTATTACATGGTACATTTTTGAACACCTCATAAAATAAAAAATGGCCTTGATTTTATTTTCATATTTTATTTTCAGGTCCCCCATTATATAAGTAACAATTCATTATTTTGGAGCACTTGAATATTCTCATTAGAAGACCACCAAATTTGGCCTTGAATCAACAACATTCTGGGCTAAGTAAACTAGAAAATAGCCCAATAAAGAGACTGTATCGGCCATGATCCAAGCACAATAATTATGAAATTTGAACTGAAGATAGGTTACATCAAGGGAGACATTTCATCCAACATTTACAAGAGATAATTCTGAGTTTTAAATGGAGTTTCATGCGGCCCAATTTGGAGATAAAATTCTGGTCCAGATTCTGCGGCCCAGAAAAACAATCCACCATTTTACACATATCGCAAAAAATATCCATTTTCAATGAAATTTTACAAACAGTAAATGGACATCCATATATTCATATTTTTCTTATATGGACTACTCATTTTTTTCATTTTGATGCTCTTTTGGACACACCTATCAAAGGTATGAAAGTTGGCTCAGATTTTTTGTCAAGGGTGGAAAAGTCCACGCTCCCTCAACTTTCCACCCACCTTGGATTACCACCATTAATTGAGGATACTTGGACTGTTTGTGGCTTAACCCAAGGATTATTAAATGCCTATTTAAGGCAGTGGTGGTTGATGTGTTGATATCTTTAATGCTTTATTTAATTGTAGTGTTATGCAGCCAATTTTCCTTTGTAATGTTCTTCTTCATTTGTAAGTTGTTCGAATCACCTTAGTTTTCAATAAAAATTCTCCATATTCTCTTATTATGTTCTTATTATTATTACATTGATACCATTTCGTTATGGTGTGAATTTATTCATACCAAACCTTGTGAAATTATTCACACAACAGTGGATTGATTGTTTTCTTTTTATTGTTTTTTTACTTCTTCAATTCCTCCCTCACGAGTCTACTTCTTGCTTCCATTGAAACCATATCATAAATGGAGGGATAAATCACTTATGGGTTGATCAAAGGGAGTATCAAGGGGATGTATTGGATGTTATTTATCACCCCTTTAATTTTTAATCACTTCTTTTAATTGATATTTTTATTTGATGATTTTAAAACTTCTTCGTCCGTGTTGAATTTTAAGGTCACATACTTCAAGTGCTAATACGAACCTTTACCTTGGAGAGCTCATAAATTTGATCCTCCAAGTGTATAGGTGATTAGTATTATGGTGTGTTGTTATAAAAACAGTAAGTGATGAAGTTGTTTGATATTCTTTAATAAAACCATCTCGAATATAAGAAATTGAAATCATTAAAAAATAATTTCATCTAATCTACCCCTTGTAATAATCTATGATCAACCCTTCTCATAATTTGATTTCACTAAGTCACGTAGTGTTTGCTTAAAACTATATAAAATCAACCAAAAATTTGCCAATTAATATCCAAAATCATTTCATCGAATGTTTGTGTCTATAGGTTTCTTATTAGGTCTCTGAGGAATTGACAACCCAAGCTACTATACATTTTGACCGCTTAACCCTAAAAACATGGGTAAATTTGGGCGAGACCACTTGGTATGTTATAAAGTTAATACGGAGAAAAATAATTATATGGGGATGTTATAACCATTACCCATACCAAAATGAAAATGGAAAAACATTACCATAAATTTCATCATTGGACTCCCCAAAACATCAAATGGGGATAATGGTATTTGTGTTGTAGTCATTCACCTTATGAAATTAGTTCATTTCATTACCATTAGAGAATATTTATCTAGTTATCATATTTTGAGGATATACATTAAGGAATTTGTAAGGTTAAATGGAGTACCAAATTATGTTGTATCTAATTGGGATCTAAGGACTACCTTGAAGTTTTAGAGAAGTCTTTAGCGGGATCTAGACACAGAGTTGAGTTTCAATACCTCATATCATCATCAGATATATGTTAAGTCTAAGAGGTCCATTCACACTCTAGAATACATGTTGAGAGATTTATCTTTGTATTTCAAAGGTGTTTGGGATCAACACCTTACTTTGGTATAATTTTATTTTAATAATATCTTTCACTCAAGCATGCATATGGACCTTATGAATCCCTCTATGGAAGGAAGTGAAAAAATCCAACGTGTTGGGATGAACTTAGAGAAATAATGTTAGTAAGACTTGATATAGATAAGGAAACGATATAGAAGTTTAGATATATTCGGTATAATATCAGAGTATCTTAGGTTCGAAAAAAAAGTTTTGTTGACAATCGTTAGCAAGATCTAAAGTTTGAAGTTAATGACAATTTATTCCTATTAATATCTCATTGGAAGGAGGTTATGCGATTTGTAAAGAATGGAATGTTGAGCCCTATATATATCATTACATTTTAAATTATTAATCGTATTGGTATGGTTTCTTATTGCTTGGTGCTTCTATTAAATGTTTCTCATGTTTATAATGTGTTCCATGTATCTCTCATGAGTAAGTACATACCTGATCCTTCATATGTACTGAACTCTTAGGTCATACCACTGTATCATGATATATCTCAAGATTAATAACCATTGGAGATTTTTTATTGAACTGAGAAAGTTCTATGAAACAAAACCACTCACCCAATCAAAGTTTTTTGGAAAAAATATAAATTTAAGGAAGCTATGTGGGAACACGAAGATGCTATGAGGCAAAAGTATCCTTATTTGTTTTCATTATAGTGATGTAATTTAAAGGGAAAAATTATTATAAGGGTTTATAATGTAACACCTTTCAATTTTATTATATATTTCTATTTAAATTAATTTAATTTCTTTGGTATCTTACTTTACACACAACACTGATTTTAAACAGGATGTGATATACTATTAAAATATTTTTATTTAATATGAAAGTTATCGTAGTCATTGGATTGGTTGGTATGAATAAAAATAACTAATCATGAAAAATATTTTTTATATATGTATAAAATGAATTAATTAGTTTTTAATTGGATATAAATTAAAATAAAATCATTTGAAAGTAATAAAGTGATGTTTTTCTAAAAAAATATTTTTATGCGCAGAACATGTTTTTATCTTAATAAATTAAATTAATATCTATTGATGGATAATTTTAATAAAATATTTAGATAATATATTAATTTTTTTTAATATTAATCTAATAGTTTTTACATGGAAAGTATTGAAAGTAAACTCAATTTTATGTTTAAAAATGCGTTTGTATGAAAATGATTTTGTTGTGTTTTGTACACTTATTTTAAAATGAATTTCTATAACTTATAGAAATTGAATTTTTTAAAATGGATTAAATATTTGGAATAGGAAAAATTAATATTATTTAAATATTTAAACTTAATTTTAACTTAATTTTTATTCATAATTAATAGTAAAAATAGTAAAAATTTGTTACCATAATTAATGTTAAAATAGATTTACTGGGTGGTGGGGGTTTACATAAGAGGTAAGGTTTAAATTATCACAAAAATTTAAATTAAATTTTATTTTTTAGTTTATTTTTAACTTATATTTATTATCTTAAAATCATTGGCATTTCAAATCCACTTGACTTGAGTAAGAAATTAATGCATTTTAATCTTTTTAAAAATTACAAGTGTATCCTCTCCCTCCCTTATAAAAGGATACAACATGTCATCCCTTACTCACACTTCATGGTCCTTATATTTAAAACAAGACCTTACCTAATTCATTCTTAATATCCCTACCCATGTCCTATAGGTCCTAGTTTTATCATAATACTATCATTTCAAGGCTTAAGGTGTAAACTAAAAAAGGTTTCTCAATGAAGAGGTATAACACTTAACTGAGTACTTTTAATTTTATTTCTTCTTATACCTACTCTAAATCTATGGAATATATTCTAAAATAATTAATTCAGAATATTAAATACATTTATTTTTATTATTATTATGGATCAACCATTTTCCACTTCATATCCATTAAATGAGAAATGAAAGCATCGATTGTGCGTATGTGTGGACTATCGCCTCTACATAGTGATATGATTAATTTTCCATAACCATGAATCATGGATGGTTATTATGAGAGATAAAATTTTTATATTTGATATTTATAACATAATTATTCTTTTTTAATTATAATATATTATTTACCTTCATACCTTTATATTCATTGGAAAATGATAACGTCGCTCATACGTACATGTGGACTACCACCTCCACGAAGTGATGTGATTTTTTTTAATTCCTCTTTATATGGATGATAATAAGGATATATTTAATATATATATATATATATATGATGTTAATGATATAATAATTATTTTATAAATGTGAATTATAAAATAACTTTCTTTCATTCTATCCATTTGAAAGTGAAAACATCAATCATGCGTACGTATAGAATACCATCTCTGTGAAGCGATGTAATTCATTTTTCACCACCGATTTATATAAATTAATATAAAATTGTATATAATTAATAAATATTATACATATTTCATGATTAATATTCTTTATATGATGAAACTATGACCAATATTCAAGTTTTAGAACCATTGAACTGAAACATTTATGGAAAATGGACCAGTTTTCACCCGAATGATCATTTTAATAAAGAAATTTTTAATAAAAAAAAATTTAGAAATTAAAAAGAAATGATACATAGTAATTTATGTATAAATATATTTATATAATATATTTATAATAAACATATATTTATTATATAATATATTTTAATGTGTACAAAGGAAGATAAGACTTGAGGCAAGGGGTTTATGTTATAATCTCATTTCCTTTTGAGATTGCCTATGCTAAATTTTTATTGAAGGGAATTATACATATATTATAATTTAAACTGCATATATTTTCTTCTCCTATAGTTATTTCTATTTTTTTATATATTAGTACCATTTTTATCTTTTTTCTAGTTAAAATAAATGAGAAAATGTTTTTAAAGAAAAGCCGACCTTATTTCTTCTTTGGTCGATAGACCTTTTCTTCCATTTCCATAATCTTCAAAAAAAATCATGAAAGTTATTACCTATGCTTGAAATGTTATAAAATTTTCATTTTCACTACCTTTGACTTTATTTACAAAGGTTTTAAAAGAAATATTTCTAATTTTTTTCTAAACATGTAATTTTTTACTTTTTACAAAAGTGTAAAACAAATGTATTATTTTAATGTATATGACATAATTTTTTACCAACATCATGATCGTTCATTGATTTGATTCTTTATTTATCAGTTTCCATGGTTTTTAAAAAGAAAAATATATTCTAAATATTCTAGGATTTTTTAGTTAAAATGTTATCAAAATAAAATGAAATTTTCTCATGTTTTAAAAGAAAGGTTTGAATGATCTTTTAAAGGTGTTTTTCATATACTTCAACATACTTTAAGGATTGTTATGCTTCACTGGGGATATGATCTTATGACACCATCCACTTTATTTCTCTAGATGATTATAATGATGATGGTTTAAGTATGATTCTATGAAACCCATTTCTTTTCCATGGGTTAAACTATAATTAAATGATGAAATGTTATGAAATATATTTCCTTTATATAGGTTATGATATGATGATATAATGAATGTTTTATTATCTTGTGATACACATATGTATGGTTTTCATTATGTGGTAGGTGGTCCCAAAATTATATAACTCCCCAATGAATTGGGTAAAGATGAATATCTCATGAGATAATAATAACTGGAATGGGGTTTGAACCTAGTTTAGAAAGGGTCTCTTTCCAATAAGATAGTCTTGGGAGTGAACGATGACTAATGAAATGATGGAATGGGGTGTGAATCCAAACCACTATGGAAGTCTCAGCCTTGAGCCTTGACTAAGTAAATGGTTTTCTATGCTTATTTGCATTCCAAAAACTTACGTCTTATGCTTATGATATATTCTCATGGTTCATGATTTATTATTGATGATTCTACACACTTATGACTTATATATTTGTTTATGAAAAAGCCTTATGTCATGATTTATGATTAATGATATTTGAATGATTAGGTATGATTATTTTAAGTTATGATCATGTTACCATACCCTCATACTTATCTTATTATCACTTATGATCATTGATTGATATCTATTATGTTTACCCTTACTAAGAATATGAGCACACCCTTTTTTATGTTCCCTTTCCCCAGCTTATGAATAATGGTTTTAAGTAGGGTTTGTTTAAGGAGCGTACTATGTGTGAAAAAAATTATGGAAGATGTTGAAGATATTTCAGGAAATAAAATGACTATGTATCTAGTCTCTAAATACTCTAAACCTTTACAGTTCTAGGTCATGTATTATTATGAGATGTATGGAATATTTATCTAAAATGATGTAATATATATGTATAGAATGCTCAGGATACCTCAAGACCAGTACTTCCTTGGAAATATTATCAGAGGATATTGATGGCCATGTTTTTGACATGTTTTCTACCATATAGAATAATCACAGGGAAAGAATATGGGAAAATAATCCTTTATTAATCTCTTAATGTTATAGGTAACATATATTTATTTCTTGTTCAACTTTTCATAATTTTCAAATGGTTAGATATACCATTTGATATTTTATTTTTTACTTAAGTCACATATTTTAATAAATATGATAAATTGTTTGTTAGTTTATTTTATATTTTTAGTATCATGTTCAAATTATTCAATTTTCTATGTACCTTTCATATTTTTATATATTTTTGTATAAGCTTTATTTTAATATTTTTATATCATTTCATGTCTCATAAAAGTTTTCAATTTTTTTATCATTGTTTTTTACTACTCTAATGGATATGATAGATTTTTTTAGTTTAGTTTAGTTTTGTTAGTATCATTCCCCAATTATTATTAAAATTTATATGTAACAGTTGAATTTTTATAAATTTTTACCTAAGTTTTTTTTATTCTGTTTAAATCATTTTCAGTCTCATAAATGTTGTTAGTATTTTTAGCATTTTAGTTAATTTCTTTAATGATTTTGAATAAAATTTTGTTTATTTTAGTTTAGTTTTTTTGGATCATTTTTAATTTATATTTACTTTCATATGTAATAGTTGTATTTATACAATTATTTACTAATTGGTTGTTTATTTTATTTATATGATAACATTAGATCAACCAGATGAGTCACCTCGATCTTCTAGGGAGGACCCTGTACACACTTCAGCTGAGGAACCAACCTATCCTTCTACACATGTTCCCTCTACATTCATAGAGAAAGAGAAGGATTTCATGGTTGGTAAACATGGTAGCACCCATTTTCCTAGATTACCACTTACTCATAACTAAAATTAGAGGATATCTATTGAGTTTGATGATAATGGTGATCCTATTGGTCCAAATTCAAAATAATTTAAGAGTTTTGTAGAAATGAAAGATATATAAAAAGTTATATTTTTTTTTCTAATCGGATAAAGTGTCGAAAATATGACACTAGTATAATGATGAGAGACAATTTTAGTAAGATCATTTATTATTATTATAATTATCATGTCATGTTTTTACTAATATATGTTATTTTTTCCTTCTCATTAGATGACATATGATATAATAAACATTAAATAAGCCAAGAATAAGTGTTTAGGTTTTTTATCTAGGAGATGGATGGATTTTAAATCAACCCTAAATTTAGATTTCATTTTTTAGTGCAAGGAAAATTTAAAATATGTGTTATACATAACCTTTTATAGATGAAGATACATGGAATAAATTTAACGAAAGTAGGTTGATAGAATCATTTTTGTTAAGTAAAATTTTAAAATTTTGATATATTTTTGTGTAATCACTAAAAATGACCATCTTAATGATTTTTTGTCCTTAATTAATAGGAACAAAGAATATCTCATTAGAATATCCAATTCAAAAACATATATCCTAATTATTTTTCTCAAAGAGGGTATTTGTTATAGTAAGAAAAAATGATGGATAAATTTTTTCAATAATTTAGAGTTATATTCTTTAGGTTTAGTAAAGATTAACCCCCTACACCCACCCAAACATGAAAAATGGAAGAGTGATCAAATTTTCAAAAATGGAACATATTATATAGAAGACTCAAGGGAAGTGGATGAGAAGATTATAAGAAACTATTTAAGTTATTTTTAAACTCTTTATATTTTTTAATTCACTAATAAAATTTTAAAACATTCTATATGAGAATCCCTTGAGGAGTAGAGCACACAAGGGACCTTAATAATAGAGGTTATACCAGATATTTTATCTACTCCATTCGGAAATCCTGAATACCTAGGTTACATATGAGGATACGAGGTGGGTGTATCAACTAAAAAATGTTTGGTAATCCCGGAACTTCCACATTAGAGGATGTATATAATGAAAAAATAGGAATTTTCAAAGAAAAAGTTCAGGAGATTCCCACTCATCCACCTCTACCTACATATCCCACACCTACACCTACTCCTCCACAAATTCTCATCTACTTTAAGAAGATGTATTTTGTGCTTCTCAATCAAAAAAATTCATAGTCTGAATGCGAATCGGTTGATGAGGGGAAAAAAAAATATGATTATGGTCATGGGGATGATCCTTTTTATCCATAATTTTTCTATTTGGATGAGGGCTTATTTCGTTGTTTGAACTCATCCCCCTCTTTCCTATTTGTTACTTTTTCTTTTATCTTTAATAAATAGTTAGAGTATTCTGCTTCGGACTAAAAAATTTCAGTATATAACAATTTGATTAATCTAAATTAATACATAAATTTGTTTTTTATTAGGTATATTTATATAATTTTTATTCAGTATGATACGATATCAGTGTATAAATTCTTGGACACATAATTTATTTATCAAGTAATGAAGGTAATAAATGATGATAAAAGAACAATATATATATTTGAAATATTTTAGAATAATGTAATTCAGTGTTGTATGTTTCTTTATCTTAATTGAGATAATAAATATATTTCATAGAGTGTTGTTTCTCTTAAGTAAATAACCATTGACATTATATTTTTTTTATATTAGTATCCATTAGATGTTGTTAACTTTTTTCCAAAAGAAAAGAAATATTACTAGATGTGATCCATATATAGTGACGTGTAAGAAAACATTGAAGAAGTATTAGATATATAAGTTTGATTATTTTAATAATTATTTATTATAATAACTTCTAATTTTATTTCAAATATATCACATTCAAACAAGGAATGAGATTATTATAGAGACAATTAGAAAGAGGAAATAAAAAATCGAATATGTTTGTACAAAGGTAACATTATTTACAATTACCATAATTTGGAAAATATTTAAAATGTTATTTTAAATTAAAAAAAAAATCCAAATTTTTTTTTCATCATCAATAAGGATTAATAGAATGTAGATATTGTTTTTAGATATTATTTTTGAAATAATTTCAACCGGGACAGTTTGAAAATTCCACATGGTAAGATTTTATTATAATCTTTCTTTTTAATTATCTTATCATTTTATTGAAAATACATGTTGAATATATTTTTTATTTATAGTTTTTTTTATGAATCTTGACCTTATACTTGAAAATATTTAGATCATATATGAGGAAAATTGGTGGATCATTTTATAATTATGATTTAGATTTAGTTTATCACTATTTATAATATAGATTTTCATGTTTAAGTTTAAAATTGTAAAGTTATTATAACTTTAACACAATTGTGCTTTAAATATTTTTTATGGAATTATATTTATGCTCCTATTTCTATTTCGATTTATACTGCTATTTATATTGATATTTTTGATGGTTTTTGATCTATTATAGGTAGGGGTAAAATATATTTTTAAAAATAATGAAAAATTAAGTTTTTACCTCAATTATGAAATAAACGATGTAAAATATTATTTTTGACTATTTTTTACATCATTTATAAAATAAATGGTGTAAAATAATGTTTTTACATCATTTATTTTAAATAACCCACATAAAAACATGATTTCATATATGTTTTTTAGAACCTTTATAAAAAAGTTGACTGATTTTACATTTCATTTAAGGTTTTTATGACAGTTTTTTATAATAACTGATATAAAAAATATTTTTTATTTCTATTAAAATAACAAGTCTAAAAAACATATGTACAACATATCGTACAAAAATTTCATAAATTAACCAATGTTAAAACTAAAAAAATAAAAAAATGTGGAAAATACTTTTTGCACTAATGTAATGTTGGATTCTTGGTTTGAGGGTGAAGAATCTGCTAGTTTTGGAACAAAGATATTATTGGTAATGTTTGGGGTTATTTATTGGGTGATATGGGGTGAAAGGAATGATGTTGTGATCCTTGGTGGGCATCCATTTTCAGCTTCACTATTGTTCACAATGCATAAACTGGTTATTATGCTATAAAGTGTCCTAGAGGGTGGTCAATTCTCATGTTTTTTAGATTATTTGAGGAGGATGGTGTTGCATTAACCCACTTCTTAGTATCTAGTTCATAGAGGTAGATGAGTGTGCTGGAAGCCTCCTTCGCATGGTTTGAAACTAAACACGAATGGGTTCTTTGTTAATAAAAGTATAGTTAAGGGTGTTACAGTGTGAAATAGGAGGGGATCATTGGCACTTGGTTTTATGGAAAATTTTAGAAGCGACTCTTGATGAAAGAATTAAGAGATCTTCTTTTTGTCCTTTCTCAGTATATAGATATAGGGATCCCACTTTCAGTTATTAAAATCTATTCCCCATCTTGTGCATTGGTTGGTGGTGTATCTTCTCAGGGATTGTAAGGTATTAGGTTCTCATACTTGGTGTGAATGAAAATCAATAGTAGGTTCAAATTTCTCTATAAAATTCGATTATAAAGGTTTATATTTTTAGAACTGTTGGTAGTTTTCTTGATGTATATAAGTAATTCATTTTATTGATTCTTTAATTATATAGTTCCTTAAACCACTTTTATATGGGTGATTTTGAGATAATACTTCACTCTTACAAACATAAAAGGATTTATTCTTGGTTTTTGATGGATGGTGGTTGGATATAGGTCTCATGTGGATGAAACTCTTCGATAGAGTCGGGCATAACAATTAGATGCATGAATGATTTTTGTTATCATAATAAAGTTGCATGGATTTTATTCAATTATCCCTATGAAGCTGCTACATCATATGACACCCTAACACATGTTAGGTATTAGATTATATTAGAGGGTATTCAAAGTACGATTATTTATCATGTTGGCCTCCTTTTTAGGAGTGTTAAACTATCTCTACTTTAAAAAATATCTTCATGTCATTGAGGTTGTGTTTATAAGAATCTTTTTATCTAACTTGATATGTTAAATATGTATATGGGTGTTATTGATGTTATAGATCTATTGAAGAAAATATTTTCATGTGCTTTGAAATGGTGGGGGGGGGATTGCTCATTTCAAGTAGTTCCCTATGAGTTTGGTTTTTTTGAAATAGATCTATGGTTTTTAGGGTAATATCGTGTTTTTTATATTAATGATCTATTTCCATAAGGTTTTTAATGATTTTTATGCAATGGAGGTGTGTTGTTGTTTTGAGTGATTCTCATGTTTCGACTATTCAATATAGCCTAGTTTTCCAATGCTGAAATATAGATCATCTAAATCTATTAGTAGTTGAGCAGAGGAGGTTATTTGAGATCAAAGGAAGTTAGATCTATTAAAATAGTAACATTTCAGAGATGAAGCAACAGCTGATTTACACTAAGGTTTGGTAGAATCTGCTTTTAAAAATCTATTTGGTTGTTTATGGATTGACATAGTATGTTTAGACTAGAAGTTATACACACATGGAGGGCAAAATTTTTTAGTTAGTGTAAAAAGGAGATTAAAATCTGAACACACAACCATGTTTAATGGCGATAGACTGAGAGCACAGGAGAATGCATTTCTCTTCTCTACTTGATTTCTTCTTTTATCTTATTTGTGTAGCTAAACATGAATTGTGACTACGTTTCATTGCTTGTATTTTTAATTTTTTAAATAATAATATATTTTTTTATTTTACTTTAAATAATATTTAGTTTTCTTGATTTTTTTTTTCATTTGAAACTAACATATTTTTAGTATCATTTAAATAATTTTTTTATTGTAGGTTTTTTTGTTTTTATAATAGGTTATAGTTTTAATTGGTTTTTAATTTATTTGATTAGAATATATATATTTTTAAAATTTTTAATTTCATTTATAATATTTATTGTTTTCATAATTTTATAATTTTATTATTTTTTATAATTTTTCTTTTTATTAATTTATTAATTTTATAGAATATTTTAATTTTAATTAATTTTTTCACTTTTTAACAAAATTTAGTTTTTCTTAATTTTTAGATTTTATAAAGTGATATAATTTTTGATTTTTTATATTTTTTTCTTTGAATCTTGGTTATATGTTTTATAAAAAAAGTTTTTTTTTGGATTTTTTAACTTTATTTAAAATTAAAATATAAATTTAGGATTTTTTTCAATTTTTAACATAATAAAGAATTTAGTATTTTTTAATTTATTAAAAATTAAAATAAAATATTATATATTTTTTATAATTTTATATTTTTGTTTTTTTATTACTAGTATTTTATTAATTTTTTTTTAATAAAATAGATTTTTGATTATTTTTTCATTTATTTAAAAAGTAAATATGATGTTAATATTTTTTCCTTTATTTTTAAAATATTTGAGATTTTTTGATGATATTAAATTAATTGAATATAAAATCATTTTTAATATTTTTGCTTGGTTTTTTGTTTTTTTATTATTATTATACACTTTTTTTATTTTTTTGATCAAAATAATTTTTAATTTATTTTTTCATACATTTGAAATTAAAATGAAATATTTTAATTTTTCCCTTTAATTGATTTTGATTTCAATTTGATTATTTTTTTTAAATTACAATTATTACAATTATTTTTTTTTATAAAACATTTTTTTGATAATTTTAATTAAATATATATGAATATAAAATAATATTTTTGATTTTTAAAATTTTTTATTTAGTTTTTTAAGTGAATAGATGTTTTCTTTTTCTTTCAAATTTATTTTAATATAAAATACAATATTCTTATTTGTGGGGATGGTGCTCACAAGGGAGCGGGCTGACGATCAAGCAAGAGATTGAGGCGGTGATGGATTCTAGGGTTTCGTGTTGGTGTTTCAGAGTAATAAATATGTGGATCTTAAGCTTTTTCTCACCAGGGAATAATGGATTTCTCCAGTGGTTGGAGATCATTTGAATTCTAATCAGGATGTGATTGGCGACAACAAGGGATCTATTATCAAGAAAGGTAATTGAACGTTTTCCTCCCCCAAGGATAAGGCTTCAGAGTAGACTGTTAAGAAAGGGAGCACGACACATGTCTTTGTAAGCAAGGATGCTATCTCAGAAGGTCTTGATTTGTGAAAATTTTCCATTATTGGTCGTATCCCTTTAGAGAAAAGTGCGAAGACTTGGAAGGTTAGTGATTTGGTTACTCATCTTTCTTCTATTTGAGGCTTTTTCGATTGGAAGTGTGTGTCTCTTGGACATGGTTTCTTCCACATAGTTTTCCATTCAGTTGATTTTAAAGGGAGGTCCTGGAGTATAGGTCTAGTTAATTTAAAACAAGGTATTTTGAGAATTCATGAGTGGAGTGTCGGGAGATTTTCTTTTGGACGGTGCCGCACCCTTGCATTGTCAAAGGGGGTGGGCTGGGTAGGTGGTGGGTGGTCAACCCCACTAAGCCTCCAGCGGGAGAAGGAAGCAGGAGGGGGGAGATGCAGCCTATAAAAGGTATGAGCCTCCTCCCATATCTTTCATCACCTTCAGAATTCGATTATCACATCCCTCGGTTCATTAATTCTCCAGTTTTTTGAGCGGTTTTAGTGAGGCGGTTTCCCTATTTATTCAAGAGAGATTTTACGAGGTTTTTCTCCTTATAATAGTGAGGGAGTGTGTACCCACTTTTACCCCATAGTGATCCTTATATCTTCTCATGGTTTTTTACCCCTTCCATTTGGAGGTTTTTCCACGTTACATCCGGTGTCATTTATTTTTCCGCATTTGCACTTTATTTTTTATCTCGGAATTATCGCTGCACAGGTGGGAAAATCATTTACATGCCTAACAAGTGGTATCAGAGGGAGGTTCTGGCCCGGTGCTGTTCACGTATTCCGGTATTAATAATCCTCATAAATTTCAGTACGCTCTGTGATTTAAACTTCGGTTGATCTGTCACATCAAAAAAAATTTATTGAGGTTATTAAATACATCATTGTGAAATGGAGGAGGTTCTGGACTGACGGTGTGTCCATATGGCGGCGAAATTTGAGATTGAAAAATTCAACGGGAATAATTTTTCGTTGTGGAAAATGAAGATGCAGGTAGTGCTGTGGAAGGAAAATTGTCGACTGACAATTGAAAAAAGACCGGTAGATGTGACGATGGAGCATGGTTCCAGTGGGAGCCAAAATCATGACATGGATAGAAATTTGGCGAGTACTTCTGGAAGTGGAGATATACTAGTCAGTGAAGCGGCGACGACTGCTGGAAGTAGGCAGCATCTCGACGATGCATGAATTATCGACTCAGGAGCAACATGGCACATGACGTCTCGACGGGAGTGGTTTGGCCAATATGAAACCATCTCAGAAGGACTTTTGTACATGGGGAACGATCACACTATGAAGATCGTTGGAGTCGGTACCATCAAACTAAAGATGCATGATGGCATAGTACAGACCATCCAAGGAGTACGTCATGTGAAGGGCCTGAAGAAGAACATATTGTCTTTGGGACAATTCGATGATATCAGATATAAGACTCGCATAGAGAAGGGAGTGATGAGAATCGTGAAGGGCGCGCTTGTGGTAATGAAGGTGCAGAAGATCTCAAAGAACTTGTACGTGCTTATGGGTGAAACGTATAAGGAGGCGGAGATAGTTGTTTCATCAACTACCTCGACGGAAGCGTTGACGACGTTATGGAATCGGAAGCATGGCCATATGTCAGAACGAGGCCTAAAGATTCTTGCGGATCAGAAGTTGCTGCCTGGGCTGACAAAGGTATCCTTACCATTTTGTGAGCATTGTGTTTTGAGTAAGCAACACAAGTTAAAGTTCTGGACGTCAACAACAAGAAGTCAGGAGATCTTGGAGTTGATCCATTCTGATATTTGGCAAGCACCTGTTATATCCCTGGGAGGAGCAAGTTACTTTGTATCATTCATTGATGATTATTCCAGGAGATGTTGGGTGTACCCAATCAGGAGGAAGGCAGATGTTTTTGAAGTATTCAAAACATTCAAAGCGTGGAAGGATCTTGACTCTAGAAAGAAAATCAAGTGTCTGAGGATAGACAATGGTGGATAATATACAAGCGAGGAGTTTGATACTTTTTTTCAATAAGAAGGGATCAAGAGACAGTTCACGGTGGCGTACGCTCCTCAGCAGAATGGATTGGTAGAGCGGATGAACAGAACCCTGTTAGATAGAACAAGGGTGATGCTGAAGACTGCATGTGTTGCCAAAACCTTTTGGGAAGAAGCAGTGAATATCGCCTGTTATGTGATCAACCGATCTCCTTCAATGGAGATTGAGATGAAGACACCGATGGAGATGTGGATTGGTATACCTGCTGACTATTCTCGGTTACATACTTTTGGAAGTCCAGTATATGCAATGTTTAATGACCAAGAAAGATCGAAGTTGGATTCGAGATCTAGGAAATGTATCTTCTTGGGGTACGCTGATGGTGTGAAGGGGTATCGTTTGTGGGACCCCACTGCCCAAAAATTTATCATCAGCAGAGATGTCATTTTTGCAGAAGACAAGGTGAAAATGACAACTGATCAAGATATGGAGAAGGAGAATATAGAAACTACAATAGTCTAAGTAGAGGAAAAATATAAGGAAGAACCAGTTTCCTCTGAGTCATTACCAGAGCACGATGATCAAGTACCGGTTGAGTCTGGACCACGACGGTCAACTCGGGAGAAAAGAGCACCAGTATGGCACTCAGACTATGTCATTGAGAGAAATATTGCATACTGCTTATTGACGGAGGATGGAGAGTCATCTTATTTTGTGGAGGCGACCCAGAGTCCAGATGTATCCTCATGGATGTCGGCAATGCAGGAGGAACTTGAATCCCTGCACAGGAACAAGACTTGGGATCTTGTTCCATTACCTCATGGAAGGAAGGCTATCGGAAAAAAATGGGTCTTTAAGATCAAGCGGGATGGAAAAGACCAGGTGGAAAGATATCATGCAAGATTGGTGGTCAAAGGATTTTCTCATAAGGAAGGTATTTATTTCAATGAAGTATTTTCTCCTGTTGTTAGACTGACGACTATTCGCATAGTTCTGGCGATGTGTGCTACATACAGCTTACATCTAGAGCAGTTAGATGTGAAAAATTATTTTCTCCATGGTGATCTTGATGAAGAGATCTATATTCTCCAACAAGAAGGGTTTGCAGAATAAGGTAAAGAGAACTTGGTTTGTAGGTTGAACAAATCTCTATACGGTCTCAAACAGGCGATGAGGTGTTGGTACAAGAGATTTGATTCCTATATCATGAGCCTTGGATACAACAGACTTCATTCAGATCCTTGTGCATATTTCAAGGTTTCAGATGGTAATGATTTCATCATTCTTCTGTTGTATGTGGATGAAATGTTGGTTATAGGCCCCAAAAATGATCAGATCCAAGAGAAGAAGGCACAGTTGGCTAAGGAGTTTGATATGAAGGACTTGGGACCAGCAAACGAGATTCTTGGGATGTAGATTTACCGAAACAGAAATAATGGAAAGATTTGGCTATCACAAAAGAGTTACTTACAGCGAGTCTTGAAACTCTTCAACATGTTAGACTGTAAGCCAATATCTACCCCTCTTCCCATTAATTTCAAGTTATCCTCCACGATGAGTCCTAGCAATGAAGCAGAGAGGATGGAAATGTCTCGAGTACCGTATGCATCGAAAGTGGGTAGTCTAATGTTCACTATGGTTTGTACTAGACCAGACATTTCACATGCGGTGGGAGCAGTTAGTCAGTACATGGTGAATCCAGGATGGGAGCATTGGAGCATAGTGAATAGGATCCTGAGATACATCAAGGAGACCTCAAATGCTGCATTATGTTATGGAGGATCAGATTTTACTATCAGAGGCTATGTTGATTCAGATTTTGCAGGTGATTCTGACCGGAGGAAATCCACTACTGGTTATGTGTTTACTCTTGTAGGAGGAGATGTGAGTTGGATTTCGAAGTTACAGTCAGTTGTAGCTTTATCCACAACGGAGGAAGAGTACATGGCAGCTACACATGCTTGCAAAGAGGCGATTTGGATGAGAAGGTTGTTGGAGGAGCTTGGGCACAGACAGGAGAAGATTCCATTGTTTTGTGATAGTCAGAGCACCTTGCACATTTCAAGGAATCCATCTTTTCATTCCAGGACGAAGCACATTGGGGTACAGTATCACTTTGTCCGAGATGTGGTGGAGGAAGGAAGTGTGGATATGCAGAAAATTCATACTAAAGAAAATCTGACAGATTTCCTGAAAAAGGCAATTAACTCTGATAAGTTTAGATGATGCGGATCCTCGAGCAGCCTTGCAGATACTTGAGCAGCATGTTTGGTAGATAGAAAGGATGTGGAGATGTGATTGGTTCTCAAATCAAATCTCCATGTGGGAGATGTGTCGGCAGATTTGTTTTTGGACGGTGCCGCCCCCTTGCATCATCAAAGGGGGTGGGCTGGGTTGGTGGTGGGTGGCCAACTCTACCAAGCCTCCAGCGGGAGAAGGAAGCAGGAGGGAGGAGATACAGCCTATAAAAGGTAGTATCCTCCTCCCATATCTTTCATCACCTTCAGTATCCGATTATCACATCCCTCGGTTCATTAATTCTCTAGTTTTTTGAGCGGTTTTAGTGAGCCGGTTTCCCCATTTATTCAAGAGAGATTTTACGAGGTTTTTCTCCTTGTAATAGTGAGGGAGTGTGTACCCACTTTTACCCCATAGTGATCCTTCTATCTTACCGTGGTTTTTTACCCCTTCCATTTGAAGGTTTTTCCACGTTACATCTGGTGTCATTTATTTTTCTGCATTTGCACTTTATTTTTTATCTCGGAATTATCACTGCACAGGTGGGCCAATCATTTATGGTCCTAACATGGATATTGAATTTCAATTTGTCTGAATTTAAGAAAACTTGTGCTCAAGTATGGATTAAAATTCATAGACTGAATTGGGGGTATGGAATCCACAAATTTTATATGAAGTTACTTCTTCTATTGACATTCCAATTAAAATGGATCATGCTACTTAATCATCCATTTATGGTCATTTTCTTTGGTGTTGGTTGAAATTGATCTCAACTCTGTTTTGATAGATAGGGTCATTTTTGTCAACAACTCAAGATGAGATTAAATTCAGAATTGAATATGAAATGTTTCCCCCTTTCTGTTCATTTTGTGGAATTCTTAGGTATCTGAAATCCAATTGCAGAAAAAATATTGTATGTTCAAGCTGAAGTCGAGTGGGCATGATCTAAGAAAATATAGAAGAAAGAAGGGTGATTCTAAAAGGGTTGAGGATAATGTTTCTCGTGGTGGACTTAATAAGGATATCATAGGGAAGGATAATAACGAGGGATAGTTTGTTATTAATAGGGGCTCTGTCTCTGGTTTAACTTCCGAGAAACTTGGTGACCAAGGGATCCTGTTGGATTCTATGAAGGATTATGAATATTCAAAGGGAAATGAAAGTGCCTCTATAAGTATTATGGATTTATTTGGTTCTTAAAAGGTAGGTGAGTAGGATTCCTGTCTGGGATCTAGTCCAAAGCCTGATATTAGGAACCATGCTCTATTAAGTATGAAGGATTGTACTGGTTTTACTTGGGAAATTCTATTTGTTCTGAGCCTAGGGACAATGCCTCTAAATGGGCGGAGGTTCATAATTTCGGATTAGGATCTGAAGGGGAAATGTATATGGAATCTGGTTCAAATTTGGATGTACAGTCCTCTGGTTTGGCTGTGCTGGTTGTAGAAGTTTTGCAAGAAGTGTTGCCTAAGCAAGGGTTTCATGGGTTTGGCCTTGAGAAGTCCAAACTCCTCGATTCACCTGAGAAGGAATTTGTGGCTGTTGGTTCATCAACGAATCAACACCAGGCTAGTCAAGTGGCTGCTGCTCAAGTGGTTGAGGACTGTGGTAAGCCATTGAAGGAGACTCTAGAAAATGGCTAAAGATGGATTGAAGCTTTAAAACAATATATTGTGGATGGTTTCAAGGTGACTACTATGCAGGATGTTGTCAACACTGCATAATACATAACTGACAAACCTTTGGAAGACACTTTTGTGGATCAGAGGTAGGGGAAAATTACCCCCCACATTTTTCTAATGCAATGAATGTTATTTATGTCAGCTTTGGAAAGGCCAAGATTGAATAATATGAAGAGGTAAAGGATAAAAACTACAATTTCATAATGCCACCAGAGGATCTTGAGCGAGAGAGGTTGCCTCAAGGCCTCAATGATGCTCTCATAGACCGGTTTGACCCATATATTGAGCATATATATGAAAAAATAGAATCTATACTTTTCAGATTTAATTATTACCTTGTAGTATTAGAGTTTTTATCCTACAAAATTGAAAATCATTTATGATACAGCCCAGTGCTGGATATTTAGGACTTATCATGGAAATATAGTGTTCAAAGAGCTTGGGTCAGAGTTAGTGTATTCATGGATGAGGTGATTAAGCAAGAATCTTCTTCTTGTAAGGGAAGCAAGGATGATCCCTTTGAAAAGGTGAATATGGATGACCTGGCCAACCCTGAAAAAAAGGCTAAGCATTTTAGGAGAGGATATAACATCAACATGGTAGTGGTAGTCAAAAAAACATGGGTCAAAGGTGATTGAGGCTTTCATGGGTGTAATTCCAGGATACTGGGAATCTATACATAAAGCATGGTCTGTGCTGATGGTCTTGTGGCAGTTAGTGCTCTTGAAGAAAGTACCTTTACCGACACTTGGACACGATTGTTTTTTATCTATTTTTGTAATGTTATTCTTGTTGGGCTCGCTGCCTTATTGTATTTGGGTAAGTGTGCATTGTACGACCCTCCCTCTGTCTGTCCCCTTTTGATTCTCTTTTTCTTGTACATGTTCTCCTTTTTTAATAAAGGGACAGAGGCATTTTGGCCTCTTTCTTGGATCATTAATGATTAAAATAATTTTGCTTACTATTCCTTTTTATTTTTATTTTTTTTATTTTATTTTTTTGTTTTTTCTAATATATAGTTTTTAATTTTTTTAACAGGATAAAGTTTTACTTAAATTTTTTAATTAATTTTTTGTAAGATTAAATTTTAGGAATTTTATTATTCATTTTGAAAGAATTGGGGGTTTTTTGTGATTATTTTAAAATTTATTTAGAAGTAAAATATATATATTTTTAAATTTTATTAGATTTTTGTTAATTTCTTTTATATTTTTTAACAATAAAAAGTTTTTCTTTATTTTGGAAATTATTTGAAGGTTTAGTATTTTTTTTGGTTTTGTTTCTCTATTTTGATTGTTATTTTTTCTATTTTATTTTATTTTCATTTTTTTATTATTTTAATTAGTTTTAAATTGTAATTATTATTTATAATTATTATTTCTCAAGTCTTTTTTTGTATATAGGGATGCTGAAAAAATTCTGAATGGATATATCGGGAACTCTATTCACAATTTATTCGAACTTAAGAGATTAAATATTGAAGGTAATTTCAAAATTTCAAAGGGATCAATTGAAGTGGTCTGAAAAAAACCTATGAACAACTAGATCAAGTTGAACACAGGTGGTGTCTTCGGTGGTGTCTTTAGGGACTCGAGGTGGGTAGTTATGGGATGTTATTATGACGTGTGCGGTGAATCATATGCAATTGAAGCTGAGAAATTGGCAAATTGTAAGCAGTGGAATCAATTATGGATTGAATGTGACTCATGCTCACTTAGGAAATTCAAGTAAAAGGAAAGGTGTTCTCTTGGATTCTCATTCCGGTATGACCGGAACCAATGTAATTTATCTCCGGCATTGAATACGTGGTTACCCATATTTACAGAGTTTAATGTCTTAGCTGATTTTCTTGCAAATATGGGTATCACTTGTAATTCAATTGTATGTTTAGATCACATCCTCAAACCTATAGTAACTGATTTCTCAAATCTTCTAGCTTCCAAGGAGACTCTTCACCTATGGAGTGAGCCATGCAATGAGTGTTTGAAAACCTCTATTTGCTCCTCAAAAATCTTAGGACTAACTTCAACAAATTCAAGAGCATCATTCCTCGAGATATGCTTATGGAAGCTTGAATCAGATTGAGGAAATGGAAAGAATCGATCAGAATTCTCAAACCCTATCGTGTTTACAACCTTCAGGGCATGACACCACAGATCCGTAGACTTTGAAGTGTTCACCTTCAGATCATGATCCCTTTCTGATTAACGCAGTCGCATATTGCACGAGTCAATTCCGACACTCGCATCCTTCGGAGGATCAACATACACCTCCACTAGGACATCAATAGTAACCTTCGTAGGCAAAGAGGGGTTAACCATCATCGATCCTTGATTCCCCTCTGAATTTCGTGGCCACTCCTTGCACAAACAAGATCCATCACCCACTTCCTTTGGAGAATCAACAGGAACATATGGCTTTGAAATCAACATCGGGAGTCGATCTCCCTCTGAAGGGCGCAATCACGCCTTGCACAAACCAGATTCGGCATCCACCTCCCTCGACAGATCAACAAAAACCTCCAACGAAAAGGAGACCACATCCGAAACTGCTCCTGCTGACGAATCCCACGCAAGCACCTTTTCCTCTAGAGATCCCCTACATTGATCCATCATCTTCGATGGATTAACAAAAACCTCTGCGGGATTGAAGTAATATTTGAGATTTGAGGCCATCGGGGTAAAGAAACCTTGAACGAAATCACTGTGTAGTGAGAGAAGCTCCCAGAGCGCGATCTATCTTATAATCAATTTCCACATCTACTTTATTTTATAAATATCTACTTTTTTTATTTTTTTTTATTTTTAGTACTTATAATTTTACTTGTTTTATAATAAAATAGAGTTTCTTTTAAAAATAAATTTATATATGTTATAAAAATTTCTAATTTTCTTCATTATCTATTTTATTATAATATTTTTTTATTTTTAAGAAAACATGATTTTCTTCAAATATTTTAAATTATTAGAAACTAAATAAGTTTTTTTAGATCTTACTATTTTTAAAAGAAAAATATTTTCATTATTTTATATTAATTTATTTGAAATTAAAATAAATATTTTAGATTTCTTCATTTAATTTATTTGTATATATATATTTAAATTAAGTAATGGAATTCATATTTTTTTTAATTTATTTGATCACAAAAAAAAAACATGTTCATTTTTTCTTTGTTTGGGTTTTTTTTATTAAAATAGTGTTTTTTTATTTTAATTGTTTTATTTAAAATTAAAATATAATTTAAAAAAAATATATTTTCATTTTATTTATTTTATATTTTATATAATATAATTGAGTTTTTATTGATTATTTAAATTTATTTAATAATAAAAGATGTTTTGTTAATTTTTTTTCTTTTATTCGCATAATAGAGTTTATCTTGTGTTTTTTGAACCAATTAGAATGTAAAAAAAATATTGATTTTCTTTCTCTTTCATTTTTGTTTTTTATTTTTAAATTATATTTTTAATTTATTATTATTATTATTATTATTTTTATATTTTTTATTTTTAAAGTATAATATAGTTTTTCCATGTTTTTTATTAATTTATTTGAAATAAAAATTTGTATTTAATTATATTTTTTTGAAAAATTGAGTTTTAATTGAATTTATTAATATATTTTAAGATAAAATAATAATATTTGATTTCTTATCTCCTTTTGTTTCATATTTTTTATTTTCAAAAGAATAAATATCTTAATTTTCTTTTTTCTTTTTGTTATATCTTAAATTATTACTATTTTAATTATTTTAATATAATATAGTTATTCTTATTTTATTTTATTTTTTTTTGATCTTAAAATAACCATTAGGTTTTTACCATTTTCTATTTTAGTTAAATGGAGTATTTATTACATTTTATTTAATTTATTTTAATTTATAAATAATTATATCTCCTCATTCCTCTTTAATTTTATATATTTTTAAATTTAGCCAAAGTATAAATAAAATAACTCAAATTTTCTATTTTAAATTTTTATAGAATTATATTTTTTAAACTTGTTTTTATTTTTTAATGTTATATTTTTTTTGAATTTCTTATACTTTTTTCCTCCTATTTTTTATTTTTATTATTTTTGCCTTTTGTTCCATTTATTATATTATTTTTCTTTATTTTTTATTTATTTTGTATTTAGAATATATTTTTTTCTTAATTTATTTTAATATATTTATAAGAAAAATAATTTTTTGGTTTTCTTCGGATTTTTATTTATTAGTTTTTTTTATTTCTTAATCTTTTTAAATTTATTTTAATGTAAAAGATGTATGTATTTTTTCAATTTTTCCATCCATTATTTACTCATTTTTCACATTCTTTCACATTTTTTATTTTATTTTATTTTATTTAATAAAATCGTGGTTTCGTAATAGTGTTTAATCAACATGAAAGGAAAATAATAAATTTTTGAATTTTTTCATATTTTTTTTGAAATTAACAATTTTTTTTGGTTTTAAATTTTATTTATAAATAAAATCATTTTTTAGTTTTATTGGGTTTATTTTACATTGTTAAATAGTTGAGTTTTGTATTGATTTTTTTTGAAAAGAAAGTATTTTTGGGGTTTTAATTTTTATTTTTTAATCATTATTTTAATTAATTATACTTATTATTATTTATTGTTGTTATTATTTTTTAAATTATTCAACATAAGGGTTGTGAAAGGGACATATTCCATGTTGCTGTGAATGCTTGGTCTGACTCATCAAATAAGGTCTTTCTGTGTAATTAAAGCTAAGCACTTGGCTAGAAAAGAAAAACCAATGTTGAAAATGAAAAATCCCTTTAAAGTCCATTAGTGAAATCTGCACTTAAAACTTTGATTCTTAATGACTGAAGAAAAGTCCTTTCTTCATAAAGATGTGATTGCAAACAACTTCTCACAGATTCAAAACCATGATACCGCTGGACATTGGCACTTCAATTTGAAAAAATCTGATAAACAAAAATATCATGAACCCCAGTGTCACGTTATGCCTCTTAACTTCCAAAGGGAATCAAAATCATCAAAAAGACAACATGAAATACACTCTAGTCATGTGAGGGCTGATCTTGCACCAACTCAATAATATGAGTGCAGGTACAGGCAGCAGGATAAGTCCTCCGATTTTATTAGCATGTAAAACAGGAGAAGGCCTAACTGGAAGATGTTGTACCACAAATTTAGAATTATAATATCCTTGGAGGAAGCAAGACTTGATCTCACATTATATCTTTATGGAAACATTGAATGAAAATGTTGAGAAATGAAGTAACACCACCATAATCTCATTTAGAAACCACGATCTGTCTGTAAGAATCTAGAGTAACTTGGGAACCCAACGGAGCAGCCAATCACTACTAGATAGATAATATTGAATCTGAAACTGCAACAATGAGCCCAATCTACTTGGATGGGCATGCAATGCAAAAGACGAATCAGTGCTTCAGAAGCCTCAAATCCAATATCATAGATTTTGGATCAACAACTCCATATAAATTCAGTAAAATAACAACCTCTTCATTCCCAAAGTAAGGAATCCAAAAGCAATTTTTGTGTCCCATCATCAAGTTTGGGATTCTGTTCAAAGTTCATTTCAATTTTAGAGAACATGTGATCCCGGATTTGTGAATATTCGTGGAATGTAATATCCCCTTGATATATTTGGAATATAAAGGAGTTGTTTTTTTTTCAATCTAAGAGTATATCTCTTCATTGAGACCCTTCTTAATAGTCCTAGTATGATTTTTATGTTTACGTATCACATCAAGATTCTCTTCATCAATAAATGGGGTTGGTTCCTTGACAACTTCAGCTTGTGGAGGGCCCAGGTTCATATCAGCATGCAATCCTAAGGATCTAGTTACAATGGTTCGCTCAAACTTGGAATAATCCTTATGCTTATTTGTTTTCTTAGGATGAGGGGTAATAAACCCATCTGAATCGACCACCACTTTCTTGCCTTTTGGGGCACATGACTGGAGAAAATCCACTTCGGCTTGATGTGCATTATCATGTACTTCATTCAAGATTTTAGGAGAGTTACTCAGATCATCCCGATCCCCCTCCAAAGTGAGGGAAATAACAGTGGGGTCACTCAGAGCACCTTGGACAACATTAACAAAACCTTGGAATATATTATCTATTTTAGGCTGAGATCCACTCTCAACATTGGCAATGACCTGAGTCCGATCTTCAAAAGACTTTTAGTTTTGATTTTTTACTTCCTCTTTTCATTTTTTCTTTATGAACATAATAATGTTTTTTAAATTTATTTTAAACTTATTTATATTATTTATATTTTATCTTAATTTTTTTCTTTATTGGTTAAATAATTTATTTTTCTTTATACCGTTTTTATGTTTTCTAATGGAATGAAGTTTTTTTTCAATTTCTTATTTTATGTCAATGTAATACAACATTTTTAGATTTTTTTTTAAATTTTGTATTTATTATTATTTTTATTATTTTCTTTATTTTTTATAACAGAATAAAGTAATTTTTTTATATTTTATTTTTTTAATAGAATAATTTTTTTCATAATATTTTTAATTTGTTGGAATTTAAAATAAAACTTTCAAATTTATTATTCTATTTTTTTAATTTTATATTTTATATTATGATTATATTCTACCATATATTTATTTCTTTATTTATTTATTTCATTTTCTATTTTTTTGCTTTTATATTTTATATTTTTATATTTTTAATATAATTAAATTTTTGTTAACTATTTAAATTATTTGAAAGTATAAATTAATTGTTTGATTTTTTTATTTCTTTATTTTTTGAATAATTTAATTTTTCTCGAATTTTTTTATTTATTAAAAAAATTAAAAAATTAAAAAAATTAAAAAAATTAAAAAAATTTATTATTTATTTTTTACATTATATTTTAGTTTTCATATTATTTTGAATTATTTTTCTCCTTTTATTAAATATTTCTAAGTTTCATTTAATTATTTCAATTTTTATAGTTAAAATAAGTTTTTAGATTTTTTCTTTTTAATTATTTAAGATTTGTATGCTTTTCATAATTTTTCTAATTTATTAAATAATAAAAAATTATATTACTTTTTTATATATATTTTTTTTCAGTTTATATATTTTGTATAAATTTTTAATGAGATGATTTTTTTTTGATTTTTTGGTAATTTATTTAAAAATATTTTTTGAGTTTTTTCACTATTTTAATATTTTATTTTTTTATATTTTTAATTTTTAAAATATTTATATTATTTTTGTTAATTTATCACTTTTTTAAAATTTTTACCCATTCTATTTTAATTTTTCCAATAGAAAATTGTTTTTCTAGATCTTTTTAAATGTATTTATGTATAAAATAAAATATATTTTTTTTTTAATTTTTCCTCTAGTTTTTTAGTTTCTAAATATAAGAAACTTTTTGATGCTTTTTTGGGAGGAACAAAACTCTTCTAAAAAAAGGAATGGTGAAAATGCAGATTGACTCTTCACTCCTAACGAAGGTGACTAAGGCTGGAGATGATGCTATATGCATTATTGAGAATGTGGAAAAACTGGCAAGGGAGGTGTTGGTATACAAGGCCCAAACTCCCATACTTGTGACCAATTCTCATGAAAATCCTCTAAAATAGTGGTCACCCATGATAAAGGGGTGACTGGCTTAAAAAATGACGTGTTGGACTCTAGTAAAAATATTTTTAGTTTAATTGACATCCTTAACAGATCTAACTGTAGGGTGGTTTACTATGAAGAATTTGGGAACACTCAAGAACCTATTAAAACTAAAGGATAATCCTCAAGCTCGGAGATAGTTAAGATAGAGCCAGTTAGATAATAGGATACTCAACCACTTGAGGTGACCATATCACCATATGATAACACCGAGCCTTTAGTGGATGATGTGACATGGAAACAACATAAGACATAGAGGAGGGGTTGTCATCCGCGAGGTAGGGGTAGTGGCTGCTGTTCCCACTGTTGATGACCTCTTAGTCTTCGGGCGTGTCTGCTTTGCTTTTTGTAGTAGTGTTCTTTCATTGGTTTTCACTTACCATCTCCCTCTTATATGTTGCTTTTATTTTTCTTTCAATAATTTTCGGGACCATGGGCCTTAACCCTTGGTTCGCGCCGGTTTGGGTAAAATATATTTTTTTAGGGTTTTCTTAATTTGTGTAAAAGTAAAAAATATTTTTGGATTATTTTTTATATTATTATTATTATTTTTTGTTTTTTAGTAAAAATGACTTTTTCATGAATTGTTTTTATTTCAATTTAAAGTTTTTTTTTGAAATTTTAAATTTTTTCTTTATTAATATAAAAACATTATTCTTATTTTTTTTAAAAATTATAAGAAACTAAAATATTTTTTTTAATTTGTCTTTTCAGAATTTTAATTTTTTTAGTTTTTAATCAAAATGATTTTTAGATGATTTATTTTATAATTTATTCATTTTTTTTATTTTTTCCTCTTTTTTTATTGTTTCATTTTTTATTTCTCACTTATTTAATTTTTCCAAAGAAAATGAGGATTTTTTTGATTTTTTGTTAAATTTATTTTAATTTTTTTTGAAATTTTTAGTCTTTTTGTATTTTTTATTTCTATTATATATTTTGTATTTTTCTTTACTTTTTTTTAGCAAAATAGAGTTTTTATTGATTTTTTTTAATTTATTATTACTTTTAAAAATTTCCCATTTTTTCATTTAATTTTTATTTATTTTAATTTTATTTTGTAATTTTTTTTATAAAATAGAGTTTTACTTGATTTTTTTTGAAATGTATATGAAAGTTAAGAAAAATATTAAGTTATGTATTCCATTTTTATTTATTATGTTATGATATATATATATATATATTTTATTATTTATTCTATTCTTTATGTTTTTAATTTATTTTTTTAAAAGGAAATTGTTTTTCTTCAAGTAATTTTAAATTTATTTGAGTGTAAAATAATTTTTTTGGATTTTTTTTAATTTTTCTTTTTTTTAAAAACATCATTTTCATGGTTTTTTAAATGGGAAAAACCATGGAGTCTCAAAGATTTGGTATGTAAAGTCCCCTCTCTTTGGGGGGTTTTTAAACTGGAAATGTGTCTCAATTTGTAAAGGAATTTTTCATTGGCTTTTTTCCTTCAGATGAACTTAGGTAGCATGCTTGGGATTTTAGTTCTATTTTTCACAAGCCTTTCATTTTCCGTGTTCATGTACAAACATCTGATTTTGACTTATTTAAGGTTAAGAATGTATATGAACAAGTTTGTATTAGAATTCATGGTTTTAATTGGACCTCGTTACATCCAAAGATCCTTCATGATATTGGAGCAATGGTTGTGGTACCGATTCAATTGGATAAAGAAACTGAATTAGGAAGATTTGGACATTATACCAAAATTTAATGGAGGTTGATCTTAGTGCAATCTTAATTGATAGGGTCAATATCTCTACCCATGATGATGAAATCAATATTCATGTGGTGTATGAGAAGTGTCCATACTTTTGTGATGCATGCAATGTTGTGGGTCACTTGAAAGACCATTGTCGTAAGTCTCTCAAATGTAGTAGTTGTGGCATGAAAGGCCATCTAGTATTTAATTTTTAAAATAAGGTTTCTGATGCTGATGCTGCAAACACCCAGGTGTAACATATTAAGGCCATTGACGTTAAGAGATACAATTCATTAAAAAATGGATCTCAACCTAAATTTAATGTTCAGACTTGTGCAAGGAACTTTTTGATGGCAAGAACAAACAATGTTGATGATTTACTAGCTTTAGATACTCTAGGTCCCGATGCTGGGTGTAGTGATTCTGGACTGACTACCATAGAGTCTCATTATGTTAACAAGGCTACATCTTCAATAACACCGACTGCTGGAATGAAACAATAGTTAGTTGTGGGTGCTGATGGATTCAGATCGCTTGGATAGGACAAGGTACACTCGTGCAATGAGCTTCATAAGGGCGATCAAGCTGGGATCCTCTCAGATTAGAGCCCATTTAGAGGAATCTTGTAGGTTTATGATGTAACTCTTCTTCAAGTGGAGTTTCCAGTGAAGATTCATAGGAAATGGGCTGACATAGTGGATAAAGGGATGAGAAAAGACATTCTCTTCAAGGATAGTAGGGTTGAAGACTATACCATTGAATTAGTTTATGATCAACCTAATAATGAAATTACTGTTCAATTGTTAGATGATAAAAAACTGAGGCAGGAGTAGATGATAGATTTTAAGAGCTTGAAAAGGTAAGAAACAATTGGATGTGGAATCTCCTATGAAACTTAAGCATGAGAAGAACTCTTGTTCTATTGAAAATGAGAATTTTTTTCTAAAGTTCCAGGTCAAGATACTTCTAACCCATGATATGTTAATTAGGTTGATGTTGTTTTGGAAGTTGGGTTTTTTCTTCCTACCTTTAAGGATTCATCAACTCTTGGGAGTTTAACTTCCATACTAGATGCATCCAAAGGATATCATATTATAGAGGGTCTTGAAACCACTACACATGTTTCTGTACCAGGGAGTTCTCCCAGAGTAGATTGTAATGTAGTGTTTGTTGGAACTGTCCCCTCTATAGTCTTGGGTCCCCCAACTGATGGTACCAAAAAGGAAAGCAGGATCTCATCTTCATAGGTAAACACAAGGGTTCAAACACACAACTCCTTTGAAGTGCTCGAATTGGTTTACACCTCCATATAGGGGGACTCTCATCTTGGGTGTAAACTTGAAGATAAGTAGGAGGATGAGAGTTTTTATGATATTGTGTCTTTCACGGAGGCGGATTTTGATAAAAATAGGAATCCCTAGAAACATGTTAAAACCTAGAGATGTGGATAATGTCATCATGGAGGGGGGGGGGGGGGCTTATCATAATATGAATCTCTAATCTTAGTCTTATATCCAGTGCTTGAAAAACATTGTAATTCATATGGATTTTCATAGACAACCTCTCTTGGTTTCTCTTTGTGATGTTTTGGATGGCCTTGTTGGTTTTTCAGTTGTTCTAGCTTGAGGGAAGTTTTGTATGTATGACCTCATTCTCTTCTTTCTCTGTTTTTCATTCATTAATAGTGGGGTTTGAATCTAACCTTTTATTATTAATTTATTTTAAATTAAAATATATTCTTTATATTTTTTATTAGAAATGAATTTTCTTGATTTTTTAAGAAAGGGAAAAATATACCATATGATCGGGCCTCTAAGCGGCTTCTCTCTCACCACTCTCTATGCTAGGGTTTCCTCGGTGGCGAATTAGAGGGGGGAGGCCACATACCGTTTCTTGGGAATTGTCTTCCCCTTTCCACTCTCCCTCCTTCTTCCCTCCCCGATTATTCCTTTCTTGATCTTCCTTGTTACTTAGCTCCCATTAATTTATTTTATCATCTTTCATTCGATCTCTTTTTTTATGGTGCCCTCTTTTTGGCATTCGTTTTTTCCTTCGGTGTTGTTGCAGGTGTGATTTTTGCATACGACGACTTCATTAGTCAGGGTTAGTGGACTCGGCGTAGATGAGTCTCTCTGTTGAGGACCTAGTCTCCTTCTAACACTACTATGTCCTAATGTTCCTTTGTTTCCCTCTAAGTCAATTTGCTATGATGGTTTCACGAAGGATTTGGGATATGCCGTTAGATAGGTTTATGGTGTTCCAAGAGGCACTTTCGACATGAATTTCGCTCCACTGCAATGGGTCCTCATTCATTAAAGTGTGTAGTGCGATTTTCATTGGTTTTTAGGAGGCTCACAGAAGGGTTTGGTGGTTTTGGAGTTGTTCATGGATTTTTGTTGAGGACTCACCTACTTCTACCTTTGGTTTGGCTCTAGATTCCATCATTCCTCTCCCAGTCGGCCTGGTGTGATGGTTTTCAAGGAGTTTTTGGATATGATATGCGAGTAGTTGATGCTTGTCAAGGTGGGATGACCTGTATAGGATCGATCCCTTTGTATTTTTGTGGTTCTTTTTTGGTGGTTGCAGTTTCTTCAAGTTCGTTAATGGTTTGGCTCTCCGACATTTCATTTTGTGATGACCAAAAATGCAGTGGGCTACTCTCATTGGCATGGAAGGTGCTGATGATTTCAATGGAGTCTTTGGTCCCTTCGCTCATGGAGGTTCTCGCGGCTTGAGGCATGACATGATTTGTTAGGGGATCCTATAAGTTAATCTATTTGGTGTTTGAATTTTAAATTTGGTAAGGAGGTGTTGTTACGGTTCAAGGAATGGAGGTTCATGGTTGTGTTTTTCTTTTTAAAATTTTGGAATTGCTGGGGATTGATTTCTACCGGGACGATTGGAGATTGGTTGATAGGTCTTCGATGGGTTTGGTCTAATGGCTCACTATTCGTGATGACGTGGTGTGCTGTATTTTGAATTTTGAATTTGAAGGGATAATTCAGTTTCTGCGTTTTTGTTTTGAATTATGGATGGAGGTTGAATTTTTTGATTTTTCTCTATGTGTGGTTCCCACTCAACCAAAAAGTTTTTTTTTGAGAAAATAAAAAAAGTGGTATTGGTATTGGTATTGAAAAAATATACCATAAAAATATCATAAAGTAAAAAATTAAGTACCAAATTCCTGAATTCTAAAACCTAACATAACAAAAAAGAAATAATATGCACATAATAGAAAAATAGATATGTTGGTGCCAAATACTAGTAGAATAATCCTCATACAAAAATATAGAAGTGATGAAATTAAAGTAGAAAATCACTATAATGTAAAAGATCCCACCCAAGACCAATAAAATATGGATCCACATAATAAGAATTAACTAAAAAATAGCCATCAACTAAATATTTGAAAACTATAGTAACCTTAATAGTTCTACCAACTAAACCTGTTTTGAAACCTCAACAAAGACCATAGATAAAGAAACTTCACCTAGAGAAAAATCTACTAAAATATAAACTTGAGGAAATAAATTGACTGTAAAAATCCTATAGTAAAGAAGGTCAGACTAGCATCTTATTCCTTACTTAGTATCATCCTCTAAACACAACATCCACCCTAAAAGTGTGAAATTTTAAAAATCATTTGTATCAATCACACCTGAGTAGAAAATACTCAATAGAAAGAATCACCCATTAAATGTTTTGTACCATGATAATATGCAATAAAAAAAATACGAAAATACACTATAAGTAATGTAATGGAAGAAAAATAAATAAAACAAACATATACATCACCAAATAAGAAGAAATTTCATCATTACTAGTAACATGAACCAAAAGTTTTAAAGTAACACGTTCTTAAAGAAGGCATGGTGTGGCAATCAACGTATATGTGTCCCTAGACTTTCTAAGGTAAAACCTTACTTTCATTGAAAAAATTCACACATAGATCAAGACCACATTTTATAGGAATATCTATAAACATATTCTCTTCTCTGAAAGTAAGATATATAATGAAATTCTTATTCCATATAATCAATTTTATTTTATTTAAAATCATTAGAGTTAGTGGAGATGAAATTTTAACTCTTCTTTAACATTTAAGAAAAATTAATGAATCAATCTCAAAAATAAAATACCTCAGAATCTTGAGGGCTTTCATGTGAATAATAGAATAAAGGAAAATCCATTCAATATAAAGAAAAAAATAATCCTTAAATTTAAAAATCTATGAAACCATTAATCATTTAGCATAATTTAAAGTAATCACAACACCCCTTACAATACCTCTAAATATATTTGCATTACTTTTAATATTAGTAATTGAATTTAGAAGAGAAAACTAATAATCATATTCATGTAATTTATTATTTGAAATTATTATATGAATGGAAAATTTGTTATGAATGTAATTTGATGCATGCCTTGTCACGGGGAATGAAAAAAAATTAATTACCTAAGTTTATTAAAGTGGATAACCCAAGTAGTCTCCTAAAGAGGAGTGCACACAAAAATTGTTGGTTATTTTTTAAGATTATTCATAAAAATTTATTTTAATTTGGTTTGAGAAATTAAGAATTTTGGAAATAAATTTAAAATAAATAATTTATGAGAAGGGTGATCGGGTATGGCTTGGCTCGGGTTTCCAATTTTACCAATTCTTCTTTTGCAAGCTAGTAAGAGAGAGATTCCTAGATCAATTACTCCCTCTACCTTGGCCAGATGGTGATGATGAGAACATCACTAATTAAGATCTCATGTCAGTCTACCCTCCTTTCTAGGTGTTCTAAAATTATAGTGGGTCATTTTTATTAATCAGGGAAATCCCTGATCAGGTATTATTATTCCCTAACCACCAAAAGTTCCAGCCACAATTTTGCATATATGGTGGAAATCTCCAAGTACTCACCAACCAAACCTATCTTATTCCATTATATACAAACAAGAATTGGGTGGAGGTATATTATGGATCATTGACTAGGGAAATTGAAATTAATAAAATCTAACCCTAACAAAATAAAATGCATTATTAAAAACTAAAAATTAAGAATTGAAACTAGGTCGCTAAATAAATAAAGAATTTAATAAATTTAAGATAAAAAAATCAAGCATATCAACTTGGTTCAACATATCTCTTTCCCGATCACTCAAATAATTTAACCCTCCATGTGAAGGGTAAATGAGTTAATGCATGAGAATAACAGAATCATATAATTGAAGAAGAGAAATGAAAAACAAACAGGAAAATAAAGCAGCAACATGCTATCGTCTAAAGATCCCCCTCATTATGCGATCCTATTTTGAATACCCTATATTATTTTATTTATAGTCATAGATCACATTTGGGATTCCATAAATGTAGAAATTGATTCATTACTAGTCAATCCCAGATTTCACGGAGGGTTGCAGGTCAAAGAGAGCAGTGAAAATCATTTATTATGTCAAAACTGGCTGAAGTTGGGACCGTCCAACTACTTTCATGGCATGAATATACGTTTCATTCTATGAAAATCTTGAGATCTTATTTTGAGTATGTTTTTCTCATTCTAAACTTGATCCTAAGAGTTCTTTTCATACCCTAAATGTAATTTACAATGAAAATTTCTATTTTTCAAAAGGTTTGACTCTTTTTTTCCACTTAATTGTTGAGTTAAATCTTAGTAAACATCCTATGGTCACTCCCCTTCATGGGAAGGATTATTTTGATATATATATATTGATCCACTTTTCTATTTTAGTTTGTTTTCAATCAAACACTATATGTTTCCAAAAATTACGAAAGCAATTAAATATTGGAAAATTAACTAATTAAAGTGAAAAAATGTGTTTAATATTAAAATATACATGAATAAAATATTTCTTTCAATTGATCCACACTTAGAACTTGATTTTATTCAAGCATGAAATATCAACATAAATTAAATAAGAATACCATGTTATCCATATTCAAATTCCAAAGAAATTAAATTAAATGATTATCAATTGGGGATTAACCTTTCAAGTTCCACCTAAAACTCAATTCAACTTCACACACTTCCAAAATACTAATAAACCCAAGTATTTTACATTCTCCCATTGAAAAATTATGTATCATATCCCTTAATTAATTCATATATCACAATTCATCATTATCAAGCATGCTAAGTCATGATTTACCTCTTAACTAACTCTTTTCTCTCATCACTCATGTTACATATTCAAGTATATTTATGTTCATATGATGAGTACATGCCTCTTTTCCATAGGCTTGTAAAGGATCTACATTCTCAACTTTGTAAAGAAAAAATTCACAAACAATCATGAGGACTTTGTAAATAAGGTTTCAATGAATTTGAGGCTTAAGGTTGGTAGGTATTGATGTTCAAAACACCAAGGATCAAAAATTAGGTTTATCTATAAAGTGTACTGTATGATATCAAAAGAAAAGTGCATTGAAAATATCCCTTATAAAATGGCAACTCAACTCAAAGTAATTTCATGATCAATGTAAGTACAATGAAATATTTTCTCTTTCTTGAAATTTTTATCTATTGATTTTTTTTGAAATTTATTCTAAAAAAAAAATCTCGCATCCACTACCTAACCTCATATGATAAAATCATCGGCCTAGTAACGGTGATATTAGATTTTACCAAAACACAACCCTTTTTTTTCAATTTGTTTTTTTTTCAATTTTCTTCATGAATGAAAAATAATATAAGTATAATTAATGTAACACAACCCTATCCCAATACCCAAAATAGAATCCCCCACATTTTTTTACTTATAATGTAATATATCTATTATACCAAAACTTCCCTCATCCTAGTAATTAAACTTAATAATATCATGCGATATAAATAGATCAGAGTAGGAATGAATATAAATATATTTTAATGTGGCTTATTCCTAGAGATTTTATTCATGGAATTTATGGTCTAAACAAGTATTTATCTAAAAGGTGGTATCAAGGATAAGTTTTTCTCAATAAAAATTCCTCAATTATATTAAATGTGATTTTTTCATAGTCATAGATTTGAAAAGTTCCAATACAATTTCAATCAGGCGGTATACACCAAGATCACTCAAGAAATATTATCAAGATAGAAATTGAAAGTATTTGGTCTAGAAATCCTCTCTAGAGTTGAAAATATGAATTTGGGATAATCACTCCTAGCATATAATAAAAATAAAAAATCAGTCCACATAAATTTTAAAAATTCAAAGTATGAAAATAATAGGGAAACTTAATTCACCTGAACCAAATAATTCCATTAAATCATAATTCATCAAAATTCACATCCCAAGCTTCCCTCTAATCATAAAATTCTCCATTTTTCTCATTCAATATAATTAACTTAGAAATCTAATACATGGAATTATGGGATTCTAAATAAAGTTTTGTCTCCTAGACTAGTCAAGTAAAGAAAGAAGGCTAACTACCCCTTTTCACATGGTTAGACACTTTAAGGATTTTTTTAATAAAATAATTCCATTAAATAAAGATTCATCAAAATTAACATCATAATATTCCATTTAATAATTTAATTATCCATTTTAATCATTCAACCTCATTAACTTAGAAATATGAAACATGGAAATATGGGATTCCTAAGAAATTCAGGTCTCCTCGATCAGTCAAGTAGAGAAAGAAGGATAACAGTGGGAATAAAATTTTCTTTTACAGTACAAAAATAGATTTAAAAATATAGGGGTAAAATTAAATAAAACATTTAAACTCATACCCCCCTTACAATGACACTTCAAGTCAGGATGCATAGTTTTTATTCATTTAGGTTTGTTTTTCAGCATTTCACGATGTGAATTATCCTATCATGATGTGATTTTCATTAACATAGCATAAAATCCATTTTTACAACATTAATTATATAAATATTACTCATGTTTCCTTTTTTAATGTTTATAGACCTATAAATAAGAATAAAAAAGGGTGATAGTGCAAGCCTATTCAAATATACATAAATAGTAATTTTAGGGAAGAGTGGACTAAGGAAAAAAATACAGGTTGCCTCCCATAAGTGATTTTGTATAAAGTATTTGGATCAAATAAAAATGAATTTTTTTAATGAAATCCCAGACTATAATATCCCCTATACTTAATTGATGTAGTGTCCACCATGCATTCAAATTGACTATTCAGGTAAGTAGATTTAAAATGGAATTACTACATTCAATCAAGTGTAAAGGAAAGTAATATCCTAATGTGTATTCATTGATATCAATGTTGAAGGATTTTATTTCCCTCCACTGGTTCTTTAGGTAAGTTCCCCAGCAAAGATTTCATGTTTTACGCACAATTTTTCATACATATCTCAGACTTATGACTTTTCAAGTTACATCTCCCAAAAACTTCCTCCAAAATGTAAAATTTGTTTTTTGTATATTACCATGCTGCAAATATGCTTTTAGGTCTATATTATTGAGGTTTTTACCACATATGATCATTAAAATCCCTCTTAATTCTTACCTCTTTCCCAGTAAAGACATGTTATACTAGTAAATGTCTATTCTTACCATAACACCATCAGAACCCTTGAAACTTTTTTCTTCCTGATTGGTTCAAGATTTATCTAGATTTGTATTGTTTTTGTCCTATTGAAAACCAGAACTCACTTTTATTAAGGGGTTTTGGACACCTTTGAAAGTTCTTACCACCATTTTTTTGGGGAATATTTCCCCCAATTTTCTTGGCCCACATATCCTCAGTTTTGGTTTTCACATCTACATTATAAAATAAAATGGGTATATTTTGAAATATATTTAGTATATATTTAACTTGTTCTCATGATCCTTCTGTCTCATTAGTTTGAGAAGATTATTTAACTTCCTCTATAGCTTTATTTTAGTATTCTATGGCCTTATTCAAATCATGTTGACTGTGGGACATATAGATTGCATCTCAGTTAGTTCTTCTTCCTTCACAACCAGTTCCTTGCTGAGATCTATTATAATCTTTTCATGTTAATATTTATTAAGCTTAAACCCCTTGATCTCATAATCAGATTCATATTATGATTCTTCATACTCTTTATCAAGAGAGGATATTGAATTTAGGTGCCCTAGTTTCAAAGCTTGAGTCACCAATGTAGAAGAAATCATGACAGAATCATCTAAAAAACCATCAAAGTAATCAGATGTTTTTTCCTCTTCAAACATGAAATTAGTATATCTAGATTTTTGATAATTTAATTTATATATGGTATTTTCAATGAAAAAATTATTTTCTAATGATAAGAATTTATGAATTATACTTGATTCCTCAATTAGTTATGTACCATTTTCATAGAAGAGTGATAAAAGTGAACGAATACTTGATGAATGTTTCATGGAGTCAAGTATGTTAAAGTGGAATGTACTATCTCCAAGCTCCATTGTAATGGTTCCTTCATGTATGTTGATGATTTTTTTTCCTGTCTTTAAGAATGGTCTGCCCAAAATAATGGTTTAGTGTGATGAAATTTGATATGTCTATTTCATGCATATGTTTTAGGGTGTTTTAATTCACTGATTTATATAATTTAATTGATATTCTTTCCAATATTTGGACTGTTTGACTTGTTTTTTTCTTTAAGGTAGGATTCAACCAATATTTTGAAAATAAAAAAAAAGAAATGAATTTCATGACACAACATTGGAGTATTAAAGTTGAAATCCAAATTCATAGGGAGATGGAGTATACTGTAGAAACTAGAGGAATATGTTTTCATGTAACAAACTCAATTAACATCATGAGTTTCATTCATGTGGTCTAGGAAGATATACGGTGATTTTTTTGGCACCTTTTCACATTGTAAATGTTAAATCCATCACATGTTGTGTAAACAATAAATGATGTGATTTCATTGAGAGATACAAATTTGGAGAAGCTGTCACTGCTCATTTCAGGCTGTGTAAACAATTCAAATCGTGAACCCATTAGAAAGTTAGAATTTTTATGCATTAACACTGAGGTTTTGACACAAAATCCTACATATTCAACCCTTTGACCGTGTACTAGAGGCATCTTGGAGTTAGGGGAGATAGAAAAATGATAACTAGAAAATAGGTGTGTGATTGCAGAGCCCCGCTGCTGCTGTTCTTCACCGCCTTTCTTCTTCGGGTATCCGTAATTCTCATTCTCATCATGTGTAGCATGAGTGAGTAATTATTTCTATGATAAATGATTTGATTATTGGGGGAGGTGTTCTTAGGGATTATTTCTATTTTCTTTTTTGTTTTTTGGATTGTTGCAACTCTTTTTCTCAATTACAATTCTTCTTCTTATTGTATTTCATGACCATTATTTTTGATATGAGAAGTTTCATTTTATTACATTAATTAATTTCCCTAGTTTGTGTATGAACATTATGAAATCTTGGATGGTTATGATTAAATAGGGTTTTGGGTTACCTAGTTTTGTGATTAAACATACTAGATAACCATTCCAATGGTGTAATTACAAGATTAGTGTAGGGTACCTAGACCAAGGAACTCTAAAGACCCAATTCCAACACTAAATCATGAATGAACACATAATAAACTAAATACCTAGAACACAAACAAAAAAATCACTAAACCTATCATTCCTTATCTCTTGATTTTAAAAATTATCCTTGATTCACTTTCTCTCTCTCTCTCTAAATAACCAATCAATTTCTGTTTCAATTCCTTTAATTAATTTAGGGAATTCTGATTATCCTTGTGGGATTGACACTTGGGATTTCTGATTAATACATTTTTAGTTATATTTTTGGGGTTTTATAAATTATTAAATTCGTGTATACCTATAGTAAATTAACGATTCCATACAGGCTGTAAAACTTCTATATTCTTCCATGTTCATTATATAGAAGTCAGCTAGGAATAATAGATATTTGAATTTCACATGGATGTCTTCCAAAACTCCTGCTAAAAAAACTATAGATATTTTTATGATTTAGACCATGAATCTTGTGGCTTTTAATTTTCGAATTCACAAATATGTAAACACAGAGTGAGGAATCATGTTTATTGATGTACCAAGATCTCACAAAGAATTACTAAAATTTAAATAACCAATAGTGTAGGGAATAAATAATTTCCCTAGATCTTGAAATTTTTGTGGTATCAATGGTGTTATTAGGGATGGGACACTTATTCCTAAGAGAATTCACTCATTTACATCCATTTTAATTATTTTGGTGAAAACTTATTTGAGAAATTTCAAATAATTTGGGATTTATTGGATGGATTTCAAGAGTGGGATGTTGATATAAACTTTTTAAAGGTATCCTAAATCTCTTATTGAAGCTTCTCTTCTTTGAACTTATTTAACTTAATTATCCTAGAAGTAAATGGTGCAAAAATTTCCTTCTTTTACCTTTGTTACATTTTTAAGGTAATCTATGGTCATTTCTTCCTAAACCTAGTTATTATTTCCTCTTTTAGCTGACTGGGTTGATCTTTAGAAATATTCTCAAAATTGTCTATGTTCCTTTGTTCAGGTTGAAATTTCAACATTTCAAGTGGATGGATCTCTTTATCAATACTTTTTATAATAATAATTAAATTCTAATTTGGGTTCAATATTGTTTTATTTCTAAGTTTCCTTGGATTCTTGGTCAGCAGGTCTATGAGACTTTCAAATTTACTTGACGAATCTTTAATTATGTTCTTCAGACCAGCAATCACTGCTACTTGGTGGTTTTGTTTAGAAATTGTTGATGGTTGTTAATAAGGTATTTGTTGTAAAGGGGGTGGTTGAAAGACTTGATATTGGAAGGGTTGTTTGTAGGATTATTGAAATGGATATGAGTTCTAATATTGCAGCTACTGGAAAGGAGGCTACAATGGGCATTGATTTTGATAGAAGGGATTAGCCTGATTCTATCGATTTTTATATCTAGGTTTTAATTTATATCTCTTTGATGGTTTTTTCTAAAATTTCTGAGCCTAAAAAGATATCTTATAGCTTTCTATCCCCTGTACTTCATGACATTGGCCAATAAAATAATTAGGTTAAGCACACAAACCACATTCCCGGGGCATGACATCTTTCTTTTTTACTTGGTTCATAGATAGCTATGTTACTAGACTTATTTTTTCATCAACTTTTGTATCAATTAGAGATGATAAATCATAATTTCATACCTCATGTATCCCTCTGGTTCCTGTAACTCCAATGTCAAATTACAATGATTTCTGCGCAATCTTTTCAATCAAACCTCTAGCCACTATTGGAAATTTATCTACCAAGGATCCTCTATATGAGGCATTGAGAATATTTTGATCATTAACAAGAATTAATTGGTATAATTAAAACATGGAAGTGATTTTATTAAATAGTTTTATGTGGGAAAATGGTGTAGAGATTCTTGTACCTCTCCTAGTATTCATATAGAGTCTCTCCGATTGATTACTTGATGACATAGATCTCTTTTCTGATTTCCTTTCTCCTGGATGTGTGAAAAAATATTTTCATAAAACACCTATTTAGATCTTCTTAGTCATTCAATTCTCATGGTATTATATTTTACATCCATTCTTTAGTATCTCCCTTGATAGAGAATGGAAATTACCACCACTTAACAATTCAAAATCATTCTCTAATGTATGAATATATATTTGGTTTTATTGGTTATCAAATTGTAGGGCACATAGATATCTAAGAGTTTAGTTGGGATTTGCAGCCATATTTTCATGTTTAGAGTGAGCACTAAGAGTGTCACTTGAATATGAATGAGTTATTTCCACCAAGACCATTTTCAAGTTAATGCTTCTTAATTTGGTTATCATTCATTCAAATCTAGGGTTAAATTCTAGTAATTGATTATTTGAACTATGGGTCATTCAATGCTAATTTTGTGTGTGTTTTTTACAGTGCCTCCCTAAAAATAGTTCCAATTTTGATGCACATATATTCACGAGGAATACAAAACAATTAATTACCTAAGTATAGTAAATTGGTTAACATAATTAGTCTTCTAAAGATGACTGTACAAAAAAATTTGTTTTCACTTTTTATATTAATTCAATAAAATTGATTTTAATTTGGTTTGAGAAATTGAGAATTTTAGAAATTAGTTTAAAATGATTTATTTAAAAGAATTTATGAGATGGGTGATTGGGTTTGTCTTTTCTATATCTAGGGAAATTATATTATGGTTTCTAATTTTACCAATTCTTTTTCTTTTGGTTGGTAAGAGAGAGTTTCCTTGATCGATTCCTCTCTCTCCCTTAGCCAAATAATGATAGTGAAAATATCTCTAACTGAAATATGAGGAATGCCTTCCTCCTTATTATGTGCATTATAATTATAGTGGGTCCTTTTGATTAATTAAGGAAATCCTCTATCAAGTATTATTATTCCTTAACTACTAATGGTTCTATCCACAATTCCATACACGTGTTAGCAATTTCCAAGCACTCACCACCCAAACCTAGCCTATTAAATTATATAAAAATTAGAATGGGTAGAGAAAGATTATGGATCATTGACCATGGAAATTTAAATTAACTAAATCTAACCATAACATAATCACATTCAGTATTAGAAACTAAAAATTAAGAATTGAAACTAGGTTTCATAAGAAACAAAGGATTTAATAAATTTAAGCTAAAAAACTCAAGCATTGTAATTTGGTCTAACAACCCCTTTCCCAATCACTAAAAACTTTTAACCCTCCATGTGAAGGGTAAATGAGTTGATGTAGGAGAAGGAAGACATCACCAAAATGGAAGAAAAAAAAGAATGAAAATAGAAAAATAAGGTATTAGTAGGCTGTCATTCAAAACTTACCATCACCGAGTTATCTTCTTTTGAATACCCTCTAATATTCTATTTATATGCATATATCATGATCTGGATTCAATGAATTTGGAAATAGATTCATTACCATCAATCTCAGGGTTCATAGAGGGTTTTAGGTCAAAGAGTGCAGTGTCCTTCATTTATTACATCAAAACTAGCCAAAAACAGGTCTATACAACCCTTATCTTTATTTAAAATTTAAACATGATTTATTATATAAAATTTCGCTCAATACAACTTAGAAGATCAAGAGGTATAATGTATTTGGGAATTAAAAACATCACATAAGAACTTAAAACATAAAATACAATATATTTATTGAAAAATTATTTGAAAAGACCATATCATTCCTTTGTACTTAACACTGCATGAGATAACCTGAGGACATAGATAAGAAAGGGGTGAGATATAAAGCCTAGTAAGGGAATAAACATGACATAAAATGAGGAAGAAAATACATGTTATACAATATGAATATCAAAGGAACATAAAAGGAACATGAATATAAATTCATGTTATAGCATGATAATCATAACATGGGAAATTTGGAAACAACATAAAACATGATATTATCACGAGTCAAGGCTCATTTCACATGGAGGAGTATGAGTCAAGGATTATTGCACATGGAGGAGTATGAGTCCAAGATTATTTCACATGAAGAAGTATGAGTCAAATCTCATTTCACATGAAGGATAATGAGTCAAAGCTCATTGCACATGAAATATCATGACACTAAACATTACCCAATTCATTGGAGTGCTATTAGGGCACACCCTTCATAATCATTTCATTTTTATAGTTAAGTGTTCCACATAGATCATACAACATGGATTCATTACTCATCATAATTTATTAAATGATCAAGGAAATTTGAAATAAATACATATAGATCCACAATAAATAAGTATATGTGAATAAAGGTGAATACACTTGATAGAGAAATGGGTATGATATTCATTACATAATGATTTTGGCATGGAAAATTGCGATGCAATTTTGGCAGTATAACGACGTCATATAAAAATTCATAAAAAGGGTTCATGAGAGTGAAAGGGGTATATCATAATTTATACATGAAATGGATAGTAATAGAGACATGTAAGGACATTCCCAAACATAATTAATTGGAAATATAAGGTGTAACATAATAAATAGTCTTAAAGTAAGAGGAGAAAGCAAAAGAACCCTTACGAAATTTGGGCATGGTAACAGGTGTACATAAAGGATAATAGGGGGGATTAATGAGAGTTAAAAGAATATCCCATAATTTATACATCAAATGGAAAGTAATGGAATCATGGAGCATCATATCAAAACATATTAAAATGGAATTTAAGAAGCATAATATAAAATAAGTGCTTGAATGGAAATGAGAAGAGAGAAATACCTTACTTGGATGTGTGACTCCAAAGGCTTAGGAGAGGCTTCTTGGAAGCTTGGGGGAACCTTGAGAGGAATCTATGGAGTATAGAGTAGAGTTTGTATGATCTTAAAGGAGTTTTAGTGAATAGAAATGAGATCATGGGTGGGTTTATATAGAAAAGAAGGGGTATTTATTTATTATTTTAGTCTTGGACACCTTTTATAAGGACCTGGTTATGATTTTTGAGGTACAAGTTTCTTCATTTCACTTTTCCCTAAGTGTTTTTGAGAAAATATGGAAAATGGAGGAAAAATCACAATTTTGTGACTACACGCAGTGTACTTTTCCACATGCCGTGTACTTTGGCCGTGTGGAATGAGTACACGGGGCGTGTAGGCTTGTCGATGATGATGGGTGTAAAAACTGACTACACACCATGTATAGGGTATTTAAACGCAGTGTATTCAGTCGGCAGGTGAATATTAAGGCGGTGGAGGCAGCCGCTAGCTGAGTGACAGTACACGCCGTGTAATCAGGAATACACGCCGTGTACTCATGTCGATAGATGAATAGTACGATGGTGGGAAAAGTAGCCTCCAGAGGAATAATTAAATGAGAAAAGTACACGCCATGTAGTCAATAGTACACGCTGTGTAGTTTGTTTTTTTTCTTAAAATGGGTAGTAGACTCCCCTTTTCACGGGGAGGGCTTAGAACTAGAGGAGGAGTCGGGGGAGAGGGCTGAACCTTTAAGGAGATCCAGATCGCATGCCGGGAATCCGTTTCCGCCTCTATCGATTTTGTTGGAACCGTACAGGTAAGCCTCTCTTTCTTCTTAAGCTGTTTTTACCAATTCTTTCCCGAGAGGAAGTTATTTGCGTTTGAATGGGTTTTCTTTCATCTTATATCTACTTCTCTCTTGGACGTTCCGAGGAGCATCGTTCACGTATATCGATCAGGGGTGATTGAGGTAGGTGGATTAGTGTTTAAATTCCAACTGTTGTGCATTTTTGTTTACCATTGAGCTAGGAACCCATGTTGGGGTGTCGTGTGGATGAGGCCTTGTCTATTTAGAATACCTAGAATTACATAGGTAATTAAATGTGACAATAACTTGTTGTTTGGGATCACTGCTTGGATCCAGGACCACCCGGGGGTGCGTTCCTCTGTTTAGCCATTTGGCCTGGATACCCAAGGGTATGCCATGTTTATACTTTGTATTACTTTTTCCTTGAGAGTAATTGTATATAAATTTCTTTTTTATATGTTGGGCATGGCCCGATTACTTTTTTATCCTGAGGGAAGTGTTTTAATTAGCCTAAGGGAAGTGTTTCCTTTAGCCTGAGGGCAGTGGTTATTTTAGCCTGAGGGAAACTCCTTTTGAGCCTACGGGAAATAGACTCTATGCTTGAGGGCGACAATTCATATGGCTGGGGGAAATATCTATCATGCCTGTGGGAAATTACCTGCGGGTTACGATTCCTATTACCTGAGGGTAAGGGTTTGCGTGTTTGAGGACGCAGACTGTTTACATAGAAAATTTACTGAGGTGATGTCTTATATTGAATGGATAAAATGAATATTAAAATTGAAATATAACTGGTAAAGTTAGTTACTTTTTAGTACTACTTAGTTTATTGCATTTTACTACTGCACACTACTGTTTCACATTACACTATCAGTTGGGTACGTGCCTTTGGTGGGTGCCTACTGGGACTTATTTACCACACCCTGTTTGGGTCATGTCTTCAGCCCAATCAGATTACGTTTCTGCAGGTGTGGATAAGGGAAATGGTCCCTATACAGGTACTTGAATGTTTCTGAGGAGTAGGGGAGCATGAGACCGATCTTAGGTTCACGGTTCTGCTGGATGTTTTGCTTTGTTTTACTATACCTGGTATTTGAGCTGTATTGTATTGTACTGCTGTGTAATATGTTATGGATCTTTTCTTAGAACTTGAGAGATGTTGCATCATTATCTATATGACTGTTGGTTGTATTCTACTATAGTTATTCACCTTAAATGTGTATGGTTTATTGCTTCCGCTGTTTTTGAATGTTTGTATATTTTATTCCGCTATGCTACACTTTGACAAATGAGGGCATAGTTTCCCCACTATCAGACCTGGGCCCTCACTGCTAGTCGAAAGCCTCCGGCGTTTGGGGAAATTCTCTTGAGGTCATGTGACCAACCGAGTTTGGGGCACCCGTTGAGTGGCACCTGGGCCCAGGACGTTACAAAGTGGTATCAGAGGGTATTTATTTTCTTTAACTTACTGTTTGGAGCCTTAGTCAGGGATATGACGTAAATGGTAGTTGGTAATAAGTTGTGCCTGGGAGTAGCTAACCCGTGTACAAGTAAAAGCCAGTCTACCTCGTATTTTTTCAATTATTCTGATTTTTCAAATTTTACAGTTGATTTTATTTTCACCGTTGGGTGACGCACTTGTGATTGTGCTCTTTATATTTTATCCATGGGTTCTATTTAGTTGCAACCCGATGAGATGAGGGTATTCCATCTCATGCATCATTTACGCACATGCTAGAAATCACATGCCATGCATAGTTCCATGCCATGTAGGCGCATTAGAAATTGCATGTTGTTGTGATAGTTATTGTGCTAGAAAAGCATGCTGTTGTGATAGTTGATTTGATAAATACCTGCTATTTGATAGGGTATTGTTGTGTGAGGCCTTGATAGAATGGACTCCAAACTTTGTTTTTTGGGGAGTATGGGACCTCATTGACCGGAATTTGGTGGATCATTGACTGTTTATCTTGTTATAACACATATAAGATGCCAAACTTTGATTTGCGGGGAGTATGGGCCCTCACAGATCGGAATTTGGCACTTAGGTGTTGTTTTTCAGTATTTGATGGGTTACAGAGTAGTTTCAGAGGCCTACTGTTCGGAAAACCCAGGATGCACACTGTGTAGTTCCTCGGACACATGCCATGTGTTCTTCTGTTCTGGAAGAAAAGAAAACTTTTTTAGTACACGCCGTGTACCCTCAGTACATGCCATGTAGTCTCTTCCCGTGTCATAGACTGCGTGGGCGGGGACACGGGGAATGGAAATGATTGGGAAAAAACACCGTGTACTGGATGAACATGCCGTGTAGGGTTGACCTGGAGTCCTCCTGTGTAACTAACAAACACATACAGAGGATACCTTAAGACATACATGCCATGTCCACTGTGGAACACGTCGTGTAGTCTGACCTGGGGACCCGGCCGTGTAACTAACAAACACAGGTCAGTGTTACCTCTTCTTGAACATGCCATGTACCTGTGGAACATGCCGTGTAGTCTTGACTGGTGAGAGAACGTGTGGACTTAGCCGTGTGGCTGGGGAAATAGGGTGGTGTACACGCCGTGTGCGGGTGACACACACCGTGTAGTATCAAGCCGAGTAGTTGGCCGTGTCACGAACGACACGGGCAGTTGGAAAATTAAACCACACATGCCGTGTAGCTTATATAAACACCATGTAGCTTATATACACGCCATGTAGTCTTGTTCAATGGGAGCCATGTGGCATAGCTATGTAGAAGGACCCGGGCAGGGGAAGAGAAGACAGGTACACGCCGTGTAGTCAATACACACACCGTGTAGTCTTGTTTTGAAAATTTTGAATGCCTTCTTCCTCCTGTTCCCTTTTGGGTACCTTGTTTTTCATATTGTGATAATTTTTGATCTAAGGTGTGTGTTTGAACTTATAAAGTCATGCCACTAAGATGACCATACATTGTTCTCCAAGAGAGCGGCAACGATTATACTCCAGAGATGGTGGGCCATGGGCTACTAGTGGATCCTCTAGAAGAGCCAGAAGCAGTGCCAACCATTATACCGAACACAGGAGCAGATGCACAGTTCTATAAAGGATTTATGTTGTTCATGCAGACCTTTCAGGGAGCACCACCGGCTGCCACATCTATGGCTGAGCTGACTCATATCTTCCAGCAACAGCATCCGCCTACGTTTTCATGGGATGGCAGACCACAGGCTGCAGAGTCTTGTCTAGGGTCTATGCAGACTATTTTCGAGCATCTTGAGATGCCACCAGGGTATAGGGTCAAGCTCATGACTTACATGCTGCGTGATTCCGCTAATAGGTGGTTGGATGTTACCACTTAGACAGAGAATCACCGTGACATGGCATGGGAAGATTTTCAGACATCCTTATATGATTTCTTCTTCCCGGAGATGCTGTGGGAAGATAGAGCTCGGGAGTTCATGAATCTGCAGCAGGGCACTATGTCGGTGATGGATTATTCTGCTCGTTTCACCGAGCTTCAGCGTTTTGTACCTATTCTGGTGGGTGATGAGACATTGAGGGCTCGACGCTTTGAGGATGGTCTTCGGTATGACATCCGAGCACTGGTGAATGTTTTTAGGTTTCCTTCAGTGCATGATATTGTGAACTAGGCACTGATTATAGAAAGGAACCTTTGGGAAGCTAGTAGTGTAGGCCAGGGTGGTTCAACCCCAGTTTCAGGTACTATTTCTGCCGGTAAGAGGAAAAGACAAATGGATTTCTCTCATAGTAGAAGTACCATCCAGAAGAATGTTTCAGGTGGTCAAGTTATGTGCTAATAGTGCAGTAAAGAGGGGCACAAGAGACCGCAGTGTCCACGTGATCCAGTGGAGTGCCTATCTTGTGGCAAGATGGGTCATCTGCAATGATTTTTAGGGCATTTCCACCAGTGAATAGTGAGAGGGGTTCTGTGCAGACTCCGCATACGGGAGTAGGACCAACCGCTTCTTATTAGTCGGAAATCTGGGATACATCTAAACGTATAGGCAGAGGTGGTGGTCGTGGCCAAGGTAGCCAGACACCGGGATCTCAGAGGCAGCAGGGCATGATAGCTCAGGGTAGACAGGCTGTGTCGCAGGGCTGCGACATTGGGCATGCATATGCAGTGCAACAGACCCAGCAGGAGCAGAATCCCAGAACTTCTACTGTTAGAGGTACTATTCTAGTATCTTTTGTCTTATCTTCAGTACTTTTAGATATGGGTGCTACACATAGCTTTATATCTGTGCCCGTTGTGGAGAGACTTGGGCTCTGTGTTTATTCTTCTTCTGCTGTTATGACGCTAGAAACTCTGTTGGGAACTAGAACGGCTGGTGTGCGTCAGTGCAAGGAGTGACCCCTTGAGGTTGGTGGGTGTCACTTTCTATGGGACCTCTATGTCTTGGAGATGATGAGATATGATTTAATTCTCGGGATGTACTGGTTGGTTCCCTTTCGAGCCTTTGTAGATTGCTGTTGTCGCAGGGTGAGTTTCACATCACCAGAGGGCAGAGAGATTCTATAAAAGGGTGAGTGGGATGTTCAGGTGAGTCGAGCTAGACCAGAGCATCCTGGGCGAGGTGGAGTCACAACCCAGATTGCGAGTTTATATCTGGATGATCAGGGTACTTGTCAGAAGGATTTCCCTCCAGTTGTTGATCATTTCAGGGATGTCTTCCCAGATGACTTTTCAGGTCTACCTCTGGAGCGTGAGGTGGATTTATCTATTGAGCTTGTTCCAGTAGAAACACCGGTGTCCAGTCATCCTTATATAATGTCCACGCCTGAGTTACAGGATCTCAAGAGACAGTTAGAGGAGTTACAATCAAAGGGTTTTATCCGACCCAGTACTTCTCCTTGGGGTTCTCCTTCCCTTTTTGCGAAAAAGGAGGATGGTACCCTCAGACTCTGTGTGGATTATCAGAAGCTGAACCAGTTGACGGTTAAGAACCTATATCCCTTGCCAAGGATTGATGATCTTTTTGATCAACTTCGGGGAGAAAGAGTTTTCTAGAAGATTTAATTGAGATCAAGATATCATCAGCTGCGCGTAAGACCATCAGACATACCACTTACAGCTTTTCGGAGTAGATATGGTCTATACGAGTACTTGGTTATGCCTTTTGGACTCACGAACGCGCCAGAAGTTTTCATGGATCTGATGAATCGTGTGTTCCATCCTTATCTATATTATTTTGTGGTAGTATTCATGGACGACATCTTGGTGTACTGTCACACCCGACACGACCATGCCACCCATCTTGAGATCGTACTGAGTACACTGAGAGAGAACCATCTATATGCTAAGCTCTCAAAGTGCCACTTTTGGATGGACCAGATTCACTTCCTGGGTCATATCATCTCAGAGGCAGGAGTTGTAGTAGACCCAGAGAAGGTGAGAGTAGTAGTTTCCTGGGAGCATCCTAAGAACGTGTTTGAGATATGAAGTTTCTTGGGGCTGGTTAGTTACTACAGGAGATTTATATAGAACTTCTCCTGCTTAGCAGCGCCGTTGATGGGTTTGACTAAGAAGGGTGTAAATTTCATTTTGTCAAAAGCTTGTGAGACAGACTTTCAGGACCTGAAAGGAAGGTTGAAATCAGCACTAGTCCTGATACTCCCAGAGCAAGGTAAGAGCTATACAGTTTACTGTGATGCATCAGGTATTGGGTTGGGAGCAGTGTTGATGCAGGGCGATCAAGTTGTTGCATATGGGTCTCGGTAGTTGAGGCCACATGAGAGGAATTACCCGATGCATGATCTCGAGTTGGCTGCAGTTGTTCATGCGTTGTGCTGTTGGAGACACTATCTTTTGGGAGAGCATTTTGTGGTTTTCACTGACCACAAAAGTCTCAAATATATCTTTACTCAGTGTGAATTGAACCTGAGACAGCGAAGGTGGGTTGAGTACCTAAAGTCCTTCAATTTTGAGCTTTCCTATACACTTGGTAAACACTACTACAAAAACGGGCAAGCAAAGCGCTACCTTTATCAGCGCTAATCAAAAAGCGCTGATAAAGGATAATATTTATCAGCGCTATTTAAAAGCGCTGATAAAGGGGGGATTTATCAGCGCTTTTCTAGCGCTGATAAAGGACAGGTTTTAACAGCGCTAGAAAAGTGCTGATAAATCCCCCCTTTATCAGCGCTTAAATTTTAGCGCTGATAAAGGGTGGCTTTATCAGCGCTTTTCTAGCGCTGTTAAAACCTGTCTCTGATTTTATTAAAAGGAGGCCGACAATATCCTCTTTTTTATCGTGCCCAAAGCTCTCGCGGGACTGTACCCTTGCGACTGCTTCCTCCCCCCGATCTTCCCTTTGCCGGACCTCCGCCGTACTCCTTCTCCTTCTTCTCGACCCTCTTCCGTGGATCTTCCTCCCTTCCGAACCCTACTCCTCCTCTTCAACGGTTGGCAGCTCCTCCCGTGCACCCCTACTCCGGCGGTCGTGTCTTCCAGGCAGCGCAGAAGGCTCCCTCACCTCTTTGGACTTCCGATTTCTTCACCCAAGGTATGTGGATGCCCTAAATATTGTTTTGCAGTGTAGGTTTTTATGTGGTTGTCATTTATTTGTCGCCTCTTCTTCCCCTCCTCCCTCTTTTCAGACTGAATCAATGTTATTCACTCTACTCCTGGTGATAATTTTTTTGCATATGTTTTCGCTTATTTGTTCTTCAAATCTGCTACTGCTGTGTGTTTTTTTGATTTGATTTTCCTTATGTTAGTAATGTTTATTTCTACTGCATCATGAATTTACTCCACTTTAACTTCAATTGGTTCTGTTACTGGTGTTGATAGTGAGTCACATTAGGGGGGGCTGGTTTGCAGGGGGTGTGAGGGGGGGCTGGTGTGTGCAGGGGTACGGGATGGGTAGGTTTGGTGTGTGCAGGAGAGGGGAGGGGAGGGGGCAGGGAGTGCAGGGGGAGGGGGGAAGGGAGTGCAGGGGGAGAGGGTTGTTTTGTTGTACGGGGTACAGGAGGGGGGAGGCTGGTGTGCCTGGGGGAGGGGGACAGAGGGTGCAGGGGGCTGAAATTTTTTGTGCAGGGGGGCTGAAATTTTTGTGCGGGGGGGGGGGGGGGGTCTGGGTTTTTTGTGCAGGGGTGTAGGAGGGGGGAGACTTTGCAGGGGGGAGGGGGAAGGGGGAGAGGGGTGTTGTGTTGTACAGGGTACAGGAGGGGGGGGGGCTGGTGTGCCTGGGGGAGGGGGCAGAGGGTGCAGGGGGAGGGGGCTGAAATTTTTGTGCAGGGGGGATGGTTTTTTTGTGCAGCAGGCTGGTGCAGTGCAGGGGGTCCATCGGGTTGGGTCTAGGGGGGTTGGGTTTGAGTGGATGGTTCGGGTCCGTTGGGTTGGGTTGGGTTGGATTGGTTTGAGTGGGGTTGGGTCGGGTTTACACATATAACCCGACCCAAATTGACCCGACCCTCGATGGGTTGGGTTGGGTTGGGTCCTTCGGGCATGCGACGGGTAACCCGACCCCACTGGGTCGGGTTGGGTCAGGTTGGTTGCTCCGGAAGCTTGTGACCCGACCTGACCCAACCCAAACTTTTTTGTTCGGGTCGGGCCTTGAAACACCTCCAACCCGACCCGACCCGACCCATGGACACCCCTAGTTTATATAATGCGCTATTGTGACGTGTGGTGAAGCTTCTGCATGTTGACTATAAAATGTAAAATTAATTTAGTAGATTATCATGTCTTAAATTGGTTAGTCATTGTGCACCAAACTTATTCTTTGGAGGTTGTATACCTTACTCGAATCACCCCCTTAGGGCGTGTTTCTTATAGGCCCATGACCCCTATTGATCTTTGGCTTAAAATTGAACCACCTTTGACATGTGTTGATATATCCCATGCCCATGGGTTTATTAAAGGGAATTAATGATATTTATGTGTAATGGACATACCCATGGACTACTTGATCACTTATAAATGAATTAAATAAAAGTTGAATGGTAAGGCCATGTTCCTTAACCATTTTTAAACAATGTAGTGCTATTGATTATATACCTTGGACCCCATCTTACTAATTATCAGTTATAAGACTTAAATTTACCAAATTAATTGATAAAATGCAAGGGTGATATTCCTTAGACTTGATCATAATATGATATGGATGTGATTACATCATTATTACCTTCTTTAATGAATATGATGTTTCATTGATTATTTGGAATTAATAGACATGAACTTCCATATTGCTTATTCGAAATTAATGGAATTAACATTCTATATTTTTTGTTTGGAATTAATGGACATGGCGTTCTGTATTGCTTATTCAGAATTAATGGACATGAAATTCCTTATTATTTATTTGGAATTAATGGACATGATGTTTCATATTTTTTATTCAAAATTAATGAATAATATTCACCTTATGGTTTACATGGAATTAATGGACACGACATTCATTATTGTTCATTTGTAATTAATGGACATGATGTTCCATGTTGTTTATTCAGAATTAATGGCAATGAATAAAGATTGGATGGATGCTAATCGTTTGACAATAGAGTATGAGAACGGAGTGAAAGAGTTCATCAAGTTTGCATAGTATCATGCAAAGGATCCTTCTCAACTCCTTTGTCCGTGTTTACATTGTTGTTATTCTAGACTAATTACTCCAGAGGAGTTGGAAGAACATTTGATATGTCACGGAATAGATAGGAGTTATAAATGTTGGAATAAACACGGGGAAAAAGCGAATGTAGCTATTGGCTGGAATAAAACTGCATTTTATGGATCATCAGATATGATTACAAATATGGATAATGAAGAAGACCGTATAGAGGATGTGATTACAGATATCAATGATGATGAAGATCGTATTGAGGAAATGACAAGGATAGTTGAACATGAACTCCGTGATTGCCCAAAATTGTTTGAGAAGTTAAAGAGTTGTGCAAAGACACCATTGTATGCTGGTTGCACTAAATATACTGCATTGTCAGCTGTACTGAAGTTGTATAAATTGAAAGAAGGCAACGGATGGAGTGATGTCTGTTTCACGGAACTACTTTCTCTTTTGAATGACATGCTTCCAGAAGATAATGAGCTCCCAAGACGGACATATGAAGCTAAACAAATGCTACACTCGATGGGTATGATTTCTGAAAGAATACATGCCTGCCCGAAAGACTGTATATTGTTTCGCAAGGAGAACAAATCACTTACAGAATGCCCAAAGTGTGGTGCTTCTCGATACAAGAAAGATGAACGTAGTACTACGAAAGTTGTATGGTACTTTCCAATCATTCTAAGGTTTAGGCGTCTATATGGAAGTGAAGAAACTGCAAGACAATTGTCGTGGCATGCAAATAAAAGAAATAAAGATGGAAAATTATGTCACCCGGCCGACTCTCCTCAATGGAATAGAATTGATCATGAGTATCTTGAATTTGGAAATGAGTCGAGAAACCTGTGTCTTGCGTTATCTACCGATGGAGTGAATCCTTTTGGTTTTCAAACCAGCACTCATAGTACTTGGCCTGTTATGTTGGTAAATTATAACTTTCCACCCTGGTTATGCATGAAACGGAAATTCATTATGTTATCTTTGCTTATATCAGGACCAAAACAACCAGGTAACGATATTGATGTATATTTGGCTCCATTGATCGATGATTTGAAGTTACTGTGGGATTCAGGTGTTATGTTGTATGATGATTATGAAAAAGAATACTTCACGTTGAGAGCGTTGTTGTATGGGACGATAAATGATTTCCCTGCTTATGGAAATTTTTCAGGCTATAGCATTAAAGGAAGTCAAGGGTGTCCTGTGTGCGAAGAAGATACAGAATCAATTAGGTTGAAACATTCATCCAAATTTGTGTTTCTAGGACATCGTAGATTTCTACCCCGTCGACATAAGTACCGATCTTGGACGAAATCATTCAATGGAAGTTCAGAACAACGCAAAACACCGTCTCCACTAACAGGTGATCAGCTTTTTGAGAAAGTAAAAGACGTGAACACTGTTTTTGGTAAACCATTTTTGAAAAACCTTACGAAAATCTGTTGGAAAAAGAGATCAATTTTTTTTGAATTACCATACTGGAAATGTCTGTACATCAGACATTTTCTTGATGTGATGCATGTGGAAAAAAATGTATGTGACAGTGTTATAGGAACGTTGCTAAATGCTCCTGGAAAAACAAAGGATGGAATTAAGGCAAGGTTGGACATGGTTGACATGGGAATAAGAGAAGAGTTGGCTCCCGTGAAGGGTGAAAATCGAACGTTTCTTCCTCCAACTGCGTACACTATTTCAAGGAAAAACATAATGCTGTCATGGTTTGTGCTTCAGATCATTCTCGAAGGTGGCCAGTGAATTTCTCTATGTATCGTGAGCGTTATAATGCATATCTTGTTTGGAAGATCATTGTAGTAGACAACGATCTAAAAGTGGGGGATGTGTGCATATCTGAGCATGTATTTAGTAGTGTCCCTCAAAATGTCTTTAAACTGACCATCTTGAGATGTATCTAAACTTATGACTTTCTTTTAAATAGTGACTCTTTTCAGAACTACGGGAGTTAACATTTCTCCAACATATTCACACACAAAATCACCCTTCGACATATCCTCCAATGTCTGCAGACCCCACCCTTTCCCCTCGGCTGTCAAAAAAACCTAAAAGACAATGGCTAGCAATGATCATTCCAAAATTCATTTAAATTGAAACCTTCCAGAAAAAAATAGAGTACAATACCTGCAAGTTGTAACTTAGGTCGCTTTGCACAAGCCGATTTCCACATTGTTTGTAGCAACCACATTTGCTCCAACACTCTAATGATCTTCATTGCTTCATGTCTTTTATACTCTTCCAGAAACTCTTCTCTAAGAAGGTCAACTATCGTGTATGCATACTCACCTTCAAATGTGACGTGTACGAGTCAACCCCGCCTCAATTTGAGGCCTGTTGTGGCTGACACAACTCCAAGTGCCTCTGTTTTGTTCAAAATGGACTTATTTTTAAGTGAGAAATCAACAACTGACATACGGCAAACCGACCAAACGCATTGGGATTCTATTGAAACATAAGGACAACGATCCATGGGTCAAATGTGACGTGTACGAGTCAACCCCGCCTCAATCAGAGGCGCGGTGTGACCAGTATCACTCCAAGTGTATGTATTTAGTTTAAAATGGACAATATTTTACGTACATACGCCAAACCGATCTAACGGCTTATGATTGCATTGATACTTTTTCACAACGATCAATGACTCATGTGTGACGTGTACGATTCAACACCGCATCAATCCGAGGCCCGGTGTGGCCGACACCACTCACAGTGTCACTGTTTTGTTAAAAATGGACTTAATTTTAAGTGAAATCAACAACTGACATACGGCAAACCGACCAAACGCATTGGGATTCTATTGAAACTTAAGGACAACGATCCATGGGTCAAATTTGACGTGTACGAGTCAACCTCGCCTCAATCAGAGGCGCGGTGTGACCGGTATCACTCCAAGTGTATGTATTTAGTTTAAAATGGACAATATTTTATGTACATACTCCAAACCGATCTAACGGCTTCTGATTGTGTTGATACTTTTTCAAAACGATAAATGACTCATGTGTGACGTGTACGATTCAACACCGCATCAATCCGAGGCCCGGTGTGGCCGACACCACTCACAGTGTCACTGTTTTGTTAAAAATGGACTTAATTTTAAGTGAAATCAACAACTGACATACGACAAACCGACCAAACGCATTGGGATTCTATTGAAACTTAAGGAAAACGATCTATGGGTCAAATGTGATGTGTACGAGTCAACCCCGCCTCAATCAGAGGCGCGGTGTGACCGGTATCACTCCAAGTGTATGTATTTAGTTTAAAATGGACAATATTTTACGTACATACGCCAAACCGATCTAACGGCTTCTGATTGCGTTGATAATTTTTCACAATGATCAATGACTCATGTGTGATGTGTAAGATTCAACACCGCATCAATCCGAGGCCCCGTGTGGCCGACACCACTCACAGTGCCTCTCTTTTGTTCAAAATGGACTTATTTTTAAGTGAAATCAACAACTGACATGCGGCAAACCGACCAAACGCATTTGGATTCTGTTGAAACTTAAGGACAATGATCCATGGGTCAAATTTGACGTGTAAGAGTCAACCCCGACTCAATCCGAGGCCCGGTGTGGCCGACACCACTCAAAGTGCCTCTATTTTGTTCAAAATGGATTTATTTTTAAGTGAAATCAACAACTGACATACGGGAAACCGACCAAACGCCTTAGGATTGTGTTAACACTTTAGTACAATAATCCATGGGTCATATGTGATGTGTAAGAGTCAACCCTTCTTCAATCCGAGACGCGGTGTGGCCGGTATCACTCCAAGTGTATGTATTTTGTTTAAAATGGACAATATTTTACATACATACACCAAACCGACCAAACACATTCAGTTTCTATTGAAACTTAAGGACAACGATCCATGAGTCAAATGTGACGTGTACGAGTCAACCCCGCCTCAATCCGAGGCCCGGTGTGGCCGACACCACTCAAAGTGCCTCTGTTTTTGTTAAAAATGGACTTAATTTTAAGTGAAATCAACAACTAACATACGACAAACCAACCAAACGCATTCGGATTCTGTTGAAACTTTAGAAAAACAATACATGGGTCAAATGTGACATGTACAAGTCAACCCCGCCTCAATCTAAGGCCCGGTGTGGCCAACACCACTCAAAGTGCCTCTGTTTTTGTTAAAAATGGACTTAATTTTAAGTGAGAAATCAAAAAATGACATACGGGAAACTGACCAAACGCATTCGGATTCTATTGAAACTTAAGGACAATGATCCATGGGTCAAATTTGATGTGTATGAGTTAATCCCGACTCAATCCGAGGCCCGGTGTGGTCGACACCACTCAAAGTGCCTCTGTTTTGTTCAAAACGGACTTATTTTTAAGTGAAATCAACAACTGAGATATCCACCTCACATGTACTGTAGACCCTCCCCCAAGACTTCGCATGAATTTTTGAGATACACAAACATGGGGTGGATTACATGGCTTTCCTACATGGAATATATCCCACTACACGTCTTTAATGAGCCAGTTACGCAGTTTATCCCTTGTACAGATACACAGGAAGAATCACACGGGATCGACGTCATGTACTAACATAGGGCAAGGGTGCATAAGAGGACACAAGATCAAAGGGTAACAAGTATATGTTTTTTAACATGCCATGTAATTTCCTATTGATTTGGCATGTATATTCACACAGGCATCTGAACATTGGAGTTACCCAGGGTAAAGGGACAAGGCATGTGACCCTTTAAATGACACATAATTTTATGTACCATGATTGATCTCTTTGAACACTATATCAAGGACATATTTCATTAGGGTTGGCTCCCATGATCCTTCCTAGGATGGTTTTGGTATCTTTTCCTACTTACGGTAGTACGATCGCTTCAGCAGGACGTCCTAGACATAGTTGGAGTCTCTCTGAAAGTCCTGGAGTGAGATCATATATCTATTTTTGAGGTCCAGGTAGAGTCATGTATCAACGCAACCAATCCTACCAGACATCGATCCTATATATAGAATGTTAATCTTGATGTCTCATTACAGTCCCCCAGTTTATGATATGTTACCTTTTTTGTATTAATATACATAATTACTAAGGGTGATGGTTGGGAGAGTTGGGATATCCTTTTTATGTATTGCAGAATGATTCAAGGAGCACGGGCTCTGCACGATTTGTCAAAACCAAGTGGCAATCCAAGGAGAAACAATGCATAGTGGAATGTTCTAGTATTTATCTTCTGAGTTGTGTAGGAATATTTTGTGATACTATGTAATGAGGTAGTTTTTGTTTCTAGGTAGACGGTATCTAACTCATGGTAAGAACACTGTTTGGTTGGGTTGTGATCGGTTGATGACATGCTTGTGGTTGATATACTGGTTTTTGTGCAGGTCTGTGGTTGATATACTGGTTTTTGTGCAGGTCTGCTCGGCTGGCTGTACTCGTGCAGGTTTTTTTTAGCAGAAGGTAGGGATTTAACAGCGCTTTTTTAGCGCTGTTAAAGGTAACATTTAACAGCGCTAAAAAAGCGCTGTTAAAGGAGATATTTAACAGCGCTAAAAAAGCGCTGTTAAAGGCAACATATAACAGCGCTTTTTTAGCGCTGTTAAATATCTCCTTTAACAATGCTTTTTTAGCGCCGTTAAAGGAGACATTTAACAACGCTTTTTTAGCACTGTTAAAGGTGACATTTAACAGCGCTTAAAACGCGCTGTGAAAGGACCCCCCCCCCCCTTTATCAGCGCTGAGCTTTACAACGCTTTTCTAGCACTGTTAAAGCCCGATTTTAGCACTGTTATTGCCCATTTTTGTAGTAGTGAAAGGTAATGCAGTAGCTGATGCACTAAGCAGGAGGACTCAGATACAGATAGTGCAGGAGGCCAGTGGTGAGTGAAATCTCATGGCTTTGTTCTCTGAGATGCATTTGGAGGTGCATGACAGTTAGGGGAAAACCTATATTTCTTCTTTAGCTGCGACTTCTACCCTCCTGGATAGAGTGAGGATGAGACAACTATCTGATTCAGAAGACCTAGTTCTATAGGAGTCGGTGGCAAGTGTGGACCCTCCTCCTGGTTGGACGATAGACGATGATGAGGTACTGCGTTTCCATGGACGAGTATGGGTTCTAGGGGATATACATGAAGAGTTGATGCGGGAGTTTCATGCTTCATCTTGGGAAGTGCATTATGGGGTTACCAAGATGTACTGTGACTTGAGACGTCAGTATTGGTGGTCAGGTATGAAGAGTGAGACAACTGATTTTGTTACAAGATGTTCCACCTGTTAGCAAGTGAAGGCGGAGCATCAGAGGCCAGCCATACTGTCACAATAGTTACCCATTCTGAAGTGGAAATGAGATGATGTCGTGATGGACTTCATGACTAGGTTGCCGAGGTCACCTCGAGGTAATGATGCCGTGTGGGTTGTTGTGGATAGACTCATGAAGGTAACTCACTTTTTTCCATTCAAGGAGACCTCTGATGTTGACGAGCTCGAAAAGTTGTATTTCTGAGAGGTCGTATATCTTCATGGGGTTCCTCGTTCTATCGTCTCAGATAGGGACACCCGTTTAACGTCTCGTTTCTGGAAGAGTTTTCAGAGGGCACTAGGTACACAGGTGATTCTGAGTACAACTTTCCACCCTCAGACCGATGACCATTCAGAGCGTATGATACAGGTTCTTGAGGACATGCTGCGTGCATGCATCCTAGACTTTGGGGGCTCTTGGAAGAATCATATACCCCTAGTCGAGTTTTCCTATAATAATAGTTTTCAGGAAACTATTGAGATGACACCTTACAAGGCTTTATATGGTAGGCCATGCTGATCACCCTTGTGTTGGTTAGAGGCAGGTGAGGTAGCTTTATTGGGACCACGTCTCATGCAGGAGACTTTTGAGCAGGTTCAGTTGATTCAGAAGTGGATGGATACCGCACAGTATCGTCAAAAATCTTATGCTGATCTCCGCATACGACCCTTGGAGTTCATGGTCAGGGATCAGGTTTTCTTGCGTGTTTCGCCGAGGTTGGGACATCGGCGGATCAGGAGACAGGTTAAACTTTCACTGAGGTATGTGGGGCCATTTGAGTTTCTGGAGAGAGTCGGGCCGGTTGCCTACCGGTTGCAGTTACCACATAGGTACCGGGCCATGCATGACGTCTTCCCTGTATCTCAGCTACGCCATTATCATTCAGACCCGTCTCACGTCTTTCAACTAGAGGAGGTAGAGCTTCAGGTAGATGCGTCCCTTGAGAAGCATCCGATTCGTATCGTTGATAGAAGCACGAAGGTTCTCTGAGGCCGGTCAGTTCCTCTCGTACGGGTGATATAGGAGCATGGATGAGTGCAAGACGAAACCTGGGAGCGGGAGACCTACGTATGTGCTCAATGACCCGAGTTGTTCACAACTTTATCTTCTCCACCCTTGGAAGGGAAATTCAGGGACGAATTGCTTTAAGGGTGGATGTTTGTAAGGACCCGGTTCTGATTTTTTAGGTACATGTTTCTTTCATTCACTTTTCCTTATGTGTTTTTGATAAAATAAGGAAAATTGGGGAAAATCACAATTTGGTGACTACATGCCGTGTACTTTTCCACACACCGTGTACTTTGGCGGTGTGGAATGAGTACACGGGGCGTGTAGGCCTATCGATGATGATGGGTGTAAAAACTGACTACACGCCGTGTATAGGGTATTTACACGCCATGTATTCAGTCAGCGGGTGAAAAATAAGGCGGTGGAGGTATCTGCCAGCTGAGTGACAGTACACGCCGTGTAATCAGGAATATAAGCCCTGTACTCATGTCGACAGATGAACAATACGGTGGTGGGAAAAGTAGCCGCCAAAGGAATAGTTAAATGAGAAAAGTACACGCCGTGTAGTCAATAGTACACGCCGTGTAGTTTGTTATTTTATCTTAAAATGGGAAGTATCCTCCCTTATTAATAGGGAAGTCTTAGAACTGGAGGAGGAGTCAGGAGAGAGGTCCGAACCTTTGAGGATCTTCAGATCGAATGCTGGGAATCCGTTTCCACCTCTGTCAATCTTGTTGGAACCGTATGGGTTAGCCTCTCCTTCTTCTTAAGCCGTTCTTACCAATTCTTTCCCGAGGGTAATTTATTTGCCTTTGAACGAGTTTTCTTTCATCTCAAATCTACTTCTCTCTTGGACGATCCGAGGAGAGTTGTTCACGTATATCGATCAGGGGTGATGGAGGTTGGTGTATTAGTGTTTAAATTCCAACTGTTGTGCGTTTTTGTGTACCGTTGAGCTAGGAACCCATGTTGGTGTGTCGTGTGGCTGAGGCCTTGGCTGTTTAGAATACATATAATTTCATAGTTAATTAAATGTGATAATAAATTGTTGTTTGGGATCACTGCTTGGATCTAGGACCACCCGGGGGTGCGTTCTTCTATTTAGCCGTTTGGCCAGGATACCTGAGGGTATGCCATGTTTATATTGTGTATTACTTTTTCCTTGAGATGAATTGTATATAAATTGATTGTTTATATGTTGGGATGGCCCGATTACTTGTTTAGAATGAGGTAAGTGTTTTAATTATCCTGAGGGCAATGTTTCCTTTATCCTGAGGGTAATGGTTATTTTATCCTGAGGGAAACTACTTTCGAGCCTATGGGCAATAGACTCTGTGCCTGAGGGCAACACTTCGTACGCCTGAGGGAAATATCTATCATGCCTATGGTCAATTACCTGCGGGTTACGATTCTGATTACCTGAGGGTAAGGGTTCGCGTGTTTGAGGACACTGACTGTTTACATAGAAAATTCACCAAGGTGATGTATTATATTGAATGGATAAAATGAATATTAAAATGGAAATATAACTGGTAAAGTTAGTTAGTTTTGAGTACTACTTAGTTTATTGCATTTTACTACTGCACACTGCTGTTGCACATTACACTATCAGTTGGGCATGGGCCTTTGGTGGGTGCCTATTGGGATTTATTTCTCACACCCTGTTTGGGTCATGTCTTCGGCCCAAACAGATTACGTTTCTACAGGTGTGGATAAGGGAAAGGGTCCCTATACAGGTACTTGACTATTGTTGAGGAGTAGGGGAGCATGGGACCAAGCTTAGGCTTGCGATGCTGCCAGCTGTTTTGCTTTGTTTTACTATACCTGGTATTTGAGCTGTATTGTATTGTATTGCTGTGTAACATGTTCTGGCTGTTTTCTTAGAACTTGAGACATGTTGCATCATTATCTATATGAATGTTGGTTATCTTTTACTACAGTTGTTCACCTTAAATGTGTATGGTTTATTGCTTCCGCTATTGTTAAATGTTTGTATATTTTATTCTACAGCGCTATACTTTGACAAATGAGGGCATAGTTTCTCCACTATCAGACCTAAGCCCTCACTTCTAGTTGGTGGCCTCTGGAGTTTGGGGAAATGCACTTGAGGTCATGTGACCAACTGGGTTTGGGAAACCCGTTGAGTGGAACCCGGGCCCAGGATGTTACACTTTTTAATAAAATATTCAAAACCACAAACCATCCCATGGATTTTACCCATGGTTTCTAGAAAATGGGAGTGTTTTAAATTATTTTATAAGTCCAATGTCCTAACTTATTAAAATATTTCCCTTGCTTATGCAGAGGTGACTCACACTCTTAAAGAAATGAATTTAAAATCTTAAAATATATTATATGCCTTGGAGGATTCATAATGGATTTAAAAAATAAATAAAAAAATTTTTAAAAAAATTATTTTAAATATAAAACATATATTTGACCTAATATTCCTTTTATAGTATTTATTACATCATTATTGAGCCATTATTATGTCATAAAACACAACATATATTTATACGGTATTTAATTTTTAACCAAACAATAGACTATCTCAGAAAATTATGAAAAATTTACCATTGAATAATTTCTACATCCTGATTCAAAAAATAATATTAGTTTTATCTAAATAATTTTCTAAATATGTGAATTTTCACTTTTAAAATAAAAACTGACATTTATTGAAAATGGTGGGTTTTTGACAATAAAAGTTTTTAAACCCTAATAAAAATTACATTTGAATTCATAAAAATTATATGATCATTTATATATAATAAAATTAATTTAATAATAATATTTTATTAAAATATTATTTAATTAGAAAATCCATTAATTCATGAAAATAGATTTCTTAATTGAATTTGAATATTAACCAATAATACTATTTTTTCTTTAAAAATAATTTACAAAGTAATAATAATAAGAAGAAAATATATTCATTATTATATAATAAAATAATGTATATAATATTATTTCTAGGGTATTGATACATATACCTTTATTACACCAACATATTCCCTAAGTGTAAGGTGCACGATGGTGGGGATTTTATGGGGCTGTTCGGTGAACATGGTTTGGGACATGATCTCGATGAGCTTGAACTTCTCCCATAAATGGTTTCTCTCATTCTTAAGTTGTTGGATCTAGGATTTGGATTTGTCTAGGGGAAATCCCAAAAATGATATCTCCCTCAGAAACTCTGATAAACAGGCTTCATAGGGTACGATCCTACTAGGGGAGTCTGTCACTTCCTTTGTTTGTGCCAAAAGGATTTGTTAAAACCCTATATTTATACTAGTCATGTGATCATTGTTCAAAAAATATATTATCAATGGTAAAGATACTTAACGGTCATTTAAAATCCAATTGTATATAATAAGATAAATTCATGTGTTTTCTATAACCACAAGACATTTAATTAAATCCAAAGTAGGGAATGCTATCCATAAATGTTCGGGTCGTTAAAAGGTCCACCCAAACACTTTCATGAAATGAATATATGTTTCATGCCATGAAATTCTTGAGATCTCCCTCCATGTGTGTTTTTCACATTCTAAACTTGAAAACATGAATTATTTTCAAATCTTGAATGCAATTCATGACATGAATTTTTATTTTCCAGTATCTTTGACTTTTTTTCACTCGATTCTTTAGTTTAAATATTAGTAAACATCATATGGTCACTCCTCATAATGGGAAGTCTTTTTTTAGGAAGATATTGATTCAATTTTCCCTTTTATATCATTTTCAATCAAACATTTTATCTTTCAAAAAATTACAAAACTAATTAAATATCGGTAAGATTATCCAATTAAAGTTAAAAAAATGTGTTTAATATTAAAATACACATGCATAAAATGGTTTTTTCATCATTATGTCCATGTTAAAAATAAAAAAGTCTTTACCCTATAAATTTATTGAACTAGGATAAATAATTTCTTAATAATACAATAAAATATGATGGAACAAAATCCTTAAAGAAAATATTATTTATAGAGACCTAAATATCCAAGAAAGTGAGATGAGGCATGATAAAAATGATATAATAAATTTATAATAATTGATCCATTAATAAAAATATATATAGTAAATACGATACTTATTTTCATCATAGATACTAAGATAACTTTAAAATTTCCTCAAAATAAGTATCTTTATTTAATACCATTTAAAAATATTATTTAAAGAATCTATATTTTTATGAGTAAAGAAACACATTGAATAATTGTTAAAACCCAAAAATAATCAATTTTTTTATAAAAAAAATGAATCATTTTAATAATCTTCACTTGAAAATAGAAAATTCTAATGATTTTTTTGAATAATAAAAACTATTCCTTGAAATAAGAGAGTTTATATTAACTCTAATTACATCATAGAATTTGATTTTTTTTATTCAATTAAAGAAGTAATGAAATCACAAAAATTATCACTAAAGGCCCACTTAACCTTTGGAATCCTTTTCTAGATTCTTTAATACTATAACTCAAAACCTTCAATAATTTTTTTACTTAAAATGACTCTATAAGGTACTAAAATATTTAAATATCCCAAATATTGAAACAGAAGGCATTTAAAATAGAATTTCAATATGTGATTCTCAAACCATTATCTTCCATTAATAACTATATTTTTTCAATAAAACCTATTTTTTTTAATTTTCCCTTATATTTTCCATGAATAAATCATTTAAATTTTATTTAATGTTATTATTCACTATCTTAGGGAATAAGAGGACTTTCATATTATATAAGGTAATGGTCGAGTGCATATAATTAAAATTATTTAATCTTACCCATGTCAATATAATCATTATACCTCCAACATGTTAAAAACCATTAAAAAATTATAGAATAAAAATGTAGTTAAAAAACTTTATCTCAACCATGATAAATCATGTTACCCATATATGAAAAATGAAGGGAATATTTTCATTTACTGTTCATTCTTTATATTATGTAGATTCTTTTGATTTATTTTTCTTTGTTTTCATTTCCCACTTTTTTATTTTTCTATTATCACTTGACCCCACTAGAACTACTCTTGAGCATGTAATAAGACCTAATATAACTATTCATTATCACCTCTAATAGGAAATGTGTTGAATACTAGAATCAAGGGTATAATACTCACATGTAGAAGACATTAACCTCTTTTAATGAAAACTTCATATATCAATAAATGATAATTAATAATAAATTTTTCAGAAAATTGATATTGTCATATCAATAATCACATAAAAAGTAGTGGTGAGGAAACACACTTTTTTAAATGTATAACTTAAAAGAAAAATATAACTCATTCTCTAAAATCTCCTCAAAAGAATAAGATATTAGTTACTAATGCCACTATTAAAATAATTCCAAAAATATAAAAAATAATATATAAATAATATGGATGAGTATAAAAATAACTAGTAAGATACTCTTATAGAGAAACATATGTAAATGTGTATAGAGTACACTAATCCATCTATAAAATAATGAGATAGATATAATAACTACTGAAAATGATCCAAAAGTATTCCCAAATCTCACCATAAACACCATCACTATTAAAGTATAATATATATATATATATATAACTCACCCATGAGTAATCTATAAAATGAGTCCCCTCACATACTGACACCCACCGAATATCTCATCATAGTTCCTAACATCAAATTTCATATCTTCATAAGATTGAATTTGGTAATGGGTAAGGGGAATTGAGAAATAGACTAGTTAGACATCCATCAATCCTCATTTCATACTAGATGTTTCTCATGCTTGACCTTGAATCTCAAGAAATGGTGTAAAAATAGATAATGAGTGTGCATCACCACTCAAAAAACATAAATATATAAGTATACATAGAATTCCCATCAAATTATCTCCACCAATTTCAATCTATATTCCCAATTATATCATGTACTGTTAACAATCATATCTACCTAGAATTAACACTATTGATAATTACCCTATGGAACCATCGGTAACTATCCAAGATTTTATACCCATCTCCATCAATGAAAACCTAGACATACCATCATCAATGACCCATTAATTAATATTTTCATTTAACCATAAATATCATTTGTAATTATGTGAAAAATATAATAATAATTATCTGAAATCATTATTGGTAAATATCTAAAATTTAATCATATATGCAACCTACTTAATATACCCAATATGAAACTATATCTATATCAATAATATCTAAAAAAATAACTAAAACTAAATTTCTATATAAAATATTATACCCATATCCACAACTATCTCTATATTTATTAAATTCCCTTCTACAAGCACCATCAGTAAATATAAACCCCTTATATATACCCATTATTTTACTAGGAACCATGAATAATCACCAATAGTAGTTTATATAAATTTAACTACCCCAAAACCATTTCTAAATATACGTTAAGGTAAATAATACTACCACATGTAATTTGAGGGAAATCTATAGTAAAATATTAATTCCCATAGCCCTTGTATAGGTTTCAGCATGACCCATGCTAACATAGAATAATCATATTTATATATTATTCACCCTTTTATAAGTATCTAGATCAAAGGTATCCTTATCTAGTAAGTAATATAGAACCCACTCTATAGTAGAATAACCTAGTGTAAAAATTCATAATTTATATATCTCCATTTCAAAATTGAAATTTATAGAATAACTCAAGTCAAATATAATAGAATACCACTATGTGGATATGATACACCACTATTTATAATAAAATATTATGGTAAAATTTCAGGAAAAATCACATATATACATAATATCAATAATAATATGGTTATTTCATTTAAAAAAACCTTGATTTATGATTTTTTTAACTTTTTGAAAAGATCTAAATGCATAACAAAAAAATTTAGTCAAGAATTTCAAAAATATTCTTAAATTTTTTACCCATTATATTATGTATATTTCACCATTCATAAGTAACATAAGAATATTATATCCATAGAGAACCCAAAAAGGAGTGATGGTCTCTAGTCACCTTATGTAATCGCTCATTGTTTCCTATTTTATGTTCATTTTTCTCCTTCCCTCATTCTTTGTTCTTATTACACCATGCCATGAAGAACATGAAGAACTAAATGATATCTTTCCAAATTAATAATAGACAGAAACTTTATTGAATGAGGGAAACCATGGACAAAATACGATTTTATTGGGGAAATTCTCCTTTCAACCATGAATTTTCCATTCCCCAGAATAACGACACATAATAAAAAATATGATTATAATTAATTCATTATTTAATTCACATAATAACCCCTGAATTATTTCCATGTCAAGATAAATAAAAATGAATCTAAAATTAAAATACATATTTCCATTATAATCAAATAATAAAGAATATAATTGATTTATAAAATATTTTTTATAAAATAAATAATAAATTAAATATAATAATACTTTATTATTTTTAAAAAATACTCTCATCATTGAAAAAATTATAAATTCCTAAAACTAAAAATACGGGTCTCTACATTTTTAATAAATGATAATCTCCCTAGATTTTTTAAAATTGTTCTAAAGAATAATATTTTTTTTTCGATTTTGTCTCCCTTTCCCCTTTTTCCCTTTTTCATTTATAATTTATATTATTTCGTTTTTTAATGAATTGAAGTTTTATCTTGATATTTTTTTTAAATTATTCAAAATATAAATATTTTTTTTTAATTTTTTTATTTGTAATTTACTCATTTGTAATTTTTTATTGTTCAATATTTTTGTAATTTTATCCATTTTTAATATTTATTTATACATGTTTATTCATTAATATTTAATTTTTTTATATGGTTGTAATATATATATATATATATATAAGTATTTATGTATTCATTTTCATTTTAACATATATTCAATTTTAATTTTTTTAATAATCTATATAATTAATAAAATTTATTCATTTTTGTAATATTTTTGAAATCTACTAATTTTTTTAATGATTAAATTTCAATTTTTTTGAACATTCATTTATTTATTATCATTTAATATTTTTTATTCATTAAAAATGTTATTGTTTTTACTTTTCCTTATAATGTAATCAGTTTTAATATTTATTATTTTAATATTTATATAATTTCTTCAATTTTTTTATTTATTTATACATATTTATTCATTAAAATTTATGGTATTTAATATGGTTATAATTTACATATTTAATATATATTCATTTCATTTTATAATATATATTCATTTTTATTTTTTTAATATTTTATATAATTAATAAAACTCATTCATTTTTTAAACATTTTTGAAGTCTATTCATTTTTAATTATCAAATTTCACCCATTTATAACATTCATGCATTTAATATTATTTATTCAACAATGATGATAATTGATTTTTACCTTTTTAATTATATATTAATTTTTACTATACATTTGCTAAATAATTTTCAATGTATTTTATATTGTTTTTATCAGCGATTTATAAAGAAAGTTGATAAATATAGGTTTTGTTAGCTCTAATATATATCCATATTTATTTTTTTAATAATTTTTATAATTAATAAATCCTATCCATTTTTTAAATATTTTTAAAGTTTATTCATTTTTAATTATTCAATTTCACTCATTTTTGAAAAATCATATATATAATTATGAATAAATAATTAAATAATTAAATAATTAAATAATTTAAATTATAATAAATATATTTATTATATTTATATATTAATATATATATATATATATAATTATATAAATATATATAGTTATATAAATATATTTACTATAAAGGAAAGGATGGAGGAATGGGTTCGTCTTTGAAGCTCATGAAGACATTGGCAATATGCTGGATGAAATCAAACTATGATCTACAACATTGCTTCCAAGGACCATTTCATCCCTTTGAATGGAATCCATGGTCATCATCGGATATCTATGGTTGAAGAAGGTGCGTGCTCGCTCACCTCTTTCGTTGAATCAGCTACATGTAGGATTTTCAGAAAGGGTTATTTGGAACTCATTAAAGCTGGTTTAGAAGCCATATTAGAAAGGTTAGTTATGGTTAATAACTTTCTTATTGCGAGAGTTACTCTCCCTAAAGGTGAAAAACCACGACGTCTTGATGATTTAATATATTGGGTTTCTCAAATTTGGGAATTTTCCGATTAGAGGTGTGTGTCAATCGGCCGTGGTTTCTTCCATTTTTTGTTCCCCTCAGATGAATTAAGGAAGTTCACATGGAGTTATGGATCTTTGTTTCTTAAAAATGGTTTTCTTCATTTTCATGAATGGAGTTTGTATTTTAACTTGTAAAATGTTAGGAATTATTTTGTGTAAGTTTTTATTAGGATCCATGGGCTCAAATGGATCCGATGGCACCTGAATATCTTGCACGACATCACCAAAACAATTAGAGTTTCAATTAGAATAAAAAATAAGACAAAACATGTTAGATTCAGTCATTTTTCTAGAATACTGGTAGAGGTGGATCTCAGTGCCACACTCATTGAGTAGGTAATTATCTTCACTCGTAGTGATGATATTCACCTGCATGTGGAGTATGAGAAGTTCCTCATTTACTATTTGGAGTGTAATGTAGTTGGGAACTCTAATGAAGTTTTTCACACGACATTAAATTGTGGTATATGCAATTTGGAAGGATACTTATCTAAGGACTATAGGAGAAGAACCATTGGAAAAAGTTTGATGAATGGCATATCAGATCAGGCTAATGAGAAGGAATAAGAAATACATGGGTTCTTCATTTTCTTCCCCTATGGGTGTTATTACTTTTACAAGAATGATATAGGGTTTTTATAAGGATGGTTCAGATCCTCATACTATGGATACCCTCATTCCTCCAGGACGATTCATCTTGGAAGGAGGTGATGAAGGTATTGTGATTTGTACTTTGAACATCTCTATTATGTCATGGTCTGACCTCATTTTAGAGAAGGATACCTCTAATATTGAAGTTATTGGGGATGGAAATAGTGAGGATGAAAATGGATAGACTGATCATGAACTTGAAGCACAAAGAGGTGATGATATCCAATTATGGTAAGAGTCCAAAATGATTTCTTCAAGGAGTTGAAAAGGAAAATTTAAGATAGATGTAGCTATTTCAAAAAAGTTGTCCAAAAATAGGTTTGGTACAATCTCACAACATCTTGATCCTATCATCTTACTCTCCTCAAGAATTTAATTTAAAGATAGTTAGTTTTTCTCTTTTACACCAGTGGCATAAGAAGTTAGAGCTTCAAGGGCCTATGAGGGTCAACTGATAGATTGGTATGGGGGAATTCATGCCACACTTACTGACATTGTGCGGGTTTTCCCTTCTCAATCTGCTACTTATGGTGACTATAATTCTAAAGATGACTCATTTACTCCAAGAAAACATAAAGGTAAGGATCAAGGGATGGATTTGGTTTCATCTGGACCAGGTGTTGTATCTCCCTGCAAGGAAGTGTCTAGGTATGAAAAAGTTATGATGGGGTCTTTACCTATTGCTAAACCTAATGTATCTAATATAGGAGTAGTGGAAGAAAGAGATATTGTTGAAAACTGTCTAGTGTTAGTGAAGAAAGATGTAGTGGTGACACCCACCCTTCGGGTTTCACAACAGGAGCCTCTCTTGGCTTCCACTTCTGAAATCAATTTATCTAGTCCTTTATTTAGGATGTCGGACATGATTCCTCAAGAACTAGTAATGGGCTAGGCTATTTGATAACCTTTTGATGTTACAAGACCTTCCAAGGTAGTACAAAACTAGATCAAAAGTAATATTCAAATGCACAATCCTTTTGAACTAATTTCCTTCGACTGTAGTGAGGATGATAGACATAGATATGATGATGCTTCTAAAGCATAAGAAATAAATGCTACTTTAGATGACGAATCTGTTGATGATAGTGGGGGACCTTGGCAGCGGGTTAAGTCATGAAGAAGGGATCGACATTCTTATGGTTAGGGTGTATGATTTTCAAATCACAATATGAGTGCTCACTCTCATGTGGTATGATTGGTTTTTCTAGATGTAGAGACTAGAGTTTTCCCATGATTTGGTGACCTTGATGTCTGGACAATTTTTGTTTGTTTCTTTTTTTTTCTGACTACTTTATTATTTTCTTCTTTCCAGATGAGGAAAAATTATTGTCTGACCCTATCCTCTCTTTTCTTGTTATGTTTATACTTTTAATAAAGGGGCTTTAACTGCAAAATTTTCATTTTTTTTATAATTATATAAATATATTTATAATTATATACAAATATTTATAAATATATTTATAATTATATACAAATATTTATAAATATATTTACAACTATATTTATTTATAATTATAATTATAATTATAATTATATATATAATTATAGTTATAAATACATATTTTTAATTATTTTAATATATTTATAATTATAGAAATAATTATTTATTTACAATTATATATATTTATATTTATCATAAATATATGTTTATAATTATTTAAATATATTTATAATCATATAATTATTTATTTATAATTATATACATTTATATTTATTTATTATTATATATATTTAAAATTTTAATTATATTATTAAAAAATAATTATATAGGTCTTAATCAGTGTTTTTAGTGCTGATAAAGATATATATTTTTCAGTACTAAAAGCACTAATAAATACCATCTTTATTAGTTCTAAAATTTTAGCGCTGATAAGAGTTATCTTTATCAATGCTAAAATTACAGTGCTGATAAATATAGTTCATTATTAGTGATAAAAAATAACTATTAAAACCATTGTGATTTTTAAATAGATTCCTTACAGGTTTCCCCATCTCTCACACCATTCAATATCTCATAAAACTGAATCTTTTCCATCACTTCCCACCAAACATCTTCGATGAATCACCACTTTCAAAACCCAAGGTATGATACTTGTGATCCACCATTCAAGATTTTTCATTATTTAAACATTTTTAGTTCTTATTTTTTGTTTTTAATTTTTCCAAAGGGTTCAAATGCCACAAACCATTATTTCTTCACCCTCTCCCTCTCCCTCATGTTTATTTTTCCACGATCTACCTTCCAATTATGCAATCTTACTTTAACTTTGTGCCATTTCTAGCTTCTATTTGATAATCTAGCACACACCATCTCACTACTGCAGTTTCTACTAGTCTTGTCATGTTCCTGGTCATCTACTTCTTTTCTAGTACAAATCCATTCTTAGAATTCTCTCATCTATTAGATACTCTTGGACTAGTATCTCTTGTGTTATTTCCTTGTCCATATTTAATCCACTTATTTCCCCTAATTCAAATATATTTTTTCATTTTTTTTAAATTTTTTATACAAAATCAATCAAAATTTTAATGTATGTATTTATTTCCATTTAAATATCAAAACACTCTCCTTCTCAGAGGTTAATATATGATACCTCCTTTCTCTACAACCCCATACCCTCTATCCACGATTCAATGCTCTGTATAACCCTAATTGACAGTTAAAATTGGGAGATTATTTTAAAATCCAAAATTTTTTGGATTAGAGAGAGATTAAGAAAATGATTTGATTCATTTTATTTTATTTAATATATTACTATATACTTTAACTATTATATATTTACAAAAAAGTTTTACAAAATCCTATAAGAATATATATAATATTTATCATGTTTTTAAATATTTACAACTATTAAATTTATCATATTAATTTAATTTATAATAATTAAAATATTTATTGATTACCTCATCACACATTATTAAAAAATATTTAAATTTTTATTTTTATAATTTATATTGTGTTTACCTTTAAATATAATGAAAATTATTTTTTAAAATCACATTGATTAATTTCATAATAAAGTTTCATATAATTATTTATTAGGTTAATTCACTTACTTTTCCATTTGTAGTGCCCCAATTCTATAAATTTCAACTTGTAATAGTCGCTTCCATTGGAAAACTCCATTGAGGATTCCTTCCAATTTTATTTCAACATCAGTTCCAATTAATAAGTGGGTTTTTATTTTCAATGGGTTCTTTATTTTTTCCCCACTTGCATTCATTTTGACCTCTATTGTAAATTTCTCACTCCAATTTCACTAGAGGTATCCTTGTAAGATATTTATATACAAATAATTCATAGAAAAAAGTTAGATTGTGATGTTAAATATTTAAAATCATAAATAAAATACAAAAGGGGGAGAATCTTGGATTAAAATAAGAGTTTGAAAAACAAAAAACTTGAAAATCTAAAAAACCAGTGAAATTTAATGAATTAATACTAAAAATATAAGAGTATGATATAATAATTGATGTATTGCCATTAATAGTGAAAAAAGAGTATGTGGAAGGAAGTTCTAGGATATGAAGTGATAATGATGATATGAAAACTTGATTATAAAATATTACTCTCCACTCCTCTTATAACTTATATAAAATTTATAATTTTTTAATGTTATCCAATGAAAAGGTGGAAGTAAAAAAATTATAGGATCCTAAAGGATACTTCATAATAAACTCCTCCCTCTTATTTTACTCCCACCTAGAAAAGTTACAGAAACCATTTGAGAGTTATTGAATCAAAAATGGTAAGATTATGAAGATAACTTATATATGATTGAGGTACGAGAATACTTATGTTTATAGAAAAAACTGGAATCATGACCAGCATTAGTTTGAGATGAGGAATCCTATAAATCTATTTAAATATCTACTTTGATTGTCCTTCACTCTTTAAATTTTTATCATGACCACCATTAAAACATCCATATATGATTCATTCTTTTTTAAACCTCAATCCCAGTTTCTTCTATGAAGTTTTTATAGATTTGATTCTATCTATTAGTTTCACTGTGGTTGAGTCTTGTTTTCTAGTGATCATGAGTAGTTGAGATTATAATCCAATCATTAGTTTTAGATGATTATTTATACCAATTCCACTAGGAAACTTCTTCAACTTGTGTTAAAGTTTATTGTTTCATAATTTGATAAAAGATCATTAGATTCAGTTCCTAATAACCCTATCAATGAAACACCATCTGAACCACCATGTACTAAGTAAGGTAATGAATAAACATAAACTCCTCTATATTTTTGAACTCCCACCCAGTAAGTTTCAGAAACTATATTAGAGTCACTGCCTTTTTCTCCCACACAACATCAAATTGAGAACCTAGATCAATAGCCACATTTTTACCCTATGTTATTTCTTTTCATGTCACCCTTTTGTAAAATGATAACTTGTCACGAATCATCACTAATAAAATTAAAATGTTAGGTTACCATTATTAGAATTATATATAAATTTCTCCTTTGATTATGAATATCTTATTTATGTTTATTTATTTTTTGTAAAAAATGAATATTTTATAAACCTAATAGGATGGATATGAATCAAAAATGGATGCACGCTATTCATATAAAAAAGAGTATGAATATGGAGTTAGAGAGTTCATCGAGTTTGTAATAGAACATGCATATGACCCTTATCAAATCCTTTTTACATGTTTAAATTATTTTTATTTAAGAAAAATTAGTCCAGAAGAGTTGTAAGAAAATTTGATTTGTCACGGAATAGACCAGAGCTATAAATATTTGACTAAACATGGAGAACACTGAATGCACACACTAATTGGGATGATACTATAGTTTTTATATCATTTGATATGAATGCCATTCTAAATGATGATAAAGATCATATAGAAGAAATGAAAATAGAAATTTAAGATGACCTTTGTGATTGTCCAATTTTTTTGAGATGTTAAATAGCTATGATAAGATACTATTGTATAATGGTTGTACAAATACACACCATTGTTAGCTATATTTAAGTTATATAATTTTAAATCTGGAAATGGATGGAGTGAATCCAGCTTTACCGAACTACTTGGTTACTTTAATGATATGATACCAGAAGAAAATGAACTTCCATGTTAAACACATTACAATAAACAAATGCTATTTTCAATGGGAATGATCTATAAAAAAATACATGCTTGTTTAAATGATTTCATATTGTTTCTCAAGGACCATAAATCACTCATAAAATGCCTTAAGTGTGACACAAATTGATATAATATATATGAATCAAGTCCTTTAAAAGATTCATGTTAATTTCCTATAATTCCTTGGTTTATACAACTATATAGATTCCAATAAACTATGAGACAATTGATATGGTACACAAATAAAAGAATTTAATATGGGAAAATATATCATCCATCATACTCTCCTCAGTGAAAGAAAAATGTTTATTAGTATCCTGAATTTGGAAATGAGAGAAGAAAATTCCATCTTGAGTTATCTACAGATTTAATAAATCCTTTTGGTTTATAGAGTAGTAATCACAACACATGGCCAATTGTATTGGTAAATTATTAGTTTCCACCATGGTTATGCATAAAGCGAAAATATATTATGTTGTATCTGCTTATATCTGGACAAAAAAACCAGTAATGATATTGATGTCTATTTGGATCCATTTATTGAATATTTAAAATTGATGTAGGATACAAGTGTTACAATATTTGAGGCTCATAGAAGTGAATAATTCACATTGAGGACCATATTGCATGGGACGATAAATAAATTTCCTGCTTATGGAAATTTGTTAGGATATCTAATTAAAGAAATGTTGGGGTATCCCATTTTTTAATAATTCACACACTCATTTCAGTTGAAACATTCCACAAATACCACGTTTTTAGGACATCATAAATTTTTAGCTCAATGACATAAATACTGATCCCAAATGATATCATTTGATAGGAATAATGAACAAAGTAAAACACCATATCCACTAATAGGTGATCAACTGTTTGATAATGTAAAATATATTTACACTATTTTTGGTAAACAATTTTCAATAAACCTTATGAAATTATTTTGGAAAAAGGGATTAATTTTCTTTTAATTACCATTCTATAATTGTTTTTATATCAGATATTTTCTTGATGTCATTAATGTAGAGAAAAATTTATTTGATATTGTTATTATAACATTAATAAATATTCCTAAAAAAACAAAATATGGTATCAAGGATAGATTGGAAATGATTAATTTGAGGATAAGTGAAGAGTTGGTTTCGGTAAAGGGTAAAAGGTATACTTTTATTCCTCCATCAGCTTACACTAAATCCAGCCAAGAAAAATTGTAATTTTTTAATTCCCTTAATGGTGTAAATGTTTTATAGGTGTATTTAAAAAATATCAATATGATCATATAAATGACTAATTTGAAGTTATAATGACTAAAATCACACAAATTTAATGTTTTTATGCAAGATTTGATGTTCGTCACTTTACATTGCATTCAACATAAAAATGTACAACATATATTAACTAGAAAATAATTATTTTTTAAATCAATATTTAGTGAAGTTATAGACCCAGTGAAGCTTCCAATCATTAATAAGGAGGTTGTAGTCATATTATGTGAATTATAGATGTTATCCCCACCATAATTATTTAATATAATGGTCCACCTGATGGTTCACTTGGTTCGAGTGATTCAACTATGTGGTCCTATCCATTATAGAAGGATGTACCCCATTGAATAGTATATGAATATTTTGAAAGGGTATGTCAATAATTGAATTCATCTAGAAGTTTCTATTAAATAATGATATATTTTTAAAGAAGCAGTTGAATTCTGTATCAATTAACTATCATATGTTGACAACGTTAGTCTCCCAAAGTCTCATAATAGAAGATGCCTTATGGGTGAATGTATTTCCAGATGAGATTTTGTTACAATTACCACCACAGAGTGGGAGTAATATCACCTTTACATTTTACATAATAACGAAGATGTTGATCCATACGTTTAATCACTAAAAGAAATTCTTAGAAATTTAAATCCATCAAGGGTTGAATTAGGGATATCAAATACACATAATCAAATATTTATAGGGTGGTTATGGGATCATATTTATATGGATTTATCTAAAAATACAAATTTAATTACCGAACGACTTTGATTCCTAGCTAGGGGGCCAAATAAAAATGTTATATCTTACACTATTTTTTTTAATGAATGGTTATAAATTCTATAAAATGTAACATTATGAATGAAATATGATTCAAAATAGTGGAGTTAGTATTGTGGTGGAGGGGATTAACATATATGGTTCCAAGGATAGAAATCCAATTTACGTGAATATGTTATATTTCGGTATCATCGAAAAAATATACGAGTTGGATTATACAACATTTCAAGTGCTTATTTTTTATTTCAAATGGGTTGACAATAGGAGTGAAGTTAAAGTTGATGAAATGGGCTTATTGAAGGTGAATTTTAGTGTGTAAGGGTATAAGGAAGATCCATCCATAATGGAATCACAAGCAGTGTAGGTATTTTATTTCTAAAATCCAGCAAACAAGAATTGGTCAATTTTCCTATTAGCGACTAAAACAACTTTTGGGTCATATGAAAATTCAATTGAGGATGACCCTTTTATTTATAGATCACAATCATTTAAAAGCAGTCCCAATGTAGAAAATGTCTTATATTTTATAGTGGGCCACAAAGATGGGATTTTTATACTCAATAGAGGATCCAAATCCCTTCATCCTTTAAAGAAAATAAAGAGATTTCAATGATTAGATTAATTTTTTTTAATATACTATTATTTTCATCATAATATTATGTTTTCTCTATTGTATTTACATAATCTAAATTAAATGTATGAATAATCATATAGGAAATGACTTCTTCACATGATGATATTACCAATATCAAGGAAGAACAATAGGTTCATGCTAAAATTGTAGAATTATTAGGAGATCAAAAACCTGTTGATGAAAAAAATAACAATGTTACATCATTATGTTGACTAAAATTCTCAAGTCAAGAAGAAAGGGTATAAAATTTGAGGTTTTTTGGAGTCAATGCGGCCAACCTGTTGACCCTAAAAGGTCAATTTTCATTAGTTTTGTTAAGATCACAATAAGTATGAATGTTCCAATTAATATATATTCATGGTTCCATGTCCATATTATAATAAAGGAAACCCTCTGGGGAGATATTAAGGTAATGTTATGATATACTTCTTCAATTTTACTGACAAATTATATAATGAAATGTTGATTTACTTTTCTTTATCCCTTATAGAGTTTGTTTATTTTAGTTTAATTACATCATAAAATTTATTTATGGACACTGGAAAATACCATATAGTCTTATAGATACTTCTTACCAAGCTTTTTATATAGGATGCTAAGGATAAAGTAAAGCCCCACCCAGCTATTATGTATGCACACATTATAAAGTAGGAAATGTTGAATTCTTTCATCAGTCATCGTGATGAGAAGTCATTTAAGGTGCATGGTAGTTGATAATATATTATTTAACATTATTTATCTTGTCCAATTTGATTAAAAAATTTTAATTTGTGAAAAAATTAATGAGTGAAAAAAATAACCAACATGCATCAAAACCAATGCACCCCTATCACAAAGTAAGGATAGGGTACACTTCACTAGAGAAGAAAATGGAATTTATTTTAAATATACAATATAATTTTTATGTTATATGAAACAACATATGTTCATTTTTTTATATGCATATTGACGAATCAAAATATAAAGCCACTTCTATCACACAACATGTGCTATGGAAGGAAGCCCACATAAATAAAGAGTGTAAACTAGTTAATGAAAACACACAAGAAGTATGGGAAACATGTGAAAGTATGAAATAATATTTTTTTTTATGATTTATAATAGTATTAGATAAAAATATATATTTATGTTTATATGTTTTTATATGTTTTAGACATAATAATCAGCAGTGACCGTAACTAATGAAAAACTAATTTCAGTAGATTTGAAGTGACTGGAATAATATAGTCACGTTAGAGGTGTAGGTTTTGGAGTGTCACCTCAAAAATATTTTGAGAAGATAAATCCATAAGAAGATATATATCAGATGATGAAAGGAATGTAGGTAAAAATAGATTCTTTGAAATATATTTATCTAGTCTTATTTGGAAGATCAATATATACGAAAGGATCAAAGAAAATCAGAATTAGAAAAAAGATCAACACATGAAGAACCAAATGACCCCACTAGCTTTGTGTTTAGTCATTACCCTCAATTGCATACCTTACCTGAGGTAATCAATTTTTTCATTACTCTTTATCCTAAATGTGAATAAAAAATCTTCTGTTAAATTTATATTACTAAAATTCAACATGGTCAAGTTGTATGTGATTTTATCTATCAATTTCCACACACCACCTTGTTGTGATGGGTATTATGTATAATATCCTGGGATGCATGCTACAAAAAAAAAATAACTCCCAAAAGATCACATGATAGTGGGGATTAAATTACCTCAAGAGTTGAGTGTTGAGTAACATATTCCACTTGATGATCTAGATATTACAACTTTCAATAATTCAATTAAAATTTTATAGCATATCCATTTAATCTTATAAAGATACATGAATTATTTCATTAATTTTTTTTTTCAATTAGAAAACCAGTAAAATTTGATGAAAAAAGTTTTCAAATGAGGTATGGTATTATAGGTAGATAAACCGATGGGTAAATGGAAAGCTAAATAAAGAAAATCTAGTAAATCAACCAAGAAAATGAAAGGACCTTCTAGGCGTACCATCTACCCTCCAGTTCCAATGAAAAATATTTTAACATTACAAGTTCATGTAGACACCACATTCAAAGATGGATATGTGTTCTATATTCAACATGAAGAAGAAATATTTAGAAATTTCATTATAGATGTGGTTGGTCTGAAGAGTATAAATATGTTTCTCAAGTTTGAATGATCATCAGTCTCAGTTGTGAATACATACATGAGGTATATTTTCATAATCTGTCTCTCTAAAAGATGATGTAATATGTTCATTAAAGTTAATAACTATTCATATTTTCTATAGAAATTTATATTTATACTATATAAAGGGAAAAACCTACGAATCATGATTTGGATTCATTAATCCACGTATCATTTCTATGCAAGAACTTTATTTGGGATTGAATGATATTGATAATAAAAAAGATAAAATAATTGAGGAATTGGAGAAGAAAATAATATATTTCAGACTCTTCTTTATTCCAATAATATAGGGGTAAAACTCTACAATTAAATCACATAAAATATATATTTCTTTTTTTAATTAATTATTTTTTTATGAATCACTGGATACTAATCACAATCAATTTAGATACCTAAAATATTTTTTTTGATACAATGCATGGATTTCCCTGAAACCGATCACACATGATGTGTATTATAAATTTTAAATTCACTACAATTAAAATTTTACAGATAAAATTTAAATTATATGTTTCAGTTAGTGTTTTAAAAATATTTTTTTATGATAGAGTGGTCTATAAATATAGGCTAAATCATTTTATAAGGTCAGTCGATAAACATAATAAGCCTATGTATTTCTTCAAATAGAAATAAATTAAGGTATATTTAGAGTTATTCAACCATCAAAACATATTTCAACACAATTTACTTATTTTGGTCAATGTTTCTGTAGTGTCTGAAGAAAGATAACAAAAAATATTTTAGATATTACGTTTGAAAATTTATGAAAGATATTATATACCATCAAAAGAATACCATCCCAAAATATGTAATTTCCAAAGATAATTACAATTTCATTAAAAATATTTCTTAATAATTTTTTTTATATTTTCTTTGTACTATCCAAGATTTCAAACAATATACTTACTCTAAAGAAGAAATAAATTTATTTAGAGAAGTGTGGGAATAATATATAGTGTCAAAATGTTTTTTGACATAAAATTTAGGTGATTAACTATTATGTTTGTGATTTAGTATGGTCTATGACTTTACAAATACATTTGGAATATGATGAATTAGTATCTTAATGCTTATAAGTTATTTTTGTCATGTTTCTCAAGGATAATTATAAAGGAGAAAATTTATTTATTTAGAAATGAATAGTAAGAATAGAAGGTGTCATAATTTATAAAAACACCATGAATAGGTGAATTAATACTACTCATTTAATTATTTTTATCATAATTTTATCTACTTTTTAGTTATTTTTTATCAGTTTTTATATGATACTTATTTTGTCAATTTTCACAGAGATCATGAAGAAATGACTTCATCTATCATTTTTTTCGTCAACAAGGATGATGAACTAATTTAATATGATCATGCATGCAACAAGGATGATGGAATTTTATTTTTAGTCTACAATGTATTGAAAATTATAGGTTATCAAATAAAAATATTATTAGATAACCTCAAATATTGAATGCATTTCATAATGAAAAGACATGTTGTGATTTGTAAGAATCAAACCCACCTCAATCCAATACACGGTATTCCAAGTATGACCCTATGTTTATGTTTTCAGTTTAAATTTTTTATTTTAGTTCAAAACACATTTTATATACTCAAAACCAATAAAAAACATTTAGATTGATTCAATAATTTAGGAAAATGATTCACAATTCATTTTTGACTTGTATGAATCAGTCACAACTTAATATAATACATAGTGTTACTAGTATGATTAGAAGTGTATTTTTTTAGTTTAAATTTACACATTAGTTTAAAACACATTTCACATGATCAAATCCAACAAAAATGTTAGATTATTTTGATAATTTTTGAAAAATATCCGTAAGTCATTTTTGATGCGTTGGAATTAACCACACCTTAATCTGCTATATGGTGTGACTGACATGTCTCAAAGTTCATGTTTTTAGTTTTAAAATAAAATTTTAGTTCAAAACAAATTTTACTCACTGAAAACCTAGAAAACATGCTTGTATTGGATTAATACTTTAGGAAACTAATCCTTAAGTCATTTGTGACATGTAGGAATCAACCGAATGTCAACCCGATGCATGGTGTGACATGTATGACTTAAAGTGTATGTTTTTAATATAGAAGTATCATTATAATTTAAAACATGTATCAAATAGCCAAAAATGAGAAAACAAGCTTATATTGTTTTGAAATTTTTTAAAAGAGATCCATAATTTATTTATGACATTTAGGAATTGAATACACATCAATTAGACACCCGATGTGGTCGGTATGACTCCAATTACATGTTTTCAATATAAAAGCTCCATTTTAGTATAAAATGCATGTCACATAGCCAAAACTGAGAAAATGAGTTGAGATTGTTTTTAAACTTTAAAAAAATGATCCATAATTTAGTTTTTATTTATAGTAATTGAATTCATTTCAATATGACACACAATGTGGTTGGTTTTACTTGAAGTATGTGTGTTCAATATCAAAGTGTCATTTTAGTTTAAAACACATAGAATATCCAAAATAATGAAAATAAGATCATATTATTTTCAGACTTTATTACAATTATCCATAATTCATTTTTTATGTATAGGAATAAACCACACATCAATCTAACACTCGATATAGCCGATATATATCTGAATATGCGTTTTCAATATAAAAGTGTTATTTTAGTTTAAAATGTGTGTCAAATTGTCAAAACTGAGAACAAGATAACATATTATTTTCAAAATTTAGGAAAATGATTCATAATTCATTTTTGATATATAGGAATTGACCATACATCAATCTAACACATAATTTAATCAGTATGACTCGAAGTATGCATTTTTAACTTAACAATGCTATTTTAGTTTAAAACATGCATCAAATAGAAAAATGATAAAATGAGTTATGGTTGTTTTAAAACTTTAGGAAAACGATCCACAATTCATTTTTGAAGTGTAGTAATCATCCTCACATAATTTAGACACCTAATGTGGTCAATATGACTCTAAGTATGTGTTTTCAATAAAAAAGTGTCATTTTAGTTTAAAACATGCGTCACATAGTCAAAATTGAGAAAATGATTTTATATTGTTTTTAAACTTTATGAAAACAATCTATAATTTATTTATCACATACTGGAATTGACAACATTCCAATATGAAACAAGATATGTTTGGTATGACTGAAAGTATGTGTTTTTAGTATTAAAGTGTCATTTTAGTTTAAAACGCATCACATATCCAAAATAAATAAAATGATATCCAATTGTTTTAAAACTTTATTAAAACAATGAATAATTTATTTGTGATGTAAATAAGTTGATAACACATCAATCCAACATTCGATGTGGTTGGTATGACTAGAAATTCATTTTTTCAATATAAAAGTTTCATTTTAGTTTAAAATGAATGTCACATTTCTAAAACTAAGAAAACAAGTTCGAATTGTTCTAAAAACTTAGAAAAATGATCCACAAATTATTTTTGATGAATAGTAATTTACCGTACATCAATATGACACACGACATGGTCAGTATGACTCAAATTATATGTTTTCAATACCAAAGTTTCATTTTAGTTTAGAACATGCATCAAATAGCGAAAACTGAGAAAACGATCTTGAATTATTTTAAAATTTTAGTAAAATGATATATAATTCATTTTTATGTATAGTAATTGACTGCACATAAATACGATACACTATGTGGTCATTATGACTTGAAGTGCGTGTTTTCAATATAAAAGTTCTATTTTACCTTAAAACATGTGTCACATCACCAAAATTGAGAAAAAAATATCAAATTATTTTTAACATTTTAAAAAATGATCAATAATTCATTTATGACATGTATGAATCAACCACACATCAATCTGACACATGATTTGGTTGATACATCATAGGTTTTTAATACAAAAGTGTCATTTTAGCTTAAAACACACATCAAATAGCCAAAACAAAGAAATGGAGCTCAAATTATTTTCAAACATTAGGAAAAATATCCATAATTCATTTGTGAAATTTAGGAATTGAACACATGTAAATTCGAAACCCAATGTGTTTGGTATGAATCAAAATTCATGTTTTCAATATAAAAGTGTTATTTTAGTTTAAAACATGTGTCACATCACCAAAACCAAGAAAATGAGATTTTAACATTTTCAAACTTTAGGAAAATGATCCATAATTCATTTTTAGGTGTAGTAATCAGATTTACATCCATCCAACACAAAATTTGTTTGGTATGACTGAAAGTGTATGTTTTCTATACAAAAGTGTCATTTTAGTTTAACACACACATAAAATAGCCAAAAAATTAGAAAACGAGCTCATATTGTTTTCAAATTTTTGGAAAATAATTCATAACTCATTTTTTACATATAAGAATCAACTGAACATCAATCCAATAAATGATATGAATGATATAAATCAAAGTTAATGTTTTCAATATAAAGGTTTCAATTTGTTTTAAAACATGTGTCACTATCCAAAATTGAGAAAAATAAGATTTAATTATTTTCAAAGTTTAGGAAAAAATTTCATAAATAATTTGTGATGTGTAAGAATTGATCACACATTAATCTGACACACGTTGTGGTAAGTTTGAATCAAAGTATGTGTTTTCAATATAAAAATGTCATTTTAGTTTAAAACATGTGTCATATTTCCAAAACAAAAAAAACATGATCATATTGTCTTCAAAATTTAGGAAAATGATCTATAATTTATTTGTGACATGTAGGAATTGAACGCACATCAATATGACACACGATGTGGTCGATATGAATCAAGGTGTGTGTTTTCAATAAAAAAGTTCCATTTTAGTTTAAATCATACATCAAATAGCCAAAACCGAGAAAATGATCTCAGATTGTTTTTAAAATTTAGTAAAATGGTCTATAATTCATTTAAAACATGTAATAATCAACCGCACATCAATTCGACACATTATGTGATTGATATGACTCAAAATGTTTATTTTCAATATAAAGGTGTCATTTTAGTTTAAAACACACGTCAATAGACAAAAGTGATCAAGAAAGATCTGATTGTTTTCAAAATTTAGGATTCTGATCCATAATTTATTTGTGATGTGAAAAAATTGAAATCACAATAATCTAATACACAATGTGGTTGGTATGAATCTAAGTGGGTGTTTTTAATATATAAGTTTCATTTTATTTTAAAATTCACATCACATAGCCAAAACTGAGAAAACAAGCTGAAATTGTTTTCTCATCATTTTATCTTCCATTTATTTACTAATTTGCTTATTATTTTTATCTGATACTTATTTAATTAATTTTCATAGAGAGAATGATTTAATAAGAACAAGAAATGGAGTGATAGTTGAAATATTTTTCTTAAAATAAAGTTCTCTTGAATTGGATCACATTCGTTGTGAGAGTTTTTATCACCATATATGTGATCCAATATAAGAGAACCTACTTTTGAGAAAAAAAATAAACAGTCTGATGTGTAAGAATCAAATGAAATTCAATTTGATACACAGTGTGTCTCGTATGACTCAAATTTAATGTTTTTAGCTTAAAATTGGAAATTTATGTTTAATTTATTTCATTACAGTATTACAAGCATAATAATTTTCTAAAGAAAAAGGAACATTTATGTTTTTTAATGTCTATGATAAATTATACTTACAAATACAAACCAATATTTGAAATTTCAATAATATAGTGTTATTTATTATAGTTGTGTTATAAATTTTATTTTAATTAAATTATCTATTTTCACCTTGTATTTTATGCTACAATATACTATTAAAATTACATCACACTATAGTAGTATGTTCCTTTACCAGTTCTAATAATAGAACTGATAAAATACCCTTTTATCAGTACTAGAAAAAGCACTGATAAAGGGACCCTTTATCAGTGCTCAACTCATACAATAAATGACCTCCTTTATCAATGCTATTTTTATCATTGATTGAGGAATCCTTTATTAGTGTTAAATAAAATTACTAATAAAAAAATAGTAAATGACCAAATTTATTAGTGATTTTTCTTGCACAGATAAAGGGTCCCTTTATGATCACTTTTCTAGAACTGATAAAGTCTTAGGTCTTTTAAAGGTACTCTGATTTTTAGTATTTTTTTACATTGGAAAAGATCTATTCTAGTGTTGTTAAAGGCCTTATGTGTATTATGTTGTTTCTTGACAAGAGTGTAATATAAAATTGCTCTTGAAGACGGTTTCTCATTGATGGTATCTCTTGGATGCCTTTGGAGATTAGGATCTACTATATAGGGAAGGCTGATGAAGTGAAGTATAGGGGGAAAACTATTAAGACTCATTGGAGGATGCACACTTCTATGGAAGGGAAGAATCTATCGGTTAATGCATTCATACAAGACTATCAAGCTGGGAAATTTCTGATGGAACATAAATGAAACAGGTTGTTAAAGCTATTTCATATGAATCATGGTGATCCATTAAAGGGAGAATAAATTTTCTAATTCTTGGAGTATGAATTAGCATATGAAGTGGATGCTTAAATATTATTATCAATATTAAAGGATTTTGTCCTAATTATTTCATATTGTTTCCTACTTAAAGTAAAGTTAAATTTCTTTGGGAAGTAAGAGGGCGGCATGTTATTTTTGGGTTATTGTGCTTTAATAATTTGGGTCTTGTTGGTGATTTTTTCTGGTAATGTGTATTGGGTGAACTGATACGATGATAGTTCATCCATTTTTTGTAAATTTTTCTAATTTTGAATACTTGTCATTTTTCATTTGAATCATGTTGTTCTGATAGTCAAAGGTGATGATTTAATTTATTAATGATGTTATTTTAATGGAAGATATGGGGAATGGGCAAATTCAAGTGATACTCAATTTCATGGGAAGTAGGGAAATGGAGGATGATAAAGCTATTATATATTGTCGCCTCACTGGAGAAAGTTATCGGGGCTACATCCATTATGTTTATAGAATTTTTACTCTCATGAAAATGATGTTATTAATTAATGAATCAAGGAAATATTGCTAACAATAGAGAGTGATACTTTCTTTATATATGGGCTTTGAGTCTATCCATGGACCACTGGTCTGAAGAAAATGGATCAATGGGAAATGGATCTTATATTCATGTAACCTTCCAAATGAACAAAATGATTTCAGAATGATTTGGTGTTGGAGAAGGATATGAATCCTATTGATTAAAGTAATCTAGAAAGGAACCTTAAAGATGAATAAATCAAGTAGAATGTATGATAATGTGAGGTTATATTATTTGTTTTTCATTTGTAATCCCATGTTAGTGAAAATAGTTACACCTTGATCTTATTAAATGTACCATAATAGAATCTCCTCTATCGCACCTTCAAGATCTCAGGAAACCTAACTGCCGTTGGCACTATCGTTGAACCCCACTACTACCGCCAAATCGACCCTCTCCAAATATAAGGTATTTTTTACCTCATCTTCATGTATTATTCAAGATTGATTAGGTCCTATTTGTTTTTTTTGTTTTTGGTAAGATACTTCATTATTTTCTTTTCTTTGTTCGATCAAGAGAATAATGACTTCGTTTGAGTGCCTGAGTACAATGGAACCTACCTGGGGCCACCACTGAAGTCACTAGACTCATACTTGAGCATTATAAGGTGATGTTTTATGGGGATGAACTCTATTCCATAACCTCATTTCTTTATCCTCCTTTCATTTCTTTATTTTGTTGATTCTTGTGCTTCTTCACTATTATAATTATATTTCAACCATACACCCATAATGGGGAGAACATTATAAATTATGATAATAGAAGATGATTTTTTTAATGGATATGGATTTAAAATTTGATCTTTCCATCTCTTTCCTACTTAGTAACTACCATAACTATTTCGTTTATAATGGTACTTTATCATTAATTGATTTATCCATCATAAGTATTTGACAAATATTAAGTAAAACCTAACACATAAAATCCATTAACTCTTGTCAAGGTATGATGTTCAATATTTTATCTTAAATCATTTCTTAGAATAAATAATTTTTATTAAATAGGGGTTTCAATGTAATTTTAAAGGTAGATATTTATGTTAGACAATTTAAGGAAATAGACTTTTGGGTAAAATCTAAGTATAGAACACTTTTATTATTGAGAATTTTTAAATACTCACTCCTATTTGTGTATTTAGAATATTTTTTGGTAGTAAAAAATATTCAATGCATATTCTTTGGGTGATAAAGTTTTTTATCATGAACATGATATATTTCCATGAATATATAAGTTTTCCACCATTGGATAAATTTACATGTCTAAATTGATTAGATCTTATGTACACCTAATTATTATATAGCTCTGAATTTCATGCCCACCACATCTATCTTGGAATTTCTCCATCATCAGAAATTCCATGTCAACCATGATCACTCAAAAAATGGGTTTTTTCAATTCTATTTCAAGCATATTCATCATCCATCCTTATATGTTGCTCAATTGAACTCCATCAAGCTTCTTATTTTGATACTCAACATATTTTAAAACAAGTTATAGTATTGAATAACCTATATCCAAACTTAGTCTAAATAATTCTATCAAATTAAAAATTTTGATTGATTAGATTTTAATTTATAATTCAAATTTTTATAAGAATCATTTTCATTATTATGTTTTCTAGTTTTGAAGAATTTACAATATTTTTTCTTAGTTACATTACAACTTCTTTTTGTGATTCATTCATGGTGATCATTTTACTGTTCTTGTTTATTGGAACCATTAATCAACTTTTATTAATTATATTTGTTTTCAATGTTGACAATATTTTAAAAGATATAATAATTTTTTTATTTTTAAAAACTTTATTATATTCAATAGTTCTATTTTATATTATGAAAATGGTTTTCAAATAATATAGATTTTATTTTTTTATATTTCCATGTTAATATATATATGTAAATTTTTATACATATTATACCATATAATAGGTGAGCTAAGATTCTCAAAGGGGGATGACTGCCATTAAAAGTTTGAAATATTAGTTTAAAATTGAAATTGATTGGTTTTGAAAATAGTGAGTGTGTTTTATAAGGCAGTTTGAAAATGAATTCATTATTTTATTTTTGAACATTTTTTTAATGAGTAAACATTTTGTTAAAAAGTGATTTTAAATAAAGGGTAACATGTTTTTTAGTAGAGAAAATTATTTTTAAAAACTAATAAAAATATTATGAATGATTTATTGAGGAAAGATAAATTGGGTTTTTAAAATGTAAATGTAATTTTAAAGGTAAATGATTGGTTTTAAAGTTAATAAATTTGATTTATATAATGTTTCAGAATGAGGATGATATTTTGGATTTCAATGATTATCTAAATAAAGGATCCTTTAAATTTCACATTGAATTTGAAATGGATTTTTCTGATTTGAAATTAGAGTGAATAGATTCATTGGTTTTTTACAATATAGTATGATCTATAAACAATGTTTGAGCCATCTCAACTAAAACTGTATTTTTTTGTTAAAAAACGTTTTATTATGCATTATATGCTACACTAAGTTCTTGGTGAATAGACTGATTCTCAAAATAATCATCATTTTTCCCCTTATAAATTCCATAATATTATCTATCTAGATCATTTATAAGAAGAAATTACAATCCTTTTATACTTTTCTTCTAAAACATTTAAACATATTTAGATCCTATGATTTATGTATCACAAAGAAAATAGATTTAATTCAAGTAAATTTATCAATAATGGAAATAATACACTTCTCTCAATTTTTTGAATACTTCCTCATAGTCCCAAAATTATATAAATACTTTATCTTCAATTACTATGTAAATTTTATCGCTAAATTATTTTTTGAAGATTTAATAATTTTTCTCTTTAGGCAGGTTAAGAAAATCACATTCCTTTATCTTGTTTAGTATTGGTAGGTCATAAAAATTTTCTCCTTAAGTGATCCCACTCATATTTTTTTGTCTAAGATGATCAAACTGTATTTTCTATAATTGAATTACTATGTAAAGATGTAAGTTGAATGAATTTCCCACATCACCCACTTGAATTAGATTTTCACTTTGGCTACTGACCTCTTATTAAAACAAATCCATAAAATTAAGTATTTGTTTGTTTTTTATATGAAGTATGAAACTAGAAAAGGGAAATAATGTATTACCTTGGTATCATCCAAGAAAACCATACACTTGAACCAAACCAAGTAAACATTGAATATTTTTGGGAAGTGGTAATTTATCATCGAGAAGGGGTGATAAATAAGTGATAAAAATTTTCTTTTAAAATTACTCTTTAGAAATTAACCTATATTATTTATTAAAGTCTCGATCTACTCACTTATAATTTCATTTTCCTTTTAGAACACTCCTTAAAATATTTGTCAAAAAGTTGAGTGGTATCTATATTTATAAATGCAACAGGATGAGTGGTATTTATATTTATAAATGCATACGTGTATATTGAAAAAGGGTGGTATCTATATTTATATGATCATATTAACTTTCAGATAATACACTAAATATCACCTCCTATATAATATATATTGATAATAACACTGTAGAAAGGAAATTTTAGTAACTCCATCCAACCCATAGGATATCCATCATGACCACAATCCCGCAACCTTGGCATCACATGAAGATAAGCAGAACTAAAATTAAGTCCTCATATCACAATTATTTTTCTTTTCATGGAGTAATTGAAGGATTTAGTTGAATGTTGAAATTTCAATGGTTTTCTCAGCACGAGTGCATGTAAGAACATCTGGCCAAGCCTTCTCATGGTTATCCCAATTAAATATCCCCTTGTAGGGATCAGACTTCTAATACTGATTTTTTTAACTTTAGACAACAAACTAAGACATGTTTTTCAATGATTCACCAACTCTGCTTCCTAATAACATTTAGACTTATGAATAAAAATGTCATCCTCATCAGCTTCATCTCCCGAATAGTTATTATTTCATTTTTTTCCAAGACTCATCCCCCATCTCTTATAGAAATGTAATTATGTTTCTTGAACTAACCTGAATAGTAGTCACTCCATACTAGATATTAATAATCATTGTGGATGAATTTAGAGGATAACACATACCACCATTGGAGTAATTATTTTCTTAAATTCAATTACCCATTTCCTTAAAAGCATGCTAAAATTATTTAAAAAATTCAAATGTCGGGTTCCCTTTATTTTAAAGGCCCCTTTTTGTGTATTTATTTATTTTGTTAAATATTAATATTAAAAAATAAAATAGGATGGATATAAATCGAAAATGGATGGATTCTAATAATATGACAAAATAGTATGAATATGGGGTTAAAGAGTTCATAATGTTTGCAAAATATCATGCACATGAACCTTGTCAAATCCTTTTTCCATTTTTATGTTGTTGTTATCCAAGAATAATTAGTCCAGAGGAGTTGGAAGAACACTTGATCTATCACAAAATAGATAAAAGTTATAAATATTGGACTAAACATGGGGAAAAAGTGAATATAGCTTGTGGCTGGGATAAAACTATATTTTATAGATCATATGATATGATTATAAGTGTGTTAAATGAAGAAGAGTACATCAAGGATGCGATTATAGGTTTGAATGATGATGAAGATCCTATTGAGGAAATGATAATTATAGTTGAATATAAACTTTGTGATTGTCCAATTTTTTTTGAAAAGTTAAAGAGTTGTGAAAATATGACATTGTATGATGGTTGTACAAAATATACAACATTATCAGCCATACCAAAGTGGTATAATTTAAAATCTAGAAACAAATGGAGTGATTCTTTTTTTACTGAACTCCTTTCTATGTTGAATGATATGCTCCCCAAAGATAATTTGATTCCCAGCTGAACATATGATGCTAAAAGAATGATATGTTCAATGGGTATGATATTTAAAAGAATACATCCCTATCTAAAAGATTGTATACAGTTTCTCAAGGACCACAAATCACTTAAATAATTCCCAAAGTGTGGTGATTATTGATACAAGAAATATAAATATGGTCTTATGAAATTTTTATGCTACTTTCCAATAATTCCAAGGTTTAGGTTTGTATATGAAAGTGATGAGACTTCAAGGAAATTGACATGACACACAAATAAATGAAATAAATATAGGAAAATTCATCACTCGAAAGAATCTTCTTAGTTGAAAAGAATTGATCATGAGTATCCTGAATTTAGAAATAATCCAAGAAAATTTTGTCTTTCCCTTTCTGTATATGGAGTGAATCCTTTTGGTTTTCAAAGTAGAACTCATAGTATATGGCTGATTATGTTGGTAAATTATAACTTTCCACTGTGGTTATGCATGAAATGAAAATACATTATGTTATCTATGCTTATATTTTGACCAAAACAACCAGGTAATGATATTGATTTTTATTTGGATATATTGATTGAATATTTGAAATTATTTTTGGATTCAGTTGTTATGTTGTATGATGCTTATATAAATGAATATTTAAAATTGAGATCCATGTTGTATGGGATGATAAATGACTTTCCTACTTATAGAAATTTTTAGGATATATAATTAAAGGAAATCAAGGGTTTCCCATTTGTGAATAGGGTATATGGTCAATTAGGATGAAACATTCATTAAATAATGTGTTTCTAGGACATCATATATTTCTACCTCGATGACATAAGGTCTGATCTTAGATGAAATCACTCGATGGAAGTTTATAAGAATATAAAACACCATCTCTATTAATAGGTGATCAGGTGTTTAAGAAATTTAAAGATATGGAAACTTCTTTTGGTAAACCTTTTTAGAAAAACCATATGAAAACTATTTAGAAAAAGAGATCATTTTTTTGAATTACCATAATATATTTTTTTGTACGTAAAAATTTTTCTTGATGTTATGCATGTTGAAAAAATTTATATGATATTGTCATTGGAACATTACTAAATGCACCCAGAAAAACAAAGGATGGAATTAAGGCTAGGATGAAAATGATTGACGTGGGAATATGAGAAAAGTTGGTACCTGTGAAGGGTGAAAAATTTATTTTTATTCCTTTATATAATTAAAATATTTATATGAAGAAGATATATCAGTTTTAAAAATTATTGAATGATTCAAAGGTTCTATAGGGGTATTCATCGAATATCAATAATATCTTCTCAATGACTGATTTAAATTTAAAGGGTCTAAAATCAAATGACTCTCATTTTTTGATACAAGATCAATACCTGTAGATTTACATTTTATTTTGACCAATAATGTCCATCATAAATTAACCAAACACTATTTATTTTTCAAAGATATATGCAGAAATGTTATATACTAAGAGAAATTACCAACCATGTAAAATGAAATTTCCTTCATATTATGTGAATTAAAAATGTTCTTTTCACCAATATTAATTGATACGATGGTTCACTTGATGGTTCACTTGGTAAAAGATATTCAACTATGTGGTTCTTTATATTATATATGATTTTACCTCATTGAATGATATATGAATATTTTGAAAGAGTATGTCAAAAATTGAATTCATTCATAAAGTTGTATTGTAGAGAATTATATTTTTGAAGAAGATGTTGAATTATATACCGAATACTTTTATGGTGTAGAAAAAATTGTTCTTCTAAAATCTTGAAGCATTGGGTAGCTTGTGGGTGAATGAATTCGGGGAATATATTTGTCACAATAACTATTATAGATTGAGATAAGGCCCACCTTTACATTTTTATAATAGTTTAGAGGTTTTCCCATATGTTGAAACCCAAAAAAAAGTTCTTAGGCATTTGAATATATCAAGGGATGAAAGATGGATATAAAATACACATAATAAATAGTTTATAGGATGGTTTGGAGACCGTATTTTTAATGATTCAGTTGAAAATTTAGATTCAATTTCATATTTACTTTGATGGATAGCCATAGGACTAAGTTTTCATGTATTATCTTATAATGATTATTTAATTAATGGATATGAGTTCTATACAAATGAACATGATGAAGAAATTACCATGAAAAATAGTGAAGTTACATTTATGGATAAAGCGATGCATGTATCTGGTAGTACGGACAAAACTCCAATTAATGAAAATATTTCATACTTTGGGATCATCAAACAAATATAGGAGTTGGATTATCCAACATTCCAAGTGACTATTTCTCAATGAAAATGGGTTGATAAAAGGTGTGATATTAAAATAGATGAATTGGGATTCATGAAAGTGGGTTTTAGTAAGCAAGGGTATAAATATGAACCATTTATAATGGAATCATGGTAAATACAAGTATTTTATGTTCCAGATCCCACAAACTGAAAGTGGTCAATTGTTTTGTTATCAACCAAAACCATTGAAGAGTAAAATAAAAATTTAACTAAGGATGACCCTTTCATTAGGAATTCATAATCATTTAATTGTAGTCCCAATATAGATGAGTTCTTGTATGTTATATGAGACCACAATGAAGTTATTTAGATACACAATAGAGGGGTAAAATCCCTTAATCATTTAAAAAATAGTTCAATAATCAGGTAATATTTTTTTTATAATATACATTGCGTTACCTCATATTATTATCTGTTCAATGCTGTATTTATGTAATATAAATTAAATATTCAACCATTTCTGAAGATAATAACTTCTTTACATTCCATGGCTCCCAATACTGAGGAACAACAAGTTTTTTCAACCTGTTGGTGCTCCTAATATAGAGGAACAATAAACTTCTGTACATGTCGATGTTACCAATCCATAGGAACCAAAAATTTATGATGTTAAACCTGAGGAAATGGTAGATGGAAAACAACCAGGGTCCCAAAAAAATCATGAGCACCATATCATGATGGTGTTAGAAAAAAATATTAAGCTGAGAAACAATGGAATCTAATTTGAGATTGGATGGAATGCATGTGGCCAGGCTGTTAACCCCAACAAGGCTATGTTTAATAGTTTCATTAGGCTCAACACTCGGTAGTGCATGCTGATTGATATAGATTCATGAAAAAATGTTGTGTCCATGCTTAATACACTGATTTGGGAAGATATTAGGGTAAAAATATGATATCATTTCTTTATTTTACTAAAAATAAAAATAATGAAACATTGACTTACTCTTATTTATCCATTGCAAAGTGAATTTATAGTAGATGAATACCAAAGTTAATTTTTGTTAATTCTTGTTAGAAAGGATCATATAGGCTTTCACACAATTCTAATGATGTTTTATCACAAATATGTTGATGGTAAAATAAACCCACATGCACCATAAATGTATGAAAACATGATAATCCAAGAAGCATGGGATGCGTTTACAGGCCATGGTGAGGATATATCTTTTTAGGTATATTTTGGATGGTAATACATTGTTTGATAATATGTGTACTAATCACTTTGATTAAGAATTATTAATTTTTGAAACAACAATTGGGTTCTAAAAATAAGAAATGAGAAATAAAACCAATATACCCCTACTATAAAGCAAGGATAGGGTACACTTCACTTGAAAAAATGGTATGCATTTTAAATCTACTATAATACTTTTATGTGACATGACATAACAACATAATTATGTTTCTTTGTGTATATAAAGATTGATGAATTCAAATAAAAATACACTTCTATACCAAATCATGTGCTATGGAAGGAGGAAATGTGTAATTAAATATAGGACACTAATAGATGAAAACACACAAAAAGTGTGGAGAGAATGTGTAAGTATGAAATAAAAAAACCTTGTTTTTATTTAAATCGGTATTACATAAAAATTATTACTTATTTTCATATATTTTTTTAATTATACATATGAATCATCATCAACTTTATTTGATGAACAACTACCATATGTGGCATTGAAGTGACTAAAAAAGTATGGCCGCATCAAAGGTGTGGGTTTTGGGGTGACACCTCAAACATATTTTGAGAAAAAAATGAATAGGGGGATAAAGATAAAAAATGGAAGATATGTAAGCATGATTAGATTATATTGAAGAAAAATTTAATTGGTTGCCTGAGTTTCTATAAAATTTTAGGTAGATGAAGCAAAGAAAAGAAAAAAAAATAAAAAACAAAAACTGTGTAAAGATCCCCCCACCCTTTATCAATTTTTGAGGTGATCTATTACTCTCAATAATCTATCCTAGATAAGGAAATCAATATTCTTATAATTGTTTCTATGAAATGTGAATCTAACATACATTGATACCTTTACTATATTGATATTCTATAGGGTTAAAATGATTGTGATTTATATTTATCAACACCCAACCATCACCTTATTATGATGGGTACCATGTTAAATATACAAGAATACATTATAAAAAACTTAAAACTTCAAATAAGTCATGTGATAGTGTGGATTATCATATCTCATGAGATGAGAACCGATCTACCTGTTACACTTGATGCTGTAAATATTCATATGGTTGATCAAGATATTGGAGCATTCATATTATAACCATTAGATCTTGTCAGAAAACATTTCAACAAGGAGGTATTCATTTCCAATTTATTTTTCATACAAAATCATTAACAATTAATGAAAAAAAGTCTAAATCAATTAATATTATTATAGATGGACAAAGGGAAGGGGGTGAAACAAAAGGTCAAATCAAAATGATCTAAAGGATCAACTGACCAATCAAAAATATATTCACAAATAAAATTTACCGCACTCGTTCAATATATGTATTTATTAACGTTTAAGGTTAAAGAAAATACAAGGTTACAAAATGGAAGTAATGTCATAGTTGATTTTTAAGAAAAAATGTATGGAGAATCCATTATAGACTAAATTTATCTTGAGAATGTAAATTAAATCCTCAAGTATTTTTGTATAGGACTCTCAGTTGTAAATTTATACATGAGGTGTGTTTTCATTTTTTTCATTATATTTTCTAATATATTAATTATGAATAAATACAATTCATATTATGAACAAGAATTTATATCAATAACATTTTAATGGAAAATCCTATGAACATAAATATAAAATCATTAGTCCTTAAATCAATTCTACACAACTAAACTCATTGGATTCAGATCAAATTGATGAAATAGTGAAAAAGCTAGCCACATCATTTGAAATCAAACTTATGGATGATAGAATATTCTTATTACCAATGATGTAGTGGTAAAACTCTATAATTTAATCATATAAAATATTTTCACTCCATTAATTATTCCGTTTTGTTTTTTAAGAAACTTTGGATAATAATTGTATTAAATTTGGATACTCCAAATATTTACATTCTAGATTCACTGTAGGGATATCCAACAAACCGACCACATGTGATATCATTTTTCAATTTTTAATACATGACATGAAATGTTTTAGAACCAAAATTAAAGTTATATATTTTATATTATGATTTAATGAGAATTATTTTATGATAGGGCGGTGTTTAAATGTCATCAAAATCATGGCATGAGGACAATCCATGCATATAAGGAGCCCATAAACTTCTATAAGTGGATAAGTATTAGGGTATATATAATAATATTTCACTATCAAAACACATATCTAAGAAAACTACTTATTTTTTTCAATGTTTCTACAAAATCCAAAAATAAACCAATGGAAAATATTATGGTTATTATGTTTGAAAATTTGTGTGAGATATCATATACCATCAATAAACTAGCATCCCTAAAGAGGTATTTTCTAAGATAATTACAATTTCATTTAAAATATTTATTCTTTTGTGCATTTTTATTTTTCCAATACTATCACTACAATTGAAAGTCCTTGTACTCATAAGATGAAATATATATTTTTAGAAATGATTTGGTAGAAAACCTGGTGTTATAATGTACACTTATATCATGAAAATGTGAATTCCCACTATTTTTAGTTAATTTACTTATAATTTTTATCTAATACTTATTTTGTTAATTTTCATAAAGATCATGAATAAATGACTTCATCAGAAAGGATTATTTTCTCATGTACTATGATCATGCACTCAACATGGATGATGAACTCATGATGATGCAATTTTCTTTTTATTCTCTAATATATTCATCATTCTGGGTTATGAGAAAATATTATTGTTAGATAACTTAGAATGTTGAATGTACTTTAGGATAAAAAGACACGGTGGAATCAACCATACCTCAATATGATACAAGGTGTACCCAATAAGACTCAAATAGTGTGTTTTTAGTTCAAAATTGATATTTTATTAATTTAATGTTTCATATTTATGTTTAATTTATTTCTTTATAGTATTAAAAACATAAAAATTATTTTCTTATATAGGTGGATTATTTTTCTCGAGTTTGAGGGGTTTGTTCGAAGCTGCTCATTCTAGTTCAATATTAGACTTCGAGTCTTCAACTGAGTTAATGGAAAAAAAGAAATGGGTCAATCATATGAACCTCAATACGATACACATCGTGATTGGTATGACTCAAACTATTTTTTTTATTATAATTTATATTTTAGTTGAAAACACACATCACATACTCAAAACTGAGAAAACCCATTCATATTTTTTTTATAATTTAGGATAAATATCCATAAGTAATTTGTGAAATTTAGGAATGAACAAAACCATAATCCGACACATGGTGTTCCCCATATGACTCAAAGTGTGTATTTTTATTTAAAATTTACATTTTATTGAAAAATAAAAGAAACATAGTCAAAATAGAGATAATGAATTTGGATTGTTTTGATACATTAGGGAAACAATCCATAAGTCATTTATGCCATGTATTAATCAAGCTCACCTCAATCTGATACATGGTGTTCTTGGTATCACTCTAAGTGGCTGTTATCAATCTAAAATTGACATTTTAGTTCAAAATATGTACCACTCACTAAAAATGGAATAAATATGCTCATATTGTCTTGATAATTTATGAAAACTATTTATAAATCATTTTCTACATGTAAGAATTAGTCTCAAATCAAATCGACACATGATGTGACTAGTATGTATCAAAGTGTGTGTTTGTAGTTTAAAATGAAATTTTAGTAAAAAATAAAATTAACATACTCAAAACCAAGAAAACACATTAATATTATTTTCATAATTTAGGAAAATGATCCATAAATCATTTGTGATGTATAGGATTTAGCCACACCTCAATCCAACACACAGTGTGATCGGTATGACTCAAAGTGAATCTTTTTTATTTAAAATTAACATTAATTTTAGTAAAAAAGACAAGTGACATAGCCAAAAATATATAAAACACATTCATATTGTTTTTATATTTTATGAAAACAATCTATAAATTATTTTTGACATGTAGAAATCACCCACACCTTAATATGATACATGGTGTTCTTGATATGACTCAAAGTGTCTATTATCAGTTTAAAATTGACATTTTAGTTCAAAAAATGTTTCACTCACTGAAAAATGCACAAACACATTCCTATTTTCTTGATAAATTAGGTCAATAATTCATAAGTTATTTTTGATGTATGGGATTCAGCCTCACATAAAACCAACATACGATGTGATTGATATGACTCAAAGTGCTTGTTTTTAGTTTAAAATGACATTTTAGTAAAAAACACAAGTGACATACTAAAAAATGATAAAAATAATTTGGATTATTTTGATACTTTAATAAAAATATTTATAAATCATTTGTGACATGTAGTAATAATCCGCACATCAATTTTATGTATGGTGTGACCGATATGACTCTAAGTGTGTATTTTTATTTAAAATTAAAATTTCAATAAAAAAAGTGACATACTCAAAACTAAGAAAAATAATTTGGATTGTTTTAATACTTTTGAAAAAATATCTGTAAGTCATTTCTGATGTGTAGGAATTAGCTGTACCTCAATCCAATACACGGTGTGCCCGGTATGACTCAAAGTATATGTTATCAGTTTAAAATTGATATTTTAGTTCAAAAAATGTGAATTTCACTAAAAACCAAGAAAAAATGCTCTGATTTTCTATGTCATTTAGGGTAATGATTCATAAGTAATTTTTTATGTGTAAGAATCAGTCTCACATAAACTGACACACGATGTGACCAATATGACTCAAAGTGCGTGTTTTCTGTTTAAAATGAAATTTTAGTAAAAAACAAATGTGACATACTCAAAACCAATAAAACAAATTTAGACTATTTTGATCCTTTAGGAAAATAATACATAATTCATCTATGATGTGTATGAATCAGTCGTACCTCAATCCAATGCATGATATGACCTATATGACTCTTAGTGTGTCTTTTTATTTAAATGTGACATTAATTTTAGTAAAAAAGGAAAAGTGACATACTCAAAACTGAAAAAAAATATTCATATTTTTTTTATACATTAATAAAATTATCCATAAGTCATTTTTGATGTTTATGAATCAACCACACCTAAATCTAATACACGGTGTTCCTGGTATGACTCGAAGTGTCCATTATTAGTTCAAAATTGACATTTTAGTTCAAAATGTGTGGCACTCATTGAAATCAAATAAAACACACTTATATTGTATTAAAAATTTTGGGAAATGATTCATAATTAATTTGAAATGTATAGGAATCGGTCTCACATCAAACTGATGTACAATGTGACCGGTATGACTCAAACTGTGTGTTTTCAATTTAAAATAAAATTTTAGTAAAAAAAAACAAGCGACATACTCAAAATTGATCAAAAGCATTCATATTATTTTTATAATTTAGAAAAATGATCCATAAGACATTTATGATGTGTAAGAATTATCCACACCTCAATACAATATATGGTGTGATTGGTATGACTACAAGTGTGGCTTTTTATTTAAAATTGACATTTTAGTAAAAAACACAAGTGACATATGCAAAACCGAGAAAATGAATTCAGATTGTTTTGATACTTTAGAAAAATGATCCATAAGTCATTTTTGACATGTAAGAATCATCTGTATTGTAATCCGATACACTGTGTGACCAGTATGACTCAAAGTGTCCTTTATCAATCTAAAATTAACATTTTAGTTCAAAACATGTGTCACTCACTAAAAACCAAGAAAAAATCCTTTGATTGTCTTGTTAATTAAGGATAATTATTCATAAGTTATTTTTGATGTGTAGGAATTAGTCTCACATAAAATTAACTTACGATGTGACCATTATGACTCAAATTATGTATTTTCTATTTAAAATAACATTTGAGTAAACATGATAAGTGGCATACTCAAACTGATAAAACACATTAGGATTATTTTAATACTTCAGAAAAATAATCTATAAGTCATTTATGACATGTAGGAATCAACCACACCTCAATTAAACACACAATGTGACCGATATAACTCCGAGTATGTCTTTTTATTTAAAATTAACATTTTAGTAAAAAAGAGAAGTGAAATACTCAAAAATTATCAAACTCATTTAGATTATTTTGATACTTTAAGAAAATTATCCATATGTCATTTGTGATGTTTAGGAATCAGCTTCACCTCAATATGATACATGGTGTTCCCAGTATGACTCAAAGTGTTCGTTATCAATCTAAAATTGACATTTTAATTCAATACATTTGTCACTCACTAAAAAATGATAAAATGATCTCATATTGTATTGATTATTTAGGAAAAAAGATTCACATGTCATTTGTGACATGTAGGAATTGGTATCACATCAATCCGACACACTATGCGACCGGTATGACTCAAAGTGATTTTTTTTTCAGTTTAAAACGACATTTTAGTAAAAAACAAAAGTGACACACTCAAAAATTAGAAAAAAAATTAATATTATTATGATACTTTAGGTCAATGATACATGTATCATTTGTGATGTGTAGGAGTAAACCATACCTCAATCTGATACATGGTGTACCTGGTATGACTCAAATTGTGTGGTTTCAGTTTCGAACTAACATTTTATTAATGTATTATTTTATATTTATGTTTAATTTATTTCTTTATATTATTACTTATATAATAATTGTTTTCTTATACAAATGGATTCTTTTTCTTGAGTTGGGGTGGTTTGTTCAATAACTAATACCATGATAGTGATTTTGTGAGAGGGGATCGGGTGACAGTGACAATGAAAAATTGATTATTTTGAATTTTTGTGATAGTAATTGCCAATTTAATTGTACAAAACATTGTTTAAAATGTCTATAATATAGTGTTTTTTTATATATTTTTGATTTAATTTTTATTTCAATTAAATTATTATTTTTTATATACATGTTTCTTTTGTAGTGTTCTATAATTCAAACACCACATTGTAGTAGCATAGCCTTTATCAACTATATTTATAGCACTGATAAAGGCCCCCATTTATTAGCACTAATGAAAGTGCTGATAAAGGGAGTTGTTTATCAATGATAAACCATCACTCATAAATGGGTCCTCCCTTTAATGGTGTTTAGGACAATAATGTTTTTTTAGTGCTGTTAAATCCCATTTTGTGCACTGTTAAAGGGCTTATTTGTGGTAGTGATTGATAACTTTTAAATTTATTTTATTCAAAAATAAAATATTTGGTTTTTTTATTCTATTTTTATTTTTTTATATTTTTTTTATATTCACTTTTTCAAGAGAATATAGTTTTTCATGATTTTTTATATTATTTAAAATTAAAATAAATTATTTAAATTACCATTTCTCTTTTTATTTTATTGGTTTCTTATTGAAAAAGTGTTTTTCATGTTTATTTATTTTTTTATAATTAAATACAAATCTATGAAGGTGATTCAAGTTAAATGGTCTTCCTGTAATTCCATTATATAGGAGTATACCCCTTCAATATACAAAATTATTTTGTAAGGATTATCACCACCGCCAAGGAAGAAAATGTCTTTCAATCTGGTTGCTACTATAATTACCACCATGACTTCAAAATCTTGAAGCACCTAAACATTGGAGGTAAGTTTAAACCACCCACTAGAACTTTTGTAGTTTTTAGAAAACTCATTTTTCAGAATGGATCAAAGTAAACATGTATTCAAAGGGGAATATTGAACCCTCGGGTTGCAACACTATCCTTAGGGAATATAATAGGATTATTCTTGGATGCTTCTGTGGGGCTTGTGGAGTTTCTATATCTCTCTCTATCTTTCAAATCTTAGATGCTCAGGGTCATCAATGTGAATTTATTTAGTTAGAAAAGTGGATAGTATAATTTATGGATGTAATGAGACTCCACCACCAATATTCATTCTTTTAAAAGTAGTACCATCCATCTCTCATGAAGCATGGATGATCAATGGATTGAATTCCTAGACTTCTTTTTCCCCATTTAATTTATCATTACTTGTGTATATTGAGAGGAGAACTCTTTGGTGGATGGAATTTATAGCAAGGTAATGGCCACCACAAATGTTACTTGGTCTAATGAGTTACCTAGTGATTTGAATTATTTATTTGAAAATGATCCATATAAAACTCATTATTTAAGAATATTTTAATTCTTTATTTTTCATTAAAAAAGCCTTGGCCATTTTGGTAAAGGTCTCAACCTTTTTCTGGTTATATAAATAAACATTTTTATATATACATATATATATTTAAATATATAAATACATTGCATAAATCTCACCGGGCTCACCCCCAGTTCTTATGGATTTATTTGGCTTACTATGTTGGCTACACAGTGGGGATATTCATAGGTGGATGATGTGGCGGTGAGTGTATTCTCAATCAATGTGGATTGTGTTTGGGTGGATTGAACTCAATAATAAAAAAATTTATCTATTGATATGCAAAGGGAAAACACCAATGCAGGGACATTGTTTGCGGGAAAGGCGAGAACACTCTAAGCGGGATTACCATGCATGCAATAAATGAATGGGGTGTGTGAAAGTTCAGAAAATATGTATATAAATAATGGAGTTTGTGGCAATGGGTTAAATAATCTTAGGGCCTTTAGGACACAAAATTAAGGTTCTAAAAAGGTCACTCTAGAAATGTAATAAGGTCCAGTTGTGATGTGGATCTACTCTTAGGGGGAGTAGGGTATAATAAAACTTGGACCATTGAGTATGTGTGTGTTCTATTCCAATTTATAACCCCTCTACATAATATAGATTATTATACATTTAAATTAATAAAAATAACTTACTATATTATTGTTTCTGTTATTGTTTTTATCAAATGTTTATTCCATCCATCCAACGGCCCGAAGGCCTTCAAATATTTTTTATTATTGATCAATCCCCCTTTTAAGGGAAGAAGGGGGAAACACAAAGGACTTCAAGACTTAAGACAATCACACCCAAAGGTCAAAAAGAGTGAAAACCAGACTAAAAACCAGACCAGCTCCTCCCCAGCATAAAAACATGTTGAAGCACTCCAACGTTGGAAAGCAAATCGGAAAGACAATGTCTTGTGACAAGCACAAGCCTAATCCGATGGCAAACTACATACCCTCTCAAACAACCGAGTCCAAAAAGCACTGCAAAGAAGAACCGCCAGCTCTGAATCCTCCTATGGACCTGTTCCAAGTGATTGAGTCCGGATGCACAAACTTCTTTATCAAATGTTTATTATTCTTATTATTAAGTTCGTTTTTTATTAATTCTATAACTACACATATAAAAATGTATTTCTTATTTTAGTATATAAATATATTTAAAACATATTATATTAATATAATAATTTATATAAATATATATAAATATAATTTAAAAAAATTATTTTAATATATTAAAAAAAACACATTATTCAAATGTTTAAATATATTATATGAACATATTATTTAAATATATTTATAACATAGAAATTATATTAATGTATTTAAATATATGATATAAATAAATTTTATAAAATTTTATGTAAATATATAAATAATATCTATAAATATAGTTATAATAAATATTATATATAACTATATAAATATATAAATACATACACACATGAATATATATGTATAAATATGAACATATATATATATATATGAACACATTATATGTAATATATGCATATATAACACAAGTTTTTTTGGGAGGAACCTACCGAGTATACTTGTATGCTCAACACCACATATTGATACTATTTTTAAAAATTTACTAGATAGATTTAAAGAATGAGTTGGACCTTACTTGCTAATGAAATAAATATTAGTTAGTCTAAGAGGATATGTTATCTTCTTAATATCAATTTCATTTGGTATCAAATTTTAGAGATATTTTATTTTATATGAAATTTCAAAGATATTTTAAATGTTATTATGATTTTGGGTTTTTTAATTTATAGTGTTTCATGTTGATTAGTGTATTTTCATTGACTAATGTTAATATAGAGAGTAATACCTCTTATTTTATATGATATATACTCTTGATGCAGGTAGCCAACTTATGGCCTAATAGAGGTAGACTTCGGGGGTTATTATTAGATTCACTAATGACCTAGGTGGGGTTCTAATGGAGTTGGGTTGTAACATTTTCCTTATTATTTATATATATATATATATATTATTTTATTTTATTTTATATAAAATCAGCTTTTTCATGGTTTTTTTAAAAATATATTTAAAATCATTATATATGTTTTTTTGTTTTTTGTTTTTGATAAAATGAAATATTTCATAAATTTTATTAATTTATTACAATACAAAATAAAATTTCTAGATTCCCTTAATTCATCTTATTTTAGTTAAAAAAAAATTTTCTTAAATTTTTTATATTACTTAAGTGTAAAATATTTTATAGATTTATTTCTTCTTTTTTATCAATTTAATTATTAGAACAATATTTTTTTTCAATTACTTTTAATATAATGATGTTATTCATAATTATTTTTAAAATTTATTTTAATGTAAAATATTTTTTATTGATTTTTTTAGGGAAATAATTTTTTTTCTTGATATCTTTAAATAATGATACAAAAGGTAGAACTTAGAGTAAAACATTAAGGTCTACACAAATTTAAAATATAAAAAACATAGTATATGGGCTCTTAAATCATCTCAAAGTAAAATCTCATTCAAATCATTAGGAAATTCATAAAGAGTTACTTGTTTTAGTGAATCAACACCTATGTTGGAAAGAGAATAAGAAAGGTAGTTGACTTATGTGAATACATATGATATATCATCTTATAATATATCTAGATAATAAAGAAATTATAACCAGTTGGAGGTGAATTTATAAGAGGGATATGGACTCCTATAATGAATGTACTGAACTAGTCAATGTGAATTCTTTTTAATATGCAGGTGCTGACATCATTCATACTTCACCTGAAGTACTATAATAATAAAATTTTTCAATCACCATCTCAATTACTATAACAAAACTTTAAAAAAAAATATTTATTACTTATCCCTTGGTATTTAATAAAATTACATTGCATCTTGTAGGATATAAGATTCCCTTGGATTCATAATCAGAATTGAATTTGATCCACCCTTACATTTGTTCCTTCCATGCACTAGAGATCAATACCATGTAGATTTTATCCTTCCCACACACACTAGTTTTCTTAACAAAAGAAAATTCATAAAATTATTTTCTAGAACTAAAATTATAAAAATATTATTATCCTAGATAGATACTATAATAAATGACATAAAATCTATTAGGGAAACCTTTTTACCTTCAGGATTTATAGAGTTCCTATTCCACTAAATTATATGGAATATTTCAATAGTAGAAACTATAATCATATGTTTTAGTTGGGAAAATAAATGAATATTCAATATGATAGAATTATATTCCCATAAGATTTAGACATCATGATAGGAATTTAAAAAAGATCACTGATGAAATGCTGTAAGGATATTTTTAATTTATAATTAATGAACAAGTAATAGATACTCTACTCAATAGATTTAAAACATAATAAGATAAAGGCTAGTGGAATACCGATCTGTTTAAATTTAATTTTAGTAGGTATATTATGATGAGCCAGTATATAGATAATATTAAACAGTGAAGGTGGAATACACTTATTGCTAAATTTTTTGAGATGCTTTCCATGAAGAGCATGTTTTCCATTATAAAAATGATAGAACAACTTGGAATTGAGAATTTTATTCTATTTTATCTCCCAAACAAGGATATCCTTATTTGAGTTAAATTCATAATCATTGATTATTTTTTGTAAGTGTTAGGAAAATTATAAATTTATTTATTTAATTTATCTTTTATAAGGATATCAATGTAAGAAATTTCATATTAATATATAAGATAAATTAAGTGAATCCCAAACAAATTTCCTTCATAAATTTTAGAGAAGTGTATAGAAACAAACAATCTTGAGTATATCATGATGGATTTATAAACTTCTATTTATATTGGATAGACATAAGAGTCAATGTGAGAGTACATACCCATTTTAAAAATTTTAAATATCCTTTATTTAGGAAAATTATTAACATTATTACTATTTGATAGTAATCTCTAAAGGGACTGAGCCTGGTGGTCTTAGTTGAAATGTTTTAAACTATTGATTCCCAGCCTACAAGCCTCAAGAGGTTTACACTAGTTAGTATATTTATAAGTGATGATAAATTTATTAAAATTAATCCCACTCAAGAAAATTCTCATAGAAGTATTTATCTTTTTAATAAGGTACAAAGTCCTTTTATATATCGTGAAGGGGTAAATTAGTTTTTAAAAAATAAAAATATTCATAAGAAAAGTTCTACCAACCATGGAGAGTGATTTATCCTTACAGTATTATAACCATTTATTAAATTTCTTATCAATTTATAAGAAGTTTTATACCTTCAGCCTACACTAGAAAAAAGGTACACCTAAAGATATAAAAGGAAAATACCCCTCTTTCAGAATAATAAAATTCATTACTTGAGTCTTTTATATTTTATTGAATCTCCTCCCAAAGAGAAAATAATATTTTCCTTGTTGATTTTTAACCCAGATAAAGATTTATAAAGTTAAAATTTTTATTTAATCCTTTAAATGTTTCTTTTACCACCTTGATAGAATAAGATAAGATCTTATGATTTATTAAATGAGAGGGTTTATACCACTTGTTTCTTGAATTAATTTAATGTATCATATATTCAAATCTTTGAGAATAAACCTATTGATATAGTCTTAAATAATTTATAAAAGTAGTGATGAAAATAGATCATATTTCCTCACCCCTCCTGAGCATGAAAAATAGGCATCAAAAGAACCATTGATAAGAATATAGATTTTAAAAAATTTAAAGAAATCCATAATTCTCCTAATAAGTCAATAAATATGATGAAATTTTACCAAGTCCTTAGATTAAATATCATTTCATTATTTCAAATGGATTCATAACATTAATCTTTATAGAAATATTACCACCCTTAAAATTTTTCATTAACATGTTAACACACATAGAAGCTATTATAAGATAGTCCAAGACTTTTCTCCCATAAATGAATCCAAATTGATTATTGGATATAATCTTACCAGTAAGAATTATAAGCATCATTTAAATAATCTTAGTAAGAATTTTATAAATAGAATTGGCCATAGAAATGAGTCTAAACATAGAGATATTATTAGAATTATTCTCTTTTAGATTTAAAATAAAAAACTATAAATTTAGATTTGTAGTAAGCTTGTTGTAAGTAATGACGACCTTGATTAATTTTTCTATATTAAAATGGACATTGTCTTACAAATATCGAAAGAATTTATCTTAAAATTTTTAACTCATTTGAAAGTAAAATAAACTATTTAGATCCCCCATCTCAATTTTATATTTTTATATTTTTTGTTTTTATTTCTTATTTTTGAACAATTTTTTTTATTCTCTAAAAAAATATATTTATTTGGAAGTAATTTTTTAATAACATAGTATTTTTAACATAAAAAACATTATCTAATTTATTAAAATTTATCTAAATAAGAAATAATTTTTTTGATATTTAATTTTACCTTTTACCTTTTTAAAATTTTATTGAAATTTAGTTTTTCATGATTTTTTACATTGAATTAAAAATTACCTAAATTTTTTGTATCCCAGTTTTTTTTTCTCAGATATTTATTTGTTTTATTCTTTAGAGAAATTGAGTATTTTGGATTTTTTAAATTATATAAAATTAAAGTATTTTTAGATATTGCCTTTTATTATTTTTATATATTTTTTAATATTCCTATTTTTAAAATTTTAAAATAATTTATAATTTATTATTTTTTAACAAAATAAAGTTTTGTTTTTGTTTAATCTATTTAAAACTAAAATAAATATTTTTATTTTTTAGCCTTTATTATTATTATTTTTTTAGTTTTTTAAATATTTTTTTATTTTTTATTCACTAAATTTTTTTTGTTAACTCCTTATTATTTTAAGTTTATTTTTTTTTTATATTTGATTTGACAAGAAATTTTTAATTAATTTGATAGTAAAACAAATTATTTAGAATATCTCCTTTATTTATTTTCTTTATTTTTTCCATTTTTTTCATTTTTATGCATTTATAATTATTTATTTATCTTTTGTAGATAAAGTATTTAGTTTTATATTTATCAAAATTAAAATAAATTTTTTATATTTTTTATTCGTTCTAATATAAGGGAGTTTTTATTGATTTTTACTTTTTGAAAAAAAAACTTTTAATGGATTTTTTTATTGTTTTTTAATTTTGAAAATAAAACTATTTTTAACATATTTTAATTTATTTAAAATTTAAATTTATTTTATTAATATTCCTTTATTTTTAATTCTATCTATTATGTTATATCTAACAAAATTAAGTATTTTTTTATTTTTAAAATTTTTTTAATTATAAAATTTATTGTAAGAATATTTTTCAATTTTTCATTTTCTATTATTTATTTTTCTGGATAAACTGAGACCACTCTCCCCTTTTATTAGCTCTCTCTCAGATGACAGGGGTTCTTCTTTTCTTTTCATGTTTAAAAAATACTTGGCTTAATTTTAATGAATATAAGGACATTTTCCACCATGAATGAGATAGGAATTTTGAAGGTAAATTTTTCCAAAGAATATGTCTTAGACTCAAATATATGAAAGAATCCATAAGGGTATAACACCCTATAATTTTACCCACACCCATACATATATATATATATATATACACACATACACACACATATATATACATACATACATATAGACACAGACACAGATATATATATATATATATATAAATATAAATATAAATATATATATATATTCCTTTGAAACAAATATAATGTATGTGACAGCTTGTTTTACACGCATCCCTGAGTCTAAATAAACCATGATATAGTGTCAAGTTATAACCTACAACTTAAATTGAAGGTACGAATAAGAGTAACCACAATATAAAAAATATTTATAAAATTTTCATATTATGAAAATGTATATATTATTTCAAAATTAATAAGCGCTCAATTTTTAGTAAAGTCATTTTACGCTTCAAAAATATATTTTTTTAAAAATGGTTTTTGTTGCATTTTATTCATGAATATCATAATTAATTTCTACCATTTTTATAATTTTTTTTATAAAAGGATATCATTTTTGAAATAATAATATAAAAAATATCTTCAATTGAAATTTTGGGATTTTTATGAAAATAGTAATTTTTCAGTGAATAGAAAAAGATATAGATTTTATAGATAAATTAATTAATTATTGAAGTATTCAAAAATACCCCTTTGATTTTTAATTTGATTTTAAAATTTCATTAGTTCATTTTTATTAAAAATAATCCAATAAATGTCATTATAATTTATAATATGCTTTGTTTTGGTATAAAATTTTTTTATACATAGAATGCATTTTTCTAGAAAACCATTTTTGACGTGTTTTATTAATTTATTTTAAAATGAATTTATGAAAATTATAGAAATTGAGTTTGATAAAACATATTCCATTAATTAAATTCTTATTTCTAAATTTGGTAATGAGTCTACTTTCATTCTAGTCATAATGAATAGTAAAAATTGTAAAAATGTGATACCACAGTTAAGGTCAAAATAGTTTGATATAGAGGTTAAATCAAGAGACAAGGGTAATATTGAAAATTAAAACTATAAAAATTCTATTTTTTTTCTATATTTTGACCCTATAATATCCTATATTTTAATCCTTGTCCATTTGGACTAATATTTCTTGAATAATTCATTGTTATATTTTAATCTTTTAAGAAATTCCAATTTTGTTTTCTCTCTTATAAAACAAAACCCCATCACCTCTATTATTTACACTTTAAGTACCTATTATCTCATACAATAACTACAAAAATAATTTCCTAACATCCCTCCCTAAATACTAAAGTTATTTTTTATGATAATACCATCCTTTCAAGGATCAAGGTGCAAGACAAAGAAGAATACTTAACGAAGAGGTATACTTCCTAACCAAGACCTTTCAATTATATTTCTTATTACTACTTTTATAAACACTTTTTATCCATAATAACATGATGAATATAATATCTTGACTACATTGGGATGTTATTATGTTTATTTTTTAACTTATATTCACCTCCTTCTCCATTAAATAGGAAATGAAATCATCGTTCATGCGTACGTGAAGACTACCGCCTTGCGAAGCGATGTCTTTTTTCATCACCAAAATTAATGGTTTGTTATTATGATGAATTTACGGTTAATATATTATATTTATGACATAATTATTCTTATGTAATTACAATATATTATCTACATTCTTACCTTTCCATCTATAGTAAAATGATAACATCGATCTTGCTTACATGTGGACTACCACCTCTATGAAGCAATGTGATTCGTTTTTAATTTTTAATTTACATGGTTAGTGATAAGGATATATATAATGAATATATATGATATTTATGATATAATAATTAATTAATAATGGTGAATTTTTATTTACCTTTCTTTTGTTCCATCCATCAAAAAGTGGAAACATCACTCATGTGTATATATAGATTACTGTCTCCACAAAGTGATGCAATTCATTTTTAATCATTCAATTATATGAATGATTATAAAAATTTATATTATGAATAAATATTATACTTATTTCAGGATTAATATTTTTGGGATGATGAAACCATGACCAAGGTATAAGTACCAGAACCATCGAACTGCAACATGCATGGAAAACCAACCAGTTTTCACATGAATGATCATTTTAATGAATAAATTTTTAATAAAATAATAATTGGAAATTATAAAGGAATGATACAAATTAGGTTATGTATAAATATTGTTCTATAATATTTTTATGATAAATTTAAAATTTTTATATAGTATATTTGAATAAATATGAAGTAACAAGGGACTCGAGGTAATGGTTTAGGTTACAGTCTCATTTCTTTTCAAGATTATCTATGAAAATTATCTATCGAGGGAAAGTATACAGATCATATAATATAAACCCCATATATTTATATTTGATAGTTATTCATGTAATTTTTATATAATAATGCCCTTTTCTATTTTTGGTATTTAAAACGGTCAATAAAATGTTTTTAAAGAAAATTCGACCTTATTTCTTATTTGGTTAATTTACTTTTTATTCCATGTCCATTCTCCACAAAAAAATTTATTAATGTTTTTAACAATACTTGAAATTTTTTAAAAGGTAATTTTCATTAACTTTTTATTCACATTAAAAGGTTTAAAAGGAATCTTTTTAAATTAAAATTTTCTAAACAATTCATTTTTTACTTTTTAAAAAAGCGTGAAAATAATGTTCACTTTTAACATATATAACATGAATGAATATTCTCACCATCATAATTTTTATTTTATTTGAAGCTTTATTTACATTTTTCCATGGTTATTTTATAAGAAAACATTTTTCTTAATATTATGGAAATTTTTAGATTTTAAATTAATGATTTTAAAATAAAATGGGTATTTTTCTTAAGAAATGTTCTAGTAATATTTTAAAGGTATTTTCATCTACGTAAATATACCTTCAATATTTTCACGCTTCACTGGGGATATAAACTTATGATACCATGTAATTTATTTCTTTGGTTTTATTATAATGATTATTACATGATGATGATTCTATGAACCCATTTTCTTTCACGTGGGTTAATTAAGTTATGATGAAAACTTATGATTCCCATTTTTTATAAGGGATATGATATGATGAATTGATGAAATGTTTAAAAAACTTGTTTCCTTTACATGGGTTATTAAATGATTAATGTTTTATAACCTTGTGGAATATATATATATGGTTTTCATTATGTTATGGATGGATCTTTTATATCCCTCTAATGCATTGGGATGAGATACATAAATCATTAGATAACTGTGTTATTTGTGAACATGATTTCACATTCACAATATTATGAACGGAACTAGTTTCATGTATATAATTTGATGTGTGTACCTGATTTCATGCCCATAAGTTCATGTGAGGGCATGATTTTAGTTCTTAACTTAATTAGTGAAATTTTTTCTATTTAGAAATATTTACAATGTTATAATCATGTATTTTTGCAACATTATTATGTTTATGATATGATCTCATGGATCATGATTGATTATTTATGATTCCAAAATATTATGAATTTTTTATTTTTTATGAAAAATACTTATTCCATGACTCATGGTTAAATATATTTAATTAATTTGGTATGAATTTCTTATATTATTATCACATTCTCATACCCTTATTCTCACATATGATAATTTATTAATATCTCCTATATTTACCCATTTAAAGAATATGATATCACCCATTATTATGTTTTTATTCCCTAGGTTTGGATGGAATGTTTTTTGTATGATATGTCTAGAAGGGTAATAATATCAATAATATTGTTGGCGATATTCAAGATCCTTTATGAAATATGATGTTTTTTTATCTTCTCTCAAAAGACACAAAACCATTATAGTTCTTGGGCATGTATAATTACATTATATATTGAATATTCATATAAAATGATGTAATATTTATGTATGTTTTGACTAGGTCACCAAAGCTGGTATTCAAGTAGGTTTTAGTTAATATTTAGAGATTTGTGTTTGAAAACATTTTAAAAACCCTAGGAATAAGTCTATTTATAGTATAATATCCTAAAGATTTGGTAAATTAAGGATTAAGTTATTTTTCTATAAAATGCATCCCTGTCTTGATAGTGGAAAGTGGATGCGACTGTGACACTGATGCACCTTGGGTAACAACTCTAAAAGGGTAAGATTGGGTATTAACTCAATTCTCACTAGTGAAAAAAGAGCATGCCAATGAATTAACACCTATTTAGACACTCCTGGGGGATATTCTTAGGTTAATTCACATTTTCTTTATAAGATCTTATAAAGGATTTAAATTGATTATGAATAAGGATGAAATAGATTATACCTAAGGTTTCATATATTTAAAATAATGTATCATGATTTATAAATACTATAAATAATTTTTCATGATTATATAGGGTTTTCACTATGATTATTGTTTCCCACACTACGTTTTTTGGTTTTAACCATTGTACAAAACCCTAAGGAATCATTTTAACAATGAATATGAAAGATAATGGAATAAATGTACTCATGAGAAACCAAATTAAATGATAGGTGGAATAAAAAACCTTATGATTATACCTAACTATATATCTCAATATATAATTAACAACCTCAACTTGGGTGAGTTTCCTAACACACCTAATAAGACAAAAATAGAGTTTCATGGGAGTTTATTTAATGATTACCATAGAGGAAATAATATTAGGCTTTCTACATGTCAAGAGTATGGAAATAAGAATTCAATAAAATGTATCAAATGAATGAGAATATGTTTTATGAGTTTAAAAGAAGGGTATAGAGAAAGTAATTACCAAGAGAAAATGCAGAGTTTTATGGAGAGAAATAAAGTACATCCTAATGTACCATTTATATTTTAGTGTCTTATGTTTGGGTAACTTGGAAATTATCTATGTCAATTCCCTAATCCAAATTTTTAAATCCTAGACCAAAGAAAGGTCAATTTTATGTTAATAGATGTAGTGGATCATGATGAAGAAGGCACATGTATCCTCCACCATAGTGTTGAGGATTACGTGTTAAAGTTTATAAGAATGTTTCATATGAAAATATTATTATTCTTCCTTTGGTGGAATTTGATGTGTTTTTTATCATTTATTAGCTCTCTCTATATAGATCCCTTGAAAATTCCTTGAACAAGGGAAGTAAAATTTGATATTTTAAACCAACCTATGGTCATCTATTAGTAAGAGGATAAATAAGACCATACAATAAAAATTACACCCAATTTATGGGTATTAATGCCTATTCGTGAGGGATATATAACTCAAATGGTATGAGAGAAACTGAACATATACGATATTCTTATTTTTTGAGATTATGCAAATGTATTTCCTAAAAACTCTATTAGTATTCCCCTTAATCATGAAGTTGATTTTTCAATAGAACTCATACTTAGTGCTACACCAATTTCAAAGTCTCCATATATAATTACCCCAATTGAATTGTAGAAATTTTAAAATCAACACTATGATAATTTTGACAAAGTATTCATACACCATAGTGTGCCACCATGGGGTGCACCCTCTCTTTTTATTAAGAATAAATATGGGACAATGGGTCTTTCCATTGATTATAAAAAACCTAAAAAGATCCCCATTAAGAAAAAATATCCTCTACCCTATATCAAAAATATGTTTGATCAATTATGAGGAGATCAATACTTTTACAAGATTGATCTTCAATATGGATATCATCAGCCAAGGGTCAAGAAAGTGGATATACCTAAAACAACCTTTCATATAAGGCTTGGTCATTATGAATTTATAGTAATTCCATTTGGACTTACCAATGATCCTGCTATCTTCATGGATTTAACGAACATAGTCTTTATATGTTATATTGATTTGTTCATGGTAGTGTGTATTATTGATATTATTATATATTTGATGATAAAGTTAGAGAATAAATTATATTTGAGGATTATGATGAAGACCCTAAGGTAAGAAAATATGTATTCTAAATATACCAATTGTGAATTTTGGATAAATAAATTCACATTCTTGGGTCATATAATCTCAAGTGAGGGAATATCGGTGGATCCTTCAAAATTAATAGTTACTAAATAATGGCCCATGCCAACCACGGTAACCAAGATCTATAGTTTTCTTGGGTTCGTAGGATACTAAGAATTCCTTTTGAGAGATTTATCATGGATTCGTAACTCAATAATCAAGTTGGCTCGAAAGGGATCCAAGTTCCTTTTTACAGATAAATATGAGGAAAATGTCAAGGTGATAAAAACAAGGCCGGTTAGTACAACTATGCTTACACTTCCCTATAGTGGAAAAAAGTTTTTAATATTTATTAATGTATCAAAGTAGGGACTAGGATGAATCCTCAGGAATAAATATGTGTTGATAGATTATAACTCACACTAATTAAAAAATAATGAGAAAAATTTCCTAACACATGATTTGTAATCGGTAATACTATTGTTTACCCAAAATGTATGGATGCATTATTTTTATTGTGAATGGTGTGATATATATACTGATAATAAAATCATGATATACATATTCACATAGAAAGAGTTAAATATGATCCAAAGGATTAATTTTCCAAAATTTCTATATATTTCTTTTAAGTATATGGAATTATTTTAAGACCAGCTGATAAAATGATGTGCGATTCTGAGGGTCGGAGTGCCCGAAATGATCTGTCAAAAAATGTTAATCTTTAAATAGTGTGAATGAGTAGTTTTATTGAAATAGTAGAATAAATCTTAAACGGCTATCCAGATAATAAATATAAGGGCACCGTTGCGTTCAGGATGGTGGGTTTACCCTAGGCGAGACTTAAGTTTATTCGGTGTAGGCCTCTAGTGAGAAAACCCAAAAATGGAATAACTATAAATAAATAAATTAAATAATTTTTTTTATTTTTCAAATGCTTATAACTCATGAATGGTGACTCAGATTAAAAATTCGAGACCACCACTGAGCTCGTGAGGGTATGCTTTGCTTAGGAAGATCCTAACATTGGCCAACACGAACCAACAATGGAAGTTAGTTTTTGGATGTAAATAAAATAATTTGGTCATAATTATTTTATTGTAAAATCATTATAACTCCTAAAAGGTAACTCATATTGGAAATATGAGAGTACTTTTGATCTTGTGAGGGCAACCTCAACCGGTGCAGGTCGAGGGTGAAGGTTAATTTTTGAACTTTTTCTAAGGGTTCATTTAAATGAGTATGCGAGCGGGTTTTTATATCTTTTGAACTAGTGCTCGGATTAAAAATCTGAGGGTACCATTGAATTTTCAGTGCCGATATTTTCTTAGGAGAATCTTAACTTTGACCGGAAATGATCAGAAAGAAAAGTTAAATTTTAGACTTTTCAAAAAAATAATAAAATAACTAATTAAGTTATTTTATTTATAACTTCAACCATTGAGCGATGGTTGGTGAAACTAAAACATAATGACAAGCATTAAATGAGGATCATTTAATGAATCATTTATTTTTTTGTGTAACCAAAACACCGGATTAATTAATGGTTCATTAATTAAGGTTAATTAATGAGCGACATTAATGAACTCAACAATGCGGCAATGTTTTCTTTTATTCCAATCCACTGGAAAGAGGATGAGGGGACGCATGGGAAAAATCTGAAGAACATGCCAGCGAAATCCCTCTCCAATGAAGAAAAAATAACGAGCACCGATCATTGGAGGATTCAATCTAGAGATCAATGAGAAACGACAAGCGCCAATGAACGTAGAACATTTACGAACACGGGTTTTCTCCTTCATCCGCAACACCAAATCCAGGTAGGGGATTTATTTTCTCTAAGTATTTGATGACTCATCCTTTATAGTTCTTAAAAAATACAATGAATATGGATCAAATAGATCATGGGTTGATCTTTGACTCATTTGATCTTGATGGACGACTACAACAGCGGTGAAGGCACGACGCCCGTCGGTGCCACGTGGAGATGGAGCGGCCCGCTCGAGCTGCTCGGCTGGCGAACAAACAGCCTTCTCATACTGGCTATTACAGGGAGACAGGTCAGCGCCTACTAGTGCTTCCTTCTAGAAAGACCGAACGCCCCACGTCCGGTCCAGTACAATGGGTTCGTATCGTGCGGATCGGGTTCCTCAGGTGGGCTGCACCCCACCAGGTGGGCTAGGCCACATGCTAGCTGACCCCGCGCCAGCCGGGCCTGACCCACCACTGGGCCGGACCGCGGGCCCAATAGGTCAGTTGGGCTAGGACCCTTACCGGACCCACACCAGACCCTCAGGTCGGGTCGGGTCGGTTTGACCGAGCCAGGCAGGACCAGGACCCAACCAACCCCGTTTCACTAAAACGGCTATAACTCTCAGATCGGGCGTCCGATTGACGCACCGTCTACGGTGAGAGAATCCTTGTGATGGGGTGGTCCTTTTGAGATACTCTACTTTAGTTTTGGAATTAGTTGGAGTATGACTGGGTTGGATAAGACTTGAATCCAACCGGGCCCTATTTACCTTTTTGCTAATATCTTATAGACCGGGCGTCCGATTGACGTGCTGTTTGTCTCGTTGAAACCCTCATGACAAGAAAATATTTTAGGTTACTTGTAAGTTGTAATTAGTGGAGGTTGAGATACGATAGATGGCTTGAGGAGAGGATCCTCTAGAAATCAAGCATGCTAAGTGTGGGAATCCAGTGGCTGGCTGCGATGTGAACAATGAAGAACGAACCTTCGTGGATCGACATAAAAGAGACCCTTTGTGGTTCAGCATAAAATCGATCCATCATGGATCCTCATAAAAGAGACTCTTCATGGAACATCATAAAAGTGTCCCTTCGTATATCATCATGAGATAAACCCTTTGTGGATCATCAGTAGCGTGACCTAACATAGATCAGTCGTAGAGCGACCCACCATGGATCAACATCTAAGCGACCCTTTATGGATCATAATTAGAGTGACCATTCATGGATCATAAGAAGAGAAACCCTTTGTGTTTGAGCAGTACAATGACCTTTCATGGATCAACAGTAGAGACTCTCAACTGAATAATATGATCTAGCTTTATAACTAATCATCCTTACCTTTGTACTTTAATTTATACCTGGTGTGATTTGAGCCTTTTTACTCTGTGTCCTATGATTGAGGTCATGCTTTGTGGTTTTTCATTGTGGAATTCTGGGAGATCTTCAGGGGTATTGGGGTCCCTACTGAGTATTGTTATACTCACCCCTGCACAGGCTTCTCCCGCACCTTATTGTGTTTTGTGCAGACGATAGACAACTTGACTGAGACTTTGGAGAGCTAGGGATAGACAGTATATGGAGGTGACCGATTAATGTGGTGAGATAAAGTGATGAGAAGTACCTACCCTTCAGGTAAGACCCTTGACAGATGATCTCTGGAGCTTATTTTTCCTTTTTTTTGTACTAATCTTTTAGTTGGGCTTGGATATTAGCCCCTTTTTCTTTCAGTACTTACTTTTACTCTCAGTGGTGGTTTTTAGTGGTGGTTGTAATACTCATTTTTTCCATTGTGTTTTTATTGTGTGGAGTGTTTCCTGTTTTTTTGTGTATAAGTTTAAATGAAATTCCTTCCCTTTTCAGGTTTCTCCTTTCAGGTGCTAGTCACCATCCCCTAGCCTATGGAAGGCAGGATTGGGGTACTCATGGCATGGGCCCCGGGGTATGGGTCATGAAAAAGTGGTATCAAAGGGTGTTCAGTTCTACCAGAAGGACTAAGTGTCTATATTTTTAATGGGAGAAATAGTGATAAGCGTCTTGAGTTCATATTTCAGTCTAGGGAATCTAGTGTTAGTGTGGTGGCTAACATATCCACACCCCCAGACCCTAAATTCTGTTTTCCAACTCAGTACACGAAAACACTTATTTCATGTGTTTTGAAAATGTTTTTCTCTTGATCTCTTTTGAGTCATCTCATCAGGTATGACCTTTTGACCATGGTTCATCTTGATTCTCTTTCAAGATGCCTCTACATAGACAGCCAACCAGGATTCCAGTGCATGGCCATGAGGATGGTCCATAGAGGGATGAGGTTTCGGTACATGGACCATTGACCAAGATGGTACCTTCGGGTGGTATCCCAACAATACCACTTCCCATTGGTCAAAAATTACTACCAGTGCTATAGTTAGACGAAAAAAGTAGGCTCAGGTCCTTACACGAGTTTCAGTGATAGATACCCCTCAGGTTTCAAGGAGAGCCCGACTCACAAGTAGCGAAAGACTGGCTTGACGTGGTGACCGAGTTTCCATCTATCCAAGGCACCATCAGATCAAATGGAGGTTGTTGTAGTGAGTCTTATACATGGCTCAGTAGGGTGATGACATGGGTTAGATTAACTTGATATTATGATGAGGTGACGCTTCCGTGGACAGATCTTGAGAAGCTTCCTCAAAGAAAGGGTCTCCTGCCATAAAAAGCTAAGGTGTATGTGTTCCTAAGAGATTCTACAACTTCGGTAGGATGACATGTCAGTAACTGAGTATTCGTCGAGGCATACCAACCATTCTAGGTAATTGATAAATATGAAACAAATAGTGATTCAAGGCTCAGACCTTCATGCGAGATGTGTTTAGAGACATCCATGCCACCAATATTCCTCTATGTATTCCTACTTATGTTAGGGTGCTATAGAGAACCTTTGTGTTTGAAAATTATTTGGATGAGAAGATATATCCAGTGAATTTCAGTAGTGGAAAAGTATGAAAACAATGTCAGTCCTAGATACTTGGATGTGTAAAATGTTTCAAGAAGATGAAGTGATATGACAGATGAATATGTAGGGAAACAAATGTGGAAGAGAATATAGGAGAGCAGTAAAAGGTGGTATAAATTTCAACATGTTAAAAGCAGAACCCCAATGTAGTCCCCCAAAGATCAGGGAGCTATAAAAAAAGGAAGGGAGTAGCTGAATGCAGTCAAGGAGTATGACCCAAGGGTTCTAGGAATGAGTCGAGGTATGGTCTGTGTCTAATACTGGCTACTGTATTAATAGAAAAAGGTACTAATCATTCCTTCTTGTCAAAAATCTTGTTCAAGACCTAGAGTTTTTGGTTAAATCGTTAACTTGATCCTTATCTCTGGCGATACCTATGGGAGGATACTAAATACTAAAACTTGCATCGACGGTGTGATCTAACCCTTTAGGAGAGAGTTTCAGTTGGAACCTCTTGGTGACAGCATCGAGGCCTTAAGACATTAGTGTGGGTATAGAATGGTCATCCACAGTTCATACCTAGATTTACTATTTTAGGAAAAATGATGAGGTATAATTGCAGTGTTGGAATGAGGTTTTCCTTAGTCAGTGAAAAAGGAAACCCAGGTAGTACAAGATAAACTCATGAATAGGAGGTTACATCCAATCCCTCTTGAGTCAGCCAACCTTACCATCATGGAAGTAGCTGTTTTGAGTTTTCAGTTCCCAATGGTAGTAGTGGAGTGTTGGAACATCCTTTCAAAGTATGTTTCTAGGATTACCTCCCCACAGGGGGAGGGACTTCTATATCATTCTAAACCCCGAGATGGCACTGATATCATCATCAGTATATCGGAGGGATTTCATTGAGATTGGAAAGAAGGGGCCATAGGTGAGGGACTTGAAGAGTAGGGGATTAGTAAGACCCAGTGTTTGAGGTTATGTGTGGATTACCAAAACCTTAAACAAGTGGACGTAGAGAGAGAGTACCCACTCTCAAAGGGTCGATGGGAACGTCAATTAGTTAAAGGGGGTAGCCTTTCATGAGGATGGAAGGGTGTCTGTAGGAATTTCAGCAGTTGAGATAGTGGTTATGGTTGGTGTTCCTCCAGGAATATGACTTTGAGATAATATATACTTCTGGGAAGGGGGATGTGGTGGAAGACGTCCATTAGTTAAAGGGGGTAGCCTTTCACGAGTATGGAAAGGTGCCTATAGGAATTTCAACAGTTGAGATAGTGGTGATGGTTGGTGTTCCTCCAGGAATATGACTTGGAGATAATCTATACTTCTGGGAAGGGGGATGTGGTGGCAGATGTGATCAAAATGTGGTTTGGTTTACAGCTTATGAGTGAGGCAACAAAGAAGCTAGCTGTGATGCCGATATCCTTTGTGGATTGTGATGGAGAATCTTACCTTCAGTCTATGATTTCCACTCCCCCACTCCTTCAAGGAGTCAGGTAGGCACAACTCATGGATGTTGACTGCGAGGCCCAACATGCTCATATATCCTCAGGATAGGCTCCTGATGATTTTTTGATAGGTGGGGAGCACGTAATCCTTTTTTGAGGATGAACCATGGTACCAGTGATGTTACATGAGGAGGTGTTGAGGGAATTACATACATCCCCTTCGGTGGTACATCATGGTGTGAAGAAGACGTACCAGGACCTTTGACGTCAGTACTGGTGGCCATAGATGAAGAAAGAAGTGGAAGAGTTCATTTCAAGATGCATCACTTGTCGGCAAGTGAAAGCTGAGCATCAGGTTCCAGCACACTTGAGAACAACTTCCCCCCCCAAATGGATGGTCAGATGGATCAGAACCTACATACCTTGGAGGGAATACTTCATGCTTGTGTCCTTTATTTTGGTCACAGTTGGGAGGACCACCTTACTCTGGTGGAGTTTGCATACAATAATAACTATAACTCCACCATTGGAATGACACCATTTGAGTCCTTATATGGGCAGCCATACAGATCACCTATATGATAGAAAGACCCATATGAGACATCATTCATGGGTCTAGAGTTGGTATGGGATTCCACTGAGAAGTTTCGGATCATCTAGGAGTGAATGAGGACTGCACCAAGCAGACATAAGTCTTATGATGATAGGTGGAGAAGATGTTTGGAGTTCAAGGGGGGACCATGTTTTCCTTTGGGTCTCACCCTAATGGGTATTGCAATGATTTGTATGGAGCATAAAGTTATCTCCAAGGTTTATCAGACCTTTTTAGTTTCTGAGTGGAGTTGGAGAGGTGGTGTACCTACTAGCTCTTCTCCCACAGATGCACTGGGTGCATGATGTTTTTCCCATGTCGCAACTGAGGAGGTACGTGCATGATCCATCGCACGTCATCAACTAGGGTGAGCTAGACATTGACTCTGGGGTGATGTTTGTGGAGTTATCGGTGGAGATAGTGGGTCGACAGGAGATGGTCCTTCATGGATGGTCGATTCCTCTCGTGCACATTCAGTGGCAACATAGGAATCTTCAGGAGAGAACAAGGGATCTGGAGGCTTCGATTCTTTCTCAGTACCCCCACTTGTTTTATTAGCCTTTGTTTTGGATTTTGGGGATGTAAATCCCTAATTTTGGGAGAATTAAATGTCCCAGAATTTATGTATATTGTTTTTAATTATATAGAATTATTTCAAGACTAGGCGCTGAGACGACGTGTGATTCTGAGGCCCGTAGTGCCCGGAATGATCTGTCAAAAAATTCTAAGTTTTAAATAGAACACATGAGAAATTTTCCTAAAAAAGTTGAATAAATCTTAAAAAAATGCCCAAATCAGAAATCCGAGGTCACCATTGTGTTCAGGATGACATGTTTACCCTAGGCGCGACTTAGTTTAGTCAGTGCATGCCTCCAATGAGAAAACCCAAAAATTGCATAACTGTAAATAAAATAATTAAATTATTTTTTTTATTTTTCAAATGATTATAACTCATGAACGGTGAATCAGATTAAAAATCTGAGACCAATGCAGATCTCATGAGGGTATTATTTTCTTAGTAAGATCCTAACATTGACCTGTGTGGGCCCAAAATGGAAGTTAGTTTTTAGCTGTAAATAAAATAATTTGGTAATAATTATTTTATATTCAAATCCTTATAACTTCTAAATGGTAACTCGGATTGAAAATATTAGAGCACCTTAGAGATCGTGAGGGCGTGTTTCCATTAGGCGAACCCTAAACTCGACTGACGTGGGTTGAGGGTGAAAGTTAATTTTTGAACTTTTTTTAAGGTTAATTTAAATGAACATGTGAGTGGGTTTTTCTATCTTTTGAACCAGTGTTATAATTAAAAATATGAGGGAACTGTTGAATTCATAGAGCCAAGATTCTCTTAGGCAAAGCTTAACTTCGACCATCAAGGATCAGATAGAAAAGTTAAATTTTAGAATTTTCAGAAAAATAATAAACTAACTATATAAGTTATTTTATTTCTCACTTCAACCGTTGAGCGACGTTTGGAGAAACTACAACGTAAATACAAGCAATAAATGATGTTCATTTAATGAATCATTTCTTTTTTTTTTGTAACCAAAATGCTGGTTTAATTAATGGTTCATTAATTAAGTTTCATTAATGAGCGACATTAATGAACTCAACAACACTGGGGTGTTTTATTTTATTCAAATCCATTGGAAAGTGGAAGAGGGGACGTAGGGGGAAAACTATGAAGAACACGATGGTGAAATCACTCTCCAAAGAAGCATGGAGAATTAGCACTGATCATTGGAGGATTCGATCCATAGATCGATGGGTGATGATGAGCGCCAACGAACGTGGAAGGTCTAAAAACCCGGATCTTCTCCTTCGTTCGCAGCACCAAATCCAGGTAGGGGATTTATTTGCTCTAAGTATTTAATAATTCCTCCTTTCTCATTCTTGAAAAATACAATGAACACAGATCAACTGACTCACAGGTTGATCCGCAACTTGTTTTATCTTGCGGGAGGTTATTGCAGGGTCTTCATTTGGGGGTTTTCTTAATCTATGTGATGATTGTTATCACCCCCATAATAAGAAGATAACACAGAGGACGCGGGCCAATCCGAACAAGGCCTGAACCCTCCACTGATCTTGGATGTTGTGCATTCTTTGTGGGTGACTGAGAAACATTGTGGAAAAGTGATTCTATGGGATTCATAGTGAAGGTGGTGATCCTAGAGGCCCGTAGGCGCAGACGGGATGGAAAGAAGACCACCGAAGCATCTATGGTGTCCCACTGAAGGGACCACCGGCAACTGGCGGCACTGACCGACCTATTCCATCCATGTAGAGGAGGGGGCACCCATAGGCGCTGCAACAGCAAGAGGTGGCTAACTCTTGTAGGCTGTGCGGGAGGGGGTGGCGTGCTCGTCGGTGCGCCGCAGTGGTAGGGAGAAGCGACCAGACAACAACAATGGAGGTGAAGGCGCAACACCCATCGACGCTACGTGGAGATAGAGTGGAACGATCGAATGGCACACAAAAAGTCGACTTGTGATGGCCGTTACCGGGATATAGGGTGGTTCTAGTTGGAAAAACCAGACAACCCACGTCTGGTCCAGCGCAACCAGCCCGCACCGCACATACCAGGTTCCTCTAGTGGGTCTCACCCCACCAGGCGGGCTGGGCCACCCGCGGGTCGGACCCGCCACCAGGCCAATTGGGTCGGGACCCTTACTAGACCAACGTTGGACCCTCGGGTCGGGTCAGGTCAGTCTGATCGGGTCGGGCAAGAGCCAGACCCTGCCGACCTCGTTTCACAAAAAGGCTATAACTCCCAGACTAGGCATCCGATTGACGCACCGTCTACGGTGAGAGGACCCTTGAAATAGGGCGGTCCTTTTTGGATACTACAATTGAGTTTTTTTAGGAGTTGGAGTACAACCGAGTTGGATTGGACTTGAATCCAACCAGGCCCTATTTACCTTTTTTCTAATATATTACAAACCAGGTGTCCGATTAACGCGCCATTTGTCACATTGGAAACCTTACGACAATATGGTCCTTTGAGTTACTTCTAATTGGGACTTTTTGGTGATTGGGATATGACCTATGGGTTGAGGATTGGATCCTCTAGAAATCAAGCATGATAAGTGAGAGAATCCAGTGGCTGGCTGTGACGTGAAGAATGAAGGGTGACCCTTCGTGGATCGACATAAAAGTGACCCTTTGTGGATCAGCATAAAATAACCCCTTCATGGATCAGCAAAAAAGAAACCCTTCATGGATCATCATAAAAGTGACTCTTTTTGGATCAATATTAGAGTGATCGTTTGTGGATCAGCAGTAGCGTGACCCGACGTGGATCACCTGGAGTGCGACCCGCTGTAGATCAGCAGCTGAGCAACCCTTTGTGGATCAATAGTAGAGATACCCTTCGTGGATTATAAGTAGAGTGAACCTTTATGGATCAATACTACAATGACCCTTCGTGGATAAAAAACAAAGCCTCTCAACAGAATAAGATGATCAAGCTTTACGACTAATCATCCTTACCTATGTACTTTAAATTATACCTGGTGTGAGGTGATTCTTTTTTTAATTTGTGTAATTTGATTGAGGAAATTATTTGTGGTTATTTCTTTTGGAATTCCGAGAGACCTTCGGGGGTCTCGGGGTACCTACTGAGTATTGTTATACTCACCCCTACATCGGATTTTCCCGCACCTTGTTGTGTCTTGTGTAGACGATGTACAACTTGATTGAGACTTTGGAGAGACAGGGATAGATGGTAAACTGAGGTGACCGATTGATGTGGTGAGACTTATTAATGAGATGTACCTACCCTTCATGTTGGATCCTTGGAGGATGATCTCTGGAGCTTGTTTTTTCTTTTTTATGTAATACTCTTTCATTTGGGCTTGTATACTGTCCCCTTTTTCTTTCAGTACTTAATTTTACTCTCAGTGGTGGCTTTTAGTATTGGTTGTACTAATCCCTTTTCCATTGTGTTTTTCTTGTGTGCAGTGTCCCATATATATGTGTGTACAATTTTAACAGCAATGCATTTCTATTTCAGGTTTCACATTTCCAGTGCTAGTCACCAGCCCCTGGCCTATAGAAGGCGGGATTGGGATAGTCATGGCATGAGCCCCGGGGGACGGTTCGTGACAAAAGGCGATGGTTGGAGTTGATTAAATATTATGAATTCTCAATACAATACCACCTTGGGAAGGTGAACAAGGAGAAAATGGTGGATGATGGTATGATTCAGAAATACTATGCTGGTTTTTCTATGATGAAGATTGAAAGAGATCTAATATTTATGGATTTTTATAGGATATATTATAAAATCATGAGAAAATGGGATAGATCATATATTTATCATATTAATGCTAAACCATCTATCCTTTTGAGGATTAAATTGAGGGAAAAGAAATATGTGAAACTATAAAAGAATGTGAGAAATGATCTTGAGTTCATCCATGATTGTGATAGAATGATAAGTTTCATGAACATAGTATGTGTCCCGTCAATACCATACTTGAAGAAGGACCTGTTGGATGAATCTCATAATTCATAATTATCTATTCATCCCAGATATAATAATATGTATAGAGATATTAAAGATAATTTTTTGTGGTATAAACTAAAATAGATATTATAGAGTATGTATCTTAATTTTTGGCATGTCATAAAGTTAATAGTAAGAAGAATAATTCTAAGGTGATGTTACAACCACTTCCAATTCCAAAATATAAATGGAAACAAATTACAATGGACTTCATCATTGGACTCCCCAAAACATCTAAATGGCATAATGTTATTTGGTTCATAGTAAATTTCCTTATAAAATTAGTTCATTTCATTAAAATTAGATAAGTTTTATCACTTGATCATTTTTCTAGGATATACATTAAGCAAGTGGTAAGGTTTCATGGAGTACCACATTCTGTAGTATCATATCGAGATCTGAGGTTTACCCCAATGTTTTGGAAAATCCTTCAGTAGGTTTTTGGATACATAGTTAAGATTTAGTACTTTATATAATCCTTATAAAAATGGTTTGTCTGAGAGAAACATTTAAACTATAGAATACATATTGAGATATTTCTCTATGTGTTTCAAAGGTGGTTGGTATCAACACCTTCATTTGGTAGGATTTTCTTAAAGTAATATATTTCACTCAAGCATAAAAATTTATTATTATGAAAACTTCTATGGAAATAAGTGTATAAATCCAACATTCTAGGATAAAGTTGGAGAAAGAAATATATTGGGACATAAGATAAATAAGGAAATAATAGAGAAGGTTAGATCTATTCAGTATGACATCAGGAAATATTAGAGTAGATGAAAAATCTATGTTGACAATCATCAATAAGATCTAGAGTTAGGTGTTAGTGAAAAGGTGTTCTAATAAATATATCCTTGGAATAATGTTATGAGATTTAGAAATAAGTGTAATATTTGTTCCTATATATGTTATTTCCTTTCAAAATTCTTGGTCTTGTTGGGAATTTTTTTATCACTTGGTGCTTCCATTGAATCTCTCTCAAGTTCATGTTGTGTTCTATGTATCTCTCATGAGGAAGTACATACCTGATACTTCATATGAAATGAACATGTTGTAACACTAGAGAATGATCTATCATATTAAGAACAATTTGTTGATATTATGGATTAAAGAGATAAAGTGTTGTGATACAAGACCACTCACCTAGTCAATGTTTTGTGGTGAAACCATAAATTTAAGGAAGATATGTAGGAACCTAAGGATGTAATGAAACATATATATCACCATTTACTTATATTAGATTGATATAATTTAAGGTTAAGAATTCATTTTAAGTGGGGTAAAATGTATCAACCCTAGAATATATATATATTCCTTTGAAATAAACATGAAGTATTCGACAACTTAATTTACATGCAACCCCATGTCTAAATGAATAGTTATATAGTATACCATTATAAACTAGCTATTAAATTAGTGGTATGAGTAAGAATAACCAAATTATAAAAAATATACATAAAGGTTTTATATTATTAAAATCCATATATTAATTCATAATAAATAAGTACTCAATTTTTTGTAAAGCCATTTTACGCTTCAAAATTATGTTTTCTTAAAAAATAGTTTTTTTTTCATTTTGTGCTTTGATGTTATAATTAATTTTTGACACTTTTAGAAATTTTATTTTATGAAAAATAAATCATTTATTAAATTATCATATGAAAATTAGGTTAATTTAAAATTTTGATATATTTTTGAAAAGATTAATTTTTGAGTGAATAGTAAAAAATATTGATTTATAGATTGGTGTATTTTGACTTGAAGTATTCCAAAAGTACCTATTTCTGACGGTTTCACTGGGGAGTGCACATTCTTCTATTCGAGGACGATGAAGACACACTGACTGTTGCCCTACATTCCCGCTTTCCAAAGGCGGGTGACATCTGTTGCTTATTCAGAGACGTTTTCTCCTTGATTGAAATAGGATGATGGGATGTCGGTTCTTCCTTCCTTGAATTCCTCCTCGAAACTCATTACCTCGTTCGGTTCCCCCTTATAGACTTAATACATTGTTCTCGAAACTCTTCCTAGTGCCATATCTTCATGGACACCAGTTAATTACACTACTTCTGTCGGGACATTCCAAGGGGTCCGGTCAAGACAGTAACCTTCAGTCGGGGGAGTAGTCACATTGAACATCACTGGTGTGTCTGGATGCTAGGATACTAGCATGTCTAGGTTTCTTTCCCTTATTATAGGGCTTCTCGAGGGCGCGGAAGCCCGAGGCTTCCCACATCAATTACAAAGAATTATATGCCATAGGCATGTATCTAAGGTTTTAATCAGCTTCCCAGGTTTAACATATGGTATGCCATAGGTTTAACATCTAGCGGAGATGGATCAGACTGATCGGATCACTAGCTAGAGTGGATCAGGTGGGTGAAACCCCTGGAGGGATCACTGATGTTGGGGCTAACATGTGGTTAGATATCCGATTGTTGTTAAAGGGAATGAGGAATGAGGTGGCATGATCCCATTGGGATGTGGCAGTCCAGGTGAGGAATGAGGTGGCATGATCTCCCTGGGATGTGGTAGCCCGGGTAAGAAACAAATGGATGGTGGATGGTTAAGTGAAGTGGGTGGAGAACGAGATGGAGTCGACTCGAGGATGACGGTGATGTTGGGCTTGAGTCTTAAAGAGACCTCCTACATATCCCTATGGTAGGGAATAAAAGTCCTCATAGTTCATCTGAATATGGATTACCGTCGATTGGGGACTTCAACGGCTTGCTGCTGGATGAGGTCATAATGGGTTACCGCTGGATGAGGTCAGAATGACTTACTGTTGGATGGGGTCATAATGTCTTACCGCTGGATGGGGTCACAATGGCTTACTGCTGGATGGGGTCACAACAGCTTACCACTGGATGTGTTTGAACCTTCAGGAGGCTTTCTATGTACCTTGCCTTGGAAAGGATCAAAGTCCATGCAGTTCGGGATGGTGGATGCAGTTTAACATCATGCAGGACGAAAAGGGGGCATGCAGTTTAACGTCATGCGGGGCGATGTTGGTCCAACATGAAGGGGGTTGGAAGCAAAGGATGGTGGTATTGAACCTTGGAGAGGATTCCTATGTACCTTTCCTTGGCAAGGATCAAAGTCCACATAGTTCAAGATGGCGGTGGACCGACATGAAGATGGTCGGGACCAATGGGTGTTGGGCTTGAACCTCAGGGAGGCTTTCTACGTACCTTGCCTTGGAAAGGATCAAATTCCACGTAGTTCGGGATGGTGGTGGATGGACGTGAAGATGTTCAAGACCAATGGGTGTTGGTCTTGAACCTCAGAGAGGCTTCCAACGTACCTTGCATTTGAAAGGATCAAAGTCCACATAGTTTGGGATGAATGTGGGGCTTATACTCTAGGCTGCCTGGAGAGTATATCATGGTTGATACTTACTCTAAGACAATGTGAGTCATGATCAGTGTGAGAAACAAGAGGCAACAAAGACCTGATGATCACATCGTGAAAGGTGCGTCTGTGGTAAGTGGAGTGGGGATTTACTTGTAGTTAGCATCCCAAAGAGGAAACAAGGGCTTACGTGTGGTTAGCGGCCTAATCTGATAGATATCGGGACTTACCCAAGAGTGGAGTCCCAGTGGTGACAAATCATAGTGGGAGAGGGATTTGGTATCAAAGAAAGGAGGGGTCCGGTGTCCATCCCCCCTCTTCTGATCCTTGGGACAGAAGAAAAAAGGAGGAGCAGGGATGCTGCCTCTTGCAAGAAAGGCTAGGGGCTTACACCAAGGTGGTTTCCTTATCCCCTGCAGACAAACGCTACTCCAATAAATAGTATCTCATTCCATGTGAGGAATCATTTCACTCTCATAGAGGCCAGTGGGTGTAGAGAATGTCCGAGATGGGGCACCCTTCGTATGATGCACAAGGCAAGGTCAAAATTTAACATCATGTGCTGAGGATGATGGTGCTTGGCAGTTTAACGTCCTTCAGCTCGGATGAAGTGGGTTTGCTCCGCAGCCCTATGAATTACATAACCGATACCCTTCTACCCTTGAGGGAAAGAAGGAATCGACAATGTCATGGTGAAGGGTTGTTATAGAGAGATCCATTGGGGGGTCCACGTTAGCGTGGCTATGCAAAGAAGCAATAGCTGTTTGTGTTCCTATGCGAAGAAGCATGAGGCGGAGCAACGCAATGGAAAGTGCCGCCCAAGGGACTTTGAAATTGCTCTGTGAAAACCTGAGGGGCCGCACGGGAAGAGAGCGTGTGACGCAGGTGTGTTGCACATAAGAGGGGCTCAGACAGGGTTCCTTAAGGTGATGTAAACACATGGATTTCACGTAAGAGAATGATCCGGGGGAAAGTTAAAAGGTTTTCATTCAAGACTCAAGGACTGCGCACAAGATGAAGTGGTTGCGCACAAGAGGGAAACGTCGCACACAAGATAGAATTTTTTCGCAGAAGACAGAGGGGTTGCACAAAAGATGGATGGTTTTCATGCAAGAAATATAGGTTGCATGCAAGACGGAGGGGTTGCATGCAAGAGCACCTGACGCATAGAAACATGCATGAAAAAGTAGATCCCTTGCACAAAAATGACTTGGGGGGGAAAGGCATTCCTGAGGATCAGGCCCAAGAGGGCCCACTCAAAGGAGCCCCCTCGGGGGACTTGTCGCGCAAAATCCAATATCTGATGGCCATGGGGTTTTTCGCGTGGTCTCAGAAGACGTGGTTTTCGCGTAGTAGAGTGTCGTTTTGTCTTATATTAACCTTTCTGAAGGGTGAGGATACATTTAGTTTTATAGACAGATTCCTTGGGGCAGCGCACAAAGGGGTCAGGTGTGCCAACTCCCACTGGATGATGCCTTGGGCGCACAAAGGGGCTCATGCGCACAAACACCCTCTTGATGCAACCTTGTGCGTGGAAATGGGGCCATGCATGAAAATGTCCACTCGACTTTGCCTTGGGCATGGAAACGGAGCCGGGCGTACAAACGCTCGTTTGACATCGCCTTGTGTGCGAAACCGAGGACAGGTGCGCAACCAATCGGAGCCAGGTTCACAAACAACTGGTTGAAATCGCCTTGTGCATGGAACCGAGGCTGGGCACGAAAATTACCGTTGTATGTCACCTTGTGCATGGAAAAGGGGGAGTCAGGCACGAAAGAGTTTGCGCATCGGAAGGCCACTTGCGCGCCACTATGGATTCTTGCGCACGCCCGCCTCCCGGGCCCCAAACACTTCTCTTGCCCTCTCAGGTTCTTTCATTGATATTTTATCTTCCCAATGTGGCCCTTCTCTGAATTTCAGCATCAAAAAATTCCCCCCCTCATAATTGGAGTTGAAAGAGAAACTGAAGGTCGTATTCTGAGGGTCCACTAAAAAAAGGGGGGAAACTTTTTTGGAGTCATAAAAAAATGAAATTTTCATGCGCAAACTGGTTGCGCGCACATGGAAGGCCCATCTGTGCTTTATAAATAGGCTGAGCCCCCCGACCCTACTTTGATTTTTTTGCGGGATAGGCAATTTGCTCTCATGCGTGAAAACTGTTCTAATTTACCCATAAGTTTCTGTGACCAGTTCCGTGTTTTGCATGCCATCCAATTTTTTATGCGCATGTTAACCTTTTTTCGCACTTCCACTGCTTTTTCACATCGAACTTCAGTCTTTTGTGCCATTTCCTTCGGGATTTCTAAAATGGACGCTCTGTAGACCGATGCTGAGAGGGAAGCTGCCAATGCTACAAGAAGATCCCAAATGATCGCGAACCCTAATATTCTTCGTGTGAGGAGGGTTATTTATGATAACCAAATGCTTTTCGGAATGCATATACAGGCTCAAAAGGATTATGTCATGAGCAGTAGCCTGCAACTATGAAAATTTGGTCTTTGGGAAGAGGTTCTAATGCCTGGTTTCGAGAGGGACACACCACGGTCGTGGGTGACACATGAGGATAGTATTCCACAATTCCACATTACCAAAAATGACCATCTTACTAGGGAAATGTAGAACACAACCATCTATGTCCTAAATCCGAAGACCAGGACGATTGTGCGAAGTGATCCATTCCCCGAGGAATCTCACACTATTTATGAAAGTACTTTTTGAAGCAGCATTACTGACGAGAAAAAGGGCTGACAGGAGTGGGATTTCAGATCTGGGGAAACTTTACCAATGAATGGGGATGAGCGTACTGGGTATGTCAGACATGCGAGGAATTCGGGTCGGCGTTGCAGTCCATTGGGCTTTTTGAGGCCGTTTGGATGTCCAAGTTCCACTTCTACCGACATAAGAACTTGGTAGTAGATCTGTTCAGTCACTGGTAGCCTGATACCAACACTTTCCACCTCCCCCATGGAGAGGTGGGAATCAACCTATGGTATGTCCACAGTATTAGGGGAATCCCCTTGGAGAGATATCAGTATGAAAGAGAATGTCTGGGGGGATAAGACACGCACCCCAATCTTGTCATGGCACCTGCTGAAGCTTGACAAAGAGGAGATCAAAATAAAATATATCCTGAAGGACATATCCTATTCAGGGAGGTTTAGTCTCTTCCTGACCCAGGACAAGGCCGTGATGATGCCGGGCCAAGGGAAGTAATGCCTGAACACATCTCAGAGGGGAAAAGCGGGATCATATTGGAAGATTTTGGAAATTGGAGAGTACCGATCATGGGGCTCTGGAATTAATGAAGGTCGAGTCCTGAATATGTGATATGTTGGGTTCCTTGTCGCATTCTTGAGTGGATGTTTGTTTCCTGTGAGGGACACGAGGATGGGAGTCAACCTAGGGATGCTAGTGATGGATGGGATTATGGAGGCAAAAAACATGGTTAACCTAGGGGTGCCTGTGTTGGCTAGGATCTACAATATTCTAGGGAGCATCTCGAGGGGAAGTATGCCCATGAGGATATGTGGGCCATTCTAGATCCTCCACGGCTGGGTCGCAACCCACTATGGTGGGTATGACTTCCCAAATGCCATCCCCCCTGGTAACGGTATTCAGCCATCCCTCTTGAACATCACTGGATCCACCCAATGAAACTCAGGGATGAAGGAATCAAACTCAAGATCGGAAACCACACCCACTTCGACTTCCATCCATTCCGAACCCTGGTCGGACAAATGGTAGATGATGGGTGGGGTCCACTGGAGAAGAGGGAGTACTTTCAGAGAATCTGGGGTGGTGTGCTGGTGGCCCGGATTGATGGAAAAATATTCTGTGAACCGTGTGCGCTGACCAGGTTTCCCAGGAAATTTGGTTGCATGTGGCAGATGCCCAAGAAAGTATACAGAGAGGTTCAGGAAGAGTGGCATCTGTGAATTCTCCATCAGCTGGGGATTATGTTTACAACAGTAGTCTGGGGTGAAATCATCATTTTCCCCCCCACAAATGTCAGTGTGGGGCTGTAAACAGAGTATGTCAAACATTGGATGAGAATGTAACTTGAGGTGATTCTTTGGAAATGCATCTAGAAGATCAAAGAAACTAGTGCAGATCCTGAAGAGTAGGAAGTAAGACAAGGTGCGGTAGGAGAAGTGAGGAAAAGAATGGGTCAGGAAGCTAGCACGACGTAGGTAGGTACTTCATCGATAGGGGAAACACATGCCGAGAACGTTCCTCCACCCTCCGGGGAAGGGTGGTATCATGTACGACCTTGCATTCTAACTATGGAACTCCTATGGAAGCAACTCAGGAACCTCCTGATTCCATCTGCTGATGCTATCTTCCCTTCTCTATGGTATGCTTGGAGAATGCTGCGACAGTCCATGTCCACCGAAGACTTGTGGCGGAGGTTGATACGCATCAGGCTCAATCTGCCAGAAATAGAGCTCATCCGTATATCAGATAGGGTAAAATTTCATCAGTGGCATGTATACCTAATAGCCATGGATATGTACGCATGCTAGCAGGGGTGGTATGAAGAACCACATCTCTTAGTGAAAGTAATGCTTGTCCAGGAGCATGACCCAGAGAAGCTTCCATATGAGGATGAAAGCGTAGAGGAAGGAGAAGAAGAAGAAGAAGAAGGAGGACGAGGAGGAGGTTAAGGAGATTGACATGAAGAATAGGAGGACCAAGTCGAAGGCCTTGGTGGTGAGGGGCCTTCAGAAGCTCCCGCTCACCAGCAGAGCTCTCGGGACAGTGGAAAAATCATCAGCTCCGATGCAGAACTGGAAGAGTAACTTGAGGTATGGTTTAACCCTTATCTCCACCAGCCTTTATCTTTCATAATCTCGATCCATCAACCAACCCCTGTCCAATTCAAGAACACATGGGTGAGGGTCCTCATAAAGCCTTCCCCACAGGGGGAGCATGTATGCCTATGGAGACCGGGGAGCAACCTCGGGGGCCTGTCCTCGGGACCGAGCATAGTTGGATGCCGATTTCAGATGGATTATGTGACAATGAGCCAGAAGGAGAGTCCACCACCATCCCCATTGTTCAATAGGATACAAATACAGTGATTGAGTTGAGAATCACCGAAGGCTCCCCTGTAGCGGCGACCCCCGCAATGACACAAGCATTGGAAACTACCATACTAGGCTCCTGTAAGTCCTTTCTCATTGATTCTCTTCTTTCCTGGAGAATTCATCTAATCAAGATACTGATTCTGGATGTAGTGATTGCAAGGTTAGAGGCACGAAAAACCATTGAGTCCGGGACATCTACAGGAGCGGGATGGGCAGCGGTCGCGTCATCCTTTATAGAAGAAACCATTCTATGAGGCCCTACCCCGGTACTTGAAGAGCTGGATATTGCAATGAGGGATGGTAATGCTACCAGGGTGGAGCTCCAGACTGACAAGATTGAAGTCACTAACGAGGAGGAGGTTTCTGAAGAAGACCCTGCTGCTGAACTCCTTGCCGCTTTACCCCAATACAGGCCTGCAGACCCCGAAGAAATTGACGATTCTAACTCAGATGATGCGGAGGAGAGCCGTATGACACGACGCACGACATGGAAGTGCATCATATTCTTTCTCAGCCAACCACAAGTAGAATGGTTAAACCGGATGGGGTCACTCTGCACCTGGCTATGCTTTATCTGCACTGGAGGGGTAGATGCTCGCCATTGTCATGTGATGAACCGTGATTACATGGAGGAGATGACACGGGAGGAAAGCCGACGTTCGGACATTGCCCAACACCTGGAGGATTTAAAGAATACTCAGGCATTCCAGGAGGTGGAGTAGGAGGTCCAACTCCTTGAGGAGTAAACAAAGGGAAGGGGGCATTCATTGCAAACCAATATGAGCTCATTGAGAGATTGAAGGCCCATATCACGAATGCTCCGGAGTATATAGCATAGGAGAATCGACAAATGATTGATCTCTAGACTGAACAATCACAGGCACAGGCCAGAGCTAATGAATTGCGCCCCGCTTCTGTTGATGAAGAGAAGGATATCATGGGACAGGAAGTGATGCGGGAGGCCACAAGTTAGAAGGTGGAAGTATTGGAGCAGTCCATCCAAAATGTTGATCCTTAAGGAACCTGTTTTGGTCGACCTCTTAAACCCATCCTTCTTTATTACTTCCAGCTCTGAATTGTATGTGTGAAAGAACTACTTTCTTTTTTATTTTAATGCACTTCGACCACAATCCCAAAGATAATAGCAATCAATTATTAATCTCACATGGGTCTCTACCTATGTGAGAAACAAGGTATGATCGTGCTACTACTCCATTTGAATATGGGAGTGACAATCATACTTCGGACACCCGAGGTAGAAACTACTCTTCCGGGCTTCCGAAAAGAAAAGAGTGAAGACCTGACTGGAGAATAAAGTCCTCAGAACAGCCAAACTATCACTTTCCCAACATGATATAGTGCATGAGCGTGGTAACGCCAGGGGTGTTAGAATCGATTTAAACATAGAGGAGTGGGAAGTGTGAATCACGATACCCAAAATTTGGAACACTGTAGAGATGGCGTGATAATGAGGGATAACTATTTACCGTGTTCGAAACATAGTATACTTATTGCGCTAGCCTGAGATGGGGATAACAAATGAGGGCCAACCACTGACTATGTTTGAAACGTGGGGCTTGAATCGAAATTTCATCAATTATCCTACTAGAACGTTGTCCTAGGATAGTAGGCAAGCCATAGTCCAAGCTTCCATACTATTAGGGGGGATCCTTTAGGTGTGAAAGAGGACGAGGGTCCAAATGAAGGGCACATAAAGCATGTAGTTGGAGTGATGGGTTGCTCTAATGGAGTCCAACACTCTTAAAATCACACCACCGTGATGAAGGAACATTAGGTGGGTGTATATGTATGATTATAGATCAAATATACTTCTGATCAAGACCTCTTTGGAAAGGTATCTAGTGCATCCCATGACTAACATGAGGCATCCTGAACTTGTTCAGGGTATAATCGCAGTTTAGTGTCATGCGTTGAGGGCATATGGATCCGTGCAGTTTAATTTCATAAGAGAGGAAAAGGAGTAAAAGGGAAGATCTCGGGAAGGGAGAACGTGATGTGGTATCCATAGACCCAATGTGAATGAGGAAATAAGAAGTCCACAATACACCACATATCCCTTGAGGAAGTTCTTTAGGTCAAGGGACCAAAAGGTGAAAGTTAGGTTGGGCCCAAAAAAAGGTGCCTGGATGTTCCTACATACCCTATTAGGATGGGAATCAAGCCATATGTAGTTATGAAGGGATAGTTTAATGTCATGCGGGACGAAGAAATGCATGTGTAGCATGACTACGCTAGTACACGTGCTACCATAACTACTAAGCCCACATGAGTCGTGCTCAATGTGGGAAATAGGGAGTAGTGATGGGACTTTCCTAGCACTAGAAGGCATATGTTTGGAGCGATGGGACACTAGGTGAATTATGTCATAATGAAGATGACATGCCAATATAATTCACCTAGATGTGTGGAGGAGAAAAGATGAATATGTTGGAATTCCACTTGAATATAGGAAAGTGGAAATATGTGAATAATGATGCTTGAGATCTAGACCACAATGATGATGGCATGACAAAAGGGGATAACTATTGACCATGTTTGAAACACAATATCCATTTCATGTTAGCCTGATATGGGGAAAGACAGATGAGGGTCGACCACTGACCATGTATGAAACACGGGACCTACCGCAAATGTCGTCTGGGGTCTTCAGGGATGTTGGCCCAAGACGGTAGGTAAGCTAAAGTGGCATGAGACTGGGTCATAAAGGGGGTCCCTTTGGATGTGGAAGATGATGAGGATCTAAATAATGGGCTTAGGAAGTTTGGACATGGAATGAGGGGAATGTCCTTGTAAAAAATTCAACACTTTAGAGACTGCCACAACGCATCTGAGTACGATAGTAAGACGTACCATATAGAGGGAGTAGAGTCCCCCTCCAAGGACAAGGGTCCTGAGATCACACTTTTCTAGGTTAATGGTCTTAGGATGAGCCATTAAGGGAGGATTGATTTAATTAACTAGGCACAGGGCAGCGAAGTGGCCAATTGTGATGCACAGTTCCCATAGGGAGATCTTAGTTTAGGGTCATAGAACTCAGACCAGGTTGGGAAAAGACATGGGAGGCACATGGTGCGGCCTTTTCAAAACCCGATGTGAATGAGGACCCATGAGGTACTCGCTACACAACATGTTCCCAAAAGAGGTCAGGCCTAGGGGCCGAAAGAGAGAGAGGATATGATTTTAGATTCTCAGGGCTGGACCCGGAGACAATATGTCTAGGCATTCCTACATATCCCACGAGGATGGGAATCAAGACGTACATAGTTCTGGGAGCGGTACGATATGATACTGGTGCCAGAGATAATAAGGTTGTGCAGGTTTGGCCCTTACACCAAAAGAAGCGGTATTTGATAGATCTTGTTTGTCCTTTAGGATGAATGAGCGTTGTTTTTTTTTTGTGAAGCGACAGACCTAGGAATAAAATTCCAGGAATCGCCACAAGAATCAAGCCGTATGCAGGCATTAACAAATGGTACGACATGTGACCGATACCAAACATTATGCCCCCTCGAGTGAGGATATCACGGTGCAGTTCCATTTTTCGTCGAGCGGCCAAGACAATAATGCCACAGTTTAGGGTCATGTGAGGGGACCAACCACACGTTTTAATGTCGTGCAGTACAAACATAATAGTTTAAAGTCATGTGGGACTAGGCATCATAGTTTAATGTCATATGGATCAGACATATATAGGAGAGATGAGGTTATAGAGGGTATGTGAAAGGCATGATAAAGCATACCCAACATGAATGAGGGTGAGGTACACATCATACCATGTGTGATTCCAAGGAGGAAACCTCAGGATAAGGGGCCAGAAAATGTTAAAGGATATAGGAAAGGAGAGGCTAGCCCCCTGTTGAGTTGGACCCAAGGATGAGATCTCTGGGTGTTACAACGTATCCCATGGGAATTTAAATCAAGACACACATAGTTCTTGAAGGTTAATTTTAACGTAGTGTGGGACAACATATAATTTAATGTCATGTGGGACATGAATTAGGGGGTCTAACTCCTAGAAAGGGGCATATGTAGGGTGACTATTGCAAGCCTGACGTGAATGAGGGCATAATCCCACATGTGCCATGCCATAGGGTCCTATAAGAGTCAGAGTCTAGAAGGCAGAACAAAAGAGGTAAATTAGTGGAACTCGAGCTGGACCCAAAACAAGATGTCTGGGCATTTCTACATATCCCATGGGAATGGGAATCGAGACGCACATAGTTCTAAAAGATATCTTAGTTTAAGGTCTTAGAACATGGACCAAGGAGAAGAGTAATCCTTCCAAGTAAGTGAAGACCTCAACCCGATCCCTAATCCCCCGTGAGTCAAACTCAGTGTGGGAAACAAGGGTGGAAAAGGTTTTTGCAATACCTAGAATTCATGCCAAAGGGAAGTCGGTGTGGATCCCAGAATGATGCCTTTATCGTAGATTTGTCCTCCTAATGTGAAAATGCACAGTGAGGGATAGTGCCAGGAGTGTCTAAATTAAATTTGTACATGATGGGGTGGAAAGTATGTGAATCATGTAACCAACATTCAAGGCTTGAAGGTTATGGAGTGATGATGGAGGATAAATATTGATCGTGTTCGAAACACTGTATCCATATCATGTGGCCAGAAATGGAAACAACAAATGAGCATCGACTGCTGACTATATTCGCAACACTGGACTTATATCGATTTGTTGTCTGAAACCCTCAAGGACGTTGGCCCGTAATGGTAGAAGAGCCCTTAGGCCTAACATCCATGCCTTTTGGGGGTCCCTTCGGGTGTGAAAGAAAATGGAAGCGCAAATGAAGAGGAACACGAAGCTTGAAAAATGGGTGAAATCATGTCCATGTAGAATCTAAAAATCTAGGTTCTAGAGTGGAGTACTCATGGACCAATTGGTGAATCATTAAAGAGGGATGAGGGACTTGACTTAAGCTCAACAAACTTAAGGAGATGAGAGCAGGGAAAGGGAGCGAAGGCCGCTCAGGAGAGAGAGAGAGAGAGGTATGCAACATTATTGTGATAAACCCGATGTGAATGAGGACATAATCCCAAACCACACCGTATACCCCTCTTCTAGAAGAATGTAGGCTGAGGGGCCAAAATGATAGGGAGATTTCTAAGAAATGGTTCTGGACTCGAAGACCAGACGTTCGGGTAGTCCTACGTATTCCATGAGGATGGGAATCAATCCATACGTAGTTTTAAAGGAAAGGATGATGAAAATATGGGAAAGATACCCAAAAGAGGGGTGTGTATGACATGGTGAGTAACCCGACGTGAATGAGGACATAATCCTACAACACATCATACAACCCTAAGTGAGAACTTGGTCCAGTGGCCTGAAAAGGCTGAGGGGCCTAAGGCTGGGCCATGGACAAAATGTCATGGCCAACTTGCAGTTTAATGTCTTGTAACGAAGAAGAAGGTAGGGTAAAGGTATCTCATATGAGGATGTGTATTGGATGTCGAGTAACCCGATGTAAATGAGGACATCATCCCACACCACACCGTACAACCCTAAGTGAGAACTTGGGTCAGGGGCCCGAAAATGCTGAGGGGCTTGAGGCTGGTCCATGGAAAAAATGTCACGGCTCGCTTGCAGTTAAACGTCTTGCAGTGATGATGAAGGTGATATTAGTTTAGGGTCATAGATCTCAGACCATATATGCCTATTTTAATGTCATATGCATGCGACAGGAGAGGGCGAATCATCATGATAATGGAAGACCTCAAAGTGGCAACGATGATAGAGGACAACTGTTGACCATGTTCACAACACTGTATCCACCCTTGTGTGACCAGAATTTGGGGAAAACAATTGAGCATCGACCATTGACCATATTTTCAACATGGGACTTGTATCATCTTGTCACTTTCAATCCTCTAGGGTTTTAGCCCGTAACGGTAAGAGAGCCCTTGGTCTGATTATCCATGCCATTCAGGGGCCATTTTGGATATAGAAGGTGATGGAAGCCCAAATGAGGGGACTTGCGAAGCATGGCAGGGCCTGTGCTCGTGGGACAGACCATAAATGAAGGGAGGGATATCTCAAGGAGATATGTGTGGTGTGGTGAAATAGCCCAACATGAATGAGGACGTGATTCCATACCACACCACACAATCCTAAATGATAACTTAGGCTAGGGGCCCATAGGGGTCGAAGGACCTGAGGCTGAGCATCCTAACCAACTGTAGCCACATGACCTCTCATGCGGGCATTGCCTTCATAACTCCAAATCCCACATGATCAATTCTTGGTGTGGTAAACAAGAATTAGGATTAGGCCATCCAAATCACATAAGGGTCCGATAGCTGGAATTACAATCCGACTCAAAGAATACTAAGATTTGGAGAGACGGTGGTGCAGAATGAACCATTACACTCCATGTTTGGGACATATGGGGGTGGTGACAATGAAAAAGGATAGCTGTTGACTATATTTGAAACATAGAATCTATATCATGTGACCTAAAATGGGAACAACAAATGAGAGTCGACTTCTGACCATATTCGCAACACGGGACTTATATCAATTTTTTGTCTGAAACCCTCGAGTCTGTCACCTCGTAATGGTAGGAGAGCCCTTAGGCCTAGCATCCATGCCATTTGGGGGTCCCTTCGGGTGTGAAAGATAATGGAAACCAAAATGATGGGGTATGTGAAGAATAAATGCGTCCGTGAAATTTCAAATCATGTTAGACAGTAGAAGAGACCAAGATCTTTAGGGGGAGGGATAAATGGTTTGGTCATGATGAACTTGACATGAATGAGGGAAAAATCCCGCACCACACCATGTGTTTCGTCCCAATGGGAGGTCCCACAATTTGGGGCTAGGCCTATAGATGAAATGTCCGGGAGGTCCTACGTATCCCATGGGAATGGGAATCAAGCTGTACGTAGTTCTGAAAGGGCCATACAGTTTAGCACCATGCAGTAAGGATCCGAGAGGATTAGAAGAATAAACGAGAGAACATGGTGTAATCATCGTAACCCTGACATGGGTGGGGCCAAAGAAGCCCACACGACACTATGTGAGATCCTCCAAAAGAACTATGCCCAGGAGGGTATAATCAAAGAGGAAGCTAGGGATGGACTCAAGAAGAGGTGTCTGAGTGTTCCTACGTATCCCATGAGGATGGAAATCAAGTCATACATAGTTCTGGAGATGAATTTTAATGTCTTGTAGGATGACACATAGTTTAATATTATATAGGAGCGTACAGTTTAAGGTCATGCAGGACCATCATGCAGTTTAGGGTCGTGCAGGATGATAATGAAGTTTAGGGTCGTGTAGGACCATAATGCAGTTTAGGGTCATGCAGGACCATATAGATAATGGTCATGTGGGACCCTACAGTTTATGGTCATGTGGGACTGATGGCTTAAGAAAAGTATTTCTTGAGGAACTTGGAATTGGTGGGAGGAGTTATACGCTCACCATTCACGGTAACCAGTGAGTATGCACCATTGAAGTAAACCTTGTGAATGATGTAAGGTCCTTACCATTTGGGCTCCAACATGGTGGGTTTCCTTCCAAGTATCATTGGTGACCTCAGGGACAATACCAATTCACCATTTAAGAAGGAACATAGGTGAACTCTATTATTGAAATCTCTGGCTATCTTGTTCTGATGCCTTTCCAAATTGTACAGGGAACGAAACCTGTTCTCGTCAAGTGCTTCCAACTCGGCCAGATGGATTTCAACTACTTTATCTGGCTCTTGATGATCATAAAAAGCTATGCGAAGTGAGTTCAATTGAATATCGATGGGTAGGATTACCTCCATTCCATACACCAGAGAATATATGGTCACCTGGGTGGAATTACGAGTCATTATTCGATAAGCCTAGAGGGAATTGGGGAGCTTTCCCGGCCAACTCTTCTTATTATGACCAACCATTTTCTACAAAATGTTAGAGAGGGTTTTGTTGAACACCTCGATCTGTCCATTTTCATATGCAAGATAGTGGGAGGTATGGTTAGAATGGATGTTGTACTTAGCGTACAATTTCTTCATCTCAACTACTCGGATGTTCGCGCCATTATCGGTGAGGATGGCATGATGGAATCCAAATCAGTAGGTGATGTTGGAGCTCACAAATTCAATGATGGAATGGGACTTTAACTCTTTGAGTGGAACTCCCTCTGCCCACTTGGAGAAGAAATCTGTGGAAGTCAAGATGAATCTGCACTGGCGAGCTATCACTGGTGGATATGGTCCCACGACATTGAGTCCCCACACCGCAAATGGCCAAGCGTACTTGGTGGAGTGGAGAGGATCTGGAGGCCGACGCATGAAGTTGGCATAGATCTAGAAAGAATGAAACCTTTTAGTGAACTCTATGTAGTCATGGAACATAGAAAGCCAAAAGTACCACAGTCTCTGGATCTGGTGAGATAGTTTCGGCCCGGTCTGATGAGCCCTGCAGGAACTGACATGAACCTCCTGAATTAATTAGGAAATCTCGATTCCTTGAATGAAAAAAGGAGAACCCATCAAACCTATGATTTTAGTGGATTTTCTCATGACTAGTACCATCCCGGAGGGTAAACTGTAACGCGCGGCGTCGGATTCTCTCATGCTCAACCCGATCTGCTGGGAGATTACCATTCTGGAGATACTCAACAAAAGGGGCTCTCTAGTTGGGGGTCGCTTCAATTACTACATCAAGGGGACCCAATGGTCGTAATGTGGAGGCTCCAGTAGCAAGGTGGCTCACCTATAGACTGTCATCGTCATCTGGGGTGATAGGAGCAATGACTCTTCAGTGTACCATGTGGATAATCAGATCATCTTGCTTGGCCTTTTCAAGTGATGCAGCTAGGCTGGCCAGGGCGTCCGCTTGACCATTCTGAGATTAGGGGACATGAGTAACTTCTAGACGAGATGGGAACTGGGCCATTAGCTGGAGAGTGTGTTTCAACAATGGTACGCGCTTTAGATTTCTAATGACTTAGTCACTGTTGATCTTTTTGATGACCAGTTTTGAGTCCCCTTTCTCATGAAAATAGGTCACATCAATCTCGAGGGCCAACTTGAGGCTGGTGACGAGAGCCTGATACTCTGCCTCATTGTTGGTGCAGCCTTCTAACAATAGGAATGAATAATTCAGAATGACTTGTGCCGTGGTAATGAAGACAATACCCAGACCTACTCTATTGAGTCTAGGATCATTGAGCCTTATATCGGTAGGGCTCCAGGAAGCACAATCGAAGTGAATCTGCCAGCACAGCATGGCTTGGTCTACCGAGAGTATCGACTCATCGGGGAAATCGAGATCCAATGACTGGTTAGCAGGAGCTAGATGGGAAGCAAGGAAGTTTGCCGATGCTTTCCCCTTAATAACCTACTGAGGGAAAAACCTGATGTCAAATTGTTAGATAATCACTGCCCACTGAGCTGGATGACATGTCAACATGGGGCGGTTTAGGATGTACTTCAATGGGTCTATTTGGGACACCAGCTGTACCTCATGATTCTGCAAGTAATGTCGCAATTTCTATACTGCAAATACCAGCGCAAGGTAGCTCTTTTAGATAGGGGAGTATCTGGTCTTTGTATCTAGGAGCATGTGGCTGAGGTAGTAAAGGCTGTTCTCCATCCCCTCATTGTTCTTCTGGGTGATAAGGGTGCTGCGAGATCATTCCAAGGTGGTCACATAAATGACCAACAACTTTCCAGATAGAGGTGGAATTAAGACCGGAGGTTAGAGAAGATATTGCTTGACCTCCTCAAAATCAGTTTGACACTCTTTGTTCCACTCATAGAGTGTACCTTTCTCCATGATCCAAGAAAAGGGCTTACACTTACCGGCCAGATTCGTGATGAATCAGCATATGTAGGCTAAGCAACCTTAAAGACCTCGAAGATCTTGAATGTTTCTTGGAGGATACATCTGGCTAATGGCCTTGATCTTGTCTGGGTCAACCTCAATACCCCTATATCTGACAATGAAGCCGAGAAACCTTCCAGAGGTGACCCCAAAGGCACACTTCAATGGGTTCATCTTCATGTTATGTGAACGTAAGAAGATGAACACTTTCTCAAGGTCTTTGAGATAGTATTGTCGCTGGCAAGATTTGGCCACCAGATCGTCCACATAGCATTCCACTAAACTTTCCAAGGATTGGCTTAAATTTGCGATGCATAGCCCGCTGGTAGGTGGCACCTGCATTCTTTAAACTGAAGGGAATGAATTGGTAACAGAAATTACCTTGCGGTGCCTTGAAGACTGTGAACTCCTCTTCCTCGGGGGCCATTCAGATCTGGTTGTACCCAGAGTACCCATCCATGAAGTAGAGGGCTTGAAATCCAGTTGTAGCATCAATCAAAAATTCCATCATTGGAAGGGGAAAATCATCATTCGGACAGTGATGGTTGAGATAAAGAAAGTCGATGTAGACCCTGATCTATCCATTCTTCTTCCTTACTAGAACAATATTGGCTATCCATTTGAGGTACTGGACCTCCTTAACAAAATTGGCTCTGATGAGCTTGTCAACTTCTGCCTCAACCACGTCACCATGAGAAGGGTGCATCTTTCTGGGAGGCTTCTTGAACCCGCGATGATTTGCTGAGAGACCGAGGTGGTGGATGGATACCAGAGGATCTAGTCCTTACATCTCATCATAACTCCAGGCAAATGCATCACAGTGTTGTTTCAAGAATTCTATATACTTTTGTTTCCCCTCGAGGAGAATAGAGGCACTGATCAATGTGGGTTTTGGGTCTGCCTCGCTACTGAGGTTCACCTATACCAACTAGTCAATTCTGTTAGAGACTACCTATTTAAAGGTGGGAGTAGCATCCTACAAATCCTCTTCTCCACTTATAAAGGAGAGATCCTCAGTGGGAGGAATTTCATATACGTTGTCAGATCCCGACGGGATGCTGGTACCAGCATGAGAAGTAGTGGACACTACATCAGAGGACTCCTGTGATGCCACAACCATAGAGATGAAGAATGTTGATCCAATACCATCTGGCGTTCAGCCCAAGGGTCCACGCTTGATGGTATCGAAGCAATAGTGGCACTTTGGCTTGAGCCAGATAATTCCATCCTGGTGGAACAAGCAAGTATGACGTACTGTCATTTCCATGGGGCGGACATCCTGAAACCTTATGAGAGTAAGAGGCTCCGAGATCACCCAATCCTAATTTGTATAGGAGTATGAGGTGATATTATAACATCACATAATCTTGGGAATGTGTTCCCCCCTTGTTCCTGAAACAACGAAGCATTGTCCCATGTATGTGTTCGTAGCCTCCAATCGGTGGATTGGAAAGATTTAGACGTGATCTAGATCCGTCCACGGGTCGGTCACAATCAGGGCATGCTCGACCTCATTAGCCTAAATCTGCTTGTCTTTGCTTTTGTAGTAGTCAGCATCCAGGTAGTGGGTTCACAAGAGGAAAATGGAGACAAATCATCTTGAATTAAACCCACTTGACCATTAATGGAGTACTTGAGGCACTGGTGATATGATGAGGGAACCGCCACATGTTGGTGGAGTCATGGCCTTCCCATCAACGCATTGTAGGTGGTGTCCTGAGAGACTACCCTAAATTTGGTGCTGGAAACTAGGCCACCAAACTGGGTCTTCAAGCGAATCTTGCCGACCGGTGTCTATTCCATCCTATCATAACCTTGGATTATTAGGTCAGAGGGACTTAGATCATCTTCAGACAATCCTAGTTTTCATAGTGTCCAAGTCGGGATTAGGTTAATTCTAGATCCTATGTCGATAAGACAACGACGAACCTTCACACCATTGAATTGGCCGGTGACATAAAGTGAGAGAATGTGCCCCTGTATGGGAGAACCTTCATCTTCTCCAAGGAATGATATAATTTCCTAACATTTAGCATTCTCAACCGCCTCATCATGAAAAGCTTATGCGGCTGCCACTTCTGTTTCAAACTAGAGAGGGATTCTTAAAGCCTCAGTGAGGGACTCACGCGTATCTGATGGCAGGTGGAGGGTCTCAAGGATGGAGAGCCTTACTAGAATATTGGAAATATTCTTAATAATGTCATACTTCCACACCATGCATGAACTTATGATTGCAGGAGGTCGCTCTATGACAGGAGGTATGGTGGGCCCTACCGGCTGGACCAACAGCTGACTGGTACTGGAAACATCCCGCTGCGCACTTGTAGAAGCCTTTAGAGTGACTACCAGGTGAGGACTAGAAGACTGAGATTGTCCTGTAGCTGGGTGTGTCTAGTCTTGACATGGCTGGGGTGGCTCTGCCTGATCCAGCAACACGAACGGCGGTAAAGGCGGTCCTGATGCCACCAGATGAGAAGGCTGCACGTGCTAAGCACTACGTGGAGCATGTTGCCTAGTTTCGGTAGCATGCACAGTCTGGCTAGAAGTTCTGACCGAGGCACTCTGATGGCCCATATAGCCATGACTCCATCGATGCTGGTAATGGCTGGGGATGTTGGGAGGATCTGTGTGGTGCTCCTCATTGTTAGGAACCATGTAGGGATTTACCAGCTTTATGATGTTAACCGAGGCATACCTTGGTCTATCACTCAAAGAGTCATCCACTACTGGACAGATTCTGGGAGGGACCACCATATCAGGGGTCATGAAGTCACGAAGAGTACGAGATGATTATGGCATCAACATGGGACTTTTCTTCCCCTCAAGTCACCAGTGTTTTCTCTTCTGGGAAGAGTCCGACTGAGACGACGATGTAGTAGTTGTGACTACAGCTTCTGAATGCTCTGACCAATTCAGGCGCACCCAAATGAAACCATGGGAATATGAGACTATTTTACGATCCATCCAGTCATCATACTTATGGGACCCATGACTGGAAACCTGCTGCCACTCACCCTCACTATCACTGCTATTATCTGGCCCCACAAAGATACATGCCACCTGTGCCAGAGCTAGACCTAACCGAACTATGTTGTTATCTACCTAGTATAGAGGCCAATCTTTGAACACATAGAACCTATTGAGAGTGTTCCCTAGGATCTGGTGATAGGGGTAGTAATCAGGGCGATCCGTGAGGTTCATCTCTTCCGGCATTCGATACTCAGGCAAACGTAGAATCCCCTACTCTAAGGCACCACAGAAGTAACCAGGGACCTGTACCTCATTAAATTAGTAGGTCCAGTTTCTCCTATCCAAAAAGGGGGCCCTTGGATCTTGACCCTATCAAGGGGCTGGAGGATCCTTCTGAGGAGGTGGAGCTTGGTTACCTCGCCTGGGTGGTGGCGGCGCATTGTGTGGGGCACCTGACGATTCTGAGGTGGGTGCTGCAGGGCTGAAGGCTGCACCTAAGTTTGAGGACCTCTGTGAGGCTATTGAGGTGGCTCCATTGGTAACAAGTCTAGTTTCCTGGGGGCCTCTATTTGATCCACTACATTGGGCTCATCCCTGGCATCCCTTCTTGCGGGGATCGTAGGAGGCTACAGACGTGCCTATTTAGCTTGTTGTAAAGCTTCCTATAGGCACTTGTCTTATCAGAATAGTCTCAAAATCCCCCAAGATAGTTCTGGGTGATCAGAGTGGGGACCAGTTTCGTCTTGAAATTTCCTACGCACATCCTCAAAAATTTATCCTAAGTCAACGACATGTCAAGGGAATACGTTAGTCCTTTCCACCGGGCGACAAAGCAGATAACGCGCTCATCATGCCTTTTCTTTCCCTTGAATAGGTGCACGATACTCATCCTCCACATGGTAGAGTTTAAATGGTAGAGGAATTGCCTATGGAGGTCCTCCCAGCCGGTTACTAATCCTATGAGGAGCTGGCTATACCAGACAGATGTAGTGCCTTCCAATATCTGCACAAAACATCAAAGCTTGGCGGCCTCCTGCTACGCTGGGGTCCCCAACATGGGGACACACCTTGAGGTAAAGTGGGATAGGTGCTATGGTGGGTCCCCTGTCCTATTGGAGGGGGAAAATGTGTGATTCCAGAAACCCGGGGGTGCTGAAATATCATCCACCCACGCCGGATAAGGCTTACCATTGGGCGGAAGTGCCACCTGTCATGTCTCTAAGGCCTCGAGATGGGCAATGAGTGCTGCTATTAGATCATCTGGGTAGGGGTTCCTGTCTGGACGAGGATCCCTGACCACCAGTGCATTGGAGGGATCTTCAACATGATAAGGCATCCCAACGGCTCATGGAGCGACTGACACAATGCATCCTTTTCAGGGTCTTCCTCCGTCTTCTACACTGAGCCGCATGGGTTATAGGGTTTGGAGGCTCCAAGATGATCTTTACCCTTACCGTGATTCCGGCTAATGACTAATGCTTTGGTGGGTGTAGGGAGACCCACTATGCTCGTCTGTTGATGAATAACCCTTCCCAAGGGATCAAATAGAAGTGGCATGCCTTCAGGGGGTAGGTCCCCATCGAGGAGCTCTAGCTCATTTTCCTCTTCCGATAGGCTGGCCATGTTTACTGCCACTCTACCAGGGGGCATGTCCTCAATATCACCCAGCGAGTTGGGCTGCCGTTGAATAGGACAGAAGAGGAGGGAAACATACGTCCCCCATCCATGGATATACACACTGGGAGATGCATCCTTGATAATCTTGAGGAGTAACTTGAAACTATGAATGCATCGCTATTGGAGGTCCCTATGGTGGCCTGGTGACTCCGGGCGTTGGACCACAGGGAGTGCGACCAAATCAACCAGACGACATTGTTCACCAAGGTCCTCGAAATGCGCTTGGCTCTTAGGGTAAGCCACCTGCTGATGACGAAGATGGAAATGAGTCAACCAGAGGGTTTGACGGAAACACTCAACTTCTTCTTGGATGAGGGATTATGTCGCACAAAAATTCAGCCCTGCAACCGACCAAAAAATCTCAGGGAAGTGGTAGGCCGCAAGGATATCCCATAAGTTCCTGGGCTCAGATTTAGGGTCTGGCCATTCATTGCCCCACTCGTCAACTAGAGGCAGCTGGGGAACATGTAGCGGTACCGAAGCAGACCACTGGAAGGGTAGGATGGCTGGTGGGGAATATGACTAACGAGCTGACAAACTGCCATATCTCAGGCTATCATCCGAAGAGCGAAGTGACTTAACCATGACGTTGCGGTAAGAAGAGATGACTACCGCACATTCTGGCCAGGGACTATGACAGCTGGTGGTGGACCACACTACTACTCGTCCACCATTGGCCCCAAGAATAGCTCTCTGTGATCTCTTGTCAAGGTAGAGAGTGATTCTGGTGAGGATGGTGGAAATTTCACCACCGTAACCTAGGTATTTTCAAAATTTTCATCTTCCTGGATATACCTGTGGAGGGAGGTGGGAATCCGATGGACCTCTCATTTTTTAATTATGAGGATAAGTGCCTTGTACCTTCCACAACCCTCGAAATGGAGGATCTCGGTGAGTGATCCATCGCTGAATCGTATTCCGCCTCAAAGTCAGAGAAGAAAACCAGTTTGATCTCAGTCGGAATCTTATTAGCATTATTTTTATGGCGGAGATGACCCACCCTCCTGCCCTGGGATGGTTCTTCAGGACAGGGTAGATATCTGGAACGATGAGGTCCTTCGACCGTACTGGTGCTGGGGAAGAGTGGACTTCCGCCTGAGTAAGATGGGGATCATGGATCACTGGGACAAATATCAAATGGTATATGGGGAGGACCTCCGTGGGAAGTGCTGGAGCGGGCAGGACCTCTGCTCTAACTGATAGGAGTATGGGTAGGACCTCCATTATTGCTTCCCCTGGATTATTTAGTGTAGGGAAGGTCCTCGTACTGGTCGAGTCGAACATGGGTAGGACCTCCATGTTGGGTGGTAAAGAGAAGATGGACTTCACCCCTTTGATTGCTGAGGCAAGGAGGACCTCCGCCGGCTGTTGTGAGAACATGGTGTGGGCCCCCATGCTGGAGATTGATCGGATGAAAAACATCCCCACACCATCGGTTTGTGTCAGGTGGGATGACTCCATACCCGATGTAATGAGAATGAGAGAGGCTTCCATTCCGAGCTTGGAAGTGGGGAAGACCCGCGTTCTCCATAGTGGTGGTACGGTGAGGGCCTCCGTACTAGCAGCGGCCCCTACCTGCACCGGCAGCCGAGAGAGTCAACCCAGCTTGCCTGTGGGGTGGTTGAGGCCTCGATCCGTGCCAGGTATACAAGTTACCCTAATCAGAATACACAAGGGGTTGATGATATATGTTGCTGGTGGCCTGAACCACAATAGTTGCTGACGTTGACAACCCTTTGTGGGCATCCTCCTCAGCCTATGCTCGATGCTGGCGTTGGGTAGACCAGACCGGGGCCAACGGTATTAGTGCGTGGCTTACCTGATCCTTGACTCTTGGGACCGGACGACGGCACTGGCGTGGCCTAGTGGGATCCCACCTTGGGGGCCCCTGAATCGGGATCCTGACCGGGCTGGCCCGAACATCCCCTACCTCATTGGTGTAGGGGAGAGAGTCTTCGAGGCGTTTTGGGGAGAGTCTCCTGAAATGATTGTACATTGGAGTGGGGATAATTGGATCCCTTCGCGGCCCTTGGGGGCACAATGGTGATGAGGCATAGATGCCTCTAGATCTCGGCGGGCCATATCCCGAGTCGGGATAATCCCCTCCTCCTCCTACTGGCTTACGAGGTCATTGATCACTCTCCGCTGAATGAATTCAGATGGGAAGATAGGGCATGGGTGCCCAACGTTTATAGGCATGGAGATTTTCACTAAAGCGGTGGAGCTGCGCGGGACTGCCGTGTCGGCATTGCCCCTAACCCTATGTCGGTGGGCGTACGATGATCAAATTCCTGCAACAGCTTGGTTCCTGAAAATCAAGGAGATTAACCCATTAGTGCTGAAAGGAAAGGAATTGATGACCAGTTCCCCAATTACATTCCATATTCCATGGCTAGTAATATGGATCCATGTTGATAATGTTGCAGACCGGGATTTCCAACGTTTTGACTGCCCCAACTTCTAGTGAGTTTAACAACAGGCCCACAATTTTCTTGGCAGGACCTGGCACCAGATAGTTGGATCCGGTGACATGCTAATCCACTGATTTCTTGACTACTACTAATCTCTATATTGAGGAGAATATTTTCATGTAGATTTCACCATTTTTTTTATGACACTTTCTTCGGGGCCCGCACATCCGTCTGTTCAAGGATGACAAAGACATGCTAACTGTTGCCCCACATTCTCAATTTCTTATGGTGGGTGAAATACATCCCTAATTCAGAGACATTTCATCCTTGATCAAAATGGGATGATGGGATGTCAGTTCTTCCTTCCTTGGATTCCTCCTTGGAACTCGTTACCTCATTTGGGTCTCCCTTATAGACTTAAGATGTTGTTCGTAAAACTCTCCCCAGTGCCATATATTCATGGACACCAGTTAATTACACCGCTTTTGTCGGGATATTCCAACGGGTATGGTGAGGAAAAAAACCTTCGGTCGGGGAATTATTCACGTTGGACATCACTAGCATTTCTGGATGCTGGGACACTAGCACGTTTGGGTTTCTTCCCCTTATTATAGGGCTTCTCGAGGGTGCAGAAGCCTGAGGTGTCCTGCGTCAAATGTGGGGAATTATATGCCACATGCATGTATCAAAGGTTTTCCTCAACTTTCCATGTTTAACACAGGGTATGCCGGAGGGTTAACGTCTAATGGATATATATCAAACTGATTGGAACACTAGCTAGAGTGGATCAGGCAGGTGATACCCCTGGAGGGAACACTGATGTTGGGGATAACACGTGCTTAGCTACTCGATTGTTGTTAAAGGGAATGAGGAATGAGGTGGAATGATCCCACTAGGATGTGGTGACCCAGATGAGGAATGATGTGGCATGATCTTACCGGGATGTGGCGGTCCGAGTAAGAATCAAAATGGATGGTTGATGGTTAAGTGAAGTGGGTGGAGAACGAGATGGAGTCGACTTGAGGATGAAAGTGATGTTGGGATTGAGTGTCAAAGATACCTCCTACATATCCCTATGACAGGGAATCAAAGTCCTCATAGTTTATCTAATGATGACTTACCATCGATTGGGGACTTCAATGGCTTTCCGCAGTATGAGTTCACAATGGCTTACTGCTGGATGAGGTCAGAACGGCTTACCACTGGATGGGGTCACAACGGCTTACCCATGGATGGGGTCACAAAGGCTTACAGCTAGATGGAGTCACAAAAGCTTACCACTGGATGGGGTTGATCCTCAGGGAGGCTTCCTATGTACCTTTACTTGGCAAGGATCAAAGTCCACATAGTTCGGGATGGTGGATGCAGTTTAACGTCATGCAAGACGAAAAGGGGGCATGCATTTTAACGTCATCTGGGACGATGGTGGTCTGACGTGAAGGAGGTCGGAACCAATGGATGGTGGGATTGAACCTCGGGGATGCTTTTTACGTACCATTCCTTGGAAAAGATCAAAGTCCACATAGTTTGGAATGCCGATAGACTGACGTGAAAATGGTCTAGACCAATGGGTGTTGGGCTTAAACCTCAGGGATGTTTCCTACATACCTTTCCTTGGAAACGATCAAAGTCCACGTAGTTCAGGATGGTAGTGGACCAACGTGAATATGGTCGGGACCAATGGGTTTTGAGATTGAACCTCAGGGAGGCTTCTTACATACCTTGCCTTAGCAAGGATCAAAGTCCATGTAGTTCGGGATGAATGTGAGGCTTACACTGTAGGCTTCTCGGAGAGGATGTCATGGTCGATACTTACTCTAAGCCCATGTGAGTCATGCTCGGTGTGAGAAACAAGAGGTATAAAATACCTGACGATGACATCGTGAAAGGTGAATTCATGTGAAGTGGAGTGGGGCTTACTCGTGGTTAGCATCCCAAAGAGGAAACATGGGCTTACACATGGTTAGCGGCCCAAGGTGGTGGAGATTGGGACTTACTCTAGAGTAGAGGCCCAGTGGAGACAAATCCCAATAGGAGAGGGATTTGGTACCAAAGAAAGGAGGGGTATGGTGTCCATCCCCCCCTCTATGGTCCTTGGGACCAAATAAGAAAGGAGGAGCAGGGATGCTACCTCCTGCAAGAAAGGCTAGGGGCTTACACCAAGGTGGTTTCCCTATCCCCGTAGACAAACGCCACTCCAATAAAGAGGATCTCATTCCATCTGAGGAATTATTTCACTACCGTAGAGGCTAGTGGGTGTAGATAATGTTCAAGATGGGGTACCCCGTGTATGATGCAAGGGGCGATGTCACAGTTTAATGTCATGTGCTGAGGACGATGGTTCTTGACAGTTTAACATCCTGTATCTTGGACAATGTGAGTTCTCTTTTCACCCCTAGGACTTACATAACCGATACCCACCTGCCTTTGAGGGAAGGAAGGCATCAAAAATTCCGCGGTGAAGGGGTGTTATAGAGATATCCATTGGAGGGTCCACGTTAGTGTGGCTATGCAAATAAGAAATAGCCGTTAGCATGCCTATGTGAAAAATAATGAGGTGGAGCAACACAATGAAAAGTGCTGCCCGATGGACTTTAAAATTTCTCCGTGCAAACCCAAGGGGATTCATGGGAAGAGAGTGCATGATGCAGGTGTGTTGCGCATAATACGGGCTCGGACAAGGTGCCTTAAGGTGAGGGAACACATGGAGTGAGCATAAGAGAATGAGTTTTGGGGAAAGATAAAAGGTTTGTGCGCAAGATACAAGGATTATGATAGAGATAATATTTTCATTATTTTTCATATGTGTTTCAATGATTTAACCCCTCCCAATTAATCAATTTGAGCTGATTTGTATCATTTTAGTGATTTTGTGAATTATGGGTTTAATTGTGGAAATTTGTTAATTCTGAAAATTTAGCATTTTTGTGTAGCTTCTTTATTTCGAGCATATCTTTTACATTGTTGATCCAAATTGTGTGATTCCTTTTTTTAGGCTTTCTATGATTGTGGGATTCAGCTTTTTCTTCTAGACCTTGATCCTATTACAAACACACGGGGCCAGATAAATCAATCAATAGAAGAAAGTTTTTTGGGTGACAGAATGAACCCCACCATAATTAATGAATTATATAACAGGATACACATGTAAAAATGAGGTGATTCCAGCTGGAATAGAAAGAGGACTATGCGAATAATTTTCACAATAATTTTCATGAATAAATTAGTTCATTTAAGCATACATTTAATGCAAACACTGAGAGGAAGTTGAAGAGTCACCTCGGGCAGAAAAAGATGTCATTAGTAATTCGAGGATAACTTTTGAGAAACTTTTCTGAATTCAATGATATTTTGAGGAAGAATGAATACGACAAAGGGGAACCACATTTATGAAGACTCCTTCCCAAGATTCGGCCATTTATTATGCCAACCGGACTCAAACTTTCGGTGGAGTAATTTTGGAGGGAAATTCTCAACTCCAGAAGTCTACAAATAAGAGTGTTCACTTCCATTCAAAGGGGTTGAAGAAGGTGCAAGAGGGGATGTGATGGATTATTTAGTTCTTTAAGTTCTTTGTATTTTTTTAATTAGTCTCATCATGCTCTCTTCTTCCCCTTTAAACTCTAATACCCTTCACATGGAGGGGTAAAAGCTTTTAGTGATCGATGAAGGGGTAGTTTCCCTTTTGTAATGTCAGAGTTTTGTGATTAAATGTAAAACCCTCTTTTTCTTTTGAATGACTTCTATTATCACTGTTTCCCAAATATCTTAATGTAATAATGTTCTGATTTTGGTGTATTCATTTTTAATATCTTTGGTTAAAGACTTTTAATCTCCCTCCGCCTAGTGCAATTTGTCTCGATCGAGCATATTGTGTTTGGAGGTGAGTGTCCAGCGATCGTTGGCACGTGTGTAGAACTAGTAGACTTTTTCTAAATTTATAAGGATAAAAAATTACCAATCAGGACTTGCCTTAGTTTTTTAGGGATTGTTTATGAACTTCCATGCACATAGGAGTGATTTCAATTTTCTTCTTTAACCAAGGGTGATAGATAGCTCGATCGAGGAGTCTTTCATTTTTCATTCAAAAGGAAGAGAGGTAAGATGATATTTTTGACTTTGATGACATTACAAAAGGTGATACTACCCTGACACCATCACTCTCTTCATCCATTAGTGTTCAATCTTTCTTTTAAATTTCTTTCTTTATTATTCAACTTAAATATTTTCAAAAACAACCTCTTCTTATTTATTTAATTTAAGTGAAAAACATAATTGTTGTGCACTCCTCTTTGGAGACAACCTAGTTTACCCACTTTAATACATTTTAACTTAAGTTTTATTTGTTTTTGTCACACCCCACGATAGACATGTGTCAGTACCTGGCACCGTTGTCGGGTAGGTAGTGCCAACAATTTTTTTATTCTCTGTTTATTTTCTCTTTTCTTATTTTCATTCAAAAGTTGCATGACTAGTACCTCGAACACTGAAAATTTCCCTATTGGTCCTAATATAGAAAGAACATTGTAGAATAGGCTCAGAAACCTCAATCAGCAACCTGAATTTGAGGAAATTTCTCTTACAAAATCGAGTGAAACTTCAAGTGTTCACTCTAAGCCCGTCATAATGGATGAAAATGAAAACCCAACTCTCAGAGACCTTTGTGACCCACAATTCCTTAATCAGAATAATCAACTTTTCATGACAGTGTTACGAAATGATTTTGAGATGAAACCTAACATGATTCCATTTCTTCCAAAGTTTCATGGCTTGGCAGGTGAAGATCCCAACAAACATATTAAAGATTTCACACAAGTCTGATAAACCTTCAGACCACGTGGAGTAGCTGAGGAACAAGTAAAGTGGAAGGAGTTCCCATTTTCATTGGAAGGATCTATGAAAGAATGGTTGTATGGTCTACAACCTAGAGATGTGGATGATTGGAATGACCTGGTGAGATGCTTCATGCAAAGATTCTTCCCTGCCTCTAGAAGAATAGCCATTAGAAAGGAGATCTATTCCATCAAATAATCATCTGTAGAAACCCTTTACGAGTATTGGGAAAGATTTAAAAACCTATGTTCCAGATGACCACATCAATCCATTGAAGATCATCACTTTCTTATCTTCTTCTATCAAGGATTACTGGACAATGATAGGAACCTTCTTGATGCATCATCTGGAGGTGCATTTATTGAAAATTTACCAGAAGAAGACAAAGGTTTGATTGAGAAGATTTATCATAACTCGCAAAAGTTTGGTACAAGAGGTACTGACACAAGAGGTATTCATGATGTACGAAATTCTCATCCATCACCCTTACTAGAAAGTAAGATTGAAGAGATATCTATTTTGGTGAGACAGATGGCCTTGAAACAAGTGGGTGACCCACAATCACCGGCTAAGGTATGTGGTTTATGCTCATCACTTGATCATTTCACTGACCAATGTTCTGAAATACAGGGAATGGAAACTTGTGTGGAAGCTTTTTAGTAACAAAAATTCCAACAAAATCAAGGATAGAGAGAGCCAAAACATGTTCAATATGGGTTTGGAAATCAGAAGAATCAATCTAGACCCCCATTCCATAAACAATTCCAAAACCCCCACAATTTAAACAAAAGTAATCTTATAGCCAGCCTTCTCACCACCAACCACCCACTTTCTTAAAACCCTATGAGAATCCATCAACCAGTTCACAACCCATAATTTTGAACCAATAACATATATCTGATATTGAGGGGCTGAAAGACTCTGTAAAAGAATTGTCTACCAAGTTTGAAGGTCTCATAGACTTTCTAACCAAAAATCCTGGGAAACTTCATTACCAAACAATCTCAAAACCAAAGGAGAATGTCAGCATGATAACAAAAAGAAGTGGAAAAGTGCTCTCACCACCAGAATCCCATGAACCTGAAACAAAACCACCTGAGTTGAGGGAGAATGAAGTTGTAAACTCTGAAAATTATATGAAAATTCATTTTGAAGAAGAGAAGAAAGTGGAGGAAGAGAAGTATAGGACAAGGAAAAAGAGACAAGAAACACCATTTAAAAGGAAACAAAGGGAGAATAAAGACATACCCCCTCCATTTCCATCAAGGATGATTGAATCAAAGAAATTATAGGAGGAAGAACTTTAAAAAGAAATTCTGGAAACCTTCCAGAAAGTGGAAATCAATATCCCCTTACTTGAAGCAGTCAACAAAAATTCCCAAGTACGATAAATTTTGGAAGGATCTTTGCACCAAGAAGAGGATACTTCAAGGTAATGAATAGATTAACTTGGGAAGAAGTGTCTCAACCCTTATCACACCACAATTTCTAACCAAATTTCAATATCCAGGGACATTTTCTATTCCATTCACCATTGGTTCTTTAAATTTCTCTAATTCTTTGTGTGATCTAGGTGCTTCAATTAATGTATTTCCTCACTCAGTATACACTTCTTTGAAGATGGGAGACTTGAATCCCACAAGAGTGGTGGTCCATCTTGTAAACAGATCCATAGTTTTCCCTACAGGAGTTTTGGAGGATGTCCTTGTGAAAGTCAAAGATCTCTTGTTCCCAGCTGACTTCTACATGCTCAATATGGAAGAAGATATAATCCCATCACACTCACCCATCATTTTGGGGAGACCTTTCTTGAAGATGTCCAAGACCATCCTCAATGTCCATGAGGGTACACTCACCATGAAGTTTGGGGAGAGCACTATCCACTTCAATATTTTGAATCCATGAGGCACCCATCGGATGATCACTCCCTCTTTTAAATTTCCCATGAAGTTGGTGCAGAAACCATTGAAGAATCAGGTATGTTCTATGAATTTTTAGACTTAGTAGAGACTTCTTCCATTGAAAATATCATTGAACACGTGGATTCCCATCATGCTGGAGATTCTGATTTCATCTGGGAGGAAGATGTAAAATATGATTTCTTTGATGATTTGTTAAATGATGAGGAAGATGATATGGTTTCTTGTGTGTAGGAGGTACATAATTTGGAAGTGGGAAATGTCAATTTAGTTTCATCCCTTGAGCATCCCCCTGATTTGGAACTCAAACCACTCCCCACTTATTTGAAATATTTGTACCTTAGGGAGGGAGAGAAACTACCACTGATAATTTCTAATAATCTCTCTAAAACACAAGAGAAATCATTGATTGTTCTTTTGAGAGAGAATATCCAAGAGATAGGGTGGAGTTTAGGTGATATTCGAGGAACCAACCCAAAAATATGCTCACATAGAATTTTTCTTGATGGAGATTTCAAACCTTTCAGGAAACCCCAAAGGAGGTTGAATCCAACTTTGATGGAGGTTTTGAAGAAGGAGATTGAGAAGCTATTGGAAGCTGGGATCATCTATCCCATCTCAGATTCACAGTGGGTTAGTCCAATTCATGTAGTTCCAAAAAAACTATCCTAACCACTGTGAGGAATGAAAAGAATGAATTAATCCCTTTGAGAATTCAAAATAGTTGGAGAGTGTGCATTGATTTTAGGAAGTTGAATCAAGTCACTCATAAAAATCATTTCCCCATTCACTTCATTGATCAAATGTTAGAGAGATTGGATGAGAGAACTCATTATTTCTTTTTGGATGGATTTTCAAGTTATTTCTAGTTACCCATTTCTCTTAAGGATCAAGAGAAGACAACCTTTACATGTCCCTTTGGCACTTTTTCATATAAAAGGATGCCATTTGGATTATGTAGTGCTCTAGGTACATTTCAGAGGTGCATGGTAATTATATTTTCTAATCACATTGAATATTTCTTGGAGGTTTTCATGGATTATTTCATGGTTTTTGGAAAATATTTTGACCATTTTTTGAAAAATATGGAAAAAGTTTTGAAAACCAACATTGAAAATAATCTTGTTCTAAATTTTGAAAAGTGTCATTTCATGGTTGAGAGAGGTATTATTATTGGTCATTTAATTTCCAAAAAGGGTATTAAAGTTGATAAGTCAAAAATTAAAGTGATAAATTCCTTGCCTTACCCAACTTGTGTGAAGCATGTTAGATCTTTTTTAGGACATGCAAGATTCTAGAGGAGGTTTATAAAGGATTTCAGTAAGGTTTATCTTCCTCTCTCTATATTTCTTTTGAAAGATTCTGATTTTTATTTCAATGGTGCATATAGGGAATCCTTTGATGAGATGAAGAGGAGATTGATTGAACCACATGTGATGCAGCCACCAAATTGGGAAGAACCATTTGAGCTACTTTGTGATGCTTCCAACCAAGCAGTTAGAGCAGTCCTTTCTCAGCGTATTGAGGGCAGGCCACAAGTCATTGCATATGCTTCAAGGACCTTGTATGCAGCTCAATTAAATACACAACCATAGAAAATGAGTTTTTAGCAATTGTTTTTGCTTTGGAAAGATTTAGATCATATCTTCTTGGAACTAAAGTATCTGTATTTTCTGATCATGCAGCTCTCAGGTACTTGATGAAGAAGTCTGAAGCTAAACCGAGGCTGGTGAGATAGATGAAACTACTGCAGGAGTTTAACATATAAATCAAGGACAAAAAGGGATCAGAGAACCAAGTTGATGATCATTTAAGCAGACTTCCCAACACTGCTATAGCTGAAATTCCCGAAAGAGAACCACTAAATGATAACCTTCCAGGAGAGAGGTTGTACATGGTTAGAGTAGAAGTGACTTGGTATAATGACATGGTAAATTATCTAGTAACATCTCAGGTCCCATATCATTTCAATTCTCATCAAATTCCCAAACTGAAAGCTGAATCTGGATATTATATTTGGGATGATCCATTTATTTGGAAGATTTTCAATGATCAAGTGATAAAAAGATGTTTTACTAAGAGTGAAATTGAATCTTTATTTAATTTTTTTCACACATTAGCTTGTGGAGGCCACTTTGGACCTCAAAGAATAGCAAGGAAGGTTTTAGAATCTGGAATTTATTGGCCAACCATTTTTAAATATTCTCATGAATTTTTCAAAAGGTGTCCAAAATTTTAGTTTTCTGGAAACATTTTAAAGAGCCAAGAAATTCCCCAATAACCACTTAATTTTTGTAAGATTTTTTAATTCTAGGGAATAGATTTTATGGTCCCTTTCCCAATGTCATTTGGAAATTCTTATATCTTGCTTGCAGTTGATTATATTTCCAAATGGGTGGAAGTAAAAGCCACCAGGACTGATGATGCTAAAAGTGTTTGGGATTTTGTCAAGACTAACATATTTTGTAGGTTTGGAGTGCCTAGATCCATCATCAGTGATCAAGGAACTCACTTTTTTAATAGGAGAATGGAGGCTTTGCTGAAGAAGTATGGGGTGCATCATAAAACATCAACTCCCTATCACCCACAAAAAAATGGTCAAGCTGAAGTGTCCAACAGAAAAATCAAAGGAATTTTGGAGAAGACTATTATAACAAATAGAAAGTATTGGAGAAAAAAGATGGGAGACACATTATGGGCTTATAGGACAGCCTACAAGACCCCGATTGGAATGAGTCCATATAGGCTGATTTATGGGAAAAAGTTGTCACCTACCTGTGGAACTGGAGCATAAGGAATATTGGGCTGTTAGGAAGATGAGTTTGGATCTTTAAAGTTCTGGGAAAGAGAGTAGGTTGCAGTTATAGGATATGGAGAAAATTATAAGAGAATCATTTGAAAATTCCAAGATTTACAAAGAGAGAACAAGAGTGGCTCATGATAAGCTGATCCAACCAAAATAATTTCATCATGGAGATAAAGTGTTTCTTTTCAATTCAAGACTCATGATGTTGCCAAATTGTGAAGGATTTATAGAAGGATCCATTCAATATTAATGGGAATAGGCTGAAGAAATTACATGGGACCATTCCATCAGATCCGGTGGAGGAGATCCCACTCCTCCAACCAGTCTATCAATAAGAACCATCAGGTTATACCTCTTCTTTACACTTGCTTGCTGTTGTGATTCATTTTAAAATATTCTTACATGTTAAATACATTTGAATGAATTGAGGACAATTCACCATTTAAGTGTAGAGGAGGGAACCTTTATATTATTGTAATTTCATTTTTTTGTTTTAAAAAAAGAAATTAAAAAATTCCGTGTTTTCAAAATTTTGTGTGTTTATTTTTCAGTTTTTGGTGCATTTTTGAAACTTTTGAGCTAAAATGATTATCATTTCTATTTTTGAAACCCATGTCATTGAGTGAACCAATTGATTCCCTGAAACTGAGATTAAATGAATGCTGAAAATGATTTTTTTTCAAGTTCAATTCTTTGGGAATTGAACCAATTTTTGTATCTCATGCCATATTTCACTATCATTATCTTTGAAATCACTTTCCTGTGAGGCTTATGAACCATTTTTGTCATATTATTTTCATTCACCTCACTTCTTGAGAGAACCAAACCATGCTTGTTTTAACCAGAATTTGATTTATTCCTTTCGAAACTTGAGGGTTTGGGGTACATGAGTTTTAAATGATTGAGGCATTTCCTTAGTTTTAAAGCCCCATTTAAAGATAATAACTTTCATTATGGCCTACCTTGTACATTTAATCCTTGTATCCCTTAGAATCTATAAACAGCCTGTTAGGTTAGCCACATTACAAGACAATTTTCCCTATCCAACCTTCTCTTGAAGTGAAATTGCATGATCTAGTTGAACTTAAGTGTGAGGGAAGCTGTCTTGTGTTGTGCTAAATCATTTGGTGAAACTTTGGGAAGAAAATAAAATGATGAAGAGATGTGTGTGCTGATGAAAAATCATTCTGTTGAAAGCTGTGCCTTTTCTATAGTTTTCATGATAAGAGAAGTTGTGCCTTTCTGGAGCTTCTAATGGAAGAAGAAATATGTGCCTTTTCTAGAGCTTTCAAGAAAAATAATGTTTGAGAAGATTGAAATTTTTGCTGCTGAGATGTTTGAACATTTCTTGAGATGTTATGATGACGGAGCTTAATTTCTACTAAGGGGAGTGAGAATAATACCATACTTGAGTGAAAATTATAACTGTGCCATTTTACTTCAAAAAGAACCAAGCCCTCCTCATTCTGCCTCAAAATTTTTTTCACATGAAAATCCTACCAACCAAAAGCCACAGAACAAACTTGAAAAGTTCTCATGATATAAACATGTCTTTTAATTACATCAGGTGGATAAGTATGAGTTTGTAAAACCTATGGTGACCCTTGCACTGGTTTGGATGAGAACAACTTTGTTGAAAATTGATATTTGTGAGATGAGAGAAAACTCATGCGAGGTAGGTGTCTTGTGTGCATGGGAAGAGAAATGAAGAGGAAAAATATTTCATGATCTGATTTGAGAACATGGAATAATTTTTATGGATAAGGCATGATATATTTTATTTCTTGGTGTGGAATTGGTGGATCTTAATGGCATGGTTTTGAATTTTCTTTGATTTGATTATGATTTTGACTTGACCAGGAGTCCAAGTGCTAAGTGTGGAGGAATTGATAGAGATAATATTTTCATTATTTTTAATATGTTTTTTAATGATTCAACCTCTCCTAATTAATCAATTTGATTTTATTTGTATCATTTTAGTGTTTTTTTGAATTTTGGGTTTAATTGTGGAAATTGGTTAATTCTAGAAATTTAGCAGTTTTGTGTAGCTTCTGTATTTAGAGCATATCTATTACATTGTTGGTTAAAATTGTGTTATTACTTTTTTTAGGATTTATATTCTCTTGGGATTCAAATTTTTATTCTGGTCCTTGATCCAATTCCAAACACATGGGCCCAGATAAGTCAATCAAGGGAAAAAGTTTTCTGGATGACAGAATGAACCCCACCATAATTAATGAATTATATCTCTGGCTACACATGTCTAAATGAGGTGATTACAGCAGGAATATAAATATTACTCCTCGAATCATGTGCACAATAAATTTCCTGAAGAAATTAGTTCATTTAATCATCCATTTAATGCGTACAATGAGAGGAAGTTGAAGAGTCACCTTGGGCCGAAAACGTTGCCATTAGTAATTTGAGAATAAATTTTGTGCCACTTGTCTGAATATGATGAGATTCTAAGGAAGAATACATAAGACATAGGGGAACAACATTTATGAATAATAAATCCCAAGATTCGTCCATGTATTTTTCCAAACTAACTCAAAATTTTGGTGGAATAATTTTGGAGGGAAACTCTCAACTCAAAAAGTCTATAAATAAGAGTGTTCACTTCCATTCAAAGAGGTTGAAGAAGGTGCAAGAGGGTCTCTGTTGTATTATTTAGTTCTTGATGTTCTTGGTATTTTCTATTTTCTTTTTACTTAGTTTCATCATGCTCTCTTCTTCCCCTTTCAACTCTAACACCCTACACATGGAGGGGTAAAACCTTTGATCGACCGGGGAAGGGGGAGTTTCTCTTTTGTAATGTCGGAGTTTTGTGCTTAAATGTAAAACCCTATTTTTCTTTTTAATGGATTCTATTTTCACTGTTTCCCAACTATCTTAATGCGATCATGTTTTGATTTTGGTTTATTCATTTTTAATATCTTTGGTTAAAGACTTTTAATCTCCCCCCACCTAGTGAAATTTGTCTCGATCGAGCATATTGTGTTAGGTGGTGAGTGTCCAGCAATCGTTGGAACGTGTGTAGAACTAGTGGACTTTTTCTAAAGTTATAAGGATCGAAAATTCCCGATCGGGAATTACCTTAGTTTTCTAGGGATTGTTTAATAATTTCCATGCACATAGGAGTGAGTTCTATTTTCTTATTTAACCAAGGGTGATAGATAACTCGATCGAGGATTCTTTCATTTGTCATTCAAAAGGAAGAGAGGTAATATGATCTTTGTGAATACGATGACATTACAAAAGGTGATCCTACCCTGAACCCATAACTCTCTTCATCCATTATTGTTCAACCTTTCTTTTTAATTTCTTTCTTTATTATTCAACTTAAACATTTTCAAAAACAACCTCTTATTCTTTTTTTAATTTATGTGAAAAACATAATTGTTGTGCACTCCTCTTTGGAGACAACCTAGGTTACCCACTTTACTAGATTTTAACTTAGGTTTTATTTGTTTTTGTCACACCCCATGACATGCACGTGTCATACCGTGTGCAAGATGAAGGGGTTGCATGCAAGAGGGAAACATTGCATGCAAGAGGGAAACATTGCACGCAAGATGGACTGGTTGCACAGAAGAGGGAGGGGTTGCACTTAAGACAGACAGTTTGCATGCAAGAAGGATGGGTTTAACAAAGACAGAGGGGTCGCGCGCAAGAGCACCTGACACAGAGGGAACTTGAATGAAAAAGTGGATCCCTTGTGCACAAATGACTTGGGGAGAAAAGGAATTCTCGGGGATCAGGCCCATAAGGGCCCACCCGAAGGGGCCCCCTCGGGGGACATGTTGCACAAAATCTAATACTTGAAGGCCTTGGGGTTTTTTGCGTGATCATGGAAGGTGTGGTTTTGGCGCAATAGAGCGTCATTTTGTCATCTTTTACTGTCCTGGAAGGGTGGGGATACCTTTCATTTTATAACTGGAGTCCTCGGGACGACAAGCAAAGGGGCCATGTGTGCAAACTCCCGCTGGATGACGCCCTGGGCGTGCAAAGGGGCTCGGGTGCACAAAATCCTACCAGAAATCGCCTTTTGTGCGGAAACGGGGTCGGGCGTGCAAACTCCCGACCGAATTCACCTTGGGCACAGAAATAGGGTCGGGCATGCAAACACCCGGTTGACATTTCCTTGTGCGCAGAACCGAGTCTGAGTGAAAAAACAACCGGTTGACGTCGCCTTGTGCTCAGAACCAGGATTGGGTGCGCAAACACCCATTTGGCATCACCTTGTGCACGGAAAAGGGGGAGTCGGGCATGTAAGAGTTTGCACGCCAGAAGGACGCTTGTTCTCCACCATATATTCTTGCGCACACCCACCTCCCAGGCCCCAGACGCTTCTCTTTCCCTTTCGGGTTCTTTCGTTAATCTTTTATCTGACCGATGCGGCCCTTCTCTGAATTTCAACGTCATCAGTACCATTTTATTTGAATTGATTTTTAAATTTCATTAGTTCGTTTTGATTAAAAATAATTTAATCAATTTCATTGTAATTGAAATTATGCTAAATTGTTGTATACAAACATTTTTATACTTAAAAATGTATTTTTCTGGAAAACCTTTTTTTGATGTGTTTTGCAGGTTTATTTTAAAAGATATTTTTTTCACTTATATAAATTGAATTTGATAAAATTGATTCAAAATTTTAAATTAGGATATCCAAATTTGGAAATTATTCCACTTTTATTTTGTTTCTAATTAATAGTAATAATAGTAAAAATTTATTACCATAGTTAAGGTTAAAATGGGTTTATTGGGGGGAGGGTTTGAACCAAGAGATAAGGGAAATATTTTCAATTAAAATTGTCCAAATCATATTTTTTCCATATTTATACTATATAATATTCTACCATTGAATCCCTTTTCTTTGTGAATCATTTTTCTTCAATAATACTTTATTGTATTCTAGTCTTTTAAGAAATTCCAAATGTTTCCTCTCTCCCCCTTATAAAAGGAAACCCCCTATACTCTCTTTTAAACACTTAAATAGCCTATTATATCTGCCAATACCTACCAAAATACCTTCCTTACATCCATACACATGTTCTATAGGTTCTGTTTTTATCTAAATATGATCTTTTTATGTCTTAAACTATCAGCCAATGGAGGTTTGTTAATGAAGAGGTATAACTCTTAACTGAGCTCTTTCAATTTTATTTCTTATTACACCATCTCTAAACATGTTATATACATAAAAACATAATTAATATAGTATTATAAATATATATATTTATTTTTATGTTTATGATGTAACTTATATTCAAATCTTTCTCCCTTAAATAAGAAACAAAAGTATCATTCGTGTGTACATATAGGAAACTGTCTTATTAAGCGATGCATTTCTTTTCATAACCATAATTCATGGTTGGTTATTATAATGGATTAAATATTTATATATTATATTTATGACAATATTTTTATTCTAAAATTATAATATATTATCTACCTTCTTACATTTCCATCCATGGTAAAATGAAAATGTCGTTTGTGTGTATGTGTGGACTACCACCTCCACAAAGTGATGTGATTCATTTTTAATTTTAACTTTACATGGATGGTAATAAGGATATAAATAATGAATATATATTATATATATTATATATTAATTATTATATAAAGGTGAATTATTATTTACCTTCCTTTTGTTTCATCCATCAAAAAGTAAAAACATTACTCATGTGTACATATAGATTACCATATCCATGAAATGATGTAATTAATTTTTCATCATCGCTTTATATAAATGATTATAAAAGTGAACATGGTGAATAAATATTATAATTATTTCATGATTAGTATTATATAAATTATGATACCATGAAAAAGTTGAAAGTATCAGAACCATCGAACTGAAACATGCATGGAAAATGAATCAGTTTTCACCTGAATGCTCATTTTAATGAAGAAATTGTTAATAAAATGATAATTGGAAATTATAAATGAACGGTACATAGTATGTAATGTATGAATATGGTTACTTAATATATATATATATATATATATCATACATGATATTTGAACATGTATGAAGCAATACAAGACTTTAGGTAAGGCGTTTATTCTAAAATATCATTTATTTTCAGGATTGTCAATGATAAGTATCCATTGAGGAAAATTATATGAATATTATAATTTAAAACCCATATATATTATTATATTATTTTTATTCACTGAATTTTTAAATAACATTACCATTTCCCCCTCTATGATACTTAAAATGATCAAGAAATTTTTTCCAAAGAAATACCGACCTTATTTCCTCTTTTGTCGACAAAAGTTTTCTCACATGTCTATTCACCTAAAAATTACTTTTTGGATCTTTTTAACTATACATGAAATTATTTAAAAATTTAATTTTCATTACCTTTTAATTCATTTTCAGAGGTTTAAAAATTATATTTTTTAAGAAACAATATCCAAAAAATTCATTTTTGACTTTTTAAAAAAGGGTGAAAAAGATATTATATTTTAACATATATGGCATGAATAGATATGTAAGAACCTGAGTTTTTAGAATAGGTCAAAATTCCGACCCTGTTTGAATTTTTGACTTGTTTCCGAGGAAATTGGGTAAAATGGGAAGTTTCTAGAAATTTCCAGACTACACACCGTGTAGTTTTAAGTACATGTCATGTATATGTTAAGCGAGTGTCGGCCGTGTGCTCGCCAAGTACATGCCCTGTGATGACCATGTAGAAATTCCTTAATACACGAAGTGTAGTTTTAAACATGCCGTGTACCCCTGACTGTGTAGAGACCATACACGGTGTGTAGGCCTGTTGGACGGGTAGAACCAGGTATACTCCATGTTCCCCTTAGACACACTGTGTAGTCCAGCCATGTATGAGGGACATACATGGCATGTGGGTAAGTCGGTGAGGAAGAGAAGAGTAACCTGGTACACACCATGTACCCATCGGTACACGCCGTGTACGCATGTCTACAGGTTCAGAAAGTAAGTCAGCGGAATCCAGCCATCTTATGAACAGTTAAATGACCTACACGGCGTGTAGTATTGAAGTACACGCCATGTAGTTTTTTTTGCGTTAAAATGGGTACTAGCCTCGTATTGAGGCAGAACCTCAATATATCACCCGGTTTCATGAACCAAGAATGCCAGACCTTGTTTCTTCTCCGAGATCTTCATCTGAAGTCCGATTTGAACTCCAATTGATGCGTTGGAACCCCCTTGGTAAGGCCTTGATTCCTCTTTGGCCCTTTTGTTTGATTTTCGTTCTAGAACATGTTATAGGGGTTTGAGTGGTTTTGAATATTTTGTAGATTTACCATGTTTTAGACCGAATTGGAGGCTGTTACTGGAGGAGTAGCATTGTACGAGTCTCAGTTAGGTGGTGCATACCTCATTTTGTGTTTTTGTGGTTGTTTGGGTGACGCGACCTTCAACACGTTTTCAGTTATTTTGTGCGGGAGCCGTTTTATCTGCTATTTATTATTATATTGCTTATTGAACCTATATAATGACTTTGGGTATTCCCTGTTACTAGTTTGCGTGAGTGGGCCGGGTGAGGGGTTGTAGCTCATCGGGGCATTTTGGTCGGGGAACGCCAGAATAGTTTTAATTGATATATTAATGTGTTAAACTGTTGAGTTTAATTTTTTAATGCCTGATTTAAATTGTTAGAGGCATTTAAGACCTCAGTGATGGTATGGGACAACACCTTTCATAGTGAAATTCAACTATTCAGTTTGTTTTTCTTGTTTATGTTTTCTGTTTAAATATGTTATATATGAAATTTCTGAATTGCATATTCTGGACCCTTTGGGTTGTGTTGGGATTGGCCCGGTTACGCTTGAGTGATGCTGATCACATGTTGGGCTTCACCCAGGTTACTTTGGGTAGTTTGACCACGAGATTGGGCGTCATGGATTTCGGCTTGAGTTAGTAAAACATTATGGTTTGGCATGGACTAGGTTATTATGATGGCGATGCCATCAGACTTGAGCGGCATGGTCACAGGGACACACGGTGTGAAATGTGTTGGTGGCTTAGGTAATATATGGTGATTACCGCTCACCAGGAACTTTGAGTAGTGTGCACATAGAGATACTCTGTGATGAGGTGGTTTTGACCACTTGTGTGGGTTGAGGCCCCCGTAGTTGAATTTAGGTATTTTTGGTTGAGGGTGCTTTCCGTAGAAAGCCACATGGGAGGTGAGGAGCCTTATGGGGATAACATTGAGACTATCGGGTTGGGGGATGAGGATCACCGTGATTTGAGGGCAGACATCGCTGTTCCTACGGGTTACTATTCTTGGACGTGCCTTCGGGACATCGGTACTTGAGACACAAGGTGTCAGGAGGAACATGGTGTCGGGTTACTATTTTTAGGCTTGCCTTCGGGATGTCGGTACTTGAGACATGAGGTGTCAGGTGGAACAAGGTGTGGGGTTATACGACAGAGATTCCAGCGTTGGCTGAAGTAGGTAACACTCCATGGTGGTTGTTGAGAACCAGTGGAGTTTCTGTTTATTTGTGCATTGTACTATTTTCTACTTTCCTTGTAAATGCATGACTGCTTAAAGACATATATTTGGTATGCACTGTTGGGTGGTGTCTACTGAGATTTGTCTCACACCCTGCACAGGCCCTTCGGGACTCGTGCATACTTTATGGATATACGTGCAAGAAAGAGGCCATCTTTAGGAGCTGGGCTGCTTTAGTTGTCGCATAGAGATGGTATGGACCTTGAGGTCATGCCTAGCTGGGGTTTACTTTGTTCTGTTTTTCTTTTATGTATCGGCATGCTTACTTTTTATAGCTACTGTTGGTTAACCATTGGCGCCCTTTTTATATTCAGTTGTGTATGACCTGCTTTGGATGCATGTTTTTCTGTTCAGAAGTAGTTACATGTTATCAGCATGTTGTTGTGTTTAATTATGCTGCTGTAATTATATTTACTACTTATGATGTTTATCTATATTTATTATGCTTCCGCTCTGCGGGTATGGTTCGAGTCTACTGAGTCTTTAATTCTGCTGCATCTTACTATTATACTCAGACCAGTACCCTTTTTATGATCCTCCTAGAGGGTATAGTCTCCCCAGTATACCTAACAGACCCTCGCTGCTAGTCGTCAGCCTTTGGCGTTCAGGGGAGGTGTGCGTAATGTAGTAACACCCGACCCGTTTGGAACTGTTTGGGTGGCTGGTCGGGTCCAGGTTGTTACAAAGTGGTATCAGAGGAGTTCTTGACAAGGATTTAGTAGCAGTGTTTTTTTGGCTACAAATCAGATTGAGACTTCTCTTTTTATTTCTGCTGGTTTTACTATTTGGGATATAGTAGATTGGAGATAGGTTGTTGTTACTGGAACTGGGTTTCTAGCTTGTTCTTGGGTGCCTACAGCCCCAGGTATGAGGGATGGACCAAGTTTCCAATCGGTGGGAATTGCTGTTTTCTTTTTTCTCAGATTACAGTTTATATGATTTCCACCTTGGTGGCTCACTTGGTGTGTGAGGTTATCTATTGTGATATGTGACCCTTGACCCGGTATGGTAAGGGAGAATGGGACCTTGGCCTGGTATGGTGAGGCTACTTTTCTTGGCTTTTGATAGTCACATTTTTAGGGTATTTCAATTTCATAATTTCATGTATTCTTTGTGAAGTGATACTTCCATGTGAATAAAAAAAATCAATTTCCATGCTTTATATGCTTTGAGATGTGGATTGGTTAAATTCCTGATAGAATTTCAATTTTTTCTATGTGATGTGTCATGATTTATATATTTCTAGAATTGCATGTTGTAGGATTTTGGGTCTGGATCTTATGAGAGCAGACATGTACTATGGTTGAGGCAGTGTAACTATCAGGATTGGGCGACTCGATCGTCGGTTTGAGGCAACATGAGTTGTCAAGATGAGCATGGCCCAAGGTACTTTTGATACTTGGCTCTGTTGTGTGTGGGTAAGGAGGCCATGAGGCCGGGATGCCGTGGGGCATGGGTTTCAGTGAGGGGGAGTAAGTGTAGTTGTTATGCAATGCATTATACTACTTTCCTTATCCGCGGAGAATATATTTTTATATATATATGGGATATCTGACCATTTATGGTATTCAGCGGGTTACTCCTTCATGACTCGATGGAGCGTCAGGAAGGAGATGATACAGTGCCACAGGATCAGGGTTAGAATTCGGTACAGGCAGAGTACGAGCCGCAGGTACAGGCTCAGGGACAGGATCTGGTTCAAGATCCAGTACATGCAGGACAACAGCCGGGTTTGGCAACGTTTGGACCATGGATTGATGAGAAGATCCAAGCTAGCCTGGTATGTGTCTTGAAGGAGATTTAAAGAGGCGCGCAGGGTATTAAGCCTTCTATGGCACACCTGACACGGGAATTATAGTCGCAATACCCGCCTCTTTTTCAAGGTGAGGGTGGTCCGCAAGAGGCTGAGAACTGGATAGAGAGTATGCAGATGATCTTCGAACAGCTCTAGATGCCTCCAGGATGGAGGGTCAAGTTGGAAACATACATGCTGAGAGGACCAGTGAAGCGTTGGTGGGACGTGCAGGTTCAGGATCGTAGGCACGAGGGACTAGCATGGTAGGACTTCGAGGACATGTTCTTTGAGAACCTTTTCCCAGAGACACTGAGGGTAGAGAGAGCTCATAATTTCTTCAGTCTTCAGCAGGGGGATATGTCTTTCATGGACTACGAAGCTATCTTCATAGAGTTGTATCTCTTTTCACCTGGTATGGTGAGCGATGATGCGGCTAGGGTGAGGCGCTTCGAGGATAGCTTGCGGCATGCCATTCGGGTCCAAGTGAACATTATCAGGCTGGGTTCCTTCTCTGAGGCAGTGAACCAGACACTCATACCTGAGGGAAATGAGATAGAAAATTCTCACTTGGGCCGGACGACAACTTCAAGTGATGGTTCAGATAGTAGGAAGCGAGGACGGGATGAGTTCCAGCAGGGCAGTCAGGCCAGAGATTCAGTTAGACCACCTCGTGGTAGTTCTTCGGTGGTTTGCTTCCAGTGTGGACAACCGAGACATGTTCGGGCATAGTGTGATAGGCCTCCAAAGGAGTGTCGGGCATGTGGATAGGATGGGTATCTGGAGAGGTTTTGTAGGAAGCCTTCACAAATAGCTAGAAGGTAGGGACCAGGACAAACTATAGCGTCTGGAGTTGGTTCAGGTTTGGTACCTGGAGAGGGTAGTCGAGGTTCAGCTGTGCGCGGAGGTCGTGACAGAGATGGTGGGACCTAGCTGAGGGGTCAGTGGTCGATTACTGGAGTAACATCGCAGGGAGTTCAGGCATCAGGAAGCCATGTTTCAGGCCAGGTGCACGCCGTGGAGCTGCCAGAGGCTGAGTAGGCTGGTGAGCCGATGACAGTTAGAGGTACACCACAGTGTGACCGTGATCTCCATGTTTCCTTTTTGGCATGACATGTAGAGGCATGTCTGTTTTGATTGCACGTGGTGTACGAGATCTATGTGGACTGACTAGATTCTAGTCAGTGTGGGTTACTTGAGGTGCCTTGGGCATCGGAGAATCGCGGATACAGGTTATTTGAGGTTCATGGCACCCGGAACTCATGGAGGCGGACACCGATGCGGTGCGGGCTACGTTGGGTGTCAGAAGAGACACAAAAGTACCAATGGGGCGCAGGGGTGAAGATGCGTCACGGGAGGACTATGCGTCTAGAAAACAGGTTAGTAAACCTTGTCTGATTTAAGTTTTGTTGGGTTGAGACCGGTTTAGGTGATTCCTAAGGTGGGGAGCCCCTTGAGGAATTTAGCCGGAACCTTGAGACCGGGGGAGTCTGGGTTTCTTTGAACAGAGTGGTATATTTGGTGCCATCTTTGGGTTTCGTTGATAGCTCAGGGATGAGCTATGTTAAGCTGGGGAGTTTGTAAGAACACAAGTTTTTAGAACGGGTCAAAATCCTGACCCTGTCTGAATTCTTGACTTGTTTCTGAGGAAACTGGATTAAATGGAAAGTTTCTGGAAATTTCCAGACTACACACCGTGTACTTTTAAGTACACGCCATGTATATGTTAAGCGAGTGTCGGCCGTGTGCTCACCAAGTACAGGCCCTGTGATGACCGTGTAGAAATTCCTTACTACACGAAATGTAGTTTTAAACACGCCATGTACCACCGACCATGTAGAGGCCATACACGGCGTGTAGGCCTGTTGGACGGGTAGAACCAGGCACACGCCGTGTTCCCCTTGGACACGCCGTGTAGTCTATCAGTGTATGAGGGATATATATGGCGTGTGGTTAAGTCGGTGAGGAAGAGAATAGAAACCTGGAACACACCGTTTACCCATCGGCACACACCATGTATGCATGTCGACAGGTTCGGAAAGTAAGTCGGCGGAATCCAACCATCTTATAAACAGTTAAATGACCTACACGGCGTGTAGTCCGGAAGTACACGCCGTGTAGTTTCTTTTTTTTTATTAAATGCGCATTGTGAAAAAAACTGAAATTCTAATCCCACGTATTGGCGAATAATATTTGGTGTCGGTTTTGTTTGAAGTCGACGAAAAAGAGGATATACGTTGGTTTTTGGTGTCAATTTTTTTAAGAAAACCAACACAAAAAAATTCCAATCGATATCATTTTTGAGGTCAGTTTTTAAATAAACTGATGATAAAAAGTTAAAAAAATATACGTTTGGAATTGGTTTTTTTAAATACTGACGTGAAAAACAAAAAAAAGTTTTGTCCTCGATTTTTAGGAAAACCGACGTCAAAAGTAAAAAAAAACTATTTTGGGGTCAGTTTTTATAAAAACTAACATGAAAAACAAAAAAAAAAGTTTTAGCGTCGGGTTTTATGAAAATCAAAGCCAAATTTCTTTAAAATAATTACCATGTTTTAGATAATTCCTTAGGCTTTGATTTGATTGGTCATGGAGCTAAAAATGAGTTACAAAATAAATGTTATTGCCTTTGAAAGTTGGACTTCATTAAGACTTCTTTTAGAGAAGATCAACTTCCAACATCCATAACTTTTAATCCATAAATCCTTTTTTACTCCACGACTAGTCATTTCAAATCTTAGGGAATTCTCTAAAACACTATAATTTGTTTTTTAATTTTTGGAGTTGTTTTTCATAAAAACCGATCTCAAAACATTTTTTTTGTTTTTTGCGTCGGTTTTTAAAAAAAATGACACCAAAAAAAAATTTATTTATTTTTTCGCGTCGGCTTTTTTAAAACCCGACGCCAAAACTATTTTTTTTAGTTTTAGGAATCCTTTTTTTAAAAACTAACTCCAAAAAGTCTGTAAAAAAATATTTTACGCCAGTTTATAAGAAACTGATGTCAAATTGAGAACTTTAATTTTTTTTTCTATTAGTGAATTTATCCTAAACCTTGGATTCTTTCTCATTTGATGGATTTTGTGTAATAGAATCTCCATTGATGTTATGCATATTCATACTAGCATGCACATTAGTTTTGTGGGTCAACTTTGTATGAGAGCACCCAATAATGGTGCTCATGTGTTCTTTCAAAGTGGATTTGTTATTTTTATTTGTATTTTTGGCTAAATTCATTTATGATCCACCACAAAGTGATTACCTTTCTATTTTAATGGGTGAAATTATATTCTTCCAATTTAGTTAATAAATGGGAAATCATCTTCTTGTATGAGTGGAAATAAGTTTCTTCTCTATCTAAAAAGTAAGGAATTCTATCATATTTTATGGTCACTTGATGGGTCTCTATGAGATATTTAATTCCATTAATAGGGAATATCAACTTACATCCAAAGTGAAAATAAGTCTTATTGATAATTTATATAATTATTTGACTATTTTATGACTTCTTGGTGAATCTTATACTCCCAAGAAGCCTTTAATTTACAAGGGTGTTAGATAGATCCCTCCCATATCTCCTTACATAAATAATAATATTGTCCGTACTACAATGGGAGCCCTAGTACTAGCTGGTTGTGGTAGAATTTTCAAATATTTTGGAGGCTTTATAAAAGACTCTTTTTTATTCCGTTAGGGCTCTCATGATGCTTTTTAAGCTGAGTCTTGGGAAGTTATTTATATTATGAGGTAGGCATGGAAATGTCATTGGCTAAGTCTTTGGATTGAGTTTGAGTTTATACTTATGGTTAATCAAGTTAAATATATAACTTATAATGTGTCATGACAACATTATGTAGCATATAAGTAATGTTTCACCCTAATGTTAGAGATATAGATTATTGATTCACATATTTATTGGGAAGTGAACATGGTAAAAGATGGTCTTACTAAGAAGGTGGTTAAAAGGTCATATTTAGAATGTGTCACCTATTGTTTATATTCACATTGTTTAGACCAATTTTATAATACTTCATGTTTTTCATTTATTTTATCAGAATGGGTCACCTTAACCCATCTCCCAGATTTTTTTCTGAATAATTATTTTCCCATTTTTTACTTTATAATTTGTAATAAAATAGAGTATTTCTTTTTTAAATATTTATTCAGAAGTAAACTAAAACATTTTTATTTTATCATTTTTTTATATTTAAATAAGAAATATTTTTATAATTTATTTTTAATTTATTAGTAATGAAAGAAATGTTTTAAACTTCTTCTTCTTCTTATTTTTTTTTATTTTTTTATGATATAACTTTTTATCATATTTTATAATTTCTATTTTTGTATTTTTTCAATTACATATAGTTTTTCTTTATATTTTTTTATTTGAAGTAAAATATTTTTTAAATATTTTTATAATTTAATAGAGTATACATATTTTTAAAATTTATTTGACAGACAAATACCATTCTAATATTTTTTAGTTATTTTTTATCATAACAGAGTTATTGATTTTTTAATTTTTTTGAAATTAATTTTTCTATTTCCTATTTTTTCTGTTTAATTTTTAATTTATTATTTGAAGATTGAATTACATTTTTCTTAATTTTTTAAATTTATTATAAAGTTAAATGATATTTCTTAAATTTTTACCCCCTTAATTTTTGTTTTCTTTACTTTTTTAGTGACACATAATTTGGGTTTATTTTGTATAAATAGTTAGGAAAATAAAAAAAAATTATTTTATTTTTCTATTTGATTTATTTTTAATTTTATTTTATTTATTCTTGCATTTTTTGTCTTTGATTTTTATTTTTTTCTTATATATATATATATTTTTAATTTTTTTAAATTTATTTTCATTTAAATAAATTTTTTAATTTATTTTATTCCCTCTATTTGTATTTTAATCTTAATTTTTTTAAATTATTTGTTTTATTTTTATGAGGATAGTTTTTCACTTTTTCTTTTATTTTTTTTTCATGTATAAAATATTTTTTTAATTTTTTATTTATTTAGATTTTCTTTATTTAATGTCTAAAATTTTAATTATAATTTTTATAAAGATAATCAAGTTTTAGTTAATATTTTAATTTTTTATAATAATAAAAATTTTTATGTTTTTCTATTAATTTTTAAACATATAAATGTTTATCATGACATTTTAAATTTATTTTAAAGTAAATTATTTATTTATCACTGATTTTTTAATTTTTTTATTATGTTAATTTGTATTTTTATTTTTTTAATTTATTTGAATATAAAATATTTTTGTTTATATTTATTTTATTTCAAATTTTTTTATTTTTATTGATTTTTAGGTTTTTATTATTTTTATTTTCAAAATTTTGAATTTATTTTTAAATTTTAACATTTTTTCATTTGTCATTTACTCCATTTTAAAAGATTTCATAATATTACTGATGTTATTCCTATCACTATCATTGTTATATAAAATTTCTTTCTAACTAATATCCCATATGGTGAGGAAGTGAAGTAGGCACTTTATTCTCTTAATAAAGACACTGTACCTAGACCCGATGGCTTCACTAACATATTCTTTATGGAGTTTCAAGACCTTGTTTAAATTGACCTAATTCTTTTTTAAATTAATTCTTCAGTCTTGAGTTTCATCCACCTAACTCGAATTCCCAATTCACAAGCCTCATCCTAAAGATTGAGCATCCCATAGACATTTCTGAGTACAAATCTATTATTGTTAGTAATACCTTACCAATGGTTATTAACTATCATTACAACCACAGATAGTAAAATTTCTAATTATATTTTTTCCATCAATCAATTTGGGTTCATTTCAAGAATAAGTATTCAAGAGTTCCCTTATACCCTTTATGATTATGTTAGTTTCCTCCAAAAGAAGTCAAAAAATTAGAATTTATACCTTAACGTTTACATCTCCAAAGCCTTTGATACTCACAATTGGTATTTTTTTCCTGAAGTTATTTAAATTTATTCCTTGTCTAAAATATTTATCAAGATTATAAGTGCACTAATTAATAGATCACGACTATAAATTTTTGAAAATAAATTCTAAAAGGGTACTTTGGTTGTACTAGAGGCGTTCGATAGGGTGATCCCCTCTCTATAATTTTTTTGGTAATGTAGAGGAATACCTTTGTATATGTCTTCAAAAGGATGTGTATTTAGGTATTTTATCTCCAATAAAAGCTAGTATAAATTTGAGAGATCATACACATCTCTTTTATACTAATGATATTATCATTTTATATGAAGTGGTTTATAAATCTATTGATTATTTGAAAGTAATTTTGCATCATTATAAATTTTTTAATGCCAGGATATCGTTTGGAAAAAGTTCTATAGTTTTTCTAAGAAACACATAACTTTTTAGGGGATGAACCATATTACCAGATCCCATTGAGTTATAATTCGATCGATCCACTTAAATTACTTGTGTATTAAACTATTTCATGAGAGGATCAAGGCCTCCTACTTAGATGACATGACTCAAAAAATTACCAAGAAGCTTTCCAACTGGATGAGGGAATCTCTCTTTCAAGAGAGACAATTTTTTGGGTAAAAAATATTATTTCCTCTATGTTTTTATACTCTTTTCATATTTATAATTGGCATGGGGATATTTTTAAGAGGATTGAGTAATACACTTGTAACTTAATATAGGATTGATTTATCTATGAATATAAGATAATCAATTTTTCTTAGAAGAAATGTGTGAAACTACTTGAATATTGTTGTATGTGCATTATAAAAATTGGGTTTTTTAAATAAATACCTCATCAAGAAATTTATATGGAATCACTTTCAAGACTTGGGGATGAAATGTAACTTTCTTATCAAAAGTCTCACTAAAAATCCTCTCAAAGGGAACCTTTCCTATTTTGTATATACCATTTGGCCTCCTTTTAGAAACTTTTTCTAGAAAAGTGCTCCATAGATGAAATTGGTTCCAGGTTAGAACTCATCTATGAATTTCAAGGAAACTAACTTTGTACTCCTATTATTAATAGTTGTATTGTTCCTAATAATTTTATCGACATCTCAAAAAGTTATAAAGTCATCAACTTTACATAGCTTGATTAAACTATCAATGTAGATCTATCTAACTAAAATCATTTCTATTGATTCAATGGCATCAAACACTACATATGGATGCATAAAATAATGGGAGTACTTAATGGTAAGCTCTACTATACTTTCGTTTGTTTTATTTCAGATCAAATTATAATATGGTTGAAACATTTCAAGTATATATTCATCTAACTATCCCGTTATTTCACCTCTTTAAAGTCTAGAAGGTAGGTTTCCCATTGATGATCAACCTTTCATCTCAGGGACAAGCCTTCCTTCTATTTGTGTACTTTGTGTGAAAGAGGCTTTTAATTTTTACAATTTTTTTCTAAAATTTTATTTTTATAATCTTGTTTGGAGTTTTATCTCTAGTATATTTCTCTATGACTTAGTATCTTTTGTTAGGCCCCTCACTTTCATAGAGTCTATTGTTGACCTCAATATTATCTCTGTGATGAATAATCTTATTTTGGTTTTAATGGAAGTTAGTTTTTTCAATATTTGGATGGTAAGTAATTCTCTCCACTTTGATATTTAACCTAGTGTGATTTTTACTCAAATTTTCAAGGATATTTAGATGTTTTCCAAAATTCAGATAGGTGTTATGAATAAATTATTTAATAAAATTCTCATCTTTTACTTTTTGGTGATTCATGAATCTTTAGAAGACTAATTAAATACAAGTATGTTAGCTGGATACAACTAAAATTACATTACATTAAATTGATTGTGGATGATCCTACGATGGGATCTCTTGGTGAAAATGGTTTTGGAGGAATTTTCAAAAAAGTTAATGGTTTTATTAAGGGTATATTCCACTAGTTCCTTGGATCTCACATTGTATATGTGGTTAAAAAATGGGTAGTTACCTATGTGGTCAAGAATTCATTGGAACTCAAATGGTATGATATATGGATTGAGGTTGATTCTGCATTGGTTATTAACTTGATTATACACAAATCATGTAGTATTCCTTGGAAGCTTCACTCTAGTTGGAAGACAAGCTTAGATGTGATATCAGAGATGTATGTTATTTCCAATCATATTTAGAGGGAAGCTAATATAGTTGCTGATTCACTTTTAAAGAAGTGGTGGAACTTTAGGTTTCCCTTTGATATAATCATTTATGGGATGATATTGTACACTTGCACCTCTCAAACTTAGATGAGGATGTTTATTCACACATCTCCAAGACCTCCCATTTTGTTTTACTTTCTTTTCAATTAATCCAGGAGAATGAGTATCATTCCCATGTCCTGGAGTGTTTCTATCATTTCTTAAAAGAATAGAGTTTTTATTAATTTTTTGTTTATTTTCAAAAATAAAATATTTGGATTCTTTTAGTTTTTATTTTTTTATTTGTTGTTTTTTAATTTTATTTTTTAACAAGATAAGGATTTTTATTGAATTTATTTTAATATCTTATAAATTAAAATGTTTTTAGAGTTTTTTATTTTTTTGACAGAATGGGAATTTTGTTGATAAAATTATTTTTTATAGTTTTCCTTTTTTAATTTAAATTTTTTCTTTACAATTTTTTATGGGGATATTTTTTATATTCTATTTTATTATTATTTGTTAATAGAGTAAACTAAATCTTATTTTTTAAATTTATTTGAAAATAGAAATGATATTTGGATTGCTTTAGTTTCTCATATTTTAATTTAGATATATATATATATATATAGTAAAGAGTTTTTTTCATGATTTTTTAATTTATTTAAAAGTAAAATAAAATTTCTAATTTTTCTTTTTTGGTTTTTTTATTGCATTTTTTAATTTTTTTTGATATTTTTATTGTAATTCTTAAGAGAGAAAAAGTTTCTTACATTTTTTAAATTTATTTGAAAAGAATAATTTTATAGAAATAATTATTTAATTAATTTGTATAATGAAATTTATCTTGATTTTTCTAATTTAATTAATTATAAAATAATTAATTTTGATTTTTTGGAATTTTATATTTTCTATTTTAAAATATAATAAAAATCTTAACTATTTTTTTCATATTATTTCAACATATATTTTTTTAAATATATGTTTTATTTTTTAATTATCTTATTATTTTTTGAATATACAGAATTAAACTCCATTTTAAAATTTATTTTATTGGAAAATAATATTATCAAACCACACTTTTGTTTGTTAATTTTAAACATTTATTTTTTTATTTAATTTTTTTTTTCATTTTGTCGTTTTTTATATTTTCTAAATAGGAATTAGTTTTTCTTAATTATATAAAAATTTATTTAAAATTAATGTGAAATTATGAATTTTTTTATGTTTAATAAAATAGAGATTTTGGGGATTTTATTAAATTTATTTCAAAGTTATATAATTTTTATAGATTTTTTATTTTTTATTTTTTATATTATTCTTTTTGTATTTATATTTATTTTTATTCTCATTAAAAGTTATTTTTTATGTTTTTTAATTTATTTGAATATAAATGAAGTATTTCATTTTTTTCTAATAGTCCTTGGGTCAGTTGGTGAGAAAAATAAAATTTATATCCTCTCACCTCAGGTTCGAATAACAAGGGCTCCAAATTTACCTTAGATTAGGGATGGCTAGTAGGTCTTGTGACCCAATTCATGGGATTATAAAGATATATTTCAATTTTAATGATGTGAGCTTGGCTGGGCCACTTGAGGGTGTTATCAAAACTACTAGCTCTTAGGTATCTTGGGGGTTGGGGTGAAATATGAATGTCCACTTTAATGTAATAAGAGTAAAGTATTTCAATTTGTATATTCCTTTTTTAATTCATTTAAATAATATAAAGTCTGTTTTTTATATTTCTTTGAAAGTAAGATATTTTTCTCTTATTTATCCTTTTCCTTTTCCTCAAAATAATAGAGTTTTAAATTACTTTCAGTTAGGGGTGGGGGTAAAATAGAGTGAAGTCTTAATTAATTTCAACGTAAAATAAAATATTTTAATTCCCTATTTCTCATTTATATATTTTTAATTTTTTAATTATTAAATAAATATATTTCTTCTTTATTTTTAAAATAAAAAGTTTTTTTCTTAATCTTTTAATTTATTTAAAACAAAAGTAAAAATATTTATAAATTTTTAATTTTTAATTTTATATTTATTTTCTTTTTTAATTTTTCTATTTTTTTTAAATAAATTTTTCTTATTTTTAAAATTTTATTTAAATATGAAATACAGTTTAATGAAATTTTTATTTTTTTAATTAATTAACAAAAACCATATTTTTTTGATTTTATAAATTTTGTTAAAAGTAGTATAATTTTTTTTATCTAAAGTGGTGGTTTTTTATATTTTAAAATTATTTAGATATACTATTAGAATTTTGTTTTTTTCTTATAATTTTCATTAAAAAATACATTTCCTTATTTTTTTAGTTTATTTAAAAGTAAATTAATTTACTTTTAATTTTTAATTTTTTTCATTTTAATTTTTTCCTTTTATTATTTATTTTTAATTTTTTTAATATTTTGTTTTAAAATTTGAATTTTTATATTATTTTTTCTATTTGTATTATTTTTTTGAATTTTTTTCTTTAATTTTTTAATAGATTTTTTTTTTCTTGAATATTTTTAATTTTTTAGAATGTGAAATAAAACTTTAGGATTTATATCTATTTTTCCTCTCTTTAATTTCTAGTTTTTTAAGGAGTTATATTTTTTTTTCTTGATTTCTGTTTTTATATTTTTTGAAAGTAGAGTATTTTTTTTTGGATTTTTTTTTCAAAGGAATAGAATTCTTGATTATTTTTAAATATATTTGAGGGCTTTATAATTTTTTTGGATCATTATAGTCTTTTTTTCTTTTTTTAAGAGAATAATGTTTTCTTGATTTTTTTAATTTATTTTAAAGTTAATCCTTTTTTGAGATTTTTATTTTGTTTTATTTTATTTTCTTTTTTATTATATTTTTTCATAGAATAAAGTTTTATGGTTTTTTGTAATTTATTTAATCGTAAAAAAGGATTTTTTTTTATTTTTTTTATTTTTATTTTTCACAACCCATCCCCAATAAAACCTCTCTTGGGGTGGTAGTGAAGTCAAAATTGATCCCCAAAACCTTCTTTTAGTATGCCAGAAGTTAGTTACTAGTGTTGCGGGTATAAAATAGATTATATTAGTGGAATTACCCTCTTCAACCAAAAAAATGAAATAGCCACCAAGCAACACTAACACCATAAATAAATCAAACTCAAAACCCATCACAATATATGATAATACATATAATGTAAAAGGAAGAAAAAGGACATCCCAATGAAAATATCATAAATGAACAACTCATTAAGGAAAAGACTCCTCCAATGATAGCATATCACCATGAAATGTGCTAGTAAGGACTAGTCTATTCTTAGAATCTTTTTGAAAAATATATCAGAATAATATATAGAATTTGGGGTGAGCATACAAGTATAAATAATAGGTTCTTCCCTAAAAACTTTGGTGCTAATATAGAAGAATCATAAAAAACCCTTAGTGAGTAAATTGAAAAGTTTGATGATTTCCCAACCCAAATGAATTATAAACCCATATAACCTCAATATTAATCTCCAAGTTTGTATATAATATAATAAAATAATAAAATAGTGAAAGTATAATAACAGAAGTTACTCCATACCCAATTCCATTTTTATTTGACCTCCCTCACATCCCAACAATATATGTCATGAGGATCACATACCTTTTTATAATCATATGTTGTAATGAATATCACATCATGATACCATATACCATATACCATAACTCCATACTATAACAACATAACCAATGCCTCATAATCTCACTATGGTCAGAAGTAAGAGTGGGAGAGGGGGAGTAGCCATCCATCTATATGACACACATTATAGATGTTAGGGAGCACCTAGAACCCAAAACTTCATATGGGAATCAATTTGGTTACTCAACATAGGATGAGGTGTATAAGAAATAACATAACAAATAATGATATATAATAGAGTAAAACACCATTATTGGGTATATAACCCATTAACCTACTCTAAAACTTCCCATTGTTAAACTATCACCACCACACAACATCAACTGTTTCCCCCTCTTAAAATATATACAACAAACTAACATCACCACCACAAGATAAGAATACAATTATTTCTGATTTATGTTTAATTAAAAATTATATATTAAAGTACTATCTACATGAATCTAACTTTAATAATATATATTAAAAATTTATTATAATAATTTATTTAAATCCATTACTCACCTCCTCTTATGTCATCATTTACACATCATTTTCAACTTAATCAATTAATAAAACTCATCATTAATTCATGATACCATCAATATAATGATATTATCATTATCATTGTTTATTTTATTCATCAATGTTACCATGCTTACAAATATTGGGAAACTAAAACACACTATCCACACCAGCCTGATCACAAAACCACATCATCAAATCATACCAAAACCCCCTTCCACTATAATTTTATCAATTTAACATAAAACCACCACATATTAAATATCATAATGAAACAAAAAAAATAAAAATAAAATTCTTTTTACTTATCACATCTTTATCTTATAAACATTAGTTTAAAGTCACTATAATATACTAAAACAATGGATAATGTAATAGTTTAAACAATCAATAACAGGAAACACAAAAATTACCAATACCATAAAAATTACAAAAATACTCTAAAATTAATTTAATTATTTATAATTAATTATGTTAATTTAATTTTCCTACCCCAAGATAAATTAAAAATTATTAAAAGACATCTACATTGGAAATTAAAAAGATATAATTATAAGAACCCACCTCAGATAATGATCAAACCAATACCTTGGGTAATGATGAATTTTTATGATCTAATGCCAAAATCTTATAAAGATCATATATAGAAAATAATCTAAAAAACATATACTAATACACAATTATATTCATAAATAATCCACTATTATATCTTCTCAATATTGATGAAATTGGACAATAGGGTAATAAGAAATAATCAAAGAACCTTAAATTGTAAAGAATAGATGTCATGGAGATATGGAATCAAATAACCACCAAGGGTGTCCAAAAAACCCATGTAATAACATCACCACCATTTAGTGTTTCTAAGAATAATAGAGAACTAAATAAAGAGTGACAATCACTTGAATTTATATTAAGTTTTTATATAGAAGAAACCATGATATAGTGACCTAAACCATATAAATATTTAACTTGGTTAATATCAATTTAAAAATTGTGAATACTTAAAACATAAAACTCTAAAATATACCATAATCCTTTCATGAAATATTAAATTCAACATAACCATGAGTGTTTAATTACCATGGTCATTTTACTTAAATACCCATGATAAACCCATGATGGATTACTCACCAAAATATTCCATATTTCTATAATGATAAAAACTAAATCATTTTCCCTTTTCTATGATGACTTGAATTTACCAAATTATATAACCCCAAACCATGACATAAAAAATGGACACTCTTATAAAATCATGCCATAGTTTACAAACCATGATGTATTTAGCTCCAAAAATAGCCAAACTCAACTCAAATACTTCTTCTATATAACTATAACTATAACACCATAATGAACCTATTAAACATGATGATGTTATAACAATAGTGATGTGATGTGAACTTAAACATGATAAATTTTCATTTAAAGATAAAAAATGAAACACTTCCCCCACTATTCACTTCCAAACACACTTTCTCTATCACCAACACTTATAAAACATAAATTTGAGAATATGGAAAATCCATTCCACTACATTAGATAACTATTAATCAATTATTATCCTCTATAATCAAAATACTCACAGAAAGAATAAAATAATCCAAAATCTCAAACACCTAATGAGTTACCTCTCAAAAAATAAGGTCTTTCTCTCAAATATTAAATACAAAATAAAAAAGAAAGAATGAAATTAACCAGTAAATTATATAATAAAAAATTATATTAAATAAATGATTTTAAGCTAACAAATTTATAGGGATACTATAAGAACTAAAAATTTAACTCAATCCATAAAAGGCGGGTTTTCCTCCTATAGTTACAATCTACCCCAAATGACTGATCCCGGGTTGAGAGATTTTGCACAAAAAAATTGGATTTTGGTGCGCAACTCACTATTTGTAGTGGAATTGAGTTGAGTGAAAAAGGCATCCAAAGTGGAACCAGTTGCGTGGGTGATTAAATAAGACCAACAAATTCAATAGAATAGCGTTACACAATATTTGGAAAATTCATGCAATTTTGATATTAGCATGTAATCCCTTTGCATGAGAAATGAATCATTGATAGAACTACCTCATGTGACCCTATAATAGTGGATAATTCATGGGGAGAGACAATAAATGTGTATGAAACAGGAAGAGTTATGCACTAAAAACCACCCATTTAGGCTATAAATATAGTTTTGACCCTCAATTTGGGGATGGACCTTTAGAATTTGAATCTTCTTCTCTCGCTCATAAAACCCCCTTTTCTACGACATTTCATGATTCTAGAACTCTAATGGAACCCCAATGGTAGTGAACTTGTATGAATGACCTCTCATGGGCCCCAACTTATCTTGGATTGTGTTTGAGATGTCCTTACATATCATCCTCTACAGGTTAGGCAGGTGTATACAATAGAAGATGCCTTCACAAAACCCCAAGTATTCCATGGATTCAGAAGTTTCATGAATATATGAATCCAAGATCCATGTAGTTTCCTTGTGCTATAGAATACAATTCTCACAAATCCACTTGCATGGGGAACTGTAGAGTTGCATGCAACAACATATGAGTCCCTAACCTAATTCCTCCTTTTATTAAGCACATATGCACACATGTTGAGGGGTCAAGCACCCCTCCCTACTCTTACTGGGTGTAATCGTGCCTTGACTGCCTATGTGACTGATATAAAAAACACCCAATGCCTTTCCTACTTTATTCAGGCATGGATCAAACAGTTTTATCACCTCTTTCTCCTAAGAATATGCACCATAATTACTCCTTATGTTATGCATTAGAACCCTAACATTGGGATCCCCATTTTTTACTTCACTATGGTAGTGTTTATGAAATGCACCACCCATAGGAATATGTTCAATAAACACATAATACTTGAAGGTGTAATTATCAAGGAAATATTTCCACCTTTACCTATTAGGGGAGATAATGGATTATCCACCTCTAATACTTAGAAATGACTCCCTGGGTGTATAACCATCCCACTTCTGAGAAAAATTATTTTAAACTGCATAGAACAATGCCATATTTATATGATGTTAAACTGCATGACAACGTCCTCAACATATGATGTAATACTATATCCTTACTCTATGTGATGAACATAGGAGGCCCTTTTGATGACCCTCATGGGATTAACCCTGAACTACTACCCTATGTAATGAATATAGTATTCCACACGTATGATCATTGTGGGATGACACCTCCTTCCCCACCATGGGATGAGACACCTGCAATGAGCAACTCACATTCCTAAGCCCCACACTATCCTACCCCACTAAGGGATAATACTCCTATACTAGGAACTTCACATGTGTAAGAACCAAAACAACATGATATAAAACCCCAATACACAATATCAATCCAATTTATAATCCCCCCACTATCCCATGATGTATCTCCTTCCATGAAGCGAGTGTCCTTACCACATGATGATAAAATGCATGAAATGATCCCATCACAGAATCTTAAACTGTGCACTCAAAATACATGGGTTTTGATCCCGATCTCCTAATAGGGTGCATATTATTCCTTTATGATGTTCCCAAAAAACCAAGGATACCTTCTTGTGGTTCAATCTCATTATGCCAACATCACCATCAAGTCTGCATGTCTTCCCCCAGGAAGGAAACAACTATGAAGTGTGATCATCTACCCCATGAGAACACACCAAAACCCCACCATCCAACCTATATTCATAGGAAGTTAAATATATAACCATATTATCTCTAAATAATGACAATTCTATGACCAACCCATCTCCATAGGATGTTAAATCTACAACCAACCTGCCTCCATAATATGTTAAATCTTCAATTAACCTGTATCCATAGGACATTAAATCTATAACCGACTTATCTCACAAGACTCTAAATCCATGACCATCCTATATCCATAAGAATATAAATATGTGAAACTATCCTCATAATACCCTAATCTTATGAACCCCACCAGATAATCCAAAACATCTTCCTCATATAATGAACATGGGATTCCCAGGGCAAATGCATAAAAAATATTATACCTCTGGCATAAATTACCCCATAATAGAAATATGATTCCTCGGGTTCTATACTTAAGATGACTTATATATATGAGATTCCATATAATTCAAAATTGGAATATTTTATAGTAAACACACCCAATATTCATCGATATCTAGATATATCCAATATCATTATTATCTCTAACCATAGGTTGTTTCGTTGTTGAGATAGAAGCAGTGTAATTAACTAGAATATGGCTTGAGATGACACTTGGAGTAAGTTTCAAGAACATGAATCAAATATTTTGGGGAGACTCATACTATGAAACACAGTTCAAGGAGGAATACATGGAAGGAGGAACTAACATCCCACCATCCTTTTTTGATAAAGGAGACAACATCACCAATCCCAATGATAGAGATTTCTTGCCTTTGGAAAGTGGGAACACGGGGAAACCAACCAGCCATCCTAGAGGAGGAGAAACTAGTGCATGGAAGAAAACTACTTCAAGTGAGATAAGTAAGGAACAAATTTCATGACCAAATTCCGGTGCATGACCCTGGTAGTGAAACTATTATAAAAAATGGGGAACCCAACATAAATATATTCTCCCTCAACCATGATTAGATAAGTAACATTGGAAACTAGTAGATTTGGATTCCAATGGATCGAGGAATTCAACATTAGGATTACCAAACCAATAGGGTGGTCCTGACATGACATTTTTCTCCAATAATCGTGGGTAAATAAGGGTCTTTGTATATCTCTGGTCTGATACATCATCGACATGGATCCTTCATATCATAAGAGAATGGATAACGTTGGGGATGATAAAAATAAAATTAATCAAACCTATAAAAATGATTTAATTTATACATTATATATGAATCAAAATACAAATTTTTTTTATTACCCACTACCGATAGGCATAGGAGTAGGAGAATTGGTGGTGCAAAAATCACATGTTACTACACTCCTTCCACAATGACCACCACTTATTCAACTACTAGGTGACCTCACCCCATTTATAATTCTAGATTCATTAAACATAGGGTCATAAATTCCCTTATTTGATGGTAAAAATAGTATGGATTATCCCAGTTAAGGATATTTCATGCTAAGATTTGGATGCATCGGCACCCCACTAACACTACCGACTATAGGGTCTATGTAGGAGGTAAAAACCCTCTGTTACCATGAAAAATAATTTCGAGAGACTCTTCTTATAATTATAAAAAACATCGTTCCCATACATCGAGGAGGTAGGATATGCATGGGTCATGCCTATGCATACGACAACTGGGGAGATGCCTATGAGGGCTCCCACTAAACCTTTATGAAAAAACAAACCAACCATGTAGGAAAATGAGCAGGTCAACCCCATCCCCACTCTATTAGGCTCGGTCCAAAACAACCAGCACTGATACTGAGGTAGGCCAAAAAACCTTCAATATAAGAGGCATCTCTATCAGATATAGTGGCAGTTTCCACCATTGGTGCACCACTTCCCACCCTCATTACCACCATATGGGGGACCTTCTTCACCCAGTTGGGATTGAGACCCCATATTCCCACAATACTAGATGGGTTGAATAAATCCATTGTGCGTACCACTAGAAACTATCATGGGACACCCCAAGATGAATAATACCCTTATTTAGTTCCTCCTCAAGATATCACCGATAGATATAGAGATATTCACCATTCCAAAAAATTTCCCTGCCCTAAATATCCATCCCATGGTAGAAGGATGAACGACCATTGTGGGGGAATATCCATGGTTCTGAATGTATCACACCTAAAGGGAATCCTCTTGACCTAGAGGTTACTATGCTCAGATAAATCCATATAAACCTAAAATAGGAAAAGGAAATCATTTTTTCACCACCGACCTCTCAGGTTCAGAGGTGACATATAGTTTGTCTGAGGTAACTATGCCTCCACAACTAGAACCAGGAGAAAGGCTTGTTGAAAGAGGTTTACCATCCTAGAAGACAATGCCCCATAGGTCCCAATATTTCTATGAAGGAACATGAATGTGTATGATGTTCTGGAATCCTTACAAGTACTTTTGGTGAAAAAAATCCACACCACCGTTAAGTTCAATCCTTTCCTCCACTATGGAAATGGGAGAGACGTCGGGATTAGAGTTGGCACCATCGAATGATGGTGAATATTCCACTAATCCATGGGAAGATGTTCTCTCTCCCATTAATGAGGATAAAATTGATATCCTGTACTATATAGACATGGTCCTTAAGCTAGAACTACCTCTAGAAGACACCTCAATGTTCTAAAGACATTTTCCTTATACAGCACCTCCACTTTTAGAGAGAACCAACATAGTAGGTCCACATCACTTCTACCCCTGATCTCCAAAATAGTGTCAATTGAAGCTTGTGGTGACCAGAAACTAGACTTTGAAAATGAGAAAGGGGAATATTCTTGGGATATCTTGGACATTGAACAATTAATAGTTCTGTTCTAGCCACCTGCTGCCCTACACTTTATTTTTTTAGTGTACCTCACTGAGGGGTATTCTTCATGTCTCCACCAGAGTATCTGGGAGATTCTCCACCATATCTAAGTTATCCAATTGGTTTACCTAGGTATCCTTGAGCATCTTGTGGCCATCAATCAGAAATTTCATAGGGTTGATATCATAGTGGTACCGGTGGATCAATGCCCCAATTCTTACATGAAATTCTAGTATACCAACATTAGGATCCTTACTATGATCCCATAGATTATACACAAGGTGCATCCGAAAATGAAGATCAAGGGTTGTTGTTAGTATACTACCCTTCACTTCATTCCCCTTCAATGGAAACAATGAGATCATTAGGCCAGCCATCCCATTCATGGTAAATTGTTTCCTCGAACCACTACAATCATGAATTATGCCACAATAAACCCTATGATTGATAAAAAATAGAGATAAATCACATAATGTAATGAATAAAGTGCTTCCCAAGTAAAGAAATAATATCAGGAAGAACCTATTATGGAAACTTTCACTCACTAGTAAAAATAGGTGTTGTTCCTTATGAGTTCTCCCAATGATATGTTTCTTCCTACGCATCGAGATCTCAACAAATTCAAAGGATCCATTGAGTTTGTTGACCCATATGAGGCTGTTTAAGAAACCAAGTTAGATACAAAGATCGATTAATTTACGTATGAGATTGAGGGATAAAATGGAATCACTTATAAGATCATAGATTAGTAGAACCTAGAGTGAGACATTATCAGTGGGGATCATGTTCCCCTTCCATTTGAGTATGTACGTTTTCATGGCCAAGAACCTAGGGCTGAGATAGGTGGTCCCTCATATCTAATCTGGGTAGAGGATAGTGGTGCTGGAAGAGGCCAAGATATGAGTCACCTACCCCACCAAAACAATTTGGATCCCCTCATTGGGTCCATGATCACTATTCCTCATGACCCTCCAAACTAGTTAGAGCCTTGATGACCACGAACCCTCACTGAGATGACAATATTACTGCTATTGTTTCCTATATCGAAGCTTTGGAAATGCTGTAAGATATAATCTTGCTATATGGGAAGTCATATCCATCTTGGGTATATGAGATGTATCGACATAAAAAATATAGAAATATGAGATTCAACTAATTAAATATCACAAGAGGTCCATTAAAACAATAGGTCCATTTCACATTGAGTTTCAACCCAATTCTTTGTACTCCAGTGTAAAATGAGGCCTCCAATATTTAATTCATCCTACAAACTTTAGAAGCACCTATTTTCATCTGGTACATTTAGATGACCCTGGGGCCTATTTATAGATGGAAGGATATTCATAATCATTTCCTTTAATAGTTCAACTCTACCATATGAAAGTCTATTGTTTCTAACCTCTCTAAGTGAAAATAGAGAACCAATTATAAATTTACCGACTTCATTACTTGATGGAAGGTAATCCCATACTCTCTCTATATACAACTTTTTTAGGAGCAGATATTAATGATGTTTATAGAGAATTTCAATGATTAACTAGTACCTATCCTCAAATACATAAAATATATCTACATATTTTAAGAGTTCACTGAAATATCCCAGTGCTCAGATGAATTCTTATAGCAGACCAAGAAATGTGTGTTTCCATTACCTCCTCTAGCTATTTCCTGATGGTCTATGAAGGAAGAAACAACCAATTTGGACTATATTAAGGCCCACAACCAGTATACCTTTTGGTACCACTATCAGACACGTCTCTTCAACTAGACAATATTGACAGGTAGGAAGGCCTCTCCAACCACAACCTCATCAGTCATGGGGTCTTCAGGAATACCATCAAGGAGTGTTTCATCTTCAAATATTGGATCTAAGAATAAGTAGATCATGGAATGGTGATGTTGGTTGACATCTCGACATAGGTGATGCATATCTATATAGATGTTAATAGTAGTGGTGAAGACTCTAGTGAATGACCATAAGATCTGAGCTGAGACACATAGAAGCATAATGCCTAGTTTTCCTATAATATGGTTGATCATGCCCATGAAATTATCCATCCTCACTTGAGAAAACTAGAACCACTTATGGATGCTCTATCTACTCTATCCACCTCATCAGTATCACATCCTTCCATGTCAAGGAAGAACATATGTCAGTGATGCCAGGGAAATTATAGTCCCCTATCAGTACCAAAACTAGTTCACATCCTCTATGACTTTATGCCTCCCAGAATTGTAGAGACCATCAAAATTCATCCAGTCATGGAATGTTCCATTTAAGAAGAATAAGATTATGATTCCATGAATTTCATCAGGATGATATATCGTTGCATGAAACTTAGTGATGAGGAACAGCCTGACCCACCCTTAGGTAGATCTGGCCAACAACGTAAAAGGAGGAACAAGTATCATGGAAATAAGAAGGACACCATATTAAGTTCTCTAGAAGAGGATTATAATGATGTGAGACTACATAGGAGGCTTGTGTAGGGTTTAGTGAGAACTACCTCTCTATTCCACTTTATTGGGTGCACCTCCACAACCAACTGATTTGGTCAATCGTACGACTCAACCACAACAAAATGACTAACCGAAACCATACATATCCCAACCTCAGCTTCCTAGAGCTCATCCTAAGTTATCATGTCAGTAATAGGGTGTGGAAAACCTGATCTAGGAGTTATATCCCTAGCCAATGGAACCTTACATGCTCCATGTTAGAGAATGGTCCTTATCAAGAAGAAGCATGCCTCTTCCTTGGAACACCTCAACAACCTTCCTATGAGACTCTTGATCATCGATACACAACAACTATAAAAGGAAATGTGTTATACCCTAATAGAGGAATTAAATATACCTATACTTTTTTTGAGTTTTAGGTAGCCATTATTGATGCCTACTATAAAGAGGAAGCCAAGCAAGTGGAATTCTAAGACATTATTTTTTTCTCCAAAGAAGAGGAGGGTGAAAATGCTTAGGGGAACATTATTCCATTGTATGTAATAGTAAAGTTTAATGGTGTATAAATCCACCACGACCTGGTGGATACTATTTCTGGGGTCAACCTTATCTTGAACTATATGCTCTACAAATTGAGGCTCATATAAATGAATATGACTCCCTCCAGAAAAATTAAGGGTATGAAAAGAGTGATAAGAAACTGTGTGGAAATATTTGATTGAAGACCCAGTTTAGTGGCCTAATTTGAAGCACTGAGTTTATGGTTATCTCCCAATAAACCACCAAAAAAACCCTTTTGGGGAGGCAGTATATCCACCTATATACAACCTTTCCCTCTTTGTACCATTAGTATCTCAAATACTCCATCAAAAGTCAAGTAGGGGTGCTCCAAGGTAATACTTCTTGCTTTAACTCTTTTGAAACCCACTACCTGGATCAAAGGTACTAAAAAAATGAAATGGAAACAAACCTAGATCAATGGGGTTGGGTGTATCAATGCCCCTAACGACCTGACAACCAGTTTACAATATCCTTGGCTATATTTGGAAGATAAAATAATTCTTCTAATGCACTAGATGGAGCTAACTACCCCAGACATGGGAAGCTGCTTTATTATATCTAAGAATAAGGAGTGATTTCATATTATCTTATATTATTACATGGTTAAAGCTCAACTAGTGCCAGAAATCCCTACTTCTATAGAATATTGAGGGATCATCCCCATGGCCAATCTGCGGCACTATACATGTTCTACAAGGTAGGGATGACTCAATAGAAGTACACTCAATGTCATTGTTTTGATTTAAAATATGTGAATCGTGTTAAGAAATAATTTGGAATTGTTTCAATATATTTCATCAATACACTCTCTATAGAACATGAACCCACTATTAAGGACTCCACTTCTGGTAAAGTATATGTTAGCGCCACTACTATATTTTAAAATCTCATAAAGTTACTCCCTCTTTCTGACCCTCATGAGTTGGATGATGAATATGATTTGGATGATTCCTACTAGTATTTTAAGAAGGTGTCTTCAACACCATTTATGAGTTAAACTAGGTAAATATTATCATAGAGGAAGATCCGAGGCCAACACTGAATAGTGCATTCATATACCTGTAGTAAAAAAAATAGTATGTGTCTTTCCTAAAGCATCAGCATAAAATATTTTCATGAAGCTAAAAAGAGATTCTAGGGTATGATCCCCATGTCCACATTCATTTATTTGGTCTCCTAACATGCTATAATGGGTTCAAATAACCTCCTAGAAAGATGCACCCATCCCATAATTCCATGGTTGAGGGTGAAGTTGATAATATTATCAAGGAAAAATTCTTCAGGGAAGTTCAGTATACCAAGTGGTAGGATAAAAGTTTCCTAGTTATAAAAGGAATGGGAATATCAGAGTTTTCATTAACTATCTGGACCTTAAACGCCACTGATTGAAGGATGATTTTCCCCTTATGATGATGTAATTTATAATTTACATGACAAATAGTATTAAATATCTCTCCTTAATGGATGTATATTTTGGGTCTAACTAAATTTAGATATCCACCTTGAATGATGAATCCAACACTTCTAGAGTTCCATAGGGAACCTTATACTACCAAGTGATGAAATTTGGTTTTAAGAATGTTGAATCTACCCACCATCAATCCATAAACCACATCTTAAAGCCAATCTTTGTGACATTGGTTGATTTATATGTTGGTGACTTGGTGGTTAAGTATCTCCAATTGTAGGACCATATGAAGGATCAGGAAAAAGTGTTCAACTTCCTCTGTTCCCATTTCCTGAAAATGAACACCTTGAAGTGTGAATTTTGGATTACCTCAGGAAATTTCCTTAGCTTCATTGTTAGGTATAGAGGAATATAGATTATTACAGATAAAATCAAGGCTATTTGAAGTATTCCACTTATTGATATCCTCTAGGAATTTTAAGGGCTTTAAGGTCACATGTCACATGTACACTGATTCCACATGAATATGGTAGGTAAGTGTAATACCATCTTAGGAATCATGAAAAAGGCACTTTATTTCGGTGGGTTTAATACTACTAGACAACATTTGAGGAAATTAGGTAGTTCATACTACATCCTCTGGGCTTAATGACACCCATAATCAGGTGGTCTTCAGTGTTTTATATTATTAACCTAGTTTGATATCCTAGTTCTCTACTAGATTAGAAGAAAAATTAAGGTTGGGAAAATAACCTATATTATCCCAGTTGCATATTTCTCAACACCAAGATTTTATTTTCTCCCATTGATATGAGTTATTGTACGCTATTCTTTGTGTTTAATAAATTTTTCCCTTACCTACATCACCATGAAATAAATTTGGTGTCACGGGTTGATCCATTGAAGTGAATACTCAATTGACCCATACTGATAGGGAAACTAGAATTTTGGGTAGTAATTCAATATTAATTTGACATAAAATTTTCCCCCAAAAATCCATCAAGGGATAGACTGAAATAAGGATAAAAAACCCAAACTTAGTAGGTCAAGTCTTGGTATTTTATTCATCACTCCCACATAGGCCATATTTTTATACTCATTCCTATTATTGGAAGGCTACACCAACAATGAGGTTGAGTACCAGGACCTTATCACTAGCCACAAGTTGGAACTCAAGATTTATGTCCTCTTCCAATATGTGAAGGGAGACTTTGAGTTAGTTATTTGAATGGTAAATGAAGATTATATTATTAGGAAAGATGAACTTGTTCTCATTCTGGGGGGACTCATAAGTTGGCAGCCTAGTTCCCCTATCATCTAGAGGTGACTCACGTTACTCTATCAAAAAATGACTAAGCCAATTAATTGGAAGGTATAACCAAATCTCTTTCAGAACCCAACCATGATGGTTTAGTCATTCATGTGGTACATAAAAGGGCCATTTACCCCATAATTGATTACAATTAAGGCCAACTGGTAAATAATATGGTGGATGGAACTTCTGTAGTTGGGCCCTTATATGCTCTGAAAATTAAGGAAGCACCTAATTAGATGACTCCCTTTACTAAGTATCTCCAACATAGAATTCTGCCTCTAGAACGAATTGAGTGTGAGAAAATACATCAACATGAAAAATAATTTACCCTATGGGATGGACCCACACTTGAGAATACCCTTTAACAGATCAATTTCAAGAAAATAATTCTTCTTTTTATCCAAGGATGTGAGATCCCTCAAGTCATAGAGGAGGTACATGCTGGGTCATGTGGATACCATCAAGTTGGATTGGATATTTCTCAACAGATTTGGAGGTTGGGTTACTTTTGACCAACCATGGTCTGCGACTATATCAAATTTTACAAGTGGTGTTAGGAATGCTAGATTTATGCCAAATTCTTTTATCAACCACCTGTGATTCTATATACCACCAAGTACTCATGGACTTCTTACTTATCATGTATTGATATTTTAGTTCCCAACCCATTGGTGAAAATCGAAATTCCTGGATAATTTTGACTAATATATACTTATTTTTGCAGTTGGTGGAGGCCATCCACCTAAAAGAGGTCCAGACTTAGCCAGTGATAGAGTTTGTGAATTCCCACCTCATCCAACAATTTGGGATCTGTCACACCATTATCACAAAAAATAGAACCAACTTTGAAGTCACCAAGAAAAATAATCCGTACGCAAAGTAAAATATCTAGTCCAACCACACATCCCTCTACCAAAAAAAAAAGAAAATGGGTATATTGATTCCATTAATAATACCCACTATTGAATCCTTTAGAATATGGCAAGAAAAAATAAGAAGTTTTTTAATGATAAGAACCACAATTCTCTCTGGTAATATTGAATGAAAACTAAAAATTACACCCATGAAACCCCATAATCGATGGTGTATAGGATGAAATCTATTCATCCTATAAAGGTCCAGATGACATCATTTAGATGCTCATTTAAAATAAACAAATGATGGATTAGAGAGATTAAGTAATATTGGATGAGTTGGAATCTCTCAAAGAAAACACGATATATGTGTTACATAGTCTAGATATGCATTATAATTGGGTAGTGAGAGAATTAAATAAAGAGGTTATACTCTTCTCCTTATTTCAAGGTAATATGGTTTTAGATCTCTAGAATCCCATGATACTTGGAAAGAAGCCACTGAAACTAGAGACCAAATGGTAAAAACCGTATGTTATTCATAATTTATTCTCCAATGCTTTATACTCTTTGATCACCATGGATAGAAATAATATCAAACCTCCCACTAATTCTAGGTTCCTCATGAAATACTATGACTCAAACCTATAGTTTGAGTTGTAAATCTTTAAACTAAAAAGTCTGAAACCCTCAGTACATGAAATTAAGATATATCCTTACGCTATGTGAAAAAGAAAGGATGACTTATATGACCAATGTGAGATGGAAAAAACTAATTTACTCAACACAATATGTTAAAATGTAGCCTTACCTTATGTAATGAACTTGGGATGTCACATATGACAATTGTGAGATGACCAAAACCAATTTCCTCAATACATGATGTTAAAATTTAGCCTTACCCTATGTGATAAACACATAATGTCTCATATTACCAATGTGAGATGAATAAAACTATTATCCTCAATAAATGATGTTAAACTGTTGACTTACCCGATGTGACAAACATGAGATGACTTATAAGAAAAATATGAGATAACCAAAACCAAAATCCTAAAAAAAAGATGTTAAACTATATCCTTACCTAGTGGAAAAAATACAAGATGACTTAAATGAAAAATGTGACATGAAAAGAACTAAAATCCTCAACACATGAAGTTAAATTATAGACTTACCCTTTTTTAAAAAACATGGGATACCTCATAAGAGCAATGTGTGATGACAAAAACCCAAATCCTTAGCACCTGATGTTAAAATATATCCTTACCTTGTGTGATAAACATGGATTCCTCAAATGACCAATTTGAGATGACCCAAACCAACTTCCTTATCATATGATGTTAAAATTTATCATTACCCATTGTAAAAAAACTTGTGATTCCTTATATGCCCAATGTGAGATGACCAAAACCAATATCCTAAACACATTATGTTAAGCTATATCCTTACCCTATATAACACACACATGACCCCCCATTTGACCAATGGGGTATAACTAAAAACAATATCCTTAGTACATGATATTAAACTATAGCATTACCCTATTTGATAAACATAAGATGCCTCATATTCCCATTGTGATATGACCAAAACCAAAGTCCACAACACATGATTTTAAACTAAAACCTTTCCATATGTTAAAACACAGGATGCTTCATATAATAAATGTGATATGATCCATGTTCCAGAACTATGTATGGTTTGGTTCTCGATTCCATAGAATATGCAGTGACAACCAAATCTCATATCCTTGTCCTAACCTAAGAACAAACTTATTCTACATTCTCCCCCCATAGGGATAGGCTCAAACCTCAGCTACTGATACAAACACCTAGTGAATTTGTGTTCATGGTGGAATAGATCCCATAGCATTCAATTTTCCTAATTACATTCCCTAATTACACCTCCCACTTTATTCTCCCTTGATTTGGATCCTCATCACTCTACTGATTCGAATAACCTCCACAGTGGTAATGATGCCTGACTACACGGATTCACCAACCATTCGTGGAAATTTTTTTGAAGGATCATTGACATTATTTAGAGGATTCTATGTTTCAAACATCATCAATTGTCTATTCTTTAATTTTTTCCCATCCATGACTAGTGTGATAGTAGAATCAATATTTAGAACATGGTCAACAATCATTCCTTGCCCATCGGTAACCACCCATATTATTGTTTAGATTTTAGAAGCCATAATTTACCTTATTTTTCACCTCCCTTTATTACAATGGAATTTCAACACCTTTGGTGTCATTCCACCATGTGTTCAAGAATGATGGATGAGCAATTTTCATCACTAGAACTTTTAAAATTCATCTTCTTTTTTTTCCTTATTATGATTAAAGATACATAAACTTAAATTGTAGTAATCATTTTCTCACTATATAAGGTTAAACTACATGTTCAATGTCCTTGAATCATGATGTCAAACTATAATCCTCCCATCCACATTATATGACATAAAATAGTGAAGTATCTTAGTCCCTCACCTAAGGGGACCTTTCCCCAGCTTAAGTACATGTTAATTTCCTCAACATTTACGTTATATGACCATATCTTGAAAATAAAGATGATGTTCCTCTTAGAAGGTGAGTATAGATTTTTCTTATACTAATACGATCATCTAATGTGATCATAACCACATTGGAATAATCCTGAGAGTGTTATGTCTCATTCAAATGCTACCTCAATTCATCCCCATGATTTATTTCTTCCTTGTTTTAGACACCCATTATCTTCCATGTATAAATGGGCCCCCCTAATGATAATGTCACCTAACCACATTTGCTCACAAAACATCATGGAAACACGCTCCAAAATAATTGTAATGACAATTTTATAGTTCTAGTTTTTTAAATTTAGTCAATGGTTAACCCTCATTACTTTTTACCCATCCTTAGTGGCATGATAGTAGAATATTCTTTTAAAACATGTTTAGAAGTTTCTTTTATTGGAATACCACCCCTTTGTGTTATGAATCCTATATGTCTTGATTCATGTCCTTCATCACTCCTTGGTTTAGGTAAATATTAACTCCCCGATAATTAACCCACTCTTGAAACAATTCACATTTGGAAGTAAATTTAGATATGAAAAGTCCCACTCTCCAACCAAGTAATTCTTGGCTAGAAATCCCCGAGTAGTTGATGGATCATTCTGTCCCCACCCCACATGACATGATCATACAAGTAGGTGGTCTTCTATTTACCTATTTTTTTTCTCACACCAAGCATGACTCATGTGTTATTAGAGGTTTATAGTTGATTTTCTTACTTGTACGACTGAGATATAACAAAAAAATACATACCTATAGGAAATTGATACAAATAAATCTAAATTTATCATTAAGGTTGGTCATCCACATGATGGTTCCTCTCCTTATTTTAACAAAAGTGAGTTCTCCCTAAGTATGATCCTTAGTAATCGAGAGCTCTAGCTCATCCAACCTCTGTCAAGTAAACCCCAAGACCTACTACTACCTAGATAGATTTTTTTTATTCATCCTCAATCATCGAGAAGACATCATTGTTCTGAATCTGCACCCAATCCTTTTTGACCTATCACTCATCCACCAGAGATTCTTCCCATACTTCCTCAGCCTCGACCATCACCAATCAGGACCTTAGTTGGCTGATGATCCCCACTAGAGCATTGATGGTGGCTTCATGCTTTTTTAATTTATAATTCACCCACTTAGGTTCATATTTAGATGCCTAGAGTGACACAGCCCCTTTATAATTATTTTTATACTTGGAAGTGTTGATATCTCGATGTTCCACACACACCAAATTTGTGAGATAGTAATGGGAAAACCTATGGAGAGTGTGATTATCCACCCCTTTGGTGCCTATGTTCAGAAACTAGTGGTAGAGGTACCCCTTCCAGCTCACTTGGTCTTACTATGAGGTATAGAGGATGAAAGTACTGATTATTATCCATTCCCTATGCTGAACAAAGAGATTAATTTTAGTGATGTGATACTTGGAGTTTTCTAGATCCTCAGGTGGTATATGCTCGTATTCAGAGAAATACATGAGAACTATGGTATTAATGACCTTCTTTGGTAGCTTGTTGGATGGTTTTGGGACCCATTTCGAGAGGAGGGCTATCTTGTTATAACTCTTTAATGATGCGAAAATATTCTCTAGATTTGAGTTCAACCTCCCCCGTAACCATATCTACATCTACAACAGGTTTCCCTATTGGGATTGGGCCTAGATCACCCTGAATTTATATCTCCCTAATGGCTAGCTCAGTTACTAGAGTAAGTAACCCAAATCCCTCATCCAGACCCAATTCTTGGGAACACACAGAATTGAGCATTGTTTCAAAAAAAATATGGAAGTTATCCCAATCTATAGAAAAAAAGGGGTAGTCATAATCATTAGAAAAATGGGACTTACATGAGTTGAGGTATTGAGAAATGTTCACATCCATAGCCTCGAATGGGAATTCCACTACTAGTAACCCTTTGGTACTAGTTGAAACCTGAATAACCACCACAGGGTCCTTCATAACCGCATAGATGAATGCTTTATAAAAGAAACATGTTATTATGTAATAATTTCACAACATGAGTGAATCAGGCCAAATAAGATTTGAAATATTACCCTGAGAGATCATAGGAATATTAATGATGATCCACCCTAGGAGGCATGATCCAATTATATCCTCATCTACTACTATTATACCAGGTAAATACCCCACCCCTCATATATAGATGAGATGACTAGAGTGTTTGTAACTTCCCATACAACTTTCTCTACAGACTCCTCTTCCATTAGGGCCTCAGGAGTAGACTCTGAGTTAGGGTCCCTCGATCCTGTTGAGGCACTCTCTCCACCCATGACAGAGGCCCCATGGATTTACTTAGTTAATTACTATATGATTCAAGATCATGGGTTAGATTTTCTAAACAAAATAAATCTCAAATTATTATTTAAAAAATTACCTTATCAAATAAGATATCATTTGAGTCATCTCCCCTAAGAGTAACCTCCCCACTCTTTTGGGAGCTTACCCGATCAATAATGGAACCCCATGAATACTTTCCATTAGATCCCCCCATATCATAATTGAGATATAGTTAATCATGGAATGATGTCTGAATAGTCAACATATCCTTATGCTCCACACCAAGTATTACCCACACCTGGGAAGTGGTGAGATCATCTTCCCCATGTCAGTGTGTAACAATTTCCATGTCTTACTGGTAGGATAAAACTCCTATAATTCCACTCAAGATGTGATCCTTGTGAGTCTAACATCTGGAAAGTTGATTCCCTCCTAGGTAACACTCCACCACAACTTCTCCACTATTTAGGATAGCTGAAAAATCCCCCACGCCACCTAGTGGCTTTATCTGGTGGCTCCACCCAATGCCACAATTTATCTCTGGAGGCCTCCCTAGGATGATGTATCAATTTCTTAGAGATCACCAACTGTGAACATCATGAGAAGATGTATCAATTTCATATGAGACTCCATCACCTGATAGTCAACCACCATCAATGTCATGTAAGATAGATGTATCTAGACTATATGATATATTGATTTAGGAATATCTTTATGGAATATCTATGTTCTCATTATAGTGGGAAACTATTATAACCTATTAATGTGAATTATATTCTAAGAACAATAAAAAATTATTTTTAAACAGAATAATAATCACTATATGATATATATATATATATATATATATATTTTGTAAAATGAAAGTACAATGTTAGTTAGATCTATAGATAAGAATAAAATCTACTAGATATATGATTCTTTTGAGAAAAATCCAAAAAATCAATATTAATTTATGGGATACAAGAATTTATGTCGTGAAATGAAATTACTCCCAATTATGTTAAATATGTATTTAATATTTAATGGAGATCAAATCCCCTTATAATTCCATATTAATGTAAAGGTCATCAAGAACAAATAGTGGAGTCCTAGGTGCTTGAAACACAATTATGTTGGGTATCAACATTTATTTTGTAATTATGCACTGATATAGTGATTATACATTACGGATTATGGGAAAAAGTATTTAATTTATTTAGAAGTTAAGGGTGATTTTCTATAATAGATTCATTAAGGATAACATGTTGGGTGATTCGAATGACTTTACAATCTGATCATGAGGAGAATCCAAGTTTAATGGAGGAGACACACAAGAGGGTGGGAACTAATGAACATGGTTAGTAAAATTCTACATGTAAACATAGTAATTAGATTAATACCATAACAAAGTTAAGTATCAAATGAAATTTTGTTAAATCAAGGAAAAAAGATCCTAAGAATAGGGGAGTTATAAATTAACAATAGAATCTAGATCCAAGGGGGAATAAGGACATGCATCAATGATTTTGAAAATTAAAGGTGAGTCCAAATCATGATCCACATAGATTATTTCTACTATATTGTGCCACATCTAGAGAGTGTATTTTTTTGGCATATAGAAAAAGTAAAAATTCATTACAAATTAATTAGAGAATATATGGATTCTAATATGGGTGATGGAGCTTTGGAAGATGAAGTCTTAATTCTTTTATATATGAATATTTACCTTGTTAAGAAGATAAGGTCCCTCAAAGAAGGATAAATCTATTACAACTACAACTATGACTATCCTAAGAAAGTTCTAGATGAAAATTTTTTCTCATAAAACATGTTTGAAAAATTATTTCTTGTTCACGATTGACGTTTTATCCATACCATAGTGGTCAAATGAGTTGATTACAATAGATAATCTATTTAATGAATTATAATCATACCCAAACATCAAAATCAGAGATGAACATTGAATGTGTAGAGACTAAATTTTAACCCTCCCTAATAGATAGAAATGGGGATCACTAACCCAAGAGTGAAAGCTTATAGTAAAATAATAGCTAGAGAACATCAATAAAGATTCCTTGTATCAACTTCCCCAACTAAGTTTCCACTCTCACACCCTAATGCCAAACTTCCTATGATCCCATCAATTCTATGACATCTCATCAATACATATCAATCTAATGTGGGTAGAGACATATCCCTATCTATACTAGCCTACTAAAGGTCCTAGACTCCCATGATGAAAAAATTTCATCACAGACACCTCTCATGCCACTGCCGCATCAACATTTGACATGGTTCAGGATGAATCCCTACCAACTGCATCCCACCATAGGGCCCAATATCTAATTTTAGAATTAGTCAGAATCCACATCACAACCACACCACACCCCAAGGTAGTGGGGTATCATGAATATGAAATAAATAAAACTCATACCCTCCTATTACCACACATGACCTACACTACATAATATACCCTCATCATCATAGGTAATCTATAAAATTATCCAACATCATCACTAATAGTTAAGGAAGATTTTAGAAGATGGGGTAATCAACCATATATTACTCACCATATGGATGTTAGGGAAAACACCCCATTAATATCTTGATGTTTGTATTTGGTACTGAATGTGGATGGGGAGTACAAATAAATAACATGAAATTAAAAAATTATATATATATATATATATATTTATGTACACATCACACAAACCTATCTTAAAGGGTTTATATAAATATTTGATCAGCTTAGCCTTAACATAAACCCCATACCAAATTTTCTACACACTACCATCAACTAGATGAAACCCATAAATAGAAAAACCAAACATACCCCACATTTTAATTTCCATTAAAAATAGGTTTACACACATTTATATATTGTTGAATTAATATCCAATTTTTACAATTACTCAATTATTCAATTCATTCCCGCACATAATAATTTCCAAGACACATTTATTAAATTACACCATTAATAGTTTTATTCCATTACTACCAAGCCACATTTATTAGGAATTCATAATAATGTAGAAAAAATGGAATACCCGTTCCAGTAGTAGGGTCTGACAATGATAGAGTCGGGTTAAGTAGCGACAGTAGTGGCAATAGAGGCTGTAGAGGGGTTCGCGGTAGAGGTGGGTTTGTAGGAGAGGAGGGTTCGCCTCATAGGTGGGGTTCGGCACGTGACAGAGGTGGGTTTGCGGTGGAGGTGGGTTCACGGAGGAGGTAGGTTCACGACGGAGGAGTGTTTATGGTGGAGGAGGGGTTGGAGTAGAGGTGAGTTTGTGATGGAGTTGGGTTCATAGTGGAGTGAGTTCATAGTGTTGGGGAGTTCGTGGCGGAGGAGGGGTTGTGGCAAAGGTGGGTTCACGAAAGAGGAGGGTTCACGAAGGAGTTCCATTCATAGTAGAGGAGGGTTTACGATAAAGGAGGGGTTAGCAGCGGTAGAGGTGAGGTCGGGGCAGATGATGGGTTGGCAGCGAAGAGGTCAGCATCCACAAGATCTTGAGGTGTACAAGACAAGGAGGAGACTGTTAGGGCTCATTTCTAAAATTGGGTGAAGCTTTTAGTAGTGCTATTTAAAAAGAACCAATAATGATATGTTTTATCATCGCTAAAATAGAAAGTGCTGATAAAAGATGCCTTTATCAGTTCTTTTTAGCACTGATAAATATATAATGATAATAATTTATTTATATTATTTTATGTATTTATAACATATTATATATATATATAATAAAAATAAAATACAGATATATTAAATAATTATAAAATTATAATAAATATATTTATTATATATATTAATAAAAATCTAAATATAATAAATATAATTGTTATATTTTTATAATTATTTAAATATATATATATATATATATATTCATTTGTAGTTATAACTATAAATAAATATATATATTCATTTAAATAATTATAAAATTAGAAGAAATATATTTATATATATCTATAATCTATAAATATATATAATTCTATGATTATAAATATAATTAGTATAATTATTATAATTTTATAATTATTTAAATAAATAATTATAAAATTAGAAGAAATATACTTATTATACTTATAATCATAGAAATATATATAACAAATATATTAATTATATATATTTAGAAGATTATATATATATATGTAAATATATATTTATTCTAATTTTATAATTATTTAAATGAATATATATATTTATTTATAATTATAACTATATATATTTATATTTATTTAAATAATTATAAAATTATAATAATATATTTATTATATTTAAAATTTTATTAACATATATAATTAATATATTTATTATAATGTTATAATAATTTAAATATATATGTATTTATTTATAATTATAATTATAAATATATGTATTTATTTATCAATATTTTTATATATTTTTAAATATATTTATTTAATTATATATAACATTATATAAGAATAATAAATATATTTTTCTATAAATTTATAATTATATATATATATATATATTTATAACTATAAATAAATATATTTTTATTTGTAATTAAAAATTATAAAAAAATATATTTATTTATAGTTGTAATTATAAAATAAATAAATAAATATATATATATTTAAATAATTTTAAAATTATAAGAAATATATTTATAATTTTATAAACATATATAATTAATATATTTATTATAATTTTATAATTATTTAAATATATCTATATTTATTTAGAATTATAATTATAACTATTTGTATTTATTTATAAATATTTGTATATAAATATATATTATTAATATATTTATTATAATTTTATAAATATTTAATATTTATTTAGAATAATAATTACATCTATTTGTATTTATTTTTAAATATTTGTGTATATTTATAAATATATTTATTTTATTATATATATTTATAACTTTATAAGTATAATAAATATATTTATTATAATTTTATAAATATTTAAACATGGATATATATATATATATAGTTATAATTAAAACTACAAATAAATATATTTATAAATAAATAAATATATAAATATATAAATATATATAATTATAATAGATGTATTTATTGTTATTTTATAATTATATATATATTTATTATTACAATTACACATACGGATATTTAAAAAGTATTTATATATAATTACTGTAACACCCCGACCCTAGTTATCCAGAGTCGGTGCATTATTACATTACATTGGCATGATCACAAGAAAGATCAAATCTCGAAAGACCGATTGGTTTAGTAGCTTTGGAAACACTAGATATATTCATAAAGTTTTACATTACATCACAAAGTGAAAAACTACTACAACAACATAGTCTCCATATTCCACACTCATGTCCCCACATACTATCCCTACAAGTCATTCATAACTTACTTCTTCATATCCTGGGAAAAATAAAACATAGAAAAGGGGTGAGCTCAAATGCCTAGTAAGGATAACAATATAGTGGAAACTTTCAAAAATAAGCATAAACTTTTAAGGCAATGTATAACTAAAACAAAAGCCTTTTAAACTTGAACTTAAACATAGTATGGAAAAATAAAAATGAAATAATGCCATTTACTTATTCACATGGATATTCTACTAATCGAATAATCACATGCAATATCAATAACCACTTTCATAATGATGGAATGCATAATGCCAGACTATCATAACCACATAGCCAAGGCCTCGTGCCAAGACTACAAATAAGATTTTGTCAAGGACTTGTGCCAAGACACTAGTTTGTCTCATGAGACCTACCGATGCATCGAGGAGCTATAGCGGGCTCCACCCGTCACATATTAAGTCCAATGCATTCCCATATGAAAAGGTTTAAACATAACATAAACATTCGTATTAAAACTAGCATACGAAATGTCAATACTTTCACCATAAACCATGAATGGTATAAAAATAACACATCCACAGTCAAACATATCACAAAACCTTCAATACAATATAGAAGTTTTGCATCTTAATAAATCAACTTCAAATAAGCCTAAAATCCATCAAAGGATGTTGACATAGATGAAATGAAAACTCTTTTTAGAGAAATATCTCTTTCTATTTTGAAATAATTTAAGAGTCATATATTTATAAAATAAAACATTTTCTTTGAATATATTCTTATAAGATTGTAAGGGAAGCTTCGACGATTTTATAACGGCGGAAAATAGCCGCACCCGCCGTATAAGTTAAAAAAACCATTCTTACCTTAATTTTGTCGAAAAGGTTAAAAAGCACCTTGTTTGGAAAACGACGGAAAGATTCATTTATAAACCTCTTATAAAAAGTAAAAAAAGGGTATAAATGACTTTAACCCATATTCTTGTAAATAGTAAAAATGTTTTGAAATACATTTTTAAGAAATATGGATGTGGATGATAAAGAGATCCCAGTAGATTATTACATATAAACAACCTCGGATAATGAAGAGATTGTGAAATAACCCTTACCTTGTACTTTTCCTTGGTTGGGGTAGTTTAACCTCCTGTATAATGGTGAAATAATTGTTATTAAATTATACAAGAATCATATGATATCATATATGATCTTTTAATATTGATTTGATAATAATATCTTAGTATTATCGTTGTTTCGGGTGTTAACTTACTTGTTTTCTTTTATATGTTTTGTTATGTAAGCCATGTTTGTAATGGATAGGTTGTATATTACTTATATCCAGAATGATATCAAGTCCTTAAACATTATTTTTAAATCATCAAATGATAATTATACTTGAATGGATACGATGGAGAATGAATCTCATCGCGTTCGTGGAGACGGTAGTCCGTACGTACGCACGAGCGACAATATCATTCTTTTGATATTAAAATAATATATAAATGGATGTTATATCATATATACAGAATAATTAACATTTTATATTTATTATTTACATGAGTTACACATCATTATTATACCCATCCAAATAATAATATATTCAATAACAATTACACCATGACGTGGAGACGGTAAGCCGTACGTACGCACGTATGGTGACATGTTATTCAAAAGGGTGGATAGAATACTGAATATGGTTGTACCATATTTATAATAACATCACAGTATATATATGATACTGGTGTTATTATTTTAGAATGGTAAAAACAACGGAAGAAGAAGTGGAAGAATAAAGGAACTTGGAAAAGGGTGGTGAAATCATTACCTCCTCTTCGGGTTCTTCCTTTTGATTTGATCAAAAGGGCTCCTTAGGTTGGATTTCAGATCAAAATAATGCCTCTAGGTTGTAGTGAGAGAAGTTGGGTGAGTATTTGGGCAGATTTTGGTCGAACCAAAAGGCTTTGAAGGTGTGAAGAAATGAGAAGGAGGAGTGCCCTTTTATAAGAGGGGTGAGGGGCACCTTTGGAAAAGCTAGAAATATTAATTTATAATAAATTCATATTCTGTTTCCAATGGCTCCAAAGTTGATTATTCAAAGGTTAAGGTGGTTATAGGTCGAACAAAACTCAACCAATAGAATTTAGATAGGTTTGGATACTTATATTAACCTTATCTTTAAGTATTAACTCTAAGTTAATTAGTTTGACATTTACCATGTCACTTTGTATTTTTATATTATATGGTTAATAAACTTACCATATACATCCAAGCATCCCCCAAGTGGTCCATTAATGATACAACTATCATTATATAAGTCTCTTGGCCGAACCTTAGATTTTTAGGAATTTAATATCAATTAATAATATAATATTTGTTTTAAAAACTCTTTTATGTCAATTTTGACACTATTCAATAGTTGATTTTTGTGAAACTTATAACAGAATGATTACTTCGAAATAAGTTAATTAAATCAATACTAATATGTCATAGTATCATATAAAATTAGTGTAATTCATTAAAAGTCTCAAATTTAATTTATTTGGGTATTTATAATATCAATTATTTTAATTTTTCAGTATTATGGTAATTACTGCATCATCATTGTGTCGTAAATAAATTAAATTATTTAATATCTAAAAATTTAAAATAAAATATCATCATGTAGGAAATCTTTTTATATTTATAAGTAATATTGATAGTTGAAAATCCAACATATATAACCCTATGTAAAAATTGTTTTTGTAAACGATATATACTTATGTCATTTTTGTACTTATTTTAACTTAATTAAAATAAAGTGTCCCTATCACCTACAATTGGCTCTATGGGGTCCCCAAATCGACCCAAAGATGCCTATGGCCGAACATGTATCAACCAATAAGGATAGGACACATTTTAGGGTAATTTAGTATTATTATAATATTATTTTTTAACCCTTATTTACCGGATTTACCCTTAACCATGGTAAATAAAATATTTACCGCAGTAATAATTCAAAATGTATAAAAATAAAAGTTACCTATTTACACAATTTGAACATCCTGATTCCAAATATAGAATCCATTTTTCCAAATTCAAAACACAGAAGTGTCAGAAATTAATTTAAAATTAATTCCCGTTGTTAAAACAAAAAGCGTGTTTTTAAGAGATAATAACTATCAAAAGATTGATACTTGTTTATGTCCCGTTTAATTGTAAAATTATGTCCAATGACCAACATTATATTAAATGGTAAAACTATATTCTAAGTATACTTTAAAACCACTCAAATTCATAATTTATCACTATTAATTATTTTGATTAAAAAAGTTGTTTTTAATTAAAATTTTATTCATCAAAATATTAAAGTTATCCGAAAAGTACCAAAATTTCACCTTAGGCTAAATTCAATATTACGAATCCAAAAATGAAGTCCATTTTAAAAAATAAAATATATATAATTTCAAAAAGTAGGTATTACTATTCATAACGGCTAGTTTGATTGGTTATGGTTTGTTAGAACTCGGTGTTGCGTACAACACACGCTATCACATTATTTAATGAGAAGAATACCATAGAAGCTTGGGGTGTTACAATTAAAATTTTATAATTAAAAATATAATAAATATATTTATTTTAATTTTATAAGTATTTTTGAGAACATAATAGACTCATGGGTATAACATGAATGAATCATATACCTAATAAAGTTTATATATTAAAAAATGAGTCATCACATATGGAGAACATGAATAATAAGAATGGTGTAATGTATAAATGAAAATTCATGATGAATACATAACATATATGCATGTCAATCATACTCATGTATCAATATATTTATTAACCAAATTGATTGGGAAAAATATATATTTATTTATAATTATAATAACAAATATATATATTTAAAAATTATTTATAAATATAATAAATATAATAAATATAATAAATATAATAAATATAATAAATATAATAAATATAATAAATATAATAAATATAATAAATATAATAAATATAATAAATATAATAAATATAATAAATATAATAAATATAATAAATATAATAAATATAATAAATATAATAAATATAATAAATATAATAAATATAATAAATATAATAAATATAATAAATATAATAAATATAATAAATATCATAAATATAATAAATATAATAAATATCATAAATACAATAAATACAATAAATACAATAAATACAATAAATATAATAAATATAATAAATATAATAAATATAATAAATATAATAAATATAGTAAATCTAATAAATATAATAAATATATTTATTATTTAATGAAATTTATTATAATATTTTAATAATTTAAATATATAATTATTTAATTATAATTGTAGAAACACTTTTTTTAAAATATTATATATATATATATATTTGAATTATTAAAAAAATATATTAATTATAAACATGCTTTTTTATTTAATGTATACAAATAAACATTATTTTTTAATATAAATTTACTAATTTTATATGAATTAATAAATTTTTTATTAAACTTTTTTATCAACGCTAATAATAGCACTGATAAATCTACCATTTATCACCACTAAAAAAGTGCTGATAAACGGTACACCTTTATCAGCACTCTTTTTAACACTGATAAATGGTAGATTTATCAGTACTTTTTTCGAGTGATGGTAAACACCCCCATTTTATGAGCACTTTTTTCTTAGCACTGATAAAAGCCGATGCATCCCTTACCTGGATCTGTGGTAGTGTCCATCTTACCCTCTAAATTTTCAACCATATATCTAGAAGGGGCTGAGGAAAAATGAAAGTTGAAGCTCCCAGGGTTTCTGATATTGACCGTCACTCTAGCATTATTAAGATTCACTGGTTAAACCCAAGCGATTTTGATTGAAGTTCATAGTCCAGTGTTGGAAGGAGTGTAATGGAATTTGGAAAATCATGCTCTTCAAAGTGAATGTCTGTAATGTCTCTGTTACATTTTAAGACTTGAAATATATCTAGTAATATTTCTGATGCTAAGCGCTGAGGCGGTGCGAGATTCTAAGGCCCATTGAGCCAGAAATTGATATTTGAAAAAATTAAATATATTAGTATCACATGTGAGAAGTTTTTTTAAAAAATTGGTAGAAATCCTAAATGGATTCATCGATCAAAAACATAATACCTCCATTGAGGTCAGAGAATAGGTTTTACCCTAGGCATGAAATAATTTTTTTTCAACGTCATGCGTTTGTGAAAAAGTGACCACAAGAAAAAATAATAAATAAATAAATAAATAAATAAATTTTTATTTGGGTTGATGCAGCGACCTAATAAAATTATATATAAACACACATATCACTAAATTTTAGGGTTTTCCACAAAGCCTTGGAATTTGATAGAGGAGCTGGTGGAACAGTTTCCATGGATGAACATAAACAGATCAAGCTTTGACGATCAGTGTGCCAATAGAACCTATGGAACTTGTCAACAAAAATATCCCAGAACTGTTCTTCATCAACGACTAATCCATTATTCATGTAGGAAATTGGTTTATGTGGATTTATCCCTGTTTTCGTATCCTACGATGAACGTGAATCAATCAACTAACAGATTGATTTTTTAGATCGATCGTATTGTGGTATGAGATTATTTTTTTTGGAAATTTGGGGGGTTTTAGTTTTATTTGTATCACTTAGTTTGTCACTGTAAAATAATAATCAATGGTTACATTAGCATCGACTGAGGTCTACTCCTTAAGTTTTTGTATTGTGAATTTCTTCCCCCATTCATTATTCAATCATCACCAATATTCTTTTTGGATAGTGGTTCAACAAATTCTTTGTAATCAATTTTTGTGCACCCATTTCATGGAACAAAATATTTATACCACAGATATTGGTTCAGATTGGTGATGGGATTAAGCTAATATGGTAATGATAGTTGGCAAGGTTTGGATTTTGGGACCTCCAGTTGCAGTTTCAGCATGTGAAGATGGAAATAATCAATGATAAAGTTTTCCTGGTCAATTTGGATGGATATTAAGATGATATTTAGTGACAATCAATCTTAGTGGAATTGGATCCATATTTTTTGGAATTATTCATATAGGAAATAGGTGTGGTAGTGATGGATGAGGAATCTGTGTGAAGATCCGTAGATTTTTAAAATTTCTCCACTACATGGTGTGTAACGAAAGAGCACACTCCATGTGTGGGGACCTAGCTGTGATTCTTGGGTTCCATGTCAAATTAAATATCACATGTTGTGTGACACATGTCACATTCCGTTTAACCCTTAACTGCAATCTTGGTGCGTATCTCAGAGGATACACGGGTATGGAAATGGCTAGGTACAAAACACAAATATTGTACATGGGTTGAGTCGTGTACTCAAACATGGTATGGTACATGGATATAACCAGGTATATGGGAATAACTAGGTGTACATGGGCTTGGTCCATGATACTTGGGTAGACCCGGTGTTGAAGGGACACAACATGTACTAATAGTAAGTGCTATGTACTTGTTCAAAGATGACTTAGAAACCTTGTTTTCCTCGGTGTGGACTAGATTCTATAAGGGTGTATTCCCTTGATCCATCCCTATGAGGGTATAGTATGGCATCATGTACTAATAAAAGTATTTTGATCCTATAAAAGGAATTATTTTTAGATATAGTTATAGGAATCCCTCACAGAGGCTGGTATGGGATACCCTATCATCCTTTTCCCTAGGTGGGGTTCTCAGAATCAGTGTGACCTACTGTACATGGGCATCGATCCCCTACTTAGCAGGTTAATTCAGTTTGTGTTTTTGGTATTCCCTTTGTCCCTAGGTGCGATCACCATCTATGTATCTATCTCTTTAAAAATATAGTGTGTACTTATTTATGGAGAGACTTGATGAGCACGGGATATCAGATGGATGCTACCAGTACTATCAGATTTACAAAGCGGGTTCTTTGGAGCGAGTGTGGTTACAGAATCTCAAGTAGAATCTTAGGCCAGAAATGAAGTTGTAATATTACCTTAATACATAGTGTCAACTATGAGTATGTCTAGATTTTTTTATATCTCATATTATTATTGATATATCCTGTGATGAGATAACTACTCTTTATGCTATATACTTAGTGATTTTTTAGTGTCCTACTCCATACTATTATACTCACCCCTGTATGAGGTTTTTCCACACGTGTCATGTATTATATAGAATATCAACCGTTTGACATGGTTCTCGATGTACCATAAGTAGACAGAGCTTAGATTTTTTCTAGAAAGACTGTGGTTCACACTATGATTCACATTTCATTGTTTCTCTTCTTTCTAATAGGTTAGACTTTTTTATAGTTTTTGGTGCCCTTGTATTTGGAATTTTATACTTTTCAGTATTATTGTTGTACTTTTATTTTTGGATTTAGTTTGGTCCATGCATTTGGTATTAGTTTTATTTTACATTTAAACATTTTTTTGGGCTTGGAGATGTGTGTGTGCATACAGATACATTATTCTAAGGCCTCCCATATGAGTTTTATGCCTACATGATAATAGTCACTAGCCCCTGGCCTATTGATTTTAGGCTTGGGGTTTTCACACTCAACTCATTTTTATTTTGGTAGGACTTAGTGGGTCAAGTCATGACTATGTGGTATTAGATCTAGGTTTCATCATAGGATTAGACTTTGATGTTTTGTCTAGTTGTGATATTGTTTTGTGTTTTATGAAAATAGTTTTATGTGTTTTGAGTTCATATTTCAATCTAGGGACTCCAATGTTGGTTTGATAGTCAACATATCCATACAAAAATACTCTGATAACCTACCTTTTACTGGGTACATTATGAAATTAGTTCCAGTGAAAAACATTAATACATGCATTATATATCAATGGGGTTTGTTTCTATGTAATTATTGAGCCAGGTCCCATATATTTCCATTAACCATGGTACATATTTTATATTTTAAGATTACTACACAATTATTTTATTCGTGGAATTAGTAGTAAGATCTTGAGGGTGATCCCCTCAGTGATTATGATTTAATACAGGGACCTGTTTAAGAGGTAGTATTATCGGGTAGTTTTCTAACCACAGACCCACCCATTGAGCTGTAAATGGTACCCATAGTACCAATGGAAGAGGTGCATAGAATGAGCATGCTTCATGAGTTTTATTATCAACTACCCCATAGGTTTAGGGGAGAGATATACCCATAAGTAGTTGAGGATTGGCTCAAGCCAGTTACATGAGTCTTTCATCTCATCAGAACACTTGCAGACCAGATGGCGGCCTTAGCATCAATCCTTATTCTTGGATCCATAGGGTGTTAGATGAGCCTGTTGGTTCTATCATATGATGAGGTGAATCTTTCAAGGATTTATTTTGAGTAGATCATCTGGGAGGAGTGTTGTCTAGCTATGATGCAAGTGGTTCACATTTAGAAGCATTATAACTACAACAGGGTATCATGACTATGGATGATTACTTTTTGAGATTTACTAACCTTTCACAATACTCAATGGATATGTTTCAAGATCCATTATTTTTGGCATAGACAATTTATTAATGTCTATGAAGAGACATCTAATCTTTTGTGATTCCTATATGCATTCCTACTTATGTTGGGAGGATAGAGTGTGACTTGGTGGTAGAGAGATTTTAGGATGAGAAGATACTAACAGTAGGTGCCAGCAGTGATCACACATGGTATAAGACTTTGGAAGTCAGTATCCAGACATTTATAGAGTGCATCTTAGGAATGAGGTTCGATTATTCTGGGCTCTCAGGATGAGTCTAGTTAGCCTAGGGAGAGGTAGTGATACTCTTATAATTGTTGGGGAAATCTCATGTGGGGTTTTCTGACCTGCCATACGACTGATAGATTGATAGTGTATGGGATACATAGTATGAGACAGTAAGAGCATCAAGGAGTTCCAAAAGATGATGGTTGTGGAAGAGTAGAAAGGAGAGCAGTGGGAGTTGGATGAAAATCTGACATGTTGCCACCACCACCCCCAGGTGGTCCTCACCAGGCTCAACGAGCAGGTGAAAGGTGGTGAAGATAGCTAGAAGCCATAGAGGCGAATGATTTAGAGGCTATGGGGATGATTATAGGTACAATCTATGTCTTTTATACCTTGGTTATAGTTTTGATTGACATAGGTGAAATATAATTTTTTCTTCGTACATACATAGTATGAGACCTATAGGTTTTATTTGATCCATTTTCTTGACCATTACACTTGGAGACTCCAATTGGAGATGACTTAGAGATCATGAAATTTTCCCAACAGTGTGATCTGACACTTGAAGGTGAGATTTTATAATGGGATATCATTGTGTTAGAGATAAGTCCTTATGATTTCATATTATTCATAGACTTGTTATACAACATTCATACACAAATTGACTACTTTAAGCATTAGACGTGGCATGTACACATTGATGGGATGAGGTTTTATTTTGTAGGTGATAAAGAGACCCATGTTGATTAGGATATACTCATACTAAGTAGGGTGCACCCAATTACTCACCATTTGGATAACATGACTCTTGTAGAAGTGGATACTATGGGCTATCAGTTTCCTATTGTGGTGGCTAAGTACAAGGAAGTATTTCTTGAGGATGTTTCAGGTTTACCTCCCCAATGACAGATAGAATTCCACATTGAATTGCACCCAGGGATGGACCTGATATCTATTTTAGAATATCATATATATCCCACAAAGATTCATGAGATGAGGGTTTGATTAGATGAATTATAGAGGAAGAGATTATTCTGACCCAGATTTCCCCCCTAAGAAGCCCCAATGTTGTTCAATAAGAAGGTGGACAGGATATTGAGGTTAGGTGTGGATTATCGGTTCCTGAACAGGTGAATGTGATGAATATGTAACCACCACCAAAGATTGATGACCTCTTTAATCAGTTGAGAGGACCATGATGGTTCTTGAAGGTTAACCTCATATCAGGCTATCAATAATTATGAGTATGAGTTAAGGATATACCGAAGATGACATTTCAGTGTTTGTAAGGTCACTATGAGTACTTGGTGATTCCCTCCAATGTGAATAATACCCTAGTAGTGTACAGGGGACTCGTGAACCAGATATTTTAGCTTTTCTTAGACTATTTGTGGTGGCCTTCTTAAACGATATTCAAATGTTCTTAGTGTCCAAGGGGGAGAATGAAAAAACTTGAGGATAGTTCTACACACTATGAGAGAACCATATTTATAGAAATATTTTAATGTGTTAGTTCTGGATTCAGAAGGTCCACTTTCCAACACATGTTATCTCAGCAGATTGTATAGTAGTGGAATCAAAAATGGTAGGGGAAGTATTAGGTTGGGGTTTAGAGAAGAGTCTAATAAATATGTAGATATTACTTGGTTTGGAAGGATACTATAGGATATTTATTCCTGATTTCTTTAGGATTTTGGCATCCTTGACCACTTTGAATCAGAAGGGGTATACTTTCAGGTAGACGGAAAACCACCATTAATATTTTCAGAAGTTGAAGCAGAGGATGATGAGTACCAATATCATGTGATTTATAAAGGAGGTGGGTGTCGAGTATATAGTGTTCTATGATACATCAAGGACCAGACATGGTTGTGTGCTGTTGAAGAGGAAGGCTGTGATTCCCTATGGTTCTCAGTAGTTGATACCGAATGAGTTGAACTACATGACCCATGATCTTGATTTATATTTTTTGTCTTCACTCTGAAGATGTAAAAACACTACATTATGGCTGAGATGTTTATTTTCTACTGTAAACATAAGAGTATCAAGTATATATCCTCTCATAAGGATACTATCGTGAGATGGAGGAAATTACAAGAGTTCCTTGGGGATTATGAATTTGAGATAGTATATACTTCTCGATGGGGGAAAGTGGTAGTAATTAATTTTAGCAAGATATCTTATTCTCAGTTATTGGTTAAGGCATCAGAGTAGTTAGAATCATTGAAGCTATCCTTAGTGGACACGAATGATGATTCATATCTTTTATTGATGGTTATTACCCCACTGCTTTTACATCATTTTAGGGAAAATCAGCATGGAGATACCAACTGTGAGACCTTACATACACAAATATCTACTGAACATGATCCTGATGTATTTTATGATGGTGGGGAGAACATTATAATTTTTAAAGGATATGAAATGATATTAGTGAAATTGTGGGAGGAGGTGATGAGGGAGTTTCATACATACCCTTTGATGGTACATCCATGCGTGGAAAAGATGTACCTGTCCCTCCAATATCAATTTTTATTTCCCAATATAAAGAGATTTTCAACAGATATTTTCTCTTGATGAATCACTTATTAGTAGGTTAAGGATGAGAACTAGGTTCCAAAGGGTTTAACTCGATCCCTGGATGTTATAGAGTGTAATTTTGGTTGAATATATATGGAATTCATGAAAATTTTACCATGTATGTGCCGATGGAAAGATTCCATATGGGTGATAGTAGACCAAAGCACCAATTAGACCCACTTCCTAGATATTTGAGAGAAAAGTTTTATAGAGATATTTGGATGCCTTTAAGTGAAGGAGATAGTAAAGCTCCATAGAGTTACCTCAATGATTGATTCAGACTGTGATGCTTGATTCATATCAATATTATGGAGGGGATTATAGGAGTCCTTTTGGGATTACTTTCATTTGATCATAATGTTTCACCCCTAGATTGACATCAAAACTGAGCAGAACATTTTAATTCTGGAGGAAAAGTTGTAGGATTTCCTATTCTACCTCGACTATAGTTGAGAGGATCAACTACCATTGGTGTAGCTTCTATATAATAACATATACCATTCCACCATTTTTATGTCACCATTTTAGGAGTTGTATAGATGAAACTTTAGGTTACCACTTTTTTGGACTGATCTATGTGAGTTAGCACTCCCATGCCCAAATTTAGTGCAATATATGATAGAGAATGTGTATTTCATCTAGGAGGACATGTGGACTATAGATAGATATCTGAAGTCCTATAAGGTCCTACGATAGAGGACTTTGGAGTTCAAGGAAGGAGACCATGTGTTTATAATATTCTCACCTCAACATGGATTTGGGAGGTTTGGACCAAGAGGTAAGATATCTCTAATATTGGTTGGACATTTTTAGTTATTGTATAGATATAGAAAGATGGCATACTTCTAGGCTCTACCTCCGTAGTTAGACTAAGTACATGGCATCTTCCATGTGTCACAAATGAGGAGATATGTGAATGACGCATCACATGTTATAGAATGGGGTGAAATGGATATCAAGGATGGTACTACCTTTAAAGAGTACCCAATTGAGATTGAGGATCAGAATGAGAAGATCCTATATGGGTGAGCGATTCCTTTAGTTCATGTCTGGTGGTAGCACGCGAATCTTCAAGAGAGAACATGGGCGTGGGAGACCCAGATGCGTGCTCATAACCCACATCTTTTTTATTACTAATTTTTTATTTTTGAAAAAACCTTCATGATGGGGAGAATGTAATTTATTTAAGTTTTCCATGAAAATCCTTGAAATATATCTAGTAATATTTTTGAATCGATGCATAAAGATGGAGTGAGATTTTGAGGACCAGTGAGCCTGAAATTGATATTTGAAAAATATTAAATATATTAGTATCAAGCATGAGTAGTTTACTATAAATAGATAAATAACTCTTAAATAGAGTCTCATGTGAGAAATATGAGTCCTCTTTTGAGTTTAGAGAGTGGGGTTTACCATAGGAGTGACATGTTTTTTTTCTGTATTTAGAGTTTGTGAACAAGTCCTCATTGGATTAAATAATAAATAAAAAATAAATAAATAAATTTTTGTTTCAAATCACACAAAGACCTAATAAAATTCAACATAAACTCAATTATAACCAATTTTTAGGCTTAGATTCATAACGTTGGAATTTTAGAGAGGATTTGGTGAAGGAGCTTCTACGGATGAACATCAACATAACGAACTTTGGTGATCAGTGTGACAATAGAAGCTATAGATCTTGTCAAAAAGAAAAATGGTCTAGAACCATTATTCATCAATGATTGATCCATTATATAGATAGGATGTTTTTTATACATATTTATTCCTATTTTCTTATCTTATGAAGCACATGAATCAATCAACTAACAGATTGGTTGTATTACCAGTACATGTTATTTTTTATAGGAATTTGGGGTTTTTTATTTTTTTTTAAATTTGGGTATCTTAATTCATAATTATAATGAAAATGAATCGAGGTTGAAATGAACATTGGCTAGGTTCCGTTAATCATGTTTCAATTTTGTGTATTTCTTCCCACATTCATCATTCATTCATCACCATCATTCGTTTTGGCTGGTGGTTCGACAAATACTCACTAATCAATCATTTTACACCTATTTATTAGTAAAAAAGATTGATAACACATATTAGGGTTTAGATTAATGGTGGTATTGATCTTTGGTGGAAGAAACAATGAATTATGTTTAGATTTTGGGATCACCAATTGTGGTTTCATCATGCTATGGTGGAAAACTCAATGATGAAGGCTTCTTGATCAATATAGATGGTTAGAGATTGGATATATAGAGGTAATCAAGATTAGTTGTTTTAGTTACATTGTTTTAAGAAATATTCATAGATAAAATATTTTAAGTAGTATAGAAGGATAAATCGACATGAATATCCAAAAATTCTAAAGAAGTATACACTACATAGCATGTAAAGGAAGAAAATATGACACATGTGGGGACCTAGTTGTGGTGATAGGATTCCATGTAAAATTAAATATCACATGACCTATGATATATTTCACATAAATTGTGAACCTTACCTAGAGGCTCAATTTTAATCTCAAAGGATACACAATCATGATCACAACCATGTACATGACACTGTCGATTACATGGGTTGATCCATGTACTCGAATATGGCATGGGACACATGTAAGGACTCATTCTTAAATAATACTTATTATAGTTCTTATAAAACTAGAAATAAATTTATTTTACCAAATATATTCTAGGTTTAGAGTTTTAGAGAAACAAGAAGAAAATTTACATAGTAAACCCATACATTACATGTGGAAACTTATATTCAGTATTCATTTCTTCCCTAAAACAAAAGTCTTTTAAATAAAACATGTTCTCTCTACATGAAATTTCTTCACAATTTTCCCCGATCTTATACTTGTCTCTATTCTCCCTTAAATCCTATGAATTTTTTTGAAACTTGTGATGATAATAAAATCTCATTAAGGGACATAAAAATAAGGGACCCTGTAGTCTAGTGAAAACACTTAAAAAAATTCCATAAAAAATACGATTTTATTTAGAAAAAAGAATCATATTTGCAAATAGTTCAATATCTTACCATTAGAAAATCAATCAATTTCATGAAAAAATCATTTGAAAGAATAAAAAATATATGTAGGTATCTAGGGACATCATTTTCCATACCACTCTTACAAATGGAGTAACAAGTATGGCCATCCTCCAATTCAAGAGTACCCAATTTATTGGAGGTTACAACATAACAACCCCTCCACGATTTATCATAGAACCACCCATCAATAGTTTATCACATAAAAACCTATCATAATAAAAAATTTCTATGCTCCATAACATAAACATAAATCATGAAATTTTTCATCATAAAACCACTTTTTGATGAAAATAATCTTTTTATTTTGAAATCACTGCTTTTGAAAAGCCATGCATGTACAATAGAAATTTTTTTATTTGAGAGTGACCACATAAAATTGTAATGTAATATTAAAAATATTAAAGAAAAAAATAAATCAGGAAATTCTTTTCATGTCATATATGTAATAAAAACATTATTTTTTAAAAAAGGAACTTTAAAAGAGGATTTTTAAAATAAAGTCCCTTACAAATATCATATCATTGAAGAAAGTATTAATAAAATGAATTGATTACATGTATTTGATATGAATACACATAAAAAGTGTAAATACAACTTAACATAATTAAAATTTATTTCAAACATAATATTAGCATGACAGAATCAAGAAGTATAAGTTTAATCAAAGAATGGAAATTGGGTTAAGAATTCCCTTACACTTTGTAATCAGTCGAATGATATGCACCATAAAAGTAACAAATATAAAAAGAAACATTTAATACCATTATTATAATGAGATAAATGATATTATATAAATGGAATTATATATACATCACACATAAGAAATAAGTGATGAATAACGAATGTATCTCAAAGAAGTAAAGGTGATAGGAGAAACTCTTACCTCAAGATTCACTTTAGTTTTGTGTAATTTAACCGCATGTATTATGATTTAAATAATTTTATTAACTCATTAAAAAAATTCATATTTATAATACCTTATGTGATGATTTTATAACATCTTACGACCTATTAATTAATATATTTTTATTATTTTCATGGTTTCGGGAGCCTTCATTTCATGGTTTCATGATCAGTTCATTTGTGTATAATTATGGATGTTCATTTAAAATGGGATTAAAAATAAATAAGTAGAAATAAAAAGTATTAATTCAATTAAATGATTATTAATTTTCCCATATATCATTTATCTTTCTTGTATGAGGACGGTTCATTTTATAAAATGTTAATCATAAATGTTTAGTTCATCTTAGAGATGTTTCCAAACACAATAATCTAGTTCCATTTTATTTAATATTATGAGAATATATAAGTTATATAATATTAAATAGGTTATAATATACCTATTAAAATTTTCATCAACTATAATGACACTTTAATGACTATCCATGATGGTGGTAATGGAAAACAAAAAATCATTATTCATAGAGATGGTTAACTGCCATAATTTGGACATTGGTCTAGATATTTTGAATAAGAGGAGATAAGAAATTAAATGGATGTGATATATGCCATTATAAACATAAAAATAATGTATATACGTTACTATGAAGTTTTAATTCCTTTATGGATGAATTAGGTGAGGATAAAATAGAAGAAGAAAAGAAATTATGGCTGGTGGTTTGAGAAATTTGCCTCTTGAATATCACCTCTTTGAAATACCCCTTGAGGACCATGGATTTGATATTTTGGTGGGACCAACAAAACATGAGTTGGAGAGAGTGAATATAAGAGGTTGTTTATATATTTTAGGATCTTTAAGGCTTGTGAAGAGAATGTGGGTGGTGAGGAGTGATATTTATACTTGAGGAGGGGTGGTTTTAAGTGATTAAAAATGATTATTTTATATTTAAAGCCAACCACATTAATGTGGAATTAATTAAAAAGAATTAGATTGATAATTAATGTTTTAAAATCTGTTTATGGCCGGAAAAAACATTATACACCCATTTAAAGTTTTATTTTTTAGGTATTTTAAGGCTTTACCTTTTAACTTAAACTCATTTTATTATTTTACCTATACTGCGGTAAATCTTTTTTTTACAACAATTAATATTTTATACCTAAAAATTAAAATAAACTAAAAAACTAATTTGGTCCATATTATTAAAAATATGAAATCCATTTTAACAAATTAAATTTAAAAAAATTTAAAAATTCGATTTCAAATTAATCCCGCAGACGAGATAAGATAGCGGGGTTATAAAGTGAAAATGTTCAAAAGATTGAAATGTTTTTATATCCAAATTCAAAATTAAAATGATTCTAATGGATTAAATTGGATTAATATATGTATATTTTTTTTTAAATTTAATTTTAAACCAATTAAAAATAAAATTCAACTTTATAAATTATTTAAACGAAAAGTTAGTTTTCAATTAAAATTTAGTATTTTTCACTATTCCTAAAAAATAATACTTCTAAGATAATTTTGAAATTTAGATTTAAAAAATTAAGTTTATTTTTTCAAATAAAATTTTTATAAGTGTCAAAATTTTGTTTTAAAACAAGTGCGCCATCAAAAGAGAGCAAAACTACCTTTAAAAATATATGGATTTTAATTCTTAAAATTGGATTTATTCTTATCTTTATCCTATAAAACCTATTGGATGAATTTTTTTAAAACATTATTGAATATATGACATATACATTTCATTATTATCTTTCAATAATAGTTATTTATTTAATTTATTAAGATAAAATGTCATTGTGGGTATACAAATACGTTTGTCTAAAAACACATCCTTTATATTCAATTGGATTCTAATTTCATTTATAATTGATTTTTAACAAAATAATTAATTTTTTAATCATGTTTAAACTATATTTTCATAATTTAGTTCATCTCATTAATTCCCACCATTTCATCAGCTATGTGATAACTATTAAATAATAATATTTAATCGTTCTTTTAAGCTCAATGTAGAGTATCTTGTATGATAGTAAACATAGTATTTTGTTTTAAAATCATTATATGATAAATTATACCCCTTTATTTAATTTAATCCTAACAATTTGAAATTTTTATCTAAAACTAGGGTATATTTTTTGTAATCCAATATCATAAATTGGATAAATAAAACTTTCACTTTAAATGACAGGAATGAAAGTACGAAGGTCACATGAGATTACACATACTATATTTCAATGTAGGAAAAACTAGACTTAGAAGAGGAAATATAGCACCCAAGTACGGATAGAGAGTGATAGAGAATATGTTCATGAGAAATTTAATCCTTAAAAAACCATAAATATATGATGGGTTAAAAGATCATTGATTTTCTAATAAGAAAAGTTAACAGATAATGTTTTTATTTCAAAATCCTTTTCATTGAGTTGAGTTATTCCATTAACATATATACTAAGAACATAGGGAGATGTACTTACTTTTAAAAAATAATTTAATAATTTAATCAATTTCCAATATGAAATAATATTTATCTCCAAATGATGAGTATTCAAGATGATTTTTAGGCCTAAAGCATTCGAATCAAATTTACAAATCATAATATCGACAAAAGAAAAACAATCTATTCTACCTATCTTTAAGCATTAACCCAAAACAAAATATCCAGTATAAGATATAATATTACAAAAAGAATAAACCATTATATGAAAAAAAATATTTTAATATCCCAAATTCAACAGTAATACCCAAAGTTAAACATAGATCATTTGAGAAATAATTTCCCATAAAATTCATCAAAATAATCCAATATAATATTGGAACCCAAAATTAAAAAGTATTCGATCACATGGTCTTTAAGATAAATTTTATGAATTATCTTCAAATAACATCTATTACTCTTGAAGTATCATACCAAAAAGTAATTTCCCTAATAATCTTCAAGATAAGATAACCATTTTCATAAATAACCTAAGTCACCTTAAATACACAATAAAATCATATATTCTTTTAGAAGATAATTCAACCTTTATTTCTCAAATAAAATTACAAAATATTATCTATAACTTAATAATATAGGTTTTCCAAAATAAAATTAACCTCTCACCATCAGATATTTTTTAAAAAATAAAAAATAAAATTATACTGACATGAAAATAACATAGGCTAGTGGTAGGTGATACACGAGTGTCATTATTTGGTTGTGGGTCCAATCCTCACAACCTTTTCAGACGTGACATGTTGTCACCAATCCTACGGGTTTTCATTTTTATAAAACTATATTATTATAATCCTTATAAAATTAAAAAAAATAGATAGATATCAAAAAAATAACCTTAGTATGTTTTAACCAAAAAGGTTATCTCATACCTTTCATTTTTTATCCCAAAATGTAATAACCCATTATTACCTCAAAAGTGAATGTATCCAAAAATACCATTAGTCACCTTAAAATTTTATAACTTAAAGCCAAAAAAGGGGGTTATAAGAAATATAACCTATGATTAATCTTAAATTATAAACCCATGATGATATCCATAACTCTTAATAAGACTTTTTGATCTCTAAATTTATCTAAACCCTTCTCTAATACCATCTATAAGGACTCATCCATAAAAATACAAATTCTAGTTCTTTTAAAACATGAAATCACTTTATTTTACAAAACATATTTTTGGTTTCAATTTTTATAGAATTAGAAATATATCTTTCATAAAAAAAATATACATTACAAGTGGAAACTTATATTCAATATCCATTTCTTCCACAAAATAGATGCCTTTAAAATAAAACATGTTATCTCTTCATGAAAATTATTTACAATTTTCTCTTGATCACATACTTATGTCTATTATACCTTAAATCTTGTGAAAAACATTTTAAGACGTAGTATGGACATAAAATATTAGCAAGAGACACAAAACAAAGTTAAATTCTTTTCCAGTGAATATCCTTAATTTTTTTATAAAAACATACCTTTTTATTCATAAAAGTGAATCATATTTTCAAATAGGTCAATATCTTAACTTATGAAAATAAATATATTTTCTTGAAAAAAATAATTATAAAGAATAAAAAATATAATTAGGTAACTCAGTGAATCATTTTTTATCTCACTCTTTAAAATGGGGTGACCAATAGGGAAACCTCCAACTTTGGAGTACCCAATGCGTTGGTGGTTATAACTTAACCACCATCCTTGGTTTATCATGGAACCACTAAACATTTTTTTTATTATGTAACTAATTGACATTGTTTTTCATATAACCACCAATAATTGGTTTATTTTGTAAAAAACCATCATCATAAACAATTCCTACGAACTATAACATTAACATAAATCATGAAGGATTGAATCATAAAAACCCTCTTTGAAGAAAATAATCTTTTCATTTTGAAATCACAAATTTTCAAAATCTGTTCATGTAAAATGGAATAAATTTTCCTTGAAATTAAACATATAAAATTTTAATGTAAAATAAAAAATATTTAAATTATGTTAAAAGTGAAATTTCATTCATGGATATTTTCAAAAAAATTATTTTTTAAAAAGAAACTTTACAAGAGAATTTTTAATATAAATTTCCCTAAAAATATCATATCATTGAAGTGAGAATGAATAAAATGAATAAATTATGTTTGTTTGATATAAATAAACATAAAAAGTGTAAATATAACTTAATATAATAAAAATTCATTTCACACATTATATTATCATGACATAATCAAGAAGTATAAGTTTAACCCAAAGAATGGAAATTTGGTTAAGAGTTCCCTTACATTTTGTAATCAGTTGAATTGTATGCTCCATGAAAGTAATAAGTATAAAATGAAAAATTTAATACCATTAATATAATTATATTAATGTTAATATATATAAAATTTAAGTATATATACACCACACATAAAAAATGAGTGGTGAATAATGTATGTATCTCACATAAGTAAAAGTGAGATAAGAAACCCTTACCTCATGCTTTCCTTTAGTTTTGAATACTTTAAACTAATGTAGAATGGTTTAAATAATGTTAATAAATAATTAAATAAATATATTCATAATTATAATAACTTACTTTTATAACAGTTTATGACCCATTCATTAATAATATTTAATTATTTACATGGTTTCGGGAGCGTTTGTTTCATGGTTTCATGATGAGTTCATTTGTGTATAATTTTATATGTTCTTTTAAAATGGGATTAAAAATCTAGAAGTAGAATATAATATTATTAATTTATTTAAAAAAGTATAAATTATCCCAAATATTTTTTTCTTGTTTTATGATTATTCATTTGATAAAATGAAAATGATAAATTTTTATATTATTTTGGAATTTTTTCCAAACACCATAAACTATTTTCTTTTTATTTAATATAATGAGTATATATTTGTTCCATAATATGATATCGGTTATAATATACCTATTAAATATCATATTTAACTATAATGATACTTTTTTAGTAATCCATGGAAGTGGTAATGGAAAATGAAAAATCATTATTCATGGAGACAATTAACTGCAATAATTTGGACAATGGATTTATTTTTTTTGAATAAAAGGACATGATAAATGAAATGGATTTTATTATTTGATTAGAAAAATAAAAATCAAGTATATAAATGATTATTTAGTTATCATTACTTGATTTATGAATTAGGTGAGGATAAAATAGAAGAATAAATGATATTAAGAGTGGTGGTTTGAGAAATTTACCTCTTGAATATCACCTCTTCGAAGAACCCCTGAAAAACCTTGGATTTGGTCATTTGGTGAGAAAATAAGAACTTTTACATGATAAGAGTCATTATTATAGGTTTTTTATATATTTTATTATCAAAAATGCTTTTTATTAGAAAGGGGGTGGTGAGGAGTGGTATTTATACTTGAGGAGGGTTTGTTTTAAGTGATTAAATAATGATTATTTTATATTTAAATCCAACCACATTGAGGTGGAATTAAAAACAATTAATTATATTGAAAATTAATGTTTTAAAGTATTTTTATAGTTTATAAACACATTAACCACCCATTTAACATTTTTGTTTCTAGGAATTTTAAGCTTTTACCTTTTAACTTATATATGTTTCATTATTTTACCTATACTATGGTAAATACTTTTTTCACCGTGGTAAAGTTTTTATTCCTAAAAATTTAAATGAACTTAAAAAATTATTTTTAAATAATGATTAAAAACTTGAAATATATTTTACGAACCTAAATTCAAAAAATTTGAAAAAATAGATTTAAAATTAATTCCATAGACGAGACGTCAAAGAAGGGTTTTAAAGTGAAAATATTCAAAAGATTCAAATGTTTTTATATCCAAATTCAACATTAAAATAATTAAAATGAACTAAATTTAATTAATTTATGTAAATTTTATCTAAAATTACTTTTAAAATGACTAAAAATATAATTTATCCTTATAAATTATTTATAAAAAAAGTCAGTTTTTAATTAAAATTTATTATTTTTCACTATTCATAAAAAAATGAAACTACTTAGAAAAATACTAAAAACTAATCCTAAGATAATTTTGAAATCATTCTTTAAAAAATTAATTTTATTTTTTAAAATAAAATTTCTAAAAGTGTCAATTTTTTTTAAAAAGTGCACAATTAAAAAGGCATAAAAACTGTCTAAAGAAAAATAAAACTTATTTATGTTTAAAATTGAATTTATTCTTATCTTATGCCTATAAAACATATTGGATGAATTTAAAAAATTATATTTAATTTATAACATATAAATTTTATTAGGATATTTCAATAATAATTATTAATTTAATTTATTAAGATAAAATGTCATTGTGGTTATAAAAATAGTTTTTTTATAAAAACACAACCTCTATATTTAATTGTTTTTATTTTCATTTATAATTAATTGGTAACAAAATAATTCATTTTATAAACACATTTAGCCTATATTTTCATAATTTAGTTCATCTTATTAATTCCAACCATTCTAATAGGTATGTGATAACTATTACATAATAACATTTAGTCATTTATTTAAGCTTGATGTGGAGTATCTTATATGATAATGAACAAAGTATTTCGTTTTAAAATATCAGGATGTTACACCCCCTTTATAAAATTTCATCCTATGAATTTTAAATTGGGGTAAAAAACTAGGTGTTTTAAATTTCAAAATACCTATCTTGAAATCCAACATAGTAAAAATGTCCAATAAAACATTAACTTTAAAATAAAGGAAGGGAAGTATGAAGGTCACCTGAGTTAAGAAATACTAGGGTTCCATGTAGGAAAACCTAATCAAGGAAGAAAAAATCTGACACCCAAGTACTGATAGAGAGTGATAGAGAAAATCGTCGTGATAAAAAGAATCCTAAAAAAACCATAAATTTGTGATGGTTTAAAAGGTCATTGACTTCTTAGTAAGAAAAGTAAACAGATAAAAGTTTTTGTTTCAAGATCTTGTTTATAGAGTTGAGAAATTCTAATACCATACATACTAAGCACATAGGGAGATATACTTACTTGAAAAGAATAATTTCATCCTTTAATCCATTTCCATTGTAAACTCATGTTTTTCTCTAAATGATGAGTATTTAAGATGTTTTTTCATGCCTAAAGTATTAGAATCACCTCTATAGATCATAATATCCACAAAAGATAAATAATATGTTCCACCCATATTTAAGCATTAACCAAAACAAAAATCGTTAGTAAAAGATATAATATTCCAAAAATAATAAACCATTATAAGATTAAAAACTATTTTAATCTCAAAAATTCAGTATTAATACCGAAAGTTAAACATAGATAACTCGATAAATAAATATCCTTAAAATTCATAAAAATAATCCAAACTTCAATTGAAATCGAAAATTCAGAATTATTTGATCACATAGTCTTCTAAGATAAATTTTAATAATTATCTCAAAATAAAATCTATTACTCTTGAATTCTCATACCAAAAATTAATTTTCCTAATAATCCTCAGGATATAATAACCATTACCATAAATAACCCGATTCTCCATAAAGTCAAAATAACATCATATATTCCTCTAAAATACAATCCAATCTTTATTCCTTAAGTAAAATTCCATAAAATTCTATTTACTTTAATCATATATGGTTACCAAAATAAAGTTAACCTTTTTTTAGATAGTATAAAGAAATAAAAACAATTTTATGCTAACCAAGATATAACATAGGCTAGTAGTAAGTGATGCACCCTTGTCACTCTTTGGTTGTGGGTTCAAACCCAGTGACCTTGTCGAACATGACAGGTTGTTACCCATCATGTGGGTTTTCCACTTTCTAAAAATATATTATTAAAATATTCTTAAAATTAGATAAATGTGAGAAAAATCCTAAAAAACAACCTTAATATTTTTGAATTCAAATTTTATCTCATTTTTTTCATTTTTCATCCCGAAGTATAATAACACATAATTAACTCAAAAATAATTGTATACAAAAATACCATTAGTCACCTTAAATTTTCTCAACATAAAACCTAAAAACAGGTGTCTAAGAAACCTAACTTTTTATCAACCTAAAAATTATAAACCCATGATTATATTCATAACTCTTTAGAAAACACAGTAATCTATAAAGTTATCTAAATCCTACTCTCATACCAATTGTAAAGACTCTCCCTTAAATAGTATATATTCAAGTACTTTTAAAACTAAAAATATTTTTCCTTTAAAAAAATATCAATTATATTTATATTTTTAGAGAATTAGGAATTATATTACATAGTAAAACCATATATTACAAGTGTACACTTATATTCAATATCCATTTATTCCATAAAAAGAAATGTATTTAATATAAAAAATGTTCTCTCTTCATGAAAAATATTCACAATTTTCCATTGATATCATCCTTCTCTCTATTATCCCTAAAATACTATGAAAAACATTTTAAAATTAGGTATGATTATAAAATATAAATAAGGTACATAAAATAAAGGAAAATTTTAGTCCCGTGAAAATCGTTAAAAACATTTTCATAAAAACATACATTTTTATTTAAAAAAATGAATCTTTTTTTTAAATATTAATATCTTACTTTTGATAATTAATTTATTTTTATGATAATCCCATTATAAATAATAAAAAATATAAGTAAGTAACTTGGGACATAATTTAACTCTCACTGTTACGAATGGATTAACCAATATGTCCAACCTCCTACTCTGGAGTACCCAATGCATTGGAGGTTATAATGTAACCACCCATCCTTGGTTTATCACACAACCAATTGTCATTGGTTTATCATGTAACCAACCATCATTGATTTATCACATAACCAACTATCATTGATTTATTACATAACCACCCTTCATCAGAAACAAAATTCATGAACTATAATATAAACATAAATCATGAAATACTGCATCATAAAAAAACTTTTTGAACAAAAGAAACTTTTCATTTTCAAATCATCCATTTTGAAAATCTAATCACAAAAAATTGAAAAAAATTTATGTGAAAGTAGCCATATAGACTTTTAAGGTACGATTAAATAAATTAAATATACATAAATGTGGGAAATTCCATTCATTCCATATATTTAATAAAAACATTCTTTTTGACAAAGTAACTTTAAAAGAGGATTTTTAAAAGAAAGTCCCCTAAAAATATTATACCATTGAAGTGAGTGTAAATAAAATAAAATAATTATGTATATTCACTATAAATACACATAAAACAAGTTTAAATACAACTAAAGATAATAAAATATCATTTCAAACATAATCTTAGAATTAAATAATCATTAAGTATAAGTTTAACCCAAAGAATGAAAATTTTCCAAAAATAATTATTTTTTTATTTTCCATAATCCACTTTATGGTTGAGTGGGAACCAAGAAATTTCATAATACCTATTTTTAAGACCACAAAAAACTTCAAAATTTTAACAAAAAACACATACCAACCCCACATACTACAGTACTCAACCAAATTCAAATTTCGAACAAGATTTGATGCCACCGCATCAGGACACAAACCATGAGAAGACTGTTGCCTCAATCTGTTAACCCTGACACACCCAATAAGACCATTTTTATTCAAAAAACTATTGAGTGAACATCATTATCCACAACACTGGTGAGAATCACCCGCTATAAACCTCCCCTTTATCATCATTGGAACCATTGCATCTATGCCCATAAAAACATTACCAGAAAACAAAATGAAATCCAAATATCACCGGATGACATTAATGAAACTGAGAAAACAATCAAATTGAATGGATCATATACAGGAAAAACAAACAGAAAAATTGTAACAAAATTTGTACAGATCATAAAATGTAGAAAACCATTGATGTTGCAAGACACTAAATGATATCTTCACAGAAAAAGTATTAAAATGTTTAATATATCAAAAAAAATAAACCCCAAAAAACATTACCAAATGTCTATGAGGAAGAAAAACCTAAAAAATTCAAAAAACAAGAAATTTATCCATTGATGTTGCCAATGCCAACTTTAAACACTATCATTGTCGAAGGGGAATGCACCTAGAACACCGAATGCTGCCAAACCACAAATACCAAAATACATTTGTAACCACCACTATAGAGACAACTTAGAGAGGCATAGAGAAATTTGAGGTTAGATTAGGGACCTGAGAAGCCAAGGGATCTAAACTTCAGCATCATCGAAGAGGCAGAAAACCATAACCCTTCAAAACAAGAGCATTCTTTCTCAAGTATTTCCTTGAATACCATCATTTATCGAACCACAAATCCCAAAATATTTTAGTAACCACCAATATAGAAATTAAATTGAGGGGTTTATAGTAACAATAGATCAGATTAGGGGTTTTAACATCTAAGGGATTCAATAGTAAAAAATCATCATCAGGACCCCAAAACCTCCCTTGAAAGTAGTCATCATTATCAAGGTTGAAAACCCAAAGTTCCTTCACCTGAGTGGTCCACAACCATCACCTGTCCATCAACATATCACAAACTTCAACTATCCATCATCAAGATAAAAACCCGATCTATCATAACTAGTGATAAAATGAACGTATCCATACATATCACCATCAAGATATTGAAACCAGAGAAGAGAGACTAGACTCAGGTAGAGTCGAGAGAAAGGAGAAAGGAGAAGAGGAGATAAAATAGGGAGGGTGAAGGGGGATGGGGAAGGCACCAGAGAGGATGAAAAAGATCCTTAAACCTCATAATATCCACTAAGGATAACCCTAATATGATAGTGAGAGGATACATATGCTTCTTATAGGCTTTTACTCGGTCAATTCCTTAATCAAAGAATGGAAATTAGGTTAAGAATTCCCTTTCACTTTGTAATAAGTCAAATCATATGCAACATAAAAGTTATAATTATGAAATGAAACATTTTATTACATGAATATAATGATATTTGTGATATTATATATCAAAGGGAAGTATATATATACCACACACACGAAATATGTAGTGAATAAGGCCTATAACTCACACAAGTAAAAGTGAGACGAGAAATCCTTACCCCACACTTCCATTTAGTTTTTAATAATTTAACCTCATGTATAATGATTTAAAGAATATTATTAACTTATTAAATAACTATATTTTTATCTAAAATACCTTATTTGAAAATTTTATAACATTTTATGACCCATTAATTAATAATATTTCAATATTTTCATGGTTTCAGGTGCATTTGTTTTATGGATTCATGATCAGTTCATTTGTGTATAATTATGGATGTTCTTGTAAAATGAGATTAAAGCTCCAGAAGTGGAATTAAATAGTGCTAATTAACTTCTAGAAGTATAGATGGTCCCATATATCACTTTTTTTCTTGTATTAGGATGATTCATTTGATAACATATTGATGATAAATATTTAATTTATTTTTGCGGTTTTTTCGAAAATCGAGATCTAGTTTTATTTTATTTAATATTATGAGTATATATTAATTCAATAAAATGAAATAGGTTATATTTAACTATTAAAATACTATTTAACTAGAATTATACTTTTATGACTAGTCATGAAGGATGTAATGGAAAATGAAAAATCATTATTCATAGAGATGGTTAACTTCCATAATTTGGATAGTGGTTTCATTTATTTGAATAAGATGATATGAGAAATAAAAAGGATATGAGATATTACATTATAAACCTAAAACTATAGAATATAAATTATTCTAGTGTTATCATTCCTTGATGGTTGAATTTGGTGAGGATAAAATAGAAGAAGAAAATAAATTAAGAGATGTGGTTTGAGAAATTTACCTCTTGAATATCACTTCTTTGAATGACCCCTTGAGGACCATGGATTTTATATTTTGGTGATACTGAAAGAAATTTTACACAAGGATATTGATTAATAGATATTATTTTAGATATATTAGGAGTTTAAAATATTTTTAGGAGAAATGGGGTGGTGAGAGTGGTATTTATTCTTGAGGAGGGGTCATTCTAAGTAATTAAATAATGGTTATTTTATATTTAAAGTTAACCATATTGAGATGTAATTAATAAAAAATAAATTATATTGATATTTTATGTTTAAAAGTAATTTTATAGTCAATAAAAACATCAAAAACCCATTTAAATTTGTACTTTTTCAGTATTTTATGCTTTTACCATTAAACTTCAACCCAATTCATTATTTTACATATACTGCGATTATTCTTTTTTTACAATAGAAAATTTTTTATTCCTAAAAATAAATATTTCATTAAAAAATAATTTTTAAATTATTATTCTAAATATGTAATCCAATTTACCAAATTTAATTCAAATAATTGTAAAAATTATATTTAAAATTAATCCCACAGACGAGACGAGAAAGTAGGTTTTTGAAGTGAAAATGTTCAAAAGTTTGGGATGTTTTTATATCCAAATTCAAAATTAAAATGACTTAAATGACATAAATTGGATTAATATATGAATAGTTTATATAATTAGACTATAAACAAAATTAAAAATATATTTTAATATTATAAATTATTTAGAAAAAAGACTGTTTTTAGTTAAAATTTAGTATTTCACGTTTCATCAACAAATAAAGCTTCTCTGAAAAATAAAAAACATTCACCCAAATATATATTTTAATATTTATATTTCAAAAATTAAGTTTATTTTTTAAAATAAAATTTATAAAACTATCATATTTTTTTAAAACAAGTGAGCCATCAAAATGTGAAAAACTATCTTTTGAAAAATATAGGTTTTTAAACTTAAAATTGGATTTGTTATTATCTTAATAAAAAAAATAATGGATGAATTTAAATAAATTTTATGTAATATATAAAATATAAATTCAATCAACATCTTTGACTAATAGAGGTTAATTTAATTTATGAAGATAAAATTCCATTGTGTGTATAATAATAGTTTTTTTATAAAAACACATCCTTTATATTAACTTAGTTTTTTTTAATTTTTAATTAATTGATAAACAAATATTTCATTTTATAAACATGTGTAAAATATATTTTCATAATTTAGTTGATATCATTCATTCCCACCATTCTAACAGATATGTGATAGCTATTACATAATAATATTTAGTTATTTGTTTAAGTCATCGTGGAGTATATAGTATGATATTGAACATAATGTTTCATTTTAAAATCTCAGGATGTTAAGAAATAAACATGGCTTGGTATATGGGCATGAGCATGTGTATATTAGAACATACATGAGTATAGGACATGATACATGGGTAGACCCAAAGCCTAATGGACACACCATGCACTAACAGTAAACATAGTGTACTTCATTGAATATGACTTGGAATCCCTATTCTCCTCAATGTGTACTAGTTTATTTAAGGGTATATTACCTCAATCCATCCATATGAGGGTATAATATGGAATTAAATCCTTATACAAGGACCATGATCCTCTCTAAGGGGTTAGGTTTAGATAGAGTTATAGTAATATCTCCCAGAGGTTGGGATGAGATCCTCTGTCACCCATTTCCCTAGGTGGGGTTCTCATAATCAGCGTGACCAATTATATAATGGATTCAATCCTCTAAATAGCTGTTTAATCCAATTTGGGTTGCTTTTATACCCCATGGACCTTGGTTTGATCACCATCTATGTATCAATCTCTTTAGACTTTCAGTATATATTTCCTTATGGAGAGACCCAATGAGCACGACATGTCAAATGGAAAATGTAAGGGCCCATATCCATATAGTACACAACTTTGTGTGTTTTCAATGTCTGAGGTGCTCATAGGTGGCCTAGAGGGGGTCTGGAGGTGTTTGGATGCTAAAATATTAAAGGAGGGATAATTCACAACATGTAAGGGTTTCACATCATGAATGTCTAGTCCATGAATTATGTAAGGATGGTTCATGGTGTGCCTCATGACGTGAAATAAATCCGGGTATAATAGTTTTATGTGATCTATTTTTTGGTGGAATATAAAAACCAGATACTTACATGATGTGAAAGGTTTTATGTCATGAAAATCCTCTATTCAGCATGCCATTACAAGTCACAATGCCTCCGGTTTTTTCAAACGCTATTACCTATCTCTCAATTTGTAGATGATATAGAATTATTGCTTTAGGATTTTTGGGATCCCTTCAATGGGGGTCGACTATTGGATTCCCTTGTTTTATATATGGTGATCCGAGGTATGTATTACCTTTTTCTCTCATGGTTCTTTAATCCTAATCCCCCCACTTATTATTTCCATGAATTGGTAGTTTCACTTCATTGTTTTAATGGAGTTTTGTTGCTTGTTTGTTGGTGTGATGGTGGAAAAATGTATTTGGAGGGATAATTATCTTGAAGTATGGGTAATCAAGATATACGATGTTGGTATGTTAGAATGCAAATAAAGTTAACTCCTTTGAGGTAGCTGATTCACTACTTCTCCTATTTATTTACATGCAATCATAATGAAAGCTTGGTTTATCCCTTTGGATGAAAGTTTAATTGACCTAATAATTATTGAACTATATTAATAATGAATTGGACTACGATCATAGGTTGATGCTTGATATGGTTATTATAGTCTGCCTCTTGTTTTTTGAGATAGTGTTTTATCTATGTTATGTTTGTTATCATGTATCATGATGCTATTTCTTAGCATGTTTTTCTAGATGAAAAATGGTAAAGAATTTAAAGATGGTAATTATCAACTATTTTGATAAATAATTAAATAATATGCATATAAAATGAATTTGGTGTTTCATTAAATTTTATGGTAGTTCAAATTGATGCAATTCACATTCTTAATTAAATATTTTCTCCCCATATAGTGGAATTGATAAAGAATGTGATGCATGATAATCCTTGTTGAGAATGTTAAAATAAAATGTAAAGCTAATGAGAATAGTACTTATATAAGATTTTTTAATTGGGGTTTATGCTAAGAGAACATTTATATTTTGATAGCTTGTTATAGCTTGATCCCATTAGTTTCCTATAGTTTGAACTTGTGAATAATGAATATATTAATTTAAGATGGAATAAAAATTGGTTGTTTGATACAGATAATTTCTAGGTCTTGAGTTTTACATTTTCTTGGGAAGGACGAGTGTCTTGTGTTTGAATCCATGAGAACTCATTTATTTGTAAAGGATAGATTACTTTCTTTAAGGACCAGAATTACCTATTTATTATGTTTTTTTACTACCTTGCGATGTGCTCTAGATATAAACTTTTTTATGTGATGTGTTATGATCCTGGGATGGCTGATCCTAGGAGGACTAATGTGATATGGGTGGAGAGGCCCGAATGACATGGTAGCTATTGATGCATGTGATAGAGAGATGCATCGAGAGATGCCTGAGGGTTTCAAGGAAGACACTACAGATTATTGAACGAGTTGAAGTTGGGCTTACCCATTCATGTGATAAATATGGATTCTTTCTTGGAAAGAATTTGTTTAATGGTTGATGGCTAAGTTACTTGATTTATCTATATTTATTTCCCCACCACTTCAGGAATATTGATACAGTTAGTTTGATGTTACCTCTTGGTGGTAGATTAGGATGGTTTTCCTAGAGTACCTGGATTATAAAAAGTAATAATTTTTAATAAATGTCTTAATACACGAAGGTTTGTGTTGATGGAAGGAAAATGATGAATAAATATTAATATTGAGAAACTGTGGACCCAATTTAGATCATTATTGAAGGGAATGAACCTCATGATATTGGTTAATTAATAGATAATGAATTAATTGAAATAAAGGAAATTATTAAAATAAAATAATTAATTAATTTATCTCTTTTAATTCTTGTGTGATTAGATAATATCTAGTCCCTAAAAGTGGCATTTGATTCTTGAGTGATGATAGCTAAAGATGATCTTAGGACTTGGTAATGCCCTTACTGTGGTTGTGAGATATATTATATCATATATATTCTATGATTTCATTTTCTACCCCACCCATATTTGTTAGGGAGACTGAAACCTAGTTGACTATGGGAGGGTATTTTACCTAACGTTCTGGTGTGAGAATGGATAGATGACTACCCTCTCTAGCCCCATTATATTCTCTTGGTAGTTATATTTGATGGTATGTATTGTGGTTAGTTTACCCATATATTTTTGTAGAGGAATATGATGGATTGTGATTATTCAAAAACATGTATCCTCAGATATAGTATCCAAAATATTATTATAGGTATGATGTGTATAGGCTGTGATGGATTTAGGTTCCTTCATCGGTACATGAGATGTTATGGATTGAGGTATAAAACTAGATGTATGATACACATCATATGGGATATTGTGTCTCTAGAAACTACTTGGTTATTATATAGGGATAGGATATGGTGTGATATAATGCATGAGGTGAATGTTGTGATAATTATCAAAGGTGTCTATGGGATGGATTATTTTAGAGAGGGGTGGCTCCAGACATCACTAGTGCAGAAAACATTTTTTACGTCGGTTATTTTTTATTATTTATGTCGGTTTTTAGGCGACGTTAATACGGACGACGTTATAAATAACGTTTTTTACGTCGGTTATTTAAAACCCGACGTAATATCCCTAACATCACGGTGGTTATCACGTCGGTTCATATAATAACCGACGTGATAAATATGTGCGGGGGGGCTTTATCACGTCGGTTATTCCCTAAACCGACGTGATAAAACGCCTGGGATATCATTTATCACGCCGGTTATGTCATAACTGACGTGATAAACCCTTCCCCTGGCCTATTATCACGTCGGTTTCTTAAATAACCGACGTGATAAAAAGGCCTGGGAAACGTTTTAGCACGTCGGTTATCCAATAACCGACGTGGTAAATCGATTCCCAGGCCTTTTAGCACGTCGGTTATATTAAGAACCGACGTGATAAAAGCCCCGGGAACGGTTTATCACGTCGGTTCTAGAAAAACCCGACATGATAAACCCCTACCGATTTATTTACCAGGTCGGTTATAAAATAACCGACGTGAAAGAAATTTTTTTTTAAATAATTGCACTGCTCTCACCAAAAAGCAACCCGAAACCAAACAAAAATAACCATGCCAGCCCTCCCCCAAGCCCCAACTGAACCCTACCCTCATCTATACCAACCTAACAGCCTGGCCAGCCCTCCCCCACCACATTGGAGCCCCACCACAACCCTTGGACACCCCCCACCCCTTGGACAGCCCCCCCACCTTCATTTACACCCCCACGACCCCTAATACAGCCTCAAACACCCATTGGACACCCCTCCCATATCCCTTGGACACCCTCCACCCCTTGGACACCCCCCACCCCTTGGACAGCCCCCACCCTCATTTACACCCCCAAGACCCCTAGTACAGCCTCAAACACCCATTGGACACCCCCCCACACCTAGACAGCCCTCCCCGACCCCTTGGACACCCCCCGACCCCTGGACACCCCCCTGAGCCCTTGGACAGCCCCAAACACCCCTTGGACACCCCTCCCATATCCCTTGGACACCCCCCAACCCTTGGACACCCCCCACCCCTTGGACAGCCCCCCACCCTCATTTACACCCAACCGGCCCCTTGGACAGAACTCCCAGACACCTTGGACACCACTCCCATATCCCTTGGACACCCCCCACCCCTTGGACACCCCCCACCCCTTGGACAGCCCCCCCACCCTCATTTACACCCAACCGGCCCCTTGGACAGAACTCCCAGACACCTTGGACACCACTCCCATATCCCTTGGACACCCCCCACCCCTTGGACACCCCCCCACCCTTTGGACAGCCCCCCACCCTCATTTACACCCAACCGGCCCCTTGGACAGAACTCCCGGACACCTTGGACACCACTCCCATATCCCTTGGACACCCCCACCCCTTGGACACCCCCCACCCCTTCGACAGGCCCCCCACCCTCATTTACACCCCCCGAACACTAGGACAGCCCCAAACACCCCTTGGACACCCCTCCCATATCCCTTGGACACCCCCACCCCTTGGACACCCCCCCACCCCTTGGACAGCCCCCACCCCCTGGACACCCCTCCGACCCCTTGGAAACCCCCCCTACCCCTTGGAAACCCCCCATCCCCTTGGACATCCCCAAACACCCCTTGGACACCCCTCCTATATCCCTTGGACACCCCCCACCACTTGGACACCCCCCACCCCTTGGACAGCCCCCCCCAACCCTCATTTACACCCAACCGACTCCTTGGACAGCCCCAAACACACCTTGGACACCCCTCCCATATCCCTTGGACACCCCCACCCCTTGGACACACCCCACCCTCATTTACACCCCCGACCCCTAGGACAGCCCCAAACACACCTTGGACACCCCTCCCATATCCCTTGGACACCCCCCAAACACCCACCCACCCCCTTGGAACCTCTCCCCCCATACCAAAATCCAGACCAGAAAAACCATCAACAGTAGACCAAAACAAGAAGTAGAGAAAAATTAAACATTCACTTATATAACATTCAAAACTTACACTGTCAACTTCAAAAAAACTAAATCCAACCTAAACGACTATGAAATACACAATTACATTGACAATATTCAAAATTACATTTTACATTACAAACAACTAAAAGTCAATCAAACCTGTAAAATAATTTGACCACTCCACTTGTAAGTGTTTGATATCTTCAGCAGTAAAGGGTTGAGGGTCATCAAAAATCTACGAAGGAAAAGGATAGTAGTCAACGTGTATAATGAATAAATCAAATTGAAATATTATGAGAAAGAGGAAATCTTACCAGGTCAAAACTCAGAACTGTCCCAGTTGTTATTATTTCATACATAAATCTTAACATGTAATATCCGCATTCGATGATGCCTTGTTGCTCATGACATTTCTGTTTGAATGAGTGTAAATTCAATATATTATTTTTTTGTAATAAATCAAAATGTACAAATTATAAATGGATATTTACCTTCGCATGTACATATTTGATCTTGAAATTCCTTTTCTTTGCGCTTTTTCGAAAGTGGACCCATGCCCTGTTAGAAAATAATACGAATGGGGTAAATTTAAAATTCATTATAATATATAAAACTATTGTGAAATTGAAACTTACGTTTCCAATATATTCTTAAAACTTTCTCGCACATCATCATGGAGAGAGCATATCCAATAAAGTGTTTTCTCCCTAGGGAAAAAAACCCCTAACATCCAATGATCCCTGATAAAAGGAAATTTAACGTTAGTGGTTTTTTATGTTAAAAGATAATTAACTCTTTGAGAGGGATGTGTTTCATACCTCTCACAAAAAGGCATCATCCAACACTGTGTGATTACATTCTTTTCAAATCTATCAGCAATATAAATAATTCTTTGTTCCTCATCCAATGCACATGCTTCAGGGGAAATCAATTGTGGGTCCACGAATCCATATACATCTGTCAGCTCATTCCTCTCACAAATTTTATACAGATACCTAATACAAAGCAGACATAAGTATACATTTTTAATAAATATAACGCAAGGAAAAGGTGTTAAGACTTACATGATAAAAATTTGCACCACGTTGATGCCCAACTTATCTCCAGTGACAAACTCCATGATATCAGTTTTCATAATCCCCACACATAGTTCACGTCCACAGACATGAGCTTCCATTGTAAAGTCATAATGATCCGCCAACAAATTTGAATATCTTGACAATTTGTCAAGACTGCTAGTATCTGCATCTGATGTCATAGCTATCTGTCTTTGTTGTTGTCTATACAGTATTTCTTTACCTTTGAAGTATTCCTGTAAAAATAAATTGAAAAATATATTAGTTTTCAAATGATAAAACATTAATAAAAATATAAAATAAAAGATATAACATCCATACCTCTATGGTAATGAGTCGAAGAAGTCTGGATGGCCAAAGTAAAAAATGGCTGATAATATGTCCAACTGTCGTCACCTCATCTGTAGGTAATGGTATCCGAGCTGATCTATCTATAATATCCTGTACAGTGACCCTCTGATTCTCTACCTCTATCTTTTGATGATGAACTGTATCTCCTATACAATATACCATCCCATATGCAACTATATGATGTTGAGGATCATCAACATACAACTCACAATAAGTATGTAGCTGCGGCGGAGGAGGAGGATCAAAAATGGGGTCCACAGGCTGAGGTGGGGGAGTGGGAGCTACTGGGAGAGGTGGAGTGGGAGCTACTGGGAGAGGTGGAGTGGGAGCTGCACCCTAAAATTGTCTTTGTAAGTCTGCAAACATTAACTGCACCGATGCTCTAATCTTGTCCTCCATTGTCGCATTAATATTATGGACTTCAGCCTCCAAGGATTATATTTTTTTTATAAACTCCCTCAACGTTAGAAGTTGAGGAACGTGGAAACACTTTTCTTACCGATACACCTGCCGGATATCCTCTTACACGGCCAGGATGTTTGGGCTTTCCCAATGCCACAGATAAAATATCTTCCCTCCTAGATGGTGTAAATGTCCCCTGTGAACTCTGCTCCTCAAGAGAGTCCTGTAATAATTAATTGAACATTTATATAATTATTGGAAATATATGACGAAAATAGTAAACTTAAATAAATAAAATAGATATCTTACAATCCTCTCAACTACGAGTCTCGATTCTTCCGAAAGATATTGTCCTTTTTTTCCATTCCGAGCTCTTTTCCATTTCTCATGTCTAGATGGAGGGGATGGAGGGGCCACCTCTCCAGAGCTTGAAGACTCAGCTCTTAGTTGTTGAAATTTTTCTGCCATCATTTGTTCTTCCAATAATGCATACCCTCCCTGAGATAAACTATGAGGGTATACATTTTTAGATTGGATCTCTTGATGAGCTTTCCTTGTTTGCTGTAAATTAAGAATAAGTAATCATTAACAAAACAATAATAAGATCATTTATATAAGAAAGCTTATAAAAGTTTACATTGCCCTTACCAAAAATGATTCTTTTATTCTACTTTCAAAAAATTGTCTCCATGTGTCTTCATCTATAAAAGGATATATACGACATGGATTCTCACGACTCCTATGACCATAAATGAAATCAGATGAGAGGGTTGATTTGAAATCCCTCCATCTCCTAGCATCCAATGATAAGCATTTCTTCTTGACTCCTCCAGTGTCAGGAATATCAAATGTCATCTGATAAAAAAGAGGTTAAAAATATTATATATACTAGAAACATTTAAAGAACAGTCAAACAATAGAAAAAGATCTTACCAAAATGGTCTCCCACAGCTGAGAAATTATCGCCTTATCCACACTTCTCCAATCATCATAGAGAATGCTTACTTTGCTCTTAGCCTGAGTTGCTACAAAACCCTTAAAATCTTTAGCATTTGGACCTCTAGGAAGATCATCATCATCAAACTCCACGACTATCCTCTCCTCCTTCGTACGGGCAAGTGATAATTTTGGTAAACGTGTGCACCCACGCTTACCAACCTTTGAACTCTTTTTCGTAATAGGAGCATGTGAATGTTCCTCCCCAGATGTATGACCAATATGCTCATCTCCAGAATCATGTGGCTGATCAACTGATTGATCTTTCATTTTCCTTCAAATCAAAAAAACAAACATTAGTTCACAAATAGAAAAGTGTACTAAATTACATAATAGTAAACATTGGTAATATGGTAAGCATGTTAAACAATGATAAACATGGTAAACACAGGAAAAATGTTGCCAAGGAGTTGGCCCAAGAAAGCTGAAAAGTGGACTCACTGAGTCCACCGGTCAGCCGGTGTGAGCACACCGGCCAGCCAGAGGACCCAGGCAGTAGACTTGCCCACTGCCTGGTGCCACCGGCCGGCCGCTGGCTCACCACCGGCCAGCCGGTGGACCAGACAGCCTTCCTCTGTCTGGACCACCGGCTGGCCGCTGGATCACCACCGGCCGGCCGCTGGATCACCACCGGCCGGCCGGTGGACCAGACAGAGAGCCTTCCTCTCTGTCTGGACCACCGGCCGGCCGCTGGCTCATCACTGGCCGGCCGCTGGCTCATCACCGGCCGGCCGCTGGCTCAACACCGGCCGGCCGCTGGTGATCCAGACAAAGAGGAAGGCTCTCTGTCTGGTCCACCGGCCGGCCGGTGGTGATCCAGCGGGCGGCCGGTGGTCCAGACAGAGAGGAAGGCTCTCTGTCTGGACCACCGGCCGGCCGCTGGCTCAGCACCGGCCGGCCGGTGGACCAAACAGAGCTTTGTTCTGGACCACCGGCCAACCGGTGATCCACCACCGACCAGCCGGTGCGCCCAGGACTTCTCCTCTTTACGGTTTTTATTGTTTTATCGTTTTGGTTTGATACATGTTTTAATAAGTAAAAAATTTACAGTATTTAACATTATATGAAAAAACTAAATGTAAACAAGAAATAAACTTGTGTTACCTGTAATTTTAGGAATGTACAGTTGGATTGTTTTCCCAAATTTCTTCGTCGTGATCGTTCCTTATGGCAAAAACCATGTCTTCAACATACTCATCATTATGTTCTATTAATCTTTCCATGGAAGTAGGGATCTCACATAAATCAGCATCTTCATCAAATTCATCCTCACCAACATATTGGTTTTTCCCTTGTAAAACAACAGCCCACTGCATATCTGATTGATCTACTACATAGAAAATTTGTTTGGCATGTGTTGCCATTATAAAAGAACTAGTTGTGTCTTCCAATCTATTCAGATTAACAAGTGTCATTCCAAATTCATCGTGTCTGACACTGTTGTTACCGATAAACCATTTACAGTTAAAAACGGGAACTTTAATTTTAAAGTAATCAGCCTCCCATATGTCTTCAATCACTCCATAATATGCACTTGATGCCGAAATTGGGTTTCTGTCCTTAGCACTCGAAAAATGCATTGCTTCTACAAACACCAATACACCACTATTCTGAACTGCACTTCTGTTGTCCTGAGCTTTCGTATGAAATGTATAGCCATTAATGTCATAAGCGGACCATGTTATCACATTTAAAGATGGACCACCCACTATCCATTTTAATGTCTCTGATACATCTGATCTACCAAGCAAGGTCTTTTTAAACCATGGCAAAAAAGTTTTGTTGTGCTCATTCAAAATCCACATTTCTTTCTTCTTTGGATGAAATTGTTTCAACTCATTAATATGCAATGTGATATACAGTTGAACATCAGCTATGTTATTTAAGATGTATGATTCTAACTTCTTCATATGTTCAGCTGACAGTGATTTGACTTTCAAGCCACGAATCCCCTTTCACTCATTATTAACCCGTTCATGGCGAGATGGAGGCAAACCTATGTGTTGCGCCGTAGCCAAGTAGCTCGTACAAAACTCTGCTACCTCCTCAGAAATATACTTTTCAATAATGGAGGCTTCAGGTCGATATGGATTTTTAACATATCCCTTTAATATTTTCATATACCTTTCAAAAGGATACATCCAACGAAGATATACAGGTCCACAAAGCCTTATTTCTCGAACCAGATGAATCATTAAATGTACCATCATATCAAAAAAAGTTGGAGGAAAATACATTTCCAAATGACAAAGTATAAAAATTGCATCCTTTTCAAAAATGTTCAAAGCATTCACATCAATCGCCTTGTTGCAAATTGAATTGAAAAAATAACACAACCTCATTATAGTCTTTCTGACACGGATGGGAAATATTCCACGCAGTGCAACTGGTAGAATTTGTTGCATCATGACATGACAATCATGTGATTTCATACCTATCAACTTCAAGCCTTTCAATGAGACAAAATTTTTTACATTTGAAGAATAACTTTGAGGCACTTTGATATCATGAAGACACTGACAGAAGCTACTTTTCTCCCTCTTCGATAATGTATGACAAGCCGGGGGAAGAAATGTTCGTCTTCCTTTAGGAGTGGGAGCTAACTCCAAACGTATTCCCATTGACAGTAGGTCTAACCTTGCATTCAACCCATCTTTTGTCTTTCCTTTAATATCTAGCAATGTTCCGATCAAAGAATCACAGATATTCTTCTCCACGTGCATGACATCAATATTACGTTTGACTTCATGATACCTCCAATATGGTAGCTCAAAAAATATTGACCTTTTCTTCCAAATATGTCTATCATTACCAGATTTCTGTGTCTTTCCCAATGTCACATCAAGGTTTTTCACCCTCTCAAAATACAATTCTGGGGATAAAGGTTGAGGAGCAGTATCAAATTCTTGTGAGCCATTGAATGCCTTTTTTAGTCTTCTATAAGGGTGATCCATAGGCAAAAACTTTCGATGACCCATGTACACTGTTTTCCTCCCATGATGCAATTGACAATATGACGTCTGTTGTTCGCAAATTGGACATGCTTTATGCCCTTTAACACTGTATCTAGAAAAATTTCCATATGCTGGGAAGTCATTTATAGTGAATAGAAGCACTGCATGCAGTTGAAAATATTCCATTTTATAATAATCATACACCCTAATACCATCAGCCCATAACAGTTTCAAATCATCAATCAGCGGTGACAAGTATACATCAATATCATTGCCGGGTTGCTTTGGACCAGAGATCATGATACTCAACATGACATATTTGCGCTTCATACAAACTTCAGGAGAGAGGTTGTAAATTACCAATAAAACAGGCCATGAACTATGTGTGCTACTGAGGGTTCGGTATGGATTCATTCCATCTGTGCACAAGCCTAGTCTCAGATTTCTAATTTCATTTCCAAATGTAGGGTACTGGGCATCAATTTTCTTCCATTGTGGACAATCAGCTGGATGACGTATTTTTCCATCACATACCCGCTCATCAGCATGCCATCTTAACCTTTTTACATCATGTGAATTAGCAAATAAACGTTTGAAACGAGGAATTATAGAAAGATACCAAAATACCTTTGAAGGGAGCTTTGTAATCTCTACATCAGCTTGTGATTTTTCTTTCACCTTATACCGTGATGTCCCACATTTAGGACACTCTTTCAGAAATTCATATTCCTTCCTATATATAATGCAGTCATTCGGACAGGCATGTATTTTCCTGTATCCCAATCCCATCGGGCATAATATTTTTTTGTCCTTATAATGTGAATCTAGAAGATCGTTATCTTTTGGAAGAATGTCTTTCATCAATTGTAGCAGTTCTGTAAAACTTCTGTCACTCCATCCATGTTTCTCCTTCAGGTTAATCAATCTTAACACCGTCGACAAAACCGTAAAATCTGTACAACCAGGATATAATGGTTTTTCGGCATCACCATATAGACGTGCAACTGTCGGTTCTATCTCAATTTGTTCTTCTACAATATCGCGAATCATTTCTTCAATTCCATCGGAGTTACCATCTTGCGATTCATTATCATCAGTGACATTCTGTCCAGTTTCGCCATGCCAAATCCAAGGGTTGTAACTCGGATTGAAACCATGACAAATTAGATGATCTTTTATCTCTCTACTTTTCAAATTCTTCATATTCAGACATTTCAGGCATGGACAGAAAAAAATGTCACTACTTGGAACATTTCGTTTAGCAAATTCCAAAAACGCATCAACACCTTCCTCATATTCATTGCTCATTCGATGTGCCGTAATCCAACTTCGACTCATTATTACCTATAACAAATAGCAAAAATATATATATTTTTTAGATAAGACAAATATATGTTTATATGAAAAAAATCATAATTTGAATGTAAACAATTTTGAAATATAAAACAAATCGATGTGTAAACCCCCCTGGACACCCCCCGACCCCTCTGGACAGCCCCCCACCCCTCCTGGACACAACCCCCCACCCCCGACCTGCTTGGACACCCCCCTGGACACCCCCCAACCCTCTGGACAGCCCCCCACCCCTCCTAAACACCACCCCCACCCCCTACCCCCTTGGACACCCCCCTGGACACCCCCAACGCCCACCCACACCCTTGGACAACCCCCCACACCCACCCACCCCCTTGTAAACCCCCCTGGACACCCCCCGACCCCTCTGGACAGCCCCCCACCCCTTTTGGACACCACCCCCCACCCCCTACCCCCTTGGACTCCCCCCCTGGACATCCCCCAACCCTCTGGGCAGCCCCCCCACCCACCCAGACAACCCCAAATACCCTCTGGAGAGGCCGCCACCCACTTGGACAGCCCCCCACACCCATCCACCCCCTTGGACAGCCCCCACACCCATCCACCCCCTTGGACTTCCCCCTGGACACCCCACCGACCCCTCTGGACAGGCCGCCACCCCCTTGGACAGCCCCCCACACCCACCCATCCCCTTGGACACCACCCTAGACACCCCCCGACCCCTCTGGACAGCCCCCGACCCCTATAGAAAGAACCCCCACCCCTCCTGGACACAACCCCCCACCCCCGACCTGCTTGGACACCCCCCTGGACACACCCCAACCCTCTGGACAGCCCCCGACCCCTCTGGACAGCCCCCCACCCCTCCTGGACACCACCCCCACCCCCTACCCCCTTGGACACCCCCTGGACATCCCCCAACCCTCTGGGCAGCCCCCCCACCCACCCGGACAACCCCAAATACCCTCTGGAGAGGCCGCCACCCACTTGGACAGCCCCCCACACCCATCCACCCCCTTGGACAGCCCCCCACACCCATCCACCCCCTTGGACACCCCCCCTGGACACCCCACCGACCCCTCTGGACAGGCCTCCACCCCCTTGGACAGCCCCCCACACCCACCCATCCCCTTGGACACCACCTTGGACACCCCCCGACCCCTCTGGACAGCCCCCGACCCCTCTAGAAAGCACCCCCACCCCTCCTGGACACAACCCCCCACCCCCGACCTGCTTGGACACCCCCCTGGACACCCCCCAACCCTCTGGACAGCCCCCCACCCCTCCTAAACACCACCACCCACCCCCTACCCCCTTGGACACCCCCCTGGACACCCCCAACACCCACCCACACCCTTGGACAACCCCCCACACCCACCCACACCCTTGTAAACCCCCCTGGACACCCCCCGACCCCTCTGGACAGCCCCCCGCCCCTCCTGGACACCACCCCCACCCCCTACCCCCTTGGACACCCCCCTGGACATCCCCCAACCCTCTGGACAGCCCCCCCACCCACCCGGACAACCCCAAATACCCTCTGGAGAGGCCGCCACCCACTTGGACAGCCCCCCACACCCATCCACCCCCTTGGACACCCCCCTGGACACCCCACCGACCCCTCTGGACAGGCCGCCACCCCCTTGGACAACCCCCCACACCCACCCATCCCCTTGGACACCACCCTGGACACCCCCGACCCCTCTGGACAGCCCCCAACCCCTCTAGAAAGCACCCCCACCCCTCCTGGACACAACCCCCACCCCCGACCTGCTTGGACACCCCCCTGGACACCCCCCAACCCTCTGGACAGCCCCCCACCCCTCCTAAACACCACCACCCACCCCCTACCCCCTTGGACACCCCACTGGACACCCCCCAACACCCACCCACACCCTTGGACAGCCCCCCACACCCACCCACCCCCTTGTAAACCCCCCTGGACACCCCCCGACCCCTCTGGACAGCCCCCCGCCCCTCCTGGACACCACCCCCCACCCCTACCCCCTTGGACACCCCCTGGACATCCCCCAACCCTCTGGACAGCCCCCCACCCACCCGGACAAACCCAAATACCCTCTGGAGAGGCCTCCACCCACTTGGACAGCCCCCCACACCCATCCACCCCCTTGGACACCCCCCTGGACACCCCACCGACCCCTCTGGACAGGCCGCCACCCCCTTGGACAGCCCCCCACACCCACCCATCCCCTTGGACACCACCCTGGACACCCCCCGACCCCTCTGGACAGCCCCCGACCCCTCTAGAAAGCAACCCCACCCCTCCTGGACACAACCCCCCACCCCCGACCTGCTTGGACACCCCCCTGGACACCCCCCAACCCTCTGGACAGCCCCCCACCCCTCCTAAACACCACCCCCACCCCTACCCCCTTGGACACCCCCCTGGACACCCCCCAACACCCACCCACACCCTTGGACAGCCCCCCACACCCACCCACCCCCTTGTAAACCCCCCTGGACACCCCCCGACCCCAAATCCATGCACCTATGCCATGTTTGTGTGTGAATAAAGTAGTAACAACTGTAAAAGGGCAACCCATCCAAATGGACACGCCCCAACCCTCTCGGGGATTTATAGAAAATGATGAAAAATTAGTGAAATCATAAAATTACTCAATATTGCAAGTCGAACAAATAGATCTAGGGATGATAAATAAGATTATGGTGCCAAAACGAATTAAAAGGGTTCGCAATCGAAGAATCTTAGCTAGTTTCAACAAAAAAATCACAACACATATATATATACTATCCGCGAAAAAAAAAACGAACGAGTGGGAGGATTACCTGAGTGCTGCGAGTTTAGATGATTGATCCGAGGAGATTAAATATGAGAAACGATGATCGCAAAACGAATCTAAACCAACGAAATGGACGAGCCGATTCGGGTTTACGCGCGAGAGAGACGAGTCGCGACTGTCGAAGGTAAACTCGCGAATGACAATCCACGGGTCTGGGTAAATTTTTAAATGAGTTATCACGTCGGTTATTCAATAACCGACGTGATAATTGTTTTAAAAACATTTATAACGTCGGTTATTTCAATAACCGACGTAAAAACCTTCCTCCGATTCATTTTTTACGTCGGTTATTTTATAACCGACGTTATAAAGGGCTCAAAATCCGCGTTTTTTACGTCGGTTATGGAATAACCGACGTCAAAGACATCTGCGGATTCTTTTTTACGTCGGGTATTTTATAACCGACGTAAAAAAGCCTTCAAAAACCGCGTTTGTTACGTCGGTTATTCAATAACCGACGTAAAAAGGCCTTCGAAAACCGCGTTTTTTACGTCGGTTATAAAACTATCCGACGTAAAAAACGAAGCCGCACGATTAATAACATCGGTTATAAAAATAACCGACGTTAAAGGTGTACCGAACACAGGTTTTTACGTCGGTTAAAAAATAACTGACGTAAAAAACCTCGTTTTACATATTATGACGTCGGTTATATAAAACCGACGTAAAAAATGGTGACGTAAAAAACGTTTTCTGCACTAGTGCATGCAATTTTGGAGAAGAGTGGAAAACTAGTGGGGAAGTGGGATAAGGGAACCCTTATTGATTCATTATTATTTTAAATTATATCTTTTATGTGATTCTTGGTGTGAATTATCCACATAGAGGAAGGGAACATAGTATTCCTATTTAGGTGATGAGTTAGTTTCACTATTGTTCATTGCGATTTAGAATGATTTCTTTATCTTTTATAATAGAGGCTTCAGAGAGGATCATAATGAGTATAATTTTACGCTCACTCGACATATATATATATATATAATATTTTTTAGGAAACCTGGAGAAGGATTTATATTGGGATGGTGCTAACTTGTGGTTTTTCAAGAGTTGTTTAGGCTTCGTGGTTTCTGCTATGTTAACGTTTTGGTACTTATTGTTTTTCATTAAGTTGTTATAGTGATGTATGAAATTTCATGTTTGTACATGGGATTTATTTATATATATTTTTGACCAGGTGTTGATTGGTGTATCCATGTTATATATATCTTCCTCATGTTTTCTTATACGCTAATGCCTCCCATTGTATGACTGTTATACCCTCAATTCTAGTCGAAAACCCAGGACCTACTAGTGGAAGGACTCAAGAAGTCACCATCTCCCTTTTCTTATTGTCGTCTTACGAGGGGTACACTTTGTGGGAGAGGGTCATGAAAAAGTGTTATCACAAGTTCAGTTTGAGGGATAGGATGGTGTTTAGAGTTAGGCAAAGGTGAGGTTTCATGGATTGATAAGGAAATGGTGTCTACTAAGTTATGTAAGCAATGTAAACATGAGTGAATAAATGAGATATGGGTATTTAGTGCCCCCTTTGATCTGATACAAGGACCTTTAAGTTTATCAATCCTACTAAACAAAGTGATATTAGTTTCTGAATATATACCTTGGAAAGGATCATGCACCATTCTTTTTTACACATGTGTTTGAAATGTGTAGATATTAGGATAGGTTAGAACCTTAACAGGATAAAAATTAATTAATTAATTAATGTTAAATATTAAATATTCTAGGTTTAATGTATCTAATTTTTTTTCATTTTGAAGGATTAGATCCTGGTTGATATCCTCATCAGTTTTATGCTGAATTTGTTAAGTAGGATGTTCCATTAGATCACCGTAGAGTGGAGGCTGATGATGATGACACTTGGAGGAGGACACTAATAGAGTTTCAGCACTAGATTCCATAGAATTATGAGGGATAAATTTCAGATTAATTCTTCAAAGACTTTTTGGATGACGTTGAGATATATTTTAGTTTGATATGTTCTCAAAAGTATCACTATGTATTGTTGGCTGCGATGATGCTGCATGGGGTAGTGAGGTAGTGGTGGATCTTGTTCCTCAGGGATCGTGAGGGAACACAATTATCACGGGAGAATTTATGAGACTATTTTGAGTAGAGTCACTCACTTAAAACCTGAATGAAAAACCCCATGATGTTTTTATAAAATATTTATTTTAGAACAAATTTAATTTCATCAATATCATGTAATGAACACAACACAAGGTTTAAATAAAACACGGTTCAATCATGCTTTTCACACACAATTTAAAATTATTTTTTAACAATTTTATAAAATTTATTTTAAAAAACTAAAGTTAAAATTTTAAATGATAATATCAAAATTATCTTAGTGTTAATTGTTTTTATTTTTCTAATTTTTTTTATTTTTTGATGAATAATGAAAAATACTGAATATTAATTTAAAATTGCATTTATATTTAAATTTTTTATAATGATAAATTATATTTTGAATTGGGTTTAAAGTAAAATTAGATCAATTTTATATCAATTAATCCAATTTAGGTCATTTTTATAAATTTAATATGTAATTTTGATATAAAAACTTTTTAAAAGTTTAGACATTTTTTCATTAGAATCTTGCTTTCTCATTGCGTCTTCCAGATCAATTTTAAATTAAAATTTTATACTCATATGAATTTAATTTATAAAAATGGATTCCGTATTTTTAATCAGTATAATTTATAATGTATAATGAGGTCAATTTATTTTTTGAACAAAAATGAATATTGAAACACTAAAAATTAATTACCACACTTAAGGTAAAAATGAGTTTACTGAGGGGTTAAATTTAGAATATAAGGGTTAAAATGACATATAAATTTTTCCAAAACCAATTTTTTGGCCATATTTCATCCCAAATTAACTTATTATCCAATATATGGGGTTTTGGGACAATTTACCATGAAAGTGACCCATATAATAAGTTATGTAAAGAAAAGGAAAAAAAGGACCCTCTTTGCTTTTTATATCTACAAATCTTTAGGATAAGGAATACGAACAAAATATGATAAATTATAAAAAATAATTTGAATGATAAATGAGTTTTTTTCATATTAACAATTATTGTAATTGTTTTGAGATGAATTAATTACTTTAAATGATTAAAAAACACCAAAAACTAATTATTTAGTTAAACAATTAAATAAAATAAATGATACAAACAATATTAAAAGTTAAGTAAATTGAAGGAATTATTATGTTCCATTATTTTTTAGATGGATATAACATGGTAAATAGTATTGATTATAATATATTATAATACCATCATTTTTTTTATATTTTTAAATTTAAATTAAACGAATAATGTCAAAAAATATATTAATGTTATTTTATAATAAATGTTATTTTTTTAAATGATTTAAAATTACTAAAAAATTAGGTAACATAAAAATAGATTTTTAAATTCAAATAACATAAAACATTTTCCATTAATATAAAATTTTTTCTTTTATAATGAATATATTGACCCCTAAATAGTAAAAACTCTCTTAGCGTAGTTAAGGTCAAAACTGTGTTTCTACACGTTATGCGTGTTTGTGTTAAAATTAATTTTCGACACACATAGAATTTATATTTTATAAATTAGATATCATATTTATAATTATTTTGTGCAAATTATATAATAATTCTTATTTTAATTTTGCCTTAAAGGTTAAATTTCCTAGGTTAAAAAGACTAGTTACCATAGTGAAAAACCAAAATGGTAAAAATAAGAAAACTTAAAATTTAAAGAGAAAAATGTTAAAATAATGCGTTTAATTATGTGGAGGTGCTTTTTATAGACTATATAATCCATAAAATCCCATTAATAATAAATATTTGAGCCACTTGAGGTAATATTAACCTCCCAATAGTGAATACTTTTTGGTATTTACGAAAGTGCCACTCATCCTCAACTATAAAAGGGCACTCACTCCCCTCATTTTCACACCTCAAAATCCATTTCTCCAGCCATGTACTAACCAAATAACTTCCCAAATTAAATCCTTGAATCCTATAAGCCTTATTTTTTTCATAAATCCAACTAATAAGGCTTTAGTTCAAACCTAAGGAGAATACCCAAAGAAGAGGTAATGCTCTTCAACGAGCGTCTTTATTTTATTTCTTTATCCACCTAATTCAATTATTATGAAAACATGATGATTATAAATTCATAAACTTACATATAATAAGATTTTTTTATAATAATTGAAATAACTACAACCATACCCACTTCCATCAAATGGGTCATGAAATCATCATTCGTGTGTAGAGTAGACCACCGCCTCGTGTACCAGTGCCATTTGTTCATCAATTACCATCTTCCACAGTTGGGTATGATGATCGATATAAAGTATATATATATGAAATTTATAACATATTTATACATATATAGTTATTATAATATATATATATATATATATTTACCTACCATTTTTTAGGAGATATTATAACATCTCTCTTGTGTATGGTGGACTACCACCTCATAAAGGCACGTGATTCGTCTTTAACTGAAGCTTTACATGAAAGGTGATAAAGATAAAGTTAATAATTATATGTCATATACATGACATAATTATGGTTTAAATTAAATATTTATCACTCCATAATGATAATATATATAATTTTATTACTTTTATTTTCAATCACATAAAGATGATAACATCATTCGTGTACGTGTAGACAACCGCCTTCACCAAGCGATGTAACTCTCTTTTCATCACCACACCTCATGGATGACATATATAAGTAAATTTAATGAAATAATATTGTATATATGATATTATAATCATTATATAAATATAAATTAATACTTACCAACTTTTAATAACGATCATTGAAAAATAGAAACATTAATCATGCATACATACAACCTACCATCTCCAAGATAGCAACATTCTTCATTTTTCATAACCATATTTCATGATTGGTTTTAAAAGTATAATTAATGTAAAATAGGATAATTATTTTTTCATTATTATTCTATAGATGATATAACTGTATAATATGTGTAAGAACTAGGTCTTCTATGATGAAACACATATGAGAAATCAAGGAAACTGACATCCAAAATAATAAAAATAATGAAATATTATTAATGAACGATTAATAAGATATAATAAAAGATCATATATAATATTATAAATATTAATATGGTTCATTTATTAGTTAATAACATGTTTATAACAACTATATAAGAGTTTAAATAACATTCAATCAAAAAGAAGCGTGAGTTAAGAGATTTTATCTCAATTTACATTTCATTGAGCCTTATTTGTTTTTATACACCAATTAACATTTATGTGGTGCATATACTTCCTATTTGACATGAAATATCATGAATAATTCATTATTCATAGTATTTTAAGTTTTAGTTTGAATTATTTCATTCAAGGTGATTTGATATGAAAATTACCAAATGGTTAGAGTTATTGTGTAATTTCACTTTCTTTTGTGTTTGTTAAATTTCTCTTGAAACAATCAATTTATTATAGTCATTTTTGATTGGAAATTATATTTATCATAAATATAAATATTACTGAGTGATTGTTGATTCTCCTTTCCATCACTGAGTCTAAACGACTAAAAAAGGGGAATACCTTAGCATAAATAGATTCATCCTTTGAGTAAACATAAAAAATTGACAAAGGCATGAACAAGGATTACTTTAAGCAAGGGATGCGCATGTTTCATCATGGTTATGCCAGTATACTTGTGCGCCACATATTGGGTGTGCATGTGACTTGCGCGCCCTATTTGATTTTCTCCCAAGATCTTCAGTAGCCTATAAATACCCCTTGTGGCCCCCTATTTGGAGATGGAAAAATTCCAAAAGTCAGATTTGACCTGTCAGCACCCTAGTCTCTTCTTAAAGTCTTCCAAACACTTATTAGGTAATTTCTTACCTAGAATGGAAGATCTAAAGAGGGGGAATAAGGCCTAAGTGTTGAAATTCCCCAACACTTGCGCGCCTAAGTGTCTAACCCTTAAGGGAAATGAAGACACATGGGCACCACCTTATCCTTTCACCAAATCTTTCACGCCACACTTTTGGAAGCCTTTAGGGATAATACTAAGGGATTGAGCCAAACCTCTCCCAAGTATTACCTGTTGTACCTCTCGTACCCCTCGTGGTTTAATTTTCATGATCACAATCACTCTCTTATTTATCTAATATTGTTTTAAGTGTTTTTGTTGATAGGCATGATTTCAGGTGGCCAAGGAATTGGGCCAAGAAAGCAAGAAGCCAAAGTGGACTGATTTTCAGTCCACCGGCCAACCGGTGGATGACCACCGGCCAGCTGATGGAGGCCTGGACAGAAGGCATCCCTCTGTCCAGACCACCGGCCAGCCGGTGTCACACCACCGGCCAGCCGGTGGCACCCAGACAAATAGTGTCACCTCCTGCCTCAGCACCGGCCAATCAGTGGCCTCCTCACCGGCCAGCCGGTGGTGCCTAAGCCCGATCCCTCTTCCATTTTGCAAGCACCGGCCAACCGGTGCCTCTGCACCGGTCAGCCGGTGGAGCCAGTCAAACTAGCCGTTGGGCTTTGACCAGGCTTGTCCACTTGACTCCCAACGGCTCCGAAGACCTCTCCAACGGCTCCGAAGACTCCCAAAGTCCATTTGAGGGTTCCCCCTCTATAAATAAAGGACTAGGAAGCCCCAGAAACTTACGGAAGCCCACGAACACATTTTTGATCATTTGGTGAACCTCCGGCGCATTCCTTCCAAGGAACCCCACTTGCTCCAACTCACTTCCATATCCAAGGAGCACCACCATAGAAGCTTGGGAGCGCTCTTCATCAACTCCATCAATCCTTTGGCGCCCAAGGCTTCTCCCCATTACGGTTTTTCATTGTTTTAATTATTTTGAGCATCATTTTGGGTTTGTGCCTACAAACCCCTCTTTCTCTCATCTCCCTTTCATTTGGGTTTTCACACCACCTTCAAGGTGTGAAGAGGTTGGTCAAGCCTTTCCTTTAAAAGGCTTGAGACAAAGGTGAGCTAGCCTTCACCTGTAAGAAGGCTAGTGGGTTCTTGCTCAACCATTTAAAAGCAAGTGGGTTCTTGCTCAACCATTAAAAGAAAGCTGTAATAGGTTCTAGACTAACCTGAAAGTCTAGTGGGTTTCTTGCTAAAACCATTAAAAAGCAAGCAGTAGTAAATCTCTCAACGGTTGAGTTGGGAGTGGAGACGTAGGCTTGGGTTTAAGCCGAACTTCGTTATCAAGTTTTGTGTTTTGCCTCCTTTATTTCCGCTGCATCTTTACTTTGTTTTTAAATTGTTAATTAAGTTTTAAAAGGAAATTCACCCCCCCTCTTGCCATCACTTCCTTACTTTCTCCTCCCAACAATTGGTATCAGAGGAAAATTTGAGTAATACCCTAACCGGTTTAAAATTCAAGATCCATTGTGATGGCTTCAACCTCTTTCGCCCCCGAAGGCTATTCCTTGGGTCGTGCTCCATTTTTTGATGGAACCGACTATAATTATTGGAAAACCCGCATGACCACTTTTCTTAGAAGCATTGGCTATCCCATTTATAAAATTGTCATGCATGGTTATTCTCTCTCTTCCCCCGATGAATCCAAATGGACTCAAGCCGATATTAAAAATTTGGAGCTTGATGGCAAAGCCATGAACGCTCTTCATTGCGGCCTTGATCGTAATGAATTCAATCGAGTTTCCACATGCACCTCATCACACGAAATCTGGAAACTTTTGGAAGTTACCCATGAGGGGACCAACAAAGTTAAGGATACTCGATTGGATATGTATCGTCAAGATTTTGAGTCGTTTACCATGCATCCATCTGAAAATATTACTGAAATGTTTACACGTTTTACTGATGTTTGCAATGGGAGAAAGTCCCTTGGTGATGATGTTTCTGCAGAAACAATGGTCAAGAAGATCCTATGGATCCTACCAAGCACATGGGCATCGAAAGTCATGGAAATCCAAGAAGCGAAAGACATCAAGAATATGCCGGTCGAAGAGCTCATCAGATCCCTCATGACCTATGAGATCACCATGAGGAGGCAAGCTGAAAAGGAAGGAAAACCGATCAAAGTTCCAAAGAACATCGCCTTCAAAGTTCAAAAAGAAGAAAGCTCCTCCTCCTCATCTTCTTCCTCTTCAAGCGGCGATTCAGAAATGGAGAATCTTGCCCGCAAAATGCACAAATTCATGAATAAGCACAAGAAGAAGAAATCCCACAAGGCTCAATCCAATGAAAAATCCGAGCCCGAGGTAACATGCTATGGGTGTGGCAAGAAAGGCCATTACAAGCCCGATTGTCCACTCAACAAGAAAAAGGCCAAGCAAAAGGAAAAGAAGAAGGCATTCAAGGCCACATGGAGTGATAGCTCCACATCCTCCTCCTCCTCCTCCTCAAGCGACAACGGTAAAAAATGCCTAATGGAATTTCATGAGGTATCCTCTTCCGAATCCTCTTACTCTAATTCTTCAAATTCCTTTAATCATTTATCTTATGAGGATCTCCAACATGCGAGAGATCAATTGGAGGAAGGTTTTCACGAACTTTCTTCCAAATTTGTTTCTTTAAAAAAGAATTTCAAAAAACTTTCTTCCGAAAAGGAACAACTTCTCAAAGAAAAGGAGGAGTTGTCCCTCAAGGTCCAAAACCTTCCCGATGTCGATTCTATGGAATCCAAAATCAAGGATTTAAGGGAATCCCTTGCCAAGTTCACCCAAGGGGAACAAAATTTGACCACATTACTAGGTTCCCAATGCATATCTAGAACCACCCAAGGGCTTGGATATTCCAAGCAAGCTTCCTCTTCCCATGCTCCAACTATTTTTGTAAGGGGGAGCTCTCAATTTAAATTTTGTAATTATTGTAAAAAACCCGGGCACTTAATTTATGAGTGCAATTGCAAAAATGCCTGGTATGGAAGGCCCAAAACTTTTTTCTTTAACGATGAATTTTATAGTAGAAGACCCGCCACTAGACAAGTGTGGATTGAAAATCCCTGTTAGCGAGTCTCTCCGGGCCAAAATTTGTCTCGGTTTCAAAAACCTCTCCCCGATGATTTGTTGTTTTTACTTAGGGGGAGTTAGGTTTGTTTAAGCATTTTTGTTTTAATTTCAAAACTTTTCATTTCAAAATTTTCAATTCAAAACTTTCAATTCAAAATTTTCAATTCAAAACGTTCAATTCAAATCTCAAAAATTTCAATTGATTTAAAATCTCTATCTTGTTTTTCAACATTTCCCTCAATCAAGTTTTATGCCCCGTGCTATTTTGATAATCACAAAGGGGGAGAAATTCTTGGTTGATTGGGGGAGAAATCTTTCTCTCATTCTTTTCTTTACTTTTCAATTTATCCTTTAAAGCATGCCTTTCATTTCATTTTTACATTACTTGTTTTGGTGATTGTGATCATCAAAATAGGGGGAGATTGTTGTACCTCTCGTACCCCTCGTGGTTTAATTTTCATGATCACAATCACTCTCTTATTTATCTAATATTGTTTTAAGTGTTTTTGTTGATAGGAATGATTTCAGGTGGCCAAGGAATTGGGCCAAGAAAGTAAGAAGCCAAAGTGGACTGATTTTCAGTCCACCGGCCAACCAGTGGATGACCACCGGCCAGCCGATGGAGGCCTGAACAGAAGGCATCCCTTTGTCCAGACCACCGGCCAACCGGTGTCACACCACCGGCCAGCCGGTGGCACCCAGACAAATAGTGTCACCTACTGCCTCAGCACCGGCCAATCGGTGGCCTCCTCACCGGCCAACCGGTGGTGCCTGAGCCTGATCCCTCTTCCATTTTGCAACCACCGGCCAACCGGTGGCTCTGCACCGGTCAGCCGGTGGAGCCAGTCAAACTAGCCGTTGGGCTTTGACCAGGCTTGTCCACTTGACTCCCAACGGCTCCAAAGACCTCTCCAACGGCTCCGAAGACTCCCAAAGGCCATTTGAGGGTTCCCCCTCTATAAATAAAGGACTAGGAAGCCTCAGAAACTTACGGAAGCTCACAGACACATTTTTGATCATTTGGCGAACCTCCGACGCATTCCTTCCAAGGAACCCCACTTGCACCAACTCACTTCCATATCCAAGGAGCACCACCATAGAAGCTTGGGAGCGCTCTTCATCAACTCCATCAATCCTTTGGCGCCCAAGGCTTCTCCCCATTACGGTTTTTCATTGTTTTAATTATTTTGAGCATCATTTTCGGTTTGTGCCTACAAACCCCTCTTTCTCTCATCTCCCTTTCATTTGGGTTTTCACACCACCTTCAAGGTGTGAAGAGGTTGGTGAAGCCTTTCTTTTAAAAGGCTTGAGACAAAGGTGAGCTAGCCTTCACCTGTAAGAAGGCTAGTGGGTTCTTGCTCAACCATTTAAAAGCAAGTGGGTTCTTGCTCAACCATTAAAAGCAAGATGTAATAGGTTCTAGACTAACCTTAAAGTCTAGTGGGTTTCTTGATAAAACCATTAAAAAGCAAGCGGTAGTAAATCTCTCAACGGTTGAGTTGGGAGCGGAGACGTAGGCTTGGGTTTAAGCCGAACTCCGTTATCAAGTTTTGTGTTTTGCCTCCTTTATTTCCGCTGCATCTTTACTTTGTTTTTAAATTGTTAATTAATTTTTAAAAGGCAATTCACCCCCCTCTTGCCATCACTTCCTTACTTTCTCCGCCCAACATTACCCTATGGGTTAACCATCGTGCAATTACACATGTGTCGCGCAAGTATACTTGTGCGACCAATACTTGCGTTCCCCAACAGGACTAGCGCGCCTACCTCTTTTTGAGTGGCCCTCCTACTTATTCAATTATTTTCTTCAAATCCACCTCTCCTCTTCAAGATTTAGCCTTCAAAACCCTCTTCAAGGCCATTTTTGGCATGGTTCTTTTGTTGGCTTCTTTATCTGAAAGGATTTTAGTGGAACATTTCTCAAAACCTAGTGATTTACATATCTTTATGTCACTAAGGTTAGAGATTTCATTCATTCAACCTCATCCTTTAAAGATGAGAAGATATTTAATTTGGGCGTCTTCCTTAGGATTAAGCCCCAATCCAAGTTCCCTAACCTGGGAATCCTCCTCATAAGTAAGCCCCAGTCACACGATCTTTAATTTGGGCATCATCCTTAGAAGTCATCCCCACGTTCCCAAATCTGGGCATCCTCTTTAGGTGTAAGCTCAAAATTCTAAATTCCCCTTAACCTGGGCCTCCTCTTTTGGAGTAAGCCCCAGTCTTAATTTAATTTTTATTTGGGCTTCCTTTTCAAGAGTAAAACCCAATCATAAGTCCCCTCTAATTTGGGAATCCTTCTCTAGAGTAAGCCCTAAGTTAAGTATCCAAATATCCATAAAGCACATATACGTTTATGGACCTTGTTCCCGGGTTTCTTCCCTAAAGTAAATCCTAATCCTCATCTATATGGGAAATCATACATACATAAGCCCCAAATTATTTCTTATGATTGCATCTTTCATGGCACGATCGTCAGGTTTTACTGATACCTCTTGTTTCTCACATCGAGCATGACTCACGTGAGCTTAGAGTGTAAAAGTAATTATGACATCTTTTTGTGGGCCATCAATCATGCATAAACCTCATAATTCTTTAATCAAAATATGTGGGTTCTGATTCCTTTTCTAAACAAGGATACATAGGTATCCCATCTGTAGGTACGATCCCAACTCTGAAATAATCCATGTCCTTCTGAACGACAATAAACTTCAAGTTCCCCACTGAGTGACTTTAAAACCAGTATGGTTATTATAATGAACAAGAGATTTATATAGAATGTGTTGAAGGATACCATTGACTAAGAATCTATAACAAATATGGATGATTCTCTATCGATGAAGAACCTCAAATACACATAAAAGATTCTCTAAATTTCATACATATTAATCATTGATTGTCAGATCTAAAGGAAAGCTCATTTTAATACTTGGTAATTTAATAAGGATTCACGAATATAACTCAAATCTATAAAGAGAGTCCCATAGTATACAATAATTCCCCCCAAAAAGGTGCGATGAGTCCAGCCTCCCATCCTCTCGACCAATGCAAATTCTTAAGCCTCATTGGTCCACAACTAATGAGCACCTACCTTTGGAAAGTAGGTCCAAATGAATATAGAATCATTGGATGTTTCTAGTTCTACGAACAATCCCATTAGAAACTGATTGGAATGTTTGAACCTTAAACAAACGAGGTCATCCCCATTTCAGATGAAACAAAAAATGGTGAACCCGACGTGAATCCTTAACCAAGTTTAAATGATGTTTTACTTATTTTTTAGGCCCATATTTTAACTCAACGAGAGGGCCAACAAAACAATCAATAACATATTTTCTCATCCAAAAGATGTAGTGGTCGAACTTATCTTGATTATTTCTGTTATATCAAATAGGCACTCATTTCCAAGATCTCTCTGCATTACAGAAATGGCTTCTCTAAAGTTCACACTTGTAAATGCATCTGCCACTGCTCCTGCTGGATCTTCGTCCGCTCTGAGGATGACATCACCTACTCAACATCTTAAAAACTGGGTATCAAATGCACTGGTTAAGGAGTACCATCAACATGGTACCATTCCGACTCTAGAGGCCACTCGACAAGCCCTCCAAGTTAATAATTCACCCTGGTTGTCCGGACAGCGACGACCAACGATTAATAATCAGGTGGTGCCAACCAATGTCTCCAACCATTTTAGGTCGTTATCCCGAGAACACAATCACCATTCCCTCTCATATTATGAGGAGGTGAATGAGAAGGTCACTCAAGGCCTTAATTAAAGGATACATGAGTCCTTCCCGAGGGCTCCCATAAACAATCGCCGCCCGACTCGTGTGGCAGTGTGCCCTCAACATGATGAGGGTATCACCTTTAGGGGTTCAGCTCAGGTCCCTCATACCCGAGCATGCAAGATGAACCACCAGAGGTGAAATATTGTCAACAGGGAGTAGGTTCTTACTTCTGTCCCCTCTAGAGAATTCCATCAAGACAACTTGATGGAAAGCAACGATCGGGCACATACACCTGTCTGTCCTGATGTTACTTCCCAATAGACTCGTCTGGAAGCAACACGCCAATCTCGCCAAGAAATTTCGGCGGAGTTTTATAGGCATGTATATACACCAGTTTATAACTCATTAGATAATCAGCAGGCTCGTCTCAGTACAACCAAAGAATGTCGCCATTTTGATATGGTGGCAACTAATAAAGAGGAACATACACCTGTTTACAATCAACAATTCTGTCAGCAGTCTCTTCTGCCAGTATTGAAGGAAAAGTTTCCACCATACTTGATAAGGAATACACAGCAAGAACATACACCTGCAAATATTCATCAATCCTTCCAACAGTCTCGTTTGGTAGCATCTGGAGAAGTCATTCGGAATGCTCCGATGACAAATTTATAGCAGACTCAACTCTCTGCCCCCAAACATGAGTACTGTCAGAATTCACTGACAGGAAAAGGAGGACAGGAGTAGGAATACACACCTACTCCAAGAATGTAATGGACGTATATTCCAGTTCCAGCAGCTAAAGTCACCAAGAACATTTTAACAATGGTGAAAGAGTAGAAGCAAATCCATGCTCATATTATGGATGCCTGTCAGAATATTATAATAGCTTCAGCAACATCACAGGGAAAGAAATAAAAATCTGTCCCTACCAGTGGAGTGACACATCAACATATCACTCTAGAACATATACACACCTATGTTCCAGTCCAAAAGGGTTGTGGGGCATATTCCCCCATGTCATATGGACAATCAAGTCTGGCACATACACCTTATTTGAATGGAGATAATCAGCATAACCTGACTATTTCTCCTGAGTAGGAACATACACCTTCCCATAATAACCACTTTCATCAACAAGTGGTTCCCAAAGTGAGTAAGAATGTGTCTAAGAAAAAGACTCATTAAAAACAGTCAAGAAATCAAGGGCCAATTTATAATAAGGCCTTGCTCGATGCTGGAGTTCTTGAAGCCCTCAAACAATTATATGTTGGAACTAAAGATTATAATCTCTCATTTCCAAATAGTGGGAACATTAATTCCAAAGGTCTTCATCAGAAACGTCCTCATGAAGGCTTGGTTCATGATAGTTCAGTCGATCTTGAAGTATCATCTTCAGATGAGATCCACAAGAACCCTCTGTGTGGTCAGAAGATCAAGGATCAAAATGTTTCATCTTTTTCTGTAACCCACCATGTTGGTCCTCCCCATGATGATGAATTTAGATGCGAAAGTCCACTCCACATCAGTAATTCACATTGCCTAGAAAATGCTCCAATGGACAATGTAGTGACGAGAAAGCCCTCTTATCTTGAGGCACTTGAAAATTTGAAGCCATTAATGTCTGATGCTTTACCGCTAGTAGGTGAAATACTTTCTCAATCAGAAGATAGCCTGGGGTGTAGGTCATTCTCCGAACCACCCATGGGTCATTCATCTTCTAGTTTGATAAGTGAATTCCCTACCAATATTGTTGAATCTGATGAATAAACAAGGAAGCACCATCTCTGGTCTAATCAGGTAGAAGAATATTCATTGAATGATAAAGAAGATGAGATGAATATGAGAAAACAACTGGAGAAAGGTGAAGTTCGAATCATGTTGTGGCCTTTGGCTGACTCTCATTATGACATTCTAGAGATGTTGACAGAAGATTGTATTCAAGATATTCATCTCAACATGTGGAAAACTCTTTGGGAATTGAAAAAGAAAATATTATCTTATGATGAATATGAAAATTATGTCAAGATAATAGAAGGGTTATAATGCCAAATTGATTTGGCCTCTCTCTTAGTTTCTCAATATACGAAGGCTGAAAAGCAGCAGAGATCCATTAAGAGTTCATGCCCTGGTGTACTAAGAAGATTGTGCCAGTTAATTTCCAATGCCCCATCTGGTATTCATATCAGGGGATGGGGTGTTCATGGAGAACTGAATTTCACTATGCTCTCCAATCAACAAATCTCTCCAAAAATGGTCTCATGCAATGTTATTGCTAATGGACGGCCACAACCAATAGGCTTTGTTTGTAATCAAAGGCTTTCTCAGGAACAAGACTCAACTAGTTCTTCCCAAAGTCAGGCATAAAAAAAAGTTGTTGAATTAATTTTTCATCAGGAAAATGAGAATATCGAACATGCTTATCGTTTAGAGAGAGCACATCATCAGGTGAAAGAAGTGTCAGAAATCATCCAGCATTCATTTGAGCCAGGTGATTTGGTTGGATGTAGGTTGATGCATCCAGCCAATTTCCAGACTAAAGTGCACAAGATTAGGAGAGATTTTAAGAAAGTCTCAGATGTAGCAGTTCAAGAGCCACCCCAGCTTGCCAGTCCGGGGACTCTTTTAACCCAACCCTCAGAATAAAAAATAGGATTCAGGGAGTTGAGTAGGAACAGCCCCAGTCCACCGGACTGGGGACTTTTTCAAATCCTCAATCTGTTCCTCAAATAAATTCAGTATTCTCTCGATTGGGGAAGAAGCCACAAGAGTAACTTAGAGCCAGATTATTAGAATATTCTCTCCAAATTACGGTTCGTCAAGAAGTTCCTGAGTGATCAACTAAACAAAAGGCAATGTCTCATCAATGACTTGGAAAAAGATAGTATCGTAGAAATGCCTATATAAAGAATGCAATGTGTTATACATCAATAAATGTCATCAATGCCATTGTTGTTGATCCTCCAAAACATGAGGCTCATTAAGTGGGATCATATGAAGAAGTTTATGCTCATGAAGTTGTACACACAGACACAAATTAAGAAGGTGTGTGTACACGAAATCAAATGATTACTCAGAATCTAGGTATTCCTTCAAATAATCAACTTTCCCCTCTCCGAAGGGCGTCCAACAAGGGGAAAGGAAAAAAATCAGGCTACATACCCATCCTTTGGAGAAGTCCAATCACTGTCACTAGAGAAAATATTCTCACAAAAAGAGGAAGAAATGAAGGAATTAAGGAGTTTTAATAGAGAAATACTTCAAATTAGTATTCTTCTTAAGCGTTATGGAGTCCATCAGCCAAGGGAATTTGTTGCAGCTACTGAGATGGATCAAGAATATCCTCCTTTACCAGTACACTCTCACAGGTCTAATCCTATGGGTCATGCACAACAAAAATCGGTGGTGTTACCATCAGTTGCAGTACCAGCCACTATACCGGCCCAAGATCAACCAGATGTTTCTCAAAAGTTAATTACTACCATTGAGTTATAAACAGCCCGGTTGGAAGCTATGGAGAGAAAACGTGCACAAATTCAAAAAGAAAAGAGATTTTACACTGAATGGGTTGATGCAATTCCCCCCCCCCATCAAAATTTTCAAGTAACAAATTACTAATTTTAATGGTTTGGCAGACCTAGAGAAACACTTAACACATTTTGTTTCTCGTTGCGATCCTATGATGGGAACCCCTCAGCAACAATAAGCAGTTAAGCTCAGGTGTTTTGTTCAGTCATTACAAGGACCTATTTTTTTCTAGTATAAAAGCTTGCAATCCCGGTCAATTACTGGATGGGAAGATCTCCGCCAAATATTCCTTCTTCAATTCATCTCAACGTTGCCAAAGACAACAATTTTTTATCTTAAATTTTTTAATAAAAGGTAGAATGAAATGGTTTTAGATTTCATTTCTTGCTGGAAGGGATTAACATATTCCCTAAGCTTAGCACTCCCTCTAGAAGAATTATTTCCAATCTATGTGGAAAATTTTCATGATGAATTACTCAAACCATTGATCCTTGTGAAATACATATGAGGGTTTTGAGACCTTAATTCAATCACTCAACAGATTTAAGACTCTCTTACGAAGAATAAGGATAAAAATAATGTAATTCCATCAGCTCCAGGAAGGATAATAGATAGAGCAGAGACTGCTACTGTTACGCTTAAATAAGAACCTGTACCTGCTTCTAGTTCAAAACATTCATATTATCGAAGGGATCCACCGCCTGAGCGTCAACAACAGAGGCCGCTTCGTCAAGATGATCAAAGAGATCAAAGACAGAAACAATTTGAGGAGTTAAAGAGAAAAGTTTATTCTTTTCAAAATGAACAAGTTCTTGGTTACTTCATTTCGGCTCTGGAAAATAATTTGGTACAATTTCCAAGGACTAAAAGGCCGAACAAGGAAGGAGATGAAGATCGTCCCAACTATTTCCCATTTCATCAGATGTTGGGGCATCCCATAAAAGAGTGTTTTGTCTTTAAATACCTCTTAAAAGAATGGTGGACTCGGGACAAATCAAATTGAAAGGTTCTTCAGATCAGGTAGCATGTGTTATTGCTATAGATCCAGAGGAAGAAGACGAGTGGAAAGAAGTCAAAAGATAAAATGTGTAGAAATATGATGATTGGATGTTAAAAAAACAATCAACCGAACTCATGCCATTTTACGAACAAAATTGAAGAAACCAATTGTGTATTATTATATGAATTCCATAGAAAACCCCCTTCATCATAAGAAAAATCTTCAAAGAAACGACATAATTCAAAGAAAGAGGAACCATCAGAAGAAGATGAGATCATGTCAAAGCCCAAGTTGTCTTTGAATCTGAAAGATTTTATGCAATCTACTTCAAAGCCATAGGCACCATCCCACCAAACGGCACAACCTAAATTGGATAATTAGGTAGAGTCTTCATCAGATGAAGAGTTTATCTTTGGTTATGTTAACATGATTCAATTAACAGATCCTTATGCCAGTCACATTTTCGTTCTTGATGAACCTGAGTTCCTTGTATCAAATAGAGGAATTAGAGGGAGTTCCAAAGGTCTGGGATACAGAGGAAGACGTGGATATCCTAGAAGCCACTATTACAATTCTACCCCTGCTAGAACTGTGTATGTAATAGAAACTCGTTGAAAATCCCTTCAGCAGACTCAACAAGAACAAGCATGTTCTTCCACACATGGCAGATTCAGTCTTGGAACAATTATTTTGGAAGATCAGTTAGAAGTTACACCTTCTTCCTCTCAGAAAGTAAATAGACCTGGTCAGTCTAATCTTCCAAAACTAGGAGTATTTCCAATTCCAACCCGAATACAAGAAGCATCTACTTACAAAGCATCAAATTCAAAGGCACCTGCAAAACCACATGTTCTTGTTGGTAAACACAGACGTTTGGACCAAAAGTATGTTTTCCTGAAACATTTGTCCCAAGTACCGGCCAAGTTATCAATTCTGGATGCCTTGAATATATCAAAGTATCTTCAGGAGGCACCCATTGAGGCTTTTTCATGTCCTCATGAATTCAAAACTAAATTTGGTGCGGCTGAATTCTACCATGTAGAGAATAATCCTGCAGAATGTCATGCAGTGATATCTTTTATAGATGAAGATGAAGATGATGTTTTTCACGGACATATCAGACCTTTGTATTTATCTAGAAAAGTCAATGATGTAGACATCCGACGAGTTTTCATTGACAATGGTTCATGAGTCAACCTCATCCATATCTGTACACTTTGTCGATTGGGCCTCACCAAATCTAATTTATCTCCTTCTACTTTGATATTGCAAGGATATGAAAAAAATTAACAAGAACCTCTGGGTGAGATTACACTCAAAACTCAGTTTGGGGATCTTGTATCCAATTCATTTTTCATGGTTGTTCGTCATGAAACAGCCATCAACATTTTTCTTGGAAGACCTTGGCTACATCAACATGTGGCTATACCTTCATCATACCATCAAGGTCTCAAATATTGTTTCAATGGTCAAATTGGGACATTGTATGGTGATAAAGCCCCATTCAAAACATGTGAATCTCAATATATTGAGGTTGAATTCTATCACATAGAGGGAAAAGAGGCATCTACAACAAAAGAGGTTATCCAAATTAATGCTCCATATGGTTTGGAAATGATTCCAGTAAACCCAGTCATAAATGTGAGTACAGACTATGTGTTGCCTATCAGTCAAATTGACAGGATAGACCCAGATCCAATTACTCTTATGGAATCTTTCATAATGTCAATTACGGTAATCAAGCTAGACAGCATGGGAGAAATTGGTGATTCACCAAGCAATGATGAAAGCTCAAATGAAGATGTCTTCATTTCATCTGCTAAAATTTAGCAATTCTATACTTCGCCAACTAGTCCATAAGAAGTTATAGCAATGTTAGAGGTGAACGATGATGTCAATTCTCAATACATCATCTCCTATTTATTACCCAAGGAAGACCCTTCATCATCAATAGGGTCAGAAATGGAAGCCTCTTCTTCAAGATGTTCAAATTTTAACATCTCTCCTGATTATGGAAATTCTGCTTTATCATCTACTATTCAACTAGAAATAGAAGAAGTAAAATGTGTTAAAGAAGAAGAGGAAGATCTCAGGGATGATCCTCCAGCATTTGAAGAGGGTATTTCTACTACTGTGGATGAACTCAGAGAAATAAATCTGGGTACAAAAGAAGATCCACACCCCACTTTAATTAGTGTGACCATGAATCTTGAAGAGCAGGAAATTTATATTTCATTTTTGAAGAAAAATAGAGATATATTTTCTTAGAACTATACTGAAATTCCAGGGATTGATCTTGATGTTTCTACTCATCATTTGGGTTTGCAGGAAGAACATCGAGTATTCAAGAAAGCTGCAAGAAGAACACACCCAACTTATGATTCCAAAATTAAAGCTAAAGTGGATAAGTTTATCAAAGATAACTTCATCATAGAAGTTTAATATCCTAAGTGGCTGGATGATATTTTCCCTGTGAAAAAGAAGAATGAAAAAATTAGAGTTTTCATTGATTTCATAGGTCTTAATCGGCATTATCCCAAGGATGATTTTCCAGTTCCGAACATAGAACTCTTAATTGATGCAACAGATGGGTATGAAGCACTTTCCTTCATGGATAGATATTCTGGATATAATCAAATCCAAATGGATCCAGAAGATGAAGAATCTACAGCCTTCAGAGCCCCTTAGGGTGTGTTTTGCTATCAGGTAATGCCCTTTGGCCTGAAAAATGCAGTCACAACATATCAATGTGCCATGCACCGTATCTTCAAAACCTTCTTAGGGAAGTTTGTTGAATGTTATGTGGATGATTTTTTGGTTAAATCCAGACAACATTCTAATCACTTGGATGATTTGGAAATCTTATTCCACAAAACTCGACGAAACAATTTGAAGATGAACCCTTTAAAATGTGATTTTGGGGTAACCTCAAGAGAATTTCTCAGCTTTTTTGTACGCCATCGTGGTATCAAAGTCGATCTTGAGAAGACAATATCAATCCTTGGTATGTCACCTCCTTTAAATTTGAAATAATTGAGAGGAGTTCAAGGACACTTGTCCTATATTCGGCGTTTTATCACCAATTTGGCAGGCAAAAGTTTACCCTTAACCAAATTAATGAAGAAGGGAGTCACTTACCAGTGGACTGAATAATGTCAAGAGGAATTCAATATTCTCAAGAAATATCTCTTGAGTCCACTGGTATTAATGAAACATGTTGAAGGAAGACCACTTATTCTTTATGTGACTTCTTTAGAGCTGTCATTGGGTGCCTTCCTTGCCCGAAATAATGATACTGGGAATGAAAACAGTCTTTACTATCTCAGTCGGACTATGCTTGAAGAAGAAACCTGATATTCAAGTATTGAAAAGTGATACCTAGCATTAATATTTGCAGTTCAGAAATTGAGACACTACCTGCAACATCATGAGGTCCAATTAGTATCTCGCAATAACACGCTCAAATTCATCCTTAGTCGTCCAATGCTTACCGGACGTCTGGCAAGATTGGCAGTTATTTTGTAGCAATTTGATATCTAGTATGTGTCTCAAAAGGCAATAAAGGGCCAAGCTCTGGATGACTTCCTTGCTAAACATCCTTCAGTAGAAGATACATCTTTAGATACTGAACTTCCTGATGAAGAGGTCTTTTCTATTCAAGTTAATCTTCAAACTTGGTAAATGTACTTTGATGGTGCTTCCAGAAGTCCAACGGGGAAGAAAATGAAAGATCCTAAATTCAAAAAAGTTTGGTTAGGAATTGTGCTCATTTCTCCAGAAAAGGAAGTGTTACCCTATTCCTTCTTTTTGTGGGAAGGTAGTACAAATAATGAAGCAGAATATCAAGCTCTCATCATAGGATTGGAGTTGGGGCTTCAGGAACAAGTGAATCACAAAAAGGTGAAAGGTGATTAAGACCTGATAATAAAACAAGTCAATGGGGATTATGCCATCAGAAAATAAGAGTTAATACCTTTGTATGATTACATTAGAGAGTTAATGGCGGAATTTCTTTCGGAACTGACATTTTCTTATGTCCCACGATCACAAAATTCCCAAGATGATGCATTGGTTAATATAGCCACAACTCTATCAGATCCAAATCGGGATGAAACAATCATCAGTATTGCCCACCGTCGTACAATTTCACCTTATGTTTAAACCAGAATAGAGGAAATCAATGAAATTATTCCCATTTCTAAACCATATGGTCATACTAAAGTATGGATGACACCTATCAGGGAATACCTTCAAAGTGGAACACTTACACCTGATAAAGCCACGAAAGAACAAATCCGATGACGTGTGGTCAATTTTACTCTTTATGACATCCCAGATCACATAGAATAAATCTCTACAAAAGAGGTTTTTATGGAGATCTCTTCAGATGGATTGATGGTTAAGAGACAATGACTGTCATAAAAGAAGTACATGCAGGAGTCTGTGGTGCCCACCAGTCTGTACATAGACTATCTGATCAAATTCGAAGGCTTGGATACTTTTGGCCTTTACTGATACAAGATTTTGTTGATTTCATGAAGAAGTGTCATTCATGCCAAGTATGTGCCAACTTAATTCATCAACCCCCAGAGTTTCTTCATACAGCTAAATACTCGGGGCCATTTTCCACATGTGGAATGGATGTAGTGTGACCTTACCCTTCAGCTACAACCAAGCTGTTTATGTATATTCTTATTGCTACTGACTTCTTTTCCAAATGGGAAGAGGCAATAACTCTCAAATAAGTTAGTTCTAAAAGCATTGTTAGCTTCATCAAGTCTAACATCATTACTAGATTTGGTGTCCCTCATACAATATTGAAGGACAATGTCACCAGCTTCTGTTCATCCGAGGTAAAGAAGTTGTATCAAGAATACAACACCAAATCCAACCATTCATCTCAGTATCATGTAGAGACCAATTCCCAGATAGAAGCCTTCAATAAGACTCTTTCAAATATACTGCAAAAGATGGTGGATAATAATAAGAAATCGTGGCCTAATAAACTCTTTCATGCTTTATGGTCTTATCAGACCACCACCCGAACTTCTACGCGGTCAACTCCATATTCATTGGTATATGGAACAAAAGCAGTCTTGCTCATTGAGGTTCATCTACCTTTGCTCATAGTAGCCATTTGTGATCATTCATCTATAGATGAACAATCTCAAAAGCGATTGGATGAATTGGAACGATTAGATGAAAAAAGGTTGTGCACTCTGCACCACTTGGAAGTCTATCAGAATCAAATAGCAGGAGATTTTAACAAAAAAGTCCATCTTCTTTCATTCATTCAAGGGGAATTGGTATTGGTTCTTAGAACTCCAATGATACCAGGAAATAAACCACCCAAGCTTGAGCCAAAGTGAGAAGGACCTTACTCAATACATAAGGTCTACTCCAATGGAGCTTATTCTTTAATCTCAATGGATGGAGAACTCATCACAACTCCAACCAATGTAATATTTTTGAAGAAGTATTTTGTGTAACACAAATACCTATTTGTCCAACATGATGTTAAATTGTGTTTTCCTTGCTGAAAGAATTTAAACTGAATAGTCCCATCGTCCAACATGACGTTAAACTGTGTTTTCCTTGCCGCAAGACTTTAAACTGCATAGTCCCATCGTCCAACATGACGTTAAACTGTGTTGTCCTTGATTCAAGACTTTAAACTACAGAGTCCCATCATTTAACATGACGTTAAACTGTGTTGTCCTTGCTGCAAGACTTTAAACTACACAGTCCCATCATCCAACATGATGTTAAACTATGTTTTCCTTACTAAAAGACTTTAAACATCACAATCCCTTATACGTCCAACATGACATTAAACTGTGACGTCCTAGCTACATGATGCTAAACTGTACAGAATTCCCTTATGTCCATCAAGACGTTAAACTGTATATCCATCATTCTAGTTATACGATGTGAAACTGTGCACCTCTTTGTCCCACATGATGTTAAACTATAAAAAAAGTCCCTAATACGTCCTAGCTACATGACGCTAAACTGTACAACACTCCATCATCCAACATGACGTTAAACTGTATTATTCCCCTTTCGTACAACATGACGTTAAACTATCTTATCCAAGATATATGACGTTAAACTATACAACCCCCTCTTTTTTCCTTATTGTATGACATTGAACTACATAGTCCCCCATTGTCCAACATGATGTCAAACTGTTCTCAGTACCTTATACGTCCAACATGACATTAAACCGTGCATCATTAGGGTTGTTGCTACATCTTTTTTCTCACATCGAGTATGAATCACGTGAGCTTAGAGTAAACTTCAACCATAACACCCTCTCTTGGCCGCTAACCATGCTTAAGTCCCAACACCATTTTTTAGGTTGTTGTCCTCAAGAACAACTTGATCACCAGTTCATTCTTCAATTGAACTACGCGGACTTTGATCCTTGCCTTCAAGGCTGGGTACATTGGTAACCTCCTGAGGTTCAAGCCCAAAACCAATCTCTTCACATCAGTTCACCTCCATCTCATACGATGTTGATTTTTGAAACGACCCCCGGAACCAATATTTTTTTTACATTGGTTCACCATCATCCTTGATATATGATGTTAAACTATTCACACTTTTGTCCTGTAGAACAATAAAATACAACATTATTTGACACCCTCACCTGAGAGGGAATCATTATTTACATTGATCTCCAATCATGTTATATTCCAAAGACTACGTGCATACATGGAAATGCCTGAACCTTTAATCTTGGGTCAAACCATCATTGCACTAAAGTCCCCTTTCACCCTTCTTATGTATGAACCAAATCTGTATAGAGGGTGTTTCAAGAACTACGTGCGGCTTGATTCCCATCCTTATGGGATATGTAGGAACGTTCGAGTGTCCCTCGAATCCACCCCCAAGTCTTTTGGACTAACCCTAAATTTCACTTTCAGTCCCTTGGCTGAAAAGTCCCCCTGTGAAAACATGAATGTGGTATGAAAACCCTGGTTTTCATTCAAATCAGGTTTATAAAATACACACTGTGTATTCATTATTATGGTTCGAGCTCTATGACCCTAAACTAATATTTCCTATACTCTCGTCCCACAAGATGTTAAACTGTATTACAAGAACTACATTTGGATTGATTCTCATTCTAATGAGATATGTAGTGAAGTCCAACATCTTAATTCAGGACCCAACCATAACATGATTATGGTTAGCATTGGTCTATGTATCTCTATATGAATTGAAAAATGCCCATTTTGATGTATCATACTTCTAGCCTTAAATACTTCCAGATCTCCATAACCCTTTTCTTGACTTATAGTCACAAAATGTTTGATACTCATGAATTATTTTGTTTGACTATGCAGCATGTGCCATTAGGTGGCCTTGCATAAGTAGTCTACATAACGGACCTGTCAACCAAAAGATGCTATTATTTGACTATGCATCCAATGCCCTTAGGCGGCCTTGCATAAGTCAGCCCCCTAATGGGTTTGTTAAATAATGTTAACTTCATTCGTGGGAAGAAAAAATCTTTTTTCCTTAGTTGTCTTAACGACAATATGTAGGGATCCGAAAAAATAGTCATCTTTAACATATTTGTCCCATGCTATTTTTCATGATCGTAAAGTATTCAAGTCTATGGTTTATATTTCCCTTCCCTACATTTGGGTCAGACCTTCGTAGGAGTGACATTCATCCAATTCTTTTACAATCATGATTGGAAATATCCTCTCCATATTCAAGTACCTCTCTCCATATAGTAGACTCTATGATTTGGAAATTTTGAATCTCCATAAACTTTTAATGGATTTTTAGAAATATAAAAGTAAAATTTCCGAGAGTTCTTTTTCCTGACTATGCAGCACGTTCCCTTAGGTGGCCTTGCATAAACAGTCCACATAACAGACCTGTCAGCCAAAAGATGCTATTATTTGACTATGCAGCCAATTCCCTTAGGTGGCCCTGCATAATTCAACCCCCTAACGGGTTTGTTAAATAATAGTAATTTCACTCTTAGGAAATACTTCTTCTAATGCATCTTAGTCCTTTTTTCATATCATTACTCAGATTCAAAATTTCTTAAGTCATAGTTTACATGTTTTCCCCATAATTGAGTGTGGTAATATGTTTTTCGATAAATTTTCAAGGAATTGAGTCAATTTTAATCCATTCGGTCAAAGATATTTCGACCTTAAACATTAGCCTTTTTATGTCCGACGTGCATGAATTTAAAATGCCCACAAAAGACAAGGGAACTCTGAACAAAATTCAAAGACCCAGGTCACTAAACATATATTTTTTATGATTATGGTATGATTGAGAAATAAAAATATTCAATGTTTGTAGGGTTATTTATAATAATCCTAGAAAAAATAAAACTATGCTTACTAATCTCATTGGCTTAGGTGAAAATTTTAAGCAGGTAGAAAAATAATGCAGGCATAAATGATTGGAGATGAAAGGGTTTTTTATTGATGCACAAGAGTTAGAAGGACATCCACAGATTGGATTCTCTCCTCTTTTTTAGGGATTACAAGATACTTTCAACATAAATCTTCATTTTATTTATGGAATCCCGAGCTTCATCAGCAGCCACTTGAAGTTAATGCACTCGACCAGCTTCACTCTTTTCAGCTTGATGGAGTGATTTCTTGGCTTCAACGATGGATTTCATACCATTTGTTTGAAATCCTTCGAATGAATTATTAGGCTAGTCAAGTTCCCTTGTAACAACATATAACTATTGTTGAAGGTGAATCTGTTGGACAATTTTCTCCTTGATCTTATGCTTCATCTCCTTCAACTTGGCAACATGATCAGCCTCATCTTGGGACACCGTAGCCTCAAATTTGATGATATTGGATGATAGCCTCACTCTGGTCAGGTCTTGATGGTACCTCTGCTCCTGCTCCCTCCTTAAAATGACTTGTTTCACCACGGCATGGATCTCTTGATATGAAAAACCGCCAAGTCCCAACATGATGAACAAGGATGAGAGTCGAGGGATATTCAATGACAACTCTTCAAGAGTAACTTCAGATATGATCTTCCATATGTTATTCCATGCCTTGCGTCATAAAAATTGGAGCGCCTTTTGTACCTCCGGGTCTGATTCAGCATCACTGTCATAGGGGGGAATATAATTCGGGATTAATGCACTTAGAGAAGTGACCTATTCTGCTCCTTCCCCCCCGATCCTTCCCCCCTGATCCTTGTTATTTCACTTTCTATTTGCATTGGGGCGGAGGCTGAGGCTTCACCTCTAGATCTAGCCACTGAAATTGATGGACCTACATAGTCAATTGAAATTTTTGGTTAGTTTTAAAGGATGAAAAAAGTTTATTAAGTTGTCTTGAAAATTAAGTATAGCCACAAATATTGTTATCTCTTACCCAAAGGTAGATCAGCAACATGAGAAGGCTCCTCCCCATCTTTCTAAGCTTCAACAAGATCTTCAGGATGAGTTTCAGGAAGCTCTACCAGGTTCAGCTCCACTTGAGCTAGTGTCTCTGCAATAGTAGGGTTGTCCATACCCCCTTTAGGCATTGACAGTTCAATAGCTTTCTCAAATGAAACTGCACATTTTAACCAATCATGGTCAGAGATGTAATAAGAAGTTATTTTAACAGGACGAAGGATAACACTCCAATCCAAAATCTTCTAAATTACATGGTAATTTAACTTGATATAAAATGTCTTCCAAAAGATGCACCAAGTTTCATCATTTCATCTAATGATATCTCAGATTCTTGGTTATTCTCATCGGTGAAAGCATTCGATGTATCTTCTTGGCAACCGTCATCCTGCAGCCTCTGACCCCGGACAGATTCTTCAGATAAAATTGCAGAGGCAGTTGCAGTGGCCTCCAAATGCACTGGTGTAGGTGTTGAACCTAAAAGTATCATAGAATGGAAGTCAATTTATGTTTTCATTCTACATTTTATAAATCATTGTTAAATTACCAGAAGCAGGCTCTTCTCTCCTTACAGCAACAGTAGGATAAGTACTGGGAACATACACTAGCCCTTCTTCGTGAGCAGCCAAGTCAGCATGCATTTGCGACTGTTCACCAACACCCTCCGTTGTTCTCAGAGGAGGGTCAGTCCTCTCCCTCAAAGGGGAAATTGAATAATCCCCTAAAATCCCAAGAAGTATGAGAAATATTTTCATGGGTTATGACTCATGACTATCCGAAGAACTTACCACTACTGATGAAGCATTTAGCTATGGACTTCTTCCTTCGATGCCTTTGCTTCTTTGGCTTTTTTGGAGTGTCGACATCATCATCTCCAAATACAGGAATTGAAGAATTAAAAGCCATGTCTAACTCCTCATCCATGGCTTGCCGGCCCAGAGATACCTCGCCTAGATCGCGAGGAGATTCATTAACTCCGATGGCAGTACCACCAGGGCTACACTGTGGTGAAGGAACCTCAGAAGTTCCTTTCTTTGCAAGCTGCAAGATGAAAAATGTAGTTTCCTTGAGTAACAAAGATTTAACTGGAATCAAGTTACAAATAAAATAAGGAAAGATACTTACATCTTCAGGAGCCACGTAATCATGCCACTTCTCATCTCCAGAAGCACCAGTCCCCTTAGTGGCGCCACGACCTATCATTTCCTTCACCCGCTTGGTGACAGGAATGGAATCATCGGTGGAATATATGAGCATCTTCACCTCTCTAATGTAAGACCACACTTCATCGAGGTTATCCTCAAAAAGGATATTGGTGGAGGCCCAAAGATTCCCTATTCCAGGGATGTGTATCCCCTCGCATAGATCCAACCAGCCAGTTTCAGCATCGCAATATAAATTCCTCCATGTCTAGACAACCACTGGTTGTAGATTTTCAGCGTGTGTACTAGAAGGCTGTGAGGAGGGTCCTACAATCTTAGTCTTTAGCTTCTTCCCATCTCTTGTGATCATAGATAGAGAATAAGAAAATGAAACTTGGTGCTCTATAAAGAAATGGAGATTAAATTGCCTTAATGAAGTAACTCACTAGGAGTCTATGGAGTGGGTCTCTTGATTCTGATAGGAGGATTATATCTTGAATGAGGCCGCTTTTCCGCATGTTGTGCCTCATCATCCCCATCTTGGGAATCCGACCAGTCAGCCCTAGGAGAGGAACCTAGTGAATCAGCTATAGGTGGGGAAGATTCACCTTCCAGATGAAGGGTTTCTTTCTCTACAATTATTTTGTTTTTCCCCACCTGATAAACCATATGATTCAGTACCCCTTCAGGGTATGATGCTATCCAGTTCTCAGTGTACCATGTAGTCAAGTTACTCGCCGCATTAGAAACTGGTAGATCAAACACTATCCCGGTCTTCTTCATAGATGTCAACAACCATAGTTGTCGGGAAACCATCAAATGCTTCTCTGACCTGACATGAACAAGAGGGGATATAACAGTATTCTACAGACACTTGAATTGGCGTGAAAATCTGTATGGAGCATAGGACTCACATATAATCTCTCCGTCAATATTGGTGGCTAGTACACCATCTCTGCAAGCCTGTATGTATGACCTAAATTCTAGGCCGAATGTTCCATCATCAACAAACCACCTAGTTTGTGGGTTTCCATAAGGAAAGAAATTGAATTCCTTGAACATGATCAGCCTCACCTTCATATCATAGATGTTGAGAGCTAACAGAGCAACTCCAAAAAATGCCTGCACTGATGGCCTGAAAAAGATTCCAAGAACATGTACTCCGTTCTGTACAACATATGTCCTGAAATGAGTGGTAATCAATACCCACAAAACTTGGAATGGTCCCACTATTCTCAAAAGAGACTTACCCATAAAGACATGGAGTAAGATCCTCTGAATCTTCGCAAAGTGGGGGTGGCCAACCCAACCATTTTCTTCTCATCCAACTTGGATGCCCCAACGAAGGTCCCTAGACAGACGCCTCCCTTTGAATCCCTGACTGGTTGAAGATAAACACTGAGACACAAGGCTAAGAAGCATGCCAGATGGGTCTTTTTTGGGATTCTCTGATCCACTTCGTACCCCCACTTCTCAAATTCTCCTGCTTCTAGAGTTGGCCAGAACGTTCAAGAAGAACGTCTCTTCTCTGTTTTGGGGCTGGTATTAGGATGAGTACAGGTGGGCCCCTTCACCTCCTTCTTGGTAAAAAACATATCCATCCACTCCTCTGGATGAATATCCTTTCTAGATTGATTTTTGGAGGTCTTTGAGTTCTTAAGGTTGTAGAAAATTTTCAATAACTCCCGAGCCAAAGCCAGTGTCTTCTCCGAAGATTTTTAAGTCACCTTAGTGTGGATGAATTCGTCATACATATCACCCAAAATTGGAGCCCCCCGAGATCTTGTAGACATCCCACAAACTGATTCCTAATTCTCCATGAGTCGGATGGAAGGAATTGGTTTCTGGGCTCCAGCAGCTGATTAGCTCCGGCCTAAAATCATCATTCCTGTAGACATATGTCTGCCCAGCCCAGACGACTTCATATATTGTAGTTCCTTTCAAATCCTTGACAAACGCTGCACAGGTTTGTCACACCCAATATGCCCACATCCAAGTTGGCTTCACACCTCCTCCAGGACGGAATTCCCATCTCTTCTTCCAGTCTTTGGATTAATCCATCTAAGAATTTCGAAAGATTGAAGGATAACAATGTGGTTGCATCTCAGGCTTGTGAGGTTTCAGATCTAGGGAATAAGGGCTATGATGCATTATATAGGCCTTCTCCACTGTTACAGTATTTACTAATGATCCTCCCATTGAGACATTTGCTGAAGTAAAATTGGTGTAAGTATAAAACCAATAATGGGGAATATAATTCTTTGCCTCTGGAATGTTGACTTCTTGCAGATGACCATGACCATACAGAGGCAAGTAGATTCTATGTGGAAAATAAAGATGATTTATTCAATTACTTGGCCAAATCTGGGAGAGTGTTGTCGCAGATATCATAATAATCATGGCAAAAAATGTTCATCATATCATCAATCCTCTTGCAATCCAGTTCATTAGCCGTTCTACTTCTTCTAGGAGCCATTTAATCTGCACAAAGGTCGAATAATTAACTCTTAAGTAAGTTGATTTTTCATAAAATCTGTGAAGAAAAGTGAAAAAATGGCTAAGGCATTAAGGCACGCAAGTCCCATATTGGCGCGCAAGTGTAATTTTTTCCCGCAAGTTTTGGCACGTAGTTATCACCGCGCAAGTCAAACTACCACTGCAGAAGCATGACACGAACAAAAGAAATGAAACCGCGGAAAATCAGTATACTTGTGCGACGAGAGCAACATGCATGGGGAGAGCTCAGAAGCATTCAAAGACGGGTTCTTTGTGCGATAATGACCACATATTTATAGGTAAAGGCCTCTCCAAGAGCGCCTCACCCAGCGCGGCTCTCACCTATGCACCTACACTTGCGCGTTAGAAGCTTGCACGCCACTGATTCCTTGGGTTTTCTCCTTTACCTCAGAGTCAAATCCTCCTTCCTATTTTCAGATCCAACTCTAAGGGGGGACTTTTTTTTGACTCTCCTTTCTGTCACAGAGTATAAACGACTGAAAAAGGGGAATACCATAGCATAAATAGATTCATTCTTTGAGGAAACATCAAAAATTGAAAAAGTCATGAACACGGATTCCTTTAAGCAAGGGACGCACATGTTTAATCATGGTCGCACAAGTATACTTGCACGACACATATTGGGCGCGCAAGTGACTTGCACGAACTATTTTATTTTCTCCCAAGATCTTCAGTAGCCTATAAATACCCCTTGTGGGCCCCCCATTTGGAGATGAAAAAAAATCAAAATGTCAGATTTGATCTCTCGACACCCTAGCCTCTTCTTGAAGTCTTACAAACACTTCTATGGTAGTTTCTTACCTAGAATGGAAGATCTAAAGAGGGGGAACAAGGACTAAGTGTTGAAATTCACCAACACCTGCACGCCTAAGTGTCTAACCCTTAAGGGAAATGAAGACACTTGTGCGCCACCTTATCCTTTCACCAAAACTTGCGTGCCACACTTTTGGAATCCTTTAGTGATAATACTAAGGGCTTGATCCAAACCTCACCCATGTATTACCCTATGGGTTAACCATCGCGCAAGTACACATGTGTCACGCAAGTATAATTGCGCGACCAATACTTGCGCGCCCCAACAGGACTTGCACGCCTACCTCTTTTTGAGTGGACCTCCTTCTTATTCAATTCTTTTCTTCAAATCCACCTCTCCTCTTCAAGATTTAGCCTTAAAAACCCTCTTCAAGGCCATTTTTGGCATGGTTCTTTTATTGGATTCTTTATCTGAAAGGAATTATGTGGAACATTTTTCAAAACCTAGTGATTTACATATATTTATGTCACTAAGGTTAGAGATTTCATTCATTCAACCTCATCCTTTAAAGATGAGAAGATCTTTAATTTAGGAATCTTTTTGAGGAGTAAGCCCCAATCCAAGTTCCCTAACCTGGGAATCCTCCTAAAGAGTAAGCCCCAGTCACAAGATCTTTAATCTGGGAATCCTCTTTAGAAGTCAGCCCCATGTTCCCAAATCTGGGCATCCTCTTTAGGAGTATGCCCCAAATTCTAAATTCCCCTTAACCTGGGCCTCCTCTTTAGGAGTAAGCCCCACTATTAATTTACTTTTGATTTGGGATTCCTTCTCCGGAGTAAAAACCAATCATAAGTCCCCTCTAATTTGGGAATCCTTCTCAAGAGTAAGCCCCAAATTAAGTATCCAAATCTCTATAAAGCACATATACCTTTATGGACCTTATTCCCGGGTTTCTTCCCTGATTCAAATCCCAATCCTCATCTATATGGGAAGTCATAAATACATAAGCCCCGCATTATTTCTTATGATTTCATCTTTCATGGCATGATAGTCAGGTTTTACTGATACCTCTTGTTTCTCACATCGAGCATGACTCACGTGAGCTTAGAGTGTAAAAGTAATTATGACATCTTTCTATGGGCCATCAATCATGCATAAACCTCATACTTCTTCACTCGAACTACGTGGGTTCTGATTCCTTTTCTAAACAAGGATACGTAGGTAGCCCATCTGCGGGTACGATCCCAGCTCTGAAATAATCCATGTCATTATAAATGAAAATAAACTTCAAATGCCCCACTGAGTGGATTTAAAACTAGTAGGGTTATCATAATGACCAAGAGAATACTATATAATGTGTTGAAGGATACCATTGATTAAGAATCTCTAACAAATACAGATGATTCTCTATCGATGAAGAACATAAAATACACATAAAAGATCCTCTAAATTTCATACATATTAATCATTGATTGTCAGATATAAAGGAAAGATAATTTTCATACTTGGTAATTTAATAAGGATTCATGAACATAACTCAAATCTATAAAGAGAGTCCCAGAGTAGACAATAATTCCCCCCAAAAAGGTGCGATGAGTTCGACCTCCCATCCTCTCGACCAATGAAAATTCTCAAGCCCCATCGGTCCACAACTAATGATCACCTACCTTTAGAAAGTAGGTCCAAATAGATATAGAATCATTGGATGTTTCTGTTTCTACGAACAAACCCGTTAGAAACCGATTGGAATGTTTGAACCTTAAACAAACGAGGTCATCCCCATTTCTAGAGGAAACAAAGATGTATATGATTTTTTACCAAATTATATACCATTTTTACATATAGTGTCTACTTTGAAAATTATTTGATTAACTAGGGAAATATTGATAAATCTGTATCCATTACTCAATACATATATTTGATACAGAACATGGTTTATGAATTAAATTGATTATTATATATATGAGGAATGCTTTGGACATGAAATAAATGGGTTAAGGACTAGTTAATGCAAGAACCTCAATGCATCAATAGTCTCATGAGATGAATCAGTTGACCAAATGAGATGATTTTTTAACTAGTATGTTTTAATCCATGTTGTGAAAGGTCTTGATGGTAAAGGTATTATGTGTGTAGGAAGATGATTTTTTTATAATTAATAATTTCCTTCCCTTAGAATATATTTATTATTATCTATGATATTTTTCACTATGATATTATTTATGGATGTATTTAATTATCATCTTATTATTTAAATGACAAGTGGTATCGGTTATTTACCTTTTCGTATTGATTATTCCTTATTAGATTATGATATTAATGTTACTTAAATGGAATGTTTTCTCTATTATTTACCTTTACATGTCGATTATTATTATTGATTCATGATAGATTCTGTTGTACTTAACCCTTAATGGGAATTTGTGCTTGCCCTTATTTTTTCCCTTTCCCTAGGTTAGGAAGAAGAGATCTTTGAAGAAGTTTTCAAGTATGCAGTTTATTATCTATTATTATGTATTATGTTTTATTTTATATTCCCAATTTAAAATGGGTATCATATATGTATCTAGTTTTCCAAAAATACTAAACTGATCATCCTTTAGGATCCAACCCATTGTATCTATACCAATATAATAAAGCAAGGCACCGAATCTTAGATACTAGGGTCAGGGTCATTACAGATGGTATCAGAGGATGTTTAGTATAAACCATGATAACTAGATTTAGGAAAACATAGATTAGATAATGTAACCCTAATGTATAATTTTAAGATGATTATGGAAGAACATCCCAATGTTTTTAAAAAGTAGATATTATTTGGTTTTTCCTAGAAATATATCCATGTATGGATACTAAAAGTGGATGTGGTTCTGGTATAAAGGTACCTTGGGTAATAAATCCAAAAAGGGTGAATTAGGATAGACCCAATAAACACCTGGTGCATGAAATAAGTACCTTATTTCTCACATGGTCTAATAATCCTGAGGGATTTTTTTAGGATAATTAAAATTTTCATTAAAAACTATTACAAATGATTTGAAAAAAAGATATCCCCAATGAAACTATGTTTATGGTTATGAGATTAGTTATGAATAAAATTATCAATTTATTTTAAGTATTGCACGTGGTTTGGTATTATAAAATATGTTTCATAATGATATGGTCTAATGAAGTGTATGATATTTTTTAGAAATGTATCATATTAGAAGGAATGGGAACCACATCAATGCAGGTAATCCAAAGTGTAATAATGATCATTTAATTAATGGGATTAAGATGATATTTATATGGGAACTATTATCCCAAACATTATCATTATATGAGGACATTGCATCATTTTATAGCAATAAAGAGAAGAAATTATCTAAGTATTATGGCTTCAAATAGAATTAATAGAAGAAGATTATGGCATAGAAAAATAGATTAATGGAATAAGGGAAAAACGATTTTACCATATACGATAACTATAAAAAAAGTCTCCCTAGGAAATGACTGGATGCATGGGAAGTTTTTATAAGTGTAAAGAAATGGATCACCAAGAAATTGAATGAAAAAGGAAGAAAGAAAAAAATGTTATTCATTATATCAACTATAAGGATATGTGACACTACGCAAATGAATACCCGAATCTTCAAGGGAATACACCTCAAAATAAGCTAAGGGGTCAAGGTTAAGTGATAAAAGGGATTTTTAATGGATCCCTCACCAATAAATTTTTATTAACTAAGAGTGAAATATTGTGTGCACACCCAGGGTCGATCTCTTGAGGACGCCGCTTGCACACACATATTCTTATATTGTAACTAATATAAACAAACTAATATTTAAATAAATTATATAGTAATATAGATAGGGGTTTTGATTTGGAAAATAAATTTAATATAATAAATATGATAATGAAAATTAAAACACAAATAAAATAAATAATACATAAAAAAGATAGTAGAAGAAAACCATTATTCTTGGGCTTCATAGTGGTATTATCATTATTATTGAAAATATCTATCAATGTTTTATTCAATGTGGAGATCAAGGCCTATCACTCCACAACCTATAATTTGAATGGCATTCACCTACACAAATTTTAAGAACCCGTATCTTTTTTTCAGGTATCTTTTTCTTTTTTTGGAGTTTTTGAGAAAAGAGGAGTTTATGGAAATTTTCGAAGTACACACTGTGTACTTTATGAGCACACGCCATGTACTCGGTTACCGCAGGTAGTAGTGTGCTGGCCGTGTAGCAGCCTTGCACACAACCATGTGTGATGAACGAGAGGCCGCCTAAAGCAGAGTACGGAAATGGCGAGTACATGCCGTGTACTTCAAAATTACACGCCATGTATTTTTTTTCATTAAACACACTAGGGCCGTGTCTTACGGACAGAACTGTATTCTTCTCAACATAGTTCATCCAAGAGCACTGAGAAGCCACATATCTTTGATGAGCTCCTGGATGAGCATTTGTCCTCTAAATCAAACACCTACAGTTGCATTGGAATTGCATCAGTGAGTTCTCACTTCTCCTAGAGCACCATCCACTGATTTCTCCTCTTTTGCGAGTTATCATGGGTTGAACATTTTATACATTTTCTTAGATATATGAAGTTCTAAGGTGATTCAAGACTCATGGTTCAAGTATATTGATCTCCCAACGCCGAGGTAGGTGTTTTGTGCCTTTCGGTTGAAAGTCATTGAGTTTTATGTGCAAATTTTCCCAATAACCATGTACGAGGTATTACACATTTATCGTTTTAGCCCTATTTTTTTTGTCTTCTATGTTTTTATGCTTGAGTAGATGATATTTGATTGTGAATAGGGTGAATTTATGTGCTTTGGATGTGTTTCCCATGCATGTTTTGCCTGTTTTGACCTTTGGGTCTAGTTGCCTGTTAGGCTGCTGTTTAATTTCGCATGACTAGTATTGTAGGATGGTGTGATTGTTATTATGACATGTTGATATGTTGTATAATGCTATCCAAGTAGTTCTTGAGGTTTACTTTGGCCGATACGCAATTCTATACTTTTTTATTTACACAGGGCCGTGAGAACCTTGTGTAGTAGACTATAGGGAGAATGGACGTAAGGGCTTCTCCAGAGTTTCTTTTATAATATTACTATGTGAGACCACATGGGGAATTGACATTGAGTGCTTCCTCAGAGAGTCTGTAGTTCGTCGATGTGGTCCACAAAGCAATGTGATGTAAGTACTTCCCTAGATCACCCTTATTACCGTTACGATACAATAGGGGGAATTGATGGTGAGTGCTTCCTTAGAGAGTCTATAATTTAGCTGAACTAGAGGGGTGAGACTGCATGAGCTTCATAGAGGGTTACTTGTATTTTTTAGGTAGGACCAGAGGGGATAGGATGTGGGTACTTCCGAGAGGGTTACTTGTTGTGATTATATGATTTGATTAGCAGTTTCTTGATATATGAAACTGTAGATTGTTACTGTTGAGTACTTTTTTGTTTAATTCTTTCTTCACTTTTACCTACTATATATTCAATGGCTGTTAGGCACAGGTCTTGTGGTGGTTGCCCACTGGGATTTGTCTCACACCCTGTTTGGGCCATTCTTTTGGGCCCAAAAAAATTATATTGTTGCAAGTATAGAAAAGGGCAAGTACCCTTCTACTTCAGGTATTTGATTACATTGGAGTTGGAGAGCATGAGACCAAGATGAGGCTTGCGATGCGGAGGAGTTACTTGTTTGTTTCCCTTTTGTACTTTGGTTTAGTACTATATTCGGCATTGTGACTTGTTTGGCTACTTTCCTAGACATATATGTATCATGAATAATTTATATATATATTTGCTCCAGTTGTTTCTTTATCAGTATTCTGCTGTTACTTTTTTTGGTATTATTACTACTTCCACTATTTTATATATGTTTACTTCCACTGCATACTCTTCCAATGAGGGAATAGTTTCCCCACTGTCACACCCAATTCCCTTGCTACTAGTCATTAGCCTCTGGTGTTCGGGGAAATGCGCTTGAGGCCATGTGACCAACCGGGTATGGGGAACCTCTGGGTGGAATCCAGAACCGAGATGTTACAAAGTGGTATAAGAGGAATTCTTTTCTCTTGAATTACTATTTGGATCCTTTAGCCAGGGATAGGAAGGAATCAGTACTTGGTAATAAGCTGTTCCCAGGAGTAGCTAACCCGTGTCTGGGGAAAATCCAATCTACCTCGTTTATTGCAATTTTTCTGGTTTTGAAATTTTACAGTTGATTTGATTTTCACCGTTGGGTGAATCACATGTTTAGTACCATTACAGTTGATCTTAATGAGGTTCTACTTCTATCCCAACCCGATGAGGATAGGGTATACTATCTCATGCATCATATATGCACTTGGTAGAAATCACATGTCACACATTCTTGCTATTCCATTGAGGATGCAACAACGATTTCTTGCTATTTTGATAGATTTTGTGTAGAATATGCATGTTGTTGTGATAAATGCCTTAATAAAATACCTGCTTCTTTTTAGAGCATTGATTGTGTAAGGTTTCATTTGAATGAATGCCAAATTTTGGTTCTTGAGGTGTTATGGGCCCTCATGAATCGGAAATTGGTGGATCATTGCCTGGTTTACTGTGTTTATAACAAGTATAAGATTCCAAGATTTGATTCGTGGGGAGTATGGGACCTCACAGATCAGAATTTGGAATCTTCAAGGTTCGTTTTAGTGTTTTCTGGGTTTTGAAGTAGTTTCTAAGGCTTACTGCCTGAAAAAACCTAGAATTCACTGCCGTGTAGTTTTCACTACACGCCGTGTGTTCTTCTTTTCGAGAAGAAACTATTTTTCATAAGTACACACCATGAAAATATGTACACGCCGTGTAGTCTCTAACCATGTCGTAGGTTGTGTGGGAAGAGACATGATATAGGAAAAAATCTTGTGGGAACACGCCATGTACCATTTGTGCACGCCGTGTGAAGTTGACCCTGTGTCCGCCCGTGTAACTAACAACACGGATGGATAAACCTTGAGATATACATGCCATGTTGGAATTGAACACGCTGTGTAGTGTAATCCTAGGAACCCAACCATGTAGCTAACAAAAAGTGTCGGTGTAGTCTCTTCTTATACACGCAGTGTTTACCCGGAACATGCTGTTTAGTGTGAACCGTGTATCTGGTTGTGTCACTAACAATACAGGCCATGGGAAGCTCATCTAGTACACGCTGTCTTTCTATTCAACACACCACGTAGTCTTGTCTTAGGAGATCCATGTGGCTTTACCGTGTAGAAGGACTCGGGAAGTGAAAGAGATATCAAGTACACGCTGTGTGTTAAGACAAAAAACGATGTGTTTGGGGTGTTACAAAACCAGTTAGGTTGAAGTACACACCCATGTGAATGACTAAGGGAACACACCGTGTAGGAATTGTACATGTCGTGTAGTCATGTTTTGTAAAACTTTAATGCTTTCTATCTCATGATCCCTTCTTAAACATCTATTTTTAATTCCTTGATAATGTTGATCTAAGGTGTGAATTTGACCTTGCAGAGTCATGCCACCGAGACGTCCTCTAGCTGTGCGCTAATTACATGGAATTGATCAGACACTAGATATAGATGATCAGGGACTTCCTGCAGATCCTCCTGTTGTGTCGGTCTTGGTACCAGCGGTTATACCTGATACCGGTGCTGATGCACAGTTTAGGGAAGGATTTATGAGGATGATGTAGACCTTTCAGGGGGCACTGCCTCTTGCCCTGTCAATGTCAGAATTGACATGGGTTTTCCAGCAGCATCATCCTCCCACCTTCTCAGGGGAAGGAGGACCTCAGGTTGTAGAGTAATAGATAGAATCCATGATAACGTTCTTTGAGCATATGGAGATGACTCCAGAGAGGAAGGTCGAGCTTGCTACTTACATGCTATGGGATTCCACCAAAAGATGGTGGGATGTGATCTCAAAGGTAGGGCATCAGTAGGTTATGGATTGGGAGGAGTTCAAGCACATATTCTTTGACTACTTCTATCCGGATACCCTGAGGGACAACCGAGCCCGGGAGTTTATTAGTCTAGAGCATGGAACTCTTTCTATCATGGAGTATTGCTCACGTTTCACCGAGCTTCATCACTTTAAACCCTTCCTAGGGGGGGATGGGTTGTTCCTAGCGAGGAAGTTTGAGGATGGTCTTAGGCACAACATCCGTTACTAGGTGAACATCTTCCGGTTGACTTCCATAACTTCTATCATAAACCAAGAACTGATCACTGATAGCAATCCGAGGGATTATAGAGTTGTGAGCAAAGGAGGCTCAGCATCGGGAGTTATAATCCTTCTTACTGACAGTAGTAAGCGCCGCATGGTGTCTTCATGCGGAGATCTGAAGAGGCGAGAGACATCTTATGGTAGCCAGGTAGTATGCTACCAGTGCGGGAAGAGTGGGAATATGAGGCTGTAGTTCCAGAGAGACCTAGTGGAGTTTTGATCTTGTGGCAAGATGGGTCACCTCCAACATTTCTGTCAGGTCTTCTCACCAGCAGATGGTGACAGGGGTTCTTCTCTGACTCCGTGTTCGGGAGCAGCACCATCAGTTTCTCACTAGTCTGGGAACTGGAGTTCTTCCGACCGTTCAATCCGAGGTGGAGGTCGTGGCTTTGGTGGTCAGTCTCAAGTATTTCAGTGAAAACAGAGTGGATTAGCTCAGAGTGGTCAGGCAGGGTCACAAGGCCGTGGATCAGCACATACCTTTGCAGTGGAGCAGATCCAACATGATCAGGATCCCAGACCTTCTACAGTTCGAAGTATGATACTAGTTGCCTCAGTTTTATCTTTATCTCTTTTTGATACAGGGGATTCCCATAGCTTTATATTTTTTTGTTGTCGTGGAGAGACTTTGGCTTTGTATCATTTCCTCTACCGATATCTTGATGTTAGACACTCCGTTGTGGACTAGGATGACTAGTGTACGTCAGTGCAAGGAGTGCCCTTTAGATGTTGGTGGGTATCACTTGTTATGGGATCTCTATGTCATAGAGATGACATGCTATGATGTCATTATCAGAATGGACTGGCTAGTTCCCTTCTAGGAATTCATCTACTGCTATCACCAAAGGGTGAGTTTCATATCACAAGAGGGTAGATCTTTTATTCATAAGGGTCAGTGGGATGTCCAGGCGAGGAGAGTGGATTCAGAGCATCATGGATTGGGAGGTGTTACATCCCATATTTCTATACTATATCTGGATGATTAAGGGATTTCATAGTTAGACTTTCCTCCAATGGGGGATTGTTTCAGAGTTGTCTTTCCAGAGGTCTTTTCAGGTTTTCCTCCGGAGCGTGAGGTGGACTTTTATATTGAGCTTGTGCCATGATTGGAACCGATGTCCATTACTCCTTATTTGATGACTACACCTGAGTTATAGGAGCTCAAGAAGAAGTTGGAGGATTTGAAGGGAAATGGTTTCATTCGACCCAGTACTTCTCCTTGGGGTTCTCTTGTCCTGTTTGCAAAGAAGGAAGACGACACTCTCAGGATTTGTGTGGATTATCAGAAGTTGAACCAGTTGACGGTCAAGAACCGATATCTCTTGCCAAGGATTGATGATCTCTTTGATCAGCTTCGAGGAGCCTGGGTTTTCTCGAAGATTGACTTGAAGTACAGTCACCATCAGTTGCGCGTTAGAACATTAGATATACCTCTTACATCCTTCTGGAGTAGGAATGGTCTATACGAGTATATGGTTATGCCGTTCGGTCTCACTTACGTGCCATAAGTTTTCATGGCACTGATGAACTGAGTGTTCCATCCATAATTGGATTCTTTCATGGTTTTCTTCATGGAAGATATCTTTGTGTACTTTCACACTTGACACGACCATGAAACCCATATTGAGATCATTTTGAGTACACTGAGAGAGCATCAGTTATATAACATGATATCAAAATGCCACTTTTGGATGGATCGGATTCACTTCTTGGGTTATGTTATCGCAGAGACAAGAGTGTCAATAGACCCAGAGAAAGAGAGAGTAGTAGTCTCCTGGGAGAAACTGAAGAACATCTTTGAGGTGCGGAGTTTTCTAGGGTTAGATGGATACTACAGATGCCTCATTCAGGACTTTTCATGCTTAGCAGCACTGCTGACGGGTTTGACTAAGAAGGGTGAAAAGTTCTTATGGTAAGATTCTTATGATTCAGCCTCTTAGGAGCTGAAAGAGAGTTTGACTTCAGCACTGATACTAGTGTTTCCATAGCCAGGAAAGAGCTATACTGTGTACTATGATGCTTTAGGTATCAGTTTGGGAGCTGTGCTTATACAGGGAGAGGGAGTCATTGTGTACGGGTCTCAGTAGTTGAGGCCACACGAGAGGAATTACCCATCACACAATCTCGAGTTGGTTGCAGCTGTTCATGCCTTACGTTGTTGGAGACATTACCTTCTGGGAGAGCATTTTGTGGTTTTCACCGACCACAAGAGTCTCAAGTATATATTCACTCAGTGTGATCTAAATTTGAGATAGCGAAGGCAGGTTGAGTACCTTCAGTCTATTGACTTTGAGATGGCCAACACGCCTGGGAAAGGCAACGTAGTGGATGATGTGTTGAGAAGGAGGAATCAGATACAGGCAGTTCAGAAGGCCAGTAGTGAGTGGCAGCTTATGACTCTATTCTCAGAGATGTATTTGGAGGTGCACGACAAATAGGGGCAGAACTTTCTTTCTTCTATAGTTGTTACCTCTACCCTTCTTGATTGAGTATGAATGAGGAAACTATCCGATTCTGAAGGCCTAGTCCTGCGAGAAAGTGTGTCAGGAGAGGACCCTATTCCTGGATGGACCATAGGTGAGGATGAGATCTTGCATTTCCAGGGACGCGTATGGGTGCCGACAGATATACGCGAGGAGCTGATGTAGGATTTTCATTACTCAGTTTGGGAAGTTCGTCTTGGTGTAACCAAGATGTATCGTGATTTACACCATCAGTATTGGTGGCCAGGTATGAAGAGGGATGTTTCTGGTTTCATCATTAGGTGTTCCACCTATCAGTAGGCACTACCACAAAACTGAGTTTCTACAGTGCCACCCTTTAACAACGCTAAAAAAATCACTGATAAAGGGGGGGTCTTTATCAGTGCTAAAAAAAGCACTGATAAAGGGGCACTTTTAAAAAAAGAACTGTTAAAAGTGACCTTTTATCAGCGCTTTTTTAGCACTGATAAAGGCCCCCCTTTTATTAGCATTTTTTTAGCGCCGATAAAGGGGACCCCTTTATCAGCATTTTTTTAGTAGTGCTGATAAAAGGGGGATTTATCAGCACTTTTTCCTAGCGCTGATAAATTTTATATTTCAAAAAAAAACCATGAAAAATCATATATTATTATATAAGTATATTTATATTGATATAGATATAATATATATTATTTAAATATGTTTTAGAAAATTATAAATAGACTACTACATTTAATGTATAAGAAATTTAGTGAAAATGGCTTTAAATTTTTTTAAAAAATATTATTAATTAATAATTTACCAATTATCATTGATTAATAATCATTTAATAACAATTTGAAGACACAAAAAATCAAAAAAATTAATAAAAGATCTAAAATACGTTGAAAATGTAACACAAACTTCAAATAGTCATAACTTTTTATCCGGGTGTCTGTTTGAAATCTACAACATATCAAATCGAAGCTTGCGATGAGATCTACGTGTTGGTGACCAAAGAAAAGCCTTTGTCACATTTTTCAAGGCCAAAAGGCCCAGAAGGCCTCCAAAACAGAGTTTTTAGTCAGCATACCCCGATTTGTTAACATTCAAACAAGTATAACTTCTGATCCGGATGTCCGTTAGCCCTGTACCACATTTAATATCGAATATTGTTTCATTTTCTTCAATTTGACTGGATGTAGAGTTGAAATGGGCTTCTGTATTATATGTTATGGTCATTTTAACATTCTATGGCTTTTCAAATACACACATATATATATGTATTTATTCGTAAATATGTGTATGTGTGTGTGTGTGTATTGTATATATGTATGTATGTATTTATTTATTTATTTATAAACACACCTAAAAAACTTTTATAAATGTATGTAAAACTAATCTTATCAATATATATTAATGTACAAATAAATATACGGATAAAAAATTATAATTACAAATATAAATATATAAATATATATAAATATATATTAATATACAAATGAATATATATATACTAATATATGAATAAACATATATGTATTAATATAACTAAATATATTTATATTAATATGAATCTATATTAATATACAAATAAATATAACTATATATATATAAATAAATATAAATATATATTAATATACGAATATATATATATTACTATATGAATAAATATATATGTATTAATATAATTAAATATATTTATATTAATATGAATCTATATTAATATACAAATAAATATAACTATATATATATAAATAAATAGATGTATCATTAAATAGATAAAAAACGAAATGGATTAGTGGTGAAGGTGCAGGCGCGCAAGGGGGAGGTCGCGGGTTCGAATCCGGGTGGAAGCAAGGAGGGGTGTGCGGGAAAGTGTAGGATGCGCAAGCAAGGGCATCACACGGGAGTGGGAGGGGGCTGCCTAATGCTGATAGGGGGGTCAAGCACTGTTAATAGCTCCCCCTGAATATAAATTATTATTTATTTATTTATTTATTTTTTTTGAGTTTTATCAGTGCTTTTTAAAAGAGCTGATAAAAGTCGCATTTTATCAGCGCTAAAAAAGCGCTGATAAAAGACCCCTTTTATCAGTGCTTTTTTTAGGGATGATAAAATGGGTCTTTATTAGCGCTTTTCTGAGCACTGATAAAAGGGACCCCCCCTTTATCTTTTCCTCGATTAACATCGCTTTTTTTAGCGCTATCAATGCACTTTTCAAGCACTGATAAAAGCCTTGTTTGTAGTAGTGAGGTGAAGGAAGAGCATCAGCGGCCAGCAGGACATTTACTGCAGTTACCCATCCCTGAGTGGAAGTGGAATGATGTCGCAATGGATTTCGTGACCGGTTTTTTAAGGTCACATTGAGGGAATGATGCAGTATGGGTTGTCATTGATTGACTTATGAAAGTCGCTCACTTCTTTCCGATCAAGGAGACCTTCAGTGTTGATGATATGGGATGGTTGTACATCTGAGAGATTGTGCGCTTACATGGAGTTACACACTCCATTGTTTCAGAAAGATATGATTTTTTTACTTCTCGGGTTTGGAAGGGGATTTAGAAGGATTTGGTTACACAAGTACTTTTGAGTACGACTTACCACCCCCGGACAGATGGCCAGTCCAAGCATATGATTCAGGTGCTTGAGGACATGCTCCGAGCATGCATCTAGGATTTTGGAGGTTTTGTGGAGAAGCATATACCTCTTGTGGAGTTTTCCTACAGTAATAGTTTTCAAGAAACTATTCAGATGGAACCTTATGAGGCATTGTATGGTAGGCCCTGCCAATCACCCTTATGTTGGCTGGAGGCAGGAGAGGAAGCTTTTCTGGGACCCCGTCCTGTTCAGGAGACCACATAGTAGATAGAGTTGATTCAGAAGAAGATGGCTACTGCACGGTCTCATAAGAAGTATTATACCGATCAGAAGAGATGACCTCTAGAGTTCGAGGTTGGGGATCAGGTTTTTCTACGTGTCACACTGAGGTTGGGACACAAGAGGATTAGGAGACAGGGTAAGATTTCACCAACGTATGTCGGGCCATTTGAGGCATTGGAGAGAGTTGGGCCGGTGGCCTATCGGTTGCAGTTACCTCAGAGGTACCGAGCTATGCACAACATTTTCCATGTTTATCAGCTTCAATGTTACTTTTCAGACCCATATCGTGTTTTCCAACCCGAGGAGGTTGAGTTGGAAGTGGACGCATCCTTCGAGGAGCATCCTATCCAGATTGTTGCTTGAAGTACAAAGGTTCTCTGTGGACGGTCTGTTCCTCTGGTACGGGTGCTATGGAAGCACGAGTGAGTACAAGACAAGACTTGGGAGAGGGATGCCGATGTACGATCACAGTGGTCGGAGCTGTTCGGGGTTTTTTCTTCAACTCCACCTTGCTAGGGAAATTCAGGGATGAATTTCTTTAATGGGGGAATTTTTTAAGAACCCGGATCTTATTTTCAGATATGTTTTTATTTTCCTGGAGCTTTTGAGAAAAGTGGAGTTTCTAGAAATTTTTGAAGTACACACCGAGTACTTTATGAGTACATTCCATGTAGCGGCCCTGCACACGACCATGTGTGATGACCTAGAGGCCGCCTAAAGTGGATTATGGAAACGACGAGTACAAGTCGTGTACTTCAAAAGTACATGTCGTGTATTTTTTTATTTTTCATGAAACACACTAGGGTCGTGTCTGATGGACAGAACCATCTCCTTCTCAACCTAGTTTTTCCTAGAGCACTGAGCAGCCGCGAATCTTTGATGACCCCCATGCCGAGAATCTATTCTCTGAATCAAACACTGACGGTTGCGTTGGAATCACATTGGTGAGTTCTCTCTTCTCCTAGATCACCATCCCTTGATTTCTCCTCTTTCGTGAGTTATCTCGGGTTGAAAGTTTTATACGTTTTTATAGATCTATGATGTTATAAGGAAATTAAATCCTCTTGGTTCAAGTATATTGGTATCCCAATGCTGAGGTAGGTGGTTTGTGCCTTTCCGTTGAAAGTATATGAGTTTTATGTGCAAATTTTCCCAATACCCATGTATTGGATATTGTGAGTTTACCATTTTAGCCATATTTTATGTCTTCTATACTTTTATTGTTGATTAGATGTTTTTTAATTGTGAATAGGGTGAATTTCTATTCTTGGGATGTGTTTTCCATGCGTGTTTTGTCTGTTTTGACCTTTGGGTAAAGTTTCCTGTTTGGATGCTATTTACTTTCCCATGTATAGTATTGTAGGATGGTGTGACTGTTGTTCTGGCATGTTGATAGCATGTAGAATTCTATCCAAGTAGTTCTTGAGGTTTACTTTGGCTGATACGCGATGTTATACTTGTTTATTTACACAGGGCCATGAGAAGCTAGTATAGTAGACCATTGGGAGAATAGATGTAAGGGCTTCTCCAGAGTGTCTTTTATAATATTACGATGCGAGACCACAGGGGGAATTGGCGTTGATTGCTTCCTCAAAGAGTCTGTAATTCCTCAACGTGGGCCATAGAATGAATGTGATGTAACTGCTTCCCTAGAGGGCCTTTAGTACCGATACAAGACTATAGGGGGAATTGATTGTTAGTGCTCTCTCAAAGATTATATACTTTAGCTGAACTAGAGGGGTGAGACTATGTGTGCTTTCTAGAGGGTTGCCTGTATTTGTTAGGTAGGACCAGAGGGGATAGGCTGTGAGTACTTCCCAGAGGGTTACTTGTTGTGATTATCTACTTTGATTATCAATTGATTGATATCTGAAATTGTAGATTTCTATTGTTGAGTACTTCCTTGTTTACTACTTTCTACACTTTTACCTGCCATATATTCACTGACTGTTAGGCACGGATCTTATGGTGGTTGCCTATTGGGATTCATCTCACACCCTATTTGGGCCATTCTTTTGGGCCCAAACAAATTATATTGTTATAGGTATAGACAAGGGAAAACGTCCCTATACTTTTGGTAATTGATTGCATTGGAGTTAGAGAGCATGGGACTAAGTTGAGCCTTGCGATTCTCAGAAGTTTCTTATCTGTTTCCCTTTTGTACTTTGATTTCGTACTGTGTTCTACATTATGACTTGTTTGGATGCTATCCAAGGCATATCTGTATCATGCATCATATATATATATATATATATATATGATCCAGTTGTTTCTTTTTTAGTATTCCTCTATTAATGTTTTTTGGTATTATTACTGCTTATACTATTGTATATCTGTTTACTTCTGCAGTGTACTCTGGCAATGAGGGAATAGTTTCCCCACTGTCACACCCAAGGCCCTCGCTGCTAGTCGGTAGCCTCTGGCATTCGGGGAAATGCGCTTGAGGCCATGTGACCAACCGGGTATGGGTCACCTCTAGGTGGCTTCTGGAACCAGGAAGTTACACCAATAATTCTACATGTAGGATTAATCTCTTCCACATAAATACCAAATACAAACTCCATCATTTTAATGAATTAGATATCAACAAGAAGGAAAATGAGTGAATGAGGAAGAACAATACAATAGTTGAGAAAGTGGGGTGAATGATCAACATAATGATTTTAACCACTAATTAATTATTATAATAACACAAGATAAAACATGAAATTACAATAAATTCAGAAACCACCACTTCCCCACTCAGAAAATAGTGAGGGTTATCTCTCTAGATTCATGGATATAAAAGAATCATGGTGGGAGAAACAAAAAACTGAATAAAAAATAAAAATAGAAAAAATAATAAGAATAGATAAACTAATATACATTTAAAATATTAAAAACTAATATAGAAATAAAACACCATCTTTTCCCCCTAAAAATGGATATCCTTTTATATGGTATGTGAGACACATATTTATAGGGTAAAGTGATAATATTTTCCTCTAAAATATTTCCTCTGAAAGTTTCCACATGTTATCTTTATTACATGACTGGATATTGGAAAGAGTTATTACTTAAAATTTTCAACTTTTTTCCTTCATAAAACCTCTAAATTTCAGATTTATTGAACACATGATGTGGGAGTTATGTCTGTTTTACTTGGGAATATTTAATCTGGTAAGGTGACTCTTTGTATTCCAAAACTTCAACTTCAGATGACATCATGACCATGAATAGAAAATATTATAGAGTATCCTACTTTGTAAAAGTTTTCCATTAATTATTTATTCTAATCCATGTAAATTTTGAGCTTTATTATATTCTTACACTTTAATATATAACCTTGTCTTAAAATGTCTCTAGATATGTGCATAGTTTTTGAGGCCTGGATTTTGAGCTAGTCTTTGGCTTAAAAATGGTGGATTGAGCTTGAGGTCCAGAAGGATTAAATGAATCCCAAGATGTATAAAATCTTAAAAAAGTATTTTAATAGTTTCATTAAGTGTAGAAAATGTTATAGAAAAAATAAAAAATAAAATAAAATAGTTAAATTCTCAATATTATTCCATTTTTTCATTTAAATTCAATATACCAATAAAACCTAAAAATGTGACAATTATCAATTAAATTACTCTATGGTGGGATTATAAAAATTCAATTACAATATAAAATATGTTAATTATTTTGTTTCATCATTCCCCAACACTTAACCATTACACTCTGATGAAATCATTTAACACCAAGGTTAAAACAAAATTCCTACAGTATAAATGACAACATTGCTTAATTTTCACATATATGGAAATATCTTGCCTCTTACATGGATAAATATTCACTAACTCCTCAAAAATCATAAAAATCCATTCAATATCATGTTAATCCAGAAGTACATGTTGTACCTACCTCCCTAGAAAAATATTTCTCTATTCACTGAAGGATTGTTTATAGAATTTTTCTCATTCACAAGTAAATGTTTGATCTACATAGGCTTGCGATCCTGATAATATCTCCACTTAACAGAGTCAAAAATAACATGTCAATCATAATAAAATTTCCATGGGTTATTCTAAGTATGTGGGTTATAAGATTTTAAATGTAAAAACATAAGAGGTATAATGAGGATTATTAGGATCTAAAGTAAAGTAAATGCATGAAAATTGTTTTTCCCAAGAATGGTGTTCTCCTGAATCAAATAAAAAAAGAATCACCTCTAATCAACTATTTCTTTCCTTAGGAGGTTAACAATATAAATTTCAGTGTCAATCATAGATATCTTTACTCTTTCCCCCATTTATAGCATTGTTTCATCTTAAAATAAAATCAAAATAGTCGTTTCAAAATTATATTTTTGAGGAAAATTAGAGGCGACTTTTGATCTTAAAAAATTGGTGAACTCCCTACCCATAATTTTAATGATATTCTTTATAACCATATATAATTCCATAATGAAATTTTATCCACCAAATTAGAAATAAATATAGCAACACTTTTTTTTTCATTTCAGTTGAACCAAGTTCTTTAGAAAAGAGAAATATTGCTCAACTTCTCCTCTCCACACTTGAGTTCAATAATAATCATGCATTTTAATTCTATAGAAGGTAGTATAGTAAATAATTTCTTATAATTTGGCTTATTAATATGGTATTTCATGTATAATAGGTTCTTAATAAATGTCATATGAAAAGTTAGTCCAAAATTAGAGTTCAATGTAAAAAAAGGATTTAATAGTGGTGCCTCAATCATACTAGAAACATTCCATGAACACTAATAGTTTTGAAAAAGAGAAAAAAAGAAAGTTATGGATCACAGAACATGTCTAAAGACTCAAGAAAATTAGAAATCTAAATAAAATTTCAAATAGGTTTAAAAAAATTCCATAAATAGTAATAGATTTGAAAAAGAGTAAAACATAAAGTTCTGATAATAGATGCATGAAGGTTGAATTCTTAAGTGCCCAACCCCAATCCTACCTAGTTTACCCATGCCTTGATCATCCGTGTGACCAGTATAATTGAACCACAATGCCCTACCTCTTTGCTTCAGGCATGGACCGAATTGTTGTATCACCTCTTTCTCCATTACCAGACACCTTAATTCCTATTTATTCTAAGTATATGAGCCTTAACATTGGGATCCCAATTTACCACTCCTCTATGGTAGTGTTCTTGCCATGCACCACCCAAACGCATTTGTGTAGTATACACGTAATCCCTAATGGTACATCATCAGGTGAAACTGTCCATCTTACATTGCTAGGGGAGCTAGTGGATTATCGTCCTATCCAACATGGGAATGGACTCCTTGGGTGTAGGACCATATCATGTCTTAGAAATAATATGTTAAACTTCATATCCCAACTTCCTAGTTGTATAACATTAAACTACATGATAAAATCCCCAAAACATGATGTAAAACTTTACCCTTAACCTATGTGGTGACTACATGATGCCTCGTGTATGAATGACATTGGATGAACCCCACCTCATACCATGTGGATTGAATAAATGATTCCCCATGTATGATCATCATGGGATAAAACCTCTTTCACCACTATGAGATGAGAAATATGTAATGGATAGCTCACATGCGTAATCCCCACACCATTCTACCCCACCATGTAATGATCCTCCTACACTGGGAAGATCACATGAATAAGACCCAAAAATTGAAGAGATAAAACTTCAAAAAATCATAGTAGTCCCACAAATAATCCACACACTATCCCTTGATTTCACTACTTTCGTAATGTGATCATCCTTAAAACAAAATGATAAACTACATGGACCGGTCTTGTTGCACGAATTTAAAATATGAACTCGAACTATATGGGTTTTGATCCCTATCTCCTAAAAGGGTATGTAGGACACCACTATAAGGTTTAATCCCAAAAAACCTGGGATGTATCCACAAGGATCAATCTTGATATCCCAATATCACTTCTAAGTCTACATGTCTGATCCTGAAAGGTGAAAAATATAAAGTGTGATCAACTTACCCTTGGAAACACACTAAAACCCCACCATCCAACCTGTATCTACAAGATGCTAAATATATGACCAACCTATTTCCATAGGATTTTAAATCACAGATCAACCCATCTCTATATGAAATTAAATCTATGATTGACCTATCTCCATAGAACATTAAATCTATGACCAACCTGTCTCTAAATTTAATTAAATATATGAACAAAATTTCTTCATACAAATATAAATATATGATTTAATTTTCTCCACAAGAATCTAAATCTATGACCATTTCCCAACAAGACCCTTAACCTGTGAACCCCCACCAGATAATCTAGAACCTCTACCATGTACAATGAACATGGGATGCATGGGATAAAAAAATAGGTAATATTCTACCTATATAAAAAATTACCATATAATGGACATGGGATGAATAACTTTATATACCTAAGACTCCTCATATATGAGATTTCATAAACTTATAAAGAAACATATTTTACTGGTGGAATAACACACTCATCATCCACTGATATAAATATATATCGAACGCCATCATCAGATCTGACCGCATGTTTCAACCCTATCAAGACCTAAGTAGTGTAATTAATTAACACACACCTTGATATGGAAATCAGATTGAGTTTCATGGACATTAATCAAATCTGTGAGGGATACTTAGACTAAGAAAACTTCACTAAGGAGGAATCCATTGAAGGAGGGACTAACATCCGATCATCCAATTTATACCAAGGATCTAACATCACTAATCATAGTTATAGAGGCCACCTTCCATTGGGAATAAGGAATGAATGGTAACTAACAACCCATCAGGGAGGAGGAGAAACTATTCTATGGAATAAAACCACATTAGGGGAGATAATGAAGGAAAAAGTGTACCATCACATTCCAGTGCATGGCCAAGATAGTAGAATCATTAGAAAATAGATACTAAGCCCCTATACATTACTCTAAATCCAATTTACATTTCTCCCATCCACCATACCTCCACTAGACTCACACAAAATGAAAAAAAAATATACATATTACACCTTATAATGATGATATATTATATTTATAGTCCACTCTATGAACATTGAATCCTATTCAATATTTGAATCAACTTAATCAATAACTTGGGAATCCTTATGAATATGTCACTAAATCCATAACACACGAAAAATGTCATGAACTCAATCCATCTGAGGTAGAAGTACTGACTTATTGAAAACCTAACCAAATCACTCAGTCACCTTGAAAGGTTCAAAAAACCATAGAGAACAATTTCTACATATAATAAATCCACACTATCCACGATGGGGAGAAACCTTAAAGAAAATATGATCAACAACCACAAACTCTAATGGTGTCCATATTCAATCTACATATAACTTAACAGTCCAAAGTATCATTCATTTTCTCTCAGATCAATTTCATCTTCCATTCCATACCTTGTAACAAGTCTGGTAAACTAATAACTAACTCAATAATCTCAGTCTTACAAAATGGTGATATATAAGTATAACTATAAAATACCTCTAATGGAGATATGATAATATAGGATTAAAAACTATTATAATAAAAAAACTAAACCAATTAAAAATGATTTGAGTATAAGCCTATAAAATTAAGAACACATGAATGAAATATATCCTATAAGATGAAGATTATTTTCTCTATCTAACTATTCATATAATGAGGAAATATCATGTTAAGGAAATAAATTTGAAGTCACATTAAAAACTTTTTCACAATTATAATGTTAATAAGAGTCATGATAAGGTTTTATTATCCATAAAAAATTTTGAATAATCACCTACACCTCCATATATATTATTAAAAACACATCAACTATTCTAGACAATTTAATCACCAAGAAAAGTGAAGACTTAAGTATAGGGTCCAAAACAACCAAAATGACATTATATCCTACCAATGGTTATAGTAAACCCATAAAAAATTCCATTGATATGATCTACCACTAATATTGAATATTATTCAATGGATTAAATAGATCATCTAGAACTCGATTATTGAATTTAACTCAATGGTAGAAAATACATACTGATATAAAAATTTCCACTGACCTTTTTATTCCCTAATAACAAAACTCACCACTCAAAGTATAATACATCATTGAAATATGTGGATGTATTTTTCATAGGTAAGTTATGAAACTCATATAATATTTCATTGTGCATCACCTATGAAATGAAAAAATTTACTCCATGGTAACACCTTATTATCTTTATCTTATGTCCACTCCTTAGGATTATATCTATGAATGATAGGATCTACACATACCAATGCCTATGGATCTCCCAATTGAGATTATTTTACCAACTAAAATGAGGAATAATTTACTATTAGTAGATATATTAAAACTACACTACTAACTTTCTCTATATCCAAATGAGAAGTTTCAAACCCCTCTATCATCCTCACTTAATATCTAGAATCATGATAAACTTCCCCATAAATATTATTTCTTATTTCATCAGTCACTACATTACATTTGTTTAAAGTATAAGATATCTCAAAGCCAAAATATATTAATAACCCCACATATTAATGCAAATAAAAATCAAATATCATTGTGAAAAGATATACCATTGTCTCTTGTGATTTGAGAAGACCACAAATCACTGTCTTTTAATGAACTTTGTTTTTTTGGACTGTGAATGTGAACATAAATTTAATGTTTTTATTTTGAATACTCATACAGGAAAAAATGGTCATTTTACCATATATTATTATCTCAAATTATTTTTATAATCACTTTTTTGGTCCAAAAACATGGTTTTTACCCTAGAATATAAGTTTTGAATAAATCCAAGCTATTCAAATTTTCATGGAATAGTTATTATTTAATATTTAATTAATTAAATATTAACTTATTTTCACATGTTCATTAAGATATATATTTTGAATGGAATGTTGGATTGATATTTTATCTCTTCTATTGAGTCTGGATGGGGTTTTTTATAGGAAATACATAAAATCATCTTGGACGTTGAGGTCGGGTCTAAGCCCCCTTTATTTTTCTGTTATTTCTTTTCACCTTTTCTTATTATCCCCCTTGGTTTCTCATGTACACCCCCTTTGGGTTTCCCCTTATAATGACCTAGAGAGAAAAGGGAGAGAGAGATATAGAGTGATAGAGATGAATAGAGGTGTCTCCACATATCTTTGGAGGATCCAAATAATCGCACAACAGTTGCGGAGCCCATATATGGGAGAATATTTCATGGATTTCAACCAAAGGCATGATTCTTTTTTATTTTTTGGCATAAATACCCATTTATTTACTTATTTTTAGTTATTATGACCTTTTATGATTTCTGAGGACCCCTATGGGGTCAATGTAAACATAACTAGGAGAAAAATATGGTTTCAGGATGTTTGGAAGTGATTCTACTTCAGAAATCCCAATCAAATGAAATATAGTTTAGGAACGCACATCGTGTGTCATTTCTATTCTAGGAAGATGTGTTTTTGGATGTATACATTTTTTTACTGGGAGTACATGTCATGTACTAGTAGTTGGATATGTAACCTTATACATGGTAATATGGAGATTTCATAACTACATATAATGTACCTCAGGTATATGCCATGTAGCCATACACAATAATGTAGTTGAGTACATGGACATAAATCCTGTGTAGTGGAACATGACCGTGTAGGGTATATAACTAGAATCCATGTGGTTTATATACTATGTATATGTCGACATCAAGGCCATATGATGTACCTGGGTTGGTACCCCATTTAGGTTACACATCATGTACATGGCTCACATGTTGTAGAGACCTGTAAATTTCAAGTAATTTTTTTTCTTAATTTCTTTGGAATTTTACAAGTCCACAGTTTCTGACAGCGCCTGATTCCGAGGTCCGGTGTGCCCAGAATCAATTTCCGAATTTAGCTCAGGTACGTTCAGTGAAAGAACGAGCGAGTTTTTCTATCTTTTGAACCGATGCTCGGAATTAAAATATGAGGGCACAGATGAACTTACAACACTGATAATTGCTTAAGGGGACCTTTATTACAGTTGCGTTTTATACAGGTTTGAGGTTATAAATTGTGGTTTAATTAAAAAAGATAAATAATATTGTTAGAACAATTTTTATGTATCTAAGGAGGTTAATTCCTCCCATGGGAAGTTAATGGTGGGACCCAAATTTACCTAACTTCCCATGTGTGGATATTTGAGAGGTGGGGCCCACATGAGCCCCAACCTTTCATCTTCCCTAAACTCCCTTAAACCTCCCCTCTCATTAATTGGCAACCCCCCTTAATTTATGAGACTTCTTCACCTTCTCCCCTCCATTATCTCTTGCCAACCCATCTCTTAATTAATTAAACAATTCATTATTTAATTAATTCAGTGATTTGAATTTTGAATTGTATGTGTTAATAAAATATTGCCCAAGCCTAATATTTTATTTTGGGGGAGATTTGTTTTGTTGGAAAAGATTTGGGGTGAGAGCTCTTGATAAAAGGGAGAGAAGTTTTCATCTCCTCAAATGAAGAACGGTTTTCTTCTCTGACGAAGAACACCCACCTTCAACGAAGAACGCTCCCTAGTTATCCAATTATCTTCCTCCTCCGCATTAAGGGAGGACACACCACCACGAGGAACTTTCCAATGACGATGCAACCTCTATTATTTTCTCCGCAATAATAAGGGAGACACCACTTCTCTGGGTACACTCCGACGACGACGGAATCGACAATGTCATCCACGACGCTCGGCTACCATGAATCTTTTTTGAGGTAGGGGTATTATTTGAGTATGTTTATATCTCCATGTTTGTCCCTTATAAAACAAAGAACATGGAACAAATAATTATCAAGTTTATCCACATATGTTTTCTTTTGCGGGTTGGGAATAGTTGGTTTTGGGGAAATTTTAGGGTGGATTATTTCAATTTTATTTGAATAAAATTTTCCTTCGTACAGAATGAATTCATGTTTATCTTTGGCCAATTGATAATGCCTAACGCGGAGGGTGCGAGCAGAACGAACATAGCCTGACGACCCTCCGCTGGTTGTTCTTTTGTGTGCAGATTGATGGGCGACTATGAAACGGGACCGCAATGGCGATTTGAAGCCGTCGTAGTGAAGAGCTGGTCCCGGGAGAGCCACATGCGCAAATGGTGGGAGAATCAAACCACCAGAGCACGTACGGTGGTCCACGGAAGGCGCTGACAGCACGCCGCTGGATCAGACCACCGCGGCTGCGCCGCGGTGGTGGTTTGAACCAGAATGACAAAGCCGTTTCGAGAAATCAGAAGGCGCGACTTAAAACCGAGCCAGTTGGGGGAGGCCGTGCCTCCCCACACTCGGCTAGCTGGCCGAGCTAGCTTTCCCTGACTGGGCCGGACCGTGTCGTGCCAGCTGGGCTGGGCCACGCACAACCGGGCTGAACCCGGACCCGAGTCGGGTTGAACCGGTTCGGGCCGACCCTGGGTGGGTTGGGCGGGGTCGGACTGGGCCCAAACCCCCCTTTTTCGGACCGTTTTCGGATAAACAGCCATAACTTGAGCTACGGACCTCCGATCGACGCACCGTCAGTTACGTAGAATTCCTTGCATCGTGACGGTAATTTCAGTATATTACACTCAAGGTTTTGTGGAATTTCTGGTATGGCCGGGTTGGTTCATTCTCGAAACCAACTGGGATCTCGGAGCGAAAACACTTATAACTTAAGGACCGGAAGTCTGATTGACGTGTTGTTGACTATGTTGGATTTCTCTTGATGAGATAGTTCTTTTGGAATACTCTTCACAGGTTTCGGATGTGGTTTGAGCATGTCTGTGTTAGATTGTACCCAAAATCCAACCAGACCCCTAGAATGGAAATGCTAATAACTCACAGACCGGGCGCCTGATTGACGCGCCGTCTATTGAGTTGAGACCCATATGAAAGGGCGGTCCCGTGAGATACTTCCATGTGAGGTTACGTGAAACTTGGAAGTATCGACCAGTAGCTCAGTGAGTGGACCCTCCCGGAGACGAGCATACGGAGTGCAAAGACCTAGTAGGTGGCTGAGACTTGACGAATGCTGATCGATCGATTCAGAGTGATTCGTATGGCCTAGTGGTGTGAACTTGGTTGTAGCAGTAGACGCACGGCGAAGGAGCGTTTGGTTGTAGCAGCAGACCCATGGTACTCGATAGTAGGGGTACCTCTGTAGGCTATGAGGGGGTGCGCTTGGTTGTAGCGGCAGACCCATGGTGGGAAGTGCTTGGTTGTAGCAGCAGGCCCACAGTACTCGATAGGTGGAGTAATTAAGAATCCCAAGGTTAGTGGGAAGCACTTGGTTGTAGCGGCATGCCCGCTATACTCGACATAGGAGAAGTTATCCAGCAGCCATGGTTTCGACTTCATGAATAAAATCTTGTTTTGAGCTGAGTCAATGACCTTTGTGTTTTCCTCATGATTGAGATGAGTTACTTGATAACCTAGTTATATGTATGGGAATATACCTAAGTAAAGGTTATCTGTTGAGATCTTTCTTTATGGTTTATCCTTGTTGGATTTTTGTGACACCTTTATGGTCTCGGGGTCCTTACTGTGTATCGTTATAATCACCCCTGCACGGGCTATGCCCGCACCTCGTTGTGTGGGATGCAGATGACGGACAGTGGTGACTGAGGTAGAGTGTACAAGGACTGGACAGTAACCAGAGGTGAAAAATTAGTATGACGGCACACTGAGCGGACCGATAGACGCAGAGTGTTGAGGAGGACATATGTACCTTCCATTTAGGTAGGAACTCGGAGGATGCTCTAAGAGCTGCTTCACCATTCAGCTGTTGTCTTTTCTGTTGTACTTTTCTTTCAGTTGTAGCTGTACCTTTCTTTTGGGCTTGTATTTCCAGCCCCTTTGTACTTTCAACACACTTGTTATACTACTTTACATAGTGTTTTCTTGTGCTTGTTCTCTGGTTGTGTGAGTTTACGTTTTATAAAGGCAATGCCTTTCAATTTATAGGGAATTATGCCTTTGGTACTAGTCGCCAGCCGCTGGCCTATGGAAGGTGGGCTTGGGGTAGTTACGACACGGGCCATGGGGGACGGGTCGTGAAAAATTGGTATCAGAGGGATATTCTACCGCAGAAATTAGGACTCTGATATTTTTCTTTCTGTGAGGAAATATTGTTAAGCATACTAAGTATGATTTTCATGTCAGGGATTCCAGTGTTGGTGCGGGCAGCCAACGTATCCATACACCAGGACCCTGACTTCGGATTTTCGACTTAGTGCATGAAAACAATGATTGTGTGTGTGTTTTCAAAAAGATTCTTTTAAGTCAGCTCAAACCAGGTTAGCTCACCAGGTATAGTCTTTTGACCGTGTCACATATGTTTCTTTGAGGATGCCTCCCCGTGGATGACCAACTAGAGCCTCGAGAGTTGTACGTACTAACAGCCCGCCAAGAAACGAGGCCCCAGTACAGGGCCCTCATCCAGTTGAGGCACCAGCAGAGGCACCAACAGTACTACCACCCATTGGGCCACCGATTCCATAAGCCCCAGAATAAGGCGATGCACGCCGCTTGAGCGCGCTGCACAAGTTCCAGCGCCAGAGGCCACCCAGGTTCCAGGGAGAGACGGACCCACGGGCAGTTGAGGATTGACTGGAGGTTGTGGTGAGAGTCTTTATACTGGTAGGGACACCAGCTGACTCCATAGTGATCGTTGCCGCCAGCCTCCTACAGATGAGCAGTAGGTAGTAGAGGAACCTACCAGACCAAGGCATAGGAGTTGACCGTACAGCCAGTGGTGTATGATGCTTCAAGGTGTTTCCACCACCACCACCAGGAGGTCCACCCTGACCACAGGGAATAGGTGGATATGGGAGATCACAACTTCAGGTAGCTAAAGAATACGACTATGGAGCTCCAGAGTCAGGTGGACAAGAGCAAGACTAGTTCCAGGCATGGAGGCCTTTTGTTCTGGGTGCTTCTAGTTTCTGTGTTGTTGTTATTTTTGGTTGTTATGTGTCCTTGTACTTTGAGCTGCAGTAATAAAGACACTTATCTTTGTGACATTTACTTTCCTGTCCTTTTTTTTTGGTTGATACTAAGAGGTTCTAGTTAAAACTGCTAACTTGACGCTTACTTGCGAGATTCCTACTTGAGGAGACCCAGTAACCACGCACTGATGCTGACAGTGTGACTCAACCCTTTGAGGCAAGAGCAACAGTTTGATCTCTTGCTGTAGCGTCGAGGCCTTACGACATCATCTATGGCATGAACTAGTACTGTTCTTGTCAGGATTGACAATATTGGGAAAAGAACGTGGTTCTTCTAGGGGATGAGACCATATTTCTCTTTTCGGTAGAGAAGAAATCTCAGTAGATATTGTAGAACATAGATGAAGAAGGGTGGAGATTAGTTCTTATAATTGGCTAGTCTCACCCATTGTTCGTTGAGCGAATGGTTTATGATTCTCTCCAACTCAATAGTCTCAGGTGTATCTTATCTCAAAAGGACATGAACTTGAGGCAGTGGTGATGGCTTGAATTTCCTACAGGACTATGACTTTGAGATAGTTTATACTCTTGGGTAGGGGAATGTTGTAGCTGATTCTCTTAGTAGGAGATCTGGCATTAAGCTATTAAGAGTGTCGAGACAGTAGTTGGCCACGTTTCAGATATCCTTCGTGGATAATGATGGAGTCAGCACGTGTAGAACCAAAGATGGTTCAGGCTACAACGGAGAAGGTGCAGATCATCCAGGAGCGGATGAAGACTACACAGAGCAGACAGAAGTCCTATGCTGATAGGAGATGAAGATCATTGGAGCTCGAGGATGGAGACCACATCTTCCTACGGGTCTCACCTAGACGAGCTCTACAAAGATTTGGATGGGGTGGCTAGTTATCTCCGTGATTCATCAGACCTTTCCAGGTCCTTAGAGTAGGCAAGGTGACATAACACCTGACACTTCCACCTCAGTCGCACTGGGTGCATGACGTCTTCCACTTATCTCAACCGAGGAAATACATAAACGAGCCATCACACATCATAGATCATGGGGAGCTAGACATCAATGACGAGGTGACATTTACGGAGGTCCTGGTGGAGATCGAGGATCGACAGGAGTGGGTCCTACATGTATGATTGATTCCTCTGGTGGAAATTCGCTGGCGGCACATGAACCTCTAGTGGAGAACATGGGAGCAAGAGGCTCAGATGCGTGCTCACCCCTTTAGTTTCCCTAGTGTGTGTTGAAGATTTACGCGGCCGTAAAGCCCTGAGGTGGGAGTAATGTAAAGAACCAGAAATTTAAAGGAATTTTTTTTCTTAATTTCTTTAGAATTTTAGAAGTCTGCAGTTTCTGACGGTGCTAGATTTCGAGGCCCGGTGTTCACAGAATAAATTTCAGAAGTTTAGCTCGGGTACGTTTAGTGAACGAATGAGCGGGTTTTTCTATCTTTTGAACCGGTGCTCGGAATTGAAATCTAAGGGCATATATGGACTCGCAGTGCATGTAATTACTTAAGGGGACTTTTACCGTAGTTGCGTTTTATATAGGTTTGAATTTACAAATTGTGGTTTAATTAAAAAAGATAAATAAAATTTTTAGAACAATTTTATGTATCTAAGGAGGTTAATACCTCCCATGGGAAGTTAATGGTGGGACCCACATCTACCCAACGTCCCATGTGTGGATATTTTTGAGGTGGGGCCCAAACGAGACCCAGCCTTTCATCTTCCCTAAACTCCCTTAAACCTCCCCTCTTATTAATTAGAAACCCCCCTTAATTTATGAGACTTCTTCACCTTCTCCCCTCCATTAGTTTTTTCCAACCCATCTCTTAATTAATTAAACAACACTTCATTTAATAAATTAAGTGATTTTAATTTTGAAATGGATGTGTTAAAAAATATTATCCAAGCCTAATATTTTGTTTTCGTGGAGATTTGTTGTGTTGGAAATGCTTTGGGGTGAGAGCTCTTGTGGAAAGGGAGAGAAGTTTTCATCTCCTCAAATGAAGAATGGTTTTCTTCTTTGACGAAGAACACCCACCTACAACGATGAACACTCCTCGGTTCTCCAATTATATTCTTCCTCCGCATTAAGGGAGGAGAAACCGCTGTGAAGAACTCGCCAACAACGACGCGCCTTCTATTATTTTCTACACGAAAAGTGGGGAGATGCCACTTCTTCGGGTACACTTCGGCGACGACAGAATCGACACCGTCATCCACGACGCTCGGCTACCGTGAATATTTTTCGAGGTAGGGGTTTAATTTGAGTATGTTTATATCTCCATGTTCTTACCTTCTAAAACAAAGAATTTGGATCAACTCATTATCATGTTGATCCGCAAATGTTTTCTTATTTGGGTTGGGAATAGTTGTTTGTGGGGGAATTATAGGGTGGATTATTTCAATTTTATTTGAAAAAAATTGTTCTTCGTACAACATGAATTCTTGTTTATCATTGGCCAATTGATAACACCTAACGCGGAGGGCATGGGCCGAATGAACACGGCCCAGAAACCCTCCACTAGTTGTTCATTTGTGCCCGGATTGACGGGAGGTGATGAAACGGGACCGCAATGGCGATTTGAAGCCGTCGTAGTGAAGAGCAGGTCCCGGGAGAGCCGCAGGTGCAAACGGTGGGTGAATCGGACCACCGGAGTGCGTCCGGTGGAACGCGGAAGGCGCTACTAGCATGCCACTCCGGCACGGCGACATCGACGTCCGGTGGTGGTGGAATGCCACCAGAGCAGACCACCGCGGTGGTGGTTGGAACAGGAACGACAGATCCATTTCGGGAAATCAAGAGGCGCGACTTAAAGCCGCGCCAGTTGGGGGAGGCCGCACCTACCCATGCTCAGCCAGCTGGCCAAGCTAGCTTTCCCCATCCGGGACACACTGGCTGGTCCGGGCCGCACTGGCCAGTCCGGGCCGCACTGGCCAGTCCGGGCCAGACTCAGACCTGAGTCGGGTCGACCCGGTTCGGGCCGACCCGGGGTGGGTTGGGCTAGGTCGGACCGGGCCCAGACCCCCCGTTTTCGGACCGTTTTCTGATAAACAACCATACCTTAAGCTACAGACCTCCGATCGATGTAACGTAAGTTGCGTATGATTTCTTGGATAGATACGGTCATTTTGTTATATTACACTCAAAGTTTCGGTGAAGTTTTGGTATGTCCCGGTTGGTTCGAACTCGAAACCAACCGGGCCGTTGGAGCAGAAACACTTATATCTTAAGGACCGAATGTCTGATTGAAGTTCCGTCAACTATGTTGGATTCCTCTTGATGAGATAGTTCTTTTGGAATACTCTACACAGGTTTCGGATGTGGTTTGAGCATGGTCGGGTTGGATTGTACCCGAAATCCAACCGAGCCCTTGGAACGGAAATGCTAATAACTCCCAGACCGGGCGTCCTATTGACACACTGTCTGTTGCGTTGAGACCCCTATGATGGGGAGATACTTTTAGATACTTCCACATGAGGTTACATGACATTTGGATGTATCGACCGGTAGGTCGTGGAGCAAACCCTCTCGGAGATGAGCGTACGGAGTGCAGAGACCTAGTAGCTGGCTGAGACTTGACAACTGCAGATCGATCGACTCGGAGTGATTTGTATGGCCCAGTGGGGTGAGATTGGTTGTAGAAGTAGAACCATGATGGAGGAGTGATTAGTTTTAGTGGCAGACCTGCGGTACTCAATAGATGGAGTACCTCTGTAGGCTATTAGGGGGTGCACTTGGTTGTAGCGGTAGACCCATGGTGGGAAGCACTCGGTTGTAGCAGTAGGACCATAGTACTCGACAGGTGGAGTACTTCAGAAGTCCAAGGTCAGTGGGAAGCGCTTGGTTGTAGGAGAAGTCCCACTGTACTCGACAGAGGAGGAGTTCTCCAGTAGCCGTGGTTTCTACTTCATGAATAAAATCCTGGTTTGAGCTGATTCAATGACCTTTGTGTTTTGTCATGATTGATATGGGTTACTTGATAACTTAGGTATATGTATGGGCATATACCTATGTAAAGGTTATCTATTGAGATCTTTCTTTGTGATTTATCCTTGTTGGATTTTAGTGAGACCTTGAGGGTCTCGGGGGCCCTACTGAGTATCGTTGTACTCACCCCTGCACAGGCTATGCCTGCACCTCATTGCGTTGGATGCAGATGACGAATAACACTAACTGAGGTAGAGTGTATGAGGACTGGACGGTACCCGGAGGTGGACACTTGGCGTGACGGCAGACGGAGGGGATCAATAGACGTGGAGTGTTGAGGAGGACATAGGTACCTACCCTTCAGGTAGGAACCTGGAGGACGATCCAGGAGCTGCTTCACCATTCAGCTGTTGTCTTTTCAGTTGTAATTTTCTTTCTGTTATAGTTGTACCTTTCTGTTGGGATTTATTTATGGCCCCTTTGTACTTTTAGCACACTTGTTATACTTCTTTACTTAGTGTTTGCTTCTGCTTGTTCTCTGGTTGTGTGAGTTTACTTTTTATAAAGGCAATGCCTTCTCAGTTATAGGGAATTACGCCTTTGGTGCTAGTCGCCATCCCCTAGCCTATGGAAGGAGGGATTGGGGTAGTTATGACACGGGACCTGGGGGACGAGTCGTGACACATGTCATGTACTTGTGTCTTACACAGAAAGTCCGGCAGAAGTACATTCCCAAGTAGGGATTTGAGATTAAATTCAATGTACTTGGGTATACATGTTGTTCACTTCTCCCTTGCTATCCTTTTTATGTTTTTATTATTTTTACTTGCTAGATTTAGATTTGGATATAAGGGGAATAATGTTTTACCATTTTTATGTAGATCATGATATTGGAACCCTTGTAGATATTTGAGGACTCCTAAGAATCATTTTGGGGTGAGCGATCAACAATAGATAGGTTATTCCTCTTGTAAATAATTCTTGTTTTCTCTTAAGAGTGATACCTAGGATGAAGCCCACCTGAGGGTTGTAGGAAAGGGTTAGTAGACTTTTTATGGGTTCACCAATGTCCCCGTCTGGTGTATCTTGGGATAGTTCATGGTTAGGGAGATTGAGATTCTACTTGAGGAAGTGGATAGGTCGGGATTTAGGGCCAACCTAGAGTGTAACCTTGAACTGATATGGGACATGAGTTATTTCCTTATACTAATGCCTATGTGGCTTTTCCCTTGAGGACATATCCCTTGTGAGGTGTTCCCTTTTAGCCTATGAGGCTATGATATGTTAGATATGAGGTTTTTGGATTTTTTAGTTGAGTGATAGGCACTGTCTTGAGAGATAGGTCTGGCATAGAAGATCCCATAAGGGATCCCTTCACTTTTATATTTTTCTATATATTCCAAGATGGATTCCCTTGATTATTTACTAACTTAGAGGACCCCCTATGGGAAGCCTCTTCCTACTTATATTTATGAGGGCCCCAAGAGGGATTCATCTACCTTATATACTATTTTTGGGATCCAAATAGAGATTACTTTTCTTACATAACGACTTAGAGGATCCCAAGAGTGGTTCCTCTTCTTATGTGTGGACGTAGAGGACCCCGATTAGGATACATATAGCGAACCGGCCTTTTCCTACATTAATATTACATCATTTCAAAGACAAAAAACATAATAGTATTACACAAAGAGGATCCAAAGGCTTAGTGTCTTGGTAAAACTAGGACCACACATAACAAATACAACATCTAGTATAAACATTTATTTAATTTCTTCTTCTCTAGATTCTTATTTGTACTTGCCCTTTCTTTAGTACATGTAACCACCTGAGCATATACATCAAAAGGGGTGTGATAGAATCCCATTAATAGGATAGATAAGAACAATATATAATGGGGTGAGGATAATCATAACATAGTAAAAAGATCATGAACATGAGAGGAGCATAAATAAAAGACTTGAAATGTGGAAATGCATAAAAATGAAACATCATGTCTTAGGGGTTAACTACCAGAAATACTTGTGAACCAAGCTAGAATCTTTTTCACACATCAATTCACATTTACTCATGAGATTCATCACTTTACCCAATGCATTGGATCACTTTATAATTTCGGGCACACCCGTAACTTTGAAACATTCATAATTGCGCTATATAATTCCAAGCGCACCCGTCACATCATAACATTATCATTATCATGCTTGACAGATGGAACATACATAAAAAGTGAAAATAAATAAACCATGGTAAGGAATGGGTTTCATCTAATAAGAATAAATTCATAAGCTTTGGGTTCCCAAAATAAATAGGGAACAACATACTTAATACAAGAACCATCAACCATGAATGAGAGGTAAAAGTTGAGTTCTTAAGAGAAGAGTTCTTTTGGAAAACATTTGGATTGACATAAACTTCATTAGAAAACATGTATATCCCAGAAAAGGAAATAAAATTATGAACAAATGATCTTGAAGGAGTGACCATATCAAAAATTAAGTGAAAGAGTTAGAACCCGAAGGATGAAAGTAGGGTTCGAGAATTTCCCCTTACCTTGTACCTGAATGCTTCCTTCTCTTTAATGTCCTGTATAATGACATTATATTCATTAATTAGAAATAAAGAACAATGTGAAAATTAATAGGGTTCATTCTGGTTTCATTATGTCATATTATGTTCCTTTGGATGACTTATAGAGTTTAAAAACATTGTTCGGGGATGTTTGTTTTTATGGTTTTTCTTGGGTGGTTCACTTGTATTCTTAAATTGAAGTTTGGGTAAAACATGAGTAAAAATACAGATATTATATTACATGTAATTAATGATATTACAGGAGTTTTAATGATCTTATAATTAATTATATTAGATCCATGTGGAAGAATCAATAGATAATAATTAAATGATGGTTATTTGGGTCAATTTGGGAGGTTTTTTTGGATCACAATGAACCTGTTTTAACTTATCACATAGTAATATGTCTAAAAGTTATTTCAAAAACATTAAATATATAATAATACACATAACATATTTTGTTTCAACCATAAAAATGGTTTCATGACCATATCTGAAGGTAGAAAAGGAAGAAGAAAGCATGTCGTTCTTGAAGGTGATAAATTAACACCTCACGAACAACGTTCTCTTTAATAAAATAAAAGGAAGAGGGAAAGGGGGTTGGATGATATAATATCCAATTAGAATCATAAAATTACATTATATGTATAATACGTGAGTTAAAATACAAATTGGATGAAGATAGGTGGGTAGAGATCAAGAAATGAACTTGAACTTGAAAGGAAATTAAAGGAGAAGAGGGAGGGAAATTGCCTCTTGAATCCTTCTCTTGAGAACCTCCTTAAGGGCCTAAGCTTGGTATTATGATGAGACCAGAAGATCTTAGACGTGGGGGAGGGGATAGGGAAGGTTTTTGGGCAGAGTTTAGAGAAGTCTTGGAGCTTGAGAGGTGTGAGGAAATGAGGGTGTGAAGGGTCGCTTTTATAGTGGAGGGGAAAGGGGTTTCCTTAATATAAAATTCATTAGTTTATTATTTTCCCACAATACAAGTAATATTGAGTCTTGAATGACCAATAATAGTAATTTTATAATTTATTCTAGAACCAAGTGGGATTACATTAGCAGAACATCACACATGACCCTATAATTAGCTTATTTAGCTTATTTTGTAAATTATGGTATTTCACTATTCATCAAAGATTCAAGTATCTCAGAAAAATCCCAAAAATATACCCCAAAAAATTTTCGACGTGTAGAATCCAAAAATGAATTCCATTTTTCAAAAATAATTTTATAAATATTATTAATTTAATGTTTAATTAAAATCATAATTTACTTAAAAAAACAGTTTTTATGATTAAAACTGATTTTATAGTGCTTTCAAAAATTATGTTGGGTTTTATAAAATTATCTAAAAACTATAAGAAATTGATTCAATAATTTATGAATACATTTTATGGAAATAAATATTCTTTTAAATTAATTAATTAATTATAATTAATTATTTATGACTTATAAAATACCAAAACGTTTACTAAGGTCAAATTGTCACTTTCTAAGATGTATAAATTTTATTTTATTATTCATAGGTAATGTTACTCTTAGGTTGGATGATTTAATATTCATAAGGGTCATATTACTATTCATAAGGGTATTTTACTACTCCTAAGGGTATGTTACTATTCACCAAAAATTATTTTTTGTTTCATTAGACTCCAAAAATCATCTTGAACACAACCGTGTATTTCAAATTTTCAAAATTCCAAACATAGGAGTGAAAAACTTATGTTTAAAGGTCACTTATCACTTAGTAGTTCATTATTTTTTGTTTTTATGACATAAATATAAGAAGGGAATTTTCCATTGAAAAACATTGGGTCGTTACATTCTTCTCCCCTTAAGGAATTTCGCCCTCGACATTTCACTTTACACAAATAGGTGAGGGTACTTCTCCTTCATTGCCTCTTCTAGTTCCCAAGTTGCTTCCTCAAACTTATGGTTCCTCCACAAAACTTTGACAAGATGGGTTGTGTTTTTGTCTATAACCTTATCTCTCTGATCCAGAATCTTTACTGGCTGCTCCTCATAGGAGAGATAATCTTCCAGCTGCACCACCTCTGAGTTTTGTACATGTGAGGGGTCTGGTATGTACTTCCTTAGTTGTGATACATGAAACACATCATGAACTTGAGCCATATTCGGTTGAAGTTCAAGATGATAGGCCACAACTCCTATGTGGTCAAGGATCTCAAAGGGGCCAATATACCTTGGGATTAGCTTCCCTTTCTTCGCAAATCGTATGACTCTCTTCCATGGAGATATTCGAAGGAAGACATCATCTCCAACGTCAAACTCCAAGTCCCTTCGACGGTTGTCAGCATAGCTCTTTTGCCGACTTTGAGCAGCTTTGATATGTTTTTGGATGACTTGAACCTTCTCTGTCATCTCTTGAACTAGATCAGGTCCAAGTATCTTTTTTTCTGCAACTTCATCCCAATAGGTTGGAGTTCTATATCACTTTCCATATATAGCTTCATATAGAGCCATCTGAATACTAGAGTGGAAGCTATTTTTGTATGAGAACTCAACCAATGGGAGATGCTGATCCCAACAACCTTTGAATTCAAGATAGTAGGCTCTTAGCATATCTTTAAGCGTTTGAATAGTCCTTTCAGACCGACCATCAGTTTGGGGGTGATAGGCCATGATGAAATTTAATTCAGTACTCAAATCATGTTGAAGGATCCTCCAGAATTTAGATGTGAACCTTGGATCACGGTCAGAGACAATTGAGAGTAGAACACCATGAAGTCTCACCACTTCTTTCACATATATCTTTGCAAGTTGTTTAAGATATCGGTATTCCCAAATAGTGATAAAATGGTCAGTCTTGGATAGTCAGTCAACCTCAACCCATATCACATTATTTCTCTTCGACGTCTTCGGGAGACCTGTGACAAAGTCCATAGTAACATTTTCCCATTTCCACATGAGTATAATCAATGGTTGCATCATAACTTTGGACTTTTTTTGATCAGATTTAACTTGATGACATACCAAGAACCTTGATATATATTCCACAATATCCTTCTTCATGTTATCTGACCAGAAGTGTTCTCGGAGATCACGATAAATCTTGGTACTCCCAGGATTGATAGAGAAATTTGAGCTATGTGAATTATCCAATAGCTCTTTCTTTATCCCGGGTGATGAAGGAACATAAATCCGTGTTCCAAACCGAATCACACCATCATCATCAATATGGAACTCTTATAGCTTCCCTTTACTGCATTCACCCTATTTTGTATCTCCACATCATCTCTTTGTGCTTCCTTAATCTTCTCCTGGATGGATGGCTGCGCAATCATTTGGGAAAGGTAGGATGTATCCCCTGCCATTATGATTTCCAAATCCATTCTTTGCATATCCATGAAGATATGGTCTTTCTCAATCCACAACATGGATAGAGTAGCAGGTTCTTTTTTTCTTAGAGCATTAGCTACCTTGTTCTCCTTTCCAGGATGATAGTGAATAGATAAATCATAATCCTTGATTAGCTCTAACCATATCCTTTGATGCATGTTGATATTCTTTTGTGTGAATATATACTTTAGGATCTTGTGGTCGGTGTATATATCACACTTCTCACCATAAAGGTAGTGCTGCCATATTTTCAAGGAAAAAATCATGGCTTCCATCTCTAGATCATGCATCGGGTAGTTCTGCGCATGGATCTTCAACTATCGTGAGGAGTAGGCTATCATATTATCATTTGGAATGAGTACACAACCCAAACCTTTATTTGAAGCATCACTATATATCACAAAACTTTCTCCACTTTTCGGTAGTGTGAGTATAGGTGCAATTATCAGCCTTCTCTTTAGCTCCTTGAAGCTTCCCTCACATTCTTCTGTCCAGACATACTTTACCCCTTTCCTTGTTAACTTAGTTAGCGGGATTGACAATCATGAGAAGTTTCTCACAAAACGTTGGTAGTACCTAGCTAATCTAAGAAAACTATGTATTTCTATGACACTAGAGGGCCTAGGCCATTCCTCAATCGCCTTTCTCTTTAAAGGATCCACAAAAATTCCCTCACTTGTGATCACATGTCCCAATAACGTGACTTGATTCATCCAAAAGTCACCCTTGCTGAACTTGGCGTACAACTTCACCTTACTCAATGTCTCCAACACAAGTCTTAAAAATTCTTCATGTTCTTCCTTGCTCCTGGAGTAGATGAGAATATTGTCGATAAACACTACCACAAATTTGTCTAGGTAATGTCTAAATACTCTATTCATCAAATACATGAAGATTGCAGGGGAATTAGTAAGTCCAAAGGGCATCACCAAAAACTCATAGTGCCCATACATTGTACGGACGATAGTCTTTTGAATATCTTCCTTCTCCACCTTTTCCTGATGATATCCAGAACAAAGATCCACCTTTGAGAAGTATTGAGCTCCTCTTAACTGGTCAAATAAGTCATCAATCCTTGGGAGAGGATACATGTTCTTTATGGTGATCTTGTTGAGTTCCCGATAATTGATACACAGCCACATGGTTCCATACTTCTTCTTCATAAAGAGCACTGGCGCACCCCAAGGTGATGCACTAGGGCGTATGAACCCTTTGTCTAGATGCTCTTGTAACTGCTTCTATAACTCCTCCAGTTCGATAGGATCCATCCTATAGGGGCACTTTGAGAGAGGAGTAGCTCCGGGTATGAGTTTAATTGAGAACTCTACCTCACGATCTGGGGAAATTCCAGGTAACTCTTCTGGAAATACATCGCCGTATTCCCTCACGATGGGCATTTCCTCAAGGTTGGAACTTTCCATCGACTCAACCATTTGGACGAGGTATTCTTCTTCATAGGGAATCAACACCCACACCATTAAAGGATTTTTAAAGGATATTCATGATCTTCCTTGAATTTGTAGAGGAGCATGGTATGGTTTGGAATACGAAAATATATTTCCTTTTCCCGACAGTTGATATGCGCTCTATATAACGAGAGCCAGTCCATTCCCATTATAGCGTCTAATTCCACCATGGGAAGTATTACGAGATTTTCCGGAAGAATTTTCCCACATAAGCTAATAGGAGAAGATTCAAACACTTGGGTTTCAATGATTGCACCACTTTGTGTTTTTACAGATGTCTCTACTTCAAGGTTTCGGGGCTTCGATTCTATAGTTCTAGCAAACTTGCAAGATGTAAAAGAATGCGTAAAACCAGAATCAAATAAGACTTTTTACATTATTGAGTGAATAAGAAGTGTACCTTGTACAACTTCATTATCATGCTACACCTCTACATTAGTGATGGAATAATATTTCCATTGTTCCTTTGGCTTTGGTGGCTGCTGACACTGATTACCCACAAGAACTCAAGGTTTAGTGCACTTGTTTTCATAGTTCCCTAGCTCCTAACAGTTGTAGCATTGAACCATGATTGGTTATATCCTTTAATCAGATAAATTCTTCTTCCTTTTCATTTCTTTTCGACACTCTTGAGCATGTTTTACTTCTTTCCCACACTTGAAGCATTTCCCCATCCCTTTGAGGAAGTTCCCATGGTGAAACTTCCCACATTTTTGGCATGTGGGTTGTTGATTTATCTTCCCACGTTTGTCACTAGATCCACCGACTTGAAACTCCATCTTTCGTTTCTTATTTCCATAGCCATGGGACCATTTTCCAAACTCCATCTCCAATTTGAGAGCACACCGAACAACTTCTTCATAACTCCCAAAGTCTTGAATTGCAAGAGCCTTTCGAAAGTGTGGTTTTAATCCACTAAAGAATATATCAGTTTTTCTATCATTGTTGATAACAAAACCCAAAGCATACCTTGCGAGCCTTGTGAAATTCACTTCATATGTTGTGATAGATTCTCCTTCTTTTTTGATTGAGCTCTATGAATTCTCTCTCCATCTTCGTGCGAAGAGTTCATGGGAAATACTTATTAAGAAATATTATCTTAAAGTCTTCCCATTCCATATCTTCAATTTCCTCCCTTGGATTGGTGTTCGTAATCAAAGCCCACCATTGATCATCTTCTCCATCAAGACAATAAATGGATAGAGTAACCTTCTCCATCTCAGAATAGTGAATCACAAAAAAGATCTTCTCCATGGAGTTGACCCATTGTTCCGCAACTAGTGGATCAGAAAATCCACAAAACATCTATGGTCGTTTCCGCATAAAACATTCAATACCCAGTTGCTCCCTCTTTGGTGAAGGAGGAAGTTCCCCATTATTATGGTTATTATTCATAACCAGAGATAATTGGGTAAGAATTTCTATGAAGTTTTGAACTCCACCTCCCAAATCATTAGGGATGTCGTTCGGGCAATCATTGCATTGGCCCTCGCATGAGTTGTTGGCCTGATTTCTCCGGGTTCCCACCATTTTCTAAAATAGAAAAGGATAAAACAATACATAACTAAAAAAATTCATGAATAACTCATTAATTTAAACAATTATACCAAAAACATAACATATGAGATCCCTAGGTAAATATTCTTGTGTGCATATTTTTACTTAGTCACATACTAGAGGTTTTCTCTAGGGTTCACTAATCCTAATTCCAAAATTAACTAAACCTTTCCTTTGATACCAACTATAGCGACCCGACCTTTTCTTACATTACTATTACATCATTTCAAAGATAAAAAACATAATAGTATTACACAAATAGGATCCAAAGGCCTAGTGTCTTGGGAAAACTAGGACCACACATGACAAATACAATATCTAACATAAACATTTATTTAATTTCTTCTTCTATAGCTTCTTATTGGCACTTGTACTCTCCTTAGTACATGTAGCCACCTGAGGATATACATCAAAAGGGGTGAGCTATAAGCCCGGTAAGAGGATAGATAAGAACAATATATCATTGGGTGAGCATAATCATAACACAGGAAAAAGATCATGAACATGAGAGGAGCATAAATAAAAGACTTGAAAAGTGACAATGCATAAAAATGAAACATCATGTCTTAGTGGTTAACTACCACACATAATTGTGAACCAAGATAGCATATTTTTCACATATAATTTCAAATTAACTCATTATATTAATCACTTTTTCCAATGCATTGGAGTGATGTATAATTACGGGTGCACCCGTCACTTTGAAACATTCATAATTGCGCTATATAATTCTGGGCACACCCGTCACATCATAACATTATCATTATCATGCTTGCCACATGGAACATACATAAAAAGTGACCGTAAATAAACAATGTTAAGGAATGGGTTTAATCTCATAAGAATACATTCATAATCTTTGGGTTTCCAAAAGAAAGAGGGAACAACATACTTGATACAAGAACCATCAACCATGAATGAGAGGTAAAAGTTGAGTTCTTAAGAGAAGAGTTCTTTTGGAAAACATTTGGATTGACATAAAATTAATTAGAATACATGTATATCCTAGAGAAGGAAATAAAATTATGAAAAAATGATCTTTAAGGAGTGACCATATCAAAAATGGAGTGAAAGAGGTAGAACTGAAAGGATGAAAGTTGGGTTCGAGAATTTCCCCTTACCTTGTACCCGAACGCTTCCTTCTCTTTAATGTCCTATATAATGAAATTATATCCAGTAATTATAAATAAAGAACCATTTTTACATTAATAGGGTTAATTATGGTTTCATTATGTCATATTATGTTCCTTGGGATGACTTATAGAGTTTAAAAACATTGTTCAGGGATGTTCGTTTTTATGGTTTTGCTTGGGTGGTTCACTTGTATTCTTAAATTAAAGTTTGGGTAGAACATGAGTACACATCCAGAAATGATATTACATGTCATTAATGATATTACATGATATTTAATGATATTATAATGAATTATATTAGATCCATGTGGATGAATCAATAGATAAGAATTAAATGATGGTTATTTGGGTCAGTTTGGGCGGTTTTTTTGGATCACAACGACCTTGTTTTCACTTATCACTTAGTAATATATCCATAGGTTATTTCCAGAACTTTAAATAGAACATAATACACATAATATATTCTGTTTCAACCATAAAAATGGTTTCATGACCCGATCTGAAGGTAGAAATGGAAGAAGAAATCATGTTGTTCTTGATGGTGATAAATTAACACCTCACGAACAACGTTCTCTTTAATAAAATAAAAGGAAGAGGGAAAGGGGGTTGGATGATATAATATCCTATTAGAATCATAAAATTACATTATATGTATAATAATATAGTTAAAATACAATTATTATGAATATATGTGGGGAGAGATCAAGAAATTAACTTGAACATGAAAGGAAATTAAAGGAGAAGAGGGAGGGAAATTACCTCTTGAATCCTTCTCTTGAGAACCTCCTTATGGGACTAAGATTGGTTTTTTGATGATACCAGAAGCTCTTGTACGTGGGTTAGGGGCTAGGGAATATCTTTTGGCAGAGTTTAGAGAAGGCTTGGATCTTGAGAGGTGTGAGGAAATGAGGGTGTGAAGGGTGGCTTTTATAGTGGAGGGGAGAGGGGTTTCCTTAATATAAAATTAATTAGTTTATTATTTCCCCAAAATACAAGGAATATTGAGTCTTGAACAACCAATTATAGTAATTTTATAATTTAATCCCAAACCAAGTGGGCCTAAATCAGCAGAACATCACACATGACCCTATAATTAGCTTATTTAGCTTATTTTGTAAATTACTGTATTTCACTATTCATAAAAAATTCAAGTATCACAGAAAAATCCCAAAAATTTACCCCTACCATTTTTTGATTTTTAGAATCCAAAAATGAATTCCATTTTACAAAAATAATTTTCTAAATATTATAATTTTAATATTTAATTAAAATCATAATTTACTTAAAAAACAGTATTTAAGATTAAAACTGATTTTATAGTGCTTTCAAAAATTACGTAGGGTATTATAAAATTATCTAAAAACTATAATAAATTGATTAAATAATTTATGAATAAATTTTAGGGAAATAAATATTCTTTTAAATTAATTATTTAATTATAATTAATTATTTATGACTTAAAAAATACCAAAACGTTTACTAAGGTCAAATTATCACTTTTTAAGATGTCTAAATTTTATTTTATTAATAATAGGTAATGTTACTCTTACATTGGATGATTTAATATTAATAAGGGTCACATTACTATACATAAGGGTATGTTACTATTTCTAAGGGTATGTTACAATTCACCAAAAAATATTTTTGTTTCATTAGACTCCAAAAATCATCTTGAACACAACCTTGTATGTCGGATTTTCAAAATTCCAAAAATAGGAGTGAAAAACTTATGTTTAAAGGTCACTTATCACTTAGTAGTTCATTATTTTGTTTTTTATGACATAAATATTAGAAGGGAATTTTCCATTTAAAAACATTGGGTTGTTACAATACCTATTATGTATATTGATCTAGGGGGGGCCTTATGGATGCCCTGATGATTGATTAACCCTATTCTATTACATTGTGGGTTGGTTAGAGAGGGTACAAGGTGTCACCTTAGAGCCATACCAAACAAGAAACCCTAATGGGTTTTGTTAGTAGTGATGGTTTTATGCATTCCACCACCCTCACTATTTATTTATGCATTCACATGGTTACTCTTGATGCATCTATGATTTCTAGAGGTGCTTCTTGGAACTAGGTTGAGGAGCCTTATGTGACATGATATATGTTTTTTATTCCCATAAACACTTCCAAGGTTACAACTTTAGAGTAATACTTGTGTTCATTATATGAAATTCCTTGGAAAGAATCATAGAATAAATGAAATTATATTATACCTTGAGCGATACATGGGATACTTAGATGAAATTACTTGGAAGATCTCATAGGTTAAATGTAATTATATTATTCATTGAGAAATACATGAGTTCTTTATACAGAATTATTTGGATGAGCTCATAGCTTAAATGAAATCATATTATGCCTTGAGAGATACATGGGTACCTTATACAGAATTCCTTGGATGGGATCATGGATTAAATTAAATTATAATAATCATTGATTGATACACGGATTACATATATTTAATTACATTAATGGGATCATATATTGAATGAAATTATATTATGACATGAGAAATTCATAGGTTACTTATATGGAATTACTTGGAAGAGATTATATGTTAAATGAATTTATATTACGCATTAAGAGATATATGGGTTCCTTATATTGAATCAAATGGAAAAAGTAATAAGTTAAATGAAATAAAGTTACACCATGAGTGATACATGGGTTCTTTATACAAAATCCCTTAGACGGTCTCATAGGTTAAATAAAATTATAAATAACCTTGAGCTATACTTTGGTTCCTCATAAGGAATGCCTTGGATGGGCTCATTGGTCAAATGGAATTATATAATACAAGATTATTATATGGATATTTTATATGAAATTTTTATACATGGATTCCTTCGTTATATAGATCGAGTATTTCACCTTTAATATTTTATTTGTCAAATGCTCAGAGATATTCTGATGTTGGCTGAAGGTGGTATGGTTGATCAGGATCATAGAACTAAGAATCAATAGGTTTATACATAACATAAGTGGTACAACATAGAACTCAAAACCCTATTCATGGGATTTCCAATTGTTCAGGATCATGAACATAATTATTGAATTTGGATTTACTTAATTTATCTTACTCAGTTTTGTCTCAGATAGGCTATCTATATTACATTAGTATGCACTTATACCAAAAGCTTATATGTTTACTGTTGGGGGTTTCCTGTTGATATTTATTTCACACCCATATTCATGAACATTGGTGTTCATATAGAACATATTTATACTTTTAGGTTGATCATAGATGCATGATGAATAGGAAAAGGCCTAGGTTTTCATGATTGAGAGGATCCACTTATTGGGGTTCTTATGATCAGGATGGAGTAGCTTGAAAGGGTCTTGGAATTGGGTCGGTGGTTTAGATTTGAGTTAATAGTAGAGTCTTATTATTTTACTTTTTTACTTTATTTACTCTTTTAATATGTTATCAGGATAGTGGGTGATCAAATTTGTATGTATGACATGGTCATTTGGGCCTTTAAAATATTTCATTAATCACAACAATGTATATATTTAATACTTTTGTAATCTATTTATTTACTACTATTAATGATTTTTAGATATTTAAATTGTTTTATTATTCTGATATGATGGAATAGTCTCCCCATGGACACACCCTAGGTCACTAGTCGGTAGAATCTGGCATATGGGGAGTCATGCTTGAGGCCTTATCACTAACTAATCCAGTTATTGTTTATAGAGTGAGATTGGTCGGGATGTGAAAAAGTGGTATCAGAGTGGTTTAATTTCTCGTTGTTTTACTATTTTGGATATGATAGATAGGATATTTATAAATGTGTCAATTCTAGTTTTAAATATCTGATTATAATGCCAAGAAAACTTTTTTCTAGTAAGAATTCCTCATTTCTAGGGTTATGAGATTGCTGTTATTGAGATGTCATGTTACATCTGTATAAGATTTTTTCTTTGAGAGACACACAAGTTGGGTATATTTTACAACGTACTATGGATTTATGGATATAAACCCATTTGATATAAGATATTTATGGATTTATGGATATTGGATCACTGGAAAGAGTCTAGTGATGGATTTTGACTCCGGACAACCAAGGAAAGAGGCGTCTTATGCATCATATTCGGCATATAGGGTCTATATGTTATATTAATGTTAGAGTGTAATTTTATTTGATGATATAGGGAAATTATTTAATTCTTCAACACTAACCTAAAATTTGTTTTCCAATATAGGTTCTTGGTGGAATTCTACTCAATTGGACTGACTTGTATATATATTTCCTTCTAATGGAAGGTTATGTGGATGCATGGCATAAAATTTAATAATGTGGTTGATTACTCAGTCCTCATGTATAGGAGGTTAAATTTACCTTTTAGGTCAATAGGGAACATGGTTACCCATGACAGACCCCTCATGGGGTGTTTTTTATTAGTTTTGGTTATTTAAATTATAATTAACAACCTATATGGTGTTTTCCACATAGTTTGGAATGTAATTATACTTAACCAAACCGTGTGAGTGTTTCATGCCATAAATAATTGATACAATATTATGTGTATATTTTTTCCCCTGAATTTCCAATTTAGTAGATGATTCCTCTCTATTAGGCCATTTGTGGGGGTATCCCTTTCAGGCGTGGTTAACTAAAGGTTCGTAACAACCTACATGGATTTTTTTCATCTATATTTATACCATATTTTACTTAATCAAACATCATTTATGATTATCTAGTAATATAATATAGTGTAATTCTGATAGGTACCTAAATATTTAACGTAAACTAAAACCTTGAGGGTGTATTACTGATCGTATCATGATTCACTGCTTTATTTCACCCTTACACCATTGTTTTAAACTGGTTTTGTAATGAATATTCCAAATATAATAATAAATTGAACTTACTATTGGATTCAATGAACTAATGTTTATTACTGTTTAATAGGGCAATTTTACTTGTTTAAGTGTTTACATTATAGGAGGAGGTGATTCGGAGAGTCGACGATGGAAATCAAGCAAAACGGGCCAAACTGCGCAAGGGCCCAAGAATTCATGTGGACATAAATACATACTGTGGATACTCCGTGCATTCAATTGGGCTAAAAATCATTTTTTTCACGTAAAGTTGCATGGGATACATTTCTCTAGAAGACCATGAAAACCAATTCGCACATTTAAAGTCCCATAATAGGCCCACAAGGTGAAGCAATTATGGGCGGCCCAGATTGGACCACCCTTCTGTATTTGAGCCATAACTAGGGACTCAAAGATAAAATTGGGATGATTCCATGTATCATGGACCACTAACGCAAATAATCACCTCCCCACCAAATTTCAAGTCATTGGAAAGCGTTTTGGTCAGTCAACCAGCCAGATAACAATGGAGTAAAAAGTCTTCCCTGAATAGTGACCTAGTCCCTTAGGCACTTGACTTCTTTTGTGGAAAGTGTGATGTGTTTGTCCATAAAATCACCTCTCACCATCATTCCCTCATTTTTCACGACCAGGGGTAAGGGTGAGTCTAAATTTAGAGCTCTATTCACCCATTTTAGTTCTCTTCTCCCTCATGTACTTCTAAGTTTCTTAGTGATCAATTTGGGGGGTGTCCATTATTGTAATCCCGATCTCCACACTCGTAATATTCATAAGGTAATTGAATTTCCATGTTTTTTGTCAATTGTTCTTAATTTATAACTTCTAAATTTGTGTTTATTCTGGTATGATCAAATGAAAATCAAAGGAACACTAATCCTCATGCTTTCATGCATAACCTGGATCTTGTGATGATTTGAGTGCGATTGCCTCTTTTCTCACCCCTCCCTTTAATGAGTGTGTGAATGTATTATGTCGGTTGATAAATTCCAGGAGCTTGAACCCATGAATATGCATGTTCTTGTCTTGTGTAAGTATTATCATTGACACAAATCTGGTCATCTCATCACGTTGTTGATGTGATTCCTTGATTGAGTCCCATTTTTTACATCGATTCAAGTTTGTTGATTTTGAGCGGTCAACGATAATCAATATCGTTGATCGATCAAATCCTAGGTGGTAACCTAGTTTTAACTCATATAATAATTGTTTCAATGTGTATAAAATCAAGGAATCAATGATCCTACCCATTCCCTTGAGAGCGATGATGGATTGAGCATCAAGAGACACTTAATCCGGTGGATCCCGATTTCTCCAACTTATTTCACTCAATTAGTAGTATAGTTTAAATTTCTATTTTAAAATCATATAACCCCCAGCCACTTAATTTAATTTCTTTTTTTTTAACATAATCAGAACTTTCTTTTGAAATTAATGATCTAAGGCTTCGTCGAGAGACGACCTAGGGTTTCTGCTATACTGCAGAAATTCTAGCAAAAACTTAAAACTAATTTGACGCACCTTGACAACACAATCAATTACTATAAACAGATACTCGATGAGTGTCAGTTCTTATCATTGTGCTTCATGTTGTGACCCTATATGGGGAAGTTCCTTATGAGGATTCATGGAGAGGATCATTGACTAGTAGGATAATTCTAGTCAAGAGGTTCCCTAAATTTTTATGAAATTAGAAACCTACATCGGTTATGAGTTATTAATGGGTTACACTTAAACGGGTTTCCAATTACAACTTATAGGGTGATTTACCCTATAAGATAGAATTGATAACCTATATAATTGAACCCATTTTGATAGGTTTTTTCCTTAGTATGTCGATTTTATCCTTACTTTCCATATAGGGATTTGACATGCATGTTATATTCCTTATATTGAGATGGGTGTGGGGATGATTCCTAGTGAGATGTGACCTTGGTGAGAGGTTGACCAATGGGTTTGGTGGTCGAACCTAGTGACCCTAGTGTGAGACATGAATAATAGTTCTTGGTGGGAGACCTAGAGTATATTGAAACCTTATTTTCATACATAGATATTACATCTCAATAGATGAATAATCATTACATAAAAATTTGATCCATACCATAATCATTTAGGTCTAGTATCTTTGAAAACTTGGAAAAAATAAAAAAGTGGTTCATAAAATATATACATCAACACCTACTTATTTTTCATAACTAGAACCCATATTATACATATTATAATTAATACATTTCTTTATAACATGGGGAAATGAACCATAATAAAATGATGAGATTATATGCTTAGTAACGGTAAAAATGAAATACTTTAGTGATTACATAAGCATAACATGAACATTAGGGTATAAGAACACAATTTTAACTTTTTAAAACCATACCTTTCATATAAAAGTTCATAATTTGAAGTCATGGAATAAATCTTTGAAGTTTATAAGACATGAATCATAAAGGAATCAAAGAACATGAACCATGAGATAATAAAACAAGGCATAAGACATGGAATTCTTTCATATAAATATGCATATAAAATCATTTAACAAGTAGTCAAGGCTCATTTATAAGGATATCATAGTGGAATGGGTTTATTCCCCAAACCATTATAGTAGTCAAGGTTCACTCATAAGTATATCATAGTGTAAGGAGTCCCATATAGAATTGGGTTTACTCCTAATTCCAGTCCAATTAATCTCATGAGATATCAATATTTATCCAATTCATTGGAGGGAGATATTAGTCTGACTTTTAACATAATTAAAATCATATATATGTGTTCCCCAAGATCATAAATATTTTATCATATTGGAACCCATGAATAGAAATTGGTTTCATAAACATTTCATCATTTCATCATAAACATAAACCATATTAAGAAATAATAAAGATGTTATCCTTCTATCATATCCATAGTAAAAGAAAATTAACATAAAATAATGTCAAATTATATGTAGAATTATTTTTAATGATCCCTTTGAATAATTATTAAGGAAAATAACCTTTCCATTTCAAAATCAATTTCTTTTAAAAAGATATGAAATTATAACAGAAAACATTTTATTTGAAAATTACCATATAAAATTATAAAGTAATCTTAAAAGAAAAATTTAGTCATGACGGTGGGAATTTTTTTTGATGTCGAATAAGTTAAAAAAACATTCCTTCTATATATTTTTTCTAAAAATTCACAAAGTACCATTTTTGGAAAATAGAAAAAAGATTCCTTTCAAACCAGATTTTAAAAAGTGAAAAATGGGTAAAATTTAATTTAAAAATCCTAGGAAAATGGATAAAAAATTATATCATTTTTAGAAAACAAGGATATGGTTGAGAAATAATACCTAGTAGAGACTTAAACATAAATAATCTCTAATATTGATGATATTGTGAAATAAAACCCTTACTATGAGTTAATGTTGATTTAAAAGCACTCTAACCTCTTATATAATAAGTATATATTTATTATAAATATATAATTGAGTAATTTTAATACTTATAATATCATATATGATCCCTTTAAAGCATTTCAACACCCTATTAAATCAATAATTCATTATTAAAATCATCATTTTCGAGTGTTAACTATTTTGTTTATCATGACTATATCAGTTCAGTACTTCTGTTACTTGTACATTTAACTTTGTTCCATCAAAAAATAAAGAATATAAATAATGATATAAAAGTAATATATATTCATTATATACATATTTATAGTCATAAATTTAATTTATATATAGAAAAATGAATTACACCATTCATGGAGATGGTAGATAATATGTAAGCATGAACATTATTTTCAATTTTTGATAGATGGAAAAAAGAAAGGAAAATATTACTTAAAATTTCTTGGATTGTTATTATATAATATATATAATATATATTCATAAAATTATTTCCCACTATCATCAATCTAAAATATAATGAAAAATGATCATATCGCTTCATGGAGGTGGTTATCCACATGTACGCATGAACAACATTATAGTTTCTACAAGGATTGGATGGTAAGTAGTTATATGGGATATTATAATTCTGAAAGTACAATTAGGTAACAAATATCATATGTAAATATTAATTCCATCATAATGAGATTCCATAAAATATGGTTATGAAAAATGAATTTTATCACTATATAGACACGGTAAACCATAGATACCCACGGGAAAAACTTTCACTTATCATTTTTTTGAAAAGAGGGAATATATTAGTGTTTACAAAATAATAATAACACTTAAGAATATTTATTATACTAAATTTATTATTTTACAAGAAATTATATATATTTAGAGGATGTAAATAAGAGTATAAAATAAATTTATTGGTAAGGGGGGTGATCTCTTCTTTTGATTGACTCATTTAGATCTCCTCTAAAGGATTCTAGGGTTGGTCTTTTGGGGGGACTAGAATCTATATAATGTTTATAAGGAGGTTTATATGGTAAATGGGTATAATTTTGTCGATCCAAAAGGCTCAAATTGGTGTGAAGAAGTGACGAATGAGGTTCCCTTTAATAATTGAGGATAGGGGCACTTTGAAAATTTACCAAAGATTAAATTATAATAAATTCATTCTCATGTAAAATTACTCAAAATGGAAATTTATTTGAAGATAAGGTTTTATAGGGTTTTAATGGCATTACAAAATAGAATTTAAACAAGATTTTGTTTAATTTTAAACCTTATCATTTTGATTAACCCTTAGATATCCTATTTTAATTATAACTATAGTAACAACTTTTTAACAATAAAGGATGTAATTTTTAATTATAAGGTAAACATTGGATCATAAATTTCTAATTTATGAAATTTTAGACCATATAATATGAAACTAGTATTATTTTAATATTTTTATGATTTCTAAATAATTTAATAAAATCATATTTTATCAAAATATCATTATTTTCAATTTTAACACTATTCATTAATTTTAACTTAAAAAACAGAAAGAAAAAAATGGAATTTGAATTTAATGCTTTAAAAGTTCTCTAATATGTTCTACAGATCTATAAAATTAATGAAAAAATTAAATAATTCAAATTATATCACGTGAAATATTTTTAAAATCATTTTTTTAGTTTTTATTAAATGGAGACATACTACATCAGTGTTGCATAAGAAATTATGTTTATTATATAATTACTAAATATTAAGACTAAAATTTTATCATGAAAATATATTTTTTAATCTCAACATAACCCCTTATATTCATACATAAGTTAATTTTTTCACTATGTCGACACATAATAGGTAATAAAAACAAAGAGAGTGAGATTTTGTAATTTTCATTGATTTAAAGAATATATAAGTGATTTTCCTCGAAAAGTATCAATTAAACAACTAAATTTTGAGAATATAATGTTAATTTTTGAAATAAAGTTTTATAATAATAATTAGGATGAATAAATATGGCCTTATAACATATTGTTAATCCATATTAATCTGATTTACCCGATAATGAGGTGATAAATTTTACCACATTTACTATTCATATTAATTAAAAATAAAAGTGGCCTAATTTAAAAATATGAAACTCCTAATTATAAATATGATATTAGTTTTATCTAATTAAATACCTATACATGAAATAAAATAAATTTAAAGTAAGTGAAAAAAAATATGACAAAAACATGTTTTTAGAAAGAAATTCATTTTTAACCATAAAATTGGATTTATTTTTATTCTATTCATAGAAAAATATTTGGAGAAGGTTTAAAACGTTTGATAAATTAAATAATATATAAATTTAATTAATATCATTCATAAAATATTATTAATTTAATATAAAAATATATTTCCCCCATAAAAACATTTTCTCATAAAGAACATCACTTTTATTTTCAAATAATATATTTTTTAATTATAATCATTTAATAACTAATAAATTCATTTTATAAATGAATAGACCATATATTTTTCAATATTTAGTTATTAATATTGATACTAACAAATCTAATAGAGATAATATAATAAAAATAATAATAATTTAATATTGTTACTTAGTTCATCTAAACTCAGTGGTGTGTGTGATGAAAGATATCAACGAAATAAAATGATTTAAGGAGGAATATTTCATAAAAATCTGTGGGAGTTACATTATACCCCCTTAAAATTAATTTCTACCACAAAATTCATTATCTGATACAAATATAGGGGGATAATTCTACCTCATCCAATCCTTAGGATCCTACATATCATCCTTAAATTAGTTGTTTAACCAAAAAACCTTGACTAATTGAGCGATCTTGTATCATATCACTTTCTCTCCACAATCCAAGATCTCTACTAGTTTCTCTTTATAAAAATATCATGATCCTGTGGTATGAACTCTATGTTTAGTATATGTGAAGGTTAAAGTATGTACTTCTTCAGAATAAATACATAGAACACATCATGAACTTGAGAGATATTTGGGGAAATATTCAATCGATAATCTACCGTCTCAATATGATCAATAATGTTCAAAGGACTGATATCCAAAGGGATTAGTTTTCCTCTATTTCCAAATCATATCATCATATTCTAGGTAGATATTCATAGAAATAAATTGTCACCGTCTTCTATCTATAGTTCTTTCCAATGATCATCAATATAACTTTTTTTCAACTATGAGCTACTCTTATGTGTTATTGAATAGATATAACATTCTCTACCATTTCATAAAATATATTAGGCCCAAATAGATTTATTTCACCAACTTCATTTCAAAATGATGGAGTTCTAGACTTCCTACCCTATATGGATTCATAAGGATCCATATGAATATTGGAGTGACAACTATTTTTATAAGAAAATTCCACTAAATGAAGGCATTGATCCCAACCTCCTTTAAAATCGATATAGTAAGATCTGAAAATATATTCTAGTGTTTTTAATGGTCCTCTCAAACTAACCATCTATTTGTGGATGATAAGTTATGATAAAACATAACTCTGTATCAAGATCCTGTTGAAGAATTCTCCAAAACATCAATGTAAACCTCAGAAATTATACCCATATAGTTGATAGTGGTACAACCTGTGATCTTACCACTTCCTTAATATATATTTGTGTAATTTGATAAAGAGATAAATCATCCCTAATAGAGATAAAGTGTGATTAATTAGTAATATTATCTACTAAAACCCATATAGAATTATTCCCTTTAAATGTTTTGGGGAGTCTAATGAAAAACATCCATGGGGATATTTTCCCATTTCCATTCAAGTATAGGCAATGGTGGTAACATCCTGTTAGAATTATGTACCTCAGCCTTAACCTATTGACTTACCAAGAATCAAGAAACATACTCTGAAATATATCTCTTCATTCCATCCACCCAAAAATACTTCTGAAAATGTCTTTACATATTCATACTTCTTGGATGAGTAGAGAATGAAGAACTATGAGATTCATCCATGAGTTCCTTATTTAAATCTTGTATTGAAAGAAAAAATACACAATTATTGAAACATATTATTCCAGCACAATCAATGTGAAAATCCGGAACACTTATCACTTTATTTCTCAACTCAACATCTTCCTTTCTGCCTCTTTAATAATTTATTAGATATATGATTTAATACTCATTTGAGAAAAATCTGATTTCTCCCCCTCCTTCAAGATTTTATAATCCATCCTATGAAAATCCAGAAATACCAGATCCTTTGAAAACCTGATAATAGATATGCTAGCATGATCCTTTCAACATAGATTATCTTCAACCATTTTTGATTTCCAATGGTGGTAATGTATTGATTAGTCATAATATTTAATAAGTTCCAACCACATTCTATTGGAAATATTCAAAATTTTCTCCGTGAATATAAAATTTAGGATTTTTTGATCAGTATATTTGTCAAACCTTTCTCTATATATATTATTCCTTTAAATATTGAAAAACATTACTACAGCTAACTCCAAATCCTGAGTTGGGTTACTTTTATCATGGACATTCAATTTTTGTGATCCAAAAAGAACATAATAATATCATACCTAACCGAGAAAGGTATAGATTGTAGTCATAGTGGTTGGTATTAGACAATGTTCATAAACTTATATCTTTTAAGGGTATACTGATATACACTAACTTGAGATTATATGATCCAAAAATGAAATGTTCCGAAGCCAAAATTCACACTTGGTAACTTTTTTGAAAGATTCCCCTTAGGGTTTTCAGAACAATCCTCAAGATATCTTCATGATCTTCCCTTATCTTTTCATATATAAGAATATATTCTATAAGAACTACTAAAAACTGATCAAGGTGATATCTAAATACTCTATTAAAAAAATCAATAAAGATAGTGGGGGAATTTGTAAGGTCAAAGGAATCACTATAAATTCATAGAGAATGTACCTTTTCTATAAGGTCATATTGTGTATATCCTCCTTCATTACCATTAATTTATGATATCTAGAATTATGATAAATGTAGGAAAATTATTATGATCTATGTAGTTGATAAAACAAGTAATCAACATGAGGCAGAGGATACATGTTCTTTATAGTGATATTGTTAACTTCTCAATAATTAAAACAAAGTCACATTGATCTATCTTTATTACTAATAAACAGAATAGGTGACCCCAAGGTGATGTACATGGATGAATGAATCCATTCTCAAAATTATATTAGAGTTGTTTCGTCAATCATTGAAGGACAATCAGTGAAATTATGTGTGGATTATTGGAAATATATTTATCACCAGGTATCAGTTATATTGAAAACTTAAATTAAATATTTATAAGAAAACCATGAAACTCTAACAGAAAGACATAAATATACTCTAAAAAAATAGGAATATATTTGACATTGACTTTCTATGTAACCATCTGAGATAAAAACCCATTTTTATAGAAATAATGACCCATAAAATGGATGTAATTTGCATTGTAAGTTCATTTTTTTCACCACACTGATATGCGATCATAGGTTGGTTTGTAATATGAAATGTAACATCCCTTTCTCATAAATTGATGTGGAATTAATTTAAAGAAATATAATCCATACCCAAAATAAAATCTAATTCAACTAGAGGAAGAATGATAAGATTTTTAGGAAACACATTACCACAAGCAGAAACAAGATAAGATTCTTAGACTTGGTATGTGATCATCATACCATTAGAAGTTTTTACTGTTAAATAAAAATATAATTTTTGAGGTGCTACTATGATATACTTGGAAAATTACTTAGATATAAAAGAGTGGATAAATCGAGAATAAAATAGGACATTAACAGTTCTAGATTGGATGGTAAGTGTATCATTCACAACATCATTATTACACCCCTCATCAGAAATAATAAATACATGATATTTCCCTTCATCTCTAGGATTAATAGGTTGTTGATGTCGAACATCATCATTAACCTTCAAATTTTGGCAATAGTTAGCATAATTCTCATACTAATTACATTTAAAACACTAGAGTGTGGGTGGAATGTTATGTGGATATTTCTTTTTATTCACACCATTAAATAACATCTTCACATACTTTCGGAATTACATTTTCCAATGAACTTTTTTTCCTCACTTGAAAAATTTACCAGATCATTTAAGATAATTTACCCCATGTTTCCTTCAACGATATGTCGTTTGATGGTCATGAAACGTTTCATAAGTTGGAATTTGGCATTTTCTGTGGGAACTGTTCTCAAGAATTAGGAATGGGTGATGTTTTGATGTTGTGGGTTGAAGACTAGGATGAGAATTTTTTACCATGAAAGACTTTTCATTCGTTTATGTAAAGAGCATGGTCTGTGGAACTTTGAGTTCTTCTTCAGGGTAATGATTAGGGGACTCCAACGATGGGTAGTACCAAATCAGTTATGGTTAAATGCCCCCATATGTTGGGATTGTTGTGAGAACCATGGGGTGATCATTAGAAAATCATGACAGATTAGGTGTGTAGATGACCAGGATGATGGAATGTATGCTATTTTTACACTAATGATTCTTGGGGATGAGAAGGGTTATGTTAGGGTGGTAGTAAAGATCCATGTTTTTTATTGAAAAATTGTGAAGAAATTTGAATTTTAACTTTTGGATATGGTGCGGGATAAAATGATATTTTCCCCTTGGATAAGATCTTGTATGATATTTATGATCACTATATTGATCCTAAAATTGGGTGTTTAATGTAGAACGTGAATTTAGTGGAAATATGAGTCATTTGAATTTTTATTGAATAGTAAATATTAAAAAATGTTATTTTCAAATGTTCGTTCAGTGATATATTTTGAATGGATAATTAGATTGATATTTTATCTCTATCAATGATTCTGTAATGAGAGATTCTCCTAGATAAGGCATAAACTCATGTCAAGCATTGTGGTCGGGTGCATGACCCATTTTCTTTTACTTTTACCCTTATTCATTTTCTTTTATCATTTTCTTATTCTCCTACCTTTGGATTATCACAAACACCCACTATAAGATTCCACTTTTCATAACCTTGAGAGAAAAGGGAGAGCTAGAGAGGTGGGAGGGGGTGAAGAGAGGTTCCACCGTGGATCTTGGGAGGAGTTAGATCATCATGTGGTAGTTACAAATCATGGATACGAGTGAAGATTTTACGGATTATACCCAAAAGTAGCCAATTTTTATGTTTTTATGTAAATCACCATATATTAACCAGTATCTAGTTTTAAATAACTATTATGAATACTAAGGACCCATATGGGATTATTCTATGATTCTCAAATACACCCACTATAAGATTACCCTTTTTATAAGTACATGTTGTGTACTAGGAGTACACTACATGTATTAGTACTTGCCCATGTAGATAAGTACATTGAAATATGGATATTTGATAAATATATATCATGTACCCCAAGTACATTCTATGCAGTCATACTCATCCATGTAGCTAGGTACATGGCCAAATAGCCTATGCAAGGGAATATGGTCATGTAGGGTATATAGTCAACCCTTATGTGGGTTACACATCATGTAGACATATATGGCCAATAAAGACACATGGATAGTCCTTTTGAGGTCCACAGGTAGGTATCCCATTAAGGGTATACACCATTTACATGTAATACATGTGGTGTACTCAGGTTTTACATGCCGGGTCTATCTAAAGTATATCCGTAGGATGGGATTTGAGAGTACAGACTATGTACATGGGTATATATGTCATGTATTTCTCCATTTCTACCATTGAAAGGTATTTTCATGTTTTTACATCCTATTGTTTTATTTACACATAATAGGTGTCCATTTTGATCATTTTTCATACACATCATGATGGTGGAACCCTTAGGGTGATTCGAGGACACTTAAGAGAAGTTTTAGGGTGATCTCAACATAATGGAGAGATTATTTCCCCAGTTAATATTTTTTGTTATCTATGGAGTGTGATAACTGGGATGAGACCCACATGAAAGTAACATTAATGGGTTAGTGGACTTTTCATAGGTTTTCCAAGGTCCCTGTATGGGGTATCATGAAAATGTCATTGGTTAGAAGGACTAAGACTAGACTTTAAGAAGTGGATAAGTTGGGCATTTAGGCCAATGTAGTTTGGAACCTTTATCTGATATGGGATATGAGTCATCTATTTATACTAATTTCAATGTTTCTTATCCATTGAGGACATATCCCTTATGAGGTTTTCCCTTTTGTCATGTAAGTTCATGAGATTTTAAAGATGGGGTTGTGGGATGTGTTTACCCTGGTGAGGGGTTTTTTTCTAAGAGAATTGCCTCACTTAGATTATCCTCTGATGGATTCTTATACTTTCATACTTTTCCATGGATACCTAGAGGTATTTCATTTTTTATTTTCTAACCTAGAGGATCCCTTGTGGGATTCCACTTCTTATTTTTATTTTTGAGGGTCCTAAGAGTGATTCGTTGGCCTTACCTACTATTTTGGGGATCTAAAGTGGGATTTATTAGTAATGTAATGACTTAAAAGATCCCAAGAAGGATTCCTTCACTTATGTGTGGACTTCGAGGACCGAAAGTAGTTTTACTCTCATATATATTGATCTAGGGGACCACTGGGGTTGCATAGTGATCGACCGACCATATAATATTGCATTGTAGGTTAGGGTAGATATGATAGTTGGTGTGACATTAGAATTTTACCAAACATGTAATTTTATGATTATGTTGTAGTATTTATGGGCTTAGGAATTCAACCACCATCAATATTTATTTGTGGATTCACATTGAACTCTTGATGCAATAGCTATTTCAAAAGGTATTTCCTAGTACCAAGACAAGAAGATTGGTGGGATACGATATATGTTTAGGATTCCCAAACGTACATCCTGGGATCTAGGTTTTGAGAGATAATTGGGTTACTTATATAGAATGGATTGGATGGGCTCATAAGCTAAATAAAATTATATTATTCCTTGAGTGATACATGAGTTCCTTATATAGAATTCCTTAGATGGGATCATAGGTTAAAGACAATTATACAATTCCTTGAGTGATACATGGGTTCCTTAAAAATAATACATTGGATGGGATTATGGATTGAAATGAATCGTACTATGTCTCGAGTGATAAATTGTTTCTTAATAAAGAATGACTTGGAAAATATTATAAGTTAAATGAGATTAAGAACAACCTTGAGCGATACATGGGTTCCTTATATGAAATTCATTGGATGAGCTCATATGTAAAATGAAATTATATTATCCCATGAGTGATACATGGATTCCATATATGGAATACCTTTTATGGGAGTATAGGTCAAATGAAATTATATTATTCCTTGATAGATACATGGGTTCCTTATATATAATTCCTTGGATGGGCTCATGGGAGAAATGAAATCATATTATCCCCCAAGAGATACCTGGGATCCTTATATGAAATTCCTTGGATGGGATCATATGTTAAATGAAATTTTGAAAATCCTTCATCGATATAGGGGTTCCTTATATAAAATTCCATGGAAGGGATCATTGGTAAAATGTAATTATATGATCTATATTTTCATGTGGATATTTTATATTACATTTTTATATATTCTTACATTGGTTATATGCCTTGGGTCCTAAGCCTTTATCATTTAACATGTAAAATGCTCAAAGATATTCCGGCACTGGAAAATGTAGTTATTGTTTTTTAGGGTCATGGACCAAGGGATTTACGGGTTTATACACACCTTGAGTGGTATGACATCTCACTCAATTCCCTATTCATGATAAGTACAGTTGGCTGGGCTCACAAACACAATGATCGAATATGGTTTTACTTTGTTTATTTTATTCAACTGTGCGTCAACTAGGTTGTGCATATTATAAGAGCATGCACTTATGATAGTAGATTATACGTTTTCCACTTGGGATGGCCAATTAGAGATTTATTTCTCACCCCTTAAATGTGACCCTCAGTGTGTATGAATACCTTATGTCTTCTTTAAGGATGACCGTAAATATATGATGGGTAACCTAAGGCCTAATGTTGAATGATTGAATTCTACCACTAGAGGGGATTCCTATGATCATGATGGAGTAGATGACTAGTGTCTTGGGGAATAAGTTATTAGGACCAATCTGAAGATTAAGGTGGTTGTTTTCTAATATTTTATTTTTTTGTCAAGGAATGTTTTTAAAGAAATAAAATTAATTCACTTTATATTAGGTGTTTATTTTCAAAAGAATCAAAATTATGTTCTCTAAAAAACCAGACTCACTTTTTCTATCGCAACTAGAAGATTAAATGGTTTTGATCAGACTCACCCTAGGTTCGATATGGGAGAAGATCATAATGGGGTATTTTTTGTCATCAGATTCACTCCAGATTCAATATAAAAGAAGAGATTGTTTTGATGAATTTTAAGAGTCTGCATGGATATGATGAAATTAAATGTGATGATTTTTTTCTGATTTTTATTTCATAAATCATATGTTATTTTGGGAAATTATGATGAAAGATTGGTTAAAGAAAGGAGGAGTGAAAAATATTCAGGTCAATTGTTTTTTTGATAAGAAAATGTTTCTAGGAATCATACTCATGAGATCATATAAAGGATAATAATATCTAGGACAATCGTACCCATGCAAATCAAATTTAGACTAAGAAAGAAAGAAAGAAGTCACTGAGGATCATAATTAGAATGATCATACCAGCAATGATCATAATAAGGCACTATTTCATCTAATCATCCATCATATGCATAAGAAAACTTTCATACCAAAGATAACTATACTCAGGAATTATAGCATCTGATCATCTATCATATGCATAAGAAAACTTTCGTACCCAGGATAATTGTACTGAGGCTGAGAAATAAAAAGATCATACCTTGTATAATCATATTCAAAATGATCATACCCAGAAATTATTATATCCAGGCCAATAATATTCTGAATGATCGTATCTAGAACATTCATATTCATAATGATCGTATGTAGGCCAATTGTGATCATAAAGATCGTAATCTAGACAATCTCACTCAAACTAATATGGATGGTTGATTGAATTAGTGGAAGAAGAGATAGATGAACTCTAATTTGTTTTCAAATGTCTTTAACAAGTGGTTTAATTGTTTAAATAATCTTTTTCTATTTCAAGTGAGTTTTTCATGTGGGTAAAGATAATAGGAGAATAATAAGTTTTTTATCTCAACTAGGTTAAGAGAAGAAGTGATGAAATGAAAGAGATGATCTGTATTTCAATTGGGTCAAGAGCCTTTGTGTCAGAGTTGATTTGTTTTATATATCCAACTATTTCAAGGGAATAATTGAAGAAGTAATATGGATTTTAATGAATATATTTCTGAATGAATTATCAAGGGGGGATCTATATTCAAATGTATGATTGTATTCATCATTTATAAGTGGTATCCATTTCATCATAAATTTATATTCAATTGATACAGATCTTTGTTATGAAGAAATCAGATTTAGAAAATCAGAATCATATATTGAAATCAAATTGGCTATTGAAATTAAATTATGAATAAGAGGTGAAGATTGTATAATAATAGATATGTTTTGAGAATATTTTATGAAGTCAAAATTCACTCTATATTTTAGGGGAAATTGAGATTAAGCTGTATTTTATTAAGTGGAAAATTTTTAGGGATTCATACCAAAGACACTCGAGGGTTACCTATAAAAGGTGAAAAATACATTGTACTTCTTTGAAGACTAATGTTTTATTCATGAGAGAGAAGATTCTAGTTTTAGTGAGAATAAGAAGTTTCCGTATTCACTTGTATTGAAGAAGTTTTTACGGATTGAAGTGAAAGAGAAGAGACAAGATCACAATGTTGTATTCAGCTGATCATAGTACTATAAGATTGTCATATTTAGTTGATTACAATATTCATCTTTTCAATCATATTCAGTTAATAATCATATCAGGCTAGATTAATCAGATAAATATTTCTGTATTGGATTTTCCGTACTGAGAAAGAATCGTACTGAGTTTTTTGTACTCAAAATTGAAGTGGTGTTGATTCATCACTACCATATTCCATAAATTTAATTATTGGGTAGAATCGTACCAGGAAGTATCATACTAAGAAGAATCATATTAGAGATAATTTTACTCGGAGGAATCAGATTGGAAAAAATATATTGGGAAAATCAGATTTGGTTTTTCCATAACAAAGTATAATAAGTTCTTACCATCTTCTAGGTAAGGAATTGAAGAAATATTTCTAATTGAATACATTTGTAGAATTGAAAATAAGCACATGTAACATTAGTTTTTACACAATCATTGTATTACCTATTTGTTCTAAGAGGGTGTACACGCACTATTAGAATTGTTTACATAGTGCTACACGAGTGAAAGTGAATATCCTACTCATTTTAGTACAAGGATTATTTTCTAGTGGACGGTGTGGTATTATATTACTTTCAAACCATAAAAATGATGTATCTATTCTTATTTAATACTGAACCATGTAAATAATTGTGTTCCTTTGGATGTTTGGTTGAATTGTTTTCAATAGGAAATTTAATCTTTAACAGGTGTAGAAGGTTGTTTCAAGGAAACATAAAAGAAAAAGTATCATTGACTCACCCATCCCCCTCCTAGTGATACAATAATCCTGAATGGGCACTTTAAAGTGGTATAAGAGGGTAGATTCCCTTTTTTAATTATTTTCTGATAAAGAATTTGAATTATGTGAATAGTAAAGGTATTGTGGTCTTTGATGGAAAGAATTATCATATCTGGAATGATATAATGTTGCGATACCTAATTTCTATTATATATGATGTTCTTGAAGAAAAAACATATGGTTTTCTTCATATTGATTTTGAAACTCCTCTTACATCTATTGACAAGAAGAAATTTTAGAATGATGGAATATCCAAGAATGTTATATTATCATCACTTTTAGAATGTTAATTCTTAAGAGTGAAAGTTGTTTCCACATCCAAAGGTTTATTGGATAAATTTAAAAACATATATGAAGTCAATACAAAAGTTAAGTAGGAAAAATTAAAAATATGGATATTGAAATATGAAGATTTAAGGATGGGTGAACATGAATATGTTGGGGACTTATTTACCAGGTTAAATGACATTGTGAGTACTATTAGATGTCTTGGTGAAAATTTAGATGATCCTATAGTGGTTAAAAACATTTTTAGAATCGTTCCAAATATGTTTGATGAATAAGTTTATTCATTTTAATAGAGATATCCTGATACATTATATCTTGATGACATGGATAAAAATATCATTACATATGAAACAATAAGGGAGAAAGCTATAAAAAGAAAACTATGATTGATAGAGAAATGTATTTCAAGGCTATAAAGAGAGAAAAGTAAAAGAAGATTCTTATTGAAGCTAAAGCTGGAAAATCTAATTTTGAAGATGAGGTATATAAAAATCTTGACAATATTTTATCCTTGTTTTCTAAAAATGTGAAAAAGGTATATAGAAATACAAAGGGAAAAATCTATTGATTTTTTTTGAATATAGATCCATTAGACCCTTTACTACCCATTATCCTTGATGAAATAAAGAAGATGATAGTAAAGAAGAAGAGATAAAGACAAGAATATCTTGGGAGAGACATGGTGAAAAATGACAATTGTATTCCATAGGGAAAGATAGAAAATTCATCAAATGAAAAAGAAGAAGCTTATTATCTAAAGATGAACAGAAGAATTTAGTGATATTGAATCCAAAAAATCAGTTGAGTACGGTATTGAAACTACTTTTATTGTAATATTGAATGATGAAGAATTCATAAAAAGTAGTTCTAATGGAGAAGAAACTCAACTTCAATATCATTTGAAATAATAGTTGAAAGAATGTCTGAGAAAGATCATAAGTCTTGAAATGAAAAAAATTTGGAAGATTAATGATCTTCAATAATAAATCAATAACGTTTTACTGATGAGAAGGTAAGTCTTGTAAAGACTCAGAAATTTCAAGAAAATTGTTTCTTAAATTATTTAGAATTTTACGAGTACGCAGTTTTTGACGGCACCTGATTCCGAGGCCCGGTGTGCCCAGAATAATTTTCTAAAGTTTAGCTTGGGTACATTCAGTGAATGAATGATCGGGTTTTTATATCTTTTGAACCGGTACTCATAATCAAAATCTGAGGGCACCGATGAACTCGCAATGCCGATAATTTCATAAGGGGACCTTTATCGTAGCTGCGTTTTAAGTGGGTTGAGAATTAATTTTTGGGGAAATAGTTTAAAATAAATAAAATTGGTGGCACAATTTTATTTTTATGGTTTGTTGTTAATTCCTCCCAAGGGGAGTTGAAGGTGGGCCCACACCCACATAACCTCCCATGGGAAGATATTTGTGGGGTGGAGCCCACACATTTGCACCCAGTCAAGCTCTCGTGGAAGTTGAACCAAGCCCCTCATCCTCCTCCTCCTCGTCCTCTTCTTCCTCCTCCTTCCTCCTCCTCATCCTTCTTGTCATCCTCCTTCTCCGCCGCCGCCGCCACCTCCACCGCCACTCCCGATACTGCGACCACTGCTTCCTTTTCCACCTCCACCCTCGCAGCCACGACCGCCGCTGCCTCTGCCGCCACCGCCGCCTCCGCCTCTGCCGCCACCGCCGACTTGACGCCACCGCCACCTCCGCCTCAGGCACTGTCTCCGCCACCGCCGATACCATTATTGATATTCATTTTCAGGTAAAAGTTTTTTCTACCACTTGAATTGAACGTGTGAAATCCTGATTTAAGGTTTTATTGCAAGAGTCAATGGATTATTGATATTATTGAGTTCTTTATTTAATCCTTGCACCTCAATAAACACCTATTGAATCTTGTTTCATGGGTTAGGTGTTCTTGAACTCTTTTATGGACACCCCTTGAGTGTGCCAAGTAAAATTATCCCTTTAATTTCAAATTATTAACTGCCCTGAACACCTATTTAGCTTATAACAAAGCTTTTAAATGAGGTTTCCCTTGATACAAGGGTATATAAATGGAATCTAAGACACATTATAGGTGTTTGGCCTAGATTATTAATGGAATTTACCATGTATGAAATTTCCATGTTGATTATGGCCCATTTTGAAGACCCTTTGAGCCTTATTAGTGAATTTTCCATTCTTGGTAAAATTCAATGTGTAATAATAATGAGGAGTGAATTTTACATAATGGATTTATTTTAATTTAATGAATTAATTAAATGAATTGAAATGATCTATAATGGGTTCAAAGGGAACACTATCTACTGCATGTTATATAGAATGATAATTGTGTATTTCATTTCGTTGAATGAAATTGTACATGGATAATTGGACATATGAGATGTTTTTCTTCATGTTTTGTAATATAAATGTGAATGTGAATAATGCCTTACTTATACAAATGTTCCTAATTAAATTGATGGATGGGAGGTAATTCCCCATTCTAGTTAAAATTAAAATGCACCTCTATAGAGGATAACATAAGATGGAAAGGTAATTGTTAAGAATATAGGAAAATCACACTCCCTTACATCGGGTGTTGAGTATAACATATCGCACCACAAATACTAATAGGATGTTGGGATTTTTTCACCACACCAATTTCTTAGAGTTATTACATGATGGCTTACTCCCCATCCTGATTTCCATCTAGTTTGCATTGTTCTATGCTTGATCACTATTATGGTTGGATTTCTTTTCTCGAGGTATGTGATCCTTCAGATTCCTATTTGGATTTTTTTTCACCTATGGTTTGAATAAAAATTAGTGATCAGATAGTGATTTATATAAATAAATTTAAATTTATTTGCATGCATTGTCTTTTGGGGTTTGTGGGATGTGGTAAATGGTGTACTCAATTTTAGATTATTTTATTCTCATGGGTTTCCCCTATTTAATGTTTTCTTTTCAGTTAGAAATATCCTCTGATGTGTGCCTCTCCTCTGCCACGTATGCACCTCTTCCGTGTGCTTAACGACACCTTCACGGTAAGTTTTCTCCTATTACTCATTGGTTTCCTCTTGTTCACATGTTATTACTGTTTGATATTGATGGTTATAATGTGAAATGTAAGGGCTAAATGCCCCGCTAAAAATCGTGGCCGTTGGTGGTCCTTGTTTGCGCACTAAATGAATTGAATGTTGGTTGGTTCTTGTTGAACATTGGAATATATAAATTGGTAATATACGCATACTTGACTTATGAATGAACACCCTAGGATGATAAAACTTCTGTGATAACCCCTTAATTAACAAACAAAATTGAATAAGGGATGCTTTGTAAAATCTAAAATTTTGATTGTTTGGTTTGTATGGTGTTGCGATTGAGGTGTCATGCTTATAAATGATTTTTCCACCTAATGTGGTTTTTTGGGGGCATGCAGTAATAGAGCCTTTATAGGGGAACATGAATGGAACTAGAGATTGGGAAGGAATCAAACACTGCTCTGATAATAGGTAGCTAGAGTCCCACTAGAATTTTTGGTCAAGGGAGGGAATATTGTACCACCATGCATGAATGACAGTATAAGGAAGAGTATATATCATATAGGGAGTCTGGATCTAGTCTACGGTTTAGGGGCTGGTCACATGCATGTTATGTACTCTACTATGGCTATTGTGGATTCTTGATCATCTACTGTCAATGGTACAATTCCTATATCATCTACCCTTCATTTTTTTTATAAAAGAGAATCACAATCCTTTTTTTCACTCTTTTTGTAAATGTTTTAGGCTTGGAGGTGTAAATCTTGGATAGTGTTATCACCATCGACACACTATTGGTATTATAGTCCAAGAATATAACATGTTGCAAGGAATGATATCTAGATATTGGTGGTTATCATTTATTTTGTGAACCACCCATGCTTTGTATGATAATATTTTATTTTAGTTTTGTTATGGATTAGTTTGTTTTATAACAATCCAAAATCATTTGTTCCCATATGAGAGTTACCTTTTTATCTCCAAAATAGACAGAGTTATTTTCACTTCGATGAGAGGAATCTTCTATCTGGTCATGTAGAACCAATTCAATCTATATTGTATTTTCTCATGGCTCAAATAGAAAGGCATATTGTAGATGTTGCTAGAATACTGTAGGATTCTTTTTCTCCAATGGTAGTAAATTTTTAGGATGTTTTCACTGATGAGGAATAAAATTTACTTCTTAATAAAGAGATAAACTTTATAATCCAGTTAGTTTTTGGAGAAAATTCAGTTTCTATCTCAATTTCTAAAATAACACCAAAAGAGCATCAGTTGTTTGAATTACAATTTGATGATATAGAATATAATGGTTTCATATGGCATAGTACTTTACCATGGGGTTTTATAGTTCTCTAAAATAGATGGTTGGTTGGTATTTATTCTTTTGTTGTACTATTGGAGATTGAACCTGATGAGAGTCATGAATATGTATCCTCATCCACACATTGATAGTCACATTGATCATCTATGAGGTTATATGATCTTCTCCAAGATAGATTTGACATTAGGATACCATTAGATGAGTTGGACATCGATGGACCTACCATGGACTGCTTTTAGGAGTAGTTATGGCCTGTATAAATTTTTAGTGATGATTTTTGGTTTAACTAATGCATTGGTTGTATTAAGGGACTTGATGAAAAAGATATTTCATCCTTTTATGGATCAGTTTGTAGTATTTTTTTCTCAATTAAATATTAGTGTACTCCCAACCCATAGTTGATCTTGACCAACATATTATCATCAACTTGAGTACATTGGGATAACATCATATTTATTACTATTTTATCCTGTTACTCATTGGTTTCCTCTTATTCGCATGTTATTACTATTTGATATTTATGGTTATAATGTGACATGTATGGGATAAACATCCCGCTGAAAGTCATGGCCGTTGGTGGTACTTGTTTGCGCACTAAATGAATTGAATGTTGGTTGGTTATTGTTGAACATTGTAATATATAAATTGGTAATTTACATATACTTGACTTATGAATGAACACCCTAGGATGAAATGTGTTTTACTTCACTCACACCATGTATAGATACCATAGAGACTTGATGTGTATAGACTATACACCCCTAGTGGTCATGTAAGGACTACACACTGTGTATTCCACAAAAATGTGATGCATAGCTGGTGAGGTGACTCAATATGTATCTAAAGTACACACCTTTAGCTCAAGTTGTTCTAAATTTCATGTATTTTCTAAGGCATCATTCAGTATTTGTAAGACTAACTTGGAATAAATTTGATATATGTCAGATTAAATCTGGTATCTTATACATACACGATGTTCACCCTACTAGAAACACCATGTATAAGGATTTCACATGTGTTTAAGGGCATTTTTACCATGATTTGTTTTTCTAAAACCCAAACAGTGCTACCTGATTAATTAAAACATAATATTAGGCAAGTTTTTGAGATCGAACCCATAAAGATGATGAATATGAATAAAGAATGGATGAATTCCAATCGGTTGACAAAAGAGTATGAAGATGGCGTGAAAGAGTTTATCTAGTTTGAAGAAGATCATTCATGTGACCCTTCTTAAATCCTTTTTCCGTGTTTACACTGTTGTTATTCAAGAAAAATTAGTCCAGAGGAGTTGGAAGAACACCTGATCTGACACGGAATAGATCGAAGTTATACATGTTGGAATAAACACCAGGAAAAAACTAATGTAGGTAGTGACTCAGAGAACATGACATTTTATAGATCATCTGATATGATTAGAAGCGTGGACAGTGGAGACGATCATATGGAGGGTGTGATTACAGATGTGAATAATGATGAAGATCGTATTGAGGAAATGACAAGGACAGTTGAATATAAACTTCTTGATTTCCCAAAATGGTTTGAGAAGTTAAAGAGTTGTGCAAAAACGCCATTGTATGCTGGTTGCACTAAATATACATCATTTTCAGCCGTATTAAAGCTGTATAATTTGAAAGTAGGCAACGGGTGGAGTGACGCCAGTTTTACGGAACTACTTGATCTCCTAAATGACATGCTCTTAGAAGATAATGAACTCCCAAGCCAAACATATGATGCCAAAAGAATGCTACGATCAATGGGTATGATCTCTGAAAGAATACATGCTTGTCCGAATAACTATATATTGTTTTGCAAGGACCACAAATCACTTATAGAATTCCCAAAGTGTGGTTCTTCCCAATACAAGAAAGATAATTCTAGTCCTATGAAAGTTGTATGGTACTTTCCAATCATTCCTAGGTTTAGACGCCTATATGGAAGTGAGGAGACTGCAGGACATTTGACATGGCATGCAGATACAAGAATTAAAGATGGGAAACTACGTCACCCTGCAGACTCTCCTCAGTGGAAGAGAATTGATCACGAGTATCCTGAATTTGGGAACGAGATGAGAAACCTTCATCTGGCGTTATCTACAGATGGGGTAAATCCTTTTGGTTTTCAAAGAAGCAGTCACAGTACATGGACGGTTATGTTGGTAAATTATAATTTACCACCATGGTTATGCATGAAATGAAAATACATCATTTATCTATGATTATATCAGGACCAAAACAACCGAGTAATGATATTGATGTTTATTTGGCCCCATTGATCAAGGATTTGAAAATATTGTGGGATTCAGGTGTTAAGATGTATGATCCTTACAAAAATGAACAATTCACTTTGAAAGCCATGTTGTACGGGATGATAAATGACTTTCCTTCTTGTGGAAATTTTTCAGGATATAGCATTAAAGGAACTCAAGGGTTCTCGTTTGCGAATAAGGTACACAGTCAATTGGGTTGAAACATTCATCGAAAACCGTGTTTCTAGGACATAACAAGTTTCTACCCCGACGATATAAGTACCAATCTTGGACGACATCGTTCAACAGATGTTCAGAGGAACGTACATCACCGTCTCCACAAATAGGTGATCAATTGTTTGAGAAAGTAAAATATTTGGAAAGTACTTTTGGTAAACCGTTTTCGAAAAACCTTACGAAAACTGGTTGGAAAAAGAGATCATTTTTTTTGAATTACCATACTGGAAATGTCTGTATGTCAGATATTTTATTGATGTTATGCATGTTGAAAAAAATGTATGTGATAGTGTCATAGACACATTGCTAAATTCTCCCGGAAAAACAAAGGACGGAATTAAGGCTAGATTGGACAGGGTTGAGATGGGAATACGAGAAGAGTTGGCACCAGTGAAGGGTGAAAAATGAACATTTCTTCCTCCTGCTACTTACACTCTTTCCAGGCAGGAGAGATATCAGTTTGGAAACTTCTTGAATGACCTAATGGTTCCATAGGGGTATTCATCAAATATCAAGAACATCGTGTCAATGAGAGATTTAAAATTAAAGGGTCTGAAATCACATGTCTTCCATGTTTTGATGCAAGATCTAATTTCTATAGCTTTACGTTGCATTTATCCCAAGAATCTATACCATACATTAAAAAATCTTTTTTATTCTTCAAATCTATATGCAACAAAGTTATAGACCCGGCAAAATTTCCAACTTTGGAAAGAGAAATTTCTGTCATATTATGTGAATTGGAAATGTTCTTCCCGCTGACATTTTTCCATATGATGGTTAATTTGGTGAAAGAGATTCGACTGTGTGGTCCTATACATTATAGATGGATGTACCCCATTGAATGGTATATGAAGATTTTGAAAGGGTATGTCAAAAACTGAAGTCAGCCAGAGGGTTGTATTGCGGAGCAATATATTATTGAGGAAACTGTTGAATTTTGTACCAAATACCTGTCTGGTGTGGAAATCGTTGGCCTACCGAAATCTCATCACACTTAGCGGCTTGAGGGTGAAAGAATTTATGTAAGAGAGGTTTTCACTATCAATAATACAGATCGGGAGCAGGTCCACCTTTACGTTTTTCATAACAGTTTCGACATTGACCCATATATTCAAACCCACAAAGAAATTCTTGGGCGTTTGAATCCTTCTAGGGCTGAAAAATGGATATCAGATACACATAATTGATAGTTTATAGGATGGTTTTGAGACCATATTTTTAAGCAGTTAGATTAAAATCCAGACACAATTTCAGAACGACTTCGATGGCTGTCCAGAGGAGCAAGTGTGTACATATTTTCATACAATGCTTATGCAGTTAACAGTTATAAATTCTATACTAATGAACATGATGAAGACAGTACCATGCAGAATAGAGGGGTTACACTTGTGGCTGAGGCGATGCATGTTTCCGGTGCTAAGGACAAGAATCCAATTTATGCGAATATGTCATACTTTGGCATCATCAAACGAATATGGGAGTTGGATTATACGAAATTAAAAGTGCCAATTTTTCAATGCAAGTGGGTTGATAATAGGAGTGCTGTTAAAATAGATGAATTTGGATTCATGAAATTTGATTTTAGTAAGGAAGGGGAGAAAGACGAACCATTTATAATGGCATCATAGACAGTACAAGTGTTTTATGTTCCAGACCCCGCAAACTGAAATTGGTCAATTGTTCTATTATCGACCAAAACAACTGAAGGGTCAGATGAAAGTTCAATGGAGGTTGACCCTTTTATAGGGACTTCACAATCATTTCGCAGCAGTCCAAATGTAGATGGCGTTTTGTATGTCAGAGGAGACTATAATGAAGGAATTTACATAGTCGATAGAGGAGTCAAATATCTTCAGCCTTTAAAGAACAAAAAGAGAGTACAATAATCAGGTTATTTGTTTATTGTAACATACATTGTGTTACATTATGTTATTATCTGTTCGCTGCTGTTTTTACGTAATCAAAATTAAATATTAAACCAGATTTGCAGATAATGACTTCTGCACCTGCTGATGCACCCAATCCCGAGGCACAAAAGGTCTCTCAACCAGCAGCTGGTGGTCCCACTGTAGAGCAACAACAGGTTTCTCAACCTATTGTTTCTAGTCCAAGTGCTGAGGTACAACATGTTTCTAAACCTATTGCTACTAGTCCCATTGCCGATGCTAGCGCTCCGGGGGAAGATATTGATGTTACTTCTAAGGAAATGGTAGGAAATGAAACCCTGAAAGCGAAAAAAAACAAGAGCTTCATAGTTTGACAATGTTAGCCAAAATCCTTAAGGAAAATGCAAAATGCATCAAATTTGAGGTGGGATGGAATAAGCGAGTCCAACATGTTAACCCCAACCAAGCCATCTTTAGTAGCTACATTGGAATCGTCACTCGGCAACGCGTGCTGATTGATGTACAGTCGTGGCACCATTTTTTCACTGGGCTGAAGACACTAATGTGGGAAGAGATTACGGTAACATTATTATATCATTTTTTTAATTTATTAAAATAAAATAAAATACCAAACATTGACTTACTCTTCATCATCCATTGCAGAGTTCATTTATAGTAGATGTATCACACAAGGAGTATGTATTTAGAGTTGCAGGAAGGATTCATAGAGGTTTCCGCAAAATTTTAACGAAATATCATCTTAAAGATGAAGAAGGGAAAATCAAGCCACACCCACCTCCTCTTTACTCACACTTGATATCCCAAGGAGCGTGGGATGCATTTAGAAACCGTCGTGGGGAGAAAACTTTTCAGGTACATTGTGTGGGGTAATACGTTGTTTGACGTTTTCTTGTATTCATCACTCTGATTGACAGTTTTTTTATGAAACAACTACTGAGTGCTGAAAATAAAAAATGCGCAATAGAACCAGCATACCCTTACCTTAAAGCAAGGATGGGGTACGCTGAACTTGAGAAAAAATTGGTATGCCTTTTAAATCTACCCTACTACTAATATGTGACATAAAACAACACCATAACCATGTTTCTCTGTTTATATGTAGATTGTTGAATCTAAATCTAAATCCATATCCATCCCATTCCATGTGCTATAGAAGGAGTCTCGTGTAAATAAAGAGGGGATATTGATAGATGAAAACACACAAAAAGTGTGGGAAACATGTGTAAGTATGACATAATATAAATTTTAGTTTATTTAAATCACTATTACATTACAATAACTTCTTATTTTTCCATATTTTCTATTGGAAATAGTCACAAGAATCAACAACAAATACACCAGATGCAGACATACTTTCAGCAATCCTGAAGCAGCCAGAAAAGTATGGCCGCGTCAGAGGTGCGGGTTTTGGGGTGACACCCCAAACATATTTTCAAAAACAAAAACAAACGGGGGATCAAAATGAGAAAATGGAAAAGCGTCAAGAACAATTATCTATTTTTCAAGAAGAATTACAATACCAGAGAGAGATGATAGCAAAATTGATGGGGGAGAGACAAAGAGAAGAAACAACTCAACAACAACCCGTGCGTGACGATCTCTCCCCACCCCCACCAGCTTTGAGGTGAGCCATTCCCCTAAAAACCCGACTTAGATGAGGTAATTTATGTTTTAATAATTGTTTCTCTGAAATGTGATTTACATAGACACTAATACCTTTCCTGTACTAATATTACATAGGGTGAAAATGACTGTGATTTATATTTATCAACTCCCACCTATCGCCTTGTAGCGAGTGCTACAGTGTTAAATACGCAAAACGACATGCTACACAACAGACATCTTCCAAAAGATCATCTTAGAGTGTCAATTAATGTAGCTAATGATCCGAGTGACAAGCTACCTTTTCCAAATGATGATGATGACATTCATACGGTTGAACAAGCTGTTGGAACATTCATCGCATGGCTGATAGTTCTTGTAAAAAAACATGTCTCCAAAAAGGTATTCATTTCTAATTTATTTTTCAAGCCGGACCTTTAAAAATTAATGAAAAAGGTCTGAACCGATGACTGTTATTACAGAATGACAATGACTGTGGGGTGAAACGAAATATCATCTCAAAACTATCTCAAGGATCAACCAACCGATTGAAATGGTCTACTGAGAGCACCATCACCCCGCCTGTTCTATACCCACAGTTTATATCATTGCAGGCTCATGTGGATAAAAAGTTGAAATACGATAGTACTCACATAGTTAATTTCGAAAAAAATATGTATGGAGAGGAGATATCAGATTTCATTAGTGCTGAAAATGGAAATGAACTCCTCATGTATGAATGGCTAGGAGCCTCATTTGTAAATGTATACATGAGGTAAGTTTTCATTATTTGATTTTACAAAAGCTGATATACTATGATAATTTTGACTAAATACATTTTATATTTTTCACAGATGTATATATGAAAAACAATTGAAGGGATTTCCCCATGAACAAAAATTTGGACTCGTTAGTCCTCACACCACATCTTCAAAAGACAAAATAGATTCTGTTAAAGAGGTTGCAATAATTTCATCCCTGTTCAAATCATTTGAAAACAAAATTACAGATGACAGACTCTTTTTAATACCAACAATGCAGGGGTAAAACTCTACAATTTAATCATATCAAATATATTTTCATTTCTTTCTTTACTTACTCCTTTTTGTATTTTTAGGGAGCATTGGATGCTGATTGTAGTCAATTTGGATACTCCAAAGATTTATTTTCTGGATTCAATGCATGGATATCCAACAAACTGACCACGCATGATGGCTTTTCTTGATTTGTAACACACTAGATCCAATATTTTAAAACTAAAAATCTAGTTATATAATTAATGTTATCTTTTAATGTGGATTCTGTTATTATAGGGCGGTGAATCAATATCGTCTAATGCATGGAATGAATCCAAGGCATAATGATGAGCACGCCTACAAGATCTACAACTGGAAAAGTGTCTGGGTATATATAATAATGTTGCACTATCCAAACACATATCAAAACAAATTACTTATTGTTGTCGATGTTTCTGTAGTGTCCAAAACAAAAAAACGAAAAGGACTGTGGTTATTATGTTTGTAAATTTATGAAAGAGATCGTATTTCATCAACAAACTAGCATCCCTGATGAGGTATTTTCGAAAATAATTACGAGTTAATTTAAAATATTTTTTAATCCTTTGTGTATTTATATTTTTTCAGTACTACTATAACTGTCGCAAAAACTCATATTCAGAAGATGATATACATGTGTTTAGAAACGAATGGGTAACATACCTGATGGAAGATTGTACACAAATAAGATGAAGGTGAATTCCTACCACTTATGTTATCTATATATGATCATTGATTATCCTCCAGCCTTATTTGGTGAATTGAGAATGCTCCGATGTATTGAAATCATAATTTATTACTCAATGTTTTCTACCCCCGGATTCATATTATTGATCTTTGAACAAATCAATATTGAAGTAAGACATGATGGTGTGCAGTGCGTATGGGGTGAACGACGAAACCACTGAGGATCAACAAAATCTAGTTTATGTATCTCGTTTGTTTGAACTTGTATTTGAGCACATGTGTTGTTTTTTGACTTGCACAATTATTTCTAGGTATATGCATGAGATAATTAGTATCATTGAGGGATTTTTTTGAACCAAAATATGTGTCCTAGGATAATTAAAGTAAGGGAAAGGCTGGTTGAGATGAAATTCAAGCTCAAATGACCAGTACATCATCAAAAGAATCAACCCTGTGATGCACCATCATGTAGAATATGGTCCTCGTGATGTTTTGAAGTGTCTATGGAAGGTATGGGGAGTCTGATGGGCCCCATGGCCACCATAAAAAATGTTTACAAACAAATCCACATGTTTTTTGTGCCTCGTGCCTCTTTACAAGGATCACACCATTCACATGGTCCATCTTAGCACGTATGCCCCATTCATCCCATTGCTACTCTTGGAAGAACCTGAGAATCTGAAAATGCTTAAGCCCCACAAAACCCATACTCATCCAACCAAGAGTATTCCTAGTGTGAAGGGAAGCTAACCATGGGTAATATCCACAACATACCTCTTTTAAATATATGGGTTTTGATCCTTGTATTCTAAATAGGGTACGTAGGAAGCCTCCATGAGGTTAAATCCCAACTAATGGTAAACCATGGTGACCCCCTCACTGGGGTACACCAATGCTTATTTTCCCTCTTGTATTTCCCTTAGTGGCATCTGAATAAGCCTTCAAAATGAGAAAGCTTACCTTTATGGGATGCACCACACTTGGGTCAGACCACATTGGGCGTTTTGATCCATCTATCAGGTAAACATTCCAGGTGCTCCCTCCTAGAGATGTACCTACCTCATCCACCTTTATAAGTGTTTTGATCCACCCAGGTCTTACATTTATGTAAGACATTAAATCATGACCCTCTATCCTTGTGGGATGTTAAAATCATGGAATACCACAAGTTAAACATGGGTTTCCATTAATATATTCAATATTAATGTTTAATCAGTCCTTATTAAGGTATTGTGGAGGTGTGATTTTATGTTTTCTAGCAGATTTCAGAAGATTCCAAGCTTTATATAGGTTATTCCATGATTTTACATTATATGATGATTTTATTATGCTGTATTTTCTTGCTAAGTGTACTATATGAAATGTTTGTGTGGTTCAAAATGTGTTATCAAAGGAATTTGGGGTGTGTATAGACTTGAAAGTTATTTTTAAAATGAATGCAGTTGTATTTCTTGTGGATTTTCATGCTTAAGTCCTTTAAATGTGTTTGAAGAAATGAGAAAGTTGTGTGATGGGTGTTTTCAAATGGATTTAATGTGTTTGTGAATTTTAAAGAGGGTTTTCTTTTGAGATGTAGAGAGTCTATATATGTGTATTTACATTGAATGAAACTACATGATAATGTGTTGATATATATGATGTGTATAATGTAAATTGAGCATAATTTCCATACAAGGTATTTTCTTTATGATGTGTAGGGAACCTGGTGAGAGGGCAGGGGTGGTTTTCTGGGGGAGGGGGAAGGGGGAAAAGTGGTAGGGGGAAGGGGTAGGGGGTGTGCTGGGTTCTTTTGAAATATGTAGGGGGTGGGAATGGGGTGTGAAATGGGTAAGGGGAAGTGCAGTGGGCAGGGGTGTGCTGGGGAAGGGTGCAGGTGGTGTTCGGGGGGCAGGGAGTGTGTAGGGGTAGGGGGTGTGCTCGGGGGTGGGCAGTGTGTAGGGGGTGTGCTGGGGAAGGGGGCAGGGGTGCTTATTTTTTATGGAATGGGGGGACATATATCCATGGTATTAAACCGTGGCTATAAGTATATAGACAAGGTTTAATGTCGTTGGAAAAGGCCCATCATTGGTATCCAATAGAGGAGGATAATAGGGTTGAAGATATTCCCCCACTCTTTTAATGTAATTGATAATATCTGATTTATCTCAAAAGTAAGGGAGATATCCCATGGGGGAAGGGAGAAGGAGGAGAGTGCGGGTAAAGGATTTTGTTGAGTGGAATGAGGGATATATGAGGGTAACCCGCTTTAATGGTTGATCGTGATTTTTTTTTAATTCCACTCATTAATTAGGTGAATTATTAGGCCTAAGGGTAAAATAAATCATTTTCCAACAATGTAGGAACCAATATACAAAAACTTATAATCCGTATAGTTTCATTGAGTTGCTTACAATCCATTATTCAACCATATAGAGATACTTCCACAAAAACTCATACCTTACACAACTTCATCACATTATTTGACAAATCATTAACCATTAATATGAGACCATGATAACCTTAGAACCAAACTGTAGGTTTATCTATTCCCCCTCGAATCATTAAATAGCCCATGTTCTACTAAACATTGGGCCATTTGATTATTATAGATGATTATCCCAAACCATGCACCAATTTCGTTAATTGGTTATTTTATGTTTTGTGCCTCACTAGTATAATTCCATTTAGCAACCCCATTCATTATTTAATTATTTTATTACTAACATAATATTTGTTTTATTATGTAGGTGAAATCTTTTTCCTCAATTCGAATGCTTTGTTCGGAAAACGCCGCCATGGACAACAATTGTTTAGAGCAGATGGATGCAAAAAGGATGGAACATCATTGTTTTTTAACTGTTTGTTAGATAAATGTAATTGTAACCAAATTAAACATTGTTTGAAATGCATATAGAAGTGCGTTGTTATGTATTCATGATTTCAAGTAAATGTATGTATCAATTTTGTTCTTCTGTGCTTTGTGTGTGGGTGTTGTGTGTGCTGTGTGCAGGTGTTGTTTGGACTCTATGCAGGTGCTGTGTGCAGGTGCTGGGCAGGTTCTGTGTAGGTTCTGGTTTTGGACAGGATATTTGGCCTTTATCACCGCTAGTTAAGCGCTGATAAATGGATAATATATCGGTGCAATTTTGAGCGCTGATAAAGGTAGTTTTTATCAGCACTCAAAATAGCACTGATATATTATACATTTAATAGCGCTGAAAATAGCACTGATAAATACTACCTTTATCAGTGATTGCTTAGTGCTGATAAATGGGCACTTTTATCAGCGCTTTTTTTAGCGCTGATAAAAGTCCCCCTTTATCTTCGCCGATATTAAGAGCTCTTTTTAGCACTGTTAAAGGCCATTTTTAGCACTATTATAAGCCATATTTGTAGTCGTGCATGGGGGAATTTGTAAGGTCAAAGGAAGCACTATAAATTCATAGAGTCTGTACCTTGTATAGAAGGTCATATGGGTATATCCTCCTTCTTTACCATTAATTTATGATATCTAGAATGATGTTAAATTTAGGAAAAACATTATTCTCTGTGTAGTTGATAAAAAAAGTAATCAACATGAGGCAGAGGATACATGTTCTTTATAGTGATATTGTTAACTTCTCAATAATTAAAACAAAATCACATTGATCTATCTTTATTATTAATAAATAGAATAGGTGACACCAAGGTGATGTACTTGGATGAATGAATCCCTTCTCAAAATTCTCCTAGAGTTGTTTCACCAATTATTGAAGGTCAATTAGTGAAATTATGTATAGATGATTGGAAATAGATTTATCACCAGGTATAAGTTATATTGAAAACTTAACTTTAAAATTTAGAAGAAGACCATGAAACTCTACCAGAAAGACATCAATATACTCTAAAAAATAGGAATATATTTGACATTTACTTTCTCTGTAACCATCTGAGATAAAAACCCATTTTATAGGAATAATGAACCATACAATGGATGTAATTTGCATTATAAGTTCATTTTTTTCACCACACTGATATGCACTCATAGGTTGGTTTGTAATATGAAATGTAACATCCCTTTCTCATAAATTGATGTGGAATTAATTTAAAGAAATATAATCCATACCCAAAATAACATCTAATTAAACTAGAGGAAGAATGATAAGATTTTTAGGAAACACATTACCACAAACATCAACAAGATAAGATTCTTAGACTTGTGATGTGATCATCATACCATTAGAAGTTTTTACAGTTAACTAAGAATCTAATTTTTGAGGTGCTACTATGATAACCTTGGAAAATTACTTAGATATAAAATATTGGGTAAATCGAGAATAAAATAAGACATTAACAGTTCTAGATTGGATGGTAAGTGTATCATTCACAACATCATTATTACACCCCTCATTAGAAATAATAACTACATTAGATTTCCCTTCATCTCTAGGCTTAAGAGGTTGTTGATGTCGAACATCATCATTAACCTTCAAATTTTGGAAATAGTTAGCATAATTATCATACTACTTACATTAAAAACACTAGAGTGTGGGCGGAACGTTATGTGGATATTTCTCTTTATTCACGTCATTAAATAACTTCTTCACATCCTTTCAGAATTAAATTTTCCAATGAACTTCCTTTCCTCACTTGAAAAATTTACCATATCTTTTAAGATAATTTACCCCATGTTTCCTTCCATATATTAAGCATTGATGAATGTTTATATTATTTTATCTATGGTTTTAATAATTTTCTTATAATTCCATTTTTTTCTTATAAAAATTGTGATAATTATAGAAAATTCCAATTTACATCACCACTATGTGTGCACATTAAACAATTACATCATATTTATTGAATCCCCTTATGGATAACACCCTATGGAGACTTGGTTTTATTCCAATAAATAATCAAAAAACCATACTTTCAGGTTGAATGATAATACCCAAACCATACCTTAAAAGTCTTGTGAAATTTTCCTCATAAGTACCAACATATTCATCATCTTTCTAATTTAACTCAAGGAATGTTTCCTCCATTTCCATATGAATAACATTCGGAATGTAATTATTGAAAAATAAGTTTTTAAATTCATCCCACTCCAAATATTAAATTTGTTCTTATTCTCCCATGTTCTTGATAATAGTACAATACTAATTTTATTTTCCATAAAAATGATAAACTACTAGAATAAATTTCTCATGTTTTTACCACTGATGAATAAAAATTATATTTTCAATGCTATTGATTGAGTGCTCAAATACTAGTGGATTAGTGGACCGACTAAAATAAGGTGGGAATTGTCTTATAAAGCACTCATAAAATGTTGTTCCTTATTTTATCATTTTGAATCATTATAAGATTCATATATTGAGATGTTTTATGAGTATATTAACAATATTTTTTATTCCATATATCATAATAATCAGTTTCTTAGGAGTAAAATCATTTCATTTTCTATCAAATTCATCATTAACATGATTCCTTTTGGTTCCATCTGTTGACCAAAAATAAAAATAATTTAGTGGGTAAGAATAATCATAGTATAAAACCACATAACCATGAAAAATCATTTATAGTATGTTAAAATTGTGAAACCTTCTTCTATAAAACCTTATATTTAACCTAGGTCATTCAATATCATAAACAAAAAAATTGGATTTTATAATATACTTAGACATATCCCTAGAGTTCTTACTATTGTTTTCCCATTACTATTTCCTAACATTAAATAAACCTTCCTATGATACCAAATATAAAGGTTCATACTTCTCATAGATAGATATTACATTATAATATATGGATATTCATTACATAACAATTAAATCCAAATGAAAATCATTTAGGTCTAATTTTTTTGAAGCATGGAAACATAAACAGTTAGTTCAGAAAATATATACACCACATCTGACTTATTTCTTTATAACTAGAATCCTTCTTAGATATATCATACTTAATATCTTTCTTCATAACCTAGGGAAAGGAAACGTAAGAAAAGGGTTAACTCAAACGCTCAATATGGGTAAAAAAGGGAGATATAAGTAATCAGATAAGCATAACATTATAATAAGGATATAAGAACATGATTTTAACATTTGAAAACCACACCATGTATATCAAAGATCATAATATTAATTCATGTCATAAATATTGGTAGTTCATAAGGTATGAATCAAAAATGAATCAAAGAACACGAACCATGAGATCATAATATATGCATAATACATGGAATTGTGGAATACACATAAAAATAAAAAAAATATTTATTAGTCAAGGATCATTTTCAAGGAAATCATAGTGTAATAGTTTCACACCCCAAACTATCATTTTCCTCAGGGTACACTCCCAAGACTATCATAGTGGACAATGTCCTATACTAAAATGGGTTCACTTCCCTTTCCAATCCTGTTTACCTCATGAGTTATCAATATTTAACTAATATACCCAAGGGATATATAGTTTCCACACTTCAAATAATGAAAATAATACATATGTGTGCCATAATATCATAAATAATTCATCATACTAGAACCCATAAAAATAAATGGGTTTCACAAACATTTCATATTTTCATCATAAACATAAACCATCCAGTGAAATAAAAAAGATGGTATCCTTGGATCGCATCCCCATTAAAAAATAAGTAACACCTAATAATTTCATCATATATGTAAAATGATTTTGAAACATTGATTATAATAATTCATGAGTAAATCAACCTTTCCATTTCAAAATCATTTCTTTAAAAAAAGATGTAAAATTATAATGGAAAACATTTTCCTTGAAAATAACATTGTAAAACTATAAAGTAAGCTTCCAAGAAACATTTTTCATGAATGTGAGATTTTTTTATTCTGTATAAGTTTAAATAACATTCTTTCATTGTTTTTTTTCAAGAAAGTCACAATGTACGCCATTTGGAAAATAAAAAAATATTCCCTTCAAACTGCTTTAAAAAATTAAATAATGGATAAAAATAATTTTATAAAATGATATGATAATGTTAAAAAAATATTTTACAACCTTTTATGAAAAAATTTATTTGGTAGAGAAATAATCCCTAGTTGAGACTTAATTATAAACAATCCTAAATATTGATGAGATTGTGAAATAAAAAACTTACCTTGTGTTATTCTTACTTTGAAAGCACTATAAACCCTAGAGTAATAAATTTTAATTGATTAAAATTATATACTAGATTTATTTAAATACTTATAATATCATATATTATAACTTTATAACATTTTTTATAACCCATTTTATCAATAATTCCTCATTAAAATTATTTTTATGGGTGTTAACTGTTTCACTTATCATGAGTGTTTTAGTTTAGTAATTCCGGTAAATGTACATTTATCCTAGATAAATAGACTAAAAAAGAATAAATAATAATATAAATATAATATATATTCATTATATAAATATTTATATTCATAAATAAAATTTCAAGATAGAAAAATGAATTACACTGTTCATGAAGATGATAAGTCGTACATATGCGTGAACACTATTTTCATTTTTTGACGGATAGAATGAAAGATAGTTAAATATTAATTAAAATTTATAGGATAATTATTATATCATATATATCATATAATCCATCCTCATTACCATCCATGTAAAATATAAATGAAAAAATAATCACATTACTTCATATAGGTGGTAGTCCACATGTATGAACGAATGACCTAATCGTTTCCCCATGGATGGGTTGGTGAATATGTAGATGTGATATTATTATTATAGAAGTATAATTATGTCACAAATATCATATATAAACATTAACACTATCTTAACTTCTATATATAAAATATGATGATGTAGAATGAATTGTATCACTTTGTGGAGACGATACACCATACATACACACGAGCGATACTTTTACTTCTCATTTAATGGGAAAGAGGGTTTATAACAATGTTTCAATAATACTAAAAAAATTAAGAATATTTAGTATAATTAATTTTTTATTTTATGAGAAATAACATATATTTAGAGGATGAAAATAATAGTATAAAAGAAAGTGATTGGTAAGAGAAATTACCTCTTCTTTGGAATGACTCCTTCAGATATTCTCAAAAGCTTGTTATGGTTAGTATTTTGTGAATAAAAGAACATATAAAATTTGGATATATAATTTGATAAGGTAAATTGGTATATTTTGTTCAGGATATAAGGATTCAAGTTCTTTAAAAAAGTGAGGGAGGAGGTTCCCTTTTATAATTGAGGTGAGGAACACTTTTGGAATTTCTCAAAAGATTAAATTTTAATAAATTCAACCAAAAAAAGCCTCCAAATGGACAAGTATTAGAATATAAGATAATATTTAGTTTTAATCCCATAAACCAATTTAATTTATATATGTTTTTGTGTAATTTTAAACCATATCATTTTAATTTACCCTTAGTTAGCCTATTTTAATTTTAATTATGGTAATAATTATTTTAATAAGAAATGTTGTCATTTTTTACTTATAAGGTGAAAATTATCCCATAGATATAAATTTTATGAAATTTTAGACCATATAATATTTTAATTTTTTTATTATAATATTTATATTATTTTTAAATAATTTAATAAAATATTTTTTTACAAAATAACATTATTGAAAATTTTGACACTATTCATTTCATTTACCTTTAAACACATTTAGAAAAATAGATAATTCGATTATAATTCTTTAAAGACTCCATAATATTTCATATATATCTATAATTCATGGGTTACATTAACACATTAAAATTACATCACTTAAAATATTTTAAAACCATTTGTTATGTTTTATTATTAAATGGATATATAATGCATCGGTGTGACGTAAACATTTATAGTCATTATATAATTAATAATTTATTTTAAAAATACCATTAAAATAATTTTTAAATATTAAACTAAACACTTATATTCATTCATAACTAACTTTTTCCCCTATGTGGACACATAAGAGGTATTAAAAATAAAGAGAGTGACATTTTGCAACTTTCATTGATTTAAATAATATATATGTAATTTTCATGGAAAAGTGTACATTAAACTACTCAATTTAAAGACTAAGGTGTAAGGGTACAATTATATTCATCCAATAATAATTAAGATCAACAATTATAGCCTTATCACTTATTTTTAATCTTCATTAACCCGATTTACCCTTTACCGATGTGATAAATTTTATCCCAATTGGTATTCACATTGACCGAAAATAAAAGATACCTAATTTTAAAATTGTAACCTCCTAAAAATAAATTTTTAATTCATTTTATCTAATTAAAAACTATAAATAGTGGAAATTAATTTTAAATTAAGTGTGAAAATTTGAAAAAAATTTCTTTTTATAAAAAAAATAAAATTTAAGAAAAAACATGATTTATTCTTATTCTATGTATAGAAAAATATTTGTTATATGTTTAAAAAAATTTATTTGGTAAATTATATATAAATTTCATTAAAACCATTCAATAATTGTGATTAATTTTTTTTTATAAATATACATTTAATTCATAAAAATAAATGTTCAAAAAAAAACCATTTTTATTTTCAAAATTTTTTTGTTTTAATTATAATCATTTGATAACTATTTAATTCATTTTAAAAATGTTTAGACCATATATTTTTTTATATTTTATTTACTATTCATACCCACCAATACAATGGTTATATGATAACCAATACATAATAATTTAATAATGTTATGTAGTTCGTCTAAGCTTAGTGTTGCATGTAATGCAAGCTATATAAGAAATCAAATTATTTACAGAGAATTCTTTCCTAAAAATATTATGGTGTCATATAGATCACCCTAATTATTATTTAGACATCATAATTAATAATTTTGGTTGATCAAAGACAACTTTTGAGTAGAGTTGGACTGGGTTTAAAGATACCCTTTTAGGTAATGAGATTTGTTGCGCACTCATGTTGAGAAAAATTCATGAGAGGTGATTAGGTTCTATGATCTAGGAATGATGATTCCTTTGGTTTTTGGGGAAGTACCTAGGGTGATTAGGTATTAAGACTTTATTCAATGGATATGACTCTTTGGGTTCCTATACCTATTAAAAAGTAGTTGGGTCAACACTATTATTTCAGAAAACAACGTCATATTACTTACAATTATGGAATAAATCGTGGAACATGTGTGGTTTTGGTTTTGATGAGAAGTTCTAAAGAAGATTCTGGACTAATTAGAATGAAATCCTATATATAAAAATAAACTTGGTCTTATGATTTATGACTCACATGATAATGATTCAGGTCTTGAATTGGGTGGTATGATATCATACACCCATTGTGATGGGTGCGATAAGAACAATACATGATGGTTGCATGTGGAGCTATCTAAATCATAAATATGTGAGGGTCCTTGTGTGAGATAAAGAACAATGCTTTCAAATACTTAATTAGGTCTTGTTTTCTTGGGAGCTCTGATGAAATGGATAATAACCCTCTATAGTACAGGAGATATAAAGAATGGATTAGGGGTGGTGGAATAACCAACTTGGATTATCCTGTTCATGTTTTAACTGGATGGATATCATTGTTTATTATGAGTGACACATGTTTGTAAATGGAACATATTTAGGTTTTACTTGAGGAGCATCATAATGTAATCCATATGTTGGGGAGTTCATGATATGTCGTTTGATGGTCATGAAACTTTTCATAAGTTGGAATTTGGCATTTTCTGTGGGAACTGTTCTCAAGAATTAGGAATGGGTGATGTTTTGATGTTGTGGGTTGAAGTCTAGGATGATAATTTTTTACCATGAAAGACTTTTCATTCATTTATGTAAAGAGCATGGTCTGTGGAACTTTGAGTTCTTCTTCAGGGTAATGATCAGGGGACTCCAACGATGGGGAGTACCAAATCGGTTATGGTTAAATGTCCCCATATGTTGGGATTGTTGTGAGAATCATGGAGTGATCATTAGGAAATCAAGATAGAGTAGTTGTGTAGATTCTCAGGATGACGGAATGTATGATATTTGTACACTAAGGATTCTTAGGGATGAGAAGGGTTATGTTGGGGTGGTAGTAATGATCCATGTTTTTTATTCAAAAATTGTGAAGAAATTTGAATTTTAACTTTTGGATATGGTGTGGGATAAAATGATATTTTCCCCTTGGATAAGATCTTTTATGATATTTATGATCAATATATTGATCCTAAAATAGGGTGTTTAATTTAGAACGTGAATTTGGTGGAAATATGAGTTGTTTGAATTTTTATTGAATAGTAAATATCGAAAATTGTTATTTTCACATATTCGTTCAGTGATATATTTTGAATGGATAATTATATTGAGATTATATCTATATCATGGATTCTTTAATGAGAGTTTCTCCTAGATAAGACATAAAATCATGTCAAGCATTGTGGTCGGGTGCATGAGCCATTTTCTTTTACTTTTACTCTTATTAATTTTCTTTTATCATTTTCTTATTCTCCTACCTTTGGCTTATCACAAACACCCACTATAATATTCCACTTTTCATAACCTTGAGAGAAATAGTAGAGCTAGAGAGGGGGGAGGGGGAGAAGAGAGGTTCCACCGTGGATCTTGGGAGGAGTTAGATCATCATGTGGTAGTTACAAATCTTAGATATGGGTGAAGATTTTATGAATTATACCCAAATGTTTCCAATTTTTATGTTTTTATGTAAATGCCCATATATTAACCAGTTTCTAGTTTTAAAGAACTTTTATGAATACTAAGGAACTACATGGGATTGTTTTTTGATTCTCAGATACACCCATTATAAGATTACCCTTTTTAGATGTACATGTTGTGTACTATGAGTACACTCCATGTATTAGTACATTCCCATGAAGATAAGTACATTGAAATATGGATATTTCATAACTATATATCATGTACCCCAAGTACATGCCATGCAGTCATACTCAGCCATGTAGCTAGGTACATGGCCAAATAGCCAGTGCAAGGGAATATGGTCATGTAGGGTACATAGTCAGCCCTTATGTGGGTTACAAATCATGTAGACATATATGGCCAATAATGACACATAGATAGTCCTTGTGAGGTCCATAGGTAGGTACCCCATGAAGGGTATACATCATTTACATGTAATACATGTGGTGTAATCAGGTTTTACATGCCAGGTCTATCTAAAGTACATCCCTAGGATGGGATTTGAGAGTACACACTATGCACATGGGTATATATGTCATGTAATTCTTCATTTCTACCATTGAAAGGTATTTTCATGTTTTTACATCCTATTGTTTTATTTACACATAATAGTTGTCCATTTTGAGAATTTTTCATACACATCACGATGGTGGAACCCTTAGGGTTATTTTAGGACTCTTAAGAGAAGTTTTAGGGTGATCTCAACATACTAGAGAGATTATTCCCCCAGTTAATATTTTTTGTTATCTCTTGAGTGTGATAACTAGGATGAGACCCACATGAGAGTCACATTAATGGGTTAGTGGACTTTTCATAGGTTTTCTGAGGTCCCTGTATGGGGTATCTTGAAAATGTCATTGGTTAGAAGGACTAATAGGAGACTTTAAGAAGTGGATAAGTTGGGCATTTAGGCCAATGTAGTTTGGAACCTTGATCTGATATGGGATATGATTTATCTCTTTAGACTAATTTCAATGTTTCTTATCCATTGAGGACATGTCCCTTATGAGGTTTTCCCTTTTGATATGTATGTTCGTGAGATTTTAAAGATGGGGTTGTGGGATGTGTTTACCCAGGTGAGGGGTTTTTTCCTAATAGAATAGTCTCACTTAGATTATCCTCTGATGGATGCCTATACTTTCATACTTTTCCATGGATACCAAGAGGTATTTCATTTTTTATTTTCTAACCTAGAGGATCCCTTTTGGGATTCCACTTCTTATTTTTATTTTTGAGGGTCCTAAGAGTGATTCGTTAGCCTTACCTACTATGTTGGGGATATAAAGTGGGATTTATTAGTAAAGTAATGAATTAGAAGATCCTAAGAAGGATTCCTTAACTTATGTGTAGACTTCGAGGACCCTAAGTAGTTTTACTCTCATATATATTGATCTAGGGGACCCCTGGGGGGCATAGTGATCGACCGACCATATAATACTGCATTGTGGGTTAGGGTAGAGATGATAGTTGGTGTGACATTATAATTTTACCAAACATGTAATTTTATGATGATGTTGTAGTATTTATGGGTTTAGGCATTCAACCACCATCACTATTTATTTGTGGATTCACATGGAACTCTTGATGCAATAGTGATCTCAAAAGGTATTTCCTAGTACCAAGACAAGAAGATTGGTGGGATACGATATATGTTTAGGATTCCCAAACATACATCCTGGGATATAGGTTTTGAGAGATAATTGGGTTACTTATATAGAATGGATTGGATGGACTCGTAAGTTAAATAAAATTATATTATTCCTTGAGTGATACATGAGTTCCTTATATATAATTCCTTAGATGGGATCATAGGTTAAACACAATTATACTATTCCATGAGTGACACATGGGTTCCTTAAAAATAATACATTGGATGGGATTATGGATTGAAATGAATCGTATTATGTCTCGAGTGATAACTGGTTTTTTAATAAAGAATGACTTGGACAATATTATAAGTTAAATGAAATTACGAACAACCTTGATAGATACATGGGTTCCTTATATGGAATTCATTGGATGAGCTCATATGTAAAATGAAATTATATTATCCCATGAGCGATACATGGATTCCATATATGGAATACCATTGATGGGATTATAGGTAAAATGAAATTATATTATTCCTTGATAGATACATGGGTTCCTTATATGTAATTCCTTGGATGGGCTCATGGGTGAAATGAAATAATATTATCCCCCAAGAGATACCTGTGATCCTTATATGAAATTCCTTAGATGGGATCATAAGTTAAATGAAATTTTAAAAATCCTTCATCGATACATGGGTTCCTTATATAGAATTCCATGGAAGGGATCATTGGTAAAATGTAATTATATCATCTATATTTTTATGTGGATATTTTATATTACATTTTTATATATTGTTACAATGGTTATACGCCTTGGGTCTTAAGCCTTTATCATTTAACATGTCCAATTCTCATAGATATTCCAGCACTGGACAATGTACTTATTGTTTTTTAGGGTCATGGACCAAGGGATTTATAGGTTTATACACACCTTGAGTGGTATGACATCTCACCCAATTCCCTATTCATGAGAAGTACAGTTGGCTGGGATCACAAGACCAATGATCGAATATGGTTTTACTTTATTGATTTTATTCAACTGTGCGTCAACTAGGTTGTGCATATTATAAGAGCATGCACTTATGATAGAAGATTATAAGTTTTCCACTTGGGATGGCCAATTAGGGATTTATTTCTCACCCCTCAAATGTGACCCTCAGTGTGTATGAATAACTTATGTCTTCTTTAAGGATGTCCACAAATACATGATGGATATCCTAAGGCCTAGTGTTGAATGATTTAATTCTACCACTAGAGGGGATGCTTATGATCATGATATAGTAGCTCAGTAGTGTCTTGGGGAATAAGTTATTAGGACTAATCTGAAGATTAAAGTGGTTGTTTTCTAATATTTTATTTTGTTGTCAAGGAATGTTTTTAAAGAAATAAAATTAATTCACTTAATATTTGGTGGTTATTTTCAAAAGAATCAAAATTTTGTTCTCTAAAAAACTAGACTCACTTTTTCTATCGCAACAAGAAGATTAAATGGTTTTGATCAGACTCACCCTAGGTTCGATATGGGAGATGATCATAATGGGGAATTTTTTTCCATCATATTCACTCCAGATTCAATATAAAAGAAGATATTATTTTGATGAATTGTAAGAGTCTGCATGGCTATAATGAAATTAAATCTAATGATTTTTTTATGATTTTTATTTCACAAATCATATGTTATTTGGGGAAATTATGATGAAAGCTTGGTTAAAGAATGGGGGAGTGAAAAATATTCAGGTCAATTGTTTTTTGAGAAAACAATGTTTCTAAGAATCATACTCAAGATATAATATAAAGGATAATCATATCTAGGCCAATCGTACCCATTCAAATCGGATTCAGACTGAGAAAGTAAGAAAGAAGTCACTGAGGATCATAATTATAATAATCATACTAGGAATGATCATAATAAGGAACTATTTCATCTAATCATCCATCGTATGCATAAGAAAACTTTCATACCCAAGATAACTATACTCAGGCTTCATAGCATCTGATCATTTATCATATGCATAAGAAAACTTTCGTACCCAGGATAATTGTACTAAGGTTGAGAAAGAAAATGATCATACCTTATATAATCATATTCAAAATGATCATACCCAGAAATGATTATATCCAGAACAATAATATTCTAAATGATCGTATCTAGAACATTCATATTCATAATGATCGTATCTAGGCCAATTGTGATCAGAAAGATCGTACTCTAGACAATCTCACTCAAACTAAGATGGATGGTTGATTGAATTAGTGAAGCAAGAGATAGATGAACTCTAATTTGTTTTCAAATGTCTTTAACAAGTGGTTTAATAGTTTAAATACTCTTTTTTATATTTTAAGTTAGTTTTTCAATTGGGTAAAGATAATCGGATAATAATAAGTTTTTTCTCTCAACTAGGTTAAGAGAAAAAGTGAAGAAATGAAAGAGATGATGTGTATTTCAATTCGGTCAAGAGCCTTTGTGTCAGAGTTGAATTGTTTTATATATTCAACTATTTCAATGGAATAATTGAAGAAGTAATAGGGGTTTAATGAATATATTTCTGAATGAATTATCAAGGGGGAGCTCTACATTCAAATTAATGATTGTATTCATCATTTATAAGTGGTATCCATTTCTTTATAAATTTATATTCAATTGATACAGAGCTTTGTAATGAAGAAATCAGATTCAGAAAATCAGAATCATATATTGAAATCATATTGGCTATTGAAATTCAATTTTGAATAAGAGGTGAAGATTTTATAATAATCGATATGTTTTGAGATGATTTTATGAAGTCATAATTCACTCTATATTTTGGGGAAAATTGAGATTAAGGTGTTTTTCTAAGTGGAAAATTTTTAGGGATTCCTGCCAATGAAGATCGATGGTTACCTATAAAAGGTTAAAAATACATTGTACTTTTCTGAAGAATAATTTATTATTCATGAGAGAGACGATTATCATTTTAGAGAGAAGAAGAAGTTTCCGTATTCACTTGTATTGAAGAAGTTTTTACGGATTTAAGTGAAAGAGAAGAGGCAAGATCACAACGTTGTATTCAGCTGATCGTCATACTATGAGATTATCATATTTAGTTGATTACCATATTCATCTTGTCAATCATATTCAATTGATAATCATAACAGGATAGATTAATCGGATCAAGATTTCTGTATTGGGTTTTCCATACTGAGAAAGAATTTTACTGAGTTTTTTGTACTCAGAATTGAAGTGGTGTCGATTCATCACTACCATATACCATAAATTTTTTTTATTGGGTAGAATCATACCATGAAGTATCATATTAAGAAGAATCATATTAGAGAGAATTTTACTCAGAGGAATCAGATTGAAAAAAATAGATTGGGAATATCAGATTTGGTTTTTCCATAACAAAGTCTAATAAGTTCTTACCATCTTCTGGGTAAGGAATTGAAGAAATATTTCTAATTAAATAAATTTATATAATTGAAAATAAGCACATGTAACATTAGTTTTTACACAATCATTGTATTACCTATTTGTTCTAAGAGGGTGCACACGCACTATTAGAATTGTTTACATAGTGCTACATGAGTGAAAGTGTATATACTACTCATTGTAGTACGAGGATTATTTTCTAGTGGACGGTGTGGTATTAGATTACTTTCAAACCATACAAATGATATAGCTATTCTTATTGAATACTAAACCATGTAAATAATTGTGTTCCTTTAGATGTGTGGTTGTATTGTTTTCATTAGGAAATTTACTCTTTAACAGGTGGAGAATTTTGTTTCAAGGAAACATAAAAGAAAAAGTATCATTGACTCACCCATCCCCCTCCTAGTGATACAATAATCTTGAATGGGCACTTTAATGTGGTATAAGATGGTAGATTCCTTTTGTTAATTATTTTATGATAAAGAATTTGAATTATGTGAATAGTAAAGGTATTGTGGTCTTTGATGGAAAGAATTATCATATCTGGAAACATATAATGTTGCGATATCTAATGTCTATTATATATGATGTTCTTGAAGAAACAACATTTGGGTTTCTTCCTATTGATTTTAAAACTTATCTTACATCTATTGATAAGAAAATTTTTTAGAATGATGGAATATCCAAGAATGTTCTATTATCATCACTTTTAGAATGTTAATTTTTAAGAGTGAAAGTTGTTTCCACATCCAAAGGTATATTGGATAAATTTAAAAACATATATGAATTCAATACAAAAGTTAAGAAGGAAAAAATAAAAATATGGATATTGAAATATGAAGATTTTAAGATGGGTGAACATGAATATTTTGGGGACTTATTTACCAGGTTAAAAGACATTGTGAGTACTATCAGATGTCTTGGTGAAAATTTAGATGATCCTATAGTGGTTAAAAACAATTTGAGAATCCTTCCCAATAAGTCTGATGAAAAAGATTATTCATTTGAATAGAGATATCCTGATACATTATCTCTTTATTACATGGATAAAAATATCATTACATATGAAATAAGAAGGGAGAAATCTATCAAAAGAAAACTACAATTGATAGAGAAATGTATTTCAAGGCAATAAAGAAAGAAAATTCAAAGAAGATTCTTATTGAGGATGAAGCTAGAAAATCTAATTCTGAAGATGAGGTATATAAAAATATTGACAATATTTTATCCTTGTTTTTTAAAAATGTAAAAAAAGGTATATAGAAATACAAAGGGAAAAATCAATTGATTTTTTTTGAATATAGATCCATTGGACCCTTTACTACACATTATCCTTGAAGAAATAAAGAAGAATAGTAAAGAAGAAGAGATAAATACATGAATATCATGGGAGAGACATGGTAAAAAATGAAAATTGTATTCCATAGGGAATGATAGAAAATTCTTCAAATGTAAAAGAAGAAGCTTATTATCTAAAGAAGAAGATGAAGAAGTTAGTGATGTTGAATCCAAAAAATCAGTTGAGTATGGTATTGAAAATACTTTTATTGCAATATTTAATGATGAAGAATTCGAAAGAAGTAGTTCTGAAGGAGAAGAAACTCAACTTGAATATCATTTGAAATAATAGTTGAAAGAATGTCTGAGAAAGATCATAAGTCTTGAAAAGAAAAAAAAAACGTTGGAAGATTAATGATCTTCAATAAGAAATCAAGAATGTTTTACTGATGAGAAGGTAAGGCTTTTAAAGACTTAGAAATTTCAAGAAATTTTTTTCTTAAATTATTTGGGATTTTACGAGTACGCAGTTTTTGACAGCACCTGATTCCGAGGCCCAGTGTGCCCAGAATAATTTTATGAAGTTTAGCTTGGGTACATTCAGTGAATGAATGAGCGGGTTTTTATATCTTTTGAACCGTTACTCGAAATAAAAATCTGAGGGCACTGATGAACTCGCAACACCGATAATTTCTTAAGGGGACCTTTACCGCAGTTGCATTTTAAGTGGGTTGGGAATTAATTTTTGGGGAAATAGTTTAAAATAAATAAAATTGGTGGCAAAATTTTATTTTTATGGTTGGTTGTTAATTCCTACCAAGGGGAGTTGAAGGTGGGCCCACACCCACATAACCTCCCATGGGAGGATATTTGTGGGGTGGATCCCACACATAACCTATACTATTCATCTCCCATAACCCTTTAAAACACCCCTTCTTTATTTTGTTAACTCCCCTTAAATGTGAGACCACTCACCTCCTCCTCTCTCCCTCTTTAACCCTTGCCAACCCATTAATTTAATGAATTCAACCACTTTAATTAATTTGATTAAGGGTTTTGAATTTTGAAATTTAAATTACTTGTGTAATTAAAATAATATAATTAGCCGATTATTTTACTTTAGCACATGTTGGGTTGGGAGAAAATGTTGGGAGATCTTGTGTAAAAATGATAAGGAGGTTTCTCTTTCGAAGAACTTCATCCTCAAAAAAGAACATCAACTCTTCGACGAAGAACATCGAATCGGCGACCCTGGTTTCTCTGTACTCTTCTTCCTCCACGGAAAGGGAGGAGACACCGATGCAGGAACTCGCCAACGACGTCACATCTTTCAATATTCTCTCCGTGAAAAAAAGGGGAGACAACGTTTCCTCTTCAGATGCTCTCCGTCAACGTCTACGAATCTTCACCTCACGATGCCATCAACCGCGACACCGACATTCGTCATATTTTACCGAGTTAGGGGTTAAGTTCAATTTTAATGGATTAAAATTGTGCTTTGGATTGTCATTGAGCATCTCATTTACGTTGGCCGAATGATATCGTTTTACGCGGAGGGTGCGGGCTGAACACACATGGCCCGACAACCCTCCGTTGTTCTTGTTTGTTAATTTAGAATTTTCAATTGATGGAGGAGGAAGCATGACGCCATAGCACTATGCCAGGAATGTGGCGAAGGGAACCGGTGCCATCACGCCGGTTGTGTGGAAAGAACCGCGACCCGCTACACGGGCCGCTTCGGCGAAAAAACCGTCCGGCCCGTCGGCCGGCCTGGCGGAGCTGGACCGCGGTGCCGGGAGGGCACCACACTGGAGAATGGCGGCCCGCCCATGCGGGCCTCGTGCGCAGAAGACCGATCGGTTCAGGGATGGGGGCACCACCTGGCACCGCTGGTGCAGAAGACCGGGGGGGGGGGGGCACTCCCCCCTAGAGCCCGTTCGGCTTCGTCCGAGCTGCTTGGCCAGCCGGCCGAGCCAGCCGGGCTATGCACCCAGCCGGGCCGGGCCGAGCCGGGCCGCGCCGAGCTGGGCCGCACCGATCAGGGCCATGCCGGGCCGGTCCGCACCCCGCCGGGCCGGGCTACGCCCCACTGGGCCTGACCGCGCCACTTCGGGTCGGGCCACACTACTTCGGGCTGGGCCGCGTCCCTTCGGGCTGAGTTTTGTAATTCTTCAGACTGGTCTGACACCCCTGCTGGGTCGGACCCGTCAAACTGGGTTAACCTGACCCGTCGGCCCACTGGGCTAAACGGGCTGGGGCCCTTTATTCACATAAACGTGAATAACTTAGGGACCGCGCAACCGATCAACATGCCGTCTACGGTACTGGGACTCTTTCAATGAGATGTCGATTTTACGATACTCTAAGTGAGTTTCGGATGAATTTGGATATCAGTCGGGATTGAAATGAGCGTATTTCTAACCGAGCCCCTAGGATGGAAAAACCAATATCTTTTAGACCGGGCGTCTGATTGATGTGTCGTATATTGCATTGAGTTACTAATGACGAGACGGAACTTTGGGATGCATCAACTCTGGACTTCGTGATAGTTGATGTATCGAACCCCTTGGATAGTGGAGCGGACCCTCCTGAAATTGAGCGTGCTGCGTGCGAGAACCCTAGAGCTGGCTGCGACTGTGACGATGATGACGACTGTACTTGGATCCTACGTGGGTTCGGCTGCGAGGACGACTGTACTTGGATCCTCTATGGGTTCAGCAGCGATGACGACTGTACTTGGATCCTACGTGGGTTTAGCAGCGATGGTTACTGTACTTGGTTCCAATGTGGGTTCGGCAGTGACGACTTCTGTACATGGATACTACGTGGGTTCGGCAGGGGAGATGATTCAGAGGATACATATATCATCTCCACCCCTCTTCGTGAGTAGTATACCTGTGTGAGCTGAGTCTTGACTTTCAATAATTATCATCGATATGATTAACTTGCTTTCCTATGTGGACAGGGTTGTACTTGGGCTCAGGAGTTGGAGCCGAACTGGAATTGATGACTTAGGTATATGTATGGGAATATACCTAAGTAGTGTTGGTTGATACTTAATTTTGTATTATTCCTTTGTGGTTTATTCCTTTTTGGATTCTGGGGGACCTTCGAGAGTCTCAGGGTCCCTACTAAGTATCTAATACTCACTCCTGCACGGGCTATACCCGCACTACATTGTGTTGGATGTAGACGACAGAAAACACTGATCGAGGTGGAGTCTTGTGGGGCGGGATGGTACCTGGAGGTGGACCACTTGGCGGGACGTACTCAGAGAGGGAGGCCAAACCTGAGGAGCCGACGATACTATCCGTACCCACCCTTCAGGTGGGAAGTCCAGAGGACGACTTGGTGGTTGCTTCTTTACTTTTCAGCTGTTGTACTTTCTTCCTCATTTGTATTGTACTTACAGTTGGGTCTGTATACCGGCCCATTTACTTTCCAGCACTTACTTTTGTACTCAATTTACTTAGTGTTTACTTCATCTTGCATACTCTGTTGTTTTGGTTTACTTATATAAAGGCAATGCCTTCCCCTTTATCGGGATTTACGCCTTTGGTGCTAGTCGCCAGCACCTGGCCTATGGAAGGTGGGCTTGGGGTAGTCACAGCACGGGCCCCGAGGACGGGTCATGAAAAATTGGTATCAGAGGAGTCGATTCTACCGCAGAACTCAGGACTCTGATATTTTATTTCTGTTAAGCAATAGTGTTAAGAGTATTGAGTGTGGTTATCAGTCCAGGGAGTCCAGTGTTGGTGCGACAGCCGACGTACCCATACACCAGGACCCTAACTTCTGTTTTCCTACTCAATGAACGAAAACATTGATTTCATGAGTGTTTCAAAAGTTTTCATTATGATTACTTTGTGTCATCTCACCAGGTATACTGTATTAATAGTGGCACACCTATTTCTTTTTAGGATGGCCCCACGATGGTAGCCATCTAGGGTTCCCAGTTACGTGCGATATGGCAGCCCACCGAGCGACGAGGCCTCGGTGCAGGGCCCCATTACAGCGGAAGCACCGGCAGTACCTCTACCCCCGGGGCCACCAATACCACCAGCCCCTACAGCAAAGAGTGCACATCTTCTGAGTGCGCTGCATAAGTTTCAACGATAGAGTACACCCAGGCTCCGTGGAGAGACGAACCCTCAGGCAGCCGAAGATTGGCTGGAGGCTATTGTCCGAGTCTATAGATTGGTAGGGATGCCAACGGACCTTATGGTGATCCTTTCGGCGTGTCTAATACACGCAGAAGCAGGTATATGGTGGATCCTGATGCTCCGGGTGCACGATGAGGACTTTCTACTATGGACGGATTTCGAGAGCCTCTTTCATTCAAATTTCGTTCTAGCCCCCCTCCGTGCAGTGCGCATTCAGAAGTTACTACAGCTACGGCATGACAGCATGACTATGGCCCAGTACTCGGAGAGATTTACCGACCTCTCTCTCTACTCCATAGACAAGGTACGGGACCCATTCTTCTAGGACCAGACCTTCGAGCAGGGACTGAGGCATGAGATTAAGGCTTCGATGATCTATCTCAGCATTCCGACGCAGGCATGAGTATTGGATCGAGCCCTTCTTGTAGAGAGCTTCCTTGCTGAGCCTACACCAACAGTGAGTCCTATCGCAGGACGACACCTAGCAGAGTCTTCTTCAGCCGGCAGTAGACAGATGATGTAAAGGTCCAAGCGGACCAGGCCATCTGGTGGGTGACCTCAGGATACTGGTTTGGATGTGCGGGGCACACGCACTAGATCCAGTCATACGAGAATCAAGCAGTGCTATGGATGCGGCGGGCAGGGCCACATGGCTCGTGACTGCCTGACCCACCATGCAGAGGAGAATTAGAGAGTTAAGGGACCACCTAGGCAGAGGTAGAGGTTTGACCGTGGCGGTCCGCAGGGAGCAGGTGGACGAGGCAGAGGAGCTGTCCGAGCAGCGGGTGGTGGGAGAAGCTTTGAGGCTCTACCACCACCACCACCAGAAGGTCCACCCCAACCACAGGTAGCTGGAACCCGCTGAGCTTCGAGAGATTCTGGAACAGCTGGAGGACTTGCAGGGAAAGGGATTCGTCTGACCCCGTGTTTCACCCTGGGCTTCTCCGATTTTATTCGCCAAGAAGGCAGATGGGAGCATAAGACTATGTGTCGATTACCATCACATGAATCAGGTGACTGCAAAGAACAAGTATCCACTCTCGAGGATAGACAACCTCTTTGATCAGATCAAGGGGGCATGATGGTTCTCGAAGATAGACCTTAGGTCAGGCTATCATCAGCTCAGAGTTCGAGATGAGGATGTGCAGAAGATGGCCTTCAAGTGTTGGTATGGCCACTATGAGTTCATGGTTATGCCTTTCGGCGTAACCAATGCTCCAGTAGTTTTCATGAGTCTCATGAAAAGGATCTTCCATCCTTACCTTGATCGATATGTCATAGTCTTTATCGAAGACATACTGATTTACTCGACTACTAAGGAGGAGCACGCCTACCACTTGGGGGTTGTACTAGACACCCTCTGAGAGAACCAGATATATGGTATGCTTTATAAGTGTGAGTTCTGGATTTGAGAGGTCCACTTCTTAGGGTACGTCATCTATGATGTTGGAGTTGCTGTGGATCCTGTGAAGATCGAGGCAGTACTTGCTTGGGATCCACCTAGTAGCATGAAGGAGGTGTGGAGTTTCCTAGGTCTGGCTGGGTACTATCAAAGACTTTTTCCAGAATTCTCTATAGTTATAGTACCGCTTTAAGAATTGACAAATAAGGGGAAACCCTTCGTGTGGTCAAATAGATATCAGCAGAGCTTCCAGGAGCTGAGGAAGAGTTTGACCAGTGCACCCATCTTGAGGCTACTAGAGGAGGGCGTAGGGTACGTAGTTTACTGCGATGCGTCAGGGACCAGAATCAGGTGTGTTCTGATGCAGGAGCGGGCAGTGATCACCTATGGTTCACGACAGTTGAGGCAACACGAGAATAACTATGCTACCCATGACCTGGAGTTAGCAGTAGTGGTCTTCGCATTGAAGATGTGGAAGTATTGTCTGATGGGAGAGCGATTTACAGTATATTCTGACCACCAGAGTATCAGGTACGTCTTCCCACAGAAGGACCTGAACCTAAGATAGCGGCGATGGCTCGAGCTCCTCTAGGACTATGTATTTGAGATAGTCTATACTCCTGGGAAGGGAAACGTAGTAGCTGATGCTCTCAGCAGAAGATCGGGTATTAAGCTACTTGGAGATGCGATGAAGTAGCTAGCCGTGTTGCAGATATCCTTCATGGATAGAGATGGAAAAACCTTTCTACAGTCGCTCATAGTCACTCCTCCACTACTTCAGCGGGTCAGAGAGGCACATCGTGGGGACGTTGACTTTGAGACGCGACATGCTCATATTTCCACAAGGCAGGTGCCTGATGGATTTTATGAAGGAGCAGAGCATGTCATACACTTCAGGGGACGTACCATGGTACCAGTTTCATTACAGGAGGAGGTGATGAGGGAGTTTCACACTTCCCCATTGGTGGTACATACAGGATTAGCAATGATGTACCAGGATCTCAGATGACAGCACTAGTGGCCAGGTATGAAGAAGGCTGTGGTTGAGTTCGTTTCTCGATGCCACACCTGTCAGCAGGTGAAGGCGGAGCACTAGGTTCCGGAAAGCTTAGTGCATCCCTTAGAGGTCCCGGAGTGGAAGTGGGACATGATATCCATGGATTTTGTGACGGGACTCCCACGTACTTCTTGAGGACACGACTCCATTTGGGTGATTGCATACCGACTCATCAAGTCGGCCCAATTCCTACCTATCAGAGAGTAGGGCTCAGTGGAGATCTTGGGATGCCTCTATGTTCAGGAGATCATACGGATTCATGGTGTGCCATCATCTATCGTCTCCGATCGAGATGCTCGATTTCCTTCCTGGCTTTGGAAGGGGTTGTAGGAGCCGTTTGGGGCGCAGCTACGCCTGAGCACCGCCTTTCATCCTCAGACAGATGGCCATACGGAGAGGACCATTCAGACACTCGAGGACATGCTCCGTGCATGCGTCCTTGACTTTGGTCCCAGCTAGGAGGATCACCTACCCTCGGTGGAGTTTACATACAAGAACAGCTACCACTCCACCATCGAGATGAAACCATATGAGGCATTGTACGACCGACCATGCAGATCACCTCTGTGCTGGAATCACCCTGTGGAGTTAGCACTTGTTGGACCATAGATGGTCCAAGCTATGAAAAAGAATGTGCATATCATCCAGGAGCAGATGACGACTGCACAGAGTAGAAAGAAGTCCTATGTTGATAGGAGGCGGAGACCACTGGAGTTTGAGGATGGAGATCACTTTTTCTTATAGGTCTCACCTCGATGTGGATTACGGTGATTTGTCCGGGGTGGAATGTTATCTCTGCGCTTCATCGGACCATTCCAGGTTCTTAGCAGGATAGGAGAGGTGGCTTATCACCTTTCCCTTCCAACTCAGTTGCACCGGGTGCACGGAGTCTTCCACGTATCTCAGCTGTGGATATACATGAACGAACCAACACATATCATCGACCATAGGTAGATGGACATTGATGATGGGGCAGCATTTGCAGAGGTCCCAGTGGAGATCGAGTATCGACAGGAGCGGGTCCTACGTGGATGGTCGATTCTTCTAGTGCGCATCAGGTGGCAGCACGGGAACCTCCAGGAGAGTACATGGGAGCGGGAGGCTCATATGTGTGCACAATACCATAATTTGTTTCCCTAGTTTTTTTTTGTAGCTTTACGTGGACGTAAATCCCTGAGGTGGGAGTAATGTAAAGTCCTAGAAATTTCAAGGAATTTTTTTTATTAAATTCTTTACGATTTTACAAGTACGCAGTTTCTGACGGCACCTGATTCCAAGGCCCTGTGTGCCCGGAATAATTTTATGAATTTTAGCTCAGGTACGTTCAGTGAACGAACGAGCAGGTTTTTCTATATTTGAACCGGTACTCGGAATCGAAATTTGAGGGCACTGATGATCTCACAATGCCGGTAATTTCTTAAGGGGACCTTTACCGCAGTTGCGTTTTAAGCGGGTTGAGAAATAATTTTTGGGGAAATAGTTAAAAATAAATAAAATTGCTGGCACAATTTTATTTTAATGGTTGGTTGTTAATTCCTCCCAAGGGGAGTTGAAGGTGGGACCACACACACATAACATCCCACGGGAGGATATTTGTGGGGTGGATCCCACACGTAACCTAAACTATTCATCTCCCATAACACCTTAAAACCCCCAATCTTTATTTTGTTAACTACCCTTAAATGTGAGACCACTCACCTCCTCTTCTCTCCCTCTTTAACACTTGCCAACCCATTAATTTAATGAATTAAACCAATTTAATTAATTTGATTAAGTGTTTTGAATTTTTAAATTTAAATTACTTGTGTTAATAAAATAATATCATTAGTCTATTATTTTACTTTAGCACATGTTGGGTTGGGAGAAATTGGTGGGAGCTCTTGTGTAAAAAGGATAAGGAAGTTTCTCTTTGGAAGAACTTCATCCTCAATGAAGAACGTCAACTCTTCGATGAAGGAAATTGACTCAGCGACCCCAGTTTCTCTGTCCACTTCTTCCTACGCGACAAGGGAGGAGACAATGACGCAGGAACTTGCCAACGATGTCACACCTTTCAATCTTCTCTCCATGACAGAAAGGGGAGACACCATTTCCTCCTCGGACGCTCTCCGTCGATGTCTACGAATCTTCACCTCGTGATTCCGTCAACCGAGACACCGACGTTTGTTATCTTTTACCGAGGTAGGGTTTATGTTCAATTTTATAGGATTAAAATTGTGCTTTGGTTTTACGTTGAACATCTCGTTTACCTTAGTCGATTGCTATCATTTTACATAGAGGGTGCGGGCTGAACGAACATGGCCCGACAACCCTCCGATGTTCTCGTTTATTAATTTATAATTGGAAATTGATAGCAGAGGAAGAACGACGTCGCCGTGCCATGCCGGGAACGTGGCGAATTGAACCGGTGCCATCGTGCCGGTTGTGCGGAATGAACTGCGGCCCGCTACATGGTTCGCTTCGGGCCGGGCCGTGCCACTTCGGGCCGGGCCGCGTCCCTTCGGGCCAAGATTTGTAATTCTTCGGGCCGGTCCAACACCCCTGCTGGGTCGGACTCATCAAATTGGGTTAACCTGACCCGTCGGCCCACTGGGCTAAACGGGTCGGGCCCTGTTATTCACATAAACACGAATAACTTAAGGACCGCACGACCGATCGACGCGCCGTCTACGGCACTGGGACTCTTTCCACAAGACGGTCCTTTTGCGCTACTCTAAGTGAGTTTCAGATGAATTTGGATATCATCCGGGTTAGAAACGAGCGTATTTCTAACTGGGCCCCTGGGACGGAAAACCAAATATCTCTCAGACCAGGCGTCCGATTGACGTGCCGTCTGTTGCGTTGAGTTCCTAATGACGAGACGGAACTTTGGGATACATAAAATCTGGACTTCGTGAAAGTTGATGTATTGAACCCCTTGGCTCATGGAGCAGACCCTCCCAGAATCGAGCGTGTTGTGTGTGGGAACCCTAGAGCTGGCTGCAACTACGACGACGATGATGACTATACTTAGATCCTACGTGGGTTCGGCAGCGAGGACGACTATACTTGGATCCCCCATGGGTTCGGTAGAGATGACGAATTTACTTGGATCCTACGTGGGTTCGACAGCAATGGTTACTGTACTTGGATCCTACGTGGGTTTAGCAGCGACGACTTCTGTACTTGGATCCTACGTGGGTTCGACAGGGGAGATGATTCAGAGGCTACATCTGCCATATCCACCCCTCTTCGTGAGTAGTATACATGTGCGAGATGAGTCTTGACTTTAAATCATTATCATCGATATGATTGACTTTCTTTCCTATGTGGACTAGGTTGTGCTTTCCTGTGTGGACTGGGTTGTACTTGGACTCGGGAGTTGGAGCCGAACTGGAAGTGATGACTTAGGTATATGTATGGGAATATACCTAAGTAGTGTTGGTTGATACTTTGTGCTGTATTATTCCTTTTTGGTTTATTCCTTTGTGGATTTTGGGGGACCTTCGGGAGCCTCATGGTCCGTACTGAGTATCATATACTCACCCCTGCACGGGATATGTCCGCATTACATTGTGTTGGATGCAGACGAAAGACAACACTGATCGAGGTGGAGTCTTGTGGAGAGGGACGGTACCTGGAGGTGGACCACTTGGCAGGATGTACTCAGAGCGGATGGATGGACCCTAGGAGCCGATGAGACTATCTATATCCACCCTTCAGGTGGGAATTCTGGGGGATGACTTGGTGGTTGTTTCTTTACTTTTTCGCTGTTGTTCTTTCTTTCTTAGTTGTACTGTACTTTTAGTTGGGTTTGTATACCAGCCCATTTAGTTTCCAGCACTTACTTTTGTACTCAGTTTACTTAGTGTTTACTTCATCTTGCATACTCTGTTGTGTTTGTTTACATATATAAAGGCAATGCCTTCCGTTTTATCGGGATTTATGTTTTTGGTGCTAGTCGCCAGCCCCTGGCCTATGGAAGGCGGGATTGGGGTAGTCACGGAACAGTCCCCAAGGATGGGTCGTGACAAGGCTGATAAAAGAGATCGACTACTTCAATAAATCTCTTAAAGTATAAAATAATTATAATGAGCATCCGGAGGTAAAGTTGAAGGAAAAACCAGAAGAGCTGAAATTTTTCAAAAAAAAATCTCTAAATCTGAATTGAGAAATATATGTTTCCAAAAATCTATTACCGAATTTGGTGAAAGTTATCATAATGAGAAACCAAAGAATGTTAATCAAAAGATACCTTAAAAGGTTGAGGAGAAATATGGAATGGTTTCTAAAATGAATAATGTTGGGAATGTTATGTATGTGGCCAAGACCAACAAAGTCAGGAATTCATAAGCCTCAAAGAACCATGATTCTAAAAATGTTTTGAAATAATCTTTGTCTAGAAAATCTTTAAATACTTCTAATTTCAATATATATAAAAATAAAAGCTAGAATTGATTCATAATAGAAAGGTTGGTGGCTCATAAAATAAAGAGAAGAAGGTGGGTGAGAAACATATTCACAATTCCAGCCAGAATGGTAGTTCAAAAGAAAATACTCATTCTAGGAATATTACTGGTATTGTGGTGAATTTGGACATATAGAAAATATGTTCTGGTTTTACCATCAACATTAATATTATACCATAGGTTATGAAAGGAAAAGGTTGAGGGGGAGTCAATTCCATCAAAATAAGAAGTATGAGAAGTTTGTTTTGAAGAAAACATAGAAAGGGGGAGTAAAAATTGAAAATTGGTTCCAACCTTTGGAAACTATTTGTAAAAGATGTAAACAACCTATAATTCTTGAAAAAGGATGTATTTTTTGTTACTAGAACAACCAAATATTCTTAACAATCCTCCAAATATGAAGATTCTGAAATAAAAGAAATAATTAAGAGCTCTTGTTTTTGAAACCACATTGAAAGATACAAAAGGATAACACACATGGATTATTGATAGTGTTTTTTTCTTTTCATATTACAAGAGATTTGAAACTTTTTAATAATGTGAATTATTTTAAAGAAGGAACAATGAAATTTGGCAATGATAAATCCTTGAAAACCAAAGTTGTTGGATCAAACATCATCGATAAAGAAAATTTGATATCCAAGAAAGTTTTTTATATTGATGGGATGAAACAAAATTTGATAAGTGTTTCACAATTCTGAGACGAGGTTAAAAAAACCATCTTTAGAAAATATGGGGTTTTTGTGAAAAGCGGGGAGGATGGAATTATTTTTATAAAAGGCCAATATACAAAAGGAAACTTGTTTCAAGTTGGTGAATACATAACACCTGTTACATGAGTATGGTGGAAGAGAATAAATTGTGGCATAAAAGACTAGGACACATGTGTCAAATAAATATGAGCAAGTTATAAAAAAGATCTAGTTTCTGAGACATTATTTATTTTCAAGAAGAAGATATTGGTGTTGCACTATTTTTTAGGAAGGATAGATTAAAAATGTTGTGCATAAGAAAGATAAGATTTGTTCAAGACAACTCCTAGAGATGATTCATTCAAACATTTGTGGTCTAATAAGAAAACCATAAAAAATAAAGATAAGTATTTCATCACATTAATTGATGGTTTTACATGTACTACTTGTGTTATGTATATGAAACATAAATTAGATGCTTTTAAAATGTTTAAGAATTTCATAATAAATGCTTAGAAAGAATGAAAGTATTCATTGAAGAATTTGAGTACAGATAGTGGTGGTGAATAAGAAAGTGAATAATTTGAATACTATCTTCAGAATCATAGAATTCTGAATGAGTATAGTTCCCTATAATGTTCTCAACAAAATTGAATTTCTGAATGAAAGAATAAAAGTACGGTGGAAATGGGAATAACTATGTTACCTGAACGTGGTATTTCTCATTACGTTTGGAGGCAATCCATGAGTAGTACAATTTATATTCAGAATTTTTGATTCTATATGCCTCAATCAGATATGAATCCAGATGATTTTTTTATATAAAAACTCAAAGTTTAAAGAACTTAAGAGTTTTTAGGAGTATATATATTCTAAATAATAAAGGTGGAAACTGTGGAAAGTTTGAGCCAAAAAGAAAATATTGAATCTTTCTTGGATATGGTCTAGAAGAAAGTGGATATAAATTCTTCAATAAAGAGACAAAAAGTTTTTTTTTGATTCTGTTGAGGTGAATGTAATTGAAAGAGGTAAGAAATAAAAACATATTCAGGCAGAAAATGACGTTGAGCAAGTTGAAGATAAAAATTCAGATAAGGATACAGACAATTGTATTCTTAATAAAAGAGAAGAATCATACTCATCGATTTCATGTGATGATGAATATATTCAAAAATCTCAACCAATAATAAGGAATAAAGTGTAAGCTCAAAATATAATTTGTGATCAACATCATAAGGTTCAAAAAAGAAAAACCACACATGTAATTACACATACTTATTTTTATTCAAAAGTGGAGTCGAATGATGTGAAAAAATCTTTTGAGTATCCCGAACAGGTTCATCCCATGTATGAAGAGTTGGATCAGATTGAAAAAATGATACATGGGAACACTTACCCAATCCTAAAAACAAAAAAATTATTTGCATAAAGTGGGTTTTATGGAATAAGGTTAATGAAGAAGGTGAAGTGATAATAAAAAAAAGAAAGATTAGTGTACAAAGGGTTTTAAAAAATTAACGGTATTGATTTTGAAGAAACATTTTCTCTGATGGAAATACTTGAATCAATCAGAATCTTTCTTATCATCACTGCAAAATGAGGCTACAAGATCTCTCAAATGGATGCTAAATCCACATTTCTGAATGGTGATCTTGAAGAGGAAGTTTATATTAAAAAACCTTGTGTCTTTGTTATTGGAAAAGATGTTTTTTATGTTTGTATTTTGAAGAAATCCTTTTATGGGATAACAAAACATATGAGGGAATCGTATTCTAATTTGGATACATGATTAAGGAATATTAATTTCAAGGAAGGAAGACTAGGTAACATTCTCCACATCAGATAAAGTCAAGAGTATTCTGTCCTTGTGATTGTTTATGTTGATGACATTGTCTTTGTTTGGAATGATAAAAGAAGTCGTGAAAGGTTTCCTGAATAAATAAAAAAGGTATTTGAAATCTCTATACTGGGTGAAATGAAATAATTTCATAGGTTACAAATACCTAAAAGGATGGAATACATTTTTGTTTCCCAAGAAAACTATGCTATGGAACTTCTTAAGAGGTTTGAAATTGAAAATTCAAAAACAATTTCTGCACCACTACCCATGGGGACAATGTTGTCAAATGATGGAGAATGAAAATAAGTTGATCTTAAAGAGTTTATAAACTTAATTGGATGTTCATTGTATTTTACTACCTAAAGACCCGACATTGTTTATATTGTTACTGTGTGTATATAATTTTTGAGTAATCTTAAATAATCACATTTACGTATTGGAAAAATAATTCCCAGATAAATAAAAGGGACAATAGAATTCATAATTAGGTATAAAATCTCAGATAATATTGAATTGTTTGGGTATTCAAATGTTTATTGGGTAGAAAATGTTGATGATAGAATATCCACATTTGGTTTAGTATTATTTTTGATAAATAGTTGTGTTAGTAGGAACTCAAAGAAAAAAAATTCAATAACTCTTAGTACGGATGAAGCAAAGTATGTTGCTACCACTCAATCCACTACTCAACTTATGTGGATGAAAAATCAATTTGAACATTTACTTGTTGAAGTGAAGTTACCCTTTCTCTTGGGTTATGATAATCAAAGAATAATAAATATCACTGTGAATCCTATTCAACATTATCATTCAAAACATATTAATATCAAATATCATTTCATAAAAGGGAATGTGGAGAAGAATAAATTGAATTTGTAGTGTATTCCAACATCAAAACAAGTTGTCAGCATATTCACAAAACATTTACCGATGGAATCATTCTCTAAATTGAGGTTGAACATGGGTGTCCAACCTCTTTCTATTCAAGTTTGAGATATGTGTTTTTCCACCTCTCTCATCTTACCTTTGTATTTTTGTTAATGGAGATAATTGTTTTCCTAAATCAATGTATTTCATGAAAAAATGGAGAGTTGTGGGTAAGCTATGAATTCTGAATTGTTTTGTGAGTAAACTATCCTAATTTTTTATTATAGTGGTTTTAGGTAAATATTTTTTCTTTATATTATAGGGAGGATGAAGAAAATCTAAGGTTGAAGAAGATCTAAGGAAGGAAAAATAAAAAGGTTATCCTAATCACTATTTTTGGACATCATGGTTTTCTTATCAATTATTCTTGTTTCCTACAATGAGTTAGCTCACATAAGTGTAGAATTATTTCTAAGTAATCCATTGCTTAATGATACAATTTCTAGTGATTTATAAAAAATGGTTGACCACAAAATAAAAAGGGTGAGATTATTTAGACCAATATGAAGAATAATGTGGTTGTTTTCAAATATTGTCTTTTGTTGTTAAGGATAGTTTTTGAAAAAAGAAAATCACCTCACTTTGTATTTTGTTATTGTTTTCAAAAGAATTGAACTCATGTTTTCTGAAAAATCAGACTCAGTTTGTCCATCATCATGAGAAGAAGAAATGGGTTTGATTGGACTTATGCTAGGTCTAGTATGGGAGAAGATCATAATGAGTAATGTTTTGTCTTTAGTTTCACTCTATATTTGATATGAAAGAAGAGATTGTTTGACTGAAGTATCAGAGTCTACATGACTATGATAAAATTAAATGTGATGATGATTTTTTGATTTTCATTTCATAAATCATATGTTAATTGGAGAAATTATAATGAAAGCTTGGTGAAATAAAGGAGGAGTGAAAAAGATTCTAGATGATTTTTTTTTGAGAAGAAAAGGTTAATGGGAATCATACTCAAGAGATCGTACCCAAGATAATCATATCCAGTCTAATCGTACTAATGTCAATTGGATTCAGGAGTAGAAGGAAAGAAATAAAGTGATGAGGATCATAATCAGAATGATCATAATCATGAACTGTAGCATCCGATCATCCATCGTATACATAAGAAAAATTTATTACCCAAGATAATTGTACTCATGATCTATAACATTCGATCATCCATCATATGAATAAGAAAACTTTCATATATAGGACAATTTTACTCAGGAACAGAAAGAAAATGATCAAACCTAGTATAATTGTATATAGAATTATCTTACCTAGAAATGATTGTTTCTAAGAAAATAGTATTCCAAATGATCATATCCAGGACAATTATAATCCAAAAGACTGTACTCTATACAACCACACTCAAACTGAGATGGATGTCTGATTGAATTACAAAAGGAAGAGATAGATGAAATCTGATTTTTTTTTCAAATGTCTTCATCAAGTGGGTCAAGAGTTGAATTACTTTTTTGTTCTCTTCAAGTGAGTTTTTAAAGTGGGTCAAGAGAAGAGGAGAAGAATAATTTTTGTTTCTCAAGTGGGTGAAGAGAAGAAGTGAAGAAATGAATGAGATGATGTGTATTTAAAATGGGTTAAGAGCCTTTGTATTAGAGGTTAATTGTTTTATATATCCAACTGGGACAAGAGAAGAAGTAAAAGTGCTTTAAAATATGATATTGATGAATAAATTATCATGGGGTATCTCAAAATTAAAAAGAATTATTGTATTCAACATTTAGTAGTGGTATCCATTTCTTCATACATTTATATTCAATTGATACAGAGATTTGTTTTGAATAAATTCGATTCCGAAAATAAGACTCATGTATTAAAATAAAAATAGCTATTGAAATGAAATTATTAATAATAAGTGAATATTATATAAGAATCGAGAAGCTTTGAGAAGAGTTGATGAAGTCAAAATTCACTTGAGATTTTAGGGGAAATTGAGAATAAGGTGAATTTGATTAAGTTAGAAAATTTTTGGGATCCCCACCAAAGATCCTCGAGGGTCACCTATAAAAAGTGAAAATTACATTGTAATTTTTTGATGGATGATGTACTATTCATGAGAGAGAATATCCGAGTTTTAGAGAGAGGAATAATTTTCCATATTTACTTGTATTAAAGAATTTTTTACATATTGAAGCAAAAGATAAGAGACAAGATTACAACATTGTATTCGGCTGATCATCCTACTCTATAGTTATTGTACTCAGTTGATTACTATATTCGGATTTCCAATCATATTCATATAATCATCGTATCAGGCTGGATTAATCGGATTGATATTTCCATATTGGTTTTTCCATACGGAGGAAGAATCACACTGGGTTTTTTTATACTCAGAATTGAAGTGGTGCACATTCATATCTATTGTATTTCATAAATGTAATATTTATTTTACTGGGGTGAATCATAATGGGAATTATCAAACTATGAAGAATCATATTAGGGAGAATCATACTCGGAGGAATCGGAACTGGAAAATGAAGTAGAAAAATCAGATTTTTGTTTTCCATAATAATGTCTAAGAAGTTCTTACCATATTTTTGGAAAGGAATTGAATAAGTGTTTTCAATTAAATACATTTGTTGAAATGAGAAGAAAATTAGGTTACATGAGTTGTACTACTATCATTGTATTACCCTATTTGTGCTAAGATGGTGCACACACACAATTGGAATTATTTACATAGAGCTACATGAGTGTAAGGGTATATCCTACTCATTGTAACCCAAGGATTATTTTCTAGTGTATTGTGTGCTATTGGTTTACTTCCAAACCATACCAAGTACATTACTGTTATCATTGAATAATTAACCTTGTAAATACTTGTGTTCCGTTGGATGTGTGGTTGACTTTTTTTCAGCAGGGAATTGAATCATTAACATGAGGCGAAGTTTGTTTTAATGTAATATAAAATGCCACAAACCGAATCTGGACTGTAACACCCCAATATTTTATGAAAAATATTCTTTTTAATTTCATTAATGTCTTGTGTTGTACGCTACACCAAAAGGAGCTTGCACAACACGCATCCTTGACTTTCCTTGCATTACACGTAATCTTGACCTTCCTCGATAGCATGTGTAGTACGCAATACCGAGTTTCATTAAACAACGATATGCTTAAAACTAGCCGTTATGAATAGTAATAACCACTTTTTGAAATTTTGGAATTTTTTTTCAAAATGGACTTCATTTTTGGATTCAGAATATCGAAATTAGCTTAGGGTTAATTTTTGGTACTTTTCGGATATCTTTCATATTCTGATGAATAGTGAAAATTACTAAATGTTAATTAAAAAAAACTTTCTTAATCGAAATAATTAATAGTGATAAATTATTAATTTGAGTGGTTTTAAAGTATATTTAGAATATATTTTTACAATTTAATACAATGTTGTTCATTGGATGTAATTTCACATTTAAACCAGACATAAACAAGTGTCAATCTTTTGATAGTTATTATCTCTTAAAAACACGCTATTTGTTTTGACGACGAGAATTAATTTTTAAATTAGTTAATGTAACTGATATGTTTTTAATTTGGTAAAATAAACATCAATTTTGAATTCATAATGTCCAATATAGCATAGGCCTAATTTTTTGTATTTTTCTGGAAACTTTCATTTTTTGATGAATAGTGAAACCACTAAGTAGTAGTTAAAAAACTGAATTTTTTCATAAAACGTAATTTTACCGCTTCTGTGAGTGGAATTTCAAAAATCCGAGAGACACGGTTGATGTCAGTAAGTAAAATGTGGTTTAATAAGATGAAAATAATTTTTGGTGAATAGTAACTTTCTACTTTTTTACCACGGTTAAAAGTAAAGAGGGTAATTAAGGGTAAAAATGATATTATTATTACCCTAACACATGTCCTAATTCTATTAGATAAGTGTAATTAGACCAAAAATAACCTTAGGAATAAAATATGACCATTTAGGTCCACTTGGATTAGATTAGGACATTTATTATTATTTAATTTAAAGAAGAGTTAAAAGAGTTAAAATCAAAGTTTATTTACTAAAACATTTTTAATATAGGGTTATACATAAGATAAATTAGATTTTAAATATTCAATAGAAAGATAATATGATTTCCTAAATAATGATATTTTATTTATAATTTTTAGACATTAAATAATTTAATTTATTTATGACACAATGATGATGCAGTAATTACCATAATAGTGAAAAATTAGAATAATTGATATTATAAATACCCAAATAAATATAATTTGAGACTTTTTATGAATTACACTAATTTTATAGGTTAATATGACATGTTAGGACTGATTTAATTAACTTTGGTTGAAGTAATCATTCTTTTATGAGTTTCACAAAAATCAACTATTGAATAGTGTCAAAATTGATATAAAATAGTTTTTAAAACAAATATTATATTATTGATTGTTATTTTATTCCTAAAGACCTATGGTTTGGCCAAGATACTTATATCAAGATAGGTGTATCATTAATAGAACACTTGGGGGTCTCTTGGATGTATATTGTATGTTTATTAACTATATAATATAAAAGTACAAAGTGACATGGTAAATGTCAATCTAATTAACTAAGAGTTAAAACTAAAAGATAAGGTTAGTATAATAACCTAAAATTGTCTAAATTCTATTGGATGAGAGGATTTCGACCCATCCCCACCTTATCTTAGAAATAAATCAGTTTGGAGCTATTAAAAACCGAATTTGGCTTTATAATAAAATAATATTTTTAGTTATTCCAAAGGTGCCCCTCTCCTCCCTTATAAAAGGGAACCTCCTCCCCCTCTTCCTCACACCACTTTGAGCCTTCAAGATCGGCCAAAACCTGCCAATTTCTCCTCTCCACCTCCCTATAAACATCCTAGAGGTCCTGGTCTTCTTCAAAGACCAATTTTAGGGCCCTAAAAGGAGTTCTCAAAGAAGCACTTCAAAGAAGAGGAGGTTCAGACACTTACGAAGCAAATCAGACATAAGGTAAGGGAAAATCTCGCAATCTCAGTTTTTATCCGAGATTGTTTATACTTCAAAATTTACTGGGGAATATTTATCATCCACATCCATGTTTCCTCAATATGTAATATTCATATCCTTCTACAATAGTTTATATCCAATTTTACCCTTCAGTGAGTTTTTAGTAAAAGATATGAAAGGAATCTTTTGTCGTTTTTCGTACGAGGTACTTTTTGACTTTTCCGACAAAAGTACGAGAATAATGTTTTTTTAACTTATACGACATGAATGGTTTTTTAAAAAATTATTTCCAAGAAGCTTACTTTACAAGTTTTCAAGTTTATTTTTAATCAACTTCCTTTTGTTTAGAATTGTATGACATGTTAAGAAAGGAAAAGTGTTTTTGAAGTAGAAAGGATATTTTCCTCAAGAATGGAGTTCAAGTGTTTTATCAAAACTATTTTCCATCTAAGATAATAAAGGGTTCTTTTTCTATCCCTATTATTACATTTATTTGATTATGTTTTGATGGAATTATTTTTTTATGAGTTCCTTTATCTTATATGAATTGTTTTATGATTTCATGATGTTTAAGAATCCCATTTTTATTACATGGGTTATGCTATGATGTATGGTTTATGATTTTGTGGCACACATAATAATGGTATCATTATGAGATGAATGGGACCTATATCTCCCTCCAATGCATTGGGTAAAGATTCTATATCTCATGAGATAGACATGGCTGGAACGACAGGTTAAACCGGCTCAGTGAAACAGGACTGAAACGAGGAGTGAACTCGGTTCAAAAATGGACTTTATCCACTAAGATAGTCTTGGCAATGAGTCTAGACTAATAAGAAATGATTCTCTATGATTATGTGTGTATGACAAAAAGTTTCATGTTTTATGTTATGATTATTGGGATTACATTTCACTACTATGATTTATCCCATGTTATGATATTATGATCTTTTTTGAGGGTTAATATTTCCAAAATGTTATGTTCTTATGAATATGATGTGATTGATATTTCTTTTGTTTACCCTTACTGAGCATTTGAGCTCACCCTTTTATGTTTTCTTTTCCCCAGGATATAAAGAAAGGTTTAAGGTAAGAAAAAAAAGAGGGAAGATCTTTATGGGAGATGTTGAAGATCTTTCACCATGATTAGAAGATTACGTTCCGAGTTTCCAAAGACACTAAACTATTACGGTCCTTGTGTGTGTGTTTTTGTTATGTATTAAGTATTCCGCAAAAGTAATGTAATGTCCATGTACGTCAAGCTTCGGGCCTCTACATGGACCCCATAAAAACTAGCACTCGACCCAGCCTGCGACAAGGCCCGAAGGGCGTTCTCGATCCCCATGGGCTGAAAAAAGTGCTCGGGTATCATAAAATGAAGTTTGGGAATGATTTACCTGAGTTTATAAACATTAACCACAAACAAATTCTATAAAACACATCTGAAATTTTCAACTAAAACTGTCTTTTGAAAACTTTTATAACTCAATTAAATAGGTTAAAACTATGTTTAAAGACCATTAAAATGGTATGAAACCAAATAAGGACATTCCAAGAACCTCCACATGGAAAGACGCACCACCTTCAAGCCATCTCCATGACACTGTATCCCGAACGACTAGTAAAAAACCCAAAATATTGGCACAAAAGTTATACCCAAACTCAAAACAACAAAATAACCAAGTCTACATACACCCAAAGGTTTAAGTAGGGTGTGAGCCAAAGCCCATTAGGATACCACCACTAAGAGATTTCTTGTGATAAACATTCAAATAGAAAAAGCATGCAAGTTTTCAAAAACATGTAATTTCTAGTTACAATTTCTAAAAGATGCAACATAAAAAAATGAGTCTTCATGTGGGATAATTTAAAGAATAAAAAATTTTAAAATAAATTTCAATGATAATGAATTTTCTTTCCAAATATACCATATGCCAAAAGTGAGTATAAAGGATCTATTGAGCACAAGAAATAGGAAATAACCCCTAGGCACTAGCTAGCTGTGGGTCTGAGGTACCACGTATCTCGGTGAGAGTAACCATAAAAAATATATGTTCTCATGCACGAGCCACTAGTAGGGAACATACGCATAACCTAGTGGTCCCCAATCATCATCATCATAGTTTAGTTAGAGTTGTTAGCATCAATATTTCTAAGTGAAACTGAGGCCAAACCCCACAGATTCACAAGCATACTAGTACACTTCCACCCACCTAGATACCCGGGTTTTCCCCTTGTGATCAAACAAGTTAAACAAGTAAATAAATATACTTTTCATATGAAAATGTCATTTCCACATCAAAAATTCACTAAACAACCCAAATGTATACCACACAAGTATAAAAAGTCCAATTTTCATTCAAATTGATTTTGAAATCCGACTCACACCAAAATATCCCACAACACTTTTCACATTTATTTTAAACTTCCATAAATATATTAATTTTTTTTATAAAACCAATCCAAGATATTCCAACTCACATGTTACATAATACCCTTTTCATAACCAAAATCCATTTTGCACATCGCACTCACACAAAACATCCCACATGACTTTCACATCTCTTACACACTTTAGTAAATCCTCCAAATATTTTTTTAACAAATTTCCAAGATGAAACACATCACAAAACAACCCGTTTCACATTTAAACTTTACCATTTTATAATATACACACTCAAAACATTTTTTCAATATGGTTTCACTACTTACATAAATCATTTAATCATTCAAATCTTTCATAAAATAATTCCAAAGAGTATACCCAATATTTGCTCATAAAACCCATTTCAAAACCATATTTCAAGGACAAAAACACACCAAAAATCTACAAAAGTAGAATAGGAATACCTAGATACATTTATAAAAATACTTTCAAGTGTGATAAAATAACCTTGAATAAAACGACGAAAGATACAAATGAAAACACACATTTTCATAAAATGATCTCAAGATGTATAAAAAAGTTTTACACACCAAAACAATTCCAAAAACCACCTTACAAGGCCCACATGACAGTAAGGCATTAAGAAAATAGAATATTCATCCCCTTTAAACAACTAATAAATCCATTTCATATTTTATAAAACTACCACAACAGATACCACATGTGTTACATTCGAAAAGTTCAAAACTTTAAAAAAATGCAATTATAAAATTAAATGCTTAACAAAATCCCTAAAAAATGGTTTTTTTACCACTAAAAGCATATAGGGAACATTAAAAAACAGTAAAACTAGAAAACTAAATCATCAAGGAATGGTTAACCATGGAATCACATACAGAAAGTGTTGAATCCCTCAAAAATTGGTGCGGGACATCAACCACACTACCGCCGCACCACAAGGAAGATAAATCCAACCCTATACCACAATATTTGACCAAAAAGACACTAAATAAAACCCAATGTTCGAACCCTAACTTATGGAAATTTTAGAACATAATGAAAGAGGGAGGAAACCCTAAGGGAAAATGAAGAAACCAATAAGGAATCACTTTCCTTGAAAAATATATTTAACAAAATCAACTCAAATAGACCTGTATCTGAATTTTAAAACAGAAAAACATTCAAGGGAGGTTCTAGAAATGATGAGAATATAATGTAGGAACATGAATGGGGGAAAAAGAGTGATAAATGAAGGAGTTATGAAATAATCAATTTACCTCTTAAAATCTGGGCGATTTGAGAAATTTAGAGAAGTTTAAACCCAATTCACAATGAAACCAAGCTCTAAAAAGGTAGAGGAGAGAATTGGGGCGTACCTTGTGTATGTGGGATCTGGTGAGAGTTAGAATCACCTTAAAAACATAAAAACTTGAAGGATATATTAAATAATTAAAAAATATTTTTAATGCAGGAAATGGGCTATCGAGCAGGCCCAATCCCTAAAATAAAAACCCAAATCCAATATGATTATATATTACTAAATGGTCTAAATTAATATGGTGGTGTTAATAGGTCAGGGGAGGCCAAGTAGGAATTATAATGGACAAAAAATTTTGAAAAATTAAAGATTTATAAAGGAATCGAAACTTATTTTTAATTCTAGAATTTGGCTCATGGTTTTTCCCAATTCATGACAACTCCCCCATTCCTCCATAAAAGCTTGAGAAACCCCCAAAACAAAGCATTAATGGAACTTAAATGAAATTTTACTTTAAAATAATTCATGTATGTGAAAATTATCCCAACAATGAAAACATTCCATCCTCGTAAATCCACAATAAGGCCAAATACAAAAACCAAACCCAACCGATAAACCAAGATGGACTTCTTTGCCAAGATACGCCCCCAAAGGCCAAAACACCTCTAGTGATCAATTAAGGAAGGATTACTCTCATAACCAAAACTTACACCACTTTCCTGAAATGATAAATCACATTCATACTTTATCTCAATAGAAAACTCCTCAAACACTATCCGAACAAGAATCAAGCAATTCACCCAAATGAACAACAACTTAGAACAAGGTTACACTTACCTTACTTTAACTAAACCATTTCGAGCTCTCCAATCCCAAACATTACTGAAGGAAGATGTTGGTATCTAGATATTTCATAAAAAGACTACCTACCACCAGGCCAAGACCGTGGTTAAATCTGAGTTATTGGTATGGGGGGGGGGTACAAATAAGCTCCCATCCATAAAAGACAACCTATATTTTTTCCGAGATAGAATCAGAACAGTAATAGGGGAGGCCTGAATAGAATCCCTAGTACAAAGGGTATAATTCCATTCCAAATTTACGAGGGAACATACATGAGAATCATAGTGGGTCTCCCCACCTTAAGAACCAATCATCTTAACCGATCGGCATGGGTCAACACAGAAAGGCCCAAATTTTTTTAAATATCTGTGAAGGGCGCATGGTTAGTCTTCACGGTTTGGGAAACTGTGCACTAACTGTGCCAATAATTCATTCTGCATGGCTTCCTGACACATAGTCACTACCAAACGTGAAAAAACTATGTGATCATCCTGTCTAGCCAAATTTCCAACCATTCTCCAATTACTCAATGGAAACCAAAGGGGGAGGGAATGACATTAGGCGATGACATGGGTATAGGGCCCTCAACCTATTTCCACCAAATGAGAAAAACGGAATAAATAAAATGACACTAGAGGTTTAAACTCTTCCTATCTTTCATACTGAGGATAATACATTGTACAAGGGTTTAAACAACCTTGGTATTTCCCCTGACTATGATCCAACTTCTCTCTGAGTCCTATGGTTGGAGGTTAAATGATTGAAGCATCTTCGACCTCACAGTTAGGCTTTAGAAACCCCTTAAACGAGAATTCTTCTTTCGGTGCCACTAATAACTAAACTAAAATCCCCAATAATATTTCCAAGGCATAAAACATTCCAAACTCACTTTACCCTAACTCGATATTCCACTGAAAAAAAGGATTAGAAAATGCACACGCATCACACCTTGTTTCTTCAAGTGAGAAACAATTGAAGTAAAGAACACATATACTCACCTTTCTCTAAAATGGATGATTTTTAAGTTTTTACAAGGGATACATTCTCCCAAAATAACAGAGACTCTCATAGGATTGCATGACTTTCACCTTCTCAGTCAATCGAGCACATGAAATCAGAAGGCATCAATGAAAATGACCATTGAGACTGATATAAACAATTCATGGGGAGGGAACTTATACAAAATCCTCAAACAAAACACAATTCTAGAAAGTGGCCACAATATCCTCTAGTGACCAGATTTCCCAAAATTGTAGTTTAACATGAACTACTTCTTCGAAGAGACTACGAAGGAATGAGAAGAGATCTTAGACTCCATCTAGATACTCATCCAAGATAACAACCCCATACCACTTCCACCTTCAACAAATCAGGAAACTTAAGAGGCTAAGGTCTCTTTCAACCTTCCACGATCACTCTCCCACAACAAGAGGATACACAACACCAAGAAAGGAAAGGGTGTAGACTGAATCTAAAATTTTAAATAAAAATATTCCTTATATTGATCAACTGGAGGGTCTTCAAACGGTGAAACAATCTGGGTTGCACTTCAGTTGTGTGCTAACCCTTAATGGGGCATACCTTATCCAACGATTAAACCCAAATAACCAAACAAGATAGTCCATTGGTTAAGATATACCACAAACCCAATCCAAAAACATGAAAGGAACCACCGTAAAGGTGTCCCAAAACATTTTTTAGAAGAGACCACTAACCAGCCCTTCAACATAGCTTACCAACCAAACACAAACCCAAAACACAGTACAAAGAAGAGGGGTTCATGGACTCAAAACATCCCACAACCTCAAGATTTAAAAAAAATACATAATACACACCATCCCAAACTAGTCATAAAGACATCAAGTATCTCCTTTAAAATCATCTTTTTGAAAATAAACGGTTCAACAGTTAGCGTATCCACCAATGGTACCCCATCGGCCCCACACATGCTTGTTTCTGGGCCACACTTAGCACTCTCCTCATATCCATCTCGGAACTCATCCATCCATACCATAAACCATCCATCATCCCATATAACCGCATGCATGTGGTCGCTCATGTAAATACAAAAGCTTAAAATAAAAAATTCTTTCCACTTTTATAAACCAAAATTGTCAACCAACACCTCATTTTTCTCAAATCCGCTAACCACAAAATCAAACCCAAATTACATATTACAAAGATTTTTAGAAAGGAACAATCGTTTAAAGTAAAACTCAAGTTCAAGTCATACAAATTAATTTCAAAACATCTCATCCCATTAAAAAACCTCTCAATAGTTTAAAAAACTCTATTGGAAACACTTTTTCAAAACAAACTTTAACACAATTTTATACTTTCAAAAGAGGTGTAAACACACAATTTTTCATTTCAAAGTGATTCTAAAAACTCAGTTCCACCTTTTCAAAAATAAAACAATTCTATATTTATTATTCAATCATTTCAAAAAAAACTTAAACTTCTTAAAACCATGTCATTTTTGTTTTAAAACCTAACTTCCAAGATTTCAAAACTAAAGGACACAAGATGACGCATGGGGAAATTAGATTTGGTTGGTTACATGGATATATGTTTGGTGTCCATAATCCAATAAATTCACTATAATAGAGATTGTTCAAGGGAAACATCTCTGGCTCCACATGGTTTTCCAGACCCTACGATCTCACTGAGTCCATTAACCCAACTCTCTTTTCATTTCCACTTATCATCATGAATCCATGAAAACCAATTGACTCAGAAAATACATGACCTTCCCTAGAGACTTGAATTGCTTCATGGGGTGTGGTGATCAACCACATTACTCATAACCAGAATTCCATGTCCTAAAAATCGTAATTTTAGACTATCTCGACTATTCCCCAAATAACATGACCTAAAGGGAGCGAACCTGCCTCTAATACCCTTTTGTCACGAACCAAATCTGGTTGCCATCAAAACCCGCACCCGACCCGGACCATGACAAGTCCCAAAGATAATTTCTAATAACCACAGGCTGGAAAAAGTGACCAGGTATCATAAAATGATGTCTGGGAATGATTTACCCGAGTTTATAAACATTAACAACAATCAAACTCAATAAAACAAATATGGATTTTTCAACTAAAACTATCTTTTGAAAAATTTAAGAACAGAATTACATAAGTTAAAACTATTTTTAAAGACCATTAAAAAGGTATCAAACCAAATAAATACATCCCATGAACCTCCACATGGCAAGAGGCACCACCCTCAAGCCATCTCCACAACACTGCATCACGAAAAATCAGTAAAAACCCGAACTGTTGGCACAAAAGTTGTACCCAAACCTGTAACAACAAAATAACCAATTCTAAATAAACCAAAAGGTGTAAGTAGGGTGTGATACAAATCCCAGTAGGATACCACCACTAAGATATTCCATATGATAAACATTCAAAGGCGAAAAACATGCAAGTTTTCAAAAACATGTAATTTCTAGTAACAATTTCTAAAAGATGCAACTTAAAAAAATAAGTTTTCAAGTTATCGAATTTAAAGAATAAAAACTTTTTAAATAAATTCCAATGCTACTGAATTTTCTATAAAAATATACCGTATGCCGATGGTCAGTATAAAGGATATAATGAGCACAAGAAATAAAAAATAACCCCTAGGAACTTACTAGTTGTGGGTCCCAGATACCTCATATCTCGGTGAGAGTAACCATCAAAAATATCTATTCTCATGAATGAGCCACTAGTAGGGAACATACCCATAACCTAGTGGTTCCCAATAATCATCATCATAGTTTAGTAATAGTTGTAAGAATCAATATTTCTAAGTAAAACAGAGGCCAAACCCCATGAATTCACTAGCATACTAGTCCACATCCACCCACCAAGATACCTAGGTTTTCCCCTTGTTCTAAAACAAGTTCAACAAGTCAATAAATATACTTTTTATATGAAAATATCATTTCAAAATAAAAAATTCACTAAAAATCCCACATTTATACCACACAAGTCCCAAAAGTCAACTTTTCATTCAAATTGATTTTGAAATCCGACTCACACCAAAATAGCCCACAACACGTTTCAAATTTCTATTACTCATCCAAAAATCCATTAAATTTGCTTATAAAACCAATCGAAGATATTCCAAATCAAATAATAGAACACTCACATGTTACAAAATACTCTTTTCATAACCAAAATCCATTTTTCACATCACACTCACACAAAACATCCCACATCACTTTCACATCTCTTATACACTTTAGTAAATCCTTAAAACATTTTTATAAAACATTTGAAAGATGAAAAACATCACTAAAAAACCCCTTTAAAATTTAGAATGTACCATTTAAAAATATAAACACTCCAAAATAGTTTTCTAATATGGTTTCGCTACTTACAGAAATCATTAAATCGTTCAACTCTTTCATAAAATAATTCCAAAGAATATACCAAATCTTTTCTCCTAAAACCCATTTCGAAATCATATTTCAAGGACCAAAACACCCCAAAAAACTACCAAAGTAGAATTGGAAGTCATATATATAGTTATAAAACCACTTTCAAGTGTGATAAAATATCCTTGAATAATACCATGAAAGATAAAAATGAAAACACCCATTTTCATAAAATGATCTCAAGATGTATAACAAAGTTTTATACATAAAACCTATTCCAAAAACCCCATTCCGGGGTCCACATGACACTAAGGCATTTACAAAATAGAATTATCGGCCCCTTTTAACAACTAATAAATCAATTACATATTTTATAAAACCACCGCAAAAGATACCACATGTGTTACATTCGAAAAGTTCACAACTTCAACAAAAATGAAATTATAAAATTAAATGCTTATCCAAATCCCTAAAAAAAGGTTTTCGGACCACACAAAGTATATGGGGAACATGAAAAACCATTAAAACAAGCAAAATAACTCATAAAGAAATGGTTAACCATGGAATCACCTACTGAAAGTGTCGAATCCCTCAAAACTTTGTGCAAAACATTAACCACACCTCAGCCGCACCACAAGGAAGATAAATCTAACCCTAGACCACAATATTTGACCCAAAAGATACAAAATAAAACCCTAGGTTAGAACCCTAACTTTTGGACATTTTAGAACATAATGAAAGAGGGGGGATACCGTAATGGAAAAGGAAGAAACCAAGAAGGAATCACTTACCGTGAAAACAATATTGAAACAAATCACCCCAAATACACCAGTATCTGAATTTGAAAACAACCAAATATTCATGGGAGGTTCGAGAAAGGATAAATAGATCATGTACTAACTGTAATGGAGGAAAAGAGTGAGAAAATAAGGAGTTATGAAACAATCAAGTTACCTCTTCAAATCTGGGTGATTTGTGAAATTCAGAGATGTTTCATCCCAATTCGTGATGAAAACGAGCTCCAAATAGGGGGAGGAGAGCATGGGGGCGCACCTTTGGTATGTGGGCTTTGGTGAGATTTGAAATCACTGACAAAACGTAAACATTGAAGGAGATATTAAAGTATTAACAAATATTTTTAATGCAGGAAATGGGATTTAGAGCAAGCCCAATCTCTGAAATAAAAACCAATCTCCAATATGATTATGGATTCCTAAATGACCCAAATTAATATTGTGGTTTTAATAGGTCAGGGTAGGACAAGTAGGAATTAGAATGGATGAAAAATGATGAAAAATGAAGGAGTTATAAAGGAATCAATATTTATGTTTAAATATGGAATTGGTCTCACGGTTTGGCCCCATACATGAAAACTCACCCATTCCTTCATAAAAGCTTGAGAAGCCCCAAAAACAAAGCATGAGTGGAACATAAATAAATTTTTCCTTTAAAATAAGTAATGTATGTGACATAAAATAAACACTATCACTGATTCACTCCCTCCCATTCTCAGTGATAAAGTCATCCTGACTGGGAGCTTTCATAGATATATAGTTCAGCTCAGAGTTAGCGGTATATACATTTACTTTCACATTGATTCCATTATTTTCCCCAATATATGTGATCACCCCAGTGGGTGATCATTGTTGTATATATGATGAGGTCATTTATGCCTTTACCACATTTCATTTATTATAACCTTGTTTATATTTACTACTGATGTATTCTATTTATTTACTACTATGGATGCTTTTTATATACTTATGATATTATCTTACAAAAATATGAGGGAATAATATATCCATATACACAATATAGTCCCTCGTTTCTATTTTGAAGCCTTTAGAATATGGGGAGGCATTCTTAAGAAATTTTCAACCACCGATCCGGTAACTATTTATTGAATGATCTGGGTTGATACCTAACACTCTAGTGAGGTAATAATACCACTACTTTAGATCAAGAATTACACTTGAAATATATAGTTCATGGGTGGCATAATCATGTTCATGAGGGTAAAACATCTGTGGACCAAAATAAATCACATCCCTTTATTATAATGACAAACATCCAATATCATGATGTGGAGCATTACAATAAACCAAACTCCTGAATTTTTACTCTAGAAAGTGAAGTATAAGAGAATTTATCAATATCTCCTTCAATTACATAAATAATTATTGACACTAATATTTAAATACAAAATCCCATTCCTTCATGTTTAAGCTATTATAGGTGAAAAAAATCAAATATAAATTAAATATAAAAATTTTATAACGACGACCAAGATAAATTAAACTATGTATGTCTCCAAAATACATGGGTGTTGTCAAGAAACATATTCCTCATTCCTAAAAGGATTGGAAACCACTCTTTGTTGAGGTATAAAATTTCTATGAAAATGAACCACACACATCTAGAATATGCACTTGGGGGGATTTCTATACAGTTGATATCATTGAAGGATCTCTAAAATAGCCACAAGATTCTCAATATGATCCTCATATAATCAAAAATATTTAAAGATATCCTCGATGAACACATCCATGAACTCATTTAAAAATCATGTAACACTGATTTCCACTAATCCCATATACTTATAGTGCATTCATAACCCTAGAAGGCATTTCCATGAACTCAAATGTCTATAAAAACACCTAAAAGTAGTCCTCTAAACATATTCATACTTTAACCTCATTTAATGATATCTAAACAACATATCAATATTCCTAAAAAACTTTTATCCTCCAAATTGATCAACCAATTCATTAATCTATTTGAGGGTATAATGGCACTTGATTAACACCTAGTTCAATCATTGATAATCTACACACAATAGTAAACTACCATCCAGCTATTAAAAATTGAAACCAAAAGTTCCCAAGAAAATATATTAATTTAGATGATTCCCTTATATAAAATATAATCAATTTGAATCTAAAAATCACATATTTACAAGGTATCAATTATATTAGATGAAATAGATTTAAAAAAGACACTAGGGTGTAACTATATCCTTAATTAAATATCATGTTCAGGGAGGAAATGCCACAACTTTCATACTAAAAACATCTAGAAATTCAATTATAAATCTAATAAAATCATTCAATGGTACTTCCATAAAACTCAACATCAATCTTTATAACTAGGGTGAAAGTGGATGAAAATATCTTTGATCCATATGATAATCCTATCCATCAATGGAAATTACACACTCAACTTACTTTTTAGAGAAAACTATTACCCTATAATATTAATCGATTATGTAATGAACATAATAAATGTAATCCACGATTTGGATGAAATAATGTGGTTGTATCTATAATAATAAGAAGTAATGTCATGATTTATAAAACCTTAAATCAGGATCATTAACCCAACACATCACAACCAAGATAAACTGATCATTGACTCGTGTTATTAATAATATGGTCACATGAATACTATCTGCTTTAAGACCCATCGATTTGACTTGGGAAAGTAAAATAAAATAATATGAAGCTCTAATGGAAATGAACACATAAACCATGGTAACATAAAGATAATACCTTGAACCATCATGGGTGCTCATAGTACTAGAAACTTTATTGCATGCGATTATTTTATTCCATGAAACACTACCTATTAATCTCTATTGATGACCTTTACCTTTTATATGCTCAACCTTAGGTCACAAATGACAGGTAATGTACCTGGGGTATTCTCTGAATGATTTTCATTTCATGTGATCTAAGAGTATAAAGATTAGTTGTTGATGATATTCTTTAGGATAAAAATACTACTGAATATGTTGGTGTCCCGACATTCCCACATCACCAGCTAACAATAGAAACTAAGAAATGTCATACACTAATACTATCAATGTTCACACCTACCATAGTAATAATAAATGATGTTAAATTTATAGGAATATGTACGAAAATTATAAAATCCAAATAAATCGGAGATATAGGGATTAGGGTGACTCATCATAGGCCAAAACCTCTACTACCTAAACAAAAATAACCTTTATACATAACTTTACTCTTTGGTAGGTTTTGTTAATTTCATATTGTAAAAAATATATTCATTAAAGTATCTTCTCAATAATATCATCCCTTATCAAAACATTAATATGAGATGAAAGTGTGAAAGGACTGAAATAAAAATACAAATATTTAAATAAAACCTCCTCAAAATATATCTTCCTCACATATTTATCTAGATAAATTCTTTGGGATAATATATAAGGTTTATAAATCTCCCTAAAAAACTCTTGTACACTCAAACTCCATTGTTGGATGGTCAGTGACTTCTAATACCATACATCCTTCTGAAATAGAGATATAAATTAATCGATATTTATATTATAAACAACTCTTAAGTGATTTTAGAAACATTAAAATCACCATGATAAATGGACCATAAGTTCATAGTGTCACCATATTACAAGATATCTATAAAAAAAAATCCAATACTCTATCCTTGTACCAATCAAATTAAAAGGGATATAAATATTTTATAGCCACATCTCTACTTCATGATCAGAAATAAACCCATCATACTTTTTTAGACTATGATATTGAAACTCTCACCAGTTTTTTGTATCAAGATTTACCCTCTTTAGGATCAATACAACTACGATCAACTGAAATACCTTGATGCACCTCACCTACCTGAACTATATGGGGTATCCATCTACCAAACTTGTCTACAAGAACAATAAAAACTTCTATACCTATATTACCCCAACTTGGTTGAAAACCCTGAGGGGTGAGGTTGAATTTATATATTGTTTTTAGTTAAATAAAAACTCATATCTCTCTTTTATAAAGTAATATATGAGTTGAAATGAAAACATGCACGTAAAAAAAATCTCACATGGTTCACACATATTTGTCTATATCCAAGGGAAGTACCCGAGAAATGTTCCTACGTACCAAATCCACTAAAGTATACTACTGTTATAAGGTTCAGGGCGGAATTACTATCCCTCATAGTTTACAAACACTCAAAATTTGAGATCTCACTGCTCTCTCAACTGAAGTGTGTGAACCGCAATTTTAGAATAATCTTTTATTAATGTAATTTTTTTTGAAATGTTTTATATATGAGTGTTCTATAAAATCTCTATTTTCTCCCAATAGATAAAATAAACATAACCATTTGGAAATTTCCTTTCTAAGATCCCTTTTGAGAATCATTTTTATTCATCTGTGAATTTCATGAAATATCATGTGCACCATATAGAGTGGGTGCACCGTGAACTGACTTTACATCATATATGGATGAAGTATAAAAAAAACCACTCTTTTTTGATAAATAGTTCCCCACAAAAAATGTAATACACAAACTATGCTTAATATTAATACTTCCACCATCAAAAAATTAACTTCCTTGTAAACTAATTTTAAATTTATCTGAATTCCTATTGTGATTATTCTTTGTAATAAATTTCAATTTATATTAATCAATTGATTTTTAGTCCTTTATATAGGAAAAGAATCCTGAAAAACTCAATAGTCAGTATTTTGATTAACTCTGTTGCGAGATATCTAACACCATGAACTACACTCTCTATATGGTTCACATAGCCCATAATTCCCCTAAAATAGGTCTCCAAACAATACCAGAAAAGTCCGGACCATAGGTGTCCCCATGGCCCAACAAAATTATTATAAAAGAAAACCAAAGAGGAACAAGGAGAGTTCAGGGTACAATTGACATACATCATCAAACGAATCAAATAAGAAAAATCATTATCCATTATTTCTTCCACCACGTCCATGTCCTCCCCGGCCTCTCGGGTGTCGCCCCCTCTGCCATTGCTTTGGGGTCTTCCATGCATCGGGTTGTTCAGTAGCCTCCATCTCAATTATTTTTTTGTCCTAAATAGCCACAGTCATCGCATCATCCCTACCTTGACCACCACCAATAGATTCACCCAGCTGCAACTCCTTGATGGTATCCTGCTTGGACAGATTAGGTGAGTTATCCACTGAATCACTTAATTTATTCGTACCTTTTCTCTACCTGATCTCAATTTAAAGCATGTCAAATTTAGGAGAGGTCATAGACTCCAGCACATTAAAAAAATTATTCTTCATAGTTTCATGCAGGTGAGCCTCCAAGTCGACTTCAGAGGCCAGAACAGAAGCCTTAGACAACACATAGCTTCAAGTCTATCTATCCCCATGTCATGAGGAGCACCAAGAAGAGCCAAAAGTTCCAAATGTAAGTTCCCAGATGCAGGCAACACATCACCTGCAAGGATGTTTTGAGAAGATGGTTTTTCTAGAACTCCAGCAGCTGGCTGTGTCTCCAAATTCCCAATGGAAGATGGGTCAACAACAGCCATTTTCACCTACTCAGGATCAAAATTCACAAAAACTACAGGTTCAAGTAACATTTTCCCATCAATGTCCCCTTGAAAGGAACCACACGTTTTTTCTTTAGATAAAAATATCCCTTGAGAAGAGGATTTTTCTATCACAGAATCGCCAGAAACAGCAGGCTGAGTCTCCAACTGCCCAATGGTAGATGAATCAGCAGTAGGTGTTATCCCCCTATTAGATGAAGCTTGCACCAAACCAACCACAGGTGCAGCCAACATATGCCTAGTAGAGACACTTTGAAGGGATCCAAAAATTTTGTCCTTGGAAAAAAAACTTCTCCTCCAAAAGAACTAAAAAATCCACTGCAGTATCACTTTCATGTCCATTAGGAACAACATGAGTGGAGGGCGTGCAATGAGGCAGCACACCTCCACTACTGTTAATACCAAGACTATCATAAGATGGATTCCTGCCAGCCACAACATCAGCAAAAGAAACCAGGCCTTCATTTTTACTAGATGTTCCATGCAACATAGGTCCCCTGATGGGTGAAGGTGGATCAACCTTCACATCATCAGGAGAACACTTTCTTTCAGAATCACTAGGTAAAATAAATTATCAATTCCCCAAAAGGTTCCCATAACGCTTACAGGTAGAACATCCCAATCCTCGATGACAATTCGCCGTAACTTTCCTAATTGATGATAAATTAACACAGAAATCTGGAACATGTTCAAATTCGATATCATGTTCAAACTTGAACTCACCAGCTACTACATACACAGTCTCCACAAGAGGTAAAGACATATCAAACTCGACTAATATGCGATCCAAATGTCAAAATAGAACCGATGATGTTTCCTTGTCCAGATTGATGGGAGTCCCAACCGCCAGTGCAATATCCCATAAGATGCTTGGGTGCCAGAATACCCAGCTCAATCCTTTCACAGGAATCCAGGATTGAGATAGGATATTCTTTGCCGGAAAAGAGTCGAACCAAGTATCCCCATTCTGATATCTCAGGATCCCAGGTTTAAGGTTAACAAAGTCATGGCTCCAAGCCATCATTTTCAAGTCAAAAGAGGAAAAAGTTAAATGAACAAAGTTCAAACCAAGCGAGACCATCCGCCACTCGCTAAAATACCAAATTTCCTTAAGACGCTTCTGAAGCTCCTCTAATTTCCAATAAACATTCTAATTCGAAGTATGTGTTGCAATAATAGAGAACTTACAAGCATTGATTTTCTCCTAAAAGATCCTCGGGTTTGCATCAACCACCAAAAGAGGCCCATTCCTTGATATCCGATTGTGCGGAGAAAAATCACCGCAGTTGGATCCAGGAAAGAACCTATCAGAACTCGTGACCTTCAATGGAGCTGCACATGCCCGGGGCACATGCTGATCCAAGCCAGAGACACCATCCTTATTATTCAAGGGCCAAAAAAAGCCTCCGTAGGATTGAAGTAATCGAGGAAATTGGAGTTCATCATGGATCAAAAACCTTGACATCGAAACCGTAGAAAGAGAAACTCTCAACCCCTTCTCTCTCCATCGGTCTCCAAAAAAATAAATTAGACTGAAACTGATGAATTACCTTTATGGAAACCTTTAAATAAATACCTTTAACCATAAATGATGAGCACAACTTGAGGTTTTAATATCATTTTTTATTATTTTAATTTAATTTACCGATTTCCCTTTGTTGTTTTAAAAAATAATTATGTATTTTATATAGTCAGAGATACTTTTTGGTCTACATGCCTTTCCTAAAAAACCACCATTTTGCTCCACCTATTTTTTTATTTTGGAATCCTTCATTTTACATAAAAAAACTCATGATTTTGAGGTCCTAAAAAATAGAAAACACTATGAAATTGAGCCACCTTAAAAAACACTTTTTATGACAAGAACAATGTGGAAATGTTTTCAACAAAATTTGTTAACAAACAAAACCAACCAACCAAAAAACACTTAAAACACACATTGTAGTATTTTTTCTCAAAAACCCAGTATATAGATTTCATTTAAAGTATTTTTATATTAATTTATTTTTTTCTCTAGATATTTCCACACATTTAAAATATATGTTAAAACAAGTATCATGAATGTACCGTACCTAAGTCTTTAATCTGAAATCCATACACTTTATCTTAAGAATGTTCATAATAAAATCTTGTATATTGTATTGGATTGAAGTGGTCCTTCTATGTCATATTTTATCTCCCTATCCTACATTACACACTATTTTAAAATGAGCTACTACCTTACCAAACCAAATACTATTTATCTTTTACTTTCTCTAATATCTATTCCAAGGGAAATAATCACTCAGATTCCACTCTATAATTACCCATCCCCACTATGACCCTTATTGTATTGGAATTAAAGCTATGTTTGACCTTCAAATATATAATCTTATAGACCACTTGTTAGAAACTAGTGTTAATGGTATAAATCTAATTATTTTGGAGGACTATCCCTCTAATCCCATGATAATAAACAGACCCATCAATAAATACAACTCCATAAATAAAACAAACTCAATATCTACCCTTATATATGATAATTTATATAATTTAATATTAAATAAAAGAACATCCCAAAGATAATACAAGAGTCAAATAAATACTAACAATTACAAGTCCCTTAATACTGATAAATCATTACAATATGATCTATTAATTTCGAGACCCTTATCCAAACCTGTCCTAAAAATACATAAAAATGATATATATAAGTTAGGGTGATAATATAATTATACTTAATAGGTTCCTCTATTGAAAAATACCTCTCAATAAAAAAATCCTATAAAAATATTAACTAATAAATAGTGAAACTAACTTATATACCAACTTAGGACTACTATACTCCCAAATCACAATAAAATAATTATTTACATTTATATAAAATAAAATAATATAGTAGAACCATGTATGTACAAAAATATAATGTTCCCCTTGATCAATTCCCCATTGATATAGTCTCCCTCACATTCTAAAGGTAAATGTCTAGGTGCTCCCATCCCTTCCCATATCCACATACCATAACCAATATCCTCATGCACATATACCAACTACATATCAAAACCACACAACACATCTATATTACCTATTAATAAAAGTATACTATGGATGGATAAGAATGTAGGATAGGGGGAGTTTTCATCCATCTATATCAGCCAAATTTTGTATGTTTCAACTCACCTAACAATAAAAAAATCTCATACGAGCTTCAATCATGTTACCCAAATCAGGTGGTGGTGTGTTAAAAAAAACAAATATACCTTGATATTTAATAGAATTAAATCCAAAATTACAATCCCCAACTTATTAAACATATCTTTAACTTACAATTGGTACACTATCAAAGACATTTAACATTAGTTAATATTACATAAAAACACAAAATAGTGCAACATCCCTACCATGAAAAAACCACATAACTCTTAGTTTATATTTATTTTCAAATTACATAATAATATATCAATCAAATCACGATAAATATAACTATATTAAAATATTATTCTAATAATTACCTTATTTCCACTACCCACCTCCACATTTTTCATCATTTTTAAATTATTAACCACATTAATTAAACAATAAAACACATCATTAATTAATAACATTATCAATTTGAATGAATAATTATTCCACTCATTTAATTTATTCATCAATTTCATAATTCTTCCAAAACTCAGTCCACTATAATAAACTCACCATGCTAGCCTCATTGCATAACCACATCAATAAGTCATACAAAAGACCACTTCCATTATAACTTTATTAATATATCATCAAAATATTACGTATTTGTCTTTATTGTATTACAAAATATATAATTCTACTTATTTATCACTTTTTATCTTGTTATCATTACCTTATATACATTATCATATACTAAAATAAATATTAATTTAATAATAATAATAAAAAAAATAATGGACATATAAATTATTTATACCAGTATTGTTTTACAAACCTACAAAAATTGATTCAAGTATAATTATTTAATAATATTAATTCTATATACTTACCCAAATAAAAACCAATTCATACTCAAATAGTATCGATGTATGAACTGAAAAAGTGAGAATTTAAATTACCTACCTCAAATAAAGACCAAACTAATATAATAATGAGGGAGATGGATTTTAAATATCAAACCCCTACAATGTCATAAGGATACTTTATAAAATCTTTAATAAAATACCCATATGTCTACCCTATATACTATCCCCACACCATAAACTACAATTTAAGATTATTATAGAATAAATAATAGAAGAGAGGAAAAATAATGAATTGTATCACCTCAAATCATAACTACATAATCTCATGAAGATAGGAACAAATGATCCCCCAGGGGCGTCCAAAATCACTAAGTAATAGGCTCACCATTATTCAGGGATTATAAGAATAAAATAGAATAAAAAAATGCATATATTCACAAGAACATACTTTTTTAAATTTAGGTTAGATGGAGTACTTTATGGTGACCTAAACCATATCATGTTTTATCTTGGTTAACATTAATTTGAAATCTATAATCACATAAAATATCATTATTTAGATTCTCTATAATATATTTCCTTTCATAAATATTAATTTGTATGAAACCAATATATGATCAACAAATAATGGCTATTTTCCTTCATTCATTAGGATAAAATTATGTGGGACTAAAAACCAAACCATAATGTTTTTTTCTCATAATGAAAACCATGGTAATTTTTCTATTTCATGGTGAATTAAAGCTTTCTCAAATTATAAAACCAAACTACCCTATAAAAAATGATCACCCATAATAAACCATGTTGTGGTATAAATCACATTCTAGGTTATAGAGGATATCCTTAGGGTATTTAAAATACAAGAGGAAGTAATAGTAACTGAATAAAATTATTGAAACCACTCAACAATATAAATAAAAATAGAAATAAAAAAATAACAGCATAAAATTAAATATTATAGCATAATATTTTCCATCGGTTTAAAACCATAAATAATATATATTAATTTCAATTAAATATCTTGGTGAAAAAAAATTAAATTATAGTGATTCTAAGGCATATTATGGTGTGGTAATAATCATTACTCCTTATGAAAAAACCTCCAAATTTCATGATACAATCATCTTTGACTTTTAATTTCATAAATTCCTATCCTCTTAAATCCAAAATCCACCTAATAACATCACATTTGAATAATAAAAATCATGGTGAAACAAATATCCATGTTTATTTCATAGCTTAAAACCATGGTTTAGATAATCACCCATATTTTACTAACGAAATATTAATTCATTACACTCAATGAAATTATGGTGTAATATAACCTATCATGTCATAATGTTATAAACCATAAAAAAATGAATGTACCATAACAAATAATATAATTCTTTCTTTTTCCATATAAGCAAGTAACAAAAAATAATTCAATGATAACATATTAAAACTTGATTTGGGTAATAGTGTAAATTTTAACATAACACACATTATAATCCATCATTAACCTATAAAATAACTATAGATGACTTAAAAAACTCAAAACATCATATTATATGAATAATAGAATTTAGTCTTCTAAATTAAAAGTTACAAACTACATTTTCAACCTTTATCCATTTCTAGCCTTCTGAAAAACAACATCTTGCATCTATATACTCGGTACCTATACTACCAAATTTCATTTACCTGAAGTGTAAGAAATCATAAAGTCATAATATAATAAAAAATCCCTGAGTATATATTAAAAAAATCAAATCTCATTGTCAGAAGTTATATCAAAAGATTTTCTATTTTGTAAAGACTAAAATACCTCATTGAGATGATAAATCTACCATAGATATAGAGTAACCAATAATGTAACTTGTTCAAGATCATGGATAGAATAATTAAACTGATGAGGATGTTAGTTTTTATATAAAAACCAATTATTTTTATGAAATATTTATCTTTAAATAATTTTATTTCTTTGATAGCTTGCATTACAAGTAACACCAAGTTTTGATGAACAACACAACATTATTTAATTATTATGTGTTAATTATAATATAACTATTGGATTGGTAGGTATGAATTTTAGAAACTAAATTATTTAAAATATAAATTCTACAAATCTATAGAATTAATTCATTAATTATAAAATGATTATAATTAAATGAAAAATTATTTGGAAATAAAAGTGATGTTTTTTCTAAATTTTTTTATGCATGAAATGTTTTTTATATTAAATTACTCACTATTCATGAATAATTTTTATGAAATTTATATATATTTTAATCTATAATAGTTTTTAAACATTCAAAAAATATGTATATAAGTATAGGATATGAATAAATCAAGTTTTATGCTTAAAATGAATCTTTTTCTAAAAATTTCTTTTTATCACATTTTTACTTACCTTGAAGTTAATTTATACCATTTATAGGTATCTAATTAGATATAATGAATTAAATATTTATAAATAGTAGTTTTATATTTTTTAATGAGGCCACTTTTTTTGGTTAATATGAATAGTTACTATGGTAAAATTTATCACCTTAGTGAAGGGTGAATTGGGTTAATCTGGACTAAGCATGAATGATAAGCCCATAATTATTCATTATAATTCTTATTATATTAATTTAAATAGACCCTTAACACATTATTCTTGAAATTTATTTTTTAAATGGTCACTTTTCCATGATATTTAATTATATAATATCTAAATCATAGAAAGTTACAAAATGTCACTCTCTTTGTTTTTAATTACTCTTATGTGTACTCATATAGAAAAATTTAGTTATGAATTATTATAATTGTTTATTTTGATATTAGAAAAATTATTTTCAAGATAAAAAATTATTTTTAATTTTTAGTAATTATATAATGACCATAATTTCTTAAGCTACACCAAAGCAGTATGTCTCCATTTAATAGTAAAATATAATAAATGATTTTAAAAATATTAAAAGTGATATAATTTGAATAGTTTAATTTGAACCAATTTGTTTTCTATCTATAGAACATAATATGGAGGTGTTAAATCATTATATATGAATTCATACATTTTTATTGATGTGTTTAAAGTTAAATTAAAAGAATAGTGGCAAAATTGACAATAATGATATTTTATCAAAATAATATTTATTAAATTATTTAAAAATAATAAAAATATTAAAACAAGACATGTTTAATATTATATGGTCTACAGAGTTATAAATTTTCTATTTATTGTAAAATTTTCACCTTATAAGTAAACATTATAACCTTTATTGTTAAAAAAGTTGTTCACGGTTTTAAAATTAAAATAGGTTAACTAAGGGTTAATAAAAATGATAAGGTTTTAAATTATACCAAAACTTATCTAAATTATATTTTTTCATTTTATTAAAACCCTATAATAAATTATATTATAATAAATTTCCATTTGGATTATTTTTTCTGGAGAATGAATTTATAATTATTTAATATTTTTTTAAATTCAAAAAGTTCCCCTCACCTCAATTATAAAAGGGAAAATCCCCACTCACTTATTCACACCACTTAAAGTGTTATATATAGACCAAAATCTACAAATTTCCATTATAAACTTTCCTATTCACATTATAAAGGTTTTGGTCTTCCAAAAAGACTAACCCTAGAAACCTTTTGAGGATATCTAATAGAGTCATTCCAAAGAAGAGGTAATCACCTTTACCGATCACTTCCTTTTATACCGTTATTTACCACCTATAAATCTATATAATTTCACATAAAATAAAAGATTCAGTATCCTAAATATGATAAAGTTTTATTATTATTACTAAAACACTATTATACACCCTCTTTCCCATCAAATGATAAGTGAACGTATCGCTTGTACATATGTACATCTTACCATCTACACATAAAGATACAATTCATTTTTAATCACCATCATTTAAGACAGGTTATTCTGACGGGTTTAATGTTTATATATTATATTTATGAAATAATTATTCTTTTGAAATTATAATATAACATGTATCTACTTAACATCTAATCCTTGGGGAAATGACAACATCGTTCGCGTGTACCTATGGACTACCACCTCCACGAAGTGATTCGATTTATTTTTCATTTATATTTTACTTGGATAGTAATAAAGAATTATTTTATGAATATATATGGTATATATGATATAATAATAATAATATAAATTTTAATTAAAATTAACCTTTATTTCATTCTATCCTTCGAAAAATTAAACAATGTTCATGTGTACGTACGACCTACCATCTCCATAAATGGTGTAATTCATTTTTATATTTCTAAATTTTATATATGAATTTAAATATTTATATGATGATTATATATGATATTTATATCATTATTTATATTCTATAGGTGATGTAACAAAGATAAATGTTCAAGTACCGGAACTAATAAACTAAAATACTCATGATAAACAAAATAATTAACACCAAAAAATGAATATTTTAATAGGATATTATTGAAAAAAGGGGTGTTTAAATTTTATAAAGGGATCATATATGATATTATAAATATGAAAATTAACATGGAATATAATTTTAATAAATTTAGATTTATTGTACGTGGGTTTAGAGTGCTTTCAAAGCAAGATAAACATGAGGTGAGTGTTTCATTTCAAAATCACATTAATATTTAGAATTTTTTATATTTAAGTATCTGATGAAGAATGTTTCTATTATATATACATGTTTTCTAAAAATTTTATAAGAAATGTATTTACCAATATCATGTTAATTTTTAATTTCATTTTTTCCATGTTTCACCTTTTATAAAATGGTTTGAAAGGAATCATTTTATCGTTTTCCAAACGAGGAACTTTATGAATATTTCAATAGAAATATATGAGGAATATTATTTTTAACATATAAAACATGACTGTATTTTACTGATGTGATGGACAAATTTTTCTTTGGATCTTACTTTTTAGGTTTAAAAGGTTCCTTTTGAAGAAAATATTTTCCATTATAATTGTGAATTTTTTTAAAAAGGAACAATTTCAAAATAAAAAAGTTATTTTCCTCAGGAATTATTAAAAGTTATATTTAAAAATAATTTCCAATGTAAGATAAAATAATTTGATACTGAATATGATTTAATAATGATATGATACAAGGATACCATATGTATTATTTCTTCTAATGATTTATGTTTATGATGAAAAGATGAAATGTTTATAAAACCCATTTGTTTTCACAGGTTCTGATATGATGAATGCATTGTGATCTTGTGGAACACATATGTATGATTTAAAATATGTGATTTATGGGACCAATATATCACTACAATTCTTTGGTTAAATATTGATATTTCTTGAGATATATATGACTAGAATGGGGAGTAAACCCAGTTCAATAATGGAATCTATCCACTGTGATATTCTTGGGAGTGAACCTTTACTACTATGATTGTTTGGTGAGTGAACCCATTGCACTATTATAGCTATAAACATAACCCCTGATAATTAATAAAATTATCTTCTATGCTTTTGAGTATTCTAAAATTCTATTTATTATGCCTATATTATGATATCATGGTTCATTTTCATTAATTACTTTATGAATCGTCTCTTAAAAACTGCCACAATTTATTCCATGACCTAATATTATGCTCTTTGATACGTAGGGTATAGTTTTTAAATATTAATATCATGTTCTTAAACCCTTATTATCATGTTATTCTTATGTGATAGTTGATATCTCCCTTTTTAACCCTTACTAAGCATCTAAGCTCACCCTTTTCTTATGTTTCATTTTCTTAGGTTATGAAGAAAGGTATTAAGTATGGTATGTCCTAGAAGGAAGCTATTTATGAAGAAATAAGTGGGATACGATGTTCATATTTTATAAACCAATTGTTTATGTTTCCATGTTTCCAATGATACCAGACCCAACCAGTTATGGCATGGATTGAAAGGTTATGTAAATGATTTTCAATTATTAATATGTAATATCTATGTATAAATAGTATGGTTCACCAAAGTTGGTATTAGAGTTTGTTTTAGTTAACCGTTGGAAACTAGGATAGGAAAAATCGAGTAATAACCCTTGGGATAAGTATATATATAGGATAAAATCCTAATGTTTTGGTAATGATCATGAATGAACTAGGGTAAACCTAAGGTGTAATAGACGAATGTGCCATAATTTATACACCATTTAAATGTTTTTTCATGATTATGTGGTTTTACACTATGATTATTATTTCTCACTTATTGTTGTTTGTGTGTTTTAGTTAATGTATAGAACCTCTGGGAATCATGTTAATGTGGAATGTTAGGGGAGATGAAATTATTTTTTTCTTAAGAAACCGAATGTCATGGGAGATGGAATGAAAAATATTATGGTTATGCTCACATAACTATATCAAGATTTGAATCATGTTGAGATTCCAAACAATAAATAAAAGGGAAAAAAGTTCTATTGAGTCCTTCATGAGAAAACAACCACATTTTTTAGTGGGTATATTGATCCTATATTCTCAGAGAAATGGATAAGTACCATTGAAAATATATTTTCCATTATTCAGTATTCATAACACGAGAATATTATTCTTGTTATTTATCATTTTTAAAGATAAGCTGATCAGTGGAGGAATCTTATCAAGAACATGAGAGAATAAGAAGAAATTGAATATATGGAGAGGGATGAATTTAAAAGATTATTTTCAACAAGTAATTTCCTTTTATTATTTGTACAGAAATTGGGAAATAATTCAATGATTTAAAGTAGAGGAATGATGAATATGTTATTATTTATTAGAAAAATTTTACAATTATTGTGAGATATTCTTATGATATTATCATTCAACTTGAAATTAATGTTGATCGATTCTTCAGTGGATTAAAACTAAGTCTACAAAGGGTATTATCAATAAGAGTCTATAATATATATAAATAAATTGTTCAATGTTCTCTTATGGTGGAAATAGAAATTATAATTACCAATTAGTCTCTTTTTTATAAGAAAAAAAATTTAGTTCAAATTCAATTAAAAAAAAGAGAAAATAAGCGGATCTTTTCTTTTACTCAAAATGTGGTAGTAAACATATGGGAAATTATCTTTAGGGAACCAGTAGATGTTTCATGTTTAGAAAGAAATGTCATTGGAAAATTTAATGCTTAAACTATGTGAATAAGTTTTCTAATGAAGTGAAAAAAGAAATATCCACAAAATAAACAACCCACGCTCTAGAGTTTTGAATGAAAGGAGTTCAGGAATTTTGCTAACCAATTCCCAAATATGAAGTTTGGTGATGACGATTGATGTTAATAACTTCTTAAAGCTAGAGGAAAAGATAAATCTCATGTGATCACTATTTTTGGTTAGGGGTATAATAACAACATGGTGAAAGGTACACCTACAATCTACTCTAGAACTTCTAGTATCTTATTTTATTCTTGATCTACACAATATTTTATATATAAATACTTTTCCAAGGGTATAACAGTACCACCTAAAATATTAGATGTCAAGTTAGTAGTAAAACCCCCTAATGGTATAATGATCACATCCTACGTCTATTATTATTCTCCTATTGAAGTTTGTGGGAATGTGTTTCCTAAAAATATTTTCATTCTTCCCCTTGTTGAATTAGATGTTATTTTATGGATAGATTGGATTTATTTACATTAGTCCCACATTAATTTCCAAGGAAGGGAAGTTATGTTTTATATTATAAACCAACATATGAAGGCCTATCTGTGTGATGAAATAAATGAACTTCTAGTGGATATTACAACCATTTTTTTGGTCATGATTCTTATTCAAAAGGGGTATTTATCTCTCATGGTTGGGGAGAAAAACAAAATCAATAATATTCATATTATATAGAAGTTTATTGATATTTTTCTAGAAGACATTCATGGTCATCCATTGAATTCTGACGTTGAGTTTTCAATTGAACTAATATTATGTGCTAAATCAATTTCCAAGACTTCTTATAGAATGGAACAAATTGAGTTGCAAGAATCAAAGAAGAAACTCAAGGATAATATTTACAAGGGAATAATTTGGATATGTGATTCCCCTTGGGGTTTAACTATTCTATTTTTTTAAGAATAAATAGGGATCAATTAGACTATGAATTGATTATTGAAAACTTTAAAAGATCACTGTTAAGAACAAGTATCATCTACCTCATATGGATTACTTGTTTGATAAACTAGGTAGAGAAAATTATTTTCCAAGGTTGATATTTGTTCTGTATATCATCAATTTAGGCTCAAGTAAGATATACCCAATATGGAATTCTATACAAGGTATAGACACTGTGAATTTATAGGGATGTATTTTGGTTTTACTATTCCCTATTTATATTCATGGATTTAATGAATGTAGTCTTTAGGGATTACCTTAATTATTTTATTGTAGTCTTTATAGATGATATTATTTTATATTTAAAGAGTATGAAATAGAATGAAGATCACATTTGGACTATTCTCAAGAAACCATGTAAGGGGAATATTTTTCAAAAATTTACCATGTTTGGATTTTGGCTTTGGAATGTTTAATTTTTGGGTTATATAATTTTAAGTGAGGGTATATCATTAGTAACTTCAAATATAGAAGTTATTGAACGTTGGAAAAAACCAACCACTAAAAATAATATTCATAGTGTTCTTAGTTCGAATTGGTATTTTCAGTTCTTTGTGGAGAATTTTTCTTAGCTATTGAATATACTCATCAAGTTAACTCTTAAGGGATCCAAGATTCTTTGGGAAGATAAATGTAAGGAATGTTTTAAGGAATTGACGAGAAGGTTAGTCAGTACACATATTTTTATAGTAACCTATAGTGGATAAGGTTTTTTTATATATAGTAATGCATAAATGATGTGAATAGGATGTGTCCTCCGTAATAATAAATTAGTTATTGATTATGCCTCATGATAATTGAAATTCCATGAGAAAATTAACCAACTCATGATTTAGAGTTAACTGTAGTATATTATACACTAATGACATGGAGTCATTATCTATATGGTTATAATTGTGACATATATACTAATAAAAACATCTTAAAGTATATATTCACATAGAAATACTATAATATGCACTAGAGAAGATGGTCAGATTTGATTTAATATTATGGCTTCTCAATACATTACCACCATGGGAAATAATAGATTGCGGTAGATTCTATATATTGAAAGGATTATGAAAGATTTCTATGATGAGGGCCAAAAAGGATATGTTATTTATATAATTTAAAAGGATGGATCTTGAAATTTAATTAGAAGGGTAGAAAACTAATCTTTCTCAAATGATTATTTGACCATCTATCCATGTAAATATTAAATATGAACAAAATGAAGATGTTGAGATTCAAAAAAAGGCGAGGAATGTTCCTAATTTCAAACATGGTTTTGATTGAATAATAATGTCCAATATATATGTCTGTCTCCCTTTGGTACTATATTTGAAGGATAAAATGTATGAAGATCATATTTCTTCATTCTCTATTCATCCTGAAAATATGAAGATATAAAGAGACTTGAAAGGGTATTTAATATAAGATGATATGAACAGAGATATAATAGATTATATTTCTCAGTTCTTGGTATGTCAATAGGTTAAGTGAAAGAGATATATGTCTAAGGGAATGCTACCACCATTACTAATACTAGAATGGAAATGGGAAAACATGACCATGGTGGTTTTTTCGGACTCCCCAAAGCATCTAAAGGGTATAATGAAATCTAGGTTGTAGTTGATCATCTTATGAAGTAAGAACACTTCATCACTATCAGATAATATTTATATCTTTATTATGTTACTCCGTTATACATTAATAAATTGGTAATATTTCATGGTGTACCACTATACGTTGTATTCGATTTGGATCCGAGGTATACATAGATGTTTTGGAGAAGTATTCAGTAAGAACCGAATAAAAAGTTATGTTTTAGCACTGATTTTCATCCTTATGTAGATAGTTAGTCTGGTAGGACTATTAAAACTCCAGAAGGAATGTTGAGAGATTTCTATATATATTTAAAATTTAGTTCAGATCAACAACTTCATTTGGAAGAATTTTATTACAATAATAGCTTTTACTCTAGTATTGAGATAGATTCTTATGAAGACCTTTAGGGTGGGAAGTGTATAACTCCAACAAATTATAATAAATTTTGATAAATAATGATATTAGGACCAAATATATCTTAGGAAATTTCATATAATTCCAGAGTCATTCAACAACACAAAAGAGTGGTTTAGAGTCAAAAAACATGTTATACTGACAATCATCAGAATGATATAGTGTTTGAAGTTGGTTATAAGGTATTCTTATGAGTTTCTCTCAAGAAGAGGGTGAAGATATTTTTAAATAATGGTAGTATAATCCCTATTTATATTTCCTCTTTTTAAATTATTTATCATATCAGGATGGAAACATATTAATTAGCGCTTCCACTGAATATCTCTCATGTTCATGATCTGTTCCAATTATTTATGATGAGGAAGTACATACATGATCCTTTACTTGTAAAAAACTCATAGTTAATACCACTATAGAAGGATATTTATTATTAATAGAAATAGTTAAAGATTCATGATTTTAGAGATAAAGTGCTATGAAATAATACCACTCACCTAGCTAATGTTTTGTGGTGAAACAACCAATTTGAGGAATCTATACGGGAACTTGAGGATATGATGTGGAAAAAATATCCTCACCTATTTATATCAGAGTGATGAATTTAAAGAGAGAAATAAATATTATGTGAGGTAGAATGTAACAAACCAATATTTTTATGAAACATTTCCCTTTAAATAATTTATTTCTTTGATAGCTTTTATTACATGCAACACCGAGTTCAGACGAACCATGTCACATAATGAAATCATTATGCGTGTGTTATAGTATAACAATTGAATTGGTGGGAATGAATAATAATAACTAAATTATTTAAAATATATTCTATACATATTTATAAAATAAATTCATTATTTATCAAATAATCAGAATTAAACACAAAAATTATTTGGAAATAAATGTGATGTTTTTTTATAAAAAATTGTTTTTATGTAAGAAATATATTTTTATATAAAATTAATAACTATATGTGAATTATTTTAATGAAATTTATATATTATTTAGTTTATTTTTTTAAGAATTCAAAATATATTTTTCTAAGCATAATACAAGAATAAATACAATTTTATTATGAAAAACAATTTTTTTCTTCTAAAAAGAAGTTTTGGTCATGTTTTGCACACTTAAATTAAAATTAATTTCATAAATTTATAGGTATAGAATTAGAAAAAATATTTATATATTTATAATAAATAGGTATAAATTTGGAAATTATTACACTTTTATTTTTGGTCAATATGAACAATAACCATTGTAAAATTTAACAACTTTGTACAGGGTAAATCTGGATTTAAAATAAGTGATAAGAACACAATTATTTATATTAATTTTTATTTTTTGAAGTTAATTATAATCTTTACACTTTATTATCTAAATTTAGTTATTTTATAGACACTTTTACTTGAAAATCACTTATATATTATTTCATTCAATGAAAGTTACAAAATTTCACTATCTTTGTTTTTAATGCCTATTATGAGTCTACATAGGTAAAAATGTAAGGTATGAATTAATATAAGTTTTTATTTTGAGTTAGAAAAATTATTTTCATGATATAATTTTATTTATAATTTTTAGAAATTACATAATAACCAGAATTTCTTATAAAACATCGATGTAATATGTTTCCATTTAATAAAACAATTTAATAAATGATTTTAAAATATTACAAGGGATATAATTTGAATGATTTAATGTGACCAAATAATCATATAGATATATAGGAAAAATTAGGGATATTTTAAATAGTTATATTACAAATCAAATTTTTTTGAAGTGTTTAAAGTTTAATTAAATGAACAGTGTCAAAACTGACAATAATGATATTTTAACAAAATAATAATTTATTAAATTATTCAAAAATCATAAAAAATGTAAAATAAGACATATTTAATATTATATGGTATAAAATATCATAAATTTTGTTTTTATAGTCTAATTTTTCCTTTATAATTAATAAATTATAACATTTATTATAAAAACAGCTGTTACCATAGTTAAAACTAAAATAGGTTAAATTAAGGGTTAATCAAAATGACAGAGTTTAAAATTACACCAGAAATTGCATAAATTCTATTATTTTATGGGGTTACAAACATATCCTACATTTTAATTAAATCTATAGGAATTTTGATGTATTTTTATTGATAATTAATTTATTATAATTTATTCTTTTGAGAAATTTTAAAAGTTCCCCTCACCTCAAATATAAAAGGGCACCTACTCCATCACTTATTCACACCCTATTTATACTTATATATTGAAAAAAATCTTAATATTTAAATTCTAAAATTACATATACATAGTATAGGTTATTGTATTCCAAAAAATACAAACCCGAGAACCCTTTAAAGGATATCCAAAGGAGTCCTTGTAAAGAAGTGACAGTTTCCCTTATCAGTCATTTTAATTTCTACACCACTTTACCTCCTCTAAATAAATTTTATTTATAATAAAATAATAAATTAAGTATCCTAAATATTATTAAGTTTTATTGTGAATATTAAAACACTATTATACACAATCCTTTCCATCAAACGGGAAGTGAAAGTATCGCTCCTGCGTACGTATGACTTACCGTCTCCACATAGCGATACAATTTATTTTTCATCAACATATTTTATGGATGGATATTATGATCAGTTTAATGTTTATATATGATATTTAAAACATAATTATAATTCATTAATTGTAATACCACATCTACCTACTTACCATACAATACTTGGGGAAATGATAACGTTGTTAGTGTGTATGTGTGGACTACCACCTCCACGAAGCGATGTGATTTGTTTCTCATTTATATTAAAATTAGATGGTAACAAGGAAGGATTTTATGAATATATATGATATATATGATATAATTATGATCCTATAAAGGTAAATTAATGTTTTATGTTCTTTTATTTCATCCTTTGATGAATGAAAATAACATTCATGCGTACTTACGACCTACCATCTCCATGAACGATGTAACTCATTTTTCTATATCTAAATTTTATGTATGGATATAAATACGAATATAATGAATATATAATATATTTATATTAAAATTTATATTCTTGGGGTGATGGAGCCAAGATTAATGTACAAGGACCAGAACAATTGAACCGGTATACTCATGACAAACAAAATAGTAAACACCCAAAAGAATGAATTTAATAAGGAATTATTGATAAAAGGGGTTGTTTAAATATTATAAAGGGATAATATATGTTAATATGATTATGAAAAAAACTCTATTATAGATTTATAAAAAATTATATTTATTATAATGGAGGTTATAATGATTTCAATGTAAGATGAACTCAAGGTAAGGGTTTTATTTCACAATCTCATCAATATTTAGAATTATTTATTTCTAAGTCTATATTGGGGAATAATTATCTAATATATTCATTTTTTTTAAAAAAATTGTATGTTTTTTTAACATTTTACTAAGATTTTTTAATGTCATATTTAACCATATTTTACTTTTTACAAAATGTTTTGACAGGAATCCTTTATTTTCATTTTTTAAATATTGTACTTTGTAACTTTTTCAATAAATATATATAAGGAATCTTTTATTAACTTATATGAAATGAACATATTTTACTGAAATAATGAAAAATAATTTCTTTGATTATTCCTTTACAAGTTTACAAGGTTATTTTAAAATAAATTTTTTTTATAGTTGAACAAATTTTTAAAAGGAATTGATTTTAAAATAGAAAGGTTATTTTACATATGAATTAATCAAAGTGATATTTCGAAATAATTTTACTTATAATATGAAATTATTTGATGTTACTTATTCTTTAGTGAGTATATGATCCAATTATACCATCTTTATTATTTCTCTGGAAGTTTTATATATATGATGAAAAGATGAAATGTTTATCAAACCCATTTATTTTCATGGGTTATGATATGATGAATGATTTATGATCTTGTGGAACACATATTTATGATTTTCATTATGTGAATGGTGGGAATCATATCTCATTCTAATTATTGGTGTAAATATTAATATATCATGAGAGAAACATAACTTCAATGGTGAGTGAACCTAGTTCAGTAAGGGATACTGCACAATATGATAGTCTCATGAATGAACTTGACTGATATGATGGGCTGGGGAGTGAACCTATTCCAGAATGATATACTTTTAAATTTGTAATGATTACAAAGAAAAGTATTTTATATGCTTATGTGTATGCCAAAAATTCTATGGCTTATTCCTATATTATGATCTCATGGTTCATGTTCTTTGATTTCTTTAGGATTCGTTTCTTATGAACTGAAAATATTTATTCCATAAATTATGATTATGATCTATGATATGTATTATATGGTTTTTAAACATTAATATCATTTTATTATACCCTTATTCACATGTTATGATTATGTGATCATTGATATGTCCCTTGTTTACCCGTACTAGGCATCTTATCTCAGCCTTTTCTTATGTTTCTATTCCTTTGGTTATGAAGAAAGGTATTGTTTTTGATATGTATATTAAGGGTGATAGTTATGAATAAATAACTGGGAGACTATGTAGATATTTTATAAACCATTTGTTTATGTATCCATGTTTCCAAATATACTTGTCCTAAACAATTCTCGTATGGATTGAACTTTTATATAATGAATATTAATCAATTAGGATGTAACATTCTATATAATAAAATTATGGTTCACTATAGTAGATACCCAAAGCATATTATATATTTTTCCTCCATTAACACACAGTATAAACTAAGATGAAAAGTATCATAAAAGTCCTCAAACAACACTCCCACTTTCAATGATCCAATAGTAAGATAATTGACCGACTTCTTATTTAGGTACTCAAATGATAAATGAAACCAATAAATCCATAAAAACATTGATCAATTATATAAAAATCTATAAAATGTGAAATTATCTGAGAGAAATAGGATGTAAACCTCCTATTATATGTCAAAAACCAAGAAAATGGAAAACCTCAATGATTTCCCAAGGAATTACACTAGAAAAAATTTACTAAATATTTGAAGGATAAAAAAACTATTGATGAATGAAATGACCATATAAATTCATATATTTTATCCAAATTTTTTTGATTTGACATCTTCCCCAAGAGTTGATTCCACCAAACACTCCCAAATAAAGATCTCATGTTCTTAGAATAATAATACTTTGACTATGAATATATGAAGATAATTTTGATGAAAAAAAACCAAAACTAAGCCTAGAATTCCTAGAATATTGATTTTATCTTTACCATGAAAATTAATGTGGAATTCATGACACCAAATGGAATCACTAAAAACTCAATGTGTTCATAATGACACCAGAAATCAGTCTTTTGAATATCTTTCTCTTTTACCCATACCTAATGATATCAAAACCATAAATAATACTTTTAAAACTAGTTACCACTTTTTAAATAATTGAATAAGTCATTAATAATTGGAAATACATATAATTTATTCTCTATATCATAATTTAAATGATGATAATACACACAAAACTATAAACTACCAATTTTTTCCTCTATAAACAACATAGGAGCACCCTAAGGATTCACACTAGGCGAGATGAAACCCTTTTGTAATAAATCATCATTATTAATCTATAAATATCATAGCTTAGAATAAATCATATCATGAAGAGACATATAAATAGGTAATTTAATATGTTATTACTCAATCTTATACTTGGTCTCATGTAGAGGGGATAATTTCACAACTGCTTTTGGAAAATATCTAGAATTTTCTTCACAAATCTAAGAAATTTATTCACCTATAATTCCACTGAACATAGAACCAATCCCAATAACTATGATGAAAGAGAATTAAACCATATACTCTCCATTTTTAGAAAATTCTTAACAATAAACATCACATGTTCACTTTCAACATTAAGAAATATCACTCCTTATAATTGAAATAAATGATATCTAACATTGAATGAAATCAATCTAGGATAAGGATAATATCGTATAAATTTATCTTTAATATGTATAACTCCCCCAAAAACTAATGATACCACACTATCATATCATAACTCAGATACACATCTAATTAATGATCTTAATATCTAATTGGAATATATAACACTAAGTCTACTAAAAGTCTATCAACTATGAGTCATAGTACTCAAAATGATATAGGCACACTGAATGATTGAAAATATATGAAATCTGTTAAAGTATAAATAAATATTTAATAGAGATAAATGGTTTTTTGAATAAATTTTTGTTCACCTAGAATAAAAATTCCTTCATATAATTTTTTTGTATCTTGATTCTCATTTCACTACCCTTATCGACACTGTCTATCTTATTTATGATCTAATTTAAGTCACTATTGATGGAGAAAATCTTTAATATACACTGTTCCTGCTCAATTTTCCCACCAAGGACCCAAATCCTGACATTTATAATGATAATTTTAAGGGGGAAACTACTAATTATTATGTATTTTAAACCCACAACCAACTCTACACTAACTATTAAGGAAGTATGGATCCTATATTACTGATTCTTACACAAACCAAAAAAATACAATACCATGAGTGAAATATTTATAAAATCCTAAGAACAACCATATCTAGATAAAAAAGATAAAAAATTATTAAAAAGACTCATCTTAGGGTGAAACATTAACTAATTTTAAAGATAATAACTCTAATATAAATCTCCACTCTTCATAAATTTCAGATTACTTTCTTCTTAAGAAAAGCTAATCCATGTCAATTTCCTTCTAAACCACTCCAAACTTCATCAAAACCATAATTTATGATATTATAACAAAAAGGATAAATTTTTCACTTATTATATAATTAATTTTTTTAAAATATTACACCCATACTTTATCATATGAAATATTATCTGGAAAGTATTGGAGAAGGTTCATAAAATATATTCTCAATTGTCTTTCCTTTGAATTCCCTTGATATAGGGTTAGAAACTCCTACCACCACATTATATTCAATAAAAAAAACTTAAAATGGAAATAATTATAAAACTTCACCCATAACACCTCATACTCATTACGATCACCAAGATAAATAATCCACCACAAATGATTTATACTTATCTGTAAGCTAATATCCAAAAAATTGGATTCTCATTCCTTACTTGAATCAACTTAAAGAAATATCAAAAACCATTATCCACCTCAATATGTTTTTATTATAGACTATATCCTCGTATATAGATAAAATATAATGTTGAAATTTACTCATAGACTTCCTCTATGAGTTATTATCTTTAGGATCGTACCACAATTGATCAACTAAAACATCTTTTTTATCTTAATAAACTTAGAGAACATGGGGAAAACCCCCACCATGTATCTCTATAAATAAAATAAAAAACACATAATCTCCAAATATAGGTTTCATTTAATATATTTTAAATTATTTTATTTTATTTTCTCTAAAATTACCTTAATTTAAAAACAAGAATATAAAAATATTTTAAATTTCCCACACCGAGGTACCTAAAATGTAATGACTGAATACCCACATAGGTATGTAACATATAATATTAGATTCCTTGAATCATATTACAAGGAAACTTTTACAAACAAACTATTAAATATAGCCTATATCACATGATACACTTTAATGAACCATTACCCTACCAAACATTGAAATCCTCTATAGTGAAAAACTGAAATATACAATCTAACTCTCGACCAAAAATTTGATACTACTATATCATGATTTTCCTCTAGGAACCCTCATTAGATTATATTGAGGGTTAGTGTGACCCTTGAATTCCATTTTTAATAGGATATAGGTTATCAACTAACATTGAGTGTAAAATCAATAAACATGGGATGAGTTATCCTCTAAAAATTCTGAAATAATTAGAACATAAAATAATCAACAATATGTCAATAATTTAAATAAACCAAATAGTTATGGAAATAAAATATTCATGTAAAGTATAATGTTACCCTAAATGAACACAAATAATAGACTTTTAGTCAGTGACTAGTGAAAAGGGAATAATTATAAAATATGGGTGGAGTTACCCTTTCAAATACTTTAAATAATAATAATTAGAACCTATAAACACCAAATAAATAAAATAAAACATTACAAATAGTGATAAAAATATAATATTCATATAACATCTCTTATATAAATACCAGGATAACTCTTATGTAAGTAAATTTAACACAAACAACTACTATACCATATACTATAAATGTCCATCTTAGTTACTTACTCCACCCATAAAATTTAAAAATTAGTATAGGGAAGTGGGGGTGAATATACAAGTATGATACTACATAGATTCTATCATATTAATGTGAAATCATTATACTATATACTCGATAAATATTTATTGGAACTGGCTCATTACCTACCTTTTATACTTATAAAAGTGACTTTGAGTGAGATTACACTTGGGGGGGGGGGGGGTCAGGGTATGCACTATTAGTGAAAATTAAAACTTTTTATCATTTAAATACTCACTTTACCTTGTAAATTATGACCTATGAACCTTGAGGGTCAATTTTTATCCTCTTGGATATAATTTTCTTTTGATTGGTTGATCACATTTTTGTTTTCATTAAAAAAGTAATTATGATCACACGGATTTTACATGGTTCACCGTAAAGGGTTTGTCTAAGGAGTATGAAACCAACATTGTATCGGTGCACCCAAATTACTAAGCTCTCTGATTATTATTTCAACCAAGGTTACTCATATGTCCAAGATCACTACCTTAAAAGTTTAGGGATTTATCACTATTTCTCAAGGGTCACCCCCTCAAACCTTCCTTTTATGACTCAATGTTTGGATAAATGATCACATTATTCATCTTACATTTCTTACTAATTTGGAAAGGATCACACAAAATTTATGGAAATATTGGTATCTTCATTAAAAACACTAAATAAATCTTCAAACAAGGTAGTTTCTCTGCTGAAGTCCTTGTTGGGTTGTTCTTCACTCTTTTAAAATCATCTTAGTAAAATGCCTATGCTTTCTAGAAACTTTCTGGAATGATTCTTATATTTTATATAAATACATTAATCACAAAATCTTCTTGGGAATAACTTCAAATATTTCAAAACCTTCGATCTTCCAACCCCTCACTTTTATAATTACTTCAAGATGTATATAGATTTGAATATTATTTTCAATGTTTATATCTTCTTCATAGTTAATTTATTCTTCTAAAATAGTGAGGTTGATATCCCTTGACTGGGCCACCTGGAGGGGTCCATTAAGAGCATTCAAAACATCTAATAACTCCTCCATAATTATTCCCTAAATTTTACAAATAAATTATAAGATATAAATAATAGTAGACTATAAAATACCTAACCAAGAGGTAGAATTAATGACAATACCTTATCTACATCAAATTTTCACATACTATGGTGTGATAAGAATCACTATGGAACATCCTAAAATTCAAAATGTTTAAATATGACATGGTCTCAACTACTCTACCATAGACATCAACATTTGAATAGATCCACATTTTATGTAAAACAACTTCTCCTTAACTCCCATATTCTACACCCAAAAACATTGTTGGAATTTTTATATTATTATTATGGTTCTATTACTATAAAACCATAAATTATCATGGATTATTATTCATTTTCTCTCAATTTTATTGGTTTTTGAGAATCATGGGAGTTTTACTTAGTTTCTTTCTTCACATACTTAAATGCGCATGTTACTACTTTCATGAGTACATGTTTCACAGTGCAAAGTAACCAAAATGTGTCATATGATTTTCTTCCTTATATTATTTTAGTACAATGAAATATACTCCTAAATAATGAATCTTATATTTTATTCAAGACTGACTACTATGGAATATCCTTTATTTCATGGTGCACTATTATGATATGTTCTCAGACCACCTAAATGCTTAAACTCCATCTTATGGTGTAATCCTATTCATTACAGAATAGCATCATGTAGCTCAAAATCACACCCCATGTCAATTTATAACCCTCCATGACACAAAGTGAATATGTGAAATGGGAAAGTCAACATTCATGGAATTATAGTGAAGCACTTTAACATGTGGAATAATGGAATAGTGTCATCGAGGAGATCCGTCAAAGGGAGGTTGAAGACGATAAAATGGAGGCCGATTCATCTTCAAATTAATAATTATTAGATAGAAAATTTATATCCAAAAAAATAGTGGAGTAACAACACCCCTTGCTATGTGAGTCCCATATAAAACATCCCTTCTGTCGTGCTCTCCCATTTACACATACATACATCCATGACAACCTGATGAGTATCACAACGTCTGTTCGTATAACCACACATGCACAAACCTGTAATCACGGGCCACACCAACCCACACTGGCCCACCTACCCTATATCATGTTCTGTCACACCCTATCATGTACTTGTGGGTCCAATGTTTCCCACCATGAACCTTTATGCAATGATGGCTGGTTGGGGTTGACCCTAGTGTCCACCTCACTATTGGTTGTACATGGGTCCCTCATATGGCTAGTTAGCCTGCCACATTTTTTATTGAGGTCCAAAAAAATTGTTCATTTTTTTAATTATAGAAAATAATATAAATCTATCCACTATCAAATAAAAAATCCATTTAATACCGTCATATATGATATTTTTCATGATGTTTATTAAATCATCTTCATCAATAATAATCACAATATAGAAAATGTTACCCAATGGAATCAAGTGAATCCATAAAAATTCCCTAGGAATCACTACTTTGCCAAAGGTATTTTTAATACAGATATTTTCAATATCACACATATTTTCAAAAAATTCATTCCACACTCTTAGGAGTCCATTACCATCCCCCTTTTATTTTTTTGAAAATACCCTTTTGAAAATATCACCTATAGTCAAAGTGAACCATTCACATATCTAAAATATCACCCTTCATTAACTTCCCCCAAATCTCTCCCTTGATAAAATAAACTTGAGATAAAGCACACAAACTTCTCTACTAATAATTACATTTAATACTCCCCCTTATCTTCAATAAAATACAAGGGGTTATTCCATGTGTTTTTATCCTCTAATTGTTTTAATTTCATAGGAATCAAGCATTGGAGGAATTAAGTTCTACCCATATGAAAAGTAGCTTCTCCCATTTTAATTTGGAAAACTTTCTCCCCTTTTGTGTATGGAAATAATCCATTAATGATTAAATACCCCTAAATTTATTTCTTCTCCACCAGTTTCAAACAATCTCTTATTTTGACATTAACTACATGGTTATAATCCAAATAATAAAACACATATAATATAAGCCAATCTCATTTCTTACTAATTTCTCATAATATAATCAATGAGTGAATTTACCACTTGGTGATTTAGAAGTCATATAAATTCACTAAGCCAACTAAGAAATTGTTTATTATAGTAAACAATAGTTTTTATAGAAAATCAACAAGTTCATATGTGTTACTCATGAATTCCAAGAAACCCATAACAATTTTGGATTTCCATTCTCAAAATATAACCTATGATGTTTATCTCTTCACACCAAACCATTAATACAAACCAAAACTACCAGGTTGTGAGAAACATACCATTTGATGAGGAAATTGATACGAATTGATAAATATTTACTACTATACGAGGCGTAATATCCTATGATTTTGGCATAACACCCCCTTATACTTTTTCTTTTTACACCAATTGAATATTCCACTTGTTGGTGTACAAAAGTTGGTGCATTACATGTTCATGAACAAAAATGTTAGTAGATTTTCGATATACTGAAAATTTCAGATGATTACAAACATAAAATATATTTTTAGAAAAAACAAATATATAAAAAAGGGATTAATGTTTGTCGATTATACTATTTCTGATTCAATCTTCTTCCAAAAGAGTGAAACCACTTGAATTATGTCCTGATTCAAACACTTATCCTCACACCAACTTTTTAAACATAATCTCATCCTTCTTTCTGTGTAATTTCTTGATTTAAATCTTCTATAAGAATTCATATTTAATCTTGAAACCATTTGATATATGTGAATTTCAATTAATCCTTGCAACATAACTAAAATCATCATTTACAAGAAAAATTTATTATTTTTCATGATTTTTATTCAAATCCATTTACTTATTCTCTTTTATTAAAAAAACTATATCTCTTTTAAGCACTACCAACCTTATGATTTTCAAGCACAACTACCCCTGGATTTTATCTCTCCCATAAGTCTAGACCTATTTATGAATAACTATAAATGATAAATTATATGGGGAGAGGGGTACCTCGAAGTTCCTTAGGTTGACAAATAGGGCTCATAAAAATTAACTAACCCCCACCAGACACCTTTCATTTCCACTTTTTATGATTTTTTGAAAGAAATGAAATCACCTAATGAAGTTCTTTATCATCACTGGCATATGAATAACTCAAAATCATACAAAAGTATCTCACGTTCATGATTCCACTTTCATACTTATTTTTATGAATGTTAACATAGACATCATTCCTTGGATTGTGATTTTTCACAATTATGTAATTGATCAAGTTTCAAAAAATAAATTATTGAATTAAATCATTAGTAGATATTAATTAAAAAATTATTATCCATTGAATATTCCTCATTTTCCTCTTAGTGTTTTGTGTGTGAACACCTTTTTAAACATTTCCTTGATCTTTTATCTTATAGTACAACTTATTTTAAGGAATCAACTTCACACTCTTTTCGTCATCCTTAATTGTTGGAATAACCTCTCATTTTTTTACTTCCATATTTTTATTCCTTTCTTACAAGAGGGTTTTTTTGAAAAACCATATCTCAGTTATTGATACACCCTTTATTGAGGTCATATTTATTCTCTAAATCATTGTTCCAATTTTTCATCTGAATAGGCATTTTTCAAGGAGAAGTTGACTTTGTGTACGTGATAGGAGTGGAGTGTCTTTGTACGACCTCTTTACCCCTCCATGAAGTTTTATAATTGAAATACCTACCATATAACTAAGGTTATAGAGAATATTAAATATTACAAAATAATCATACCTAGTTTTGTTTCTCCTCACATAAGATGTTGGTACAAAACTCTTCTTATTTATTTGGGTTTATGGGATTTGAAGCTTATTTCCTGAATTTTCCCAAATATTCCACAATGAAGCATTGTGGTGCATCATTTATTTACAAAACCATAATTCTTGAATAGAATTTTTTTTCCTTCTATATTTTAGATCTGAAAATATATTAGTTTCTTCACATGTTGAGATAAATTTTGGAGATATTATTAGAATATCTTTTATTAAGTTCATCCTCTTATAAAGGTTTCTTATCTTCATACATTTTTATTTTAGTATTACAGACAAATTATTAATATATGATCAAGAAAATTTTAGATACCATCTATTTTATTTTTATTGTGTTCTGTATAAAATAAAACATTCATTTAATTCAGTACTTGTGGCCATCTCTTTCATGATTTCTTGGGAAATATTTTCAATCATGTTACTTTGATCTTTCATCATTGTTCCCATTTTCATCATGATTAAATTTTCAAACACTTAATCATTATTTAAAAATTTATATTATATAGATAAATATGTAATCATTGAATAATATACACCATTTATGATTCACACCTAATATTTAGTTTCATTTCATAAACATTTCTTAGAATAGAAACTTGATTTTGTTTTCTATTTTCTTACCAGAATCATATATTATTTTAATCTCCAAGATAAGATCTAAATTTTTTCATCCTTTCTGCACATGTGGGTTAGAATCAAATAAAAAATTAGGTTTATATTTTACCTCTGTTGGAGAAAAAAATCATGGGATGAATTATTATTACTCTTCTTCTTCTTTAATTTTTTCATAAATCACTTTTCATTTGTCTTTTCTTCTTTCACAAAAAAATATAATCTAGTTTCATCCACATGTATTTTGAGAAAATTGAATGATTTACCAATTTATTACATTCTCCCATGATATCCACCCTCAGTTCTTATTTTACGAAAGAATCAATTACAATTTTTCTTTGAACAGTTTCAAAGAAAACTCCATGTTTTTTTAAAATAATAATTAGATCTTCATCCAATTCTCAAGAAAATACAAGAGAATATTACATGAATAGTAAGAAGTTATTTATTAAATTTATTAAATTCTTTACATTAAATAAATGATATTTTTCTGTGGATGTATTCTTTAGAACAACTTCAGATAAAGTAAGAGAAATAAATAAAATCCAAAATGAACCTTTTGTTAGATACAACTTGTTAGACTTATACAATCTACTTATTATGATATTACCTTGGAGGTGAATATAGGTATGCACTATTAATAAAAATTAAAACTATTTCTTCTAGAAATTTTCATTTTCTCTTAAGTATCTTGACCTCTCAACCTTGAGGGTCACTTGTTATGATCATTAATATTATGTTCTTTAGATTTGTTTATCTCTTTTGTGGTGTGATTTTACTTAGTTAACCAAAAATGGATAGTACAAGAAGCACACAACCAATATTGTGTTGGTGCATGAATATTACTAAGACAAATACTAGTTGGTTTGGGATAGGTCACTCTTATTCCCATAATCATTACCTTACATGTTTAGGGAATACTCATTACTTCCCAAGAATCACTCTCATGAACCTTCCTTTGACAAATCATTGCCTATGGAAAGGATCACCTTATTACTCTTATTTTGATGACTGCTATGGAAAGGATCAAAAATAGTTTATGGAAATGTAGGTCCCTTCATCAGAAACACTAAATGAATCAATAAACAAGGTAAATTCTCGGTTGAATTCATTTTTGGGTTTCAATTAACTCTTGTGAAATCATCTTTGTGAAACAAATTTACCTTTCAGAACTTGCATTGAATGATTATTCTATTTTATATAGAAACAAAATACAAAAATTTTTATTGGAAATATCATCAATGGTTTCCAAACCTTTAATATTGTGGAACCTTATTGAAACAATACCGTCAAGATGTATTTGTATTTGAATTTTTTTCCAATATTTCTCTCTTCCTCCTAGTTGTTCCATTATTCTAAAATTATATGCTTGATATCCCTTTATTGGTCATCCTAGAAGGTTCAATTATGTTATTTAAAAACTACTCATAACTTCTCTATAATTATTCCAAGACTTTTAAAAATAACAACTATGAGATAAATGATCATGGACCCAAAAATTTCTGGTTGTGGTATGGACTGAATGACTATGGTGTATCCACCTCTATTTTTCACATAAGACATTGTGATCAACTTCACTATAGTGAAACCTTAAATTTAACATGTTTCAATATGGAATGGTATCACCTACTATAGTGTGGAAATATATGTTTGACCAGATCCTCATTTTACTTGTAGTAAATTATCTTTAAATCTCACATTATGCACTTGAAAATATAGCAAGGTTTTTTATATTCTTGATAAGGTTTATTACTATAAAAACATAAATGATCATATTGGAATCCTCATTTTAGCTCAATTTTATTGAATTTCAAGAATCATGGGAGGTTTACTCAGTTTCTTTCTTTATGTACATAGATGTGTGTGCTAACACATTCTTGAGTACATGTTCCATAGTGGAAAGTATCACAATTGTGTCATAACTATTTATTCCTAATTAGATTAGGGTTCAATGATATCTACTATAATGAATTAAATATCATATCTTATCCAAGGTTGACTACTATGAAATATCCTTTATTTTATGGTGAAGCATGCATATATTTTACTGAAACACAAAAATGCATGAAATCTATATTACGATACAATATTATGTATTACGGTGTAGTCTCTTGTAGATTTAAATCACTACTTATTTCTATTTTAAAACCTCCATGTTTAAAATTGAAGCCATAAAAGGGGAAACTCAACATGTATGACATTATAGCGAAGTATTTCATTCTTTGGTGTAGTGGAACAGTGTCGTTGAGGGGATCAGTTGAAGGGAGGTTGAAGACGATGATGTGGAGACTGATCAATCATTGGATTGATAATCATCAGATAGATATGCTACGTCAATAATATTTTTAATGGAGTAATAGTACCCCGTTCTACGTGAGTCCCACATCAAACTTCCATTTTTTTTCTAGCTCCCACATTTATATTTCCGCACATCCATGACTACTCAGTGATTATCATAATATCTATTCCCATAACTATATATGTAGAGAGGATCATGAGTGGATCTGATCCAAATTGGTCTACCTTCCCTAGATAATTTTACCTCACACCCAAGTATATCTCTATAGGCCTAATGCAGTCCTACCACTATGCTGGCTGGCTTCGGTTGACCCTAGTTCCCACCTCAATAATGAAAGCACATTGGTCCTTTGAATGGTTAGTTGGATTAACATATTTTTTTATCGAGGTCCACAAAAAACACTTATATTTTTTATACGTATTGAAAATAATATCAATCAACCCACTATAAAATTCCAAATCCCTCAAATACCTTCGCATATGAAAACTTTCATTATCATTATAAATTCATCATTTTCTTCAATAATCATCACAACATGGAGAATGTTACCCACTTCCATCAAGTGAATCCATAAAAATTCTCTAGGCATCACCATTTCCCCAAAGGTTTTGTTAATACACATATTTTTAATATCACACACATTGTCGATAAATCCATTCCATACTTTTAGGAGTCCAACACTACCCCTTGTCATCTATCGACATCTCATAAAGACTATCCGAATAAATCCACATATTAGTATAGTATTTTTAATAATGAAAATGTGCAAAGAAATATACCCATAACCCATTTCCCTATAGATGTTGTCATCCTTAGACCTAAAAAAATACTTCTTAGTGATCCCATCCTATAAATATCCATAAATAATAACCCCATACTACATCTTATTAACCAAAAAATATTACCACATATCACCTCAACATAATAAATCCATAGACCATAGCCCACAAATTTATAACCATTTCCACATATTTAATTCCTTTTGAAAAAAATCATCAACTCATTACTACCAAATTATCACTCCACATCCATATCACCATAAAAACATACTATGTATTGAAGAGAGGGTAGTGGAGGGGGAGTATTTTACCATCTATATCACCCACCTCTATATTGTTATGGGTTTAAATGATACCCAAATCCTCATATGGGAATTATTATATTTACCTAACTTGATTGGTAGTGCATAAGAAATAAAAACAAATAATGGATATATAATTCATAATCCAAACCAAAGGTATACTGCTTATCAAAATCTTTATACAACCACAACACACTCACACATCATTTCCATAATACGCAAATAACGATTACCATATCTAAACATACCATAATTCAATACTATACACACACAATTACTTCTCATTTCATATTTCATTAAAAATTAAAAATTACATAACTACTATCTGCATAATTCAATAACCCTATAAAAATTTAGCAACATTCACAAACCACTTCTGAATATAAATAAAATATATCCTACCAAGGATTATGATTTTAATTTCTTATATTAATCGTATCATTTATTTCATGTTACCTATTCCAAATCAATTTTTTAATATTTTATATACATGTTTCTATATCATGGGATACTACTACATACTAGCCACATATATCACACTAACCATATGAAATAACCTAAAAAATAATAAACCAAAATAAAATTTACAAAAACAATAAAATGTATAAATAAAAATATAAATTCAAAATATTTGATGTAATTCTCCACATTACAGTGTAATAATTTTAAATTAACTAGAAATCCAAAATCCATAGCATTCCCCTTCTTAAAATTCCCTTTATCAATTACTTAATAACCATCAAATATTAACAAGACTAGAAATATTACAATGTAAAGATCTTTATTATTTCAGAATGATTAAACCACCAAATTTTGTGGAATAATTCTCACCCCCTTCAATTCGATGACCACCTCATCTCATAAACTAAAAATATAATAAATAATATCATGACTTAATAATAAAAATAATTGTTAAATAATTAAATCGTTTAATTTCATGTCTTAAAACAACGGTGAAAATAATAACCAACAATGACTAAAAGAAACACTAATTAATTCTCCCAATGGGGATTATGATATAATATTACCCATCATGCTACAATTTCACATACCATAGTGTAAAAAACAATGTGTATTAGCTTTAGGAATCACATTCTTTTTTATAAAATTGAGAAATAAACCACAACACAATTATTTTTTTATAATAAGATTTGCTGATTAGTTGAATTTTCAGTTTAAATAATCTTTTCTCCAACCATTTTCCTTAAAATACAATTTGAACTTCTGTAGCACCTCAAAATCATAAATTATAGAGCCAATAAAACATAGGCATATAAAATAGTGTTTTTATAGCCTTTTAATTTATTTGAAATTAAAAAAACATTTTAGATTTTACTAATTCAGATATTTTTCATTTTTTATGTTTTGTCTTCCTTTTAATATAATAAAGTCTTTCATGTTTTTTAATTAAAATTAAAATATTTTTTTAGAGTTTTTAAGTTATTTTCTTAATGATTTTATTTTTTAATAAAATATAGGTTGTTGCGGTTTTTTAAAATCTATTTAAAATTAATATATTTTTTAGATTAAAATTTTTTCAGTAAATAATTTTATTCAATTTTTTTTAATTAATTTCAATGAAAAATAGATTTTTTATTTTTTTTCCATTTTTTAAAGAATAATGATTTTTATTTTAATATTTTTGTTAATAATAAAATAACATTTTATGTTACTTTTTCCATTTATTCAAAAGATACAGTTTTCTTGATATTTTTTTGATTAGAATTTATAATTTTTTTTAAAATTTATTTATTTCTTTTCATTTCTCAAGATGGGGATTTAATATTTGAATTTTAAATTCTATTTGACTGTAAAATTGCGTGTTTTTAATTTTTTATTTTTATCAATATTTTTTAAAATGATTTTTCTCCTTTTTTAGTTTTTTTAATATTAAATAGTATTTTTTATCTTATTATGTTTGTTTTTTTATTTTGTAATTTTTTTAACACATTTTATTTTTTAATTTTTTGAAATTTATTTGTAAGGGAAATAAAAGAAATGAATCCGATGTTTTATTTTTCTCTTTTTTTATTTTAATTTTATTTTTTCTGTATTTTTTTATTGGAATTATATTTAGTACTATTTTTAAATTTATTTAAAATAATTTTTTCCCCTTTCTATGTTAATTTTCTTATCTTTTTTTTTACTTTCTTAGTGTTACATAAATACTTTTTTCATTTTTTCGTTTTTCATTTTTATATTATTAATGTAACATAATAATTTTTTTGGATTATTTATTTATTTATTGAAAAATAAAATAAATTCTTGGGAATTTTTTTTAATAAAAAAATTTTTTTGTAGATTTTTTTGATTTATGACCAAATAAAAGAACATTTTTATTTTTTTATGTTTTTGATGAAAAGTAGGTTTTCAATCATTTATTTATTTTAGTGTAAGAATATATATCATTTTATTTTATTCTTTGATATATTTTTTTATGAAATTTCATGGTTGGTGATTTTTTATATGTTTTAAATTAAAATAAAAAGGCTTATTTTTAATTTTTAAAATATATCGGGTTTCTTGGTTTTTCTAATTTATTTAAATGTAAAAATATATTTTTGGTCACTTTTCTATTTTTCCATTTTAATTTTTTTCTATAACATTATTTTTATAAAACTATTTTTTAATTAATTTTAAAGTCATATTAAATTTTTGGATTTCCATTTTTTTATTTTTATTTTTTTCTCTTAGAGAATTTTATTTTAATAGAAAAAGCTATTATTTTTTATTTGATTCACTCAAAAGTAAATAAAATTTATGTTTTTCCTCTTTTTTTATAATAGAAATGACGAGGGAAGTATAAGGATATTGATACATGCAGTGAATCACATAATACAAAGTAGAGGCGATGACTTCATGAAGTTGGTAAACCTCATGGATCGTTTTGTTCATGAGGATGAAACACTAAAAAAGGGGTGTTGGCATGTAAAACATTTTTGTGACAAACACATAAGACATTTCTTATTGGAAACATATAGATGAAAGGGCGTGATGGACTTGTTGTTTACTTAAATGGAATGTACATCAAATGTGCATGATTGGGCCATTAATGGAATTTAATGTGCCACAGGTGTTTGGTTGGGAAACCATTGTGATGGGCCTACAAAAATTGGTCATCAAAGAGTCTTCAAAAGGGATATAAAATTGAGCACTTATGGACTAATAATTGATATCCCTTATAAGGTGATTTAATTTGTAATAATGCCTCATATGTGAGGCAGATATTCTCTTGCCGGGGGGGGGGGGGGTTATGGTCTTATCCATGTCGATCCATTGGGTGTGTTTGTTTATGTATACTCATTATTATCCCTCTACCTAATATAGTTTTTTTTTTCAAATCATATAATTTTAATTTTTTTGTTTTTTAATTTTTTAACAAAACATAATTTTCATGAATTTATCTTTAATTTAATAAAATGATTTTTTTAATTTTTTCACCCATTTCATATTTTTTAATTTTTTTTTATTTTTAATTTATTTGTCATTTCACTTTTTTTATTTTTAAATATGACAGTGTTTTCCAGAATTTCTTAGTTTGGTTTAAAGTGAAATATCATTATGGATTTTTAAAATAACATAGTTTTGTTTTATATTTTGAAATTAGTTATATGTAAAATATTTATTTAGATATCTCTTATATATTTTCCCAAATATTTAGCAAGGGATAATTTGTATTAATCATATAATTAAATGAAAAGTTATAGTAAATAATTCTTTACAACATCCAACATTAGTATATTTATAAATATATTTAATATTTTTATAATTTATAATTTTAATACCTATTTTTTTTATTTCTATAAAAGTTTAATATCTTTTTTTAAATGTAATCATTTTTACATTTTTTTAATTATAATTGTTTTTCAAGATTTTGACAAATTTTTTAAGAATAAAACAACCTTTTAGCTCATTTTTATAAAATCATTGTTTTTAATTTTTTTATTTTTTAGCATTAAAATATCATCTTCAATTTCTTTTTTATGGTTTTTTTAAATTTATTTTATAGTTTATATTAATTATTTTATTTATTAATAAATATGAGTTTATTCTCATTTTCTAATTCATTAGAACTTAAAATAAGTTCTAATAATTTTCCATTTTTAATTTTTAATTTCTCAATCAAAATAAGATTTTATTAATTTTTTTTCTATTTAAAATTATAATAATAAATTTTGAAATTTTTTATTTTAATTTTTTTATTTTAACCAAACAAATATTTTATTTTTATTTATATATTGAAGAATAAAAAAATTTGTTACATTTGTTTATTTATTTCCATTTTAATAGATTAAATATTTTATTGAATTTTTAAAATTTAAATAATATTTTTAGACAAATATATATATTTTGTTATTTAATAATGAATTGAGTTTTTTTTATTTATTTAATTTATTTTTACGTTAAAATTATATTTTTTTTTATTTTATTTTTTAATTTTTTTAATTATTTTATTAATAGATTGAATTTATTTTAAATTATATATATAATTTTCATATAAAATATATAATTTATTATTTTTAGAAATAATTTAATTATTTAAATAAATTATATTTTTCTTTATTTTTAAATTTAATTAAATGTAAAGTTATTTTTGAATTTTACTTTTATTCCTTGATTGTTATTTTTATTTTTTGATATTTTCCATTTTAAATTCACTTTCCATTTTTAATATCATAATAACATTTATTTTATTTTTAATTTTAAGAAATATAAAAAAATATATTTATTGTTATTATTATTTATTTCTTATATTTATTATTTTAATTATCATTTTAATTTTTTTTTATAATTTTATTTTTTATAATCCAAAATATTTTTTATTTATTAAGTTATTTTATATAATATATGAACTATATATAATGTTTTTTTCTCAATTTGTAGTTTTTATGTCTTATTTTTTTATCTAGTTTTTTTAATTTATTTGATGAAAATTAATATATTAAATTTCTATATTTTTTAATATAATTGTGTGGTCATTTCATGGTTTATATAACTTAAAATTAAACACAAATAAATTTTTTTTATAATTTCATTTAGAATATAATAAATATTTTCTAGATTTGAATATTTTTTTGATAGTAAAAGGTATTTTTATAATTTTTTTAATTTTATAATTATTATTATATTGATAATTGATAATTTATTTTTTATATTCTAATTATTTAATGGAATAGAGTTACAATGTCTTATTAAAAGTTATTTAAAAGTAAAATAAAAAATTTAATTTTTTTTAAAAAAATCATAATTTTTTCATTTTTTCCCTTAATTTAATTTTAAATGGATAAATGATTACTCTATTTATATTAATTTATTTAAAAATTAAAAATAAAATTATTCAAATTTCCCATGGTATATTTTCTCTTTTATTTTGTAAATATTTTTATATTTATCAGTTTTTCTGTTTTTTGTTTTATTTTTTAATATATTTAATAAAATATTCTCAAATTTCTGTAATTTTTTTTTCAAATTAATATATATTTTTAATTTATCTTACTTTTTCTATTTATGATTTTTTTTTATTTTTCCATGTTTTATTTTATAAATATTCATACGATATAATTTTTCTTAATGTTTTTAATTTATGTGAAAGAATAATATATTTTTTATTTCTCTTTTTAAATAAAATGAATAATGTCTTAAATTTATTTTCCTTTTTTACACTTATTTTAAATTTTTTATATTTTTATATTTTTATTTCTGAAAATTCATTATTATTTTATGTTATTGTTACTATAAGAATTTTCCCTTGGTTTATTTAAATTATTTAACACTAAACAAAATTACTTCATTTTTATATTTTTTTAATAAATCGTAGTTTTTATTATTTTTTAAAATTTATTTGAAAGAAAATTATTTTTTAACATTTTTAAATTTTTTAACTTAATAATGTTTATTATTTAATTTTTGTTTTCATTTTTAAACCAACTTTGTTTTTATTCTTTTTTATTCAAAATTAATATTTTATTATTTTTTAATTAATTGAAATTATGGTGTATATTTTTTTATCCACATTTTCATTTATAATTTATTCCTCTTATTTATTAAAATAGAGTTAGTATTGTTTATTTAATTTATTTTAATATATATATATATATATTTATTATTTGTAATTATTTTTAATCTTTTAATATAATAAAGCGGTTCTCGTTTTTATTTTAATTTTTTTTTCGAAAAAAAATTGATAGATTTTATTTGTTTCATGATCATTTTTCTTTTATTTTTCATTTAAAGAAATAGACTTTTTCTTTATTTTTTTCTTTATTTAAATTAATTAATTTATTTCCTTTTTTTTAGTTTTCTAACAAACTTGAATATTTCTTAATTTAATTAAATTATTTGAAAAATAATTTTATATATTTTAATTATTTATAATTTTTATTTAATTTTTTATTTCTGATTTTTCTCTTTCTGGATTTTTTTATTTTTCCAATTATTTATTTTATAAGAAAAGTATGATTTTATTGATTTTTTATATTTATTATGAATTTTATTTTAAAATAAATTTTTAATTTATTTATTTTTTTATTTTTATTCATTTTTATTTTTATTTTATTCAATTACATTTAATAAAGAAAAATCTTGTTATTAATTTATTTAATTATTTTGGTTGAAAAATATTGTTTGTAGTTTTTTGTATATTTTATTTTCAAAGAAACACACATTTTCCCTATTTTTTAAATTTATTAGAAACGATAATAGTTTTTTAGAATGTATTCACTTTTTTAGTTTTTAATATGATTATATGATTATTATTATTTTATTTATATTATAATGTTTTCCTCTACTCTTGACTGATTTTAATATTATAATTTTTTTTATAACATAATCAAATGTAAAATAAATCAATTGATTTCCCCCTTATTATAGAATATTTTTTTATTTTATTTTTTATCTTATATAAAAAAATAGTTTTTCGCATTTTTAATTTATTTAATAATAATATAATTTTTATAGAATTTATTTTTATTTTCCATAACTTCAAAATAATTATGTTTTAATGAATTTTTTTAATATATTTCAAAGTAATGTAATTTTTTATGTTTTTATTTGAATAAAGATATAATTAATGTGTTTTTAAATATATTTCAAAGTAAAATAATTTTTTGAATTTTCATTCTATATTCTAGTAAGAAAATGATCCTTAGCCAAGTTGGTGAGGTCTCTCTAAGTGCATCCATGAGACCCAGGTTCAAAACTAGGTGGAGGCATTTTTTTCGGGTTACTATTACAGTATTGTAGTAGGCATTGTAACCGGTACTGTAGGAGGTACTGTTCGGTACTATAGCTGCCAGAACTGTTCACCTTGGGCCACTTGTGTGGGATTAGAGTCCTTAAGGCCTTCGAGTCACCTAGTTCTTCAGGTCAGTAAGGCTTTCAGGCCACCTCATGGCCTTTGGGTCAGCTCAAGGCCTTCAGGGCCACCAAATTTGTAGTCGCATAGACAGATTCAACAAGGAACTGCTTTAGAAGAGGAAAGGGCATGGCACATTCACTAGAGCAGGGCTAAACAAACTTGAAAGAATGTCAGGGATTATAATTTTCTAGCGGTACTCCTTTTATGAACCTATGCACATGGACATGCTAGCCGAACAGTCATAAAAAAGGTGGAGAGATGATCACAACGCAGATGCTGGGGAGGGGCGGTTTCAAGTAGTCATTTTATGTATAATTTCTTTTAGACATACGAGTCCTGTAATTTCTCCAAGCCTACTAGAAATTTAATATCTAATCCATTGTTCCTTTTAAGGGTCCCCCCTCATTCCTTGAAAGGGGTTGTTAAAAATCAATAAAAAAGAAGGCCTCTGGGACATTAAGTCTTCTATATTCTAGTAAGGTGGTATTTTATAAATAAATATTTTTGAATTAGTTTTTTATTTTTTAAATTTTTTTAATTTAATATAATTTTATTATTTTTATATTATAAATTACTAATGTTTTTATATTTTCTATATTTTTGAATTGTTTTATTTTTTATAGAATGATTTTAATCATATTCTCGAGGGATATGTGGACTACTAAGAGGGTAGGTGTGAATAAGTGGTCTCTTAAAGATTTTATAAATTATTGTTTTAAATTCAAACTTCTTGAATTCTCCCAGTCTCAATCCACTCAAATTTGTGTCTCACTCTCTCAACTGAATAATATAGTAAATAAAGATACAATAACACACAAATTTACATGGTATGTCCATAAAGACCAACTCCTTACCTTGATTTTTTATTTAACCCAATCAAGGATTATTCACTCTAATATCTCTCAAATTATAATGGGTTAGATTCACCTCACACCTATAATTTACACCACCTCACACTACTTATTTACAACACCTTCTCACTATAGACATAATGTCACACTATAAATTTCCATTATACCATGAGTCACAGTGGTTCTATAGCTTCACACCATGTATGTGAAAGTGTTTCATTTCAACTCATTTATGAAGTAGATCACTAGTTAGAATAGGTATTCTTCTACATTAAAGAATAACTTTCCTTCTTCTTACAATAGAGTCTTCAAATGTTATTGGTTCTTCAGGAATAATACATGAAACTCGGTATCCACTTGTATCTTAGCTTCACAGCTAATTAGAACTTGCACACCTAGATTTCTCAACTCAACTCAAGATCCTATTATCTTTACAAATCCAACAACCCCTCACCATCTAAAAGATTTTACTATAATGGTCACAAAATGAATAGTTGGTCAGTCAATCCTCATTTCTTCTTTTCTTCTTCTTCTCACTACATCACCAAATTAATCAGAACTCATAATAATGGTTTTCAACTTATTCTACCTCTTGATCTGATACCTATAAGATCTTCCTATTTCATTTCAGTATTAGATCCTCTTTATTTTCATTCATTGATAATTCTCCATTGTTTTTAATAGTGCACAAGATCTCAGAACAAACTTCTCAAACGTGTCCTTTTTTCTCTATCATGATTTTTCATTTCACATGTACGTCACTCAAAATATATTCTATATTTTTTAATATATGGAATATTTTTAATCAGTTTTTGTGATCCTATTTATATTTTATTTTTCCATAATGGATTATATATGACATTTTCACATGATATCCTTTTTTTATCATTTTTGGAATGTGGGTGTACTCTAAAATCCCTTATTCTTTATGTCTCTCAACTGAGGTCTCGTATATATTAACAAGAGCACCCTTTCATTTTATTTTTCTTTCTGAAATTTCTTAGCCAAAAAATATTCCATATTTTTTCAATAGGAGGTTTAGATATCCCCTCATATTCCTATAGATTTCCAAAAATAAACTTATTTATGGATATGTTAAAATTATATATCATTTTATATAAATCTTGTTTCATTCACTTTAATATGATAAAAAAATATCATATTATCTCATACGAACTTATTATAAAAAAATAAGTCACTCAAGAACAAATTTGTTTGAATATATAGATTTGAAATGATCAACTTTAATCACAAGTCACATTGTGATATATAAATCATTATAAAAAAGAATTGGAATCATCTGATTTATTTCATTATAATATATAATTTCATCATTAAAACAATATTAAAATATTCTAAAAATTCATCAACATTGATATTCTTTTTCTCATTTTAAAGATCAATTTCTCTTTAATCCAGTTCTTAAATCAAAAAACATTTGATTTTTTGGGATCTTTTAATCCGTAAAGAACTAAACTTACATCATGATAATGGATTTTATCCTTAAAACATAAATTATGGAAATTACTCACTTTAAAAAATAATAATAACAAAACCCCATACATGAATCTATAGTTTTAGATATCTATACATTTATCACTAATCTATGAATCCATTTATGTTGTGGAACATGTTTCAAATCACTGAACATAGTGATCCCCTTACATAGATGATCCTAATGTGAATTCCCTTAAATGTATTACTATGTTGTGTATCCTTTTACATAGGCAATCCAGTTATGGATCCCCTACATAACACTACTATGTGGTGACCCTACCCTGAATCCCTTTTTATGATGTATTTATTTATGGGAATCCAATTACATGTGGATTATTATAGACTTGGTCGAAAACACTTACATGAATCTATAAATTGGACACTATCTAGAATTCATTCAAATGAATTATGGACCACCTCAGATTAATATAGGCCTATCTATAATCACTTAAATCAGCTAAAATGAATTTTTGGGAATTTATCAAAAATTTTGAAACAATTTCAACCCTATTTATAATGTAATACTATTTATTAACACAATATAGATTTTAACCATGAAACCTGATTGCCTTTACTCTTTTATCTTCAAACTTATCCAACATAAGACTTTATCGATCTATTATTTAACACCAAATAAAACACACTTCAATCATAAAAACATAGTTATTGTCACTCCACATCTTAGTAATTAAATCTCTTTGTTTGATCCATATTTAAACTCTTTTCTGCCCAAAATTTTAACCTATCATAAAATATACATCATAATGTTTTTAGAAACCATATTATCCTACTTTATATAACCTTAATTAACATAATTTATATAGTTTTCTAATAAGAATGAACATTTTATTTTGACATAAGAACTTCCTCTTTAATCATTTTTTTATATGATGCTACTTAAATGTGTCTATCCATGTTCTTCAAGAACTATCCTCACTTACTTCACCTTATATAATGGTATAAAATATTCATTACTTAACCATAATACATGGAGAAATATCTATCTTCTTAAATTGTTGGATAATTACGCCATCACCCAATTAAATACTCAAGGAAAACATACATATTGAAGTGATTCATTAATAATAAATAAAGTCAAACATCAAATAGAACTTCAAACATACCCTTTGGATGTGTTGACAATACTTTTAACTTCCAAATACTGTAAATTCATGTCAATGATCCCAAAAAAGTTAAATTTTTCTTCCCTCCCTTAAATATAATAAATAAATATGTGTAAAAAGTATTTTTACTCCCCATTTTTCATACCTTAAATTCATTAGGAGATATTCATAGGGAAAATTATCCCCCTTACACATCTAAATTTAGGAAATACCATACCCCAATGGTTTCATCATCTTTTAATGTTAACCCAATTTATTAATATATTATTTTTATTAATGTTTATATAATGAGGAAACCACATGTTTTATAGATATTATCCTTAAATATGTCAACTCTATTTATATATGGGATAACCTAGTGTAGAAACAAATTGTGTGTTTACCAAAGAATCAAATATATCCTTTAATATTTCCCAATGTGGTACCAAATAGTTTTTTTGACATAAAAATATATTCACTTGATGATTTTTTTGAACACATCTTAATAAACATATAAAAAAACTCATTTGAAAGAAATATAGATCCATATTTATATTTCACACTGAGTCCCCCATTATTAATTGGAAAATAAGAAATAATAATAGAGTTAGGATATTGAGTTTTATACCAAAAACTTTATATTTTATAGGTTAAATCTAGATGCTAGATTTAGAAATAGAAAATAAACTCTAAAAACTTTCACACATTTTAAATCTCCCCATTAAGGGATTCTATCCATATTCATTCACTATAGAAATTTTATCGCACAAATTGGCTCTAAGAATTCATGAAATAAGATAATGTATACTACCAATTGGAAATGAATATTACTTGAAATAATCTCCATGATGATTACTTTCTTTATAATTATAGACAATATAAACTATATTAGTTTCTTTTCAAACTTCACCTTTGATCCCCACTTTCAAAATACTTGTCTAGAAAGTTGAAATAAGGTGAATTCTAATGTCTTATTATTTTTAGAATTGAGGATGAGAAAAATTTATCAACCAAAATAGTTACTTTCTTGAGAATACACCTCTTAGATAAATCTTCAAGCAACCAATTTCTTAATTTAACAAGTCAATACTTTTTTGGGAGGCATGAATTCCTTCTTAACATCTGTTATCTTCCAAGTTGAAATAAGATTCCTTACTATACCAATAATGACAATTTATCATTTTCATCTTCCTATAACTTATTTCCCTCTTCCAAATAATCCTTACATATAATCAAAATATATTTAGGCATATGATTATCTAACTTCATTGGGGTTTCATCCTTCTTAGTTATAGTAGCTTTATCAAAGTGTAATATTAGATATTTTTATTTATTTTTAAATATCTATATATATATTGTAACACCCAAGCCTCCACGGTACACTTCTCTTTGAATAATACAGTAGCGTGTGTTGTACGTAACTTCTAGTTCTAACACACACCACAACCAATCAAAGTAGCCGTTATGAATAGTAATACCTAATTTTTGAAATTTTATAAATTTTATCTTTCCAAATGAACTTTGTTTTTTTATTCGGAATATCAAAGTTATCCTAAGTTGAAATTTTTGCAATTTTCTGAGAACATCCAATTTTTTATGAATAGTGGAGAATACTTTAAAAAAACTTTTTTAATCAAAATAATTTATAGTGATAAATTATACTATTGAGTGGTTTTAAATTATAATTAGAATATATTTTTACCATTTTATCCAATGGTGTTCATTATAATTAATTTCACTTTGAAATTAGACATAAACAATTGTCAATCTTTTGATATATAATGTTTCTTAAAAACATGCTATTTGTTGTGACAGCGGGAATTAATTATAAAATTAATTAATAAAACTTATATGTTTGTAATTTTGTAAAATAGACATAATTTTTTAACTCGAAATATCAATTATAGCTTAGGATGAAATTTTCAAATTGTTCTGAAAAACTTCAATTTTTGATGAATAGTGAAACCACTAAGTGGTAGTTAAATAACTGATTTTTCATTTAATGAAATATTACCACTTATGTGATTTTATTTTCAAAACTCCGACATAAATGGTTGTAAATAGGAAATAAAATGTGGTTTAATGGGATTAAAAGAATTTTTTGGTGAATAGTTACTTTTATGTTTAATTAATCACAATTAAAGGTAATGAGTGAAATTTAAGGTAAAAATGGTGTTATAAAAATATGAAATGACCATTACACTTGTCCTAACCCTATTGGATGAGTCATGGCCGACCAAGACAATCCATGGGTCAACTTGGGGACCCCATGGATCCACTTTGGTAGGAAAATGACATTAAAAACTTTTTATTTAATGTTAAAATAATAATGTCACCAATATGAGTTGTTTTAATAAAACAATTTTTAAATTAGGTTATACAAGTCATATTTTTTACTATAAATATTCATTAAGAAGATAAAATGATTATCTACATAATTATATTTTCTTTATAATTTTTAGACATTAAATGAATTAAATTATTTATGACACCATGATGATGCATCAATTACCTCATCAATTAACGATTTTAATAAAATGGAAGGATAATGTAAACTCTAAGCATTAAACTTGTCCAAAGCCTATTGGATGAGAATATTTTGAACCCTTAACACCTTATCCTAGAATTATATAAGTTTGGGACATTTATAATCCGAAAAGCATTGTATAATAAAGTAACATTTCATTACTTTCCAAGAGAGCCCCTCCTCTCCACTTATAAAAGGCCCCCACCACTACCACCTTACTCACACTATCAAAGCCTTTTGGCTCAGCCATCCTCTGAACAAATAATCTCCCAACATCTCTCTCTTACACTTAAAAGCCTCACTTTGGGCAGAACTCTTCCCAAGGAAGCCTTTGGCTCAAATCAAAAAGAGTTACCCGATTTTAAGGTAATATCTTCTCTTTTGTTATTTTGTTTTATTTTTCTTATCCAACCCCCTAAAATCTTTTTATTCTTTTCTTTTGTAAAAAAACCAGTATCAAAAATATACTAGGATGTTTTTATAAGAATTATTCGAGCTACACTTACAAAAACCTACATCTAATGGTTAAAGAATATACTGTTTCTGTGGATGGCGATCTTCTTCCTCACGAAAGGATGATTGTTCAGAACTCATATAACACCTTAAAAGGTGGCCATTAAGATGTAACCATATTTATATATGATATATAATATGTTTATTTTTTACTTAAGGTAATGTATTTTTCATTTATGGCATACCTTTATTGTTTCCATTATGAGTAAACGCGATATGTTCATTTTAGGAAGTGCGGACTACCGCCCCCTCAAAGTGATTTGAATCGTTAATGCCATATGTCGGATGTACAAAGGATGGAGTAAATGACATTATATATGATATTACAATGGAATTATAATATACCTTTATATCATTATGATTTAATTAAATACGAAATAGAAATGAAAGTAGCGTTCATGCGTACGTACGACTTACTATCTCCATGAACGGTGCATTTCATTTCTTACCTCTAAACGTTATGGAATATTATAAATGCATGTATATGCTGAATATATATGAGATATATGACATCTATATCATGAATATAATTCTGAATATAATGGATATTTCACCACATGAACAACTTGTAATTATAAGAAGTTTATTTTTGACTCAAGTACCAAAGATCGACAAAACGACCGTTATTAACTTAAATAATTACATAATGATGATAACATGGTAATAAGTGATATAAAAGGAATAAAAAACTTGAAAAAGGTTCTTAAGAAATTATAAATTATCTCTAGTTTATTATCTAGTAGGTTAAAGAATGGTCGAGTCAAGACAAGACGCAAGGTAAGGGAACTTCTTAACCCAATTTCTATTCTTTGGGTTAATCTCATACTTTCAAATTATGTCATGATATTATTATTTCCTATCTTTTATTTGTACTTTATTTATGTGTAATTATAGTGAATACACATAATATATCTATTTTATTTAAAAAAATGATCTTTGTGAGGGACTTCGTCTCAATCTCTTTTCATTGAGGCATATTTGGTTTTATACACAACTTTCTTTTATACGGTGTATAAACCCCTTTAACTTTTACATTTATTCAAAAGGAATCTTTTTATACAAAGCGTTTTACTAAATGACAAAAATGAATGTTTTTCTTGTTGTACGTATGCGGCAACAACAACTTCTCCGCCGCCATGACCATTATTTGAGTTTCGGCTTCCTCTACAAGCCATAACCTTTTTTAATGAAAAATAATTACAAAGTTTTAATTTTCTTTTATTTTGGTATTGAAAATGTTTTTGAAAATGTTTTTATTATATCAATGTGTTGTATTGATATCTTGTGATTGAAATGTGGAAATGTTATGTTTCCTTTATGCATGTTTTATGTGATAAGATTATTTTATGGTTTATGAAATGTTTAAACCTGTTCATATGAGGAATGAATTGGACTTAATAAGTGAAAGGTGGAGCCTGCTATAGCTCCTCGATGCATCGGTAGGTCTCATGAGACAAACTAGTGTCTTGGCACGAGGCCTTGAAAAAAATATTATTTGTAGTCTTGGCACGAGGCCTTGTCTCCGTGGTTATGATAGTCTGGCATTATGCATTCCATCATTATGAAAGTGGTTATTGATATTGCATGTGATTATTAGACCAGTAGAATATCCATGTGAATAAGTAAATGGAATTATTTAATTCTAATTTTTCCATATTATGCTAATGTTCAAGTTTAAAAGGCTTTTGTTTTAGTCATACCTTGCCTTAAATGTTTATGTTTATTTATGAAAGCTTATGCTATATTGTTATCCTTACTGAGCATCTGAGCTCACCCCTTTCAACGTTTTAATTATTCCAGGATGTGATGAAGTATTTTAGGAATGACCTGCAGGGATATTCTAAAGGGGATATGAGTGTGGAAAATGGAGACTATGTTATTGTAGTTTTTCACTTTTTGATGTAATGTAACATTTATGAATGTATCTAGTGATTCCAAGGCTACTAAAATAATCTGTCTTTCGAGACTTGATCTTTTGTGATCATGACAATGTTACGAAGTAATGCACCGACTCTGGGTAGCTGGGGTCGGGGTGTTACAGTTGGTATCAGAGGGAGTTTAGTACTAAACTTGGAAAATATATTTGGATAAACTCTGATTAGAGCACATAGCCCTAAGATAGACTTTGAGGATTAGTATAGAAGAACTTCCTAGAATTTTGGTATTAAAGAGATTTTGTGAGTTTTCTGAGCAATACATACCTATCTGGATATGAACAGGTAGAGGTGGCTCCGGCACAGATGTACCTTAGGGTAAAACCCGAAAACACCGCTTTGAGCTATACTCGAACGAGAACTGGTGCACAACAACGGGCCTTGCTTCACTCTTGGTTACGACACTTCCGGGGGATATGCTTAGGATAATTCTCATTTTCTTTAAAAGCCACTATGAAGGGTTATGAGTATATACTTCCTCAAATAAAACATTTTTATGGATTATATCTATAAATAGTTCAATTTATGTTAAGTATTTTACAAGTGTTGAATTATGTATTTTGATTCATAAACTAATCTAGTTTATGCCATTATTTCGAAATGGTGCCTAGTGGAAGGAATGGAAACCGTATCAATGCATGCACTCCATGTAGGGATTTCCCTCCTACTCAAGATAATTATTATGGAGATGGAGATACAACTGGTGCTGATCAACTTATTACCATACTGGGACAACTCACTCAGGTTATGAATAATAAACTTACTCGTATGGAGCACCCTGATCCGCAACATGGAGGATCAATGTTAGACCACTTCATGAGGCAACAACTGTCAACATTTAATGGGGGTACAAATCTATTAGTAGCTGAGCAATGGATAAAATCCTTAGAGAAAATATTCCACGCCTTGGGGGGTAGCGAAAGGGAGAAGGTTGTCATGGCAGTATACCGCCTCACTGGAGATGCCGATCAATGGTGGTCACTGATTCAAAACACAAAGGAATATGAAGAAGTATCAAGTATAGAGTGGAGGGAGTTTAAGGAAATTTTCTTAGATAAATAATTTCCGCATGACCATCGAGCAGATATGGAAAGAAAATTTCTATGTCTAAGGTAGAAGGAGGATAAGAATGTCACAAAGTATGAGGATAACTTTACAAGGTTGGCGAGGAATGCTGCAGATTAAATACGTAACACAAGAAGTAATATTGAACGTTTCTTTTATTGGTTAAAACCATTTCTCCGTCGAGAATTAATCTCACAAACCTTCCCGTCATACGAAGATATTGTCTCGTGTGCTATCAAGACAGAAAAGGAATTCTCTAAGTCTCTTGACATTAAAGCAAAGAAAGAAAAGAAGAGATCTTCTGATCAATCTGGAAATGGAAATAAGGGGAAGAAGGGAAGAGTTGAATATCAGTCCTGCAGTAAATGTGGAAAGAAACACCCCGGTACTTTCTTTAAGGGAATGGGAGTCTATTACAAGTGTGTTGAAAAAGGCCACCAATATCATGATTGCAAGGGAAATAATGTTGTTGTCAATGTGGAATGCTATAATTGTAGAGAGATGGGGAATTATGCAAATGAATGTCCTAAGAGTTAGGGGAACTTAACTCAGAAGAGGCCAAGGGATCAAGGCCAAGCTTATGCTATCACTACTGCTAAGGTTGAAGCTCCTAAAGACGTGGTGGCAGGTAATTTAATGGTTTCCCCAAGTTTAGTAAATGCATTATTTGATTCTGGGTCATCGTATTGTTTCATATCTTCCCAGTTTTCTAAGAAAAGTAGATATTTCTAATTTGATTTAACAAGAGAATTGTCAGTCAAAACTCCTAAGGGAAGTATTATTGCAAAAAAATTTTGTGAATCAGTCCCCATTATAGCACATAACTGTTCTTTATCCGCTGATCTCATTGTTATACCGATGATTGAGTTTGATATAATCCTCGGTATGGATTGGCTTTCGGACTATGATGCAAATATTTATTGTAAGAAGAAGGAGGTTACAATTTTTGATGATGATGACAAGGAATACCTTATTTTTAGAGCAAAATCGCCACCACCTAATTCTTATTTAGATCCACCCCTAGTAGCTCAACTAAATTAAATTATTGGGGAGGAAGAGAATGAAATGACTAATGGTGAGGAAAGGAATGTTCAAATAGAGGATTTACCTATTGTGAAATAATATGTAGATGTGTTTCTGGAAGATTTACTTGGACATCCTCTAGAATGAGAAGTTGAGTTTTCCATTGATTTAATTCCTGGATCAAGGCCCATATCGAAGACCCCTTATAGGATGGCCACCGTGGAATTAGTTGAACTAAAGAAACAACTAGAGTAATTGAGTAATAAGGTATTTATTCTCCCTAGTGTTTATCCTTGGGGAGCCCCTGTCCTTTTTGTTAAGAAGAAAGATGGATCTATGAGGTTGTGCGTTGACTACAGGGAGATCAATGCTATAACAATAAAGAACAAGTATCCCCTACCTCACATTGATGATTTATTTGACCAATTTCATGGAGCTCAATACTTTTCAAAGATTGACCTTTGATCTGGATACCATCAGTTGTGTGTGAAGAAGGATGACATTCTGAAGACAGCATTTCGAACAAGATACATGCATTACGAGTTTACAGTAATGCCTTTCGGATTAACTAATGCACCCTCTGTATTCATGGATCTAATGAATAGAGTTTTCAAGGAATATCTTGATGATTTTGTAGTGGTATTTATTGATGATATCTTGGTATACTCTAAATGCTACGAAAATCATGAAAATCACTTGCGTGTTATCTTGAAGACTCTTAGAAGGCATGAATTATATGGGAATTTTAGAAAGTGTGAATTCTGGCTTCAGGAGATTTCTTTTCTTGGCCATATTGTCTCTAAATATGGAATTTCCGTTGATCCTTCTAAGACCAAGGCAATCCAAGAATGGCCAGCACTGACGAGTATAAATGAGGTATGCAGCTTTATTGGTTTGGCAGGTTATTATCGACGTTTTGTCCAGAATTTTGCCCGATTAGCTAACCCATTAACGAAGCTCACACTTAAAGGGGTTAAATTTGTCTGGACAAAAGAGTGTGAAGAATTTTTTGAAGAAATAAAGAGAATATTAGTCAACTCTCCTATATTGACTCTTCCATCAGGAAATTATGGGTTCGTTATTTATAGTGATGCATCAATGAAAGTACATGGTTGTGTCCTTATTCAGAATGATAAAGTTATTGCTTATGCATCACGACAACTAAAAATTCATGAGCAGAACTATCCTACTCATGATCTCGAGTTAGCTGTTGTAATATTTGCCTTGATGATATGGAGAAATTATCTCTATGGTGAAAAATGTGAGATATATACCGATCACAAGAGTTTGAAATATATTTTCTCACAAAAAGAACTCAACATGAGGAAAATACGATGGATTGAACTACTCAAGGATTATGATTGCACGATACACTACCACCCAGGGAAGGAAAATAAGGTTTGAGATGCTTTGAGTAGAAAAGATCATGGAGTTTTGAACATGATGAGAGTGGAAAGGGATCCTATTTTCATGGATCTAGTAAAGATGGATATGGGAATCACCATAGAGGGTAAAACATCAAAACTTTTTCAAATGGTTGCCAAACCATCTTTACTAGAAAGGATAAAGATTTCTCATTCTAATGATGAAGTGTTGAAAAAGAAGATTAAAGCTGTGAATGATGGGTGGTTGAGTGACTTTGTTTATGAAGATGGAATTTTGAAATTTGAGAGGAGACTTTGTGTTCCCAATGTACCTGATTTAAAGAGGGAATCGTTGGATGATGCTCATAGTTCCAATTTCTCTATACACCCTGGGAGCACTAAAATGTATAGAGATTTAAAGGGGAATTTTTTGTGGGACAACATGAAAAGGGAGATTGTCGATTTTGTGTCAAGATGTATGGTTTTCCAACAAGTGAAAGCTGGAAGGCAACAGCCTGGTGGAGTATTGCAACCTCTTCCCATAACTGAGTGGAAATGGGATAATATTACGATGGACTTTTTCATGGGACTACCAAAGACCCCTAGAAGGAATGACGCAATATGGGTCATTGTTGATCGTCTCACCAAGTCAGCACATTTTCTTGCTATAAGGGAAGATTTGCTACTTGAACGTCCAGTAAGACTATATATTAATGAAGTTGTGAAACTTCATGGAGTACCCCTATCGATTATCTCGGATCGTGATCCCTGCTTTACATCAAGATTCTGGAAAAGTCTGCAGAAGGCCTTGGATACTGAAATTCATTTGAGCACTGCTTACCACTCTCAAACAGACGGACAATCAGAAAGAACTATTCAAACCTTAGAAGACATGTTGAGATCATGCTCACTTGACTTTCAAGGAATGTGGGATCAATATTTACCTCTGGTAGCATTTTCCTATAACAATAGCTTCCATTCAAGTATTCAGATGACACTATATGAAGTGTTATATGGAAAGAGATGTCGCACACCAACCTGATGGGATGACGTTGGTGAAAGAAAACTTGTAGGCCCAGAACTAGTGGAGGAAACGATGGAAAAGGTAAAGGTAATACAAAACCACATCAATGCAGCTCAAAGTAGGCAGAAGAGCTATGGTGACAATCGAAGGAAGGATTTGGAGTTTTAGGCAGGAGATCATGTTTTCTTGAAGGTATCACCATGTAAGGGAGTTATACATTTCGGTAAGAAGGGTAAATTGAGTCCCAGGTACATCGGACCCTTCGAAATTCTAGACCGAATTGGGGCTGTAGCTTACCATTTGGCAATGCCACCAAGTCTCTCCAAAGTTCATGATGTATTCCACATATCACTGTTGAGAAAATACATGCCTGACCCAACACATGTACTCACCTATGAGGAATTAGAATTGGAACCCGATCTATCTTATTGCGAAGAGCCCGTCAGGATTCTTGATACAAGAGAACAAGTGCTGAGAAACCGGATGACTCGTCTGGTAAAAGTTCTACGGAGAAACCATAAGATGGAGGAGGCAACGTGGGAACCCGGGGAACTTATGATGAAGAATCACCCAAGTATTTTTATATAGTGATATTATATGAAATTTCTAGGACGAAATTATTTGAAGGAGGGGAGAATGTAACACCCCAAGCTTCCACGGTACACTTCTCTTTGAATAATACAGTTGCGTGTGTTGTACGCAACTTCGAGTTCTAACACACACCACAACCAATCAAAGTAGTAGTTATGAATATTAATACCTACTTTTTGAAATTTTATAAATTTTATCTTTCCAAATGGACTTCGTTTTTGTATTCGGAATATCAAAGTTATCCTAAGTTGAAATTTTTGTAATTTTCTGAGAACTTCCAATTTTTTATGAATAGTAAAGAATACTTAAAAACAACTTTTTTAATAAAAATAATTTATAGTGATAAATTATACTATTTAGTGGTTTTAAAGTATAATTAGAATATATTTTTACCATTTTATCCAATGGTGTTCATTATAATTAATTTCAATTTGAAATTAGACATAAACAATTGTCAATCTTTTGATATATATTGTTTCTTAAAAACACACTATTTGTTGTGACAGTGGGAATTAATTATAAAATTAATTAATGAAACTTATATGTTTAGAATTTTGTAAAATAGACATAATTTTTGAATTAGAAATATAAATTATAGCTTAGGGTGAAATTTTGGCATTGTTCTGAAAAACTTCAATTTTTGATGAATAGTGAAACCACTAAGTGGTAGTTAAATAACTTATTTTTCATTTAAATGAAATATTACCACTTCTGTGATTTAATTTTCAAAAATAAGACATACATGGTTTTCATTAAGAAGTAAAATGTGGTTCAATGGGATTAAAATAATTTTTTGGTGAATAGTAACTTTTAAGTTTAATTAATCGTGATTAAAGGTAATTAGTGAAATTTAAGGTAAAAATGGTATTATAAAAATATGAAATGACCCTTACACTTGTCCTACCACTATTGTATGAGTCATGGCCGACCAAGACAATCAATGGGTCAACTTGGGGACTCCATGGAGCTACTTTGGTAGGAAAATGACATTAAAAACGTTTTATTTAATGTTAAAATAAAAATGTCACAAACAAGAGTTATTTTACTAAAACAATTTTTAAATGGGGTTATACAAGTCATATTTTTGACTATAAATATTCATTAGAAAGATAAAAATATTTCCTACATAATGATATTTTTTTATAATTTTTAGACATTAAATAAATTAAATTATTTATGACACCATGATGATGCAGCGATTACCTCATTAATTAATGATTTTAATAAAATGGAAGGATAATGTAAAAACTAAGCATTACACTTATCCAAAGCCTATTAGATGAGAATATTTCTAACCCTTATCACCTTATCCTAGAATTATATAAGTGTGGGAACTTTATAATCCGAAAATCATTGTATAATAAAGTAACATTTCATTACTTTACAAGAGTGCCCCTCCTCTCCACTTATAAAAGGCCCCCACCACTACCACCTTACTCACATTATCAAAGCCTTTTTCCTCGGCCAACCTCTGCCCAAATACTCTCCCAACTTACCTATATTACTCTTATAAGCCTCACTTTGGGAATAACTCTTCCCAAGGAAGCATTTGGATCAAATAAAAAAGAGTTACCCGATTTTAAGGTAATGTCTTCTCTTATGTTATTTTGTTATATTTTGATTATCCAACCCCCTAAACTCTTTTTATTAATTTATTTTGTAACAACACCAGTATCCTAAATATAATAGGATGTTGTTATAAGAAGTATTCTAGCTACACTTACACACACCTACATCTAATGGTTAAGGAACATACTATTTCTGTGGATGGCGAACTTCTACCTCACGAAACAATGATTGTTCAACACTCATATAACACCTTCAAAGGTGGCCATTAAGATGTAACTATATTTATATATGATATATAATATGTTTATGTTTTACTTATGTTTCTGTATTTTTCATTTATGTCATACCTTTATTGTTTCCATTATGGGTAAACGCGATATTTTCATTTTAGGAAGTGCAGACTACCGCCCCCTCAAAGTGATTTGAATCGTTAATGCCATATGTGGGATGTATAAAGGATGGAGTAAATGATATTATATATGATATTATACTGGAATTATTATATAACATTATATCATTATTATTTAATTAAATACGAAATATAAATGAAAGTAGCGTTCATGCGTACGTACGGCTTACCGTCTCCATGAATGGTGAATTTCGTTTCTAACCTCTAAACGTTATGGAATATTATAAATGCACATATATACTGGATATATATTAGATATATGATATCTATATCATGAATATAATTTTGGATATAATGTATATTTCACCACACGAACAACTTGTAATTATACGATGTTTATTTTTGACTCAAGTACCAAAGATCGACAAAACAACCGTTATTAACTTAAATAATTACATAATGTTCACAACATGGTAATAAGTGATATAAAAGGAATAAAAAACTTGAAAAAGTTTCTTAAGAAATTATAAATTAACTCTAGTTAATTATTCATGAGGTTAAAGAACAGTCAAGTCAAGACATGACGCAAGGTAAGGGAACTTCTTAACCCAATTTCCATTCTTTGGGTTAATCTCCTACTTTCAAATTATGTCATGATATTATTATTTCCTATCTTGAATTTGTAATTTCTTTATGTGTACTTATAGTAAATACACATAATATATCCATTTTATTTATAAAAAAAATTATCTTTGTGAGGGACTTCGTCTCAATCTCCTTTCATTGAGGCATATTTGGTTTTATACACAACTTTCCTCTATACGGTGTATAAACCCCTTTAACTTTTACATTTATTCAAAAGGAATCTTTTTATAAGAAGCGTTTTACTAAATGACAAAAAGGAATGTTTTTCTTGTTGAACGTATGCGACAACAATGACTTCTCTGTCACCGTGACCATTATTTGAGTTTCGGCTTCCTCTACAAGCCATAACCTTTTTTTTAATGAAAAATAATTACAAAGTTTTAATTTTATTATATTTTGGTATTGAAAATGGTATTTAAAATGTTTTTATTATATCAATGTGTTGTATTGATATCTTGTGATTTAAATGTGGAAATTTTATGTTTCCTTTATGCATGTTTTATGTGATACGATTATTTTATGGTTTATGAGATGTTTAAACCTGTTCATATGAGGAATTCATTGGACTTAATAAGTGATGGGTGGAGCCTGCTATAGCTCCTCGATGCATCTTTAGGTCTCATGAGACAAACTAGTGTCTTGACACGAGGCCTTGACAAAATCTTATTTGTAGTCTTGGAACGAGGCCTTGGCTACGAGGTTATGATAGTCTGGCATTATGCATTCCATCATTATGAAACTGGTTATTGATATTTCATGTGATTATTCGACCAGTAGAATATCCATGTGAATAAGTAAATGGCATTATTTAATTCTACTTTTTCCATATTATGCTAATGTTCAAGTTTAAAAGGCTTTTGTTTTAGTCATTCCTTTCCTTAAATGTTTATGCTTGTTTATGAAAGCTTCTGCTATATAGTTATCCTTACTGAGCATCTGAGCTCACCCCTTTCAACGTTTTAATTTTTCAAGGATGTGATGAAGTATTTTAGGAATGAAATTCAGGGATAGTCTGAAGGGGAAATGAGTGTGTAAAATTGAGACTATGTTATTGTAGTTTTTTAATTTGTGATGTAATGTAACATTTATGAATGTATCTAGTGTTTCCAAGGCTACTAAACTAATCAGTATTTCGAGACATGATGTTTTGTGATCATGCCATTATTATAAAGTAATACACCAACTCTGGGTAGCTGGGGTTGGGGCATTAAATATCTTTATATAATATCCATGCACTTGTTTAAAGTATTCCAACAATATTTTCACATTCCACTAAAAATTTCATTCATCTTCGAATTACCCTTCTTGGGAATACCATCATCTATTTTCTTTAACTTCTTGTTAGTTTCATTGTTAGATTCTTCAATAAATGGTTTCATACCAAGGTAAAATGTTTTACATTTTTTACTTATTTCATATATTGTTATGTTATTATCCCAAATTATGTATAAGACATGTTTTTAGTTGGTACATACCATTATTCACCACTTGTTTGACCATACTTGTTTCAAAATGTAAATATTTTTTCAATATAGTCATATCTATTTTTATAAAAATAATTTACTTCTTCCAATATATTTTCACTAGACTAACACATTTTTATCATATATCAACACTAATATCCCTTAATTTATAATTTTTTAATTATTGGAGAAATTGAAATATTATGGAAATAGACTATAGAAATATGTCCAATCCTCTAATAACACCAACAGTGACCTTTAAAACTCTTCCTTTTTTTGTAATCTTAATCTGTCCTGATTTTCTGCTTGATTGTTATTATTTTTTAGTTTTTTTCCACCACCCTTTGAGTATCCTTTTTTTGGGTTTATCTTCTTAGACATACATACCTCCAAAGATGAATTATTGGTAGGTTTCATTGTATTTTTATATACGCATGTAAAATATTATATTTTATTCATGTATGTCAAGCATTATTTCCTTAATTTAGCCATTATGTTTTTTTTGGTTTAAACCTTTTTGTGTTATTACTTATGATATTTTAGTTTTTTATGAAGTTTTTTAAGAGAATATGGTCTAAAATAGGCATCAACATGATAATGATTAAGGCCATAGTAGTTCTTAGTATGCTCCAATGTAAAATGGTCATGGGGGCTAGGATGTGGTCTTGTGTGTGGAGTGTTAGGGTGTTACTTCTAGGCCATAGTTTCGGTGAACTAACCATTCTTATTTTGGAGGTCACGGTGTGGGAAAATTACCAAGAACTAGGAAAAATATCATAGGGATGACCATGTCAGTGTAGGTTGATGAAGAACAACATGAACTTATTGTAGGCCATGGTGGAGGGTATGGAGACATCATGTTGGTTTTGAAATGGGAAAACCCATCATCCTTCTTCTCAAATATTAATTTTTTTAGTGGGAGATACATCTTGATTAAATTTGAGTTATTTAGTATTATTTTAATTTATTCTCTACCATTATTAATTTATTCATATATCCTCCTTGTTGATCATTTTGATTTGGAAGTTTTTCAGAAGAATTCTCAATGTTCCTTGGACGAATGTGGGAAACCCTTCATGGGTTGTGTTTTCAGACTTGTGAAAAATCATTCATCTTGAACCTCCTTGGTCAAAATTTCTAGATGATCCAACCATGGGAGTTGGGTTTATTTTTATTGATCTAAATTTTTGGAAAATTGTATTCCTTATTATTAGGTCGTTGTTCTATGAGTAGTAATTTATCTTCTTTCAATTAGACTTGAATTCTATAGTTCAAGGTGTTGAATTTTGGGTAAGTGTTAGATTTAACACTTTAGTTATTCCTTATCGAGTCTCATTCAATAACCATATCATGTTATATTATAATTAGTTATAGTAACTCTTTGTCTACAAACATTTTTTGGTTTTTGTGCAAATATGGTTTGTGAGATGATACCCTTGATGAACCTTGGAATTGATGACGAAATGATTGAGGTAGGAATTTCACTTCCATGAAGTGGTTATGTATTTTATTTTTAGTATGATATGATGTTATGTGATTATATTATTTAGACTAGTCTTGAGTTTTATTTCGTGTGTGTACTTTGTGAATCCAGTAAGACAACGATTGAGATTGATCGTATGTGTGTTCATGAAAAGCTTGCGAGACCATGTCAGAGTATGATTACACATGTATGTTTATGGATATTAATACTAAAATTTGTTATTATTTTTACTAATTTGTTTGTGATTACACTATTTACGTGTAATATATATGGTATATTCTATGATTTTATTCTATTCATGGTACCATGTGATAGGTGGAATCATCATGGCTCAGTGGCCCTAGAGGGATAGCGTGTCTTAGATGCTACTTGCGACATGATGACAAGACTGACCAAAAGGCATGAAAATTTTGTAGCTTGACATGGAGGATTGATGGTCTTATGTATCAGACCCAATAGGTTAACATGGGGTATGCTGGTATTTAGATAACTAATTTGTGACATAGTTTCGAGATATGATGACCTTGTGGCCTGACTCGAGGTTGAATCCAAATGGGATGGCCTTGAATCCAAACTCATGAGATAGACATGACTTGATTGCCTTGGGGATTGAATCAAGATTCATTCAACTTTTTGTGGCTATGAAATATAAGTGGTGACATTGTCATTGGATATGTTCTATGAATTCTTTTATGAAAATTTTTTACAGCAAGGAACTATAGTAGGTATGGTGGGGGTTTGTGGTATCTTAGTTTGTGAACAACCACTTTTTACATGATTATATGTTGTTTTTTATTAATTTATATATTATCATGACATACACAATTATGTATATGCACTAATGTTAATGAAACATTTGTGGTGTCCTACTAGGTTTATACTCACACCCAACAATGGAATTTCGATGTGTATGTAGAGTCCATGATCAAGGATACAAGAAAGGGAAACTCCCCAGTGAAAGGGAGCTAGGAGATAAAGCATGTAGGTTAATGGTGGAACCAGGAAAAACTATGGAGTTATGTCATAATTTTTTTTCTAGTTATATATCCTTATCACACTCTAATTTTACCTTCCACCTTTGGGGACTTTATTTATTTTTTATATGACATGAGATGATTTCCATTTTATTTGTGATACCATTATTTATTTATTTATCTGTGTTATTATTTTAATTCTTCTTTTATTGATAGTGATTGTATAGTCTCCCCACATATGGAATTTAAAACCTCACATCTATTTGGAAACCTCTTCCATATATTGAGGCAAGTATGAGTCCATGTAGCACAATATCTCAAACTCCATAATTTGGGTTGAGTAATTACAAAGTGGTATCAAAATAATTTTTCCTTTTTATTCTTTTCAACTATGTTTTGGGGTAATGTAAAAAACAAGTTATGCTACATGGTAATTAGATAGTGGAGTTAAATGTTTGCCTAGCCATCACATGTAAATCAGACCTTTGAGTTTCCATTGATGGTATTTCTATTATATTTTTGGTTTTATTGTTTCATGATGATCCTGAACTTATTATACAATTATTGTTTTATGGGATTTTGATGAATTCATGAAATACGAATAGGAACTTAGGATCACTTGTCATATATATATATACAATTTGAGTGTTGTTTTTAGTTCATAATTAAATTCCCTAATATGTTCTATCTATTTTGCGATATATCAATTTTCTATGAATTTTTGATATATAAGTGATGTAATTATTCTTTGAACATAGGAATTATTATTGTTTTATACATGACTATGACTAATGTGCCATAATAGTAAACTAGGATTGAACCATGAGTAGTACCAGGAGGGATGTGTTTTCTTATTAGCGATAAAATCATAGGATATGTTTTCAGTAGAAACACCTTGAGTGTAAAATATATTTTCTTAGGATGTTATCTAAATAAGATACTATATGTGTTATAAGAATACTTTTGGAATTTCTGAAAATTCCACCTCAACATCTTCTTATAGGATCACCTAAAGAAGTAGACCATGATACTAATATAACAGAGGATGATCTATTTATATAACCAATCATGTAGAAGAATGATCCTGCACCCACTCTAATGGTTTATGAAGAAGGACCATTTCATCCCGGAGTCTTTTTCATAGTGGCTATTAGTGCAGAAGCGTTTCAAAGAATATAATTGATTATTCTTGATACATTCAGCTCCAAAACCCTCTATCCATCGAGGTAACTATAGGACCCTAGTAATTAGAGTATTGGAAATGAGTGATCGAGAGGATATTTGATCTCGTAGAGACCCTAGAGTATCAAAAGTTAAATCTTGTGTCTTTTATTTTTCCGGGAACTACTAGATGGTGGTGGGAAATTCTACTTATGGCTAGAATACATGAATATATGACTTCTATGACATTCATTGACATTGTATTTAAGGTTTTATTTCTAGGTACACTAAAGCTAGTCCTTCTGTATGAGTTTATAGAGATTCAATATGGGTTTATGGAATTGTCTCATTGCTTCGGAAATTTAATAGAGTTGATTTTATTTGATCTTCTATTATCTATAAAGGATGTTTAAAAGGAAAAGAGTTTCATGATTCAATTTAAGTTGAGATTCCATGTCAAGAACTTCAACCTGATGGCATAAGTGGGAGTTATTTTCATGGCCCTATAAATTTAGAGGGGCCTAGAAGTGGAGAGAGTTGTGATTCTTCTTCTAGTCTTGAGTGGTCTTCCCACTAATAACTTTATTGGTATGAAGTTAAAGGTAGATGATTCAAAATATATTAATGGAAAATATATATAGAATTGGATAGGGGTTTTAGGAACTTCTATGGGAGAAGAAGGTCCTCAGTGTTTCTTTTGTGTACATAGTAAGCATTGTTGTACATTTTTAACAAATCCATAGATCAAGTGTCATTAGTGAAACAATATGGGGTGTTTACAGTGTTTTTTTCTTAATGAAAATATAGATGATTTCATGAGGGGTTTGTTGAGTCCATATGTTCTCTTAGGAATTTTCCGTTCTTATATTTTTTTTAAAATCACAAACACATTTTCCTTAAGAAAATATTTCCTAAAGAAAGATAATTTTCCTTAAGAAAATGTGTTTGTGATTTTCAAAACATAAAGGAATGGAAAATTCTTAAGAGAAATTTTTGACTCAATAATCTCCCTATTTTTGTAAATCGAAAAAAAATCATTAAATAATATAAAGAACTATGGTTTTCATTTTCTAAACTTAAAAGAAATACTCATCTCCCTTTTCTTTGTTTAGGGCTCTTGGTGAATACATCTAAGCACCCCTTAGGTTTTAAAATCCCCAATGATCGTGTTATTGTATTTTATAGAGAAATTACTCTTTCTTAATTAATAATTTATTCAATAATTAATCTTTCCATTACATTGACATTATCTTTCTTAATATTATTTTGATCATTATTTTCTCCACCTTTGTGATTTTTTAAAAGGAATGGAGGGAAAGAAAAAAAATTTACCTAAAAGGTTAGGAATATAAAAAGGAAAACAATGGAAATATAACAAATTTTATTAAGATAAATTTTTTTTACAAAGAAAATAGAAAAAAAGATTGGATTTCAAGAGAAAATAATTTGTCCTTCTTTTTATTTTTTGGAATCATATTATTAAAGGTAGTTTTGAGATTCTTCAACTCTTTATGATCATCATAAAACATATTGATAAATTGATCCTAATCCTAATTTTTTTTCAGATCTTTGATTCTGTCTTCTTGAGACTTAATGAGTTTTCCTTGAGACTTTATAAATTCTTCTTACTCTTTGAAATTTTTAGCCATATCGTCCCTGAGATCCCCTTCCCTCTTCAAATTGAGAGAAAATGAATCCAACATCTCATTTAGACTCCTATATCTCTGGAAATCAGACTCTGATTTCTCTAGAAATTAGTCTTCGATTTCTCTGATAATCAGACTCTTATTTCTCTAGAATATAGACATAGATTTCTCAAGAATCCGAACCCCGATTTCTCTAGAAATCAGACTCCGATTTCTTATAAAATTAGACTCTGATTTATTCTGAAATTAGACTCTAAATTCTTTCGAAACCAGACTCCAATTTCTTCTGAAATCAAACTATAATTTCTTATGAAATGAGACTTCAATTTCTTCTAAAATATGACTCTGATTTCATAAGAAATCAGAATCCAATTTATTTTGTAATAAAACTTTGATTTATTTTAAATTAGACTCATATTTATTATAAAATTAGACTCACATTTCTTCTAAAATCAAACCCTGATTTATTCTGAAATATAAATCCGATTTCTTCTGAAACCAGACGTTGATTTCTTCAGAAATCTTACAAATTTCCTTATAAAATAATATTATGATTTATTATAAAAACTAACTCTGATTTCTTCTAAAATCGGACTCTGGTTTCTTTTGAAATCCCACTCTAATTTCTTCTAAAATCAAACATTTATTTCTTCTAATATCATAGTTCAATTTCTTCTTAAATCAGACTCCATTTTCTTCAGAAATCAGAATCCAATTTTCTCAGAAATCAGAATATGATTCTATATTATTTCGGAATATAATTATTAATATTTTTAGAGAATAATTATCATATTTTATGAATCTGATTAAATTATTTTCTTCATGTCACCAAATTTCCATAGGGTAATATTCCATTTTATTGGATCCTAAATGTGATAATATTTATTAAAAATTATATTTTTCCCATTTTTTCTTACATTAAACGATGTTTTACAATCTGTTTTTAACTAACCATTTGCTAAGTCACACCTGTCCAGGTACCAAAAAAATCTAAGGAAAAATATGACCATTAGGGGAGGAAGTTGACCATTAGAATCCATGCCTATTAATACCCATCCATTTTATCATTCGTGAGACAACGATCGGGCTAAATTCTAGAGAGAGAATTTGTTCTGCGAAGAGAGTTGATCAAATAGTTCTTGTACGATTGTTGTGAAAAAATTGTTCAAGATAAGAACATCTTGTTCAACTAGCTCACTTAAATTCTGATTATTGATGATCAATCAGGGGATTCTGAGGATAGTAAGATAGAGTTACCAATAACCTTAGAGATCAAGGGCCTACAGGGATATCAAGAAATATTTTTGATATTCTAATCAAGGGATTTATATTGAGAAGTCATAATCTTTCATCAAATACAAAAATATTCTTTGGCACATATTCATCACATTTTGTTTGAAAATATAATTTAAACTTTTATGATCAGTATAAATATCACACCTTTCACCATAAATAAAATACCTCTATATCTTTAATGCAAATATTACCATAGATAACTCAGAATCATGAGTTGGGCAATTTTCTCATGTATTTTCATCTTTTGTGAGGAATAATCCAACACCATATCATTTTCAAGATAAAAAATCCCAACCCCTTCTTGTATGCATCATATTAGATCCCAAACATTTCTCCACTACAAGGCAGTGTGAGAACATGTCCACTGGCTAACCCTCTTTTTAGCTCTTTGCAATTATCTCCTCTTTCTTCTATCTATTGGAAATTAACTCCTTTCCTAGTAAACAAGGTTAGTGGATTAGATAATCATGAAAAATATTTCACAATAAATCGATAATATCCTACCAAACCAAGAAAACTTCAGATCTCAATTACGGTTTTTAGTCTTGGAAAACATTCCACAACTTCTGTTTTTATGGATCCATTGATATCCCATCTCTTGAGATTAAGTGACAGAAAATTGAAACTATCTGAAGCCAAAATTCACACTTTGTAATTTTTTCATAAACCATCTATTTTCGAAGGGTATTCAGTACAATTCCCATGTTGTCTTCATGTTCTTCCTCACTCTTTGAATAGAAAAGAATAAAGTCTATAAATACTACTAAAAACGTATCAAGATAGTCTCTAAAGACTCTATTCATTAGGTCTATGAAGATAATAGGGGAATTAGTGAGACCAAAAGGCATCATTATAAATTCATAGTGCCCATACCTTGTATGGACTACTGTATTTGGTATATCCTTCTTCTTGACCCTTAATTGATGATATCCTGAATGAATATCAATTGTGGAAAAGTATTAATAAATGCCGGGAAGATGATATTTTCTCTTGATAGTGACATTATAAAGTTATCAATAATCAATTCACAGTCTCATTGATCTGTCTTTAGTGTTAACAAATAGAACAGGTTCTCCCCACGGTGACACACAAGGGAGTATGACTCCCTTATCATTATTCTCTTGGAGTTGCTTCTTCAATCCATGCATCTCAATTGGGGAAATTCTATAAGGTGTCTGTAAAATAGGAATAACACCCGGTATGATTTCTATTGAAAACTCAATTGCATAATTTGGTGAAAGACATTTCAATTACTCTATAAATACATCAATAATTGTTTATAAAATGGGAATATTATTAATTTTGAGTTTCTTCCTAACCATTTGAGATAAATAATCTTTGTTTATAGGAATCTAAACCCACAATATTGAAGAAATTTCTACTGGAAGTTTATATTCATCCTTGCATCAATTTATGATGATAGAATGATTTGGAATATGAAATATGACTTCTCTTACTTTGAAATTGATATGATATCTATATAGATAAAGACAATTCATTCGAAAAATCACATAAAATTCTACTATAGGAAGGATCACATGATTTGTAGGAATAACTTTCCCACAAACTCCAATCAGAGAAGAATTATAAACTTTTGATGGGACTCTTGTTCCATTAGGATTCTTCATAGCTAACTAAACATCTAATTGTTGAGTTAATATAGATATACCCATAGAAAATTATTCAGAATGAAAAGAGTGGGTGGTTATAGAATCAAATAAAATAGTTGCTACATTAGAGTGGATGATAAGTGTAACTTTCACCACTTCATTATCGTACTCTACGTCACCGATAGTGATTTCATGTGACTTTCCTTTTTATTTTTCATTAAGAGTTTATTGACATAGATCATAATCAATAACCCTTAGATTAAAGAATTGATTTTCATAATGCTATATTTACTTTCACTTGTAGAATTGAAGTGTATGAGGTGCATTATGTGTATCCTTTTCTTTGTTCACATCATTAGATATCTTTTTCCCATCACTTCAGCATTCAATTTCCTGATGACCTTCTTTTCCACACTTAAAAAATTTACTAGCCCCTTTAAAAAAAGTTTCTTCATGTCTGTTTCCACACATTGAGCATAAGGGAAAACTCATCTTATTTTAAGTGTCATCTTTATATTTTCTATTGAATTACTTTTTTCTCTTTTTATTAAATCTATAAAACTGATGGGTTAATCCAGTCTCTATCTCAACCTTGAGAGCACATCAAATGATTTACTCATAGCTATTAAAGTCCCTTATGGGTAATTCCCTTTAGAGACTTGGTTTTAAGAGACCAAATAATCGATCAATTTTACTCTCATGTTGGATAAACATTACAGAACCATACCCTTCATGTCTTGTAAAATGTTCTTCATAGGTACAGATAGATTCATCATACTTTTTCTTAAGTTCAAGGAACTGCTTCTTCATATTCTTTTAAGAATACGAGGAAAGTACATATTGAAAAATATGTTCTTGAACTTGACTCATTTCATGGAATCAATTTAATATCTTTTCCTTGTATTCTTGATAAGATTCCACCATTGATCAGCTTCACACTCTACATGATTGACTACCAAGATGGATTTATCACGTTTAGAACATTTTAGAACTAAAAATCTCTTTTCACTGGTACTGATCCATTGTTCAGCCACTAATGAGTCATAAGACCCACTGAATGAAGGTGGACAGTACCTCATTGAAGAATTAATAAAATGTTTCCACCTGTTTATATTTTGTGTAAGTCCTATATGATCCATATCTTTAGAATGTTATAATAGCATAGAAAAAAGATTTTACATTCTATCTCCTATAACATTTGGTTTCTTAGGGGGAAAATAATTTAATTTCCAATCAAATTTAGTATTGACCTAGTTCCTTCATGTTCCATCCGTTGAATAAAATCCAGAAGCATAGTGCGATAAAAACAAATCATAATGGTAAAACTACACAATCAAGAATAAAATTTCAATTTAGGACACATTAGGTTTTATCCTAGGTTATTCATGGTCATCTATAAAACACTAGGATTGAAACCTATTTTTAGACATATCCCTAGGGTTCTTACTAAGTTTTTCTCATCCTAGTTTCAAAAGGTTATCTATACATTTTCTCTGATACCAACATCTAATGACCCATACTTTCCATAAATTTATATTACTTCCAAATTTAAGTGCATTAATATTAACATATAATATGTTGATGATAGGACTGCATAGGTATAGTGTATTTAGAAACTAAGAAATATAAATAACTAGTTCATAAAACATATACATTGTCTCCCACTTATTTCTTTATAAATGGACTCTTTTCTGACATAGATTACTTAATACCCTTATTCATGACCTGAATAAAAACATAAGAAGGGGTGATATAAAATTCTCAGTATGGGTATACAAGGGAAATATCAATCATATCATAATCATAAGATATATAGACATAACATTTTAAAATATTACCCTACATACAAAATATCTTGATATCATGTAATGGGATAAATGTTCATAAGAATTAATTGACATAATAAGAAAAGTCATAACAGAAGACATTATGTTTTTTGACATATATAAGCCTATAAAATCATTTCCATATTATCCAAGGCTCATATCCAAGACCATCATAGCTAACAAAGTCCATTAATGAACTTGTATTAATTGTCATTCCAGCCCTGTATTAATGAACCAAATTTACTTTCTATTCCAATCATGTCTATCTCATGAGATATAAATCTTTAACCAATGAAATGGAACAAGATATAGGTCCCACCCATCTCATAATAAAATCATTCTTATATGTTCCACAAAAACATAAATGATTCATCAAAGTATAACCCAAGAAATAAAATGGTGTTCTTAAACAAAATTCCATTATAACAAAATCCATGTAAAATACCATTCCATTATTAAAAATATAAAATCATAGAAATAATAGGGAGATAAACATAACATTATTTAAAGAGAATCATCTTAGATGGAAAATAATTTTGATAAAACACTTAAACTAAATTCATAAAGAAAATATCCTTTCTTCTTTAAAAAATGGTTTATTTTCTCAAAATACCTCGAAATTTTAAAAGAAAAGATTTTAGATGAAAATTAAATTGAAACTAGGTAGAGGAATCTTCGTGGAAATAATGTGTTATTAAGATTTAAATATTTTTTCATATAATATAAGTCAAAAAAACATTCTTCTCATACCGTTTTAGAAAAGTCAAAAAGTACCACGTATCAAAAAATGCCAAAAGATTCCATTCATACCATTTAACAAATATATCAATGGGTAAATTTGACTTTAAAAAAAATTAATTATAAAAAAATATTACATATTTTAGGAAACATGGATTTGGATTATAATTATACCCTAGTAAATACTTACGTATAAACAATCTTAGATAATAATGAGATTGCAAAATTATCCCTTATTTTATGTACTATATACTTTGAATGTATCTGAACCTCTTGTATAATGGTTAAAGTATGTTATTAAATTATTTTATAATCATATTCATATTTATTATATCATATATGATCCTGTTACATCATTTTGTTAATAATGTTTCAATATTTCTATTATTTCAGGTGTTAACTCCTTCTTTTTATCATTCATGTTTTTCTGTTTAAGTCATATTTGTTAGGATTAGAATTTATTTTATTCATTTATAGAATGAAATTAAGTTCATAGATATTATTTTTACTCATCATATAAATTTTATAATCATTCTTTAATTGTTAACCTGGAGAATGAATCTCACCCTATCGTAGAGACGGTAGACCGTACGTACGCATGAGTGACGATATGATTTCTTTCATGGATAAATGGAATGGAATTGGATGGTATATTAATTATAAATAATTATAATAATGTTATACTCATTATTTACATCCATTATACCCATCCAAATAAATTATTGATGAATAACACATTACACCATGACATGGAGACAATAAGCCGTACATACGTACACATAGTGATATTGTTATTTGTAGGATGGATAAAGGAAGGTATAAGGTTGTACAATAACTAAAGTAACATCTCAGAATGTATAAAATATTGTATTTATTACTTTATTTTTGAAACAACAAAATAAGAGGAAGTAGAAGAAGAAAATAAATTTGAAATATGTGATAAAACGATTACCTATTTTTCGAGTATCACCTTTTGATTTGAACAGAAGGCCTCATTAAGATGGATTTATGCCTAAATTTAGGACTCTAGAATAAATTGATGGAATTTTTGAGAGGAAATGAGAAGGGTTGGGACGATAAAAGGGCTTTGTAGGAGTGATTAAAAGAGAAAGATAAGTGCCCATTTATAATAAGGGGGGGGGGGGGGGTAACTTTGAAAATACCAAAACTATTAAATTAATATAAATTAATTTTTATATCAAATTTCTTCCAAAGTATATTAGTTGGAATACTATACGAGGATGGGTCAAAATAATCTCAACCAATAATATTTCTACATTTTTTAAATTTATTTTAAAACTTATAATTTTGATTTATCATTCTTTAATCTATTTAATTTTAATTTCTGTAATAACATTCTAAATATTAAATGGTTATAAATAGTTTTATATGGTGTTAATTAACCATAAATGGATATTTTAGGACGTTATATACTTTATAATTATCATTTTGTTATTTTTATACATTTTTATGATTTTTAAATAATGTAATGAAATATTATTTTTATAAAATATTAATAGCGTCAATTTTGACACTATTCATTTCCTTGATTTTAAATAAAATCCAAAAAGAAGATAACTTCAAAAAAACTTAATCTACTAAAAAATTTCATAAGAAAACATTAAATTAGTGTATAAACTTAATTAATTCATATTATATTTCTTTTATTATTTTTAAAATCATTTATTTCATATTTCTATTAATAAAATCATTTTTGTCTCACTATTGGGTCATCCTTAATATTAATCATTTAATATCAAAATATTATAAATAAATTTATATGATGTAGGTAATTATTTTATATTTCAATATACTATCTATAGTGTATATTATATCTTGGTTATCCATATATTAAATTAATATACTTTTACAAAAAGAAAGTGTGGCATTTTGTCACATTCATTGATTTTAAAGAAATTATTTTCATATTCATGGGAATGTGGCCATTAAGTGATTAAATTTGACACATAAATGATAAGGGAAGAATTTAGTCCTCAAATAAGATTTTTACAAGTGTTAATAAATTTTATAATATTATTTTATCCTTTAATTACTTGATTTACCTTCAACCATGGTAATAAAAATAATTGCCAAATTTACTAGTCATAATGCCCAAAAAAAAGTAACCTATTAATTTAATTTGGATCTAATTATTCGAAATAAGCATTAAATTTTTAAAAATTCAAAACAAAATAGTTTTAGTAATTAATTTAAAATCAATCCCATTGTCAGAATGAGAGAATGTGGTTTTAAAGGTTAAATCATTGCAAAAGATTGAAATATTTTTACATATGAATTCAATGTAAAATTAATTCTAATGACATACATTATATTAAATGATAATAATATATTGTATTAAAACTTTAAAACCAATCAATATTATAATTTAACCACATAAATCATTATGATGAAAAAAGTAGTTTTCTCTTAAAATTTAGTGTACTTTTACTATTAATCAAAACTTAAAAGTTATCAAAAAATATATCATCAATTCATGAAAAGTAAATTTTTATATGCCTCTTCAAACTAAAATATTCATGATTTTATATAAAAAATATGAATGTGTCAAAATATTAATTTTAAAGGGGTTCTCCATTCAAAGCTGTAAAATTACCATTTAAAAAAATAGGTTTTCATATATAAAAAAGGGTTTATTGATACCCTATGACTAAAATATCCATTGGATGAATATAAAAAATATTTTATTAAGTATATAACATATATATTTCTCATTAATTTAGTTACCAAAATTAAATCACTAAATAATAAAAATATCTAATTCATTTATATTTTTCATAAATAATTGATATCCAATGAATTCAAAATGTATTTTATAAGTTAGTTATACTTATTCATGCTAACCTAACGACTAGGATATAATGGTAATTTTATATTAAGGATGTTTAATGGTTTTTTTTAACTCAATATTTCATTCCATGCAAGCTATTTAAGAATAAAAATTACTTAACAAAAATATTATATAAAAACATATGGCTGTTACATTATTCTTTTTAGTGGATTGATTTAAAAGAATATAAAATATTGGATATCATAGATTATTTTAAATTGAATAGGTTTTCTAGGATTAAATGGTTTTATGTGTGTATATTTTTCCATGAGTTAGAGATAGTGAACATATAAAGTGGTATTTCAAATCATAGGGAATTGATTGGTAATCTAGTGAATTGTTTAATGAAATTCCTTGTTTTAGCTTCATAAATTGTTTTTCCCTAGCTATTTTGGGACCCTTATATGAACCATTTTTTTGTGGTGCTTAATCTGAATTGAGGCCATGATGAGTTTATGTTTAATATTGTTCAGTAATCATTTGATTATTCTTCATATATTAAACGATAAGCGTCTATTTTTTAAGTTGGTGTAGGAGGTAAGACACAATTTATTTTAAATTCCTTGAAACTATTTTATACAATGGTCTTAGAGTCTTTTTTTTCTCACATCCATTTTTTGACATTAGGGAGATTTTAGTAAACTATGTAATGGATATAGATGAGACATGTTTATAATTTAGATAGTGCTCTAATAAGGAAATGTTCCTTAATAATAAAATTAATCTAAAATGATAAATTATGTGCCCGTAGAGTCTATGAAATCTTGGGATGAAATATAAGGTTTGGGTAGTTTAGTTTGACTACTTAGGTGTTAATGGGTACTTATAGGTCATCATATGGTATTGAGTTTCCAATCAATGATCACCCTAGTTTTAATCATGGGATTTTACAATGATTCTCAATTCTTATTGAGGATTTTTTACTGATTATATTATTTAAAATTTTTATATCCCCTATATTTTCATTGGTTTTTACGGGACTATCGATTTGGAAATTTATTTTGTTATTTTTAATTGATATATTAGTGATCTTGTGTGTTCACTCTGTATTTTAGTTGTGGTTATGGTAACTATCAAGTTGATTTATAAAATTATTTTTATTGTGTAATTTTATAATTTTTTTTTTGTATTTTCAAAACGTTTATTGAGATTTTTTTTGATGAGGATTGTGATTTGGGATTTTTTATAAATTTATCAATGTATCCACTTTTTTTAAAATATTTTTATTAATATAAATTGGTTATTACATTGATTATTTTTAAGGGGGGTGTTTTATAATAGTGTTCATGTCCTTAGATTTGGTTTCATCTCATTTTCATGTGAAAATATTATTTTCTATTCAAATGGTATTATACCATTGATGAAATGTAATTTTGAAAAGAATTGGACAAAAAAATTGGTGTAATCATACTAGGAAAGATTATATTTCACAATTAATATACCAATGCGTGAATATATCTCATATGTTTCCTTATAGGTACCAATAATTTGGTTCATTTTGTAGTTTACGTTCAGATGAATCTGGTGATGTGTGATGAGGGGATATGGTGAGTGACTATGGGTTACATGGTGGTGGTGTAGTTGGTTGTGTTAATTTTTTTGGGATGACATATATCATCCATATAATCTTAGATCTATTTTTAATTTAACCTAGTGTGGAGACATTTATTGTTTCCTACACATTTTTATATAGATATTTAGTATATCTCATTGTTTTTTATTTTTTTTCTCTATACTCTATTTGAAAGTTAATTTATTATTTAAACTATTTAATTTTCCCTTGGGTTTTTGATATATTAGTGATTAATGTTGGGTCCCTAGGTGGGATATGTGATATAGTTATTTTGTTTCATAGGGTGAAATTATTCAGATTCATTTGTTCTTGATTTTCTTTCACTAGATTCATTCACATGGGGATCCAAAATATTCATCATGCCCAGTGGTGGGATTGATCAGTTAATGTGTTAAATTTGACTTGAAAAATACATTAAAAATTTTAATCAAAGCATAGATTTTTCTATGGATAGTGGTTTTTATGTTTTTTATTGTTATTTAGGAGGTAAATTAGTATGGAGATTGGGATGTTAGAACTGGAGATGTTGGTGAAGGGAGGGTCTAGCCAGCTCTTTCTAACCCCAAGACTCCAGTTTCTATTGGTGGTTGGGGTTTGAATACTATATTTTTCTTTTCTTATTATTGTTCATGGGGTTTTATATGGGATGATGTTATTTAGTCCCCATTGAGTATACAACTGATTTTGGTGTTCCATTTGAAATTTTGTGATTAAAATGGTAGAAATTCAAAATCTATAAAATTAGGTGAAATAGTTTAGAAAACCCTGTGGAACCCATATAGACGTGTATGTAAGCCATTATAGAGGTTGTTCCACCATTTATGTATAGTCTTCAAAACTTTGTGTGTAAACCATTCACATTTATATTTATACCCAAATTTGTAATCCTACTCCTTTTCATTCTTAATGAATTCAAATGGTTCTTACCATTAGAATGAGGATAATTTAATATGTCTTGTATTTAATTAATGTTGTCAAATAACGCTTATATGGGAGAAATATTACTTTATATTTGGCCTCATGTACCAAAAGGGTTGTTTTTGTTGTTGAAAACTATTTTTAGATTTAAAAACATGTCTTATCTTTTGCATAGTTTATGAAATTATAATTTTTGATTGAAATTAATGAAATTATTGGTAATCATGAATTTTTTTAAAAATAATTAATCTTCCTCTTTATAATTTCCTTGGATTATTTAATTGAATTATAAGATAAATTTGGTAAATTTTTTTGGGTTTTTAAACCTATATGTGTGGTTTAATTGTTATATATTTTTATGTTGACAAGGGAAGTTTCATAATCATATGATTTCACTGTGTAATTAAGGATTAACATTTTTAATTAATGTTAGTTTTCTTAGATTTTTTGAAATACAATCAATAATCAAGATATTATTTGAGTTTACAATTTAAAAACAGATTTGTTTTGGAAAGAAAAAAAAATGTTATGAAGTTAAAATAAGTTTTTTTAAAATAATTTTAAGGTTTCAAATCTTGTGTTTTCCTTTTTTAAATTAATTTTTTAACCTTATTGAATATTTTAATTTTACGAAAATATTTTTTGTATTTTCTTTGTAAATAAAAAAAATTAATGTAGAGTTAGATTATTTTTAAGGGGTATGTTTTATTTAAAAGTGAATTAGTGATTCATTATAAAATGTTATGGTTTAAATTAATTTTATTTTTTAATTTTTTTGATGTATGTTTTTTTGAATTCATGTTTTTTTGGTTTTCTCTTACTTTATCTTTGGAATAGTAAATCTAATTTTTGAAATGTGAATGGGTTAGATTCATCTTTCATGTGACTTAGTCGTGCTTATAAGATTAATATTAAGAGAATGTGTATTTTTTTCACCTATGATGTGTAATAAAATTAATCCTCTTATATTTTGGGTATATTAATTTTCATTATTTAGTGTGAAAAACTATGAATGGAGTGGTGGGGCTTAAAACTTTTTTCATTATTGATTTTTGAGTTACCATTAACCCTTTCAGGGTTTTTAAGGTCTTATTTTAGTTGTGAATTAATCAAATAATTTTTAAAAATTCTTTTATATAAATTATTGGATGTGTTTCTAGGTTGATCCTAGACTTAGGTAATATTTTATTTTCTTTATGACTTTCCACATTGAGTTCAGGTTGGACTTATGTAATTTTGGTGGTTTCTATTTTATTTATACCTTAATTTTTTTTCTCATTCCTGAAGTATTAATTATTATATTTTCCACATCTCTAAGTGTTTTCTCACATATCACAAGGATTGTGTTAGATTCCTTCCTTGTATGAGTTTTGATAGATTATGCATAGTAACATATTTGGTGTGTGGTTCATGTGACTAGGGTAGAGGCGACACTAATTGATATTATTCATATACTGGTCTTTTTTTAGATCATATTGGTATCAATGTGAGATCTTTATCTAGGTATGATATAAAATATCACATCATGTACTTTGTATGAACAAATTACAGAGCTTAAAGCATTTATTATTAATTCATATTATCTGTTCAGTTATCCTTTATATTTTTATGATATATTATTTAGTGGATTTGGTGGCCTTGACCTATGATCCTCATGATGATCTATTTATTGTTCTTTGTTTAGATAAATGATATTGATTTTTATATTGTTAATTTTCTTTGTGAATGGTTAACATTTCCATTCATCTCATCAATATTGTGTATTTTCCTTGATAGAGAATCTATTTTAAGAGTTTTTTATCATGTATCTACACTTTATATGAATTTTAAATGGTTTGGAGAACTATATCAAGTATCTATAATACTAAAACTAATTCTATGGTCGTTATGAGATAGATTTTTTTAATTACTCTATGGATATCATTATAATTGTATTTTTTCATAGTGAATCATTCTTAATGGACCTCAGAAAGATTACATGACCTTCCCTCATCCTGTTCATGTGTGGAGGTTTTTATTTTTCCCACTATTTCTACAAATCCATAGGACATTATTGAGGATAAATTATCATGGTGAGCGATAATTTTGATATCCCATGTCGATGTTTTTTAATATTTTTTTAATATTTTAGAATAATTTAAAATATAAATATTTTTATTTTTAAATGTGATAATTATGATTAATTTTATACTCCATAGTAAGTGAACATATGTTAGGGAAACCATGTAGGGAAGTCTTATACAGAAGGTCTCTTAGTACATTTTTTAGGAACAATTAGTGTGCATTGATAGCACATTTCTGGGTTTAAATTGTGTGATTTCAATTAAACAGAATATATCTACTTTTCATCATGAAGTATTGGCCCACTTCATACACACCATTATAAAGAAATCGTGCATTAAAATTGATCATGGTGCTATAGGTACCATCCAGTGGATTCTACATTGTTGGTGAAATTGTTTCCTAACTTGGGGCTGCAAGCGTGTGGCCTTCCAAATTTTATATTAAATGTGAACATCCCCTTTTCCCACATATATTTTAATACTGATGGGTCACCATATTCACAAACTCATTCAGATTAATCTATAGGGAACATAAGGTATTTCTTCATACATACTCCTTTCATATTATTGCCTCTCTTATTTGATTCCAAGTGGTTCCTCTATGTCTAGGGTCCCTTTTCCCCTTGTCCCTGTATTCAGATTCCCTCTACACAGATATACCAAGTGTTATTTCCACCCTTAAACACAAGGGTATCTCATCTATTAATATGTATGGGGGGCGGATTTGACCTTAGGGGTTTTGGATGTTAGGGAATGTAGTGGATGTGCACTTTCTTAGTTCATCATTCACTATTTAAGAAAACACATTGCTAATTTATTATAATTGATATGAGGTAGGTATTATTTTATTTTATTTTAAATAGAATTTAATTTATTTCATGATGGTTATATGTGCTTTCTATTTTGAAAACAAACTAATACATAATAGTTTCAATGGATATTATTAATATTTTAAGGTCTTGATCACTTATAATAATATAATTTAATAAAATTATTATCTATCTAAAGTATTTATTTAGACTCTATGTGTTTTAAATTATAATTTGGAATTATGTTTAATGGGACCATATAAAAGGTATTTCACCTTTTTTGGTTCAGTTCTAATGGGAGGTTTTATTTTTAAAATAAATTTTATAAATGGTAGGAATTTATTGAGTCCCTTAACTAGTTTTAAAATCAATGAGGTTTGTATTATTGAATAGTTTTATGTATTTGTATTTTTCCATGAATCATCCTTGAGGAAACTTTATTGTGAAATTTTAAATGGAATATAATGTAATTTAATTCCAAGATGTTTTTAAAGAGAAGGCGTGTTGACACATTATAAATGATTTTTTCAAAATATTGTGATACCATCATTTAATCCTTTTTACTATGTTTATGATAGACTAATCACATGAAGAGGGTGTGATTGGCATTATTAAATTTTTAAGTGATGAATGTTATTAGATTAAATGATAAAGGTTTTTATTATTGTAAGTGAATAAGAGGTTATAGGGGGATTAGTTTAAATTTTTTTAAACTTTTTTATAATATGATCTAGTACTATATTTTTCTCACCATTATTTTTTAATGTCATGGGTGTCCTAGGAAACTAGGTAGGATATATAGAAGGGGTAAATCCATAGTATTGATTATAGATATACAAATAATTTTTTTCACATTTAATCGGATTGATTTTACTTGATCGATTATGTGACCATGGAATCTAATCACACTACGGATGGAATATATTGTATAGAAAAACCTGTTGGACTACCAAGATATTACTAGTTTGTTTTAGGATATCCAAGGGTGTTGGTAATCTAGTTCATGATATTTGAATTAAAATTTTTGTAATCACCCATGATGTTTAGTACCTTTCAAGGATCATTAATGAAATCCTATTATATACTTTAAATTTATCCCTAATATTTTAATATCTTTGTATTTCACTATTGATTGGGTTATCTATTCTGTTATTTTATTTTGAAATGAATTTTACCTTGTGTTCATATATTCCATTTTAGTTGTCAATTTTCATCCTAAAATTTTATTTATATGTTAATTGGAATGTATGATGTTAAAAACTTAAATTGGTGAGTATATTTATAAAGATGGTTGAGAAATATTTCAGATAAGGGAATTTTATTTTTCTTATTTTGATAAATTTAAGTGGGGATCCCTTTTATATAGTTATAATGTATTGTTATTATAATATAATTTTTATTCATTTTTTATTTTAAAAATGGAATATTTTATAAAAGCTTTAACGAAATGGAATTTGACCTTTTCTCACTTTAATGAGAAAATTTTATTTTAAATTTATATTTCAAACTAACATTATTAAGATGTATTGTTGAAAGTAAATGTAAAAAATAATTATTGAAATCCTACCCTACAGTTTGTTTCTGACACCCTACATACACCAATGGGCGTATAAAGCTATTATATATCCTTTTAAGTGATAATGATTTGGTCTCCCTCATGTTTTATATTTGGATTCGTTTGATGATGGGATTTTGTGTCTAACTGTAGGTCACATGCATGTGGTTTCATGGTTTGGGTTTATTATTGGATTATTTATAGATGTTATTTATAGGCCTTGGCAATATAGATATATATTTATAGTCTAACTTTTATGGTGATCTTCATTTTTTGTTAGATTTTTTTATGTGATGGGGGTTGTCTTATTATTCTAATTACTTCTGTTGTGTTATAATTCTAAGGGTTCTTTCATTAGTATTTAATATATTTATATTATTAATGGGAAATAAATTTATTGACTGACCAATATATATTCTTATGTGTGATCTAAGACATGGTTTTTTTAGGTTTAATTGGTGAAACAATTCCCAACAGTTCTTTCTTGATTCCCATGCACAAGTTTCCATCCTATGGGGAACAAAAATTCTCATCAGGCATAGTGATGGGATGTGTTGGGTGATAGTTTAGGTCACCTAGGGTTGGTTCATTACAAAATGGTATTATTTGTAATGTTTTTTTTAAAGAAATAGGATATTTAGGATCCCTCTTGTTAATTGGGAAATCATGTATTGAGGACATAGTAATTTGAGACCTATTGAGTGTACCAGAAATGTTTCGGGTTCATTTGTGAATTTGATGTGAAAATAATGGACGATCAAGAGTTATATAGTTAGGTTGAATGGTCCATAAAACCATCTAAAACCCATGCTTATGTCTCTATCAAGAATTTCAATTGTTTTTTAAATTTCTACCCATAGATAACTAACCTATTATCCCAAACTATTTCAAGTTCAATTCTCTTCCTAGATGTGATATATTTTCTTCCATAGAATCTAAATTGATACAAATGGTGTTAACTATAATAGTGTTCTTAACTAAGGGTTCTTTTAGTGAATTAATATTATTATGTTATTTTTTTATTTTTGAATTATGTCTGGTTATTTGGAATCATGTTTTAAAACCAGGTTTTTTCTTTTGGAAAATTTTTTTTTGGTTGAAAAATGATGTCTTAAGTAGTGATTTGATTAAGAAATTAGGTTTTTGTGTATGAAATGGTAATTTTTTTTATAATCCTGAACTATTTTGAAAATTATTACTCTAAATCTTCAATATTTACTTTTAATATTTTACTTAAAAATTGATGAATATATTTTTAATGTGTTTTGGTTTCTAAAACTAGTTATGTAGTTTCATTATAATTGATTTTTATTATTTTAATGGGTTTTTAAAATCGGTAATGATTTTATTCTATAATTTAGAATAATTTTTTAAAGTGAAATTAGATTTTCATGGAAGTGTTTTTGAGTATTAGTGAGATTCATGAGAATATTTAGTTTAAAAATAGAACTCCCGTGGTATTATGGAAATAAATGATATCATTGGGAGGATTTAGATAGTTTGTATTTTAATGATGCCCATTTTTTCAAAGCATTTGTGTGCCTTTTAGAAATTCAATTTTTGTGTTTTTTTGAAATATAGAAATTATAAATAAATACATTGTAGATGAATTTTCTATGTAATGTGTAATATTTTAAAATGGTTTTGGATAATTTACAAGGAATACCTGAGTTCAAAAAAATGAATAGGATATTCCTTATAAAAAAAATTGTTAAGAGAATAAATATTTTAAAAAATATGTTTTGTTGTATATCTTTAGGTGAATTTTGAAAATTATGTATTTGGTACGTCCCATGGTGTGCTTTGGGTAATTTTAGTTTAGTTTATGAAACATTACTGGGATGGATTCATGTATTTTATTACTTAATTATCCATCTATTAATGTTATTTATAGAAGGTGGATATTTGTTCTTCTAGGATATGCTGTTGGGTGAATATGATTATTATTTTTTTGTAACATACTTATTTATTGAAACATTAAAATATCGGAGTTTAGGGATAAAGATATAAAATTGTTAGTCCATAACATTATGAGACATCATTCTTCCTTCCAAGTAGATCAAGGTTCTATTGTGGTTGTAAAGAGATTAAAATATTTTTCAAAATATATGTGAGTTAGATTAATTGATGTAATATTATGGGTAACCTAGATTTGGATTACTATTTATATTCTTTGTGTTTTGTTCTCATTGATTTCAGGATAGATTATATTCTTTTAGGGGGTTTCTATTTGATATATTCACTAATTCTTTTGTGATTCTATATAATTCCTTATCATAGACTTCCATAATGACACATGTGTGAGGATGCAACCTGAACTCAGATAGGGATACCCAACATATAGTGGTTGAAACCTAGTGGAGAGGTCCTAGAATATTTGTTTGTACTATATTCCCTCTAATATAAATCCTTGTGGTCATTCCAGAATCTACTGAAATTTTTGCATGACCCCTCTGAATGTTAGATATCCTAAAAACCTGTAATTAAAAAATGTGATCCCGTGGTCCCTATTACTCTAAATAAATATAGTAAAGATATATATATTATTTTTCAGTGTATAACAGGGTCACAATATAATACATGGTATTAAAGGAATCATATATAACAAATTAAAATTTTCTAGTACAAATTAATGACAAACTGAAAATAAAACCATGTTCTTTGGTGTGTCTTAAATAATCATCCTGAAAAAACCCTATCCACCATAAATCACCAAACTCTCTACCATATTTCGAGATCTATATTTTACCTATATTGGGATAGAAAATAGGATGGATTATGCATGAACATCATAGAAACATAACATGACTATGGGTAGGGGGCTTTTCCAATTCCCCAACACTAATCCCCAATGCCTCTATGAATCTTATTGCATCTATGATCAAGTGTATTTTATGGTAATTAATATATTATAAGTGTAGTTTTTACCATTCAATTAACTCACATAGAAACATGTAATGAAAGAACATCAAACCTTAACTTCAGGTCATTAGTTGTCAACTCCACCCTCTCAAACATCGGTCATACTTTCTTCGTATAGTATCAGAGTGTATCAGAACATGTCATACCACCCCGAAGAGATTTTCCTACCTAGAAACAAATAAAAAATATTATTCATACCTAATTTAGTTCCAAAGAGCCTCTAAAATATAATAATAACCATTACAAAAATATATTGATCACTTTAGGGAAGTGAATCCCTACCAAGTCATATCATGTATATGCCTCATTTTGTGGTAATTCATCCTCCCATATAATCACATTTTATACTGATGACATACTGGGAAAGTATATCCCTACTAAATAATGTCATGTGTTCATCCCCTCGAGTGTATCGAATACCTCCAATATCATATCATAGTATACATGTCACTCAATGGATAGTGCATCCATTATGACTCATCACATATATACATATCCCTAAGGGTGTAGTGTGTCCCTCCAGTCTATGTCATATTAAAAGAAAAAAAATCTTGATCTAAGGAAATCCTCCATGTCAACATAGGTATATTTTTATATCTTACAGGTAAGCTTATTCTACTCGAATAATCTCACATAACGTATATCAAAGTTTCAAACCCCATGTTTGATCCCATCTCACATAATATTGGCCAGCCTACCCAATATGTGGCCTATCACTATATCAACCATAACATACTCAAACCATAGATTTATATTCTCACATGACACAAAAAAAATCAACACCATTATCTCGAATGGACCCTCCTTATGGTCAATACACTACCAATAATCCCACCAAGGACCATCTTTGTCAAATCATTACATAGAAATCCAAAATGGCTTCCTGAATCACATTTCCATCTCTTGACCTCATCCAATCATTCTGGTCATAACATCCTATATGGTCTATATGGTTCCATCAGACCTGTCTCTAACTTCTATAGGTGTATTACATCTACTTAGATCAACAATTAACTTTAATAAAATATGAAACCCTTATTCACCAATATGAATAACATGAATTATAACAAAACATGAATCAAATATGGAAACCATAGTGATGGGAACATACAAAAGAACTTATGATTTAAAAAATAGTATATTAACATCATAAATTCAAAGGACTAAAATATTTCAACCAATACCTTCTAGGATTAATTTAAAAACCATTAAACATTTATCATTTGAAACCATTTTAAAAGTCACACACATTCCAAATTACTCATTCCCATTCAATAGACAAAAATCCATTCAATAATCATTACAAAAAAATGACATGTTTTTTAATTACCATCTCAAAACTATATCTCAACATACCATTATTTCTCTGAAATTATATATAAACCAAAACACTATTTAAAATAACATTTTAAAATAGAAATCCATATTTATTTCAAAATCCAACTCATGCCACCATGAAATCCATAATTAGTTCCACTATAACTCAATCAACCAAGGAACCACCACCAAATAGTTTAGAAAGATACGTGGTCCATGTTGTTTGATTGGATTATGAAATACCATCCTATATTTATGGAATATTCTAATAAGAAATACTACATATAAGAAAATATATTAATAACAGTACATTATTATAAATTCAAAAAATCTGTATGATACTAAAATATTTTTATGGCCACCTACCTCAAAAAATTATATTTAAATTTTTACAAACCACACTAACTTCCATTAACTCCATGATCAACTATATCACCCATAACACTATAAAATATATTAACCAAAAAAATCAAAAGTAAATAAAAAATTGGTATAATCAATTAAAAATTCATTTTCAAACCCCAGATTTCAAAAATAGGAGAATCATTTCTAGTCCACTTTCTGCATGAAATTTTAGCTACACCTTAAAAAATCCCTTAATTAATTCTTCAAATATAGGGAAAATTACTTAAAAATTCATCAGAAACCCTAATAAAAACTATTAGGAAACTTAACATAAGAAGAATGATATAAAAGTAATTGATTTAATCCACCAAGGATATCATCTAAAATACATGAATGAAATCCATGATAGTAAGGAAAATTTCACTCTTCCCTGTTCAAATCAGCTCTCTGAAATCCAATCCAATCGAAAAAAGATGATAATATTGAAGGAGGAATAAAAATAAAGACACGTGGAGATATATTGTAACATCACAAGTAAGTAATGAAAAATAGATATTTTTATCTATGTCTATTAATGATTAAGATAGTGTTTTAGAGGCTTAAAATGAAAATAAATACAATCTTAAGCATGGAATACACTAATATTTTTAAAAGATGGTTTTACTGCGTTTTGATGGAAAACCATTTTTAAATCAATCTTTTGACAATTTTATAAGCCATGTTTGTCAAAATAAACTTATTATTTATTATTGGGACATAAAAATTTACTTTGTGTGAATGTTTGGTATTTTTCAGACATTGTTCATTTTTTAATGAATAGTGGAAAATACTGTATTTTACATCAAAACTGCTTTTTAATCTAATTTATTTATATGATTAGATTATATTTTGAATTGTTTTTGAAGTGAAATTAGAATATATTTTTACCATTTAATTAAATGGTGGTCATTTGAAAAAATTTCACTTTGAAATTGGACTTAAACTGGTATCAATCTTTTGATACTTTTTGTTTCATAAAAACACGCTATTTGTCATGACAGTGGGAATTAATTATTAAATTAATTAATGTGACTTATATGTTTTTAATTTTGTAAAATAAACTTCATTTTTTAATTCGGAATATCAAATATAGCTTAGGGTGAATTTTTGGTAATTTTCTGAAAAACTTCAATTTTTGATGAATAGTAAAACCACTAAGTGGTACTTATAAAAACTGATTTTTCGTTTAAATGAAATTTTTCCATCTTTGTTTTTTGATCTTCAAAAATCCAAAATACATGGTTGTCATTAAGAAGTAAAATGTGGTTTAATGAGATTATAATAATTTTTTGGTGAATAGTAACTTATTAAGTTTTTAATCGTGATTAGAGGTAATTAGTGTAGTTTAAGGTAAAAATAATGCTTTAATAAAATGAGATGAGCTTGAAACATGTACTACCCTCAATGTTTGTGTCATGGAAGACCAAGAAAAGCCATGGGTCAACTTGGGGACCCCATGGAGACACTTTGGATGGGAATTGACATAAATAACGTTTTATTTAATGTTAAAGTAGAAATGACACAAACATGAGTTATTTTACTAAAACAATTTTTACATGAGGTTATAAAAGTCATATTTTTGACTATAAATATTCATTAGAAAGATAAAACGATTTACTACATTATAGTAGTTTTTTTATAATTTTTAGACATTAAATAAATTAAATTATTTATGACATCATGATGATGCAGCGATGACCTCATTATTTGTCGATTTAAATAAAATGGAAGGATAATGTAAAATATAAGACCTACACATGGCCAAAACCAATTGGATGAGTGGATTTCGAAACCTTATCACCGTATCCTCGAATTATAGCAATGTGGGACCTTTTTAATCCGAAACTCATTTTTAAAATAAAGTAACTTATCTTTACTTTCGAAGAGTGCCCCTCCTCTCCTCTTATAAAAGGCCCCCACCTCTACCTCCTTACCCACAATCCCAAAACCTTTGGCTCGGACAACCCCTGCCCATTTGGTCTCTAAACTTCCCTCTCTTACTCCTTGAAGCCTCACTTTGTGCAGAAGTCTTCCCAAGGAAGCCTTTGAGCTCAAACCAAAGGGAGTTACCCGATTTTAATGTAATGTCTTCACTTGAGTCCTTTTGTTTTATTTTGCTTCTCCAACCCCCTATAATCTTTTTATTCATTTATTTTGTAACAAATAAAGTATCTTCAATATACTAGGATGTTTTTATAAGAAGTATTCGATCTACACTTACACACACCTACATCTAATGGTTAAAGAACATACTGTTTCTGTGGATGGTGAATTTATGCCTCCCAAAACGATGATTGTTCAACATTCGTTTAACACCTTCAAAGGTGGCCATTAAGATGTCACTATATTTATATATGATATATAATATGTTTATGTTTTCTGTATTTTTCATTTTGGGTATACCTTTATGGTTTCAATTATGGGTAAACGCGATATCTTCATTAAAGAAGTGCGGAGTACCGCCCTCTCAAAGTGATTTGATTCGTTAAATACCATATGTGGGACATATAAATGATGGAACTATGATATTATATATGATACTATACTGGAATTATAATATACCTTTATATCATTATGATTCCATTCTATAAAATATGAAATAGAAATGAAAGTAGCGTTCATGCGTACGTACGGCTTACCGTCTCCATGAACGGTGCATTTCATTTCTTACCTCTAATTGATTATGTAATATTATAAATGCATGCATGTACTGGATATATATGACATATATGATATCTATATTATGAATACCATTATGGATATAATGGATACATGAACAAATTGTAATTATAAAGGGTTTATTTTTGACTCAAGTACCAATGATCGTTAAAATGACCGTTATTAACTTAAATAATTACATAGTGTTCATGACATGGTAATAAGTGATATAAAAGGAATAATGAACTTGAAAAAGGTTCTTAAGAAAGTAGAAATTAACTCAAGTTTATTATTCAGGACATTAAAGAACGATCGAGTCAAGTCGGACTCGCGGTATGGGACTTCGCCTCAATCTCCTTTCATTGAGGCATATTTTGTTTTATACACAACATTCTTTTATACGGTTGTATAAACCCCTTTGACTTTTACATTTATTCAAAATGAATCCTTTTTATACGAAGTGGTTACTAAACGACAAAAGGGAATGTTTTTTTCGTACGTATGCGGCGACAACGACTTCTCCGCCGCTGTGACCATTATTTGAGATTCGACTTCCTCTACAAGCCATACCTTTTTTTTAAAGAAAAATAAATACCATGTTTTAATTTTATTTTATTTTGGTATTGAAAATGGTTTTCATAATGTTTTTATTATATCAATGTGTTGTATTGATATCTTGTGATTGAAATGTGGAAATGTTATGTTTCCTTTATGTATGTTTTATGTGATACGATTATGTTATGGTTCTTGGGAATTATTATGAAGACGGGTGGTTCCGTGATAGACTAAGGGCGGGTGAGCCCGATATATCTCTCCAATGCATTGGGTAACGCGAAGGAGTGAAACATTAAGTTTTATCTGAAGAGATTTAGGGAATATACTGTGATGGGTATTCCAAACGTAACAAAGAGGGTTACTCCCTACGTAAGAATGTTATGAATGCCTCAAGTTACCTTTATGTCTTATGATTTCTATGATTTATTCATGATTTGATGAGGTATGTTGAAGTTATTATGTTTTATGGGTAAAGTATGATTTCATTCTTATGTATATATGTACCCATGTTTCCTTTCCATATTTTTATATCCCTTACTGAGCTTTTTATGCTCATCCCATGTTTTTTTTGAAATTTTTTTCACAGGTCAAGGGAAAGGTACATGATATGATGATAGTGTCAAGGAAGTGTCATGAACGAATCCATGTTTTATTTTAAATATGTTTCCATTGATGGGAAAGAATAATACTATCTTTATGTAACCACTTTGTTTATATGTGGAATGTAATGCAAGTTTTATGATCTAATTCTCTAAAACTCTAAACCTGAAAAGATCCTCAAGGTGTAATCTTGTAATAACTCAAGATTAATTATGGTTTAAGGCTGGGGCCTTATAGTTGGTATCAGAGGTAGGTTTAGACAACTTTAGGAGTTAGAAAATTGTTAAATTATAAGTTATTTTATGGTATGATTGAAATGATATAACATTTAAAGATTACCATGTTGCTTCACCTAAGGTATTTCAGTGTAAAGAATGGTTTTTCTTAGAGGAAATAGAGAATATTTTTTTGGGAAGGAATACTGAGGGAAATGACCTTCCAAATCAGCATACAGAGTTGGTCAGAATCAGAATTGAGCAGTTTACTACAGTGATGGCTCAGTTGAATCAGGTGATAAGTGGTGGTTGTGTAATTGATGATATTTTGGTGTTTTCTAAAAGTAAAGAGGATCATGAAGGTCATTTAAGGGTTATCTTGCAAACCTTAAAAGAAAAGAAACTATATGGAAAATTCAGCAAGTTTGAGTTTTGGTTACAACAAATTTCTTTACTTGGTCACATTGTTTCAAAAGATGGAATAACTGTTGATCCTTCTAAAACAAGAGTCATTGAAGAATGGCCAAGACCCACAAATGTAACCGAGATCCGTATTTTTCTTGGTCTGGCAGGTTACTACCGAAGGTTTGTTGAAAATTTTTCACGGTTATCTAGTCCAATGACTAAGCTAACTCGTAAGGGTGTTAAGTTCATCGGGACAAAAGAATGTGATGATTTTTTTCAGGAGTTGAAAATAAAATTGGTGAATGCTCCAGTTTTGGCACTTCCTTTCAAGAATGGTGAGTTTGTTATATACAGTGATGCTTCGTTGAAGGGATTTGGTTGTGTCCTTATGCAGAATGATCAGGTAATTGCTTATGCTTCACGTCAGTTGAAAAATCATGAGGTAAATTACCCTACACATGATTTGGAATTAGCGGATGTTGTTTTTTCTTTAAAAATTTGGAGGCATCATTTGTATGGAGTAAAGTGTGAAATATATACCGATCAAAAAAGTTTAAAGTATATATTCACTCAGAAAGAATTGAACATGAGACAGAGGAGATGGCTGGAATTAATCAAGGATTATGATTGTACAATTCATTACCATCCGGGAAAAGCAAATAATGTGGCTGATGATTTGAGTCGAAAAATTAATGCTTCATTAGCAATGTTGCGTTTGGAACGTGATCCTTTGGTTAAGGATTTGATGAAATTTGGCATAGAAGCTATTGGTGCGGGATGTTCTTCAGTTTTGTTTCAGGTATCAGTGAGATCATCTCTATCAGATAGAATCAAGAAAGCACAGAAGCAAGACAGTGAGTTGTAGAAAAAGGTAGAGATGGTTCAGAAAGGTAAGTTGTCTGAATTCAACATTGATAATGATTATTTTTTGAGATTTGGAAAGAGATTGTGTGTGCCTTGTGATTCACGGTTGAAGAGAGAGTTGTTATGTGAAGCTCATAGTTCTCCGTTTTCAGTTTATCTTGGCAGTACTATGATTTACAGAGAACTATGAGAGTATTACTGGTGGGATGGAATGAAAAGAGATATTGCTGATTTTAATGTGAAGTGTTTGACATGTCAACAGGTTAAAGCAGAGCGGCAGTTACCTAAAGGGATGCTTCTGCCTTTACCAGTGCCAGAGTGGAAATGGGAAAACATATCCATGGACTTTATTGTGGGATTACCGAGGACATCTCGAGGTAATAATGCAATCTGGGTTATTGTTGATCGCTTGACTAAATCTGATCATTTCCTTGCTATACGAGATACTTTTTCCCTAGATCAACTTTCCCATTTGTATCTTAAAGAGATAGTCAGGTTACATGGAGTTCCTCTCTCCATTGTATATGACTATGATCCCAGGTTCACTTCTAACTTTTGGAAAGGCCTTCAGAAGTCGTTGGGTACTGAATTAAATTTTAGTACAGCATTTCATCCTCAATCAGATGGGCAGTCAGAACGAACAATTCAGACCTTGGAGGATATGCTACGAGCTTGTTCGATGGATTATTAGGGAAGTTGGGACCAACATCTTTCTTTGGTTGAATTTTCATATAATAATAGTTTTCATTCCAGTATACAGATGGCACCATTTCATGCATTATATGGGAAGCGGTGTCGAGCTCCATCTTTCTGGGATGAAGTGGGTGAAAGGAAGTTGATGGGACCAAAATTGGTAGAAGAGATGGTAGAAAAAGTTCAGCTGATTCAGAAGTACATGAGAACAGCTCAGAGTAGGCAGAAGATTTATGCAGACAACAGGAGGAAGGATCTAACTTTTGAGGTAGGTGATCATGTTTTTCTCAAAGTCTCACCATGGAAAAGTGTGATGCGATTTGGTAAGAAAGGAATGCTGAGTCCAAGGTTCATTGGACCATATGAAATTCTGGAGAGAGTTGGATCAGTTGCATACCGAGTGGCTTTACCTCCGAGTTTATCTCAGGTACACAATGTTTTTCACGTTTTGATGTTGAGAAAGTATATGCCAGATCCATCTCATGTTTTGAGTCCAGAGGTAGTTCAGCTGGAAGAGAACCTATCTTATGAGGAACAACCGGTCCAGATTCTTGACCACCTGGAGCAAGTGTTACAGAATAAGGTGATTAATCAGGTAAAGGTTTTGTAAAAAAACCACATGATGGAAGAGGCAACATGAGAATCTGAAAATGCAATGAGGGATAAGTACCCCCATTTATTCGATAAGTAAATAAATTGCGGGGACACAATTTTCTAAAGGGGGGAAGGATGTAACATCCCAAGTAGGTAACTAATAATAGATATTTTTATCTATGTCTATTAATTATTAAGATAGTGTTTTAGAGGCTTAAAATGAAAATAAATACAATCTTAAGCATGGAATACACTAATATTTTTAAAAGATTGTTTTACTGCCTTTTGATGGAAAACCATTTTTAAATCTATCTTTTGACAATTTTATAAGCTGTGTTTGTCAGAATAAACTTATTCTTTATGATTGGGACATCCAAATTTACTTTGTGTGAATTTCTGGTATTTTTCAGACAATGTTCATTTTTAATGAATAGTGAAAATACTGCATTTTACATCAAAACTGCTTTTTAATCTAATTTATTTATATGATTAGATTATCTTTTGAATTGGTTTTGAAGTGAAATTAGAATATATTTTTACCATTTAATCCAATGGTGGTCATTGGAATAAATTTCACTTTTAAATTTGACTTAAACTGGTATCAATCTTTTGATACTTTTTGTTTTATAAAAACACGCTATTTGTCATGACAGCGGGAAATAATTATTAAATTAAATAATGTGACTTATATGTTTTGAATTTTGTAAAATAAACTTCATTTTTGAATTCGGAATATCAAATATAGCTTAGGGTGAATTTTTGGTAATTTTCTGAAAAACTTCAATTTTTGATGAATAGTGAAACCACTAAGTGGTACTTATAAAAACTAATTTTTCGTTTAAATGAAATTCTGCCATATTTGTGTTTTGAATTTCAAAAATCTGACATACATGGTTGTCATTTAGAAGTAAAATGTGTTTCAATGAGATTATAATAATTTTTTGGTGAATAGTAACTTATTAAGTTTTTAATCGCGATTAGAGGTAATTAGTGTAGTTTAACGTAAAAATAATGCTTTAATAAAATGAGATGAGTCTGACACATGTCCTACCCTCATTGGTTGTGTAATGGCCGACCAAGAAAAGCCATGGGTCAACTTGGGGACCCCATGGAGCCACTTTGGTTGGGAAATGACAGAAATAACTTTTTATTTAATGTTAAAGTAAAAATGACACAAACATGAGTTATTTTACTAAAACAATTTTTACATGGGGTTATACAAGTCAGATTTTTGACTATAAATATTCATTAGAAATATAAAAATATTTCCTACATCATAGTATTTTTTTATAATTTTTATACATTAAATAAATTAAATTATTTATGACATCATGATGATGCAGTGATGACCTCATTATTTGACGATTTAAATAAAATGGAAAGATAATGTAAAATCTAAGACCTACACATGGAAAAAACCAATTGGATGAGTGTATTTCGAACCCTTATCACCTTATACTCGAATTATAGCAATGTGGGACCTTTTGAATCCAAAAGTCATTTTTAAAATAAAGTAACTTATCTTTACTTTCCAAGAGTGCCCCTCCTCTCCTCTTATAAAAGGCCCCCACCTATACCTCCTTACCCACACTCCCAAAGCCTTTGGCTTGGCCAACCCCTACCCATTTTGTCTCTCCACTTCTCTCTATTACTCCTTGAAGCCTCACTTTGTGTAGAAGTCTTCCCAAGGAAGCCTTTGAGCTCAAACCAAAGGGAGTTACCCGATTTTAAGGTAATGTCTTCACTTGAGTCCTTTTGTTTTATTTTTCTTCTCCAACCCCCTAAACTCTTTTTATTCATTTTTTTGGAACAACTCCAGTATCTTCAATATACTAGGATGTTGTTATAAGAAGTATTCGTGCTACACTTACACACACCTAAATCTAATGGTTAAAGAACATACTGTTTCTATGGATGGTGAATTTATGCCTCCCGAAACGATGATTGTTCAACATTCTTTTAACACCTTCAAAGGTGGACATTAAGATGTCACTATATTTATATATGATATATAATATGTTTATGTTTTCCTTAAGGTTCTGTATTTTTCATTTTGGGTATACCTTTATGGTTTCCATTATGGGTAAACGCGATATCTTCATTTAAGGAAGTGTGGACTACCGCCCCCTCAAAGTGATTTGATTCGTCAAATACCATATGTGGGAAATATAAAGGATGGAACTATGATATTATATATGATATTTTACTGTAAGTATAATATATCTTTATATCATTATGATTCCATTCTATAAAATATGAAATAGAAATGAAAATAGCGTTCATGCGTACGTACGGCTTACCGTCTCCATGAACGATGCATTTCATTTCTTACCTCTAAATGATTATGTAATATTATAAATGCATGCATGTACTGGATATATATGACATATATGATATCTAAATCATGAATACCATTATTAATATAATGGATACATGAACAACTTGTAATTATAAAGGGTTTATTTTTGAGTCAAGTACCAATGATCGTTAAAATGACCGTTATTAACTTAAATAATTACATAGTGTTAATGACATGGTAATAAGTGATATAAAAGGAATAATGAACTTGAAAAAGGTTCTTAAGAAAGTATAAATTAACTCAAGTTTATTATTCGGGACATTATAGAATGATCGAGTCAAGTCGGACCCGAGGTATGGGACTTCGTCTCACTCTCCTTTCATTGAGGCATATTTTGTTTTATACACAACCTTCTTTTATATGGTGTATAAACCCCTTTGACTTTTACGTTTATTCAAAAGGAATCCTTTTTATACGAAGCGGTTTCTAAACAACAAAAGGGAATGTTTTTGTCGTACGTATGCGGCGACAATGACTTCTCCGCCGCTGTGACCATTATTCGAGATTCGGCTTCCTCTACAAGCCTTACCTTTTTTTAAAAGAAAAATAAATACCATGTTTTAATTTTATTTTATTTTGGTATTGAAAACGGTTTTCATAATGTTTTTATTATATCAATGTGTTGTATTGATATCTTGTGATTGAAATGTGCAAATGTTATGTTTCCTTTATGCATGTTTTATGTGATACAATTATGTTATGGTTCTTGGGAATTATTATGAAGACGAGTGGTTCTTCGATAGACTATGGGCAGGTGAGCCCGATATAGCTCTCCAATGCATTGGGTAACGCGAAGGAGTGAAACGTTAAGGTTTCTCTCGAGAGATTTGGGGAATATACTGTGATGGGTATTCCAAACGTCACCAAGAGGGTTACTCCCTACGTAATAATGTTATGAATGCCTCAAGTTACCTTTATGTCTTATGATTTCTATGATTTATTCATTATTTGATGAGGTATGTTGAAGTGCTTATGTTTTATGGGTAAAGTATGATTTCATTATTATGTATATATGTACCCATGTTTCCTTTCTATATTTTTATATCCCTTACTTAGCTTTTTATTCTCATCCCAAGTTTTTTTTGAAATGTTTTTCACAGGTCAAGGGAAAGGTACATGATATGATGAGAGTGTCAAGGAAGTGTCATGAAAGAATCCATGTTTTATTTTAAATATGTTTCCATTGATGGGAAAGAATAATACTATCTTTATGTAACCACTTTGTTTATATGTGGATTGTAATGCAAGTTTTATGATCTAATTCTCTAAACCTATAAACCTGAAAAGATCCTCAAGGTGTAATCTTGTAATAACTCAAGATTAAGTAAGGTTTAAGGCTGGGGCCTTATATATATTACCAAGAATAAATGTGATCAATCTCTTAAAAATGATATAAATCAAATATAAATGATAGGGTAGAGTAGAATATCATTTTATGGGATTCTACCATATCATTTGGTCTAATGAAAATATGAAAATATGAGGGTTTAGTAAAAAGTTACACTATATAAAATTTCATGAATGGCTCTAAAAAAGACAACCACAACTAGTTCTTTCCATGACCAAGAGTGTGACACTATGAACAGACCCTAAGTAGGGGGACCATCCCACTTCTATGATACATTCACCATATGACCACATTGGTCATCATGGGAATAGTCCATGGTAGAGGGGAATTTCCTCAACTAACCCCCTTCATAAAATGAACATTTGGGTCTTCCAATGAATAATTTTAGTCTACAAAATTTCATCCACTTGGCTACCCAACCGCTACACTATTATCTACTCAAAATCCCAATGAACTGATCAGACCTCCAACCAAATATTGAAACATATTTTGAAGATGTTCTGACTCTAGAAATTAATATCAGAGAACCATTTATAAAAATTACCCACTAACAAATCAAAATATTTATATTATTCATAAATTTTATAAATCATAAAGGACATAGATTTTTAGAATCATCCTAATGAATAACTTATGTTAATCAAGGTAGTTCATTAAACATTTACTCATTTCCTATCTTGACAATTAATTCTATATCAACATGTTGTGTTATGTTATCTAATTCCCAATATTCTCATATAGAAAAACTCTAACTACTATATCCAAACATGAGATATTTTTCCAAAAAAGTGTGGTTCAATATTTGAACCACCTCAAGATTTTCATGAACGGTGATACCAATGTGATTTCTATGTTACTATGTTGGATCCATACCAAAATCACTAGTTGGTCATCCTCCAATTGACTTCCACCTCGAAAACATGACCTCACTCATCAATGTACTATCCCAATTCACAATCCCACTACCATAAATATAATGTGAATAATGAGTTCATCGAAGAACCTACACAAAATTATGATCCAAAATCCTAGTGTAAATCTATTTTTTCATCAAAAAACCCAAAAAATATCCTTTAATTCATTTTAACACCATAGGACTGTTGAGACCAACATAGATGGAGAAGTGTATTATTATATTTTGTTTTCAAAAAGGGTATAAGTGAATTCACTATGTAAAATCCTTGAAAAACCAGACGATGCTTTGCTGATTTTTATTTACCAAATATCATATGTTTAGAGAACCTTTGATTCAATCCTTACGATGGAAATGGGGAGTAAAGGTGCTTCTAGTCAAATTTATTTTTGATTAGAAAGAAAGATACTAGTGTAAGATATGGAAGGTTGAGTACTTTTCGTTGAAAATATGATGATGCTAAAGGTATTAGATCAAAGACTATGTACCAAAAAAGATACAGTTTTTGATGAAAATAGTTGTTTGTTGAATAATCCATATAACAGTGCACCATAATTGATGTTCTTCCAAAATCAGATTTTAAGGTGTCACCATTTCCCAGTGTTTTCTAAATTTCTGGGGATGAAAATCGGGAAAATTGAGAAATGTGATTTTGGAAAATGATGTTGCGTGCAACTTGAAAGATGGCCTGGTATGTTGAGAGAAAGTTGAGTTCCAAGATCCAAACATAAAAAAATGGAAAAGGCATAAAGTGCATTAAAGATTCAAAAAGTGCGCAAAAGATGAGGGCTGCGTGAGATAGCCTTATGTGCCAAATGTGACATAAAATGAAGTTTTTCATGAGACGTCAGGGTTTTACAGGATGCGTTAGGTTTTTTGCACGTGGGGGTCGGTGAGGCCTATGAATAAGAGAAGATAACATAAAATTTGATAACCTCAACACTTATGTAAATATCGAGCTCTGAAGTGCGGAATAATTTTATATAAAGGGAGTTTCATGAAAGAAATAATGTTTTATGTAAGAAGGAGAGGTTGCGTACAAGAATAGAGTTGCGTGGAACATTGATGTTGCATGCAAGAGGTGTTCTGCAACAAAAGTCAAATCCTATGTTTGATGCGTAAAATTTGCATGGAAGACACCTAAAAGAGTTCATGCAATATTTGAGTTAAGAATAGGTAGTATGTTGCGTGCAAGGAAGTTCTTACCAGCTTTTGGGTAGGAAAGGTAAGAATGTTTTTGAAAGATCAAACTATTTATGCTGATTAAGAAACACTAAAACATTGTTCTCTCCCTATTTTTTCTAATTGGGAGCACACAAACCTGTGGATTGATTTAAAAGTGATACACAAGTGTTATGGTATATACTACTCATTGTATTCTACATCAAAGGATTTTTTCTAGTGGATTGTGTGGTACTGTATTATTTCCATACCATACCAAGGATGTATCTACTCTTGTTGAGTATTGAACCGTGTAAATCTTGTGTTCATGAGGTTGTGTGTGTTCATCGGGGAAATAACTCTTTAATGGGAGGATAATTATGTTTCAAAAAGAAAGAAAACATAAAAGAAAAATATATCACTGACTCACCCCTCCCCCCTCTTAGTGTACTTGGATCCTGACTTGGTAAATTAAAAGACCACTTATCTAACCAACTCTTGAATCACACTTCAACTATTTAGATCATGCATCCAACGCACATACTCTATCCAACACTACACCATTTTCGTCAATTGTGTCTACCCTACAGACCCTATCCTACAACTATCATAGACATCCAATGACTATTTTTTCTTCATATTTATGTCTCTTTTAACATCAATTCTATACCCCAATGTTTCACAAGATAATCCTCACCATTAGAGTACCCTAATCATCACCTCAGTAAATGAACATATGATCTCAATGATCATGTATTGTACAATATTGATCATAATGACTATGAATCATCACCCTTTATATACTTAAGTGCTACCAAAAAACATAATTATACAACTGAATATATGGTTCTCAACTATACTCATTGATCTAAAAACACATAACTATTATTAACCAATTCATCATGAGATAATGGTATATCATACCAAATGACTCCACTAAAAGTGGATAATTATATCTAATGGTACTACCCACTATGGTAATTAATTATAAAAGATCCACATCAAGATGAAAAACTAACGAAATCATAAAAGCACACATTACGTGGTTAATCACTAAAAATTCTAACTTACATCCTTTTACTTGACCCCAACATCATTGTTTATCTCAGTTGACCAGGAGAGATGAATCTCTCTAAAAACCCATGTAATAACTTCCATATAGAAAATTAAATACCCTAGTTTATCTTAATTAACCACTAGACACAATGAATCAGGGTCCATATCAGAAAAAAATTTATATTTTAATTAATGCAACAAAATCTGGTCAACACTCACCAAGCACACACTGTACTGTCCTGAAAATAATGGTAAGAAGTTTAACACACAAATAAGAACACGGTTCACCCCTTTCAAGTATAAAATCTATGAAATGGTTGAAATAAAATTAAAACACATTTTTTCATATACCAAAAATCAAATAAGGACAAAAAAATACAACATAGAATCAAAGGGGTTTCTTTGAAAATTAGATACCAATAAAATCCCCAGACATTCTAGTATCTTTTTGGAAAGATATTCTAATTTTAAAGATTATTTTTTAAAATCTAATTCTAAAAAAAAATCAAAAAAATTCCAAACACCAAAATCCTAATCTATTTCTAAATCAGTAACTCCATAATATATGTAATTTAAAATTATTTTTTTTTAAAAAATCATATACACGTCATCCACCAAATGATATTTTTTCTTATCAATATGAATTTTCTCACTTAAAAATATTTTACCAGAAACAAAATTTCCAAAAATCAATTCCCTATAGTGGTGGATCAATCATAGTCACCATGATCTGAACATCTTGAATCCTGATTAATATAATAACCACTTACAATATATTAAATAAAACATATATTATATTGTATTCGACTTCAATTAATAATTGATTAATCTAAGGAAACATGTTAAAAAACACCATCCATAAGCATATGTATCATTCTATAAGGATGAATGTATTATAATTCATGGTTAATTTAATTTCCTTTTGACATGTACAATGAATCATACAAATTATCATCCAACCCATACTAGTAATATTAGTTCAAAACAACACCTAAATATTTGTAGAGTTCCTAGTGCCAAACTATATATCACTCAGTAACTGGGGTCTGAACCCATGTTATGCTTGATCTGTATGTGACACATCTACCTCTCATGTCCTAAAATATAAACTCAACATCTTACCATTGAACCCTATTTCATGATATTCCATGTCACCACTTTGCAATTCCTCAGAACAAACTACTAAAATGACACCCATTATGGGAAAATACATATCATTTTGAATGCCTACCTATATAAGGGAGTTATTTTAGTAATGGTAATTCCTTAAGTTAATTTTAGTGAGACTCTCCCATCTTATATATAGCCCATGGGACATCCCAAAAACATATATACCTAGAAAAATGAGCCCCATGATCTCCCATTGTCTAAAAAAGGTGTATTAAAATATTATAAATGTTGAAATAACATATAATAGGGTCATAGTAGATAAAATATTTTAATTGGAAATACATATATTACAATTAAGAGTATCTAGTACATAAAATATATCAAATAAAAATTTAACACTTGACGCTAGCCTAAATCACTTAATTATCCTTAAAAAATCCCATTCTCCAAAACTCACTAGAACAATAATATATATCTATCCTTAAGAAGTACTTGTGTCCTAAGAAAAAATAGTAATATTTACCCATGTATATAAAAAACCATATATTGTCTATTAAAATGGTGTGAGCCCAATGACATAGATAAAATAACTAATTACCAACAATATTATGTTCTATTGTGATCAATTGGATATGCCTATTATATATATAACAATTTTTTTAATATCTATGCAACTTGACCACCCAGAAACAGATCATAGAATCACATCAAACATGAATTTTGGGGAATTCATTGTTTCCCAAACAACCTCAAACCCAAACTATACAAGATTTTTCCAATTTCGATGAGTCTATTAAGATAGGATTCCATTTAATTGAAAAAAATACATAATTAAAATTAATACATAATCATAGAACTTCCACATCTAGTTATGGTTTCTTTTTGAATAATTATAATAACCATTCCACAAGTATAGTGATCATTCGGGGGGCAGTGCATACCTCCCGGACCATCTCATATATATGTCTCATTGGGGGTAGTGTATCCCTCCCACATCATATCATCTTATACTAATCACTCTAGGGTATTTCAACCCCCCTGGTTCATCTCACATATTTGTAATCTTGGGGCTAGTTTACCCCATCCTTATCATCTCATAATATATATATCACTCAAGGGAAATGTTTCCCTCTCAGATTATCTCATAGTTACATATCCTAAGGTGGAATTATATCCCTCACATCTATAACATATGTAACAAGATATAATTATAAAATAATAAAATTTTATTCAATAGAATATGTGATATGTATCATAATTATTAAACAACCCATTAAATTTATTTTTATAAATTTTATTTCAGTGATAGCTTTCATAAAACACAACCCCAACTATAAATGACAGTAATATTGTAAACTATTATAGCATAGACTTTAAATTGTATGATATGAATAATATTAACTAAATTATGAAAATTATGATTATCCATTGTTTATAAATAAAATAATAATCATTTCATAGAAAAAGAATCATTTTCTAAAAACCATATTTTTAAAAACAAATGGTTTATTCATTATTTAAAAACATAAATTAAATTTTATTTTTACAACTTTTAGAAATAGTATTTGATAAAATTATAAAATAATTTTATATCTTAATATCACTATTATCTCAAGTTTAATTTATTGGATTTTGTTTTCTGAAATGTTTACTTTTTTTAATGGATTGTAAAAATAATAAGTTTTATTGAACACTACCTTTTAATATAAACAATTAAAAATGTTAAATTAATTTTTAAATTGGATTTAAAATAAAATTAATTAAATAATATAAAAATTAAACTATTTTATTCCCTTTTAATAAATTTCATATTCAATTTGTATATGAGAAACTTCTATACTTATGAGAATTTTCCTTTTAAAAACATGTTCTTCCATCGCATTTGCGGGTATAAATTTAAATTGAATTCTTACATTATTGTGAATTGAATTTTGGAAAATTTGATTCAATATTTCAATTTATAATAATTTATATTATCTAATAAGGTATTTTTTTGACCATTATTAATAATGTAGTGAAAATTAATTACCATGATAGAGGTAAAAATTGATTTATCAGGAGTTAAACTAACAAGATAAGGGATAAAGATAAATTATAATCATCTCAAAAACACTTTTTAAAGATATATATAGACCTTATAACCCATAAGTACCTATAATCACACATTTTAGAATCAATTTATAACCCATAAATATAGGTTTAATTGAATCTTTTACAAAAAATTGTTTGTGTCTTCTCCTCCAATTATAAAAGGCCACCCTACACTTCCACTATTCCCACTTCAACTGAAATTTATATCAGAAGATAACTGAAAACTCACATAATTATTCCCCTAAAAACATAATAATTACATTTTTTGACTATAAATCCATCCTAGGATGTATTTTTGTGATAACCTAAAGAGGTCATCTCAATAATATATAACATTCTTAAATGAGAATTTGGATTTAGTTTCTTCTACAACCTCATTAAAATATTAAAAAACATGATAATATAAAAAATCACAATATTAAATACAATTAGATGTTATTATGTTAATATAATCTACTATATGTATATACTTTTACATAAAATTGGAAAAGAAACTGTTGATCGTGTGTACGACGGACTGCCAGTTTGCGAACCGATGTATTCTATTTTATATCACCACATTTCAAGAATTGATATAACAAATGAATATGATTTCTTATTATATTATAATAATTATGGAATTAGAATATCAAATATACCTTATTACATTCCATTTTGTTTAAAATACAACAATGATGCTTATGTGTACGGAGGACAACCACCTTGCGAAGTGTTGCGATTAATTTATAACATATACTATATATCAAAAGTAATGAGGATTAATTCAATGAATATATGTGATAAATATGAGATGATATTTATTATATAATATTAATATATCATCCACTTCCTTACCCTTTCCCACAATATGTGAATGATATTGTTTCCCCTGTATACGTATGATCTACCATCTCCATGAAGAGATGCAATTCATTTCCCATGTAAAACCTTAAAGAATGATTCTAAAAATAAATATAAGAGTAAATATGTTATTTATAAAATTAATATTATTATTGAAATTATGGTTATATATCATATAAAAATTAACCAAAAAATTCATGAAAAATCATGAATGAGAAAACAAGATAATTAACATTTGAAAAATTAAAATAATGAAATATTACTAGAAAATGGATGGTAAAATTTTATACGAGGATAATATATGATGTTATAAATATTAATATGGTTCTAGTACAGACTAATATCATTATTAAGACCATTATACATAATTTTAATGAAATATCAACCAAAAGGAAGTGTGAGGTAAGATATTTGATATTAATTTAATTTCATTGATGTATATTTTAATTTGATGCACTGAATTTAATTCATATAGTTTAAATACATCCCCTTTGAGTTGTAATATAATTATTAAATAATAATTAATATATTTTTAACTACTAAATTGAATTATTTCATCAAAATATTTTTTGACACAAAAGTTACCAATTGTTAATGAATTTCAAAACATAATTTATTCTCATTGGTTTATATTACTTAATCACTATCCTTAATATTTTAAGATTATTTGTGTAATAAATTTTTTAAATACATAGTTTTATTCCATATTTTTAGGGGGTTTTAGTTTTTATACAAATTATCTATTAATTTTCTCACTCTCACTTTAAAATTTTGATATTTGTAAAGGTTTATTTCACAATCCCATTTTAACCAGGGTTGCTTATGCTTGAATTTAAATTGAAGTAAATTATTTGATATTTGGATAATAAAGACCATTTATTTTAATCTCCATTTTTATTTATGATTGTTAGGTAATATTTCCATTTTTTTACAATGTGGTACTTAAAATTTTTAATAATACTTTCTAATATAAACTTACATCATTTCTCTCTTCGGTCGATAATCAATTTTCTTCGAAATCCATGTTTTCAGAAAATTTTTAATTATGTTTTAACATTATCAAAATGATTTATTAAAGAAATTTTTACCCATTTTATAATTTTTACATAATAGTTTGAAATGAATTTGCTTATAACTTTTTTAATGTGTATATTTTTACCCTTTTTACTACATTGTGAATGTAAATTGTTTTTCTTATACGTCATGTAAAAAACTTCTTACCATTATGTCCTCCAATTTCTCTGAATCTTCCTTTGCAAATTTAAAATTTTATTTATAAATGATTTTTTCCCTAATATTATAGATATTTTTAGTCATTAAATGTAATTTTCAAAGATAAAATTATTTTTTCTCCATGAATTTTTTGAAAGATCTTTTTATGGTATTTACATTATTTAATGACAAAAACTCTTTATTTTATATATAATACACTTGGTATTTCTTGTATTGACACAATACTTATTCTTTATTTGAATGGTTTAAAATAATTATGACCAAAGAACATATTGAAATTCACATTCTTGATTAATTTTTGTATTCATTTACTTTCCTTGAAATATTCACTTTCCTAATATCACAGGATATTAAATTTCACATAAATGTGCATATTATTTATCATGGTTATACTTATTTTTTAAACCTTATATAATTATATATATGGTTTTACATTTAAATTAATTTTATTGGCTGGGGAATTATTGATAAATCTGTATTATTTAGTCAATACAGATATTTGTTTATAAGACATATTGTTCAAGAATTATATTTTTTATTCGATAAAACTACTCGACTACCACTTGTCTTGATAGTCCACTACAAGATAGTGTCATAATTTCCCATAAGGTTTCTCACTTACTGATTTATTTCCTTTTTAAAAAATATATAGCTTTGATGGCCTACTTAATGTGCATATTAGTATAGACATTCAATGTTAAAAATTCATGGATATAGACACCATCATATAAAAAAAAATTGACATGGAAACCTTAACACTAAATAATTTTTTAAGCAAGAATGTGGTAGTGAAAATAGGCCACAAACATGGATAATGATGTTTGACACCTTCTTTATTCAGACCTCTTGGTTTATGCTGTTGTGGAGGATCTAGAAGCACATACCACCCTCACTAGATCAAATAAAAAATTCTATATATCACCATTCTCCTACCTACATTATCTAATTACATATAGGGGAAGAAAAAAATCATCTATTATTGGAATATGGCTTTTCCCACACATTATGGCATTATAGTAGTGTGGTGTCTGGCCTTGAACTGATAGGCACATACAACTCGATGATATAATGGAGAGAACCTATTCTCTTGGCAATAATGAGCTGATTATGAATATTTTACTGGTAGCAGTTGGATATCTTATTTCATATATATGTAATGATATAAATAATAAACTTTTCTATGGAATGAAACCCTATGTTGAAAAGGGAATGATTTCACTACACAAGGTAGTTCCTGAGACATCAATGATACAGATAAAAGTATATATAATATTGTTTATGATATGAATATTCTTTGGCTATTGGGTATAAGAGGTTGATAGAATATGACCAAAATGATTAAATTCATCTCTTTGATCCCACTAATCATTCCATGGATTAAGGTTAATATCGATGGGGGTATCTTTTTTAATTCATAGGACCTTAGGTTGTGTAGCTATATTTTGAACACATTGTGACTTTGTCAATGTATGATTCTATCATTTTACCCAATTTGAGATGGACTCTGAAGATGAGTTACTAGAAATGGTGTATGAAATTAGATATACTATGTGATATATTTTATGTCATTATGGATTGAATATGAATATGAAATTACTATAAAGGCCTTGAAAAAGAAATAATAGGGGATGCTCCTTGGAGAATTTTACTTATCTGGGTTGAGTGCCTCAATAATGCTACCCACATAAATTTAGAAGTTTATCATGCATACACCATGGAAAATAAAGTGGAAAATGTGTTTTAAATAAAGGAGGTTGTGGAAATGGATATGATGTGGTCTTTCACAACTCCAGACTATTGTGATACAATGGTGGATGTAGATATGCATTGTGTGGTTCATTCTCAATTTTCGTAATAATACCCTATAACCTTTGAATCTCCTAATCTCTTTATATATATATATATATATTGATCAGCTAAAAAAATATCCTGATATTTCTTGGTTATATTTAATATTTAATATATGAGGAAATATATGAAAAAATAGAAATAGGTGGGTTCAAGTTATAGATATTCCATCACTGCATAGGTAATATTAGTAGATAAACCAGTTAATAATATTTAGTTAAATGGGATTTTGGAATATACCTAGCCATCAGTTTTAAACTATCTTATAAAAGTTCATTATAGAAGAGGTATCTGGATGGTTGGGATCATGACATCCAAAAATTAAGCATTTCCTTCATCATGATATTTTCGTATTATCCATTATATTTTCATAGTGATATTATCTATAGATGGATTTTATTCAAAATTTATTGTTTTAATGGTAGTTGTTTTCATTTATTTACCTTTTCATATTTATTATTCCTTGTACGTTTATGATAGTCATGTTATTGATTAAATGGACTGTGTTCTATGTTATTTACATCTCTATCTATAATATTATAGTTAAATTATTTAAATATAATTTTTATTTTGTTATTTACCATTCCCTGATAATTATTATTGAATCATGATATCATCCATTGTACATAACCCGTAATGAAAATTAATTCACATCCTTACTTTTTTAATTTCCCAAGAATCCATGAAGTATACCAATAAGGATATGTAAGTATATTCTATAGGGAATAATGATATTCAAAAAATATTATATCTTAATTTGTGTATTGAAATTTAATATGGGAATAATATATGTATCATGTTTACCAAGACTACTGAACTATTCAGTCTTCCAGGATATGTTTCCTTATATCATATGATAATGTAAACAATGAAACCATCTATGAGTTACTACGGTCAGTGTCATTATAGATCATATTAGAGGATGTTTAGTAAAAGAATTGGGAACTAGATTTAGGAAATCATAGATTAGGGAACTCAAGGATATAATATATGTTGAGGATAATTAAAGAATAAAATGATGAATATTTAGTAAGATAAAGATTATATTCTCCTAGAAATAAATCCCAATTTAGATACTTCATGTGTATATAGATCTAGAAATGATGTACCTAGGGGTAATTAATCCAAAAAAGGTGTTTTAAGATTAACTCTATAACTAATTAGTACATGATAATGGGTCATACTATACAACTAGTTTGAAATTCCCAGGGGATATTCTTTGGATAAACCAGATCTTCATTACCAACCTTTATAAAGTATTTGAATATGTTATTAACATGAAGGAAATAAGTGATTACTAAGGTTACTTAGATTGATATTAATTTTTCATGATTTGGACATAAAATAATTAATTATTCATGTTTATGTGGTTCCCCACTATTATAATTATTTCCCATGTATGTTTTTTTTATTCAATGCCTGAACAAGATGGAATCTTGTTGAAATTTAACCTTAAAGGCAATGTGGTGACTATGAGAAACCGAATGGGATGATGAAATGAGTTAAAGTTATCCGAATTATGTCAAATCAATTATCTCAATATATAATTTACAACCCAAACCATAACCAACTCCCGAACTCACCAAGGAATAGAAGTATAGAGTTCACAAAATCATGAATGTTGGAAACTATTGAAGAAAGAAGGATCAATTTACCTCATTTTAGAAATTTTGAAAGAGTCCCCAACAAATGTGTCTACATGTATGGGAAAATATTATATATATGGAAAATAAATAAATAATGAAATGAATTGTTGGGGAAAATGTAGAGTATAAATGGAGGAAATAAATCTCATTATAGGGATGTATTTATACTTTATTGTCACAAGTTTTCAGAACTAAATAATTATCCAAGCCAAAAAAAATTCTAATGGAAATCCCCTAGACCAAGGAATGACCCATGTTTAATTAAAATGGATTAATTGTTTATATATATGGATTCCAGAATAAAATTGGGTAAGATTTATTATGAATAGTATTTTGGTTATAAGAATTATGAATCATCTATAGATTGAGTAATATTTCAAAATAATATATTTTATAATTGACATAATATTTATGGATAACATCGTGTGTATATATGTTTATGTTTGATCATATATTCAAAATTATAAACACCATTCTTGTAAATTTTTGATATGGGAATAAAACATAATAAAGATACATTTAGAAAAAATATATTGGAATACAACCAAATTTTAATTATATGAAAACTTTATTTGAGGAATAACACATTTAATTTTTTTTAACATAAGATTTAAGTTATTGGTAAACATTAAGGTCTATATTATCATTGGTTTAATTGTATTTATGGGTCACTAGAATTTGGGAACTTTATAGGAATTAAATTAATATAATTTTAGAAAAAGAAAAACCCATATGTTGTGTGAAAAATCATTGCCTCTAGAAACGCCGTTGGGCTGGAACCCATAATCGATGAACAATAAGGTTTTAGTTTATTCCACTAGACTACATGATATCCTAGTTAATAGTTTATTATTTTTAATTATACTACCTGTATAATTATCAATGATGAACTAGTGTTTTTACTAATAGGGTTTGGAGACTAGGGTATTATATTGGGTAACTTGTGGTAACCAAATTGGCTTTGGAATGTATTTAGAAATAGGGAAAAATAATTTTCAATTTTTCATGGATATTATGATCCATTAAAAGTGAATTTTTGTTTTTATGGAGTAAGAATTTCATTTTTCGATATTTATTTCTTTGAGGCAGTGATAAATATAAAATTGATTGAATCACATCCAAAGGAATAAATTGATTTTATTAAATAGAAATATATCAAGTAAGTATATTACCTTATATTCCAAGATTGTAAAATAATTCCTTAATAATAGGAAAAGTATCTTGGAAAAAATATCTGATTAAATTAATATTAAATGAATTAAATGAAATTTTAAATCATCATAGATTTATGATTTTGAGATCCTTATGTTTTTAATGATCATTCATATTCTTCTGATCGATTAGCTCAATCACTCTAAATAATTATTCATGATTTCTTTCAATGTACATATTTTAAAATTCCACCAATTTTATCAAAATTATAATTCTAGTTATGTATTATTTAATATGTACTTCTTAATTTCATTTCCCTATTGTTAATAATATATTTAATTAACCATTTTTACAATGTGGGTTTTCAATAAATTATTTTTCAAATATGAATAACATTATTTCTATGTGAAAGATCATTTTGGGAAGGAAATAATTTATTTGAAATGGGTAGAATATGACACCGTAAAATAATGAAATAAAAACAAATAATTCAATATCATACATTAAATGAAGCATGTAGCTTAATTAACCAACAAAATATATTTTTATAAATTTACTCTCTTTAATATATTACATAACACAAAACCATGAGTAAAAATGAACTTCAATATAGTATTATATTATAAAATATCTATTAAATTGGTTCATATGAATTTTAATAACTCAACTATTTAAACTAAGGTTTATACTAATTATAAATAAAATAATAATCACTTAAAATAAAAATAAATGTTTTCTGAAGAACAACATTTTTTTTCAAAAAGACGGTTTTTCAGACTTTGTGAACATAGATTAACCTAAATTTCATAAACTTTTAGAAACTTTATTTTATAAAATGAAATTATTTTTTGAAATTATATTATAAAAAATATCTTAGGGTTAATTTTTGGTATATTTCTGATTTTTTTATTTTTTATTGAATATAGAATACTACTTATTTTTATAGAATAATGCATTTTTCATTTAAATAATTAAAATGGATAAAATATATTTATAATCGGTATTAATGTATCATTATGTGAAATATATTACAATTTAACTTTTTTAGGTCAATGGAATCAATTTAATATGGAATATTTATATCTAAACCATCTATACTTATCAAACTTTTATGATTGAAAACATTCTTTTTTTTACTCTTCTACTGGTAAAATTTTAAATCATATTATCCACTTTTGTGAATTTATTTGGATAAAAAAGGATTACATATTTTAAATTATATTAATTTATATTATCAAAAATATTTTTACCATCACGAATAGTAAAATTAGTAAAAATTATTACTATGGTTAAGGTAAAAACTGATTTATTGGGTTTTTAAACAAAGAATACAAGGGTTCATAATAATATGAAAACTTATAGAGAACCCATTTTATGGACATATTTAAACCTTATCATATATAAGGGTAGATAATTACGCATTTTGGATTCTTGATACATGATAAAAATGTGGGTGTAATTGATTCTTTTCAAAATATTCTATTAGTTTCCTCTCCCCCACATATATAAATTCCACCCTCTCCTCCCCACTTTACAAATCCAAATGCATTTTGCATTGAATTTCCATGACCAAATAACATCCTTACTCCCCTAAAAATATCCTATATCCATTTTTTTGATTATTTTCGGATTGTAATAAAGATGTATATGTATATTAGATGGTAGTATACAAGGGGGAGAATTGTTGGTTAAAGAACCATAGTATTTAAACACATTAGAAAAATTTTTGGTTAAGAGGTCTTAAAATAATACAATTCACAACCAATGTAATTGACCATACAGGTCATGGATCTGATGGATATGATAGGTTGTAATACTATAAGTAATGAAAAAAATGTATTTGAATTGAATATAATGATCAGAGTAATACAAATGTAAATGATTCTTCTATACAACATATATAATCTATTAATACAATATGTAATGAATGAATTGTAATTGAAACAATTAAAAAATGAATATAAATTGAAAGATGAAACAATATAATTCTCTTTCAATTACAAATATTAGTGGAAAGTAAAATTATTAAAATTATCTTATCCTAAAGAGTGGGGTATCCTTTAACCGAGGATAAAAGTTCTATCTTACCACCACCTTTGTAATCCCTTAATATGATGATCAACACATCTTCCAATCCCTGAAATCCTTTAATCGTCATCATAATGATCAGATGAAAAAAGTATAAACAAATCACTTATATAAGTACAATCACTTGGAACTAGCTGTAAAACCTGAAAATGCTATGGATTTTTTTCTTAAATACATGGGAATTTTACGAGTCCACAGTTTTTAACGGTGCCTGATTCTGAGGCCCGGTGTTCCCGGAATAAATTTCTGAAGTTTTGTTTGGGTACATTCAGTAAACGTATGTGAGGGATTTTATATCTTTTGAATCAGTGCTCAGGATTAAAATCTAAGGACACCGATGAACTCGCAGCGCCGGTATTCGCTTAAGGAGACCTTTATCGTAGTTGAGTTTTGTCGAGAGCGGAAGTTAAATTTGTGGGATTTCTAAATAAGTTAATTAAAAATATGTGCAACATATTTTTATTGCATGGTGGTTAAAACCTCCAAAGGGAGGTTAGTGGAGTGGCCCACCCGCACATAACCTAACTTAGGAGGATATTACTTGGTGGGGCCCACACAGGCTTGAAACCTTTGGAACCTCCTATTTATGTGGGTTAAACACTTCACCTTCCACCATTCCTCATGATGGTGCAACACCTAAAGAATAATAAATCCCTCACTTAATTAATCGATTTGAATTCTTTTGAATTATTTTTCCAACAACTAAATAATATACAAGTATATTATTCTTCTTGGGTTGGCATAATCCTGGTTTGGAGCCTTTGGGTGGAACCTTGAGAGAGACTTTCCTCACCAATGAAGAACGCACCATCACAAACGAAGAACGAGGACGATGCTTGAGCCCGGAATCGGTGGCGTGTGACGGGCGCAACATTCAACGACGTCTTCGAATTCTTTTCTAGGCCTTCGAAAATGTACTTTGAATCGAGGTAGGGGTTACTTTAATGTTTGATTCTACCCTCTGTTCTACATCATTAAGTTAGTGGAATGATGTGTCGATTGTTATCAATGTAACAAGGAGGGATCAGTCTGCATGAACACGGCTGACCCTCCCATTTATTGTTTTCTTTTGATGACGTCGGAGGTGGAGTTGAAAGGGAGCGGTGTCATCGCACCGTGCCAGAGAATAATCTCAGCCATGAGGACCACAACAGACGAAAGAGGAACCGCAGCCAGGAGGGCCGCGACGGATGAAGAGGCGCGACGCCGTCCGGCCGCGCTGTGGAGACGAAGGCCACGGCCAGGCTGGGACGTGGCGATGGTGGACCGGCGTCGTCGCGTCGGCCATGTGGAGGTGGAGGACGCGACTCGCGTTCGTGGGCTGTTCGACCGAACCGAACCGGCCAGCCACCTCCCTGCCCAGTTGGAAAACTGCGGCGCCGTGTAGGAAGAACCGCGGCCCGCTGCGTGGGACACGTGTGCCGGGTAGAACCAACCAGCTATGGTGGGCGGGGCAGCAAAGAGGCGGCGGATCTTGGCACCGCTGGGTGAACCGGACCGGCCCGCAGGTGGGCTACGCCCCACCAGGCCGGGCCGACCCCCCAGCGGCCTCTGACCTGCCGAGAAGGGCTGGCCAGACCCTCAAGCTAGTTTGGACCGATTGATACGGGCTGGGCCGACCCCCCTGCTAGGTTGTACCCGCTGATCCAGGTCGGGCCGACCTGCCACAACCACTGGGCTTGACGGGCCCGGCCCGACTTCGCTTATATAAGAATATCTCCTAGACCGCGTGTTCGATCAACGCCCCGTCTGCAGAACTGGGACCCCCCTGACAAATCGGTCCTTTTTCGATACTCTAAGTGAGTTATCAAAAAACATGGAAAATAGATGGCTTTGGATCAAGCGTAAATCCAACTGGGCCCCTAAAACAGAAATGACACTAACTCTCAGACCGGGCGTCCGATTGACGCGTCTTCTATCATGTTAGGTTCCTTTTTATGAGATGGAACATCGGGATACATCAACTCATGACTTCGTGATAGTTGATGTATCGACACCTGACCCGAGGAGCGGACCCTCCCGGAATCGAGCGTGCTGTGTGCGGGAACCCTAGAGCTGGCTGCGACGACTACTGTACCGGAATCCTACGTGGGTTTGACAATGATGACTACTGAACCAAAATACTCCATGGGTTCGACACCGATGACTACTGTACCAGGATCCTCCATGGGTCCAACAGTTCTGACTTCTATTCCTGTATCCTGTGTGGGTCTGACAGTGTAACTGGTCCTGTATCCTATGTGGGTCCGATAGCTTAGCTGGTACTGTATCCCGTGTGAGTTTAACAAGCTTAGATGAATCAGTGACTACATTTGATCATCTCTATCACTCTGTAAATGATGTTTACCTATGTGATCTGAGTCATATCTTTCAACCATTATCATCGTGGTGATTGACTTTACTTTCTTGGTGGACTGGGTTGTGTTAGGGCTTGAGAGTTAGAGCCAGACTGTGACTAGTAACTTTGGTATATGAATGGGAATATACCTAAGTAGGGTTGGTTTATACTTTGTGATTGTATTTTTCTACTGTGGTTAATCCTTTGTGGATTTTGGGAGACCTTTGGGGGTCTTGGGGTCCCCTAATGAGTATTGTTATACTCACCCCGGCACAGGCTTCGCCCGCACCTTGTTGTGTTCTTTGAAGATGACAAACAACAGTGATCGAGGCTGGGGGTGATTGATGGAGGCTGCTCGGAGCTGGACTAGGTGGGACATACCACAGGGAATATTTGTTCGAGTTCTGTACCTACTCTTCAGGTGGGGTTCCCCGGTGGACGATCCAGGAGTTTTTTCCCTTTTTACATGAACTTGTACTTGTTGTTCAGTTGGGTTTGTATACTGCCCCACTTACTTTCAGCACACCTTAATTTTCTATATTGTTACTTGTTGCCTCTACTTCTTGTGTTCAGACTGTGTGTTTGTTATATGTTAAAAGGCAGTACATTCCCTTTTTATCCGGGATTCGCATTTGGTGCTAGTCGCCAGCCCCTGGTATATGGAAGGTGGGCTTGGGGTAGTCACGACACGGGCCCCGAGGACAGGTCGTGACAAATTGGTATCAGAGGAGTCAGTTCTACAGCAGAACTTGGACTCTGATTATTTTAATGGAATAGTTTTATGTGTTTTGGTTGTGGTCATCAGTTTAGGCAAACCGATGTTGGTGCGGCGGCAAACGTATCCAAACACTAGGACTCTGAATTCTGATCTCCGACTCAGTGCACAAAAACACTGATTGTATGTGTGTTTCCTTTTAAAAAGTTTTCTTCATGATTACTTTGTGTCAGCTCACCAAGTATACTGTTTTTATCATGTTACACCTATCTCCTTTCAGGATGGCCCCACAAAGGCAGCCAAATAGGGTTTCGAGTTTCATACGAGATGGTAGCCCACCGAGTGATGAGGCCTCGTTGTAGGGCCCCAACCCAGCGGAGGTACTAGCGGTACCAGTACCCGCTGGCCCACTGATACCACCAGCTCCAGCAGTAGAGAGTGCATGCCGTCTGAGTTCATTTCACGAGTTCCAGTGCAATAGGTCACCCAGGTTCTAGGGAGAGACGGACCCACAGGCAGCTGAGGATTGGATGGAGGATGTCGTGAGAGTTTTCAGATTGGTAGGGACACCAGCCGACCTTATGCTGATCCTTTCCGTGAGTCTCCTGCTTGCAGCAGCAGGTAGATGGTGGTGCCTGATGCTCCTGGTGCATGATGAGGCATCATTACTCAAGATAGACTTTGAGAGTCTCTTTCACTCAGTGTTTGTTCCAACCACCCTTCGTGCGGTGCAGATTCAGGAGTTACTTCATCTATAGCAGGGAAACATGACAGTATCTCCGTACTCTGTGAGGTTCACTGAATTCCCACGATACTCCATGGATATGGTACAAGACCCATTGTTTAGGGCTCGGACCATCGAGGAGGGACTCAGGAATGAGATCAGGGCTTCGATGATCCCCCTCAGCATCTCGATGCAGGCGGGTGTGCTGGAGTGAGCCCTTTTAGTGGAGAGTTTTATCGCTGAGCAGTCACCAGTGGCGAGACCCGCCACCGGGTGACACGTAGCAGAATATTCTGTAGCCGGTAGCAAACAAATGACCTAGAGTTCTAAGTGGACTAGGTCATCAGGTGGGAGACCCCAGGATACATGTTCAGTTGTGCGGGGAACGTGAGACCGAGCCAGCTTTACGAGGAGCAGGTAGTGCTATGAATGCGGCGGGTAGTGCCACATGGCTTGTGACTGCCCGGCCTTCCATGAAGATGAGCAGCAGATAGTAGAGGGACCTTCCAGGTAGAGGTAGAGGTTCGACCGTGGTGGTCCTCCAGGAGCAGGCGGACGTGGTAGAGGAGCTGGCTGAGCAGTAGGTGGTGGATGATGTTTCGAGGCTCTACCACCACCACCACCAGGAGGTCCACCCTGAACATAGGGAGCTGGCAGACAGAGGAAGGCTCAGCTCCAGGCAGTCGAGGCCTATGACCACGACACACCTAATATGATTCGAGGTACTATCTGTGTCTTCTCCAACCTTGCTACGGTATTTATAGACACAGGTGCGAGTCATTATTTTTTTGCCACTGCCCTCGTTCGGGGCTCGGAGATTCCGACAGATCCGTTGGCTCGATCCTTACATCTATAGACTCTTACAGGAGTAGACTCGATGATTACGCACCAGTAATGGAAGTGTGAGATTACTCTAGGAGGAGAGAGCTTCAGTTGAGATATTCTTGTAGTGGCATCGAGGCCTTATGACGTCATCTTGGGTATGGACTGGTTATCCACAGTTCATCCTCAGATTGACTGTATTAGGCACAAAGTGCAGTGTATCTGCATAGATGGGAACATGTTCACCTTCACTGGTGAGATGGGAGTCTTAGAAACACAGGATGGACTTACGCAATGGAGGGGGCAGCCGATCACACATCAGTTGGCTAGTCTCATCCTCAGAGCGGTTGATGTGTGAAGTCTTAGTTTTCCTGTTGTGGTGGATCAGTACGCGGATGTTTTTTTCCTGAGGTTGTTCCAAGACTAACTCCTCCCAGTGAGGTAGACTTTTATATTGAACTGTACCACGAGACAACACTGATATCTACTCCAGTATATTGGGTGGTTCCTACTGAGCTTCGTGAGCTGTGGGTACAGATGGAGGACTTGTAGGGGAAAAGATTTATCCAACCCAGTGTTTCACCCTGGTCATCTCTGATTTTTTCGCCAATAATGCGGATGAGAGCATGCGACTGTATGTCGACTACCACCACCTGAATCAGATGACTGTGAAAAAAAGTACCCACTCCCGAGGATTGACGACCTCTTTGATCATCTCAAGGGAGCGCGATGGTTCTCAAAGATAGACCTCATGTCAGGCTATCAACAGCTCAGATTTCAAGGCGAGGATGTGAAGAAGATGGCCTTCATGCATTGTTATGGCCACTACAAGTTCCTGTTTATGACCTTCGGCGTAACCAACACTCCAGATGTCTTCATGAGTCTCATGAACAGAATCATCCAGCCTTACCTCGATATCTTTCTCATAGTCTTCAACCGTGACATTCTGATTTACTCAACTACTGAGGAGGAGCACGCCTACCATTTGCAGGTATCACTGGATACACTCTGAGAGCACCAGCTATATGGTAATCTCTCGAAGTGCCAGTTCTGGATTCAAGAGGTTCACTTTCTGGGGCACGTCATCACTTAGGATAGAGTTGCAATGGATCCAGTGAAGATCGAGGCAGTACTTGCTTAGGAGCCACCCAAGAGTGTGACAGAGGTGCATAGTTTTTTGGGACTGGATGTGTACTATATAAGATTTGTGCCAAAATTATCCAGAGTTGCAGCACCACATTCAGCATTGAAGAAGAATGGGAAACCCTTCGTGTGGTCAGATAGATGCCAGTGAAGCTTTCATGAGCATAGGAAGAGGTTGACCAATGCATCCCTCTTGAGGCTACCAGAGGAGGGTATAGGGTACGTAGTTTACTGTGATGCATCAGGGACCAGACTCGGGTGTGTCATGATGTTGGAGTGAGTAGTGACCGCATATTGTTCACGGAAGATGAGACAACTTGAGCAGAACTATGCTACCCATGACTTCGAGTTAGCAGCTGTGGTCTTCGCCTTAAAGATGTGGCAGCACTATCTAATGGCTGATCATTTTACAGTCTACTCTGACCACCAGAGTCTCATGTACATATTCTTGAAGAAGGACCTGAACCTGAGAAAACAACGATGGATCGAGTTCCTCCTGGACTATGACTTCAAGATAGTCTATAATCTTGAGAAGGGGAACATTGTAGCAGATTCTCTTTGCAGTAGATCAGGCATTCATCTTCTTGAGAGGCGATATAGAAGTTAGCTACATTGAAGATATCCTTTGTTGATAGAGATGGAGAAACTTTTCTGCAGTCTCTCACGATCACTCCTCCACTTTTTCAGAAAGTAAGAGAGGCAAAGTGCGGGGATGTTGACTGTGAGACGCAACGAGCTCAGATATCCTTAGGGCAGACACCTAATGGGTTTTCTGAAGGTGGGGAGCACGTCATCCTCTTTAGGGGATGTACCATGGTACCAGTTGCACTACAGGAGGAGGTTTTGAGGGAGTTCCACACTTCCCCTCTAGCGGTACATCAAGGATTGGAGATGATTTATCAGGACCTCAGACGATAGCACTGGTGGCCGGTTATGAAGAATGTGGTAGCAGAGTTTGTCTTATGATGCCTCACTTTTCAACAAGTGAAGGCATAGCACTAGGTTCCAACAGGCTTGGTTCAGCCCTTAGAAGACCCAGAGTGGAAGTGGGATGGGATATCCCTGGATTTCATGATGAGACATCCACGTACATTCAGAGGACACGACTCTATCTGGGTGATTGTCGACTGAATCACCAAGTCGGCCCACTTCATACCAATTATAGAGAAGGGTTCGGTAGAGATCTTGGGATGCCTCTATGTACAAGAGATCATAAGGATTCATGGTTTTCCATCGACGATCGTCTTAGATCAAGATGCCCGTTTCACTTCCCAACTATGGAAGAGGTTTCAGGAGGCTTTAGAGATGCAGCTTCTCTTGAGCACCACCTTCCATCCTCAGACAGATGGATAGACTGAGAGGAACATTTAGACTCTTGAGGACATGCTTCGTGCATGTGTCCTTGACTTCGGTCACCGCTGGGAGGATCACTTACCCTTGGTGAAGTTTGCGTACAACAACATCTACCACTTCACCATCGGGATGGCACCTTATGAGGCATTATACGTCCGGCCTTGCAGATCACCACTGTGCCGGACTGATCCAGGGGAGTCAACACTTGTAGGACTAGAGATGGTATAGGCTATGAAGGAGAAGGTGAATATCATCCAGGAGCAGATTAAGACTGCAAAAAGCAGAGATAAGTCCTACGCTGATAGGAGACGAAGACCACTGGAGTTCGAGGATGGTGGCCACATCTTCTTACGGGTCTCACCTCGACGAGGACTATGGAGATTTGGCCGAGGTAGCAAGTTATCTTAGCGATTCATTGGACTGTTTCAGGTCCTCGGTAGGGTAGGCGAGGTGGCTTACCACTTGACCCTTCCACCTCATTTGCACTGGGTGCATGACGTCTTCCACGTATCACAAATGAGGAGGTACGTGCATGACCCGTCCCATATTATCGACCACGAGGAGATATACATAGATGACGGGGCGACATTCACGAAGGTTCTAGTGGATATTAAGGATCACTAGGAGTGGGTCCTATATGGATGGTCTATTCCTCTGGTGCACATTTGCTGGCAGCACGAGAACCTCTAGGAGAGAACATGAGAGAGGGAGGTTCAGATGTGTGCTCAGTACCCCCATTTGTTCCCTTAGTGTGTGTTGTAGCTTACCAGGATGTAAATCCCTGAGGCGTGGAGAATGTAAAGACCTAGAAATCCTATGGAATTTTTTTTCTTAAATTAATCGGAATTTTTTGAGTCCACAGTTTCTGACGGTGCTTGATTCCGAGGCCTGGTGTGCCCGGAATCAATTTCTAAAGTTTTGTTTGGGTACGTTCAGTAAACGTATGTGCGAGATTTTATATCTTTTGAACTGGTGCTAGGAATTGAAATCCGATGAAACTGATGAACACACAACACTGGTATTCACTTAAGGAGACCTTTACTGTAGTTGCATTTTATCAAGAGCAGAAGTTAATTTTGTGGGTTTTGAATATAAATTAAATAAAAATATGTGCAACATATTTTTATTGCATGGTGGTTAAAACCTCAAAAAAAGGTTTGTGGTGGGTCCCACCCACACATAACCTCCCTTGGGAGGATATTACTAGGTGGTTCCCACATGGTCTTGAAACATTTTGAACCCCCTATTTATGTGGGTTAAATCCTCCACCTTCCACCTTCCCTTATAATGGTTCCAACACCTAAAGAATAATTAATGAGTCACTTAATTAATCTATTTGAATTCTTTTTCCAAAAACTAAATAATAGAAAAGTCTATTATTCTTCTTAGGTTGGAATAATCCTTGTGTGGAGCTTTTGGGTGGAACCTTAAGAGAGCCTTTCCTCTCCAACGAAGAATGCACCGTCAACGACGAAGAACGAGGACGATGCTTGAGCCCAGAATCGGCGGTGTGTGACAGGCGCAATATTCGACGATGCCTTCAAATTATTTTTTGTGCCTTCGACAACATACTTCGAATCGAGGTATCATTTACTTTAATGTTTGATTCTACCTTCCATTCTACATTGTTAAGTTGAAGGAATGATGCGCTTATTGTTATCAATGTAATAAAGAGGGCTCGATCCGCACGAACACGGCTGACCCTCCCCTTTGTTGTTTCCATTTGATGACGTAGGATGCGGAGCTGAAAGGGCGCGGTGCTATCGCACCGTGCTGGAGAATAACCGCGGCTAGGAGGACCGTGAAAAATGAAAGAGGAACAACGGTTGGGAGGGCCATGGCAGATGAAGAGGAGTGGCGCCATCACGTCGCGCTATGGAGCCGAAGGCCGCGGCTAGGCCGGGTCGTGGCGGTGGTGGACCAGAGCCGTTGCATCGGCCAACTGCCAGCCAGGATGGAGATCTATGGTGCCCGCAGGCGATGCGCGGAGAAGACTGTGGCCTGCTTCCATAGGTTGCTCTGCTGGGAACACTGGTCGGCCGCCTGCCGGCTGGGCTAGAAAACCGCGGCTCCCGAAGGCGCTGCGTGGGAAGAACAGAGGCCCACTGCGCAGGTCGCATTCGCCGGGCAGAACCGGCCGGCTACGGATGACCGAGAAGCAAGGAGGCGGTGCCACCGGGCAAACCGGACGGGCCCGCAGCACAGGCAATGTTCACAGGTGGGCCACGCCCCACCGGCTGGGCCGACCCCCCAGCCGGGTCGCACCCACAGAGTCGGGCTGTGCCGACCCCCTAAACCGGTTGGACCCGTAGAGTCGGGCCGGGCTGACCCCCCAGGCGGTTCGGACCCTCCAAACCGGGCCGGGTCGACCCGCCACATCTACTGGGCTTGACGGGTCGGGCCCGACTTTGCTTAAATAAAAATATCTCCTAGATCACACGTCCAATCGACGTGCCATCTACGGCCCTGGGACCACCATGACGAAGCGGTCCTTTTGTGATACTCTAAGTGAGTTTTGGAAATTTTTTGAAAACATACGGTTTTGGATCGAGCGTAAATCCAATCGGGCCCCTAGAACAGAAATTCCAATAACTCTCAGACTGGGCGTCCGATTGACACGTCGTCTGTCACGGTGGTTTCCTTTTGATGAGGCAGAACTTCGGGTTTCATCAACTCCGGACATCGTGATAGTTGATGTATCAACACTTGACCCGAGGAGAAGACCCTCTCGGAATCGAGTGTGTTGTGTGAGGGAACCCTAGAGATGGCTGCGACGACTACTGTACTAGAATACTACGTGGGTTCGACAGTGATGACTATGGAACCGAAATCCTCCGTGGGTTCGACAACGATGAATACTGTACTGGGATCCTCCATGGGTCTGACAATTCTGCCTTCTATTCCTGTATCCTGTGTGGGTCCGACAGGTAGCTGGTCCTGTATCCAATGTGGGTCCGACAGCTTTGCTGATCCTGTATCCTGTGTGGGTCCGACATCTTAGATGAATCAATGACTAAATCTGATCATCTCTATCACTCTACAAAAGATGTATTCCTGTGTGAGTTGATTCATGTCTTCAACCATTATCATCGTGGTGATTGACTTTACTTCATTTGTGGACTGGGTTGTGTTTTGGCTCGAGAGTTGGAGCCATAATGTGACTGGTAACTTAGTGTTGGTTGATACTTCGTGATTGTATTTTTCTACTATGGTTTATCCTTTGTGGATTCTGGGAAACCTTCAGGGGTCTCAGGGTCCCCTACTGAGTATTGTTATACTCACCCCTGCACAGGATTCACCCGCACCTTGTTGTGTTCTGTGTAGATGACAGACAACAGTGATCCAGGCTGAGGGTGACGGACGGAGGCTGGTCAGAGTTGGACTAGACGGGACGTACCACAAGGAAGAGTTGTTCGAGTTATGTACCTACCTTTCAGGTAGGGTTCCACGATGGATGATCCAAATGTTGTTTTCCCTTTTTACTTGTACTTGTACTTGTTGTTCAGTTGGGTTTGTATACTGGACCACTTACTTTCAACACACCTTAATTTTCTATATTATTACTTGTTTCCTATACTGCTTGTGTTCAGACTGTGTGTGTGTTACAGGTTAAAAGGAAATGCCTTCCCTTTTTATCAGGGATTCGCCTTTGGTGCTAGTCGCCATCCCCTGGCCTATGAAAGGCAGGCTTGGGGTAGTCACAGGATGGGCCCCAAGGACGGGTCATGACACTAGCTATCAACTTCTTGTATCTTCAAGGATTTTTCCTAAAGCAAGAGAGAAGTTGCACTTTCTATCTCTAGGACATGATAAAAGAAAAATTTGTGTATTCTGGTTCTAATGACCTACTATTTATAGTCCTAAGGTTCCATAAGTCATATTTCCTCCAATAGTCATATTTCTCTGTAAAAAATAGAGGGACTTGGGCACCTCGCATTGCAATGGTAAAAAAACAGAATACACAACATCATTTTGATTGGCAAACAACCAACTTAATGACATCATTTTAGTTATAATGTAGTATGTTCCAAAGTATGAATCGATGAATTTGAAAAACATTTAATCATTATTGAATTAAGATAACTGTGTAATTATTTTCATAAGTATAATACATGACTTTGTTACTTGTTTTATCAGGATAACAATACATATTGGGATTACAATTTATAACCTAGTTACGATTCTTAATATGAATACAATATATAACCTAGTTATGATTATTATAATGGTTACAATTCAAGATATTTAATATGGTTACAATTCTTGGATACAATGCATAATAAGTGTATAATGCATAACTAGGTTATGATACACAACCTGGTTACAATTCATAACTTCTATACAATAATTAACCTAGTTATGATGCATGATTATGATTCAGTACTTAACCTAGTTATGATTCACATAGTTACGATGCATGTGGTTATGATACCTAACCTGGTTATGATACATGTCATTAGGATACATGTGGTTACGATGCATAACCTAGTTATGATACATGAACTTGTTATGATACATGTGGTTACGATTGTAAGAAAACATACATGATAAACAATATATTTGATTACGATATGTGTGATTTGGGATTTCCAAAACAAATGATCAATGTGAAAGTCAAAACATGTTTTGACTCAACAATTATAAATTAATCCTATGAATAATTTTGGTGGAAACCTTAAAAGGTCATTTGAAGAATATGTAACATTATTAAATGGGAATTTTTTATTTTGTTTCTTATAACACTTCATTAAAATCATATTTAACCATGATTGTAAAATAATTTTATAAAATTATATATACTGACATGTTATTAGGATAAGTTAATGACCTATATCACACCCTCTTCCATCATATGGGAAATAAAATCATTGACAATGTTTAAGATAGATTTCCTCCTCATGAATTGATATAATTCATTTTCCATAACCACATTTCAAGGATTGAAATAACAGTGGAATCAAAAACTTTATATTATTATTATAAAATTACTTTAATTATTTAATTATAATACCATAGATGACTTCTTACTTTTCAATATGTTTATAATATGATAACATCTATCCAATGTATGATGGACTACTACCTCACGAAGTGATGTGTTCAATTTTCACAAACACTTTAAATGGAAGTATTAAGGAAAAATTTAATTAATTTATATGATATATATTAGAAGATATTAAATATTGAATATTAATATATAACTGACTTTCTTACCCTCTCACTCGTTAAGAAAATTAATTCATCGCTCGTGTATACATAATGTTTACTGTCTCCACTGAGCGATGTGATTCATTTTCCATCTCCAACATTAATGAATGACTCTAAAAATTTATATAATGAGTCAATATGATATTTATGTCATTAATATAATTATAAAAATTTATATATCAATATTATATACACATGAATAAAAACATTCTTGAAAAATCATGACTGAGAAAATAAAGAAACTGACTCATGAAACAATGAAAATGATACATTATTATTAGAAAATATGATCTGAAATGTTATAAGAGGATCAAATATGATATTAAAAATATTAATATGGTTATGAAATGGAATAACAGTATTTTTGAAACCATTATCAGTAATGTTAAATCACGTTCAACCAAAAGGAAGTACGAGGTAAGGAATTTTTTCTCAATTTCATTTCAATGTGGAATATTGAACTATTATACACCTAGTTTATTTTATACAATGTATATAATTACCATTTGACATGTAACATCATGATTATTGTAACTCCCTAGACACAGAAACCCATAGATGGTGTATTACATTATTATATTAGAATATATACAAGCTTCAAATCCTAAGGGAACGATTAGTTTAAGAGTTTTGAAAAATAAGATTACACATATGATTTCCCATATTATATTGGGAAATAAATAATTAAACATGATAAATAAGAAATTAAATGGTCTACATATTTGAAATATTATTCAAATATTTCTTCTTCAGAACCTGATGAAAAGAAACACTATAACGGTGAGTTCAAATGCTCACTAAAGGTATGTAAAGAGGAAGAAATAATGGGTTGATGAGAGTAAACGAACATGGAAAGGTAAATAAATGATAACACATTTCATTAAAAAAATACAAGGAAATAGCATTATGGAAAGGTACAAAACTATAAAAGGAATCAATTAATTAATGAACTAAAAATAAAATGCTTTCATAGATATGTCGACATTAAATCTCATGGATAAAAATGATAACTGAAATAAGGGTAATGATTTAATATTGGATGTCATGTATCTAGAACATGAACCATTTTACCATATAGATGAAATATAAAAATAATTTAAACTATTATGATTTTCACCATAGAGTCGTCTCAGGATAATAATTTTTTTATTAAGGGGCTATCTATAATTGGGCCCCACTAGTTCCTTCGAGTCCAAATCATTCCTCATATATCAAATAATAGATTTAATTACTAAAATCCATACCTTATCATAAAATATCCATATTGAAAAATGTATACAGATTTATTAACAATTAAAAACTGAATGATATGTAAAAAAAGGGTTTTGACCATGATGAATGGAAATACCATTGAAAGATAATTAAAGGCATTCTGGAGGAATATAATCATTAAACATTACAAAGTTTCCCATACCAATTTAAAATAGTTTAATCATAGCACCCAAGAAGAAATAACATAAAATGAAACTTATAATATCATAAGACTTAGGGGATTCAAGATATTACAATTAGAAGGGATTTATATACACCATATAAAGGTAAATTATTGTATAACAATAATAAGTCTCAATGGAATGTAAATTGAGTTGAAATACATTAACCTTGAGACCGATTTGTCACATTTTTCATTATATTCCTAAATAATAAATTTATATTAATTATTTATTTAGTGAGAAACTTATTCATTTTTATTATAAAATTTTCATTACTGATTAATTTTTTTTGAAACAACTACTTATGCAACTAAATTTACATCGGGTGATTTGACCATATTCGGTTTACATTTCAAAACTATTTTGTTAGATTGACTATAGTAAAAGGGATCATTATATAAAAATATATTGAATTATAATCCAAGAATAATTATAATATAAATAGATAAAACTATAATCTAAAACCAATCATGAATGATAGTTATGAAATATAGACCAACGTTATAATCATGGAGATGATAAGCCGTACGTAGGCAAGAGTAACAATCTCATTTTTAAGTGATCATTATGGAAAGAAGGTATGCTATACTATATATTTAAAGAAAGATAATTATATCATAAATACCATTTTATTTAACAATATATACTTATAAATTCTATTATTATGACATAAAAGGAATCACATCGTGTTCAGGACGCAGTAGTCAACACGTTTGTGACCGACATTTAAACTTTTTAGTATGTGAAAAGGGTAATAAATAAAGTGATATTTTATATTTTAAAAAATTTATTATTTATTGAATATAATATTTATTTTATTTATATTAAAAAATTTAAATTAAAACCATACTTTATATGTTTCATGTATAGTGTGAACGAATCACATCGCTTAGAGGAGGTGGTAGTCCACATTTCCACAAATGATGGTATCATATTTACATGAAAATAGTAAGTATAAGGGTATGTGTTATAAAAAACTAAACATGAATAAATTAATAATAAATATCTTATATAAAATATATAAATATATTTTATATCATAATTCCCAACCATGAGAGTTTGTAATGGAAAAAAACAAACAATTATCATTTCCTAAGGCAGTATTCCACAGTACACGTAAATAGTATGCTCATTTCCCATTACAAAGAAGTGTGTGTGAGTGTAGGTATAGAAAATAGAATAAAAACATCCTAATTTATTGATTATAATTTGTTTTCTATATAATAATGGAATTATAATAGTCTAGTGATTGGAGAGTGGAAATAAAACTAAAGAGTTTAAGGAAATGTGTTACATATTTTTTGGGTAAATCCTTTTGGTTTGCACCAAAGGGATTCCTTGGACGGATTTATTATCAAGGGTAGGCTTATAGAATGAGTTTAAGGTTATTTTGGAGTTGGTTTTTAAGATATTGGTCGATCCAAAGTGTCTTTATATTTGTGGGAAAGTGGAAGGAGAGGAAGTCATTTTATAGAGGAGGAGGAGTGACACTCTTGTAAATCATTGAAAATTAATTCACTGATATATTTTTCCTTTGAATGTGGATAAAATAATATTAAAAATTAAATAAAAAGGAGTATAGGTTCAAAATATGTCCATAAAATGGATTTTCGAAAAATTTTATAGGTCATTTGGACCCTTAACATTAACGTTTAGTCCCTTATTAAGATTAATTTCACCTTAATTGTTGTAAGCAATTGTATTAATAGTTTAGTTAAATTTTTGTTGACATGATTGGATATTATAAATTATGATGATTCCAAATAAATAATCAATTTATAGGAATTATAATTACATTAGTGGGAGAAATTAATTTAAAATTAATCATGTAGATGGTATGACAATGCAGGTTTATAAAGTAGAAACATCAAAAACATTGCTATGTTTTTATATCCAATTTAAAAGTAAAATTAATAACAATAACCTAAATTTGGTTAACTGATAAAAATTTAATCTAATTAAAGTTTAAAATAGTTTAAAAACATAATTTATCATTATAAATAAATTATATGAAAAATAATTTTTGAATTAAAATTCATTATTTTCTACTATTTATTTAAAAAATGGAACTTCACAAAAAAATAACAAAACATCACCCTAGAATAATTTTTTTCATTATAATATGATGTTTATTTTGACATATATTATTTATAAAAGTTCCAAAATTTTTATTTAAAATGGATTCTCCATCAAAAGGATATACAACTACCTTTATAAAAAATATTAGTTTCTACGCATAAAATTGTGTTTAATCTTATATTATGCCTATCAAATATATTGGGTTAATATAATATTTTTGTTGGAATATATAATATATAATTTATTAAAATTATAAAATAATATTAATTTATTTAATTTATTAAGGTAAAACACATTTGGGAGCAAAAAAATTGTGTTTTATGAAAAACGTTTCTTTTATAAACAATTGGTTATTATATTCGAATCTAATAAATTTGTTACTAATAAATTAATTTTATATTAGTGTAAAACATAGATTTTCATATGATAGTTAATAATATTCATTACCTCTAATTTAGCAGTTATGTTAACTCTTATTAAATCAAATATTAATAATTTAATAATATATTATTGTATTGTTAAAACATGGTCTTGCATATAATGAAATCTATAGAACAAGGTTATTCTTGCAAGAAAATAAAGATATCTTAGTGTTTTCATGGATGTATTTTTATAGAATATATTTAACTAATTAAAATAGTAATTATATTTTAAAGTCTTGAGATATTAAATTCCATTATGTTCTTGGTGTCGCATGTTATACATGATATCAACTACAATGTTTGGACTTTATAATTTCAGGGTACTAAATTCTACCCACCTTAATTAAATTATGACCTTGAAATTTAAACATGACCATAGTAATCAAGGAATTGATATTTGATAATACTATTTTTTAAAAACCCACATCATAAATTGGATCACTAAAACATCTTATTAATAATATAGAAAGGAAATTACAATGGTTATGTAACTAGGTTACCTAGTACGAGAAAATATATGGGAAATGGAAACATGTATATGGAAGAAAAATATAACAATCAATTAATGAAGAGAACATGATCATATGAATATTATTGAACACAAAACCATAAAAAAGTGGTGTGACTAATGTTCATTGATATTTAAAAAATGATGATAATAAGAAAAAAATTGTCTCAAAATTAACTTATCCTTATCCTTCAGTCTACATGAAGTATCTTTTTAATCATTATACACTGAATATGTAAACACCTTCATGATGAATTCTCTTGAAATATAGTAATAAATTAAATTACCGTTGTGTATTTTTGGATAACATTCATTATTCTTAATTCCTTATGTAAAACTCATGTTATTGAATAAATTCTATGAATCCGAAATTTTATTAAACAAAATTTATCCTAGAAGAAACCATTTTGTTGAAAAATCATTAATCATTTCCAAGGTACACAACACATTTCCAAATCAAATATTTCTTTATCCAAACAAAATTATCTCAACATTTTGGACTTTATAAAGGTTTCTATTTCCATTATCCATGTATTTTTCAAAACAAATTAACTGATACTAAAAAAAATTTCTTGGTACCATTCATTATATGATCTCAAATCCTTAACTAAATAATACTGTATTACAATCCTCATATATTCCATAATTCATATAACTAGTACATCGCTGATAAAATATTCAAATGATATAATTAATTAATAGGCATGATAATAATTTATCTTTATCTATGGTAGTATAAAAACTTGACCATTATTCAACATCATCATATGTGTTATATTTCATTGACACATAATGCATTCATTTCAATAGTGCTCCATCTCCTTACAATGAAAGAATTACACATTAAATCTTATTTCCTTCTCTTACTATCATGAACATGGTTTCTTTTCCTTAAACATATAACAAACTCACATTACCTTTAAACATGTTCTGTGGTGTTTCTTTCCATAATTATCACATGTGAAAAAAATAATAATCTCCCTTTTTCCCTTTATACATATTTTGATCTATCATCCTATTATTTACATTATTTATTTTGAAGAAATAGGAGTTGGATAATTCTTTAAAAATCTTGTTATCATATTATACTATGTACACATATGATGAGAATATATGTGAGACTATTTAACATTGAAATATTGGCTTAATACCATGAAATATTTGATCCTTTTTACACTATGGATCATGTGAATCGGTGAGGTTTACATTCCTTCTACAAGGATCCATATCTAAATGAGGATGTACTCTAAGTTAGATCATATGATAATGAATAATACCAGAACTAGAAACATACCTAACATATATTGAAATATTTATGTGTATATAATATCATAATCATAAAGATGTTTTAGTTTAGGATATCATTACATTCAAATCCTTTATAATGCTTTTAAATGAAAATGTGAATTATCCTAAAAATATCCCATGGGAGTGTCAAACCAGGTGTCCAGTAAGGTGTGTTTTCATGGACAAGGTTATAATCAGTCAATACCAACACACCTCATTAGTGTTGTTACTCCAAGGTACATCTGTTCTACAAACACATATACTTTTAGTATCCATATAGAGATGTATTACTAGGAATACCCACATAATACCTACCATACAAGAAATTCTAGTATGTCGTTCTATACATATCCTCAAATTCAATCTTTGGGTTATGTTCTCTAACATATGTTTTCTAAATATATTTTCCAAAGTTGTTTCTAGAGTTCCTCTAATACCAACTGTAATTCCCCGACCCTAGAAACCTAGAGTTGTTTCATTAAATTGTATCATTATCATATATACAAGATTCAAATGGAAAGGGACTATAATGTTCACCAATTTTTGAAAATCATATTACATACATGAAACCCATATTGTATTGTGAAATATTAAATAAAACATAATAAATAATAAAATGTAATCAACTAAACCCATGTAATCTTATTCAAAGATTACATCTTCCTAACCCGTGGAAGGGAAACATAATAAGGGTGAACTCCAATTCTCAATAAGGGTAAGTAAAGTCGAAGCAATAATGAATTCATGAGAGTAAATGAACTTTTAAGGGTAAATAACTAATAAAATATTCCATTAAAATAACTAGCTAAGAAATTATTAATATGGAAATCTAGGAAAATGCAAACACATTCCATTCAATCAATGATCTAAAAATGAAATGCATCAATAGATATTTTGATGTAAAATCTCATGGATAAAAAATGATAACTGAAATGGAGACAATGCTTTAATATTGGACGTCATGCATCCTGAACCTGAACAACTATACCCTCAATATCTATCCTCACGACAGTTGAAACTATTCAAAATTTTCCAACTAATTCATCTCATGATAGTATGGATTCATTAAGGATCTATTTATAATTGATCCTCGCCCATATTTTCTTGTCCAAATAATTCCTCATATATAGAATAATCTATTTAATTAATAAATAATGATCCTAATCATAAAATATACTTGTTGAATAAAGGATATATATTTATAAATAATTCACCATTATAGCATAATTAACAACAAGGTCTTTTGACATTGATTAATGGAAATACCATTATAAGATCATTAAAATCATTTTGAGTAAAATAATTATTAAACATTCCAAAGTGTCCCATACCACGTTGAAACAATTGAATAATAACCCCCATGAAGGAATAACATTAAAAATATATATAATATGATGGGAATAAGGATATTAATGATATAAAATTTCAAAAATATGTATATACAACATATAAAAGTTAATTGGTTCTTAAAAACAAATAAATCTCAATGTAATGTAAACTAAGACAAAATCCCTTACCATGAATGTGACTTCCACTTGTTTCTTTATATTACTAAATAATAAACATATTATTATTATTCAAATTCCTAAGAAAGTTTTTGTTTTTTATTATTACTTTTAATCCACCTATTACAATTTTTAAACATGTACTCAAATACCTAAGTTTATATTGGGTGTTTTGACCATATTTGGTTTATGTGTCAAAAAATTCTTTGGTAAAAGAACCATTTTCAAAGGTTTAACTATATAGACATATCATGAATAATAATAATGAAATAAATATAATATTTATATATCAATTATACTTCTAAAATCAATCATCAATTATGGTTATGAAAAATGAACCAATGTTACAAACAAGAAGACGGTAGGTCGTACATACACATGAGTAACATTCCAATTTTTTAGTGATCATTATGAAAAGAAGGTAAGTGACATTATTTATTTATATATATAATTATATAAAAAACAAAATTTAATTTAATAATATATACTTATAAATATTATTTTTTCAAGGTAAAAGGATTCACATTGTGTTGTGGAGGCTGTAGTCCACACATCCACCACAGATGCTATCACCTTTTAATTGGTGAAACGGGTAATAAAGAAAATGATATATTAAATTACCGAAATATTAATTATGTAATTAATATAATATATATATCATTTATGTTAATAGTTCTAATTAAAACCATCCTTTATACATTTTAGGTATAGTGTGATCGAATCACAACTCTTTTAGGAGGTGGTTGTCCACACTTCCAAAAATGATGTTATAGTATTTACCCAAAATAGGAAGTATAATGTTATGTGTTATAAAATAATTATAGAATAATATATTCACAATAAATATCATATATAACACATATAAATATAATTTCTATCATAATTATCAACCATTAAATGGGGTAAAGGAAAAATGAACAATCATCATTTTTTGAGGTGGTAGTTTTCCATACAAATTAAGAGTATGTTCGCCACCCATTGGATAAACTTATGTGTGAGTTTAGGTTTAAAACTTATAATGAAAACATATTATTATATTATATATATATTATTTATATATAATAAATGTATAATATGGGTTTATAGGGTGTATAATGTAAATAAAACTAAAGTGTTTAAGGAAATATGGTACCTCTTCTTTGGGTAACTTCTTTTGGTTTTCACCAGTGGGATTACTATGATGGATTTATGACCATGGGGAGGCCTCTAATATGAGGTTATATATGATATATTTGGTCATATATTGTTATAGAAAAAATTTATTTAGAGGTGTGAGGAAGTTAGAGGAGAGGAGGCCATTTTAATGTGGACGGGGAGTGTCACCCTTGTAAATTTTGGAAAAGGAATTACACCCACACATTCCCCCTTTAGAGTGGATCCAATAATGGTAATTATTATAGATAAGGAATTATTGGGTCAATATATGTCTATTTAATGGTTTTTGGGCAAGTTTCTAGGTCATTTGATCTTTTGTGATTAATGTTTAGTCCTTGTTAAGATTAATTTCACCTTAATCATTATAATTAATCTTAATCACATTCACTCCTATTTTTGGTAAAAAAAATAAGTTGGACTTATTAAAAAATATAATTTTTTATTATTAAATATATGTTATACATTTTATTAAATTCAAATCATTAATTTTTGAGGAATTATTTTAAAATTAATCCTAGAAATGGGATGATACTGCTGGTTTTAAAAGTGAAGACATCCAAAAATTTTCTGTGTTTTTATATTCAATTTCAAAGTGAAATTGATTCCAGGGACCTAATTTAGAATAATTCATAAAAATTAAATCTAATTATTGTTTAAAACCGTTAAAAAATATATTTAACCATATAAATAAATTAGATGAAAATTAGTTTTGAATTATAATTCATTATTTTCTACTTTTCATTAAACAATCGCACATCACAGAAAAATCACAAAAATTAAACCTAAGATAATTTTTATGTTTCACTTTAAAAAATTATGTTAATTTATATATATATATATATTGTGTAAAATTTTAAAAAAAATTATCTAAAATGGGATCTTCATTAAAAGGTGGTAAAACTTCATTTATAAAAAAAATTATGCATAATATTAGATTTTTTCTTATCTAGTTCCTATCAAATATATCTGTTGAATATCAAAAAAACATTATTGAATATAAAATAAATATATTTTATTTAAGACATCCACTAATAGTAATTAATTTATTTTCTTAATGTAATTCACCTATAGTAGCATAAAAATAGTTTTTTTAAAACATTTCCTTTATATTTAGTTAGTTCTTATATTTATTTCAAATCAATTTTAAACTAATGAATAAATTTTCTATTTCTATAACTCATATATTTTCATATTTAAGTTAATAATATTCATAACAACTAATTTAACAGCTAGGCTATGTCGAATTATATTACATAATAATATTTTAATAATATATTGTTGTTGGGTTAAAACATAGTCTTCTGTGTAATGAAAGCAATCAAACAAGGTTGTTCTTTAAAGTAATGAAATCAGATAGAGTTCTTTCATTCATTGAACGCTATATAATATATAAAATTTATTTAAAATAGTAATTATATTGTTATGACCTGTGATATAACATTTCCTTATACGCTTGTGGTCATGTGTCATACACGTTATCAACTACACTGTTTTTACTTTAGAATTATGGGGTTTTATAGTTATTTAATAAATAACATTATTTATTCATTTATTTTTAATTATTTCATCCAAATATGTCTTTAAATAAATATTACAAGTGGTATATAATTTCATAATTCCATTACTTTTCATTGGGATATATTATTTAATCATTGCACTGAATATTTTAAGAATATTGGTGTGATGGATTTTCAATATCAATTTTTGTATTTAAAATTGTATTATTTGATTTATATTTAATTCACATGATAAATTATTTGGTTAATTGATAGTTCAATTTTATTTTTATTATAAGTGTTCATTTCACAATCTCTTTTTATTATGGATTTTTTGATCTTGAATTTCCATTGAATAAAATTATTTAATCAATAGCTAATAGACCCCTTTAATTTTATTCTCAACTGGTTTTTCATAAACCATTAATTCAACTCTTTGTTACATAAAATAATTAGGAAAATATTTTTAATAAAATTTGACTTCATTTTTCTCTTCAATGGATACTGATTTTTCTTCTCAATATATGTTTTCATAAAATTATTTCAAAAATGTTTTAACATTGTCTAAATGATTAATTAATGAAGTTTCTACCCATGTTTCTATGTTTCTATTTTTTTGGAAAGGATTTTTCTAGCCTCTTTTTGAATGAGGAGTTTTTTAAAATTTATACAGTAGCATGGAAGGAATGTTTTTTAACTAATACACCATGTATAAAATTTCTTGCACCATGAATTCCCATTTCCTTTAGTATCCCTTAATAAATTTAAATTATTCTTTTTAAATTATTATTTTTTACTAATATTCTTGTAATTTGTAGTTTTAAAAATTTATTGTTAAAGTTAAAAGTAATTTTTTCATAATGAATACTTCTAATGATCTATTTATTGTATTTATATTCATAAATGACCAAAACACAATATTTTACTTATAATTATCTGAGGATATTTTTAGTGTATCCATAATTATTATTTATTTGGATTGGTTATGATAAATTTTATAGTGTATTGTATTGAAATTCACATTGTTTACTAAATTTTGAAGTTATTAACTTTCCTTCAAATATCAACATTACTGAGATAACTGAAAATTATATTTACTCTAAATATTTTTATTATTTATCATATATATACGTATTTCTTAAACCATATTTCATTTATACATATGTTTTTCTTACATTGAATTTTATTTGATTAATTAGGGATATTTTGATAAAAATTTATGATTGAATTAATATAGATATTTGTTGATAAGGAATATCTATCATGAATTAAATTTATAATTTGATATATGTGGAATGATTTAGAGATGTGAATATGGGTGGGGTATGGATATAGATATCCCCTCAACACATCAGTAGTCTCTTGAGATAAATCAATTGTCTAAACTTAATTAAATGGATTTATATTGTACACTTACCTATCAGTTTTATACTTTCTTTTAAATGGTCTTGACAGTAGGGATTTCATGATGCCTAAAATCATGAAATAAATAATTAAAAATTTCCTTCATCAGTAATTAATTTATTATTATACATTATATTTTTGTAATTATATCATCTCTGCATGAATTTAATTCCCAGTTTATTGATTTAATAGTGCATGTTTTCTGTTATTTACCTTGGATTATTGATTATGTCTTATCTAGTTATGATTATCATGTTATTGTTTAAATGGAATGTGTATTTAGTTATTTAAATTTATATATTGTTTACAATAGTCAAATTAATTAAATGTAATTTGCTTTTAGTTGTTTAAAATGTCATGAATATGGTTATTGATTCATTAGAGATTCCACCATTCAAAACCCTTAATGTTCATTTTCCTCAACCATATTTTCTTTCATTTCCCCAGAATAAAGTGCATGTATGAAGAATTAAATGAATCTATATTCGAGAGATTATGTTATATTCTAGAAAAAAAATTATGTTTTAAATTGTGAATTCAAATGTAGTACGAGAATCTTCTATGTGTCTAGTTTAGTATGTTTACTAAACAATTTGGTCCTTAAGGATGTGATTCCTTATTTATTAAGACTATAAAATATTATGATTTTGGCTCCAAGTTACTAGGGTCATGATCGATACATGAAATTAGTATAAATAATGGTAAGATAAAAGAAAAATATCCAATTAATTCCATATATCTATACACATGTCATTGGGTAGTGCATTCCACCCAAATCATCAAATCTGATGCATATCACCGGGTTCATCCATCTTTTTGAACTCATATAAAAAAGAGGTTAGCCTCTCAATTTCATGACTTATTAATACCTCTTCCAGAACAGGCTCACATAGTTTATTTATGGTCTAGGGTGAAACTTGAGATCATTAACACCATTATCTCATACGCACCCTCCCTAAGATCAAAATTCATTAGGGGAACCAACAAAGGGACACTTACATCCAACTACAATAGAAAGACCATACATGGGTTATTCAATCACATTTACACCTCTCATCCTCATCCAGTCATTCTGTTCATAACATCACTCAATGCATGTTGGTATCCTTTGAGTCATCTCTACCCTCAATAGGGACTCTCACATCCACCTAGATCATCAGAGCATTTGGATAAAAAATAAACCCCTCATCATCCATCACACATAACAATCATCATCATTATAAAATTACAAAAGAATAAAATCATGATAATGAAGACACATAAAATTAATCATTCTATAGAGACAATCGTTTTTTTCTTTCCTTTAAAAACAATTCAAATTCTCCTTCAAATTTTTTTGAAAATCCATTGCATGTCATATTACTCATGCATGAAGAATGGATATAAATTCAAAAAAATATTATATTAACCCCAACACTTTAAATATCAAATTCAAAACTCATTCTCAATATATCATTTTTCCTTTGAAGATCGAACTCAATAATCTAATTTATTTAAATCCCATTTTAAAAATAAAATATAGTTTTATATCAAAATCCAATGTATTACTCCAAAAAATTAGAAAGAGGTCTAATTGAATGTGGTAGACCATGTAACCACCTTAGAACAACTTAAAAATATATTTGTTCCTTGATGACGATTAGGATGATGTGAGGCAATCACAAAGTTATAATGAAAGCTCAAAATTCAAAAAAATGCATAAATATAGAATAATGATGTGACATCAAAATAAAATCATGAAATTAATAAGAGAAATAAATAAATTCAAGAACACCTACCTTTGATGAAAATCCATAAATCATTAAATACCAATAACAACCACTTTAAATACAATGTTCACCAATCTCATCTATATAAAAAAATAAATTAATTGATCAAAAAATTCAAACTAAAATAAAAAATTCAGACAATAAATTTTAAACTCTGCATTCGAACTTGTGACACAAAATCCATGAGAAACATATTTGGGTCCACCGATAAAATTAGCCAAGACTTAAACCATATATATGGAAAATCTAATTATTTATTTTAATGGTCAATTCCATCAAAATTAAGAAAAAAATATAAAAATAAATAGGGAAAATACATTAAGGACAATGATGAAAGAATTTATTTAATATTATTTGAATATCCTTTATAATATATACAGAAATTCCCTGAAAATTTGTTTGATATGAACATTATTGGGAAAAATATTCTCCCTAGATCCATATTCAGGAAAACCAAAATTTTCAAATAATAATGGTGAAAGAGTAATGGAGTTAATATGATAAATTATTCTAAGAATTTATAACATGAAATTCATAAAAATTATTTTAATTAAAGAGTGATTGGTGTGTGGATGTGTGAGAGATTGATGGATTCTCATATCTCTATCATAAAGGCAAGAAAAATTAACCCTTAGGGGTTCCTACAAAGGAACCCTCATTTAAATTAAATGAAACCACCCAGAAATCGACATTAAGAACTAGTTGAAAGTTTAAACATGAGTGACACACCAGGATCAGCCCCCATGAAGGAAAAAATCCATAATCCTGAGTATATTTACAATGTGACCCGTATAGTAACTAAGTGACTATATCTAGTTTGACGAGCCTACCCTTGGAAAACACCTTCATAATATAACCCTATGGGTTATGGCTTTATGTACTAATAAATATTAATTCTTTCCACTCATCCACCAAAAAACAACTTTAATTTCCACCATAACTATAAATGAACCCTCCATGACTCAAAAAACATCCAAAAAACATATTCTAGAGATGTTTAAACACTCTTAATTTCAATACAACACACATATCTCAATAAAAAATCACCCAAAAACAAAAAAAATCATATTCTTATTGAATTTCATAACTCATAAAGGACATCTGTATTTATATTCCTCGTTTCTATGGTGATTATTACATGGTTATTTGTATTCCTCCATGATTGTTCTTATATATGGTAAATTACATTATATGATTACTATAATTATTTTGATGGATTGGATGTGGGAAGGAGTTGGGTGTGTGGTTTGGGTTAATAGGATAAACTGGAAAATGGGTAATATTTTGGAGATATTGACGTTGGCTTTGATATTATTAGGTTAATTATATATAGTGTATTTTGAATTAAAACCATACTTTATATGTTTCATTTATAATGTGAAATAATCACATCGCTTTGAGGAGGTGGTAGTCCACATTTCCATAAATGATGGTATCATATTTACATCAAAATAGTAAGTATAAGGGTATGTGTTATAAAAGAACTAAACATGAATAAATTAATAATAAATATTTTATATAAAATATATAAATATATTTTATATCATAATTCCCACCCATGAAGGGTGGTAATGGAAAAACAAACAATCATCATTTCCTGAGGCAGTATTCCACTGTTCACATAAACAATATGATCATTTCCCCTTACAGAGAAGTGTGTGTGAGTGTAAGTATAGAAAATAGAATAAAAACATCCTAATTTATTGATTATAATTGGTTTTTATATAATAATGAAATTATAATAGTCTAGGGGTTGGAGAGTGGAAATAAAACTAAAGAGTTTAAGGAAATATGTGACATCTTCTTTTGGTACCTCCTTCTAGTTTGCACCAAAGGGATTCCTTGGATGGATTTATTATCAAGGGGAGGCTTATAGAATGAGTTTAAGGTTCTTTTGGAGCTGTTTTTTAAGATATTGGTCGATCCAAAGTGTCTTTATATTTGTGAGAAAGTGGTAGGAAAGGAGGTCACTTTATAGCGAAGGAGTGTCACTCTTGTAAATTATTGAAAAGGAATTCACTGATATTTTTTCCCTTAAATGTGGATAAAATAATATTAAAAATTTAAAAAAAATGAGTATAGGTTCAAAATATGTCCACAAAATGGATTTTCTGAAATGTATATTGGTTATTTGGACCCTTAATATTTACATGTAGTCCCTTATTAAGATTAATTTCACTTTAATTATTGTAAGTAATTGTAATTAAATCTATTAATAGTTTTGTTAAAAAAAATTAACTTGATTAGATATTATAAATTATGATGATTCTAAATAAATAATCCATTTTTAGGAATTATAATCACATTAGTGGGAGAAATTAATTTAAAATTAATCCTGTAGATGGGATGACACTGCAGGTTTTTAAAGTAAAAACATCAAAAACATTGCTATGTTTTTATATCCAATTTCAAAGTAAAATTAATTAAAATAACATAAATTGGATTAACTGAAAAACAATTTAATCTAATTAAACTTTAAAATAGTTTAAAAACATTATTTATCATTCTAAATAAATTATATGAAAAATAATTTTTGAATTAAAATTCATTATTTTCAACTATTTATTAAAGAAAATAGAACTTCACAAAAAAATAACAGAACATCCCCCTAAAATATTTTTTTTCATTATAATATGATGTTTATTTTGACATATATTATTTATAAAAGTTCCAAAAAACTTTATTTAAAATGGGTTCTCTATCAAAAGGTGGTAATCTACCTTTATAAAAAATATTATTTTCTATGCATAAAATTGTGTTTAATCTTATATTATGCCTATCAAATATATTGGATTAATATAATTTTATTTGGAATATATAATATATATTTCATTAAAATTATAAAATAATATTAATTAATTTAATTTATTAAGGTAAAACACATTTGGGAGAAAACAAATTGGGTTTTATGAAAAACATTTCGTTTATATACAATTGGTTATTATATTCGAATCTAATAAAGTTGTTACTAATAAATTCATTTTATATTAGTGTAAAACATAGATTTTCATATGATAGTTAATCATATTCATTACCTCTAATTTAGCATCTATTTTAACTCTTATTAAATAAAATATTAATAATTTAATAATATATTGTTGTACTGTTAAAACATGGTCTTGCATATAATGAAATCTGTAGAAAAAGGTCATTCTTGCAAGAAAATAAAGATAACTTAGTGTTTTCATGGATTTATTTTTATATAATATATTTAATTTATTAAAATAGTAATTATATTTTAAAGTCTTGAGATATTAAATTCCATTATGATCTTGGTGTCGCATGTTATACATTATATCATCTACAATGTTTTGACTTTAGAATTTTAGGGTGCTACATTCTACCCACCTTAATTAAATTATGACCTTGAAATTTAAACATGACCATAGTAATCAAGGCATTGATATTTGATAATACTATTTTTTTGAAAATCCAAATCCCAAATTGGGTCACTAAAACATCTTCTTAATAAGAGAGAAAGAAAATTACAGTGGTTATGTAACTAGGTTCCCTTGTACGAGAAAATATATGAGAAATGGAAACATGTATATGGAAGAAAAATATAACAATCAAGTTATGAAGATAACATGATCATATGAATTTTATTGAACACAAAGCCATAAAAAAGTGGTGTGAATAATGTTCATTGATATTTTAAAAATGATGATAATAAGAAAAAAATTGTCTCAAAATTAACTTATCCTTATCCTTCAATCGACACGAAATATCTCCTTAATCATTATACATTGAATATGTAAACACCTTCATGATGAATTCTCTTTAAATATAGTAATAAATTGAATTAACATAGTGTATTTTTTTGGAACATTCATTCTTCTTAATTCCTTATGTAAAAAACATGTTATTGGATAAATTTTATAATTCCAAAATTGTATTAAACACAATTTATCATAGAAGAAACCATTTTGTTGAAAAATCATTAATCAGTTCCAAGTTACACAATACATATCCAAATCAACTATTTCTTTATCTAAACAACATTATCTCAACATTAGGACTGTATTAAGGTTTCTATTTCCATTATCCATGTATTTTTCAAAAAAATTAAATTATATTGAATAAATTTTCTTGGTACTATTCATTATATGATATCAAATCCATAACTAAATAGTACTGTATTGAAATCCTCATATATTCCATAATTAATATAACTAGTACATCTCTGATAAAATATTTAAATGATATAATTAATTAATTGAGATATTAATAATTTATCTTCATCTATGGTAGTATAAAAACTTAACCATTATCCAATATCATCATATGTGGTATATTTCTTTGACACATGATACATTGATTTCAATAGTGTCCCATCTCCTTACAATGGAATAATTACACATTGAAATCTTATTTTCTTCTCTTACTATCATGAACATGGTTGATTTTACTTAAACTTGTAACAAACTCACATTACCTTTAAACAAGTTCTATGGTGTTTCTTTCCATAATTATCACTTGTGAAAAAAATACTTATTTCCCATTTTCCCTTTATACATATTTTGATATATCATCCTATTATTTTCATTATTTCTTTTGAAGACATAGGAGTTGGATATTTCTTTAACCATCTTATTATCACATTATACTATGTACTAATATGAGGAAAATATATGTGAGACTATTTAACATTGAAATATTGGCTTAAGACCTTGAAATATTTGATCCTTTTTACACTATGGATCATGTCAATTGGTGAGGTTTACATTCCTTATACAAGGCTCTATTTCTAAATGAGGATGTACACTATGTTAGATCATATGATAATTTATAATACCAAAAATATAAACATAGTTAACATATATTGAAATATTTATGTGTATATAATATCATAATCATAAACATGTTTTAGTTTAGGATATCATTACATTCAAATCCATTATAATGCTTTTTAATGAAAATGTGAATTATCCTAAGAATATCCCATGGGAGTGTCAAACCAGGTGCACAGTGATGCATGTTTTCATGGACTAGGTTATGATTGGTCAATACCAACACACCTCATTAGTGTTGTTAATCCAAGTTACATCTGTTCCAGAAACACATATACCTGTAGTATCCATATAGAGATGTATTACAAAGAATACCCACATAATACCTACCATACAAGAAATTCTAGTATGTCATTCTATACATATCCTCAAATTCAATATTTGGGTTATGTTCTATAACCTATGTTTTCTAAATATATTTTCCAAAGTTGTTTTTAGAGTTCCTCTAATACCAACTATGATGCACCAACCCGAAAACCTAGATTTGATGCATTAAATTGTAACATTATCATATATACAAGCTTCAAATAGAAAGGGACCCTAATGTTTAAAATTTTTTGAAAATAAGATAACATACATGAAACCCATATTGCATTGGGAAATAAAAAATAAAACATAAAAAATAATAAAATGTAATCAACTATACCCATGTAATCTTATTCCAAGATAACTTCTTCCTAACCTATGGAAGGGAAACATAATAATGGTGAACTCCAATTCTCAATAATGGTATGTAAAGTTGAAGAAATAATGAATTCATGGGAGTAAATGAACTTTTAAGGGTAATTAACTAATAACATATTACATTAAAATAACTAGATAAGAAAATATTAATATGGAAATATAGGAAAATGGAAACACATTTCATTTAATCAATTAACTGAAAATGAAATGCATTAATAGATATGTCGATGTAAAATCTCATGGATAAAAAGTTATAACTAAAATGGAGACAATGCTTTAATATTGGACGTCATGCATCCAGAACCTGAACAACTATACCCTCAAAATATATCCTCAAGACAGTTCAAACTATTCAAATTTTTCCAACTAACTCATCTCATGATAGTATTTATGCATTAAGGATCTATCTATAACTGGGCCTCACCCATATTTTCTTGTCCAAAGCATTCCTCATATATCGAACAATCTATTTAATTAATAAATAATTCTCCAAATAATAAAATATACTTATTGAATAATGGATATATATTTATAAATAATTCACCAATATAAGATAATTAACAACAAGGTCTTTTGACATTGATGAATTGAAATACCATTGTAAGGTCATTAAAAACATTTTGAGTAAAATAATTATTATACATTCCAAAGTGTCATATACCACGTTGAAACCATTAAATAATAACCCCCATGAAGGACTAACATTAAATAAAAAATATAATATCATGGGAATAAGGATATTAATGATATAACATGTCAAAAAGATGTACATAGAACATATAAAAGTTAATTGGTTCTTAAAAACAAATAAATATCAATGTAATGTAAACTGAGACAAAATCCATTACCTTGAATGTGACTTCCATGTGTTTCTTTATATTACTAAATAACAAACATATTTTTATTATTAAAATTCCTAAGAAAGTTTTTATTATTATTACTTTTTATTCACCTATTACAATTTTTAAACATGTACTCAAATACCTATGTTTAGATTTAGTGTTTTGACCATATTCGGTTAATGTGTCAAAAATGACTTTGGTAGAAGAACCATTTTCAAAGGGTTAGCTATATAGAAATATCATGAATAATAATAATGAAATTAATATAATATTTATATATCAATTATACTTTTAAAAACAATCATCAATTATGGTTATGAAAAATGAACCAGTATTATAAACATGAAGACGGTAGGTCGTACGTACACATGAGTAACATTGCTATTTTTTTGTGATCATTATGGAAAGAAGGTAAGTAACATTATTTATTTCTATATATATAATTATATAAAAAATAATATTTATTTTAATAATATATACTTACAAATAGTATTCTTTCAAGGTAAAAGGTTTCACGTCGTGTTGTGGAGGCGGTACTCCACACATCCACCACAGATGCTATCACCTTTTAGTTGGTGAAAAGGGAAATAAAGAAAATGATATATTAAATTACCAAAATAGTAATTATGTAATTAATATCATATATATATATCATTTATTTTAATATTTTTTTAATTAAAAACATCATGTATACATTTCATGTATAGTTTGAATGAATCACAACTCTTTGAGGAGGCGGTTGTCCACACTTCCAAAAATGATGTTATCGTATTTACCCCAAATAGGAAGTGTAATGTTATGTCTTATAAAATAATTACATAATAATATATTCATAATAAATATCATATATAAGATATGTAAATATAATTTCTATCATAATTAACAACCATTAAATGGGGTAAAGTAAAAATGAACAATCATCATTTTGTGAGGTTGTAGTTTTCCATACAAATTAAGAGTATGTTTTCCACCCATTAGATAAAATTATGTGTGAGTTTTGGTTTAAATATTATAATAAAAACATATTATTATATTATATATATATATATATTTTACATAATAAATGTATAATAAGGGTTTATGCGGTGTATAATGTAAATAAAACTAAAGTGTTTAAGGAAAGATGGTACCTCTTCTTTGGGTAACTTCTTTTGGTTTTTACCAGTGGGATTCCTATGATGGATTTATGACCATGACGAGGCCTCTAATATGAGTTTAGATATGATATGTTTGGTCATATATTGTTATAGAAAAAAATTATTTAGAGGTGTGAGGACATTAGAGGAGAGGAGGCCATTTTACTGAGGACGGGGAGTGTCACCCTTGTAAATTTTGGAAAAATAATTACACCCACACATTCCCCCTTTAGAGTTGATGAAAAAATGGCAACAATTATAGATAAGGAATTATTGGGTCAACATATGTCTGTTTAATGGTTTTTGGGCAAGTTTACAGGTCTTTTGATCTTTTATGATTGATGTTTAGTCCTTGTTAAGATTAATTTCACCTTAATCATTGTAATTAATTTTAATTACATTCACTCCTATTTTTGGTAAAAAACAAATAAGTTGGACTTATTATAAAATATAATTTATTATTATTACATATTTGTTATAAATTTCATTAAATTCAAATCATTAATGTTCGAGGAATCATTTTAAAATTAATCATAGAAATGGGATGATAATGCTGGTTTTAAAAGTGAAGATATCCAAAAATGTTCTGTGTTTTTATATTCAATTTCAAAGTGAAATTGATTCCAGGGACCTAATTTAGATTAATTGATAATAATTTAATCTAAATAAATTTTAAAACCGTTAAAAAATATATTTAACCATATAAATAAATTAGATGAAAATTACTTTGGAATTATAATTCATTATTTTCCACTATTCATTAAACAATCACACATCACAGAAAAATCGCAAAAATTAAACCTAAGATAATTTTTATGTTTCAATTTAAAATAATATGTTAATTTATATATATATATATTGTATAAAAATTCCTAAAAAATTATTTAAAATGGGACCTTTAAGAAAAGGTTGTAAAACTTCCTTTATAAAAACATTATGCATAATATTGGATTTTTTCTTATCTAGTTCTTTCCAAATATATTAGTTGAATATAAATTTTTTTATTGAATATAAAATAATTATATTTTATTTAAGAAATCCACTAATAGTAATTAATTTAATTTCTTAATGTAATACACCTTTATTTGCATAAAAATAGTTTTTTTTGAAAAAAATTTCTTTTATATATAATTAGTTCTTATATTTATTTCTAATCAATTTTAAACTAATGAATAAATTATTTATTTCTAAAACTCATATATTTTCATATTTAAGTTAATAAAATTCATAAAAACTAATTTAACGGCTAGGTTATGTCGAATTATATTACATAATAATATTTTAATAATATATTGTTGTTGGCTTAAATCATGGTCTTCTGTGTAATGCAAGATATCAAACAAGGTCGTTCTTGCATATAAGAAAATCAGATAGAGTTCTTTCATTCGTTGAATGATATATAACATATAAAATTTATTTAAAATAGTAATTATAATGTTATGAATTGGTATATAAGATTTCCTTATACGCTTGTGGTCATGTGTTATACACGTTATCAACTACACTGTTTATAATTTAGAATTATTCGGTTTTATAGTTATTTATTAAATAATGTTATTTATTCATTTATTTTGAATTATTTCATCAAAATATGTCTTGACATAAATATTACAAGTGGTATAAAATTTCATAATTCCATTTATTTTTATTGGGATATATTATTTAATCATTGCACTGAATATTTTAAGAATATTTGTGTGATGAATTTTCAATATCTATTTTTTTTATTTAAAATTGTATTATTTGATTTATATTTCATTCACATGATAAATTAATTGGTTAATTCTTAGTTCAATCTTATTTTTATTATAAGGGTTCATTTCACAATATCATTTTATTCTGGATTTTTTGATATTGAATTTCCATTGAATAAAATTATTTAATCCATAGCTAATAGACCCCTTTAATTTTATTCTGAACTGCTTTTTCATGAACCATTAATTCCCCTCTTTGTTACATAAAATAATTAGGAAAATATTTTTAATAAAATTTGACTTCATTACTCTCTTCAATCGATAATGATTTTTCTTCTCAATATATGTTTTCATAAAATGATTTCAAAAATGTTTTAACATTTTTCAAATGATTAATTAATGAAATTTCAAATGATGTTTCAATGTTTCAATTTTTTTGGAAAGGATTTTTCTTGCCTCTTTTTGAATGAGGAGATTTTTAAAATTTATACAGTATCATGGAAGGAATGTTTTTTTAACTAATACACCAAGTAAAAAATTTCTAGCACCATGAATTCCTATTTCCTTGAATATTCCTTTATAAATTTAAATCATTCTTTTTTAAATGATTACTTTTTACTAATATCCTAGTAATTTTTAGTTTTAAATAGTTATTTTTAAAGTTAAAAGTAATTTTTTCATAATGAGTACTTATAATGATCTATTTATTTTATTTATATTCATAAACAACCAAAACACATTATTTTACTTATACTTATCTAGGGATATTTTTAGTAAATCCATCATCATTATTTATTTGGATTTTTTATGATCAATTTTATAGTGGAATGTATTGAAATTCACATTGTTTACTAAATTTTGAAGTCATTAACTTTCCTTCAAATATCAACATTACTGAGATAACTGAAAATTATATTTACTCTAAATATATTTATTATTTATCATATATATACATATTTCATAAGCCAGATGTCATTTATACATATGGTTTTTTACATTGAATGTTATTTGATTAATTAGGGAGATATTGATAAACATTTATTACTGACTTAATATAGAGATTTGTTGATAAGGAATATTTATCACGAATTAAATTTATAATTTGATATATGTGGAATGATTTAGAAATGTCGATATGGGTGGGGTGTGGATATAGATAGCTCTTCAACACATCAGTAGTCTCTTGAGATAAATCAATTGTCCAAACTTAATTAAATGGATTTATATAGTATACGTACCTATCGGTTTTATACTTTCTTCTAAATGGTCTTGATAGTAGGGATTTCATGATTCCTAAAATCATGAAATAAATAATTAAAAGTTTCCTTCATCAATAATTAATTTATTATTATAAATTATATTTTTGTAATTATATCATATCGGCATGAATTTAATTCCCAGTTTATTGATTTAATAGTGCATGTTTTCTGTTATTTACATTGGATTATTGATTATGTATTATCTAGTTATGATTGTCATGTTATTTTTTAAATGGAATGTGTATTTAGTTATATAAATTTATATAATTTTTACAATAGCCAAATTAATTAAATGAAATTTGTTTTTAGTTTTTTAAAATTTCATGAATATGGTTATTGATTCATTAGAGATTCCACTATTCAAAACCCATAATGTGCATTTTCCCTCAACAATATTTTATTTTCTTTCCCCAGAATAAAGTGCATGTTGGAAGAATTATATGATTGTATATTACATAGATTATGTTATATTCTATAAAAAAATTATGTTTAAAATTGTGAATTCAAATGTAGTATGAGAATCTTCTATGTATCTAGTTTAGTATGTTTACTATACTATTTGGTCCTTAAGGTTGTGATTCCTTATTTATTATGACTATAAAAAATTATGATTTTGGCTCCAGTTTAATGGGGTGGCAATCGATACATGATATTAGTATAAATAATGGTAAGATATAAGGAAAATATATAATGAATTCCATATATCTATACACATGTCATTGGGTAGTGCATTCCACCAAAATCGTCCAATATAATGAATATCACCAGGTTTATCCATATTTTTGAACTCATATAAAAAAGTGGTTAGCCTCTCAATTTCATGAATTATTAATACCTCTTCCAGAACGGGCTCACACAATTGATTTAGGGTCTAGGGTGAAACATGAGATCATTAACACCATTATCTCATATTCACCCTCTCTAAGATCAAAATTCATTAGGGGAACCAACAAAGGGACACTTATGTCAAACTAAAATAGAAAGTCTACACATGGGTTATTCAATCACATTTACACCTCTCACCCTCATCCATTCATTCTGTTCATAACATCATTAAATGCATGTTGGTATCCTTTGAACCATCTATAACCTCAATAGGGACTCTCACCTCCACCTAGATCATCAGAGCATTTTGATAAAAAATAAACCCCTTATCATCCGTCACACATAAAAATCATCATCATTCAAAAAGTATAAAAGAATAAAATCATGATAACTAAGACACATAAAATTAATCATTCTATAGAAACAATCCTTTTTTCTTTCCTTTAAAAACAATTAAAAATATTTTTCAAAACAATTTGAAAATCCATTGCATGTCATATTACTCATGCATGGAGCATGGATATAAATTCAAAAAAATATTATATTTACCCCCACACTTTAAATATCAAATTCAAAACTCATTCTCAACACATCATTTTTCCTTTGAAGATCCAACTCAATCATCTAATTTATTTAAATCCCATTTTAAAAATGAAATACTGTTTTATATCAAAATCCAATATATTACTCCAAAAAATTAGAAATTGGTCTAATTGAACGTGGTAGACCATGTAACCACCTTATAAAAATTTAAAAATATATCTATATATTGTTGACGATTAGGATGATGCGAGGCTATCAAAAAGTTATGATTAAACATCAAAATTCAAAAAAATGCATAAATATAAAATAATGACATGACATCAAAATAAAATCATGAAATTAATAAGAGACATAAATAAACTCAAGAGCACCTACCTTTGATGATAATCCATAAATCATTAAATACAAATAACAACCTCCTTAAATACCATGATCACCAATCTCATCTATATAAAAAATTAAATTAATTGATCAAAAAACTCAAACTAAAATAAAAAATTCACACAATAAATTCTAAACTCTGCATTCAACCTCGTGACACAAAATCCATGAGCAACATATTTGGGTCCAATGATAACATTACCCAAGACGTAAACCATATAAGTGGAAAATCTAATTATTCATTTTAATGGTCAATTCCATCAAAATAAAAAAAATATAAAAATAAATAGGGAAACATACATTAAGGATAATGATGAAAAAATTGATTTAATATTATCTGAATATCCTTTACAGTATATACAGAAATTCCCTGAAAATTGGTATGGTATGAACATTATTGGGTAAAATATTCTCCCAAGATCCATATTCGGGAAAACCCAAATTTTCAAAGAATAATGGTGAAAGAGTAATGGAGATAATAGGATCAATTATTCTAAGAATTTATAACATGAAACTCATAAAAATTATTTTAATTAAAGAGTGATTGGTGTGTGTAATGGGTGATAGATAGATGTATTCTCATATCTCTATCATAAAGGCAAGAAAAACTAACCGTGAGGGGTTCCTAATAAGGAACCCTCATATAAATTAAATGAAACCACCCAAAAATCGGTACTAAGAACTAGTTAAAAGTTTAAACATGAGTGACACACCATGATCAGGACCCATGGAGGAAAAAATCCATCACCCTGAGTATATTTACAATGTGACACCTATAGTAACTAAGTGACTATATCTAGTTTGATGAGCCTACCCTTGGAAAACACCTTCATAGTATGACCCTATGGGTTATGGCTTTATGTACTAATAAATATTAATTATTTATACTCATCCACCATAAAACTACTTTAATTACCACCCTAACTATAAATGAACCCGTTAGGACTCAAAAACATCCAAAAAACATATTCTAAAGATTTTTAAACACTCTTAATTCCAATACAACACACATATCTCAATAAAAAACCAGCACAAAAAAATCATATTCTTCTTGAATTTCATAACTCATAAAGGACATGAGGATTTATATTCCTTATTTCCATGGTGATTATTACATGGTTCATTGTATTCCTCCATTCTTGATCTTATATATTGTAAATTATATTATATGATTACTATAGTTATTTTTATGGATTGGATGTGGGAAGGTCTTGGGTGTGTGGTTTGGGTTAATAGGATAAACAGGAAAATGGGTAATAATATGCAGATATTGATGTTGGCTTTGATATTATTTGGTTCATTATATATAGTTTATTTTGAATTAAATCCTTTATTTACCCTTTCATTTTATATTTTATCCAAAGGAAAAAATCCCATGTCAATTCCCATTGAGGAATAACTACTATTGAGGAATCCTTTATCATTTTCATGAAATGGGGCACAATAGATTTGGTTTCCCATCCTTGTGATCATCTGGATCTTCCTTGGGCAGTGTCTTATTTTATTGAAATTAGTTCAATTATACAATGGATAACGTTTTTTATGGATAATTGATGATTCCCATGAGTTAATGGTGATAATATGGTTTCCATAGTGGTTTATCAATTTAGAGAGTGTTGTCCCCTATCTCACTACATTAGAGGAATCTAAATGGTGGGTATACATATAAATGTTATCAATATTCTTAGAAAAATTTATATTATGGTAGTTATATTTTCCCTGGAGGTATTTATGGATTTTGATAGAGTTTTGTATTTGTCTGGTTCTTATTTCCCATTAAACAGAGTCATGTTTTTAGGCCCTCCAGTCACTCATTTGTGTGCTATGAATTTTTGTTCTATCTTAGTTTAAACTCAATCCAATGAATTTATAAGGGTAGAAATTGGAAAGGTGGGTAGAATTTTGATGCCCCCATAAAAAAACATAACATTTATAAAATTTATTTCATCACTTATTATATAATGATTAAAAAAAACACAATCTTAAAAGATTTAGAGGCCATGTCCCTAATTGAAATTAGATATATAGAACATTAAAATTAAATATGGATATAGATAAATTGTTTAAAAACTCCATAAAATTCCCTTAAATTCTATGGATACTATAATACTACAATGGATAACCTGGGTATGTATATAAGAAATGCGTGAGATGTAAATCCAAGTGATGGAATAATGAAAGAATAACATGAAGTAAAGTAATACATGTGTGTCAAGGGGAAGAACAAAGTTCCCTAAAAAAATAATAATCATAATCATGAACATAGAATCATGAAACCATGTGAAAAAATCAAATAATCATTGGAATTTAGAGACAATATAAAACGTTTCATCAAAATAGTAAGTCAATGCTAACTACTAAAACATCAGAACATAATGTTCTTTAGATAACCTCCCATTCACCGTACAAGGTATCTTCCCTGATGTGAATATTTTAAATTTCATTAAAAACAAAATTTTTTAAACATGAGAACCTAATAAATGAATTTTCTCACCCCAATCTTAAATACAAAAAATAAATTACCAATCTATTCAAGAAATGTATTAAAATTTTTTAATCTATCACCCTATGAAAACTTCATGCGATAGAGGTAACCTCCATTTATGGATCATCATGGATGAGAACATCAAAGTAAAATTCCATATTGTACTAGGTCTAGATATACTTATCCAGATTTATTTTCCCTTCAGGGATTAATTGTGCCAATATTTGATTATATTTTTAAATCTAATTATTCTTCCTAAAGTTAATTATGCTCATATCATATCTCGAACATATATCTATCTTACACATATATTATAAAACATATGAATTTCAACCATCACTATTAATCCTAAAATTATGATATGTGGTTGGTATAAATAAAAATCCATATTCAATGAATGATAGTTACATTTAAGTGAATACCCTTGAGTGTAAATTGGGCTGGGTATTAACAACACAAGAGATTTTCATGGAAAGATGTGGGATAATTTCTACAGAATAATGGGCATACATAAAGGTTTATAAAAATGAATAAAGAGAGTGAATGGTTTTATTTAATTTCATGGAAATAATAAGTAAAAAAAAATTTGGGGGAAAAAGTACAAAATGAATAATTTCAAATCATAACGTTAAATACAAAGATGGTACCTGATGGGAAAAGATGGGTAATAGAGATTCCCCATATCCAAATAGTAACAAATTTTTTAAAGGTTGTAATGAGAGGTGATAAATAGTATATTATTCATATAAATAAATTTTATAGTAATTGGAAACATATTTACACATCCAAACATATTCAATTATGATTCAAAAGGCTAAATAAATAGTTAGTACATGAATGAAGAGGAAAAGGAAGAGAATAAATTACTTAGGAGGTTGCTTATAAAATAATTGGAGGAGATTATTAAGAGATTCCCAAGATGTTGGTATTGATTTAGAGAGGTATATGGAGGTTAATTTCATACTAAATGGGTTTTATTTAATAGTAAAATAATATTTGGTGGTTAATTATAGAAAAAATGAGGGGGAATATATATTAATGTCTATACATAGATTTCAGACTCTTCGTAAGAAAATGATATAAAGAACATTCATTATCATGGGTTTCCCATGGCATTTACCAAAGAGGATTGGTTTGAAATATTTTATTATATTAGTAACCTAACTCATTAAAATATTAAAATTAATAATGTGAAGGTGAGTCATGTTCATAATGAATTGTTTTTAAAACATAAAAATATAATATTGGTTTTGGAGGATTCATTATTAGATCTTCAGATTCATAAAACAAATTTAAAAAATATTTTCAATATAAAAAACATTTATTTTCAATTACACTTTTCATAGTGTTTATTACATAGATTTTGTTCTATTATGATGTCATAGTTCATACCATATATTTATATCATATTAAATTTTTACCTCAAAAAATTTGCCAATCATAGAAAATTATGAAAAAATTTACATTGGATAATTTTTACATTATGATTTAAAAAATGATTTTTTTACCAATATAATTCCTTAAATATAAGAGCTTATTCTTTTCCAAAAATTATATATTTAATGAAATATACTAGTTTTTATGGAACTAAAAACATTCTAAATTTTTTAAAAATCACATCACACTTCCTTAAAAAGTTTTATCATTTATATATACATAAATACAATTTAATTTTATTATTATTTAGAAAACAAAATTTTAGAAATCTTATATTTATCAATAAGAGTGTTTTAAATGAAACTACATATTTCTCTACAATAAAATTTTTGTTTCATCACATCAAAATATAATTTTTATCAAACACATTATGTAATCGTGTGTATATTTAAAGTAATAATGAAAAGGGATCAATATTATAATTATTTTACTAAAAAATAAAATATTTAAATTTATACTTCTTGGTTCTTGATACGTTATCCAATATTACATAAATGTACACCCTAAGGATATATATTAAAGTGGTTATAATTTCATCAAGTAGGACGGTGAACATTTTTTTGGTGGGGATCTATATATGATGGAAATTCTTATGTAAAAATTGTCCCTAGAGTTGTCTTTTTTTAATATTATATTGTTCTTGGTTAAGATAAAATCCTTGTGATTTCATATCCTTCATATTCAATGAAAAATGGGCATTATAAATTTTGATCTTGCTACTGGAGGCTATCACTTCATCCTTATATTGAAATTGTTTTTTATAAAACCTCAATATATCATATTCTAAATGGTCAAGGTAGAAAAATTATATAAACATATTTTTTGATTCTTAGATATATTTTATGATGGAGCCTAGGGCACAACAGAAGCCCATAAGAAATAGATATTTTAAATTTTTTGGTCATCACTCATTTTAGAAACCCTAAGACCCCAAAAACCCTTACCCTAATATTTCAAGCATCACATGTAATTAATTTGAATAATAAATAAAATAATATAACAAAAAAAATGTTTCATTTTTGTTTTGAAATCATTGAATTTATTCTCTCAATATCTTCATTTTTTGGCTCAAAATCCCTATGAAATTACTCTAATAGATCATCCGTATGTTCATCACACCAATTGTATCATAGATCTTCAATTCTCTTATGTTATCATTGGAAATCAAAGTGTATTACATCATCTTATCGATTACATGAATAATGTCGACTCAGTAAAAAAGAAATGATCAATACAACCTTGTTCTTCTCTGAATTGATCATTATAAATGTTTAGGGAGAGTAATATAGAGCTCTAAAATTGATGTAAAATTTTGAGTTAACTATTAAATAGGGTAAAGGGAGATTTTTTACCAAGGTTAAATTTTCTAAATTTATATTATTGAACCTATATGGTTATAACATCATTCTATAAAAATTTACACACTAATGACATAAAAAATATTTTTCATAAAAATCTTGAATATTTTATCTCCCACAAGTTACATAGTAACATGTAATGAGATATAATACAAACCATTAACTTAAAATGTAAGGAACCCAAATAATTTAATGTACCTAGAACTTATAATGTTCATTTAAAAAATTATATTTTCTATTATTCACATTAATAATGAATCACCTTTTGAATACATTGATAAATAAATAAAATAATAATTATTATAAACATGAATGATATTATTGAATTATTTTTCTCAATATCATTCACACTTAAACAATTATCAGCCCCTATAGGTGGGGCTCACCTTATCCTAGATTCTAATTCATCTGAAAAGGTGGAATATGTAGATTCACATAGTGTGTGAACCATAATAAAAATGATTGGATAGCATTGGGTCCTACTCATAGACTAAGTGCAATGTCTAGAACTCTATCATTTACCTTAAAGAGACAACAAATTTGAATTCTACAACTACCTACTTGATAAGGAATGTTTTTGTCTTGAAAATTTTTTGATAAGGAATTTTTTGATAAGAAATATCCCATAATGTCTGAGGAATAGTTTGTTTCATCATCATTTTTTACTTTATTTTTTTCATTCACCTTAGTAGATAGGCATATCATCAATCCCCATGTTTATGGAATTAATAAAGGTACCACCATACGGTCAGCTGGGCTGGAGCTATCTCTTCCTCAACTTGAACGCGCAAGTCATATATTGATCATTAATCCAATGTCATACCCCTAACGACACACCCAATGATAGAAGACTAACAAAAAAAAATCATTTTTATGGGTTTTTAAGGAATAAATGTATATAATGAAATGAAATACAATGATAATGATCTCAATTCAAGAGACTAATACACATGTTTGTAGATAGGAAGAAAAAATAAAGCCCATATGATTTGGATTTCATATTAACCCATTAGTCCTCCTGATATCCACTACTCAATATCACAAAGTGATAACTTCATGATAAGATGTATAAATGAATTTAAGGCCTAATAACTGATAGTCATAATTCATATCTATCCCTTCAGTATGACATATTTGGAAGATGTTGCATGTGTTTGGTGTTTTCTTCATATTATATCATGTTTCTCATTAAATATAAGAAATTATATAATCATTTCATATGAAATTTAATATTATGAATTTACCATAAAAATATTTTAAGTAAAATAAAAGGTATTTAAATAGTATGTTTAAAAAAATATATATATCAAATTATATATATGTAATGGTAATCAATGTATATAAATGAGTTGGTACTAAGAAATCCCCTCACAACACTCCCACATGCACTAGAGCCAAGTTCTAATAATATTCCAACCACTGGATCCAATATCACAATCATTATTCTTTTGAGAAATGTATTTATATGGGGAATTATCTATGTTTTCCTATGTGGTTACCCTATTAACATCAACTTCACACCTCTTAGTAAAATCCCTCATGAAATGAAACATCAATTGCAAATGGTTTATCCTCTTTTTTGACACATGATCCTTGTATTATACCACTACTGTATTATTATTATTATAGAAAACCGTAACATGTTATAAAATTCAAGGAACAAAATAAATCTAATAAAAAACCATGTATTAAAACTACATCACTATCATCATAAAAATATACTATATATTTATATTCTACTATAGAATAAACAACCATGTACAACTTCTATGTTCTATAGCTCACTGCATCACCAATCATAAAAGGACATAACAATATTTTGATTTTTGATCATCTTGATCTATCTGGAATCTTCCATTTTGGTATCACCTCTTAACTAGATACTTATCGCCTCTAAGTATAAGGAACATATCCTTTGTATGTCTCAATTATTTTTTGATAGTTTTTACACTTTCCAAATTCATACCTGTTAGATTGGCTGGATGTCTTACACCACGATTATAGCTAAGGGAACATCAAACCTTGTAAGTAATTCCCTGAACCTATAAACCTAGCGCTGGTGAATTATTTTAGTATATTATAATGATTATAAGGAATTATGTCCTAAAGGACCGATCGGTTTAATAGTCTTGGAAAAAATATTACATACATGAATGTTACATTGAACATTATAACTTAAAACACAAAATAAATGATCCTCTGAGAATTCCATTATTCCCCTAGATTAACCCTGTATATCAGTCATAATAAACTTCTTTTTAATCCTGGGAAAATAAAACATAAGAAATGGGTTATCTCAGATGCTTATTAAGGGTAAATAATTCAGTAAAAGCTAAAAACATTTAAGAAAATATGTATAATAAAAACCAAATCTATTTAAACATAAAACATGAACATAATATGGTAAAAATAAGTCAAACATTACCATATAAACATGCTCGTGGATATTCTACTAGCTAAGTAATCACATGTAAAAACAAATTTCATAACGAGGGAATGCATAATTTTTTACATAATAACTTTTATGTCAAGGCCTTGTGCACTGAACATTCAAAAATATTCTATTTAGGCCTTGTGCCAAGACACTAGTTTGTCTCATGAGACCTACCGATGCATCAAGGGGAAATATCGGACCCCGCCCATCACTTACTAAGTCCAATTCATTCTTTATATGAAAAGGGTGAAACATAACATAATCATTCAAATTAAAACTAACATAAGAAATTTCAATAGTTAAACTATAAACCATGACTGGTATAACAATAGAACATCCACAGTTAAACATATCATCACTCACTCAATAGGATATAGAAGATTGTATTATGATAAATCAACCTCAATCAAGAATAATATCTAGTAAAGGATGCTGACATAGTTGAAAAGGATCAGTAAAACCCTTTTATAGAAATAACCATTTTTTCATGAAATCATTTAAAAGTCACAAAATTTATTAAGGAAGTCATTTAAAATAAATTTTTAAATAAATGTTTCCAATATAAATTTTAAACTTTTTAAAGGAATTAAAATTTTAAAACAATCATGTCCATATAAATAAGTCCTTAAAATCATTTTGATCACATTAACATTAATTAAATAGATTTAGAAAAATAAATCATTAAAACATTTCAAATGATGACCAAGTTAAATAGTACCTTCTATAAAAACTTAAAATATTCCTTTTGAAATAATTTTTATGAAACATGTATGGATGATAAATATGTCTCAGTAAACACTTTCACATCAACAACCTCCAACAATAATGATATTTTTGAAGTTAACACTTACCTTAGGTCTAATACTATCTGTACGAGTCCAAAACACCTGTATAATGTTTGTAAACATATTATTAAATTATATCATAATCATAATAATATTTATGACACCATATATGATTCTTTTATGACTTTATATTACCAATTTATTAAAAATTCCAAGTTAATGCAACATTTTGGCTAATATCTCTTTTTTTATCGTATGTGTTTCGACTTGTCATTCGTGATAATATTACATAGATATTGATTTACTTACATCAAAAATTTATAATATTATTTATATATCATATATATTTATAATATAAATATATAAAATATATAGATATGTAAAATGGAACACACCATTCATGGAGACGGCAGACCTTACGTACGCATGAATGTTGTTTCTGTTTTCTTATCGTATTGAATGGAAGTAAGTGAATGACATATATTTACATATATTTATATATATCATAATTTAAAATTATTATTTAATATATTTCATAATTATGAATAATATATTTTTTAATAATAATTCTTTGATGGTTAAAGTTGAGAATGAATCTCATCGCGTTGTGGAGACGGTAAGCCGTACATACGCACAACCGACAATATCATTATATTTATGGTGAAAAGATATTTAAATGGATGATATATTATATATAAAGAATCATTAACATGTTATATTAATTATTTACATTAATTAAACTAATTATTATTCCCATACAAATAATGTAGTCTTGAATAAAAAACTACACTAAGACGTGGAGACGGTAAGCCATACTCACACACGCATGATGACATTGTCATTCATAGGATCGAGAGAAAAATGAATAATGTTTTAGCATATTTATAATAATATTTCATCAAGTATAAGATACCAGAGTTATTATTTTGGTATGGTAACTACAAAGAAAGAGGATATAGAAGAAGAAAAGAACTTTGAAAGGGGTGAAAAAATAATTACCTCTTTTTCTGGTGTATCCTTTTTATTTGAACAAAAACTATACTTAGGATGGATTTGTCCTCAAGTTAAGGACTCTAGGTTGAATTTAGGGTAGTTTTGAGGATGTTTGGTTAGGGTTTGGCAGAGGAAAATGGCTTTGGAGGAGTGAATTAAAAGAAATGGAGGTTCCGTTTTATAAGAGAGGTGAGGGGCACTTCACGAAGAGCTTGAAATATTAATTTATTATAAAATGATTTTCGGTTTCTAATAGTTAAAAATTTACTTATTTCGATTCTCATATAGGTAGGTGTCTGAATCCTCTCAACCAATATTTTTTATACTTGTTATGACCTAAAGGTTTCCTTATTTTTTGGATTTAACACTTTGCAAAATAAGTTAACTCTTACCATGTCCTCTTGTATTTTTATAATACATGGTTAATATCATTACTATAAAATTATAATAAAACATAAATTTTAAAATTTATGACATTTTTATTACTATCCATGTTATTTTTCCAAACTATATATTTTTAGTATTTTTATATCATTTAATAAAATATTATTTGTTTAAAAAACTCCTTTAGGTCAATTTCGCCACTATTTTCTAATTGATTTTCGTTAATGTCATAAAAAATTGATTACTTAGATAAAAAGGAATTAAATCATATCTTATATGTCAATTTCATCTAGAGAATTCATCGATGGCATCAAAACGTTCAAATTATATTTACATTAGTATTTATAATATCATTTTTTTAGTCTTTCATTAATAAGGTAATTACTCTATCATTATTGTGTCATAAATAAATTTAATTATTTAGTGCCTCAGAAATATAAATAAAATAGCATGATTTATGAAATATTTTTATATTTATAATGAATATTTATAGTAGAATTTATCTTATGGATAACACTATTGTAAAAATGGGTTAGTTATTAAAATTTGAATTTATCACTTTTAACACTTCTTTAAATATAATATAATAAACGTCCATATCTAACCCAAGTGAGTAAAAAAGGATCATATTTTTGTCTTAAGGTTGATTCGGGTCTTAAAAAACTTATCCAATTGAATTAGGACATGTGTTGGGGTAATTTTATATTATTATATTATTATTTTTTCATTAATTAACCTATTTACTTTTAACCGTGGTAAATAAATTTCAAAATATACAATTCACCAAAAATTATTTTTTTCTTATTGAACCACATTTTCATTAATAATTAAAACTATGCCTTTCATATTTTTTATATTCAATTCACAGAAGTGGTAAAATTATGTTTTATGCAAATTTGTAAATGTGTATAGAAGGTTAGTAAAAGACGTTAAAAAGTTCAATAGAATTATATATATATATATAATATTGTTATAAAATTACTCCAATGACATAAATTGGACTAATATAAGTATTATGTATCTTTTTTTCTCAAAATAAATTTAAATTAATAATAATTATTTAAATGAAAAAGTCGGTTTTTCTGTACTATGCAGTATTTTTTACTATTCATAAAAAATGAAATGTTGTCAGAAAAATACCAAAAATATCACCCTAACATATTTATGATATTCTTAATTCAAAAATTATTTCTATTTTAAAAAATTCAATTTTTATGTGTATCTGTAATTAATTTTATTACTATTCACAAAAGAATATAAAAACTAGTTCATTTAAGAATCTTTTTTTTCAAAATATATAACTATTTTAACAAAACATATACATTTTATTATAAATATGTTTTATTTATGTGAAAAAATATGAATAATATTTAAAATTTATTTTTTACTATTCATATTAAAATATTTAATAAATAAATAAATTCCTCATTTAAATAATTATAATACTAATGTATTATTTCATAGAAACTCAATCATGCGTATAACGTAAGCCAAGTAGGGGTTGCGTGAAAAATAAGATATTAAATTTCTTTAAAGAGATAACATATTATGAAATCTTAGGGTTTTACATTCTCCCCTCCATTAACAAATTGCGTCTTCACAATTTGAAATTGTTCTACGCAAATAAAAGGTTGAAAATAGAAAATACCTTCGTGGAAAACCCAAATCGGAAATAAGGTTAATAAAATTTACACTTAATAAGAAGGAAAGGGAAATGGAAAAGTCACCACCAAATTAGGGTTTAAAAGAGGAGAACATTGGTGTATATTAGATACTCATAATTGGAAGAAAACACAAATATTTATATGGAGTGATTGAGGTCATCAATCACAAACAAGTGAATAATAAATGGAAAATTGAGGGTCTCGAAGCCATAAATCTATGATGATTTAAAATATCATCGGTTCAACAAAACATAAGGTATTATGAGAAAATATTTTTTTAGATACTTGATTTTTGAAGAGGAGGGATTAATTTACTATCACTATAAGAACTAAAAAAACATACTTGATTTCATTACCTGTCATAACCATATTCTCATCATTTGGTTTTTCTTCAATCTATTTTTACTTCATCCATAATAATAAGAAATGAATGTTCAATTTTTTTATGCCTGAAGAACATTTGATAAATAATAAGGTCTAAAAGTATTCCCTTAATCCTCTAAATGTTTACTAAATACCAAAATATTAGGTCAAATTATCCAATAAATCATACTTTAACCTCAAAAAATATATCAAGTGTTCAACTTACTCAATTAAAACCTTTAGACTTATCCAAATGACGTGTGTCCAAACTCACAGTCCAAAAATTTATAAGTAAGGTCAATATATCATAACAAAGATCTGTTTTGTTACATAACAACATCTGAAGACCTTGATTATGTATTCTATTAAAACATGGTAAAAACCTGAATTACCATAAAACTTTATTTTAATATGTATGTACTTCCTTATTTCTTATAAAAGACATAGAATAATGGATATAATCCTTAAATCCATGAATATTGAAAACTCAAAATAATGGTGGTATTAAACTCTATTTAAACAATCCATTAATCACTTCCAAGGATGTAAATAATATCCAATATACATTATCCAAATCAATTATCTCTTATTCCAAAATCATTATCTCATTTTCAGAAACATATTAATGGTTATATTTCCCCAAATTATATATTTTCCAAATTGTTTAAATTGAAACTGTAGCACATTACTTATTACCATAATATCACAAATCCTTCATGAAATAGTACTATAGTTAAATACGTATATACTGTATAATTTATATAACATTTAAATAATTAACAAAATACTCAAATGACACAATTATTTAATAATTACATAAGAACAAAAATAATTCTTCTCCATCTACAGTCTTATCATAACATGATTATTATCTAGTAGCATCATTTGGGGTATAATATGATGATTAGGAAATTTATTCACATAGTGTTCAAACTCCTTGTAGATGAAGCATTTTACATTTGAAACCTTTTTCTTACCCTTGCAATCACGAACTTGGTGTCCTTTTTCTCCACAATTATAAAAAACTATCATTCCCTTCAAGCATTTACCAAGGTCATTATTACCATAGTTATCACATGTAAGAAAATCCTTCTTTCCCTTATTCCATTTATCCATCATTTTCTCTGCCATCCTATTCTTCTCTTTCTTCCCTTCAAATCCATATGACTCATATAATTCATTACTTATCTTATTAACACATGAGACTATTTCTTAATATGATGAGAATACGTGGGAGACTATTTCATTTCTAAATAGATTAAGGCCCTGAAAGATATGATCCTTCTTACTCTATTGATCATTCTTATTGCCAGAGTTGTCATTCGTTCTACTGGGTTCCATTTCTAAAGGGCGACATACACTAGGTTAGATCATATCATAATGTATAATCCAAAAACTAGAAAAATTCTCACAATTAATTCAATAATTTTACACATCTAGTCTTATGATAATAAAAATGGTTTAATTGATGAAATATTTACTCATAAATACTTTATAATGTTTGTAAAGAAAATATGAATTATCCTAAGCATATCCCCAAGGAGTGTCAGACCAGGTGCACAGTAAGGCTCGTTTTCATGTACCTGGTTACCCTGATTCAGTCTCGAAACACCTTGTCAAAGTTGTTACTCCTAGGTATATATGTTCTAATACCACATCCATTTTTAGTATCCAGACTGGGATGTATTTCATAGAAAACTCACAAAATATCCACATCATCAAAATTATAGGAAGTTCTTCTATACTAATCATCATGGTATATCCTAGGGTAATGTTCTCTAATCAGACTTTATCTAAATCTAGTTTCTCAGGTTATTTATAAACTTCATATGATACCAACTATAACACCCTGACCCTAGAATCTTGGAGCTTCTGTATTATTTTAATACATTGGCATTATTACAAGGAATGAAGTCCCAAAGGACCGATCAGTTTAAAAGGCTTCGAAAGTAGATTACATACATTAATGATACATTACACTTTGTAAAATAAAACACAGCGTAAATAATCCTTTGAGAACTCCATTATTACCCCTAGATTAACCCTTCATATCAATAATAATACACTTATCCGAATCCTGGGAAAATTAAACATAAGGGGTGAGCTCAGATGCTCTGTAAGGGTAAATAATTTAGAAGAAGCTATAAAATTTTAAGGCAATATGTATAATAAAAACCATATCCTTTTATACATAAAACATGAACATAATATGGAAAAAATAAGTCAAAAATTACCATATAAACATGCACATGGATATTCTACTTGTTGAATAATCACCTATAATAACTAATTTTATAATGAGGGAATGCATAATACTGGACATAATAACTACTATGTCAAGGCCTTATTCCAATACCATTAAAAAAATATTCTATTGAGGCCTTGTGCCAAGACACTAGTTTGAATCATTAGACCAACTGATGCATTGAGGGGCTATAGTGGTATCCATCAGTCACATACTAAGTCTAATGCATTCCTCATATGAAAAGGGTGAAACAAAACATAATCATTCGTATTAAAACTAGAATACCAAATGTCAATAAATTAACCATAAATAATAAATGGTATAAAAATAGGACATCCACATTCAAACATATCCTAACTAACATAATACAATATGGAAGATTTTATTATAATAAATTATCCTCAATCAATAATAATATCCATTAAAGGATTTTTTCTTTGTTAAGAATGATCAGTAAAACCCTTTGAGAGAAATACCCATTTTTCATGAAATCATTTAATAGGAAAACAATTTATAGAAGAAATTAATTTAAAATATATTTCGGAATAAAATTTTACCATACTAGTTTGAGACTTTTTAAAGGAATTAACATTTTATAAAAATCATGTCAATATAAATAAATCCTTAAAATCATTTTGGAAACATGGACATTAATTAAATAAATTAAGAAAAATAAATCATCAAAACATTTAAAATAATGATCTAGTTAAAGGGTACCTTCCATAAAACCTTATAAAATTCCTTTTGAAATACATTTTATGAAACATGGACATGGATGATAAATATGTCCCAGTAAATACTTTCACATCAACAACCTCGAATAATAATGAGATTTGTGAAATTAACCCTTACCATAGGTCTAATACTCTTCGTACAAGTCCAAAACTCTTGTGTAATTTATTTAAACATATTATTAACTTATATAAGTATAATAATAATATTTATGATATCATATATGATTATTTTACGAATTCATTTTACCCATTTACTAACAATTCCATGTTAATGCAACATTTTGGGTAATATCGCTTTGTTTATCGTATGTGTTTTGACTTGTTATTTCTGATCATATTAAATAGATCATGATTTAATTACATTAAGAATTTATAATATGATTTATATATCATATATATTCATAATAGAAATTTATATAATATATAGATATATAAAATTTAATACACCATTCATGAAGACGGTATGTCGTACATACACATGAATGATGTTTCCATTATCTTATCGTATTGAAAGGAAGTAAGTGAACTAAATATATGTATATATATATCATCCATTAAACTTATTATGTCATATATTTAATTATTATGTATAATATATTTTTTTATAATAATTCTTTGATGGTTAATGTGGATAATGAATCTCATCGCGTTGTGGAGATGGTAATCCATACGAACACACGAGCGAAAATATCACTCTATTGATGGTGAAATGGTATTTAAATGGATGGTATATTACACATATAGAATATTCAACATGTTATATTAATTATTTACATTAATTAAACTCATTGTTATTCCCATATAAATAATATAGTGTTGAATAACAAACTAAACCAAGATGTGGAGATGGTAAGCCGTATGTACGCACGCATGGTGACTTTGTCATTCGTAGGATGGATAAAATAATGAATATTGTTGTACTATATTTATAATAACATATCATAATGTATAAGTAATTGGATTTATTATTTTAGTATGGTAACAAAAAAGAAAGATGAAGTAGAAGAAGAAAAGAATTTTGAAAGAGGTGATAAAATAATTCCCTCTTCTTCGGCTGTTTCCTTCTGATTTGAACAAAATAGATCCTTACATTGGATTTCTTCTAAAAGTAAGGCATAGAGGATGAATTTAGGGTAGTTGGGAGGTATTTGGGTAGGGTTTGGCCAAGCCAAATGGATTTGGTGGTGTCAATTAAAATAATGGGAGGTTCCATTTTATAAGATAGGTGAGGGGCACTATAGGAAAAGCTTAAAATATTAATTTATTAGAAAACTATTTTCGGTTTCTAATAGTTAAAAATTGATTTATTTAGAGGATGATATTGGTATGGGTATAAATACTCTCGTATAATAGGTTCTAGACATTTATAGGTTATAACATTATCATTATCTTTTCTATTTAACCCTTTGTAAAATAAGTTAACTCTTACCATGTCCTCTTGTATTATTATACTACATAGTTAATATCATTACTATAAAATTACAAGAGAACATAAAGTGGGTCATTTATGAAATTTTTATCACTATCCTTGTTATATGGACAAGCTATAGATTTTTATAATTTTTATATCATTTAATAAAATAGTATTTGTTTCAAAAACTAATTTATGTCAATTTTGACATTATTTATTAATTGATTTTCGTTAAAGTCATAACATCTTGATTTCTTTGATCCAAAGGCATTAAATTATAACAAATTTATCCAATTTAATCCATAAGATTCTTGTATGGAATCAAAAAATTGAAATTATATTTATTTTAATATTTATAATAACATTTTTTAATCTCTCATTAATAATGTAATTACTGCATCATCATTGTGTCTGAAATAAATTTAATTATTCAATGTCTAAAAATAATAATTAAAATACCATGATATAGGAAATATTCTTGTATTTATAATGAATATTTATAGTCTAGTTTATATTATGTCTATCCCAATAATAAAAATGGTTTACTTATTCAAATTTGAATTTAACACTATTGACACTTCTTTAAATATAATATAATAAATGTCCTAATCTGACCCAAGTGAATAATAAAGGATCATATTTTCGTCCTAGGGTTGATTTTGGTGGAAATAAACTTATCCAATAGCATTAGGACACGTGTTTGGGTAAAATTGTATTATTATAATAGTATTTTTACCTTTAACTACCCTATTTATTTTTAATCGTGCTAAATAAAATTTAAAAGTTACTATTCACCAAAAAATATTTTCATTCTATTGAACCAAATTTTACTTAATTATGAATACTGTTTCGATTTTATTTTGGAAATTTAATTCACTAATGCTGTAAAATTACATTTTTCTGGAAATTTTTAAATGTGCATAGAAGGTGGGTAAAAGACGTCAAAAGTTCAATAAAATTTTATATATATCTAATATTATTATAAAATGAATCCAATGACTTAAATTGGAACAATATATTTACAATTTATCTATTTTTACATTAAAATAAATTTAAATTTAAAAATAAATATTTAAATGAAAAAGTCTGTTTTTATGTACTATGCAGTATTTTTCACTATTTATCAAAAATAGAAAATTTTCAGAAAAATACAAAAAATTCACCATAAGCTAATTTTGATATTCTGAATTCAAAAATGAAGTATATTTTATCAAATTAAATTCTTATAAGTGTCTAAAATTAATTTTATTAATGTTCACAGAAGGACATAAAAATTAGTTCTTTTAAGAAAATAGTTTTTCAAAATATATAACTATTTTAACAAAACTTATACATTTCACTATAAATATGTTTTTTGTGAAAAAAATTATAAATAACATTTAAAATTTATATGTTACTATTCATATTACAATATTTAATTGATAAATAATTATATCGTTTAAATAATTATAATACAAATGAGTTTTTTCGTAGGAACTCGATCACGCGTATAACGCAAGCCAAGTCAGTGTTGCATGAAATATAAGATGTTATATTACATTAGAAAGATAACATATTATGAAATCTTGGGGTGTTACATTTTACATAATATTAAATACATAATTGAACCTAGTGAGGTATTATACTCCTCCTCTAAATCTACTCAGGCATATGTTGACACATATTATTAGATATATTAGTATCATGCGAGAACAATAATAATAATCACATGGATTGGTCCATATTATACCTTTTGAGTACCATATAAATGTATATTATTTTAATTATATCAAGAATCCTTTGAAACGTTTCTCAATGTAACTTATACCCTAAAATATATTCTTCTTCACCTAGATATTTAATAGATAATGATTGATTTTTCTAGGTCTTACTTGATGGTATAAATTGTTCTTTTATTAAGGATTAACATGTCATCAACAAATAATATCTAGAATATAATGAATTTACCACTAATATTATTATAGGAACTTGTCTCTAATTCATTCATAATGAAATCATGTCCTATTACATCCCCATTAAACAATAATTCTATGGTACTAGTGCATGATTCGATCCATAAATGGATATCTATAAATTTTATACATTATTGGATGTCCATAACAAAAGGAACCCTATAGGTTCTGTTTTATAGAAATCTTTAACTAACAACCCTTTTAGGAAAGTAGTTTTAACATGAATTTTAAAAAAAATTTAATCATAGAAGGACATTATTTGAAGGAATATTTTGATTGATTTTTTCATTTCAATCGGTGAGAAGCTTTCTTTATATAATAGGAAATTACCTAGATCCAAACTCTTGAATATGGTTCCACAAATATAATATATTTTTTCTTAATAAAATGTTGAAAATAACATGAAAAATAAAATGTCTTAGGATTGTTTTGTTCTATAATTTGGAGTATTATAAAAAATGTAGAAAAATTGTCTCACAAAAATATGCATTTTTTTTTAAATCTAAAATCTTCTAAGACAACATCGGCTTTTCCAAGTCTACTCCCCAGAATAGATACTTTCCCCCAGTGTAACTCTTACATAACTAAATTCCTTGTGATTTTTTTAAAATAATATTTTTAGAAAACAACTTAGTGAGGGTTTTTTTCGATCAAGATAACCATTCCTTCAAAAATTACTATAATAATTATTTTAAACCAATCATTTGATAATTAAAACTAGTCTTAAAATATTTTTTATAAAATTAACATTTCTCATTAAAATCCTATAAATAGTTTTTCCATGTATGAAAATAAATATTGAGAATATTTTTCTATTAATAATACATTTAAATATTAAAATTTATTTTCTTAAAACCAATACTTGAGATCGAACCAATGGAGTCACTTACAAATAAAATATTAATATCCAATGAAATACATAAAATAATTTATACAAATAATCTATATTATTCTTCATAAAAATACAACACCATCATGGAAAAATTACTTGAGGAAACATGGAACATTGAATAATATACATAAACTAACTTCCATGGAGGTATTTTTTCACTCCCGAAGTCCTCATCGTGTTTAAAAAGTCCATGAACTAGAGTCTAATAAATCATTTTTATCTTTATATTTTCTACTAGAGTTTCTAATTTTAATTTTAAAAACTATAAAAATATACTTATATATATATTATATAATTTAATATATATATATATATATATATATCATTAATAATAAACTGATGATAATTAAACTCTCAATAGTGATAATATAAATTATTGATGGATACAGGATTAAAATTTTTAATGCCTTTCATAAAATAATTTGGATGTGGAAAATAGAAATGATAATTAAATAAAATTATTATCACATGAGATGATAAATATAAAATTATTGAAATAGTTTTTGAAAATTCACACAAAATGAGAAATTAAAACATATAATAATAAATTTAATATATTTAAATCAATAAAGAAGGGTTTTGAAATAAAATTAATGATTAATTTTTTTAAAACATATGAGTGTGTGGATAAAAAAGTTAAAATGATAGTTTCAATCATTATACCTTTACAATATCATTCAAATAAAAACTAACAAGTCTTGTCTACAAAACAATTTCTTATTAACAAAAATATATAAGAACACTATTTTCATTATTATTCATTAAAGTGAACCCTATAGGAAATAATCTCCATCAGTTACATTACATCTATAAATCTAGAAACTTCATATATTTTCTAATGAATATTGGTGGGGGTTAATTTTGTGGAATACTCAAGGAGGAGGGTTTAATTTAGAACCCATCACCAATGTGGAATAAAATTATTATTATTGTTGTTGTTTTATTATTATTATTATTAGAAGTATTTACCATATATTTTTAGATATCCTCCAAAAGGGATTATGTTGTGTTCATATAAAACCTGTCTACTAAAAAAATTTACAATTTTTAATTATTATTTATTCAATTTTTTTAGGTTTTTTACCCATTAATCCATATATATATATAACAAATATATCACATATATATGAAATATAAATATTTATATTCAAATTATATACCAGATATAACAAATATATTTTAATGTATATATTTTTTAACATGTATATAAAAGATATATCTTGACGTATATGTATATATATATTAATATATATATATAACATATATGTGTGTATATATATAAAAAACAAATATATATATATCCTTCTCAAACACATCACACACCCCTCGTATATTTTTTTTACTTTAAACATAATCCTATGTTTGTGTGTGTGTATATATATACACAGTAATATATATAGATTCATTAAATATTGTTCCATTTTTTCCTTTTCAATTTAAATATTTATTTATTTATTTATTCAATTATATATATATATATTCATATATATAAAAACTAGTTACATGTATATATATATATAATATACATACATATATATACATATAAGACACACACACACACACACACACTCTCTCTCTATCCCTCCCTCTCTCTCTCTCTCACACACACACACATATATTAATTGGAATTTTATAACCCATGATATTAAATTTTAATATCCTTTATGTATATATATATATGTATTTATATGTATATTGATATTCTTTTGGTTTTATATATATATATATATATTCATTAACATATTTTCAGTATATAATATATATATATATATACATATATATTTACATGGACCTAAAAAGGTAAATATATATATCTCAAATCATATTTGAAATTTTATATATTTTATCTTAAAGTATTATTTTCATGTGACATTATAACTATAGAATATTTCCAAATGAAATCGTCTAATTTTTAATTTAGTTACCTAATTCTATTGTCCATAATAGAATAGTTTTATTAGTAAAATTTTATTTAAGACACACACACACACAAACATATATATTAAGAAAAAATATGATTAGTAAAAAATTAATTTGTAATATAACCTTTTAAAATAATGTATCATATATTTATATTATTTATAGAATATAAAAAAATAATTATACATATTTAAAATATGAAACTTTAAATTATCGCCCACTTTATTAAATTTCATCTTCCCAAATTTTTATATGAAGATAAATTTTAATATCCTAGTTAAGCACATAGAATTTCTTTCCTAGTCATGATTACATAGGGTTTGACTATATATTAATAATTATAATTTTAAAGAAAATTATAAAAGTATTTTTTTACTTTTAGAAAAATGGTTTTGACGATTCCAAAATTAATTTCTATAAAAATATACAATATACACGAAATTATATACATAATTCACAAGGTTTCTCTATGATATATATGACCTTAATTTTAAAAACTACTGTAAAGTCTAATCTCTTATGAGACCGGAAAAAATATTCTTACCCTAAAATTAACCTTGAATTCCTAATCACTAAAATTATCTAATTATTTATTTTGATACCAATAGAGACTCCCCTGACCCAGACTCTAGGATCTTGGTCTATAAAAAATATATATATTTTTCAATATAAAATATTTAACATCACTTAAAAAAATATACAATCTTAAGATCTTTTAGATTTAGAGTTTTGGAGTATTTGGAAAAACATAAAAATATGAAATCTCACAGAAATTTACATTTTAAATTTTGAATAAAACTCTTCTAAGTCATCATCATCTCTACTCCATCTATTTCTCATAATTGATATATTTCTCCTCACTAAATCTTAATCAACTAAATATGATATGAAACACATTTTAAAAAAGTTTAAGAAATCTTCTAAATAATGGGATTTAAAATTGAGTTATAATATTTTTAAAAAAAATACACAATATAATTTAATGCAAAAAAAAATATTTTGAAAACTGAAAACCTTTCCTAAAATAAAATAGTTAACAAGATTAACATTTCTCATACAAATTTAATAAATAGTTTTTTAGAAAATAAAAAAATATCAAGAATATATACTTCTTGAAAACACATTTAGATATAATTTTTGTACGAAAACCAATCATTGTATTAAAAACCATGGGGTTCCATTTCAAATTAAACACTAATAGCCATTAGAAAACATTAAAAAATATCTTCAAAATATTCCAATGATTATTCGAAAAAATGAATCAGAATATTAGGGAAAAAACGTTGAGGAAACGTGGAACATTGAAGTTTTAACACCCTATTAAGATACAGGGATAAATGACTAAGTGACTAAATGATATGAATCATGTCAATATGGTTTTCATTTCTTTTTGATAGCCACGATTATTATAAATCCATATTTTTGAATTGATTTCCTGGAGTAGTGATCAATATGTGTGACCTCTTGAGAAGATTTTCTAGGTTTGTGTGAGTGATGAAAAAATACACTCTGAAAACATGATTTGAAATATGGGGACATTCATTAGTCTGATTATCTATTCAATAACAAAAGTAGTCCCCAGGTAGGGGACCAAGTGTATATGGGGAAGCTATTAGTTTCATGGGTCCCATGACCCAATTAATATGTTATGGTGGTGTGTGTGTACTTTTGGTAGGTCGTTGACGTTACATTAGTTTCATAGGAGGATTGAATCCTTATTTGCGGTTAACTGTATAGGTTGAGATGTAGGTTCCATAATGAGGAAATTATGAAATTTGGGGGGGGGTAATATAAAACTCCATAATGATAAAGGATTAAATTAATAAATTATATTAATAATTTCAACATGGTTTAAATTTCTTTTAAGGATCATAGATGATTAGAACATCATAGCTAAGCATGCTTGGCATTCCTGGAATAAAGTAGTGAACCAGATGGGTGACCTATTGATAATTTCACATGGGTGTGTGTTAGTGAGGAAAAATAACACTCTACGTACATTTAATAACTTGTTGTAACATTCATTTGTTTGTTGATTCATTCGGGTATGTCATTAGGCCACAGGAGGAAGATTATGTGTCTACAGGGCCACTGGTTGTTTTTGGAAGACCATGAACCAACAACCATGATAAAGGGATGTGCCTATAATTTACCCTCGATCTACATAAATTAACATTACAAAACATTTAAGTAATACTTAATACATTACACAAATAGACGTCTAAATACCATACTAGTCTAGTGCCTTTGGAAACATGAAAACATAAACACTTATACATAAGTGAGCTATATTATCCCCCACTAGGTTCTTCTTGACCGTCACCCTTCTTAGAAAAAGTAAATATAATTAATATCTTCATGACATGGGGAAGGAAACAAAAAATATTAGTTATATAAAATGCTTAGTAAGGGTAAACAAGGAAGATATTTAAGAATAATCATGAGCATAAGGGTACGAGAAAATGATCAGGAAAATAAAAGATCATGCCCTGCAAATCAAATTTCATGAATTTGAATCATGTGATAAATATTGAAAAGTCATAAGAAATCATTAATAAGAACATAGATAACATAATACATGAAATAATAGTATATGAATAAGACTTATAATTTTGGTAGACATGTAGGTATATATAAATTATTTCTATAATAGTCATGGCATATCTTCCAAGACTATCTTTGTAGTATTTTTTTACTCCCCATACTATCTTGGTAGTCATGGTTGAATCCTATACCCATCTTTGTAGTCATGGTTCACCCCCATTGCCATATTAGTAGTCAAATTTCAATCCATCCACCATCTTACTAGAAACTGTCCTTCATGTCTATCTCATGATATATAATTCTTTACCTAATTAATTGGAGAAAGACATGGGTCCCTCTCATCTTCTAATGAAATCATACATATGTGTTCCATGAGACTGTAAACATTATTAATAACATAAAAAAATGGGTATCATAAACATGTAATATTATCACAACTTGTGGAAAAGATACAATCTCCATAATCATTTCATCAAATAATAGATTGTGAAAATAAGTGAGTTTCATAGACATATAACTCGTGAACGAGAAAATAATTTCCTAAATATATTACCAAGGAAAGGGAAACTTGTTTCTTGAATGTTATTCCATCAAAACAAAAAAGATTCAGAGATTGAAATTGACAGGAACCTTGGATAATATTCTTAATAAGGAATGAGTAACACCAATGGATGTCATTATCGATGGTAAATTAATTTGAAAGATATTTTAAATACATTTCATGGTGAAAATATATTTTCGTAATTAAAATAACCATTTCTAAAACATAAAATATTTTTGAAAACATTTTACTTTTAAAATATAATTAAAAACATATAAAGGAATATTTAAAACAAATAAAATCTTTTTAGAATCCTAAATCCTTGAAAATTGTCTTCAAATAAAAATTTTAAAACATTTTTTAAAATAAGGTTTTTGTGTAAAACTGATTTTCACTAAAAAAGAGAAATGAGATCAAATTTTCTTAAAACGATTTTCTTAATTACTTCAATTACGAGTGAGTGGAAAAAATGGTACAAATACATGAAGTCATCATGAATATCCCTAGATGAAGAAAATTCATTATTATTATTGATATAAGTATCATAATAATTATTCAATTAAATCATAATCATAAACATGCTTGAAAAATGATGATATCATTTCATTAAACTCTTAACACTTAGTGACGTTGAATCATACAACCCATGTAGGAAAATGAAATTATATTAAGCCTAAAATATCCAGAAAATATGGATTTCTTGATATAAAATTTCAATAGTAGGTATACATACTTCCTAAAATAATGTAGGTGCATAATAAATCATGTGTCCCAAAGAAGTCAAATTGATACGAAATTATTTTTCCAAGTTGAAAACTTTTGAACAATAAAAACCATGAAATAAAGAACATTAAATGGATATATATATACAAATAAATATAAATATAATAATAATATAAAAATATCATGGGTAGTATATACACAACAGAAAAATAAATTAGAGGTTAATAAGAAATATATTTAATTGAAATAAAAAGTGATATGAAATTCCCTTACCATGTCTTTTGGCATTCTTAATACACATAAATTACTCATGTATAATGGTTATATTTTTTTTATAAATTTATAATGGAAGAATTTAAATATATATAATACCATAAGATATTTTATTATGACCTTTTATTACTTGTTTATTAATAATTCCATATTAAAGTAACATTTTGGGTAATAATCTCTTTATTTATCATACGTTTTTTGAATTTTTAGTCTTGATCATCTTACTTAAATCATGTTTTAACTATTTTAAAAATGTAAAAAATTAATTATATATCATATATGTTAAATATATAAACATTTATAATAATATATAAAATATAGACATATGAAATGCAATACATCATTCATTGAGATGGTATGTAATACTTAAGCATGAACGTCATTTCCATTTTCGAGGAATATTGAAAGAAAGAAATTAGATAATATATATGTACACATGTATATAATATCATTATAGTATCATTATTTTTTCATATATATCATATATTTTTTCTTGAACCATCCTTAATAAATTAAAAGTAATGTGTGATTGAATCTCATCACTTTAATGAGGTAGTAGTCCACACTTCCAGAAATGAAGTTATCGTATTTGCACAAAATGTAAAATCATGAAGGTGGGATTTATATAAAAAATAAATAAGTATAAATACATTATAAATATCATATATATCATTTAAATATATATCTTATATCATAATTCTTATCTATAAGAGGTGATAAAAAATGTAAAATGTAAAACATCGTCTCATGTGGTGGGGAAGGTAAAATGAACAACATTGTTTCGTGAGACGGTAGTTCACCGCACACAAGAACTATAAGTTTGTTACCCATTATATGAATGTGTGCGTAAGTGTAGGTTGAAAAATTAACCTAATAACATTACAGTATATTTATGATACTATGTATATTATTTTTGCATTGAATTATTAGAATTTAGGTGGTGGAGAATGAAAATAAAAGAAAGGATATTGCGGAAGGATGTTAGAACTTCTTTGGGTAACTCTTCTTGGTTTACTACAAAGGGATTACTTTGATAGATTTACGAACAAAGTAGCCTTAAAGGAGTAATTTAGGGAATTTAGAAGCTTATTTTTATAGGTTTTGGACAATCTAGAAGGCTCAATGTGGTGTCAGGAAGTGGTGGAGGAGGTTCCATTTTATAAATAAGTTAATGGTAACTTTAGGACACTATTAAATTATTAAATTAATATAAATTAATTTTCAATTAAAAAGGTATTTTTTTTCTTTTTTGGAAGATAATTAGAGGATGGGTCAAAATACTCTCTTCCGCTGAAATTTTGATTTGTTTTGACTATTTTTTTGGCCTTATATTTTTTCTTTAACCCTTATATAACCTCTTTATCACTTACCATGATAATAAATTTTTCACTCTTTAGGGAAAATAAACTTTCTATAAATTGAGAAAACATGCATAAATAGATAATTTATGGAATTATAAACATTATCCCAATAATTTGGGAAGTTTTATATTTTTATGAATTTTCTATCATTTAATAAAATATTAATTATTTTAAAATACCATTAATGTCAATGTTGACACTATTCATTATTAGAAAATTTAAAAATATCATAAAATGATGTGTTATTCAAAATAAATACTCTAACACATCACTTAAATCTAAAATTCACTTATAAAATTCATTTATGACATTAATTTTATCATATTATATTAATTTTAACATTTTTAGTAACACATATTTTATATTTTCGTTAATGAAACACTTATTGAATCATAATTGTGTAAGACATAATGGTAATTATTTATTTCATAAAAAATAAAAAAATTACTATATTAGGGATAATAATTTTAGATTTTAAATGAATATATATAGTTGAATTTATATTCTGTATTACCAAGTATTAAAAATGATATAGTTGTTAAAAATATGAGTATAGTAACATTATTTAATCTAAATTGTGTTAACTATAAATTACTAAAGTTCTTATTCACAATGTCTATAAATTATTTTCATCCTATTAGAATATAAATATAATACTGATTACAACTTTTTATTTATTTTTTTGAAATTCAATGAACTTAATAGGAAAAATTATGTTTAATTCTAATATCATAGTCATCACAAGAAAATTTGTTTTTATTGTGAGAATGTTCAAAAGTTCATTAAAAATTTATATCTAAATTCAATATAAATATATTCCAATGATATAAACTTGATTTATAGATGTATAATTCATCTAATGTGACTTTATAAAATATTATAATATAATTTTACTATAAAAATAAAATAGATTAAAATTGAGTATTTTTTACTGTTCATCTAAAAATGTTGTTTGTCATAAAAATATAAAAAATTAACCCAAAGATAATTTCAACATGATGAATTAAAAAATGACCTGTATTTTTTCAAATTCAATTTCTTAAAGTGTCTAAAATTAAATTTATTCTTTTTCATTGAAGGACATGAAAAGCATGTCAATAGAGAAAATAGTATTTTTTGACACAAAAATACATTACAAAAAATTACATTTTTCATTTTCATTGTGTTTTATTTATATAAAAGAATTATAAATAATATTTTAAAAGTAATTATTACTATTAATATTTATATTATTAAAAACTATGTTATAATTATCCTCGTTAAATAATTATAAGAATAAAATGGTGTTTTGTAGAAAAACAGTGTTGTGTGTGACGCATGCGAAGTTATTGTTTTTTGCAGGGCTTGCCAAGTTGGAGTTTCATGTAGAGGAAGATAAGTCCGTGTTGTTTGTAAGGAATATATGAGTTATTTAAATGAAATATATAAATGAAAAATATTTTATTTTGAAAAATGTTCATAAAAACTTCGGGTGTTACATTCTACCACTACCCCCCCCCCCCCCGTGAAATGAATTTCCCCCTTGAAATTTATTGGGTTATCAAAGGTTAAATTCTAGAAACATCCTTCAATGAAAACCAATATCATAAACAATACTAAAAATTAATTTTAAAAAGTATTTTTAGAAACATAATGTTTACCCAAAGTATCTCATAAATGGTTTTCCTCATATGATAACATAGATGGGATGTAAAAATATTGACATGGAAGAGAAATATAACTATAATCTTCTAATGTAGAGTGATAGAGAAAATAATCTGGATAAAGTTAACAATCAATAATTCCTAAATATGAATTGATCTAAGGGACCATTTGATTCATCAAAAAATAATGTACTAGGATAACATTTTTTTTCATGATCATCTCCATAGAGTTGAGAAATTTTCATGAGAAGAAATGAAAACATTATTTCATGAAAACTTCACTCATTGTTGTTCCTTGATAAATTTCCTCTTCATCTCTAATTCCAATAAATGATGATGAATTTTTCAATCTTGAAGCATTATCATATCATGAGATATGTAAATTAAATTATACTTAATTATTTATATAGTTATCATAAAAAAAATATTTTCACAAGTTATCAAGTATGCAGAAATCACCCGATGGTGATATAATACTTCAATATCATAAAAATCATCTGAATTTTTTCATAGAATTTCAATAAAAAAGTTACAAGACTTATGAAATTAGAAAATCCCAAAAATTATAATTGATTTTACTAAATCAATATAAAATTTATCTCCCATGTAACATATGGTATATCTTGGTTGTCACATTCCTAACATGTGAATACCTATATTATTTATTCTGTTTAATCATGTTGATGACCATAATTACCATAATTCCTTTTTGAAAACATGAGTTTTCCCTTATTCCAATGTATATTGGATATGTTACTTAATTCCAAAAAGTTGTAAACTTCATCCATGATAACATAAACCAATTTTCAAAAAATTCTTAATCTGTTCCAAGAAATCAGTAAACTCCAACTTAATTATTTGTAACCAATATATCTTTATCAAAATATTTTTATATAAACATCATGTCCATATCAAGGGTTATATTTACCTTAATCACATGTTTTCAAAAACATATAACCTTATTACCACAATCACTTTTAATATTTACCAGTACCATTCAACATATGATCTTAACTCTCTATGAAAAAACTACAGTGGACCAATACATAGTTGTTTCATTATTCCATAATACCATAAAAGTACTTATATAACTTTATTCTTGAATTCCATTACATAAATACTAAACAATTATACAACTTCATTATCATACTTTACATATCCATTAGTAAACGCATGACATTTTCCTTTGTCATTATCTTTAAGAGTATGTTGATGTTGATCATCATCGTTAACCCATTGATTTTGTAATTGACTATCATAATGAAAATTTTCCTTACACCTGAGTAATTGAAGTTTGGGGGATTATTCTATGTAGCATTTTCTCTATTCACATCATTAGATAACTTTTTCCCATTACTTTAGTAGTAAAATATTTGATGACCTTCTCTTCGATACTTATAATTTGTTATAACCCTTAGAAAATTTTCTCAACGCTTCTTCCCACACTTAGAGAATAAAGGAAAGATCATATTCTTTTCCCCTTGGGTTTTATATTTCCATTTAAACTCCATCCTTATTATCTTATTAAAACCATTAGATTGGAATGAAACTAAAACCTCCATTTCAATAGTTATTTCACAAAGAATTATCTCTTCATATCTACTAAGGTATCTTATATCTAACTCAATTATGAGGCTAGATATTCAACTATATAAGAAAATTTGAACTTTACTTCCAGGTTGGATGATAATTATTGAATCATACCTCTCATGGAATTTAAAATTTGCATTATAGGTACCAATAGATTCAACATCCTATGTCTTAAGCTCAATAAACTCTTTTTTCATCTTCTTTAATAGAATACCAGAAAAGTACTAACTGAAAAATGTCTCCTTACACTCTTCCCATTCAAGAGATTCAATTTTTTATTATTCCCTTATGTTGTTAATAAGAGTACACCAATGATCATATTCTCCTACCAAACGATAAATTGTAAAAGTACATTTCCATGTTATAAACACTGAAGGATATAAAATATCTTTTTAGTGGTACTGATCAATTGTTCAGAAATATGTGGATCAGAATACCGATTGAAAGAAGGTGGGTGTTCCCTCATGAAGGACTCAACAAAAAGTTCATCCCTCCTCTTATCATTTATAATTCTAGCATGATTCGTAGATTGAGGGGTTTTCATTCCATATCCCATAAAATATGGTTTTTAGGAGGAAAATAGTTTCATGACCCATTTCATTCATCATTAAAACAGTTCCTTCAGGTTCCAGCATTTGAATTAAAATAAAAAAATGTTCTACGAAAAAGTCATCAAAATGAGGAGCTACATAATCATGAAAAGTCACTTATATAATATCTAAATTATGACACCATACTTAATCTAAGACACCTTAGGTGTATCCAATGTTATCTATAGCCACCATATATTAAAATACTTAAGGATGGTTCATGAAGAGTTTATGATGTCCCAAAGCCTATCCCTTAGGATTTTCAAATTAAGAGTGCAACAAGGCCCATTGTCATATACCAGGTTATTATGAGTCTGGCCCGTTGAACCCTATCTGATTTGTTTCTCCTAGTTATATTTTTTGTTGAAGACACATCCACTTTTAGTATCTATATATGGTTATATTCCTAGTAAACCACTAATTTTAAACTTTTCCAGGATTCCAACATATTTTTGTACACTTTTCCTTATCCTTAGTCTTCTCCATAGACATGAAATTATGTTTCTAACAAAGTTTTTCTCATCCAATATTCCATAGTTTAATTAAAATTTTTATATATCCTACTATAATGAACCTCTATTTTAATACATTGTCATTATGTTATTTTGGTTGAATTCTTCATACATTACAGAAACATAGGCCCAAAGACCATACTAGTATAGTACCTATGGAATCATAGAAACATAAACACTATTACATAAGTGAGATACATTATTTCCCACGTGGTTCTTCTTTACAAACAACCCTCTTAGACACATAAAACCTAATACATGTTTTCATAACCCAGGGAAGGAAACATAAAATTGGGTGAGCTCATATGCTCAGTAAGGGTAAAACAAGGAGATATGTAAGAATAATCATGGGCATAAGGGTATGATAACATGATCATGAAAATATAATATCATAACCTATACACCAATTATTATAAACATGAATAATAGGATGATGATTGGTAGTTTATAAGACATGAATAATAAGGAAATAAAAAAACCATGAAAGAATAACATAGTAATAAGACATAGAATTGTCGAAAACACCTAAGCATATAAAAATTATTTCAATAGTGTTATTGGGATCACATATATGGCTCTCTTATTACTATTGGTTCACTCCCCAAACCATCTTGGTAGTTATGGTTTACTACCATAATCATCTTGGTAGTAATGGTTCACTCCCATAACTATCATAGAAGTCAAGGTTCACTCCTAAATCCATCTTAATGGACATGGCCCATTATGTATAACTCATGATCCAATTCATTGGAGGGAGATATAGGTATAACCCATCTCATAGTGAAATCTTACATACATGTGGCATAGGATCATAAAACAATTATTCCCCAAATAACCCATGAAATGAAATGGGTGTCATAAACATGAAATCTTATACTAATATTTGGAAAAGATATATGCTTCATAATCATTTAACTATATCAAAACCTATGAAAATAAGAACGTTTCATATAATTATAACATGTGAAAGAGATATTTATTTCATAAATATATAACTCGTGAAAGAGAAACATGTTTCAGGAATGTTATGATATAGGAAAATAAACCATTCAGATAAAGAAATTGAGTGGAAACATTGATCATATTCCCAATAAGGAATGAGTAAGACCAATGGATTTCATATTATAATGGAAATAATTTTTAAAGATCTTTTCAAAACATTTCTTGATTAAACTATAATTCATTCCATGAAAAATGATTTTTAAAACATAAAACAATTTTAAAAACCTTTTCCTTTCAAAATAAATTTTAAAAAAATATAATGTGATATTCAAAAACCCATACAATATTTTAAATAAATATCCCTTTAAAATGTGCCTAAAATAAAATCATAAATTTTTTTTTTTGAAAATATGGGTTTTTTAATAAATCTTATTTTCAACTGAAAAAGATAAATGAGATCAAATTTTATTAAAATAATTTTATTAATTAATTACAATACCAAAGAGTGGAAAAAATGGTACCAATATAAAATACATCATGAATAACTAGAGGAAATGAAAATCCATCAGTATTATTTAGATATAGATCATAATATTTCATTACTAAAAGCATACTCATAAAAAATCGTGATAAAAAATGAGACCGTTTCAGTAAACTCTTACCACGTGGTAAAATTGAGTCATACTACACATGTAAGAAATTGAAAATAAATGGATAATGAAATATCATTAAAAAAATTGTATTCATGATATATAAATTCCATTGGAATCATATACACATTCTAAAAGAATATAGGTTCATAACAAAATATGTGTTTCAATGAAGGAAAATTTAGGCAAAATTACTTTATCGATTTAGTAACTTCAGAACCATTAAAGGTATGAAATAAACATCAGAAAATGGATATGTAAATTACCATAAATTTAATTATGAGGATCATAAAATACAATCATGGAAAGTATATATAACACACACGATAAATGAGTGGTTAATAAGGCATGTATCTCATGGAAACGAAACATGATATGAAATTCCCTTACCTAATGTCATGAATTTTGTTGTACACTTACAATCCAACTATATATTATGTATAGGTTTATTATAAATTTATCAAATAACCATATAAATATATATAATACCATATATGGTTTTATTATGACCTTTTATTAAATTCTTATTAACAATTACATGTTAAAGTAATGTTTTGGGTAATAAACTATTTGTTTATCATACATGTTTTGACTTGTCATTAATGATCATCTTACTTAAATAATTATATAATTATTTATAGAATGTATAAAAATGACTTATATAATATATATTCTATATATAATATTTTTTATAATCTATAAATAATATATATATGAAATTGAATACACTGTTCAGGGAGACGGTAGGTCGTACATACGCATGAACATTTTTTTTATTTTTTGTGGCCTATAGAGATAATTAAAGTAAATAAAATATATGTATATTTGAATATAATATCATTATAGTATAATTATTATTTTAAATATGTCCTATAAGTTTACTAAACCCATCATTAGTACATTCAATTTATAATGTGAACGAATAACATCATTTTGAGGAGACGGTAGTCCACACTTCCACAAACGGAGTAATCATATTTACAAAAAATGGAAGTTATGGAGGTAGACTTTATATAATAAATTAATAAGTATAAATACATCATAAATATCAAATATATCATATATAAATAGAGTTTCCATCATAATTCCTTTCTATATTAGGTGGTAAAGTTAAAACGAACAATATTGTTATGTGGGGCAATAGTTCACCGTACACAAGAATGATAAGTTATTTACATATTAGATAGAGGTGTGTGTACGTGTAGGTTGAAAAATTAACATAAAAACATATAATTATATTTAGGATACTTAATATATTATATTATCATTGAATAATAATAATTGAGTTTGTGGATAAATAAAACAAAACAAAGGAGCTTAAGGATGGATGTTACCTCTACAATGGGTAGCTCCTTTTGGTTTGCACCAATGGGATTCCTTGGATGGATTTTTGCCCAAATAGATACATCAAAGAGTAAGGGAGGGTTTTTGGGAACTTATTTGGACTGTGTATGGATGATATAGATGGTTCAATGTGATGTGATGAAATAAGGGTGGAGGTTCCCTTTTATAATTGAGGCAAAAGAAACATTAAGAAACTATTAAAATATTAAATTAAAATAAATAGATTTTCTGTTATTGTGGATAAATTTTTATTTATTTATAATAGAAGATGATTATGGGTCTAAATACTCGGATACAATGAAAATTAAATATGTTTTGTCTATTTTTTAATCATTATATTTTAACATTAATGCTTATTTATCATATCTAACTCGTACTATGATAACATGTGTTTTTACTCTTTAAGAGTTAATATAGTTACAATAAAATTATGAAAGAACAATAAATTGATAATTTGTGAAATTTTTAACATTATACTATTTTTTGGAATAATTTTATATTTTTATGAATTTTATATCATTTAATAGAATATTAATTATTTTAAAATATCATTAATATCTCTTTTGACACTATTAATTATTTGATTTATAAAAAATAGCATAACAACTTGATATATTATAAAAAAATACTTTAACACATCAATAACATGTCAAAGTAATCAATAAAACTATTTTATGACATTAATTATTTTAAATTATATTTATTTAAATATTTTTTTAAAAATTATTTTATATTTCCATTAATTAAATAATTACTGCATCATTTTGTAAGCCATAATGGTAATTATTTATTTTATAAAAATTGAAAATCAATTACCATGTTGAATATAATAAATTTATATTTCTAATGAATATTTGTAGTCGAATTTATATTTTGTATAACTCTATATTAAAATTTATATATTTATTAAAAATATTATTGTGACATTTTTAACTTTTCATTAAATAAAATATAATAAATGTCTTAATCTCATCCTAGTAGCTTAAAAATGTTATAATATCAGAAAAATGATTTTTGTAGGAAAAACACTCATATAATGAAATCAGGTTAAGTTTTAGGGTAAGTTTATAATATTTATAATATTATTTTTTTCCTTTAATTATCTGATTTAACCATAACATGGTAAATAAAAATTTACATATTTACTATTCATAATGTCAAAAAATTAATTCAATCCTATGAGATTATAAATATCATTATAATTACACATATTTAATTATTTTTTTTCTAAATTCAATTCAAATATGTGAAAAAATTATGTTAAATGCTAATCTTGTAGACATGGAGAGAAAGCTTGTTTTTAATGTGAGAATGTTCAAAATTCCAATAAGTATTTATATCAATATTCAATATAAAGAGATTAAAATGACCTAAATTAGATTAATATATATATTTTTGATCTAATTTTATTCTAATATAGACTTAAAATATAATTTTACTACATAAATAATTTAGACAAAAAAGCATTTTTGAATTAAAATTCATCATTTTTAGTGTTTATCCAAAAAAAAATGTATCTTAGAAAAATCAAAAAATAGATCACTCTAAAATAATTATGACCTTCAGAAATAAAAAATGAATTTTATTTTATCAAATTTAATTTTAAAAAATTTCTAAAATTATTTTTTTTAAATTTAACATAATGACATGAAGAGGAGTTCATTTGAGAAAATAGTATTTTAAAAAATATAAAGACATTACAAGAAATTGTATTTTTCCTTATCATTTTGTTTTATTTATATAATACTATTTTAAATAATATTTAAAATGTATTTATTAGTACTCATATTACTATGTTTAATGGATTTGTTATAATTATACCATTTAAATGATTATAATAATAAAATGACATTTCAATGAAAATCAGTGTTGCATGTAACACATGCAATGTTAGTGTTGCATATAGAACATGAAAATTCATTGTTTTATATAGAGAAAACCATTTCAGTTTCATGTGTAACAAATTTTTTACTTTTTGTAATGAAAAAAATCAATTAAAACTAATTTATTCTAAAAAAGGTTTATAAAAACTTGTGGTGTTACAATGTATCTATTGTTAGTGTGTCCCAATTATTATACAAGGTTATATCAAGCTGACCAGTCTTAATGTTTTGGGATCACTCTTTAAATCTATATCATTTTTACAAATTCTAAGAACAAAAATTCAATAAATTTTTTCATCTGTCCATTTTTAATTTTAGTTTTTGTCATAATTTTATGAAAATTTACAATGGATTCAAACATATATATTATTATATATATTTACAAGTGCATATACATATGCATATATTTCATTAAGAGGCAACTAAATAGTATAAAACTCTCAATTTATATAATAAAAAATATATAAGGATGTTGACAGAGAATAATTAATGCATGGATAAAAAATAATTTACCCTTAAGAAACATACTTGGCAAATAAATAAAATTATTATCACATGAAATTATAATTTTAATATTAATAAATAATTTTTTGAAAATATTTTCATATAAATTGAGGAATAAAAACCTAAAATAATAATTTTCATAGTGTTAACCCCTTTTAATGGTTCTTTATATATAAAATAAATGATTAATCATTATGCTAAAACATTAGATGGTTGGGTGGTTCCTGGAGGTCCAAGACCAGATCACCTTGTTAAGGCGGTGTGTTTGTGTTATTAGTGGGTTCCAATTACTATAAAAGCCTGTATAGAGCTAACCTATATTAAAGGTTTGGGTTCACTCCAAAAATCATTATCATGATTAAAATGTTTATATGAAAAATTATAATAATAAATTTTGAGCTTTCCAGATGATATAATAAAAATCATACATGGATGTTGAATGAGAATTATTAAATCCTGACCATATAATATTTTATATGTAAAAAATATTCATGGTAATTAAATAAAATTATTATCACATTAAATGATATATTTAAAATTACTAGATTTTTTTATGAAACTAATTTCACTTAAATTGATGAATAAAAACATAAAATAATAAATTATATATAGTTAACACCTTATAAATATTGATTTGAATTAAAAAAAATGATTAAATATTTTAAAACATAAGAGGGTGTGGAGGATAATTTTAAAATAGTAATAATAATATTTTTCCCCATACAGAAGGGTTTTGTAAAATTCTAAATCATCAAACTTTAAAAACATATTACCCCTTAAATAAACTGTATTACAATCTATTATAGTTCTTATTATTGACTGAAAATACATAAGGAAATTATCTCGTTCACTCACAATTCATATTTGAAATCATAAAACATATATATTTTTGGATGAAGCTTTATTAGGATTTATTATGCAAAGTACACAAGGAGGATGGTTTTTATACTGAAAATTCAAAGTGAAATATAATTATAATATTAATTATTTTTTAATAATTATTATTTTTTAAAAATTATTTTAGGAGACCCTCAAATAGTGATGATATTGTCTTGTTGTAAATCTTTCCAATATGAAAAATGGCCTTTTGTTTTTATTCTTTTTCCCCTTTTCCCATGTTTCATACCCGTTAAGAAATATATATATACAACATATATAACATATATAACTTACATACATATACATATATATATATATATATATATATAATATTTATAACAATTATATTTTAACAATTATATTTTACAATATTTATATATATATATAACATATATATTGGACATATTGTGTATAACAACCCTGGTCTTTATTTCACACTTAAACACATTTTTCTACATAAACTTTTTATTGGATAAAACATAGAAGATCGAGATGTATGGTGTCTTTGGGGATAAGGAACATTACATAACATATTAAAACATGAAATACACATCTTTATTGAAAACTTATTTTACATGACCACACACATTCCTTCGTACTTAGCAATGCATGGGATAACCTGAGGACATGCATAAGAAAAGGGTGAGATATAAATACCCGAGAGGGAGTATAAAATTAATAACATGAAGGATACAATACATGTTAGGAAATAGTAATATCAATTGAGCATAAGAGAAACATGAACATAAATGAACGATATAGCATGATTATCAAAACATGGAAATATGGCAACAATATTTAACCTAATATTATCATGAGCCAATGATCATTGCACGTAGAGCGTGATTAAACCCTCATTTAACTTGAATTAGCATGAGTAAACCCTCATTTCACTTGATGTATCATGATACTATTCTTTATCCAATGCATTGAAGCGCTATCAGGGTTCACCCTTCTTAATCATTTCATTTCATGCATAATTTTTCCTCATAGATCATAAAACATCGATTCATTAAACATATTCATTTATTCCATGATAATGGAAGGTGTAATTCATACATGAGACTATAATAATCAATAAGTAAATGAACATAATGATGAATACCCTTGATAGTGAAATGAACATGGTATTCACTATTCAAAGACTTTGGCTTGGAGAATCATGGTGCAATCTCAGCAGCATAATGGCGTGACATAAGGATTCATAAAAATAGTTGATGATAGAGAAAGGTTATATCATCATATGTACATGAAATGGATAGTAAGGGTGTAATATATATACATGTCCCAACATAGGTAATGGAATTGAGATGCATAATATAAAATAATTTCTTGAATGTAAATTAGAAGGGAGAAATTCCTTACCGAATTTTAGCATGGTAACAGGTGTACATGGGAATTATTAATAAGAGATAAAAAGGTATATCATCATTAAAACATAAGGATGTAGGTATGGTGGAGGTTCTAAATCATACCCCAACATTTTTAATTGAAATATAATGGAATAACAATATTGTTGGTGCCAAAATATTACACGCAAAGAAGGGCCGGAAAAGAAGACCCATGCACTGCCTCGTAAAGCGCTGACGCGAAGCACCCCCCGGCCATCGCGACCACCGCGAAGCACAGGAGGTGGTAACGCTCCGCGAATGAGCTAACATTCATGAGCCCGCCGTGAAGACCATGAGGTGGTAACGTTCCACGAACGCCCTGACATTCGCAAGCTCACCACGAAGCATAGGAGGCGGAAGGCTCCGTGAATTCCCTGACATTCGCAAGCCCACCACGAAGACCCGGAGGTGGTATCCCTCTACATTCTCCCTGACATTCGCGAGCCCACCGCGAAGACCGTGAGGTGGTAATGCTCCGCAAACGCCCTGACGTTAGCAATCCCACCGCGAAGCACCCCCCGCCCCTTCGCACCGTGTGAGTTCTACTTCGCGGCTCCCATTGCCTATAAATACTGGGTTCCCCCTGAGCCCAGAGGGCGGACAATCCGTCCTTTCAGATTCTCAGCTCCTGAATTGCGAAGCACCCTTCGCCCCTGGGAATCATGATCTCTGCGAGGTACTTCTACTTCACGAGATGTCTTCTCCTTGTCTCATCTTGATCCCCTCTTCTGAGAGGGATTCCCTTCACGAAGCCTAAGGGAATTCTCAAAGGAAGGGGAATCCCAAGGGAACCCGGGGAGTCGTGGAGCATTTATGCTTCGTGAAACCCCCATCCTGTACTAGTAATCCACATTCCAAGGCAGGGTCGTTGTACATCGCAAAGCACACTGCTCCTCAGCACCTTTCTTCGCATGGCCCCTCTACTTTGCGAGGCAGAGATCCACGAATACTATTCCACTTCGTGAAGCACCTCCCATTCACTCCCATTCCCCATGCTAAGGCCGAGTCACACTACTTCGCGAAGCATACTCCTTTTCTTGGCAATTACTCTTCCTGTGTGACCCTCCAGGTTTACACGATGTGATTTCAAAATCCCATGGACAACACCACTCATAGCGTTTCTTCGCCTAATGCTTCTTAGCATAGGCATGCTAACGGCTATTGCTTCTTCTCAGATCCACGCTAACATGGACCCCTCGATGGTTCGCTCCGCGACCCCCCTTTACCATGGCCTTTCCAGTACCTTCCCTCCCCCAAGGAACAGAGGGTACCGGTTATGTAAGTCATAGGGGTGTAGACCAAACCCACCTCGTCCGAGCTGTAGGACGTTAAATTTCCAAACACCTTGTCCTCAACACATGACGTTAAACTGTGATCCGACCCCGTGCCACGCACGCAGGGTCCCCCCTAGCTCGGACATTTATTATTCCACTCGTCTCCACAGAGACGGGGTCACCCCCTCCACAAGGGATGATATCCTCCTTCTCGAAGTAGCGTATGTCCATGGGAGAAGGGAAACCACCCCGGTATAATCCCCAAGCCTCTCTTGCGGAAGGTAGAACCCATGCACCTCCACACTTCCCCACTGCCAAGGCCAGTGGAGGGAGTGATAGGGAACGAGGTACCTTCCATCTTTGGTCCCAAATCCCTCTTCCGCCATGCTTTGTCGCACTTAGGGCCTCTATCCTGGAGTAAGTCTCAGCACCATGGGCCACCCAACGCGTAAGCCCCTCTTCGTTTCTCACGGACGCACCCTTCGCGACGTGATCGTCAGGTCTGTGCAGCCTCTTGTTTCTCACACCGAGCACGACTCACGTGGGATTAGAGTAAGCATTGGCCATGACAACACCCCGTCCAGCATGACATTAAACTGTGTGCCATCCAACATGATGTTAAATTGTATCCCCCCATCTGGCATGACGTTAAACTGCACATCCATTTGAACTACGAGGTCTTTGATCCATGAAAAGGCATGATACATAGAAAGCCTCCATGAGGTTCAAGCCCACCATCCATCATTTCTTCACGTCAGGTTACACCCTTGTCAAGCATGATGTTAAACTGAAATTCCAGTCCGATGGAAAGCCATTGTGACCAAACCGAACTACGAGGACTTTGATCCATGTCAAGGCACGATACGTAGGAAGCCTCCTTGAGGTTCAATCCCACCTCCCATCGGACCAAGGTCCCTTCTTCACGTCGGTTCACCAACACCCACCACCGTGGACCCCCGGGTTCACATTCACATCGGTTCTTCGATGAAGCCCCTTTGAACTATGAGGTCTTTGATCCATGTCAAGGCCTGGTACATAGGAAGCCTACCAGAGGTTCAAGCCCCCCACCTATTGGTCACTCCGACCTTCTTCACGTCAGGTAACCAGCACCTGGGCAGCCTAGTATGTACGCCCCGCACCATCTAGACCAAGGTCCTCACTCGTGCTGGTTCACCGACACACCATTTGACCTACGAGGTCTTTGATCCATGTCAAGGCATGGTATGTAGGAAGCCTCCATAAGGTTCAAGCCCATCACCTGGTCGTTTCGACCCCATTGACGTCGATTCACCCCCGTCCCGCATGACGTTATACTGTATTCCACATTCCACCTGAAATATGAGGACTTTGATCCATGTCAAGGCATGGTACGTAGGAAACCTCATGAGGTTCAAGTCCACCATAGGTGGAACCCCAGGTTCACCTTCATGTCGGCTCGCCAGCACTATCCTGAACTACACGGACTTTGATTCCCTGCCACTGGGATACGTAGGAGGTCTCTTCGAGGCTCATGCCCAACCCCACTGTCTCCCTTGCGATAGTCCCATCTCAATCCCCCTCCGCTTCATCCATCCATCCATCATCCACCCTGATTCTCACCCGGACCGCCATATCCCAGCGAAATCATGCTATTCCACTCATCTTCACAACATTGAGGAAGGCACCCACGGGTTGGCCCTGATATCGGCATCCCTCCAAGGGAAATTCATCACTCTGATCCACTCCACCTAGTGTTTTGATCAGGCCTATCCGTCTTCGCTGGACGTTAAACTCGCAACCTACCTCATGATAAACATGAGATGCCTGAGGAGATCCTCAGATGGCATGCCCATGGCATAACTGTCTCCGCTGGACGTTAAACCTACGGCATACCCTGTTTCAAACATAGGAAGCTGAGGAAAAACTCAAATATATGCCTATGGCATATAATTCCCCGCGCTCGATGTGGGATGCCTCGGGCTTCCACGCCCTCGAGAAGCCCTATGACAAGGGACAAAAGACAGACACGCCAGTTCCCCAGCATTCAGACATGCTACTGATGCCTCGACATGACTACTCCCCCAACTGAAGTTTGCTTCCCTGACCGGACCCTTTGGAACGTCCGGATAGAAGCAGTGTAATTAATCGGCGTCCATGGAAACATGGCACTGGGAAGAGTTTCACGAACAATGTATTAAATCTATGAGGGAGACCCGGACTAGGTGACGAGTTCCGAGGAGGAATCCAAAGAAGGAAGAACCAAAATCCCATCATCCCAGTTTCTATCAAGGAGAAGACATCCCTGAATAAGGAACGGATGCCCCCCTCCCTTGGAAAGTAGGAATGCGGGGCAACATCCGCGCGTCCTCCTCCTCCCATAGACGGATGCGCGTGCCCCGTCGAAAGTGTCGGAAACAAAAATGGTGAACCAGACATAAAATTATTCTCCTCAATGTGGATATTAGTAACATTCGAGACACCAGTAGATTAACGTGTCACCGGATCAAGATATCCGGAACAGGGTCCCACCACGAAAATAGTGGGCCTGTTGTGAAACTCATCGGAATATGGGGTAGTAGAACATGGGAATTTTGTTCTGCAATGTGTTGTCATGGATCCTTCTTATAGACGTGGAGAATGGAATGACGTTGGGGCACTGGTTGTCAATCTTTTTCCTCGCAATGTTGATGATTTGATCTCTCTGTTTCCCAGGAACCAGGTTGCTGCTATGGAGACACGATCACTGCCCGCTCGCCTAGGCAGGGGCATGGGAAATACCTGGACAGCTGCCCTGCATGGCTCCACTGCCGCTACGATGACCTCTACATCTGTGAATATGGGGCGCCCATGTCCCCTCTCCCCATCAGAGATCATCCAGCGAAAAGTGATCAACATCCTTGTGCGTAGGTACGAGGAGAAAGGGGTCATCCCAACTCGGGATATGTCCCACCTGGACCTGGAGGAATCCAGGCCCCATCGTCAACGTCACCCTCAAAGGCCATGCTGGGAGCCTTTGTTCCCCACCCCAACGTTCAATCGTTTCATGAGCCTGTCCCCGGAACGCCTCGACGACTCCTCACCTTATGCTGATGAGGCAGGTGATGTCTGGCTTGGCCCACTCAGAGTCCCAGTCCAGGGGCTCTAGGAAAGGTCTCCCATCCGGATGCGTCAGCACCGCCGACCGACTTCCCCAGAAGAGCAGGTAGGCCATGCCCCTACACCACCTGCGCCAGCCCGTCTAACCCGGCGTCAGCGTCGGGCCCGAGCGGAGGAAGCTCGTCAAGGGGCGTCGACGTTAACAACTACTGTGGCCCGATCCACCGCCGATGTGCATCATAGAGTCCCTACACACACTGAGCGGGGGCACTACTTCACTCGACCAGGACCGAAGCTCCAACCGCCCCAGGGGCAGGTCGGGTTGGCCCTCGGGGTTGAAGGCATGAGTGGTGATCACCCCGAACCAATTCGCGGTAATGTCACCCCGTACGGAGGGCCTCCCCGTACCACTATTCCATAGAGCATGGTCCTTCCCCGCTCCAAAGCTCGTCACGGAGGTATGCCTCGCGCTACCCCCATCTCGAAGGAAGACCTGCCCCGCGACAGTGACACGCGGTGCCGAAACCTCTCTTGCGCCCACCATACAGGGTATAGAGTCCCTCCTCCTGCCTCGACCGTCAACGCGAAGGTACTACCCATCTGGTCCCTCTCCAACATGGGGGTCCTCCCTACGTCCTCTCTACAACTGGCGAAGGTCCTCCTCGCCCCGGCAACTCAAAGAGTGAAGGTCAGCCTCGCTCCACCCGCACCAACCATGGAGGTCCTCCCCATGATCCTGATGGTTCCAACAGAGGTTCCTCCCACATGGGTGTTGTCCATGGAGGCCCTCCCCATGTACCCTTCGACATTTTCCCTAGTTCCCCTCACACCCAGGTTATCTCAAGAGGGTACCCTCTCCGCCATGGAGTCAGCACCGCCCTGGGACCACATGTTGAGGATCAACCTTTTCCCAAAAAGCCATCTAGGGGTAGGAGAGCGGGTTGTCGCCGCCACAAGAAGAGTCCTGGGATGGCCCGGGTGGAGATCAAACCTGCCCGTTTCTCATATTCTGAAGTGGAATGCGACTCCGCGATGGAGCCTTCTCCTTGATCCTCCGTGTCAAAGACTGGGGCAGGAACCAGGCGCGTCAGCCTCATACTCCCAGAATGCGAGGTCCACCGGATTCCTTCCTCCCTCCGCAGGTATATCTAGGAGGAAGAAATTGTGGAAATTCCGCAGGTCACGACCGCGTAATCACCACCTTCATCACCAGAAGCACCCTCTACCTCTACTAGAGATCACAGAGATCTATTTTGGGGACCAATGATGGTAGAGAAATGACATGACCAATCGCTGGCAACCCAAATTGTGGTGCCAGAAGCTGTGGCTATCAGCCCTTCGTATCGTGATATCGTGGTCAGGTCACCTCATTCTTTAGAGGATGGCCTGGAATTTGGCGGCCAGTCAGCTCGTTCGCCGAATTCTCCACCGCCAAGTTTACCGTCCCAGCGGTCCGCCTCGGTACCGCTACCGATCCCTTAGCCGACTCAGGTTGATGAGTGGGGAAATACAAGGCCAGACCTCAATTCCGAACCTAGGATCTTCTGGAGCATCCTCACAGCGGATCACTTCCCGGAGAAGTTCTGGCCGACGGCAGCACCGAACTTTTGCGCACCAGAGTCCCTTACCCCGATGGAAGTGGGGTGCTTCCGCCGAACCCTATGGGTGATGCACTTCCTCCTTCGTTACGAGCAGGTGATGTACCGTAGAAGTTGAGAGAACTTTGAAGAAATCGGAGAGCATTGTCGCCTGATCGATTTGGCCGCACTCCCTGTGGCCCAGCACACTGAGTCACCAGGCCGTCAGAGAACCCTTCAACGGAAATGCGTTCAGAGTTTCAAAGTACTCCACAGAGACATCAGGGAAGCTACCCCCATGTGCAAGTCTGTGGCTGGGGACACTATGCCGCTCTCCTCTTCATCCCTATCCGATGACAACCCGATTTTTTATGCGACATTGAGGACATTCCCTCAAGAGGGGTTGCGGTCCACATGGTGGATGTGGTGGGCAAGGAAGACGAGCTTGAATTTCTCGATAGAGACTTCCCCCCCCCCCCCCTGAGGGCGTACCGCCACTGCTGGACCCATCAGGGAGGGTTACCCCGTCAGTAGAGGAACCTTCTAGGCCTCCCTGTACCCACCGAGTCACTGGTACTCAGTCGAAATTCCGATAAGGGTAAGGAGCACGTTAGAACTGTCAAGAACTACGACCCATCCGCCTCTGTACAGAAGAAGGACAAAGATCTCGAGAAGGCCGTGTTATGCCAGAAGCTTGCTGAGCAGATGAGGCTGGTTGACGAACTCCAGGCCGAGCGTGCTGCAGAGCAGCTACCCGACAATGGTAATCCCAAGCCGGGGCAGTAGGGGCAGGAACAATTCCCCCCTGTGAGATGCCTCTGGGAAACCCTGATCATGCTACTTCCGCAGACAGGGCAGAAGCCGGAACTTACGGCAAGAGGGCATGACATGTCTCACCAAACCCTCCTCAACGACGGGGCAATCTGAGGAATCCAGCCCGGGTTCCCCCAGCCACCCCGCAGGCCGTTACGCCAGTCGCTCCACAAGCTGCTGAAGCCATCTACCGTGTCGAAGAACCTGGCAACGCCCTTGTGATTAGGGATCCCCGTCAAGATAGGGACCTCCACCCAGATGATCTTATAACGGCACTCATCGCCTGCCTCGAAGTGTTGGAAACGCGGAAGGTGGTGGTCCCATCAGATGGCAAGACATATCCCGCTTGGGTGGATGATAGGCCCGCACCCTCGGGTTTTGGGAACCCCACTTTCTCTCCCTTCAACGGGACAGGGGACCCGCCGTAGAATTAGGCCTAATTTTCTTCCAGGTGTGGCCCCATGCTGGGGACTCTGGCCCAGCAAGAAGTCACCAAGATCCGATGTTCCATGCTGACATTGGAGGGCCCCACATTCGTCTGGTACATGCAGCTCCCCATCGGATCGGTGACCGGTTGGGAGGATCTTCGACGGCAGTTCCTATACCAGTTTAGCTCCACCATGCGAAGGACCAACATCGAAGACCTCTTCAAGTGCAAGAAAAGGCCTGATGAGCGAGTCACAGACTTCATCACCCGGTGTAAGGGACTTACATACTCCCTCGACATGCCACTGACTCAGGAGAAATTACTGACAATGTGTGTAGGGAACATTAAAACGGAGCTAGTTCCTTCCCGGATCACCCAGAACTACCCTGGAGGGTTCCGAGATTTCTCATATAAGGCTCATCGCCTCGAGGTGGCTCTGCAATAGGCTAGTTAGGCACGTTTTCCACCCCCTTTAATCCCAGCCAGGAGGGCTTCCAGAGCCGAACCCACCGCGATGGCCCAAATAGAAGCCCCCAGGCAGATGTAATTACTGCCAGCGGCATCGTCCCCAAAACCCCGTAGAGGACATCTACCTCAAGCACAGGCTCCTGCCCATCAGCAACCGCCTCAGAATCGACAGGTTCCCCCGCACAATGCGCCACCACCACATAGGCGAGACAATCTGGTGCCGCCGCCTCGTCAGGCCCCTCCGGCCCCTCGTCAGGGCTAGGCCCCCAGGGCCCCCTATCCGGAAAGAAGGCACCAGACCTATTCGTTAAATGAGAATCAGGTCCATGGCTACTTCCGAAGTGCTCTAGAGCAAGGGATTGTGCACCTACCTGAGTGCAGAAGGCCGGAAGAGGAAAATCTCACCGATCACCCCAACTACTGTCCTTATCTTCAGATTTTGGGGCACACCCTCAAGCAATGCTATGTGTTTAAAGACTGGCTTCAAGACCAGGTCGACAAAAACATATTCAGGTTGGGCCTGACACTAACACAAGTAGTAGGTGTCTTTGTAGGGTCAGAGATCAGTAGCGAAAGAGAAGGCGAGTGGCAGCAGGTTCCTAGCCATGGGTCCCAGAAATACGATGACTGGATGGATCAAAAAACCGTCGCCCATGCCCACTGTATCATTCAGGCATGCTTGAATCAGCTGGACCCTTCGGGGGAAGTTGCCAGTACCTCTGCATCGTCTTCACAACTGACCTCTTCCCAAAAGGACAAGCAGCGACGACGCAAGAATAGCAATGCGCTCCACCACTGTCATCGTCATCCCACACTCTTAGCGACTTTATCCCCCTGAAATGGGGATTCCTCCCAGAATCCGCCTGGTGGTGGATGACTCATCGAGCGATATCCAAGGGTATGCTTCGGATAACACCGTGGAGCTGGTAAAGCCCTATATGACTCCCGATGAGGGGGAACGCCGGGCGAGCCTCCCCAACATTTCCAGCCGACATCAACCTCAGCGGGACCACAACCACGCCATTCGTCGAGGCACGTAAGTAAGAACTTTCAGTTAGGCCGTGCACGCTACTGAGACCAGACATCAGGCTCATCACAGAGCTCAGCACACACAACCTCATATGATGCCCTCAGTTGTACCTCCACCGCCGTTTGTGCTACTAGATCAGGCAGAGCTGCCTCATCCATATCACAGTCAGTCTTGCCCGGCTACTGGCCAATTTCTGCTATCCGATCCTAATTCGGCAACTACTATCTAGGATTCAACTAGTAGGCAGCCGGATGTGCCCAGCACTAGACAACTGCCGGTCCAACCGGCATGACCCGCTATGCCTACAACAGCAGAACAACTTCCTGTAAGCAGAGGCTCGCGCTTGGCATGAAATTATGATGTCTTGACGCACCTGGCCGGCATTCCAGCAAGGCTTTCTATCCTTGAGGCCCTTCGCCTATCGTCTAAAATGCATGAAGCACTTGTCGATGCCCTAAGGAGCCCCTTTCAGTTTGAGACGGAGGTAGCAGCAATGGAAGCCTTCAATGCCGAGTCAATTGAGAATGCTGAATGCCAGGAAGTTATCTCATTCTTTGATGAAGATGAAGACCCTCCCATACAGGGGCATATTCACCCACTGTACATCACTATCCACTTCAATGGTGTGGAAGTCCACTACAGCCTCATTGACACGGGTTCTGGGATCAACCTAATTCCGACTCGGACACTGCGAAATCTGGGTCTGTCTGAAGATGATTTGATGCCCTCCGACCTCAAAATCTTGGGATACGATAGGACCGAGCAATCCCCAGTCGGCAAGATCCTCCTGAAGACCCAGTTCGGTGGCCTAGTTGCCAACACCGAGTTCATATTTGTCTCTCAGGACACCGCCTACAATGCATTGATGGGTAGGCCATGGCTCCATCTGTATGCAGCGGTCCCTTCATCGTATCACCAATTCCTCAAATACTCCCTCAATGGTCGAGTAGGCATGCTCCAAATAGATGCGTCTCCTTTCGCCTCTTGTGAAGCCCACTATTTGGATGCCGATTATTACAAGATCAAGGATAAGCAAGTCCTGGTAAGTGAGGATGAACCCTCCCTAGTCGCAAGCGATCCATTGACAGGCCTGGATGATGCCTACATCTTCCCGATCCATCGATTGGAGGCCACGACCCCAGACATGGGGCAGGGTTTTGTTGTTTCGGGTACGCAAGGAAGGCATGTTCCCATGTCCAAGCGATGACGGAAAATCACCTCGTACTCCTACACCAACCAGGATCAGGTGATCTCAGATCCCCCTACCCTTGTTCGGTACCGAAAGGTCAAGATTATGACAATGGAGTTACATCATACGTGTCTCTTCCGCCGAGCTGGAATCAACCGACTCAGGCCGATGCGTCACCACTGCTTTGATGTCATCAAACGTGGCCCCTTAAGCCGAAGTCCAGATGGGATAGGATTGACTGCCTTCATTGCTATGGTCTCAGTGGTGAGTGGGTCTCTTGATATGATGACCACTGCTGCCCAAGCCGGCACCAGCTGCCCGTCAGCATTTGATAGCCCAGAAGAATCCCCCTTTGCGGGAAACCCCTCCACGGGTGGAGGTGAAGATTTCGAGGATTCTCGCCTACCTTTGAGGAAGGCGTCTCTACCACGGTTTATGAACTGGTACAGGTGAACCTTGATAGAGAGGAAGATCCGAGTCCCACATTGACCAGTGCAGCCATGTCCCCTGAGGAGCAGAACAGGTACGTAGACTTTCTCAAGAAACACCGTGATGTGCTTTCCTGGAGTTACAACGAGATTCCAGGGCTAGATACCCAGGTAACCGTTCAACGCCTGGGCCTCCCGTCAATCCATCGCGGGTTTAAGAAGCCTCCAGAAAGATGCACCCTTCTCACGGTGCTATGGTCGAGGCCAAAGTTGACCAGATTATCAAAGAGAACTTCGTCAAGGTAGTCCAGTACCCCAAGCGGCTTGCCAACATTGTGCCAGTAAGGAGGAATAATGGGAAGATCGGGGTCTACATCGACTTTCGAGACATCAATTTCCACCACCCAAAGGATGAATTTACCCTCTCAGTGACCGAGTTATTAATTGATTCCACGACCGGGTTCCAAGACTTATATTTCATGGATGAGTATTCTGGGTACTACCAGATCCAGATGGCCCCCAAGGACGAGGAGTCCACTGCCTTCAAGGCTCCCCAATGTACCTTTTGTTACCAGGTCATGCCATTTGGCCTTAAAAATGCAGATTCAACTTATCAGAGGGCCATGCATCGCATATTCAGGCCGATTTTTGGGACGCTGGTGGAATGCTATGTGGATGACCTAGTAGTCAAATCGCGCCAGTTCTAGGACCATATCAACGTCCTTGAGAAAGTGTTCGGTATCCTCCGTTCCCGCCACCTAAAGATGAACCCGTTAAAGTGTGCCTTCGGGGTCACCTCTGGAAAGATTCTTGGCTTTGTTGTTAGAAACTAGGGCATTGAGATCGACCCAGAGAAGATCAAGGCCATCACCCAAATGCCTACCCCAAGCAATATTCGGGAACTTCAAGGCCTCCAAGGACACTTAGCCTATATACGCTGATTCATCGCGAATCTGGCCGGCAAGTGTAAGCACTTTTCCCAGATCATGAAGAAGGGTGCCTCCTACGAATGGGATGAAGAGTGCCAGACCGCCTTTGAGGAAATCAAGCAGTACCTGCTCCAACCTCCAGTATTGATGCCACCAGTCTCCGGAAAGCCACTGGTCCTTTACGTGACCGCCCTGGAACGATCCCTTGGTGCACTTCTCACCCAGAAGAATAACGAGGGTATGGAGAAAAATCTCTACTATCTCAACTGCATGATTCTCGATACAGAGATCAGATACTACCCCATCAAAAAGGGATGCCTTGCGCTCGTTTTTGCTATACAGAAGTTATGGCATTACCTACAGCACCCTGAGGTACAACTGTTCTCTTAGGTAGACCCACTAAAGTACATCCTGATCCGCCCCATGTTGACTGGTCGACTAACACGGCGGGCGGTGATCCTCTAGTAGTTTGATATCAGATTCGTACCTTAGAATGCCATTAAGGGACAGGAGTTGGCAGACTTTTTAGCTTTCCATCCAACATCTGCGGATCAATCCCCAAACCTAGATTTTCGGGATGAGATGATCCTCCAAGTCGATCATACCATCTCATGTTGGAAAATTCACTTCGAAGGTGCCTCCCAGATCCCCACCGGTAGGAGGATCAATGATCCTAAGCTCAAAAAAGTGGGCCTGGATATCGTCTTCATCACCCCGGTGCAAGCCGTCCTGCCATACTCATTCCTGTTGTTAGAAGGCTGTACTAACAACGAAGTACAGTACCAGGCCCTAATCACCGGCCTCAAGTTGGCCCTTGAGATCGACGTACCCCATCTACATGTGAAAGGAGATTCCGAGCTGGTAATCAATCAAGTCAATGGAGATTATATAGTCAAGAAGCTGGAGCTTGTGGCATTGCTGGAGTGCACCCTCTGCCTAAGGGCCCAGTTCTCCTCTCGGCCAGAGGTCACCCATGTCCCTAGGTCATAGAATGGTCGAGCCGATGCTTTGGACGGCTTAGCTGCGTCGCTCGCGGAACCCGAGTAAGATGATTTGATCATACATGTGGCACACCGGAGAGTCATTTCCCCCATCACCCAAGAGGACAATGATGGCCTGCGGGTAAGTCATGTCACAGTCGGACCCTCTACGTCAGGGGTCCCGGGTTCGTCAGACACAGTGGTTGAAGACACTTATGACTGGAGGGAACCTTTTGTCGAGTATCTCCAAAATGGTTGCCTCCTAGACGACCGGGCCAAGCACGAGTGAATCTGACGCCGCGTGCTACAATTTACCTTCCAGAGTGGTCCCAGTCTTGAGAAGATCCTCTATAAGCGGAGCTTCGATGGCATTCTCCTCCGTTGTATTCAAAGAGTCGAGATTTATCATGTTATGCCGGAGGTTCACGCCGGTTCCTGTGGTTCCCATCAAGCGGGGACAAAGCTGTCCCACCAAATCCGGAGGTTTGGGTACTTCTGGCCCTCTATGATCCATGATTGTATCGAGTTTGCAAAGAGAAGCCACACGTGGCAAGTTGATGACAACTTCTTGCATCGGCCGTCGGAACCCCTCCACTCCACCAGGTACTCTTGGCCATTTGCAGTGTGGGGACTTGATGTAGTGGGACCATATCCACCAGAAACAGCTCGCCAGTGTAGGTTCATCATAACTGATACAAATTTCTTCTCCAAGTGGGAAGAGGCGATTCCACTCAAAGAGGTCAAGGCCCGTTCCATCGTTTACTTTTTGAGCTCCAATATCATCCACCGGTTTGGGGTCCCTCATGCTGTCCTCACTGATAACAGTGCTAACTTCCAAGCGGATAAGATAAAAAAATTGTACACCAAGTACAATATCCGTTCGAACCATACCTCCCACTATCATGTATAGGAAAACGGACAGATCGAGGAGTTCAACAAGACCATATCTAACATTCTACAGGAAATGGTTGGTCAGAAAAAGAAAAGTAGGTTGGACAAGATCCCCAATGCCCTCTGGGATTATCGAACGACGACTCGCAATTCCACCCAGGTGAACCCATTTTCCCTGGTGTATGGGGCTGAGGCCGTCCTACCCATTGAGATCTAGCTGCCATCATTACACACTGCAGTCTATGACCATCAAGCGCCAGATGATGTGGCTAAGATCCGTCTAGCTGAATTGGAAGCACTGGATGAGAATAAGTTGCATGCCCTGCACAATCTGGAAAGGAATCAGAATAAGATAGCAAGGGCCTTCAACCAGAACGTTCGCCTTCGCTCTTTTCTGCAGGGAGATCTGGTTCGGGCCCTGCGAGCGCCAATGATCCCCGGTAGGAAAACACCCAAGCTAGAGCCCAAATGGGAAGAACCCCATGTCATCCACAAGGTTTACCCCAATGGAGCATACTCTTTGGTGACCCCGAATGGTGAGCACAAAACTCCTCCCACCAACGCCAAGTTCCTCAAGCGGTACTTTTCCTAGCACGTCATGGTCCTACACGACCTTAAACTGCATAGTCCCGCATGACCCTAAACTGCACATCACGATCCCGCATGACCCTAAACTGCACGTCACGGTCCCGTATGACCCTAAACTGCGCGTCATGGCCCTGCACGACCTTAAACATTATGGTCCTGCACGACCTTAAACTGCATGGTCCTGCACGACCGTTAAACTATACAGTCCCGCATGACCCTAAACTGCGCGTCACGGTCCCGGACAACCCTAAACTGCGCGTCACGGTCCTGCATGACCCTAAACTACACGTCATGGTCCTGCATGACCTTAAACTGTATGGTCCTGCATGACCTTAAACGGCATGGTCCTGCACGACCTTTAAACTGTACGGCCCCGCACGACCCTAAACTGCACGTCACAGTCCCGCATGACCCTAAACTCCGCGTCACGGTCCCGCACAACCCTAAACTGCGCGTCATGGTCCTGCACGACCTTAAACTGTATGGTCCGGCATGACCTTAAACTGCATGGTCCTGCACGACCTTTAAACTGTATGGTCCCGCACGACCCTAAACTGCGCGTCACGGTCCCGCACGACCCTAAACTATGCGTCATGGTCTAGCACGCCCTTAAACTGTATTGTCCTGCATGACCTTAAACTGCATGGTCCTGCACGACCTTTAAACTATATTATCCCGCACGACCCTAAAATGCGCATCACGGTCGTGCACGACCCTAAAATGCGCGTCACGGTCCCGCACGACCCTAAACTGCACGTCATGGTCCTACACGACCTTAAACTGTATGGTCCTGCACGACCTTAAACTGCATGGTCCTGCATGACCTTTAAACTTTACGGTCCCACATGACCCTAAACTGCGCGTCACGGTCACGCACGACCCTAAAATGCGCGTCACGGTCCCGCACGACCCTAAATTGCGCGTCATGGGGCTGCACGACCTTAAACTGTATGGTCCTGCACGACCTTAAACTGCATGGTCTGGCACGACCTTAAACTGCATGGTCCCGCACGACCATAAACTGCACGTCACGGTCCCGCACGACTCTAAACTGTGCGTCACAGTCTCGCACCACCCTAAAATGCGCGTCCTGGTCCTGTACGACCTTAAACTTGATGGTCCTGCACGACCTTAAAATGCATGGTCCTGCACGACCTTTAAACTGTACGGTCCCACACGACCCTAAACTGCGCGTCACGGTCCCGTACGACCCTAAACTGCACGCCACAGTCTTGCACGACCCTCAACTGCGCGTCATGGTCCTCCACGACCTTAAACTGTATGGTCCTGCACGACCATAAACTGCATGGTCCTGCACTACATTTAAACTATACGGTCCCACACAACCCTAAACTGCACGTCACAGTCCCACATGACCCTAAACTGCGCATCATGGTCCCGCACGACCCTAAACTGCACGTCATGGTCCTGTACGACCTTCAACTGTATGGTCCTGCACGACCTTAAACTGTATGGTCTTGCACAACCTTTAAACTGTACAGTCCCGCAGGACCCTAAACTGTGTGTCACGGTCCCGCATGACCTTAAACTGCATCCTCATCTTGCAAGACGATAAACTTCAAAATGGTCCTGCACGACCTTAAACAGCATCCTCGTCTTACTAGATGATAAAATGAAAAATGGTCCAAGCTCAATGACCTTAAACTAAGATCTCTCCCCTTCCATACTATAGGACGTTAAACTGTAAGCCGGTCAGGTCTCCCTGATCACAGCTCGGCCTCAGGCCCCATGGTTTTCCACGACTCAATCTCTTGCGGGATTGTACAGTGTGGTGTGGGACTACGTCCTCATTCACATTGGATTACTCACCTTATCATACATATCCCCAGATGAGATGTGTCTCTCATCGAACATGAAATTAAAATTCACTTCTAGATCTATGTATGGCTTGATTCCCATTATAATGGGATACGTAGGAATGCTTAGATGTCTTGCCTTAAGCCCAGCCCTAAACTCTTCTCTTTGATTGTCCGCCTGGGTATAATTTCTTCGGAGGGTCCTCGCATGATGTGGAGTAGGCTTCCTTAGACCCACTCAAACGAGGATTATAAAGGTCATGTCGTGTGCCCACTCTTGTTCTTATATCCTTCCACATCCTCACCCCATGACGTTAAACTGCATGGCCTTCAAGAACTACGTATGGCTTGATTCCCATCCTAATGGGATACGTAGGAACGCCCGGACATTTTTTCTGTTGGCCCAGCCCAAAAGCCAAAATCTTCCCCTTGGGCCCCTGGCCCCCGTCCTCCTTGAAAGACGTTAAACTGCAAATTGGGCAGGACTTCTTGACCAAGGCTCTACCTCAGGCCCCTTGGCCTCCTCTGGCCCCTGACCCCCGTCCTTACTGTATGACATTAAACTGCAAGCAAGTGAGGCCTTCCTGACCAAGGCCCAGCATCAGGCCCCTTGGCCTCCTTGGGCCCCTGGCCCTCATCCATACTTCAAGACGTTAAACTGCAAGTAGGTCAGGCCTTCCTGACCAATGCCTAACAATCAGGCCCCTTGGCCTTTTCGGGCCCCCGACCCAGGGCCTCTCTTATGGAAGTGTATAGTGTGGTGTGGGATTATGTCCTCATTCACGTCGGTTTATTCTTCGTATCGTACACCTCCCTTGCTTGGGGGTAAATTACTCCCCTCTTCATCCCACATGACGTTAAACTGCATCTAGAAAACTACTTGTGGCTTTATTCCCATTCTCCTGGGATATGTAGGATCAACTGAATGTCTAGGCTTTGGGTCCAGCCCCATATCTCGGGACTCTTCATCCCACCTTGTCCCCTTGGTCTACCCTTCCTCCACGAGGGGATTATATGGCGTGGTATGTAATTATATACTCATTCACGCCGGTCCTGTAATAACCACACCATATACCTCTCATTCTCGAGCTGTTTCATCGACCCTTTCCGACGGTCCACCGATGTGCCTAAGGGTACTCTAGTTTATTACCTGGAATGCTAGACTTTACTCGGACATGTCCGCACCCACTTTCTTGGCTTTGTGTATCCCTTCATCAGGGCCCCCTCATCTTTCACACCTGAAGAGACCCCCAAGAATGACATAGATACTACGCCCAAGGGCTCTCCTACCGTTATGGGCCAACGCCCCCAAGGGTTTTGGACAAGAAATTGATAAAAACCCCACATTGCGAATAGGTTCAGCGGTCGATGGTCGTTTTCTATTCCCACCTCAGGCTAATGCAATATGGAAACTATTTTTTCCGCCATGGTTAACGGTTATCCTCTATCGCCACGCCAACCCCATTAATCCCAAAAGTTCGGTTACACAATTCACATCTCTCTCCAGTTTCATCATGTCCAAGTAGTGTTTCGGAACTCTTGGTACTATTCCTCCGTGCACGTCTGCGCATTGGGGGAAAAAAGCTGTGTCAAAGGTGTTCTGCTGGGCTCTTCACCGACTCCCCCTAATGGGATGTTTCAGGTATTGCGATATGTATCTTCCCCCTTGTTTCCCATACTGAGTTTAACTCACGTGGGCTTAGGGATCAAGCCAAGGTCTGTGCTTACCTGGAAAGTTGTCACCCACTCATGGTCCGAGCTCTAAGACCATAAACTAGGATCTCCTCGAAACTACGCTTATCTTGATTCCCATCCACGTGGGATACGTAGGACCGCCCGAACGTCTCATTTTCGGGTCCAGTTCATCTAGGAGCTTGTCTCTCCCCCGTTACCTTTCACCTCTATGTGAACCCCTCGGCCTGAGGTTCCTCTCTCAGGACTGCGTACGGTATAATGTGGGATTATGTCCCCATTCACGTCGGTTATGTCGCACGACACCATACACATTCCCCTCCGAGCATTATCTCTACTACGTCTGCGCTGCATAACGTTAAAATGCATGCTTGATCCTATCACACGACCCTAAACTGTGACATTATCGTCCTGGACGCATGACGAAAAACGACACTGCATTGTGATGACCTCGTTGTAGAGGACATCACGTTGGGTATTTGTCATGTGCCATGCCATTTGTCAACGCCTATCACAGATTGATTCTTGTGGCGATGCCAGGTCCAGCTACCCCAGGCCTGTCGGTTCACAAAAAAAACCACTCACCTTAAAGGATAAACAAGATTTATCAAATTCCGCTTCTTTTGGTGTAAGGTCCATGTCAGCACTTCACTTTTTACCTGGCATTGGTATCTTACCATGTCACCCTTCAGAACTATATATGGCTTTATTCTCATCCTCATAAGATACGTAGGAGTGCCCAGACACTTCCCCACAGGCCCATCCTAACCTTCATGTTCGATCCCTCGACTTGAGAATTTCCCCAGAGAACACATGGTAAGTAGGTCTTAGGTCCTCATTCACGTCGGGTTACCGCCTTTCCATGTGTCCCATGCTCCCCTTACCCACTCATGGTCCGAATTCTAGAACCCTAAACTAATATCTCCCTATTGGAAAGGACTCTGATCCCTCTATCTAATACTTCTCGTTGTCGTATTCAGATGTGTTTTGACAAAGAGCCCGATGTGTGGGATTTTCATGGGGACATTCCCCTCGTCCCACGACCAAGCTTCGTGTGCTCGCTATTTGGATCCTCATCCTCCTCCACATCCAAAAGGACCCTCGGACGACATGGATACTAGGATTAAGGGCTCTCCATTTATGTCAGACCTAAGGGCCCTCCGATCATCTCAGGCCAACGTCCCTAAGGATCCTGACAACATTTGCGACAAGGTCCCGTGTTTCGAACATGGTCGACGGTCAACCATCATTTGTCTGTCCCCATTCTAGGCAAACGTGATATGAATGCTACGTTTCTGTCACGGTTAATAGTTATCCTCTATCGTCACTCCGCCGTCATTGTGATCCAAATCTCGAGTGTCACGATTCACACATTTCCACTTTCTCATGTTCAAGTGGAATTCCAACATATTAGGCTCTAGCTCTTGACACATCTATGTGCGCCACATGGGCATGTTAGTATCATGGGTTGGTATTCATCGAGCGTCCCTTCACCCTAACCTGCCCTTTTCGGTGTCAGGAAAGTCCTACCACTACTTCTTGTTTCCCACACTGAGCATGACTCACGTGGGCTTAGTAGTTTTGGCAGGATGTGTACCAACATGGCCTGGCTTCTCATCATCCTACATGACATTAAAATACGCTTCCAGAACTATGTATGGCTTGATTCCCATCCTCATGGGATACGCAGAGACACCCTGGTATTTTTCCTAGGGTCCATCCCATAGGAATTTTCCTATCCATTCTTCTCTAGAACTACGTATGGCTTGATTCCCATCCTCATGGGATACGTAGAGACACCCTGGTATTTTTTCCTAGGGTCCATCCCATAGGAATCATTAATCCTATCCTTCCCCTTTTCGGCCCCCAGGCCAGACCCCTCGCTAGAGAGGCCCTGTCCTAATGAAGGAAGGATCTATAACCAAACCAATGCGCCCATTTGGCATACTCCCACCATGGTGGTGTAACTACCTGAGTGTTGGATTCTGTTCGGACAAACCATCCCTCTATATTCCACGCTTTTCGTACCCATTATTCGGACCCTCGTCCCCTTTAATGTCTGAAGGGACCCCCTAACGGCCTGGTCCCATGCCGCATCGTCTCACCTACCATCCCGGGCCAACGTCCTAGAAGACTAGTCATGTCTAAAAGGACCCCCTAACATAATGGATGGTTGACCCAGGGTCCGCCAACTGTCCTGGGCCAACGTCCTGAAGGATTGACCAACCACATTTGTGACCTGGTCCCGTGTTTCGAACATGGTCAACGGTCAACCCTCATTTGTTGTCCCCATTTCAGGATAACACAGTAAGGATATTGTTTCTCCTCTACGGTTAACGATTATCCTTTATTGTCACTCCATCCCCACAGTGTTCTGAATCCTGGGCATCGTGACCCGCACTTCCCATTTCCCTCTGTTTGGACTGATTTCAGTGCCCCTGGAATTGCACCATTCGTGCATAATAGCACGCTAAAGAAATGGTGATTCAGCTATTCTAAGAACCTCCTTCTCTAGCCAGGCCTCTCCCACCTTCCGGAAATCCGGACTGGTTATCCAGACCCCGGATGCCCGATGTTTGTTTTCCATTCCCATGTCTGGTGAGACGATGAGGCAACTATCTCCTATTTCTTGCATCAGGATTGGCCCACGTGAGATTGGGGAATTGTCACCGGACGTCCCGCCAACATTGCATGGATGTAATGAACTGATGCAAATAGTGGAAATCATGCGAGCTACGGAATTCAAAAGAAGAAAAAATTGAATCACAAAAGTACCATTAAAAGGTTTGTAATTTGTTACAATACTCGAGGGTCGACTCCCCCCATGGACGGGTTGACCTTGTCAAAAGAACGTTGCAGCTCCACCACCCTTCGGCTTGTGGCGTCTAAGACTTGCTGCCGCCGACTCAGCTCTTGCTCCTCCTCAGCAGCAGTGGGTTGCAGTTCGTCAGCCTTGGCCTTGGCCCTCTCTACGCCAACCTGAATGGTAGACATCTTTTCAGAAGCCCACCTTATATGCTCTTCTGCCTCCTCCAGCTGGGCCTTCAACCATGAGATCAGCTCATATTGTGCATTAAGAGAGGCTGAGTTCCCATCCGCTAGGTTCTGCACCTGTTGGACCTCGCTTTGAGCCTCATGGAGCTTCTTTATGTTGGTCACCTTCTTCTGCTGCCAGCCCACACTGAGCCCGCGATCATACTATCGGATCTGCTCGGGCATGAGATCTCGGATGAGCGCATGAGGAAGTTGGGTGTCCACTCCCCTAGCGCACATTTTGCGTAGCCGCGAGTGAAGCCTGTCCATTTTGTTTAGCCATAATGTTTGGGGGTGTCCTTGATCAAGTGCATGATTAGCTTCCACAATCGGCAACAGAATATGTTGTTGTCCTCCTCGTCGGAGTCTGTTTCATCCCAGTCTGTGCGGTTGGCAGTATCATACGCAGGATACGCCCGAAAGAAGTCCTCGGTAGAATCTGCATCTGGTGTTGAATCCGGCACGACATCTGGCGCCAGAGCAGGCGTGGAGAGACTTGGGTCAGCCGATTGATCCCTGTCATCAGACTCCACTTCAATAACCTCACCCATGACCCTGCTGTTGGCCTAGCCGGTGATAGTGTGTGTAGCAGCTCAGTGAGATGGGGGGACTATCTCCACCATCACTAGCATGCATATAGGAGGGATGCCGCCAGACATCCCAACCAGCCTTGTCGCAGCAGCCCATGCTAGTCGAAGAACTGTACGATAGAGAGAGACACAAACATTAGTTGGCACAATCTACATGTGACAACAATGAATCCAGTAGAGGAAACTTAAGGTGATTGATCTCCTGGTGCCGCTCTTGAGTCGATGCTGACGGGACCCCGAGGTGTGGCCCTCCGTATACTGTTGGAAGGTCTAAAGATTCCTGAGGAGCCACCTCAGGTGCTCTGGCCCCCCCAGACGTAGAACTGGACGTAGCTGTAGGCACGGGTTCTGAAGGTCCTACATCGTCACCCGCTGAGGGGCGAGAAAGAGGCCTGCATACAAGTTCCTCCTGCATGGTTCAAACATCGGTGAGAAATCCATGATGGCCCAAGAACGGACCGTAAGGAAAGAAGTTCAGAATGCTACCTCGAGAGCCTCTGAAAAATCATCAGAATCTGAGTCTTGGTCTTCAACTTCGCCCTCCTCCAATGGGCTCCCTCCACCAGCCTCATCCTCTTGAGAGGAGTCCTCTGATTTTTTCGGCAGGGTGAAGCGCTCGGTCAGATCACCAGTTGACAGTTGTGGGGGGACCGTCCGATCTAGCAGTACCCTCACCCTGTCTGTCATTAGGCGTGGGACACCACTGGAGTGAACTTAGTCCTCCAGATCGTCCAAGTATCGCTCCGCCTCCGCCGGAGACGCCGTGAAACCAGCCCAGACAAGGACTATGCCCAGTAACTCCATTCCAAGGCGATTCATGTGCGCCCATATCTCGGGCGGGCTGAGGAATTGCTGGTTGACATCCCAAATGTCCCAGGCCTCCGGGAAGACCGCATCCTCTTCCATGTCAATATGACGCAGCCGCTTCCCTGGAGCCTGAGTGGATATCTTACGAAATCCCCTCGGTGGCCACCCCTCCGGATGGCACTGATCTACCGGAATCACCGGATCCACCGCTGCTGCCACACCCTCGGTCGGTGCGGGTCTCGCCGCCACGGTGGCCCCGCCACCGCGAGAGGGCCTTGCTGCCCTCCGACCCCGAACTCGGGATAGAGGAGGCCCGCCGTCACCAACCTGAATAGTTGGCTTCCTTAGCATCTCCCTCGGATAAGCAGCCTACTAGCTAATGGCATACTCCCTCACCAATCTGAAATCGGCGGTGGATGGAGGCAATGCAATTCGAATCATCCCATCTTCCCGTGTGAACATGAGCCACAGCTGCCTCATCACACATGGGTGCTGCTCATGACACACCTCCTAGTAAAACTGTAGGGTCAGCCTCTGGAGGTACCAGAACTTCCTCCCAAACCGATGTGGGGTTTACGTTTCCCAGAGAGGCTCGCGATCCACTCGTGCCACCAAAACTCCACCTCGAAAGGCCAGGAGATAAGATCGGTGCTCTTCCGTTCCCTTACCGTTGTCAGTGAGTATCCCCATCGGCAATGGAAATGGGTGTAAGATAAACTCATCCACCCTCCATGCCCAGTTCAGCACCATCGGCATAGTTCGTTTGAATGGGAAGCTCCCGGCCGCATTCAGAATGGAGGGGTAGAAGTTTGATCCCGGCAGTGAGATTGGGTTTGGATACTCATAAATCCTCCTGATGTGTGCCGCAATCCACCCATACAGAAGGTGGAAGGTCCTGCATATCCATGGAGGCTTCTTGCCCTCGCTAATATGCCGCAGAATTCTGTACAGCTTGGCAAGCATTCGAATCCCCAGGTTGACCCGCTACCCCATGTCCAGCACTGATGCCATGATAAACAAGTTGGGCCGCACCCCAATGCTGGTATCCCTCACCAGTAGGATCCAACCATAGATAAGGGTCGCAATGAATTCTTCCAGCCTGACTATCAGCTGCTGTTCAGTGCTGATGCTAAAACCCCAAGTCTTCCATTGGATGTCCTCTAAGACCCGCCAGTACGAGTGCTCTTTGCCCCACTGAGCCGCCTTCGGACATGTTCGAGGCCTCGGAAGAAACTCTCGATTCTCCGGGAAGTTCAGGAACTGCTCGAACCACTTCTTAAAGTGGAAATCCATCACTGCTTCCTTGTCCTCTCCAGGGAACAGTTCCATCAGCGCCGACGCTAGTCGCGACATCTTCTCCGTGTCCTCCCACGCACTCATGACGGGGAGGAACTCATAATACATGGCCCCAAGATCGGAACCCCCGAAATCTGGTGGACATCCCACAGGCTGATGCCCACCTCCCCATTGTTTAGGTGAAAAGTATTGGTCCTAGACGACCATCTGATTAGCAGCTCCGACATCAGCTATTTTGGTTGGTAAATGTTTAATTGGGAGGCCCATTCCGCCTCATAAAAACCCACTCTCCTCAGCTCAGCCCCAAACTCCTCACATGAGGCGCCTACCCAGTAGGCTCATGCCCAGTCATTGGTGAAGTTGCCGCCCTGACGCAGGTCCCACTCATCGGACCACCCCTTCTTCTAATCCTGCAAAGCCGCCTTCAGCATGGTATGGTACAGAGGAGGGGACGTCTCCGATTGTAGTGGATTCCCATAAATATTTTTCACATGATTATAGAGACAGTCGGTGGTGACGGGTGTGAAGTCCTCCCACACATGACCATCGACCACCCTGAACCACTGGCGCTGGCATGGCGTGCTCCTGAACCAGCAAGCTAGTTCGTCCCTACTCGCCTCAGGGATGAAGACGTCATCCCTCAGCCCGAAGCCATACAAGGGCAGCTTCTTGCGCTGCAGAAGATTCTTATAACCCTCTGATAGCAGTTATGTCAAATAATTATGGTCCGAGTGGCTTCAGACCATCTCCCCTAGGCCCATACAGTTAGCCATCTCATCCCTCCGGGCAGCGTCTGCAAGCACCCCCAACACAGCTTCCTGATGAGCCATTTCGGTTTCGGAACTCGAAAAAATTTTCAGGCTGGATGACGAAGCTTGCTCGCGAAGATCCCTCACGAAGTTCAGGCGCAAAACCAAGCCGCGGATTCCGGACTACGCCGGAAAACAGAAGTTCTATTAGCGCGGTCGCGGAGTCGGAGACTCGCGATTCGCCGCGAAGCTCGATTCGCGGAGAGTGGACACGGAGAACGCGGAGCTTCGTGAAGTCGAGAGCGCAAGAGGACAAAAGTCATGAGAGAACAAAAGAGAGGTCATCCCCCTATTTATAGGTGGTGACCCTGGAGCATCGCGGCGCGTCCCGCCCGCGCAGAGCGTCGCGACGCCCCTGGACCACAGGGCCCCAGGCAGTATCGCGGTCCCCTTCGCGAGGCCACATCGCGGACCGCGGGAATTTTGGCGATTTTCCCTCAGACATCGACCCTTCATCCCTCCGTGGATCCAAGTCTAAGGGGGGGAATTTTTTGCTGCCAAAATATTGCACCCAAATAAGGGCCGGAAAAGAAGACCTGTGCGATGCCTCGCGAAGTGCTGACGCGAATCACCCCTGGGCATCACGGCCGTCGTGAAGCACATGAGGCGGTAACGCTCCGCGAACGCCCTAACATTCGCGAGCCTGCCACAAATACTGTGAGGCGATAATTCTCCATGAAGGCCCTGACGTTCGTAGGCCCGCCGTAAAGCACAGGAGGCAGAACGCTCTGGAGGCGGTAACCCTCCATGAACGCCCTGACGTTCATGAGCCCGCCGTGAAGACCGTGAAGCAGTAATGCTCTGCGAACGCCCTGACGTTCGCAAGCCCTCCGCGAAGCACCCGCCGCCCCTTCGCGCCGCGTGAGTTCTACTTCACAGCGCCCCTTACCTATAAATACTGGGATCCCCCTGAGCCTAGAGGATGGACAATCTGACCTTTCGGCTTCTCAGCTCCCGAATCGCGAAGCACCCTTCACCCCCGGGAATCATGAGCTCTGCGAGGTACTTCTACTTCACGAGATGCCTTCGCCATGTCTCTTCTTGAGCCCCTCTTCCGTGATGGATGCCCTATGAAAATCCTAAGGGAATTCACAAAGTAAGGGGAATCCCAAGGAAAACCGGGGAGTCACGGAGCGTTTATGCTTCGCGAAACACCCATCCTGTACTAGTGATCCACATGCCAAGGCAAGGTTGTTGTACATCGCAAAGAACACTGCTTCTCATCAACTTTCTTCATGAGGCCCCTCTGCTTTGCGAGGAAGAGCTCCGCGAATACTATTCCACTTCGTGAAGCACCTCCCATTCACACCCCTACCCCATGCTAAGGTCGAGGCACTCTACTTCGCGAAGCATACTCCTTTTTCTTGGAAATTCCTCTTCCCGTGTGACCCTCCAAGTTTGCACGATGTGATTTCAAAATCCCATGGACAACACCACTCGTAGCGTTGCTTTGCCTCATGCTTCTTCGCATAGGCACGCTAACAGCTGTTTCTTCTTTGCATAGACACACTAACGTGGTCCCCTCGATTGTTCGCTCCGCGACCCACCTTTACCATGGACTTTCCATACCTTCCCTCCCCAAAGGAATAGAGGGTATTGTTTATGTAAGTCCTAGGGGTGTGGAGTAAACCCACCTCGTCCGAGCTGCATGACGTTAAACTTCCAAGCACCTCATCATCAACACATGACGTTAAATTGTGATCCGACCCGATGCCTCACACGCAGGGTCCCCCCCAGCTCAGACATTTTTTACGCCACTCGTCTCCACAGAGACAGGGTCACCCCCTCCCAAGGGATGATATCCTCCTTCTCGGAGTAGCGTATGTCCATGGGAGAAGGGAAACCACCCCGGTATAATCCCCAAGCCTCTCTTGCAGAAGGTAGCACCCATGCACCTCCGCACTTCCCCACTGCCAAGGCCAGTGGAGGGCGCGATAGGGAATGAGACACCTTCCATCTTTGGTCCCGAATCCCTCTCCCGCCGCGCTTTTTCGCACTTCGGGCCTCCATCTTGGAGTAAGTCCCAGCACCATGGGCCGCCCAACGCGTAATCCCCTCTTCGTTTCTCATGGACGCACCCTTCATGACGTGATCATCAGGTCTCTGCTGCCTCTTGTTTCTCACACCGAGCATGACTCAGATGGGCTTAGAGTAAGCATTGGCCATGACAACACCCCGTCCAGCATGGCGTTAAACTGTGTGCCATCCAGCATGATGTTAAACTATATCCCCCCATCCGGCATGACGTTAAAATGCACATCCATTTGAACTACGAGGTCTTTGATCCATGTCAAGGCATGGTACATAGAAAGCCTCCATGAGGTTCAAGCCCACCATCCCTCATTTCTTCACATCAGGTTCCACCCTCGTCCAGCATGACGTTAAAGTGCAATTCCAGTCCGTCGGCAAGCCACTGTGACCAAACCAAACTACGAGGACTTTGATCCATGTCAATTCACGGTACGTAGGAATCCTCCCTGAGGTTCAAGCCCACCTCCCATCGGACCAAGGTCCCTTCTTCACGTCGGTTCGCCGATACCCACCACCAGTGGACCCCCAGGTTCACCTTTACATCAGTTCGCCGACGAGGCCCCTTTAAAATACGAGTTCTTTGATCCATGTCAAGGAATGGTACGTAGGAAGCCTCCCAGGGGTTCAATCCCACCTCCTTTTGGTCACTCCCACCTTCTTCACGTCTGGTAACCAGCACCTGGGCAGCCTAGTGTGTAAGCCCCGCACCATCCGGACCAAGGTCCTCACTCGTGCCGGTTCACCAACAAACCATATGAACTACGAGGTCTTTGATCCATGTCAAGTAATGGTACATAGGAAGCCTCCATAAGTTTCAAGCCCATCACCCGGTCATTCCGACCCCATTCACGTCGATTCACCCCCATCCCGAATGACGTTAAACTGTATCCCAGATTCCACCTAAACTACGAGGACTTTGATCCATGTCAAGGCATGGTACGTAGGAAGCCTCACGAGGTTCAAGCCCACCACCAGTAGACCCCTGGGTTCACCTTCACGTCAGCTCGCTGGCACCATCTCGAACTATGCGGACTTTGATTCCTTGCCATAGGGATGTGTAGGAGGTCTCTTCGAGGCTCAAGCCCAATCCCACTATCGCCCTTGCGATACTCCCATCCCAACCCCCCTTCGCTTCATCCATCCATCCATCATCCACCATGATTCTCACCCGGACAGCCATATCCCGAGGAAATCATGCCATTCCACTCCTCTTCACAACATTCAGGAAGCCGCCCACGAGTTGGCCTTGATATCAACATCCATCCAAGGGAAATTCATCAATCTGATCCACTCCAGCTAGTGTTTTGATCAGGCCGATCCGTCTTCGCTGGACATTAAAATCGCGACCAACCTCATGATAAACATGAGATACCTGAGAAAAAACTTGGATGGCACGCCCTTGGCGTAACCGTCTCCGCTGGACGTTAAACCTGCGGCATACCCTGGGTCAAACATAGGAAGATGACGAAAAACTAAGATATATGCCTATGGAATATAATTTCTCGCGCTCGATGTGGGAAGCCTCGGGCTTCCACGCCCTCGAGAAGCCCTATGACAAGGGACAAAAGACAGACACGCCAGTCCCCAAGCATGCAGACACGCTACTGATGCCTCGACGTGACTACTCCCCCAACTGAAGGTTGCTGCCATGACCGGACCCTTTGGAATGTCCTGACAGAAGAAGTGTAATTAACCCGCATCCATGGAATCATGGAAATGGGAAGAGTTTCACGAACAACGTATTAAATCTATGAGGGAGACCCGGACTAGGTGATGAGTTCCAAGGAGGAATCTAAGGAATGAAGAACCGACATCCCATCATCCCAGTTTTGATCAAGGAGCAGACGTCCCTGAACAAGGAACAGATGCCGCCCTCCCATGGAAAGTAGGAATGCGGGGAAATAGCCATGCATCCTCCTCCTCCCACATATGGATGCGCGTTCCCCAATGAAAGTGTTGGAAACAAATATAAAGAATCAAGGACAAAATTGATAATCGAAGGAACTCCCTTACTTGGAAGTGTCTTCCAAAGGATTTTGAGTGGCTTGAGAGAGGCTTCTTGGGATATTGGGGTGACTTGGGAGGATTCTGTAGAGATGAGGGAAGATGTTGGCGGATCTACAAATGGTTTTAGTGAAGAGTAATTGGACATTGAATGGGTTTATATGGGAAAGGAAAGGGGATTCTTTATAATTTAGGTTTTGGACACCACACATTAAACAAATCAAAATCACAAAACAAGCCATGGATTTTGACAATTATTTTGAAAAAAATGGAGATGAAAACATTATTTCATATGGAAAATGGATGAATGTCTTAAAATATTATGATTTCATATGTGGAGGTGAGTCGCACTCTCCAGGAAAACATTTTAAAATGTTAAAATGTTTTATAAGTCTTGAAGGGTCCACTAAGGATTTGTAATATAAATAAAACAAACATAAAATCACATTAATTTAAAGGTAAAACATATATTGGCCAAATATCCCATTTATTATATTTTATTACATCACTATTGAGTCATTATGATGTCCTAAAACACATTATATATTTAACGATATTTAATTTTTACCCAAAAATTCGAGTGTCTCATAGAATTATGAAAAAATTTCCATTCGATAATTTGGGGGTCATGATTTAAAAAATAATATTCATTTTATATAAATAATTTTCTAAATATTTGAATTTTTACTTTTTAAATAGAAACTAACATTTATCATAAATTCACGTGTTTTGACAAAAATAGCTTTCAAACCTTAATAAAATTTACAATTGTATTCAAAAAAATTATACGATCATTTAAATTAATAAAAATTGATTTAGTAAAACTATATTATTAAAATATTATATAATTCAAAAAATCCATTAATTCATATATTAAAAATTAATTAAAAATATTTTTTGTGCGTTAAAAATTATTTAAAAAGTAACTAAAAATTAAATGTATATTCTATATAAAACAATAATGCACTCAATAATGGTGCTAGGGTATTATTACATATCCCCTTATAACACCCAAATAATACCTAAGGGTTAGGTGTGTGATGGTGACAGACTCTAGGGGTGGCTCAGATAACATCTCTTCTGTGGTAATCTCTATTAACATTCACTTCTCCCGTAGGCGGTTACGTTCAAGATTGACATGCGGAAGCTTTACTTGGGATTGGTCTAGATTGTAGCCCCGTGATGCCACCTCCTTTAAAATATATGAAAAATTGCCTTCGTATAGATAAATTATACTGTATGAGGCCATAAATTACTTTGTCATAGTATATTGGATTTGTTAAAGACCGATTTTTTTAAGAATGTTGCACTTTGTTGAAAAGGACAAAGAAAAATATATTAAATATAACAACTTACAAGAGTCTGAAAAATTGGATCATATTATAATCTTTCACATGAATAGGAAGTAAGTTGTCTATGTGATCCTCTAGATAGGTTATGTCCCGCGCAATCCCTTTATTGGTGAGACTATCAGCCACTATATTCACCTCACAGTAAGTATGAGTTGCAATGAAATTTATGTATTGAAGAGAATAGAGAGAATTCATCCAGCCTGTAGTAAGCGACCATTCTAGATGAATCCCCCCATTCCAAATGGCCTACACCAAAATAGAAGAATCACTTTCAATCAACAAATTGTTCTAGCCGTGGTGCATGGAAAAGAAATAGCATGAATAACAGTCAACATTTCGGCTTTTAGAGAGGTTGCAATACCACAACCTCCAAAAACGCACCCAATGATCTGAAAAAGTTGATTTATGAAGATGGATGCCCACCCTGCAGGACCAGGATTTCTTTTAGAGGCTCCTTCCACATTGATTTTAATCCACCCTGAGAGAAATGGTCTCCTGAAAACCTCAAATGCGTTTCTCGGGAGGCTGAAAATGGCAACAACCTGAAGATGTCACAGAATCATAAAATCTACCATAGAGTTGTCATAACACCCTTTCTGAATTAACACAGCTTCATGAATAGTGATGCGAATCTTCATTCTACCTGAATTAATGTTATGCGAGAAAATTTTGTGAAGAATATTATTTCTATATTACCAGATTACATGAAGAAGCTCGGAAACCCTAGAAAGAAACAAGTTTTTGATTTTTTTGTGAGTTTTCCATATCCACAAAGTGTTTTTGCTGTGCATTTATAGATTCAATAATAGACCATCTGTAATCAAATATTTCAAAAATATAGTTCCAAAGAGCAGTGGTGGTAGCACAATATAGAAATAAATTGTTAGTATCCTCTTTATATTGCTTACAATGAAGATATTTTGAGTAAATATGGATCCCAAAAATTTGAAAATAAGATTTAGTGGGAACCCTATTGTTGGAAAGAAGCCAAATAATAGTGAGTCTTGAAAGGTTAATCAAATAATTATCAAATAATTTAATACACATAATGTCATTTTCAAAGTTATAATGAAAATAGTTATAGAATCTTTTTGAATTTAACAAACCATTGTGAGTAGGTTCCCAAATTAAAAAATCCTCTGAGATAGCAAAGTGGTAATTATCAATAATTTGAACTACATTATCAGGAAGAGTATTGATATGAGAATTTAGAACATTGTTGATAGTATTGTTGATATTTTAATGGAAGTGGTCAGGAGGTATTAAATAATAAATAGGAGCACCAATATTTATACTAATAACGTAATGACTATTCAATGACTATATTAGCAGCGGTAAAACTTATTAATAGTATTTTGAAATCCAAAAACATAAAACCAAGGAAGTGAATATTTTATATAACCATTTTAAATAATAATACATTTAATTATATCAATAATAATTTTCATTAATAAATGATTGGGGTGTTATAATCTTCCCCCATTAAGAAATTTCTCTCTCGTAATTTCCTTTTCCCACACTAAAACAGATGTGGGTTACTCTGCTTCATCACTTCCTCTATTTCCCACATTTCCTTTTATAACTTTTGGTTTCTCCACAACACCTTGATGAGGGGAATTGTCCTATTTCATTAAACTTTCTCCCTATGATCTAAGATATTCATCATCTTCCCTTCATAGGATAGGTCATTCCCCAATAGTACACCTCAAGATTGAGTAAATGCAATGGGTCAGGTATGTACTTCCTTAAGAGTGATACATGGAATACATCAGGTACTTGAGATAGGTTCAGTTTTGGTTCTAGTCAATAGGCCACTACTCCAATGCGATCAAGGATCTCAACATGGCTAATGTAACTTGAACTAAGATTTCCCTTCTTCAAAAATCACATAACCCTCTTCCATGGTGATACACAGAGGAATACCATGTCTCTGAAATCAAACTCTACATCCCATTGATGATTATCAGCATAGCACTATTTCCTACTATAAGAATATTTAATGTGATTTTGGATGGTCTTAAATTTATCAACTATTTCTTCAACCATTTCTCGACCTATGATTTTTCACTCCCCAACTTCATCTCAACATGTCGTTGTTCTACACCTATTCCTATAATGGGATTCATAAGGATCCATTTCTATACTTGAGTGTAATTTTTTATTTTAAGAGAACTCAACTAGAAGAATATTTTGATCCCATCCTCCTATGAATTATATTGAGCATGCTCTCAACATGTCCCCAAGTGTTCGGGTAGTCTGCTCAGATTGGCCATCAGTTTGAGGATGATAATCCATACTGATGTTTATCTCAGTATTCATATCATGTTAAAGACTCTTTCAAGACATAGAGGTAAATATTGGATCTTGATCATATACAATCGATAGTGTTAATCCATACAACAATACCACTTCTTTGATATATATATGTTCCATTTGATCCAATGAGAAATCCTCTCGAATTTTAATGATGTTTGTAGACTTTGTAAGATGATCCACAACAAATCAGAAAGATTTGTTTCCTTTTTTATGTCTTTGGAGGCCTAGTGAAAAAGTATATGGTTATGTTTTCCCATTTCCATGTTGGTATGGGTAGTGGTTGCATCATTCCCTTAGAATTCTTCCTCTCGACCTTCACTTACTGACATACCAGTCACTTTGATGTATACTCAGTGATCTCCCTCTTTATGTTATCCCACCAATAATACTCTCGGAGATCTCAATACATCATTGTGTTTCGTAGGTGAATAGAGAAATTCAAATTATGTGCATCATCCAAAAGTTCTTTTATTAACTATATATTTTATGTAATGCATAGTCTTGACCCAAATGTCATAATTCATTCTTCATTAACATTGAACTCTGAGGATTTCCATTTTCTTGATAGTATCCACTTTCTTTTAAATTCTGACATCATCCTTTTCAGAATCCTTCAACCTTTCCAGAAGAGATGTTTGAGAAATAATTTTTTCAAGTGTTGATGATATTTCTTTCTTTATGATTCCCATGTCCATCGTTATAAAATATAAGAATATTAGATACTTTTCAATTCTCATCAATGATAGAATCGATAGGTCCTTTCTACATAGAGCATCTTCTACCTTGTTTTCTTTACCAGGGTGGAAATTGATTGAGCAGTCATAGTCTTTGATCATCTCTAAACTTCTTCATTGGAACATATTCATATCTTTCTATGTGAATATATACTTGAGGCTTTTGTGATTCGTGTATATTTCACACATCACCAGAAAGAGTTAATGTTTCCAAATTTTGAAAGTAAAGATTACTACAGCCAACTCCAGATCCTGTGTTGGATAGTTTTTCCCATGAACTTTCAATTTCCTTTAATCATTGGAAATGACGTTTTCATTTTTCATCAACACACAACCCATTCCCTTCTTCGAAGAATAACTAAATACCACAAAAATATCTCCACTTATGGTTAGTGTGAGCATGGGTGTAGTGGTAAGACTCTTCTTCTACTCTATGAAGCTATCATAATATTCATCACTCCAAGAAAATATTACTCCCTTCTGAGTTAGCTTGGTATGAGGGTTGGAAAATATTGAGAAATATTTCACAAAACAGCGATAATATCAAGCTAATCCTGGGAAGCTATGAATATCTGTAACCAATGTTTTCCTTGTCCATCCCTCAATTGTAGTTGTCTTGGAGGGATCCACAAATATCCAATTGCTTGTGATGATATGACTCGAGAATGAGACCTACTTCAACGAGAACTTGAACTTTTTGTACTTTTCATAGAGCTTATCCTTTAACAAGGACTCTAGTACAGTGCTTAGATGCTCCTCATGCTCCTCCTTGGTTTTTCAGTACATTAGAATCTCTTCTATAAAGAGTTCCAAAATTTTTCAATGTAATATTTAAATTCTACCTTCATCAAGTCCACGAAGACTTCTAGAGTATTAGTGAATCTGAAAGGCATTAATATGAATTAATAGTGTCCGTACCATGTACAAAAAGTAGTCTTAGGTATATCTTCCTTCTTCACCCTTACTTGGTAATATCCCGACCATTTATCCTCCTTGTAGAAGTATTGTGCTTCACATAGAAGATAAACAAGTCATCAATTCTTAGAAGATGATACTAGTTCTTAGTCATGATGTTTTTGAGATCATGATAATCAATGCAAAGGCGCATTAACCAATCCTTCTTCTTGACGAAGAGGACTGGTGTACCCCATGGTGAAGAACTTGGGTGTATAAACCCTTTATCCATATTTTCTTATAGTTGTTTCTATATCTCCTCAAGCTCCACAGAAACCATTCTATATAGATTCATGGATATTTTAAACTACATAGGTATAATATCAATCAAGAATTCAATATCTCTTATAGGAGGAAGGCCAGACATTTCCTTAGGAAATAGTTCAGTGAATTCCCTCATTGTAGGCTTGTCTTCAGGGATGGTTGCTTCCATAAACTCAATCATTGGAACATGATACGTGTGATCATAGGGCAGTAATATCATTTCTTTAGATGATGGTGCTAAAGAAGATTCATCCTCCTCCTTGCACTTATATAGAATTGTGGGTCGATTAACTATATGGAGAGTGATTTACCTCTAACGGCAATTTATGTTGGCTCTATATAATCAAAACTAATCCATGCCAAGAATTGCTGGAAATTCCACCAGAGGGAGTATGATGAGGTTCACTGGGAAGTTCAAACCACAATTGTGATAGGGGAGGAGTTATATTTAGGTGATGAAATGATTTCCCCATTTTTCATTCTCATCGACATCACTACTTCCATGATTTGTTGTGATGATGGGATTCTTTTACTGAAATTTTGAGATATAAAGAATTTGTAAAACTAGAATAAAAAATTACGTTCACTATTCTTGAATGAACAACTAGCGTACCTGTCACCACTTCGTGGTCGGGATTTCTTTAGCAACAGTGATGGAAAAAGCTTGCCCTTTCTTCCTTGGAGGTTATTGGTTGCCTCTGAAACCCCTTGGCTTAGATAACTGGTTTAGAAAGTTTGATGGTTCTTTGAAGTTGAAAAATTTAATAGTGAGTTGAGGGTTTAATAGAGAATTCCTCTCCTCTGTCGTAGTAGAAGGTTTTTTCTTGCTGGAAGTTAATGACCAGGTTCCATTCTCTTCCATACCTAAAGCATTTCCTCATTACCTTTAGGCCATTTCTGAGGTGCTTCATTCCATACCTTTGACAAGTAGAGTGCTTTAATTTTTTAACACCATTGTATTTGTCCCTCAGACCACCATAATTAAAGACCATCTTACCCTTCTTATCCCCATGATACCTATGAGATTATCCAATCTCTATTTCGACTTTGAGAGATCCTCGGACAATTTCCTCACAGCTATCAAAGTCAAAGATCACTAGACCTATATGTAGGCTAGGTTTTATCCCACCAAAGATGTAGTCAAACTTTCATTCGAGGGTAATGACAAAGCCAAAGATGTATTCTGAAAGCCTAGTGAAGTTTTCCTTGTACTCTCTGATGGATTCGTCATATTGTTTCTTGAGGGAAAGAAAGTCCCTTTCCATATTATGTATGAAGGTGCGAGGAAAGTATTTATCGGAAAACATTTTTTGAAAATGCTTACATTCAAATGCCTCAATATCCTCATTAGGATTTTTATTTTTGATCAGTGTCCACCATTTATCAGCTTCACCCTCCATATAATAAAAAACCAGAAGTACCTTCTCTTGATCAGAACATTGAAGTATGTGAAATATCTTCTCAATGGAGTTGATCCATTGTTATTTGATTGAGGGATCATGTGATCCAATAAAAGTAGGAGGCCTTTGTCTCATGAAGCTCTCAATTGTATATTGTTCTTTCTATTGGGGGTTGAACATTACTCATGACCCATGTTTGTATTGAAAAAATGATTTTACTGAAATATTATCATGACAAAGTTTGTGATTCCCACTCCCATTGGATTGGGCATCTCATTGGAATAGTCATAAAATTGATCTTCACAACAATTGGTAGCCTGATTCCTCCTATTACCGACCATTGGATGGAATAAAAGGAATTTTACGGGTAACTAATAAAGGGAAATCCCATGAAAAAATGGGATAACTTCTAAGTTACATTTATTTCCTTACGTTATTAATTTTATAGGCTTCAATCTATGTTATCCATGATATAATTCCCATCATATCTTATTAGGAATTTTTTTAATTCCCTTAATAATTGTTCATACTGAGCTTATGAATTCACTAAATCATATCTCCTGGGAGTGTTGTAAACAAGAGTGCATTACGGCTCATTGTCATGCACCAGTTCCTATTCAAGTCTAGCTCAAAGCAGTGTTTTCGGGTTTTACCCTTAAGTAAATTTGTGCTAGAGCCGCATCTACCTGCTCATATTTGGACAAGGATTTATTTCTTTGATAAACCACTTACTCAATAATCACCAAATTTAGGTATTTTTTATTATACTTAGTCTTATCCCTAAGGCTTTCAATAGGGTTTTGTAATCCTAATCACAAAAATAACTAAGCATATCCTCCAATACGAACTACAACAAACCTTATCATTATTTCAAACATAAAAATGATTTGTTACATAAAATGTTAAATTATATAACATAGAATATCGATAGGTCTAGTGTCTTTGGGGATTAGTAACATTACATAACAACTTAAAACATTTAATACACATCTTTATTGAAACTTCTTTTACATGACCTTACACATTCCTTCGCACCTAGTATGGCATGGGATAACCTAAGGACATGCATAAGTAAATGGTGATATATAAAGACCAGTAAGTGAGTAAACAAGTCATATAATGAAGGATAAAATATATGTTAGGCAATAATAATATCAATGGAGAATAAGAGAAAGATGAACATAAAGTCATGATATAGCCTGATTATCATAACATGGAAATATGGAAATAATATTTAACATGATATTAGATTGAGCCAAGGATCATTGAACATGGATCATGAATAAAACCCCATTTGACTTGAATTATTATGAGTAAAACTTCATTTAACTTGATGTATCATGAAACTAATCTTTAAACAATTCATTGGAGTGCTATCAGGACACACCCTTCATAATAATTTCATTTCATGCATAACTGTGCCACATTGATCACACAAAATGGATTCATTAAGCATTATAATTTATTACAAGATAAAGGAATGTGAATTCATTCGTGAAACATTATAATCTATAAGTAAATGTTCATGAAGGTGAATACCCTTTATGGATAAATGGACATGGTATTCACTATACAATGAATTTGGGTGGGAAAATCGTTGTGCAATTTCTGCAGCATAACGAAATGACATAGGAATCATAAAAATGGTTGATGAGATAGAAAGGGTTATCTCATCATATTTACATGAAATGTAAATTAAGGGGGTCATATAGATACATGTACCAAAATATGTAATGGGATTTTATGCATAATATAAAAGAATTGATTGAATGTAAATGAGAATAGAGAAATTCTTTACGAAAATTCGGCAATGTAACAGGTGTACATAGGAGGAATTGATTAGAGATAATTAAGACTCTCATAATTCAAACATAATTAGGGATGTATGATATAGTTTATAAATCATACCCCAACATTTTTAATTTAAAATAAAATGGAATAAAAATATAAGGAAACATGGACAAAAAAGAGAAAGGAAAGAAATACCTTACTTGGAAGTGTGATCCGAAGGCTTAAGAGAGGCTTATTGGGAGAATGGGGAGCCTTGGGATAATTTTAGAGAGAATATGGAAGATATTTTCCAAGCTAAAAATTGTTTTAGTGAAGCGGAATAGGATATTGAGTGGTTTTATATAGGAAAGGAGAATGAATTATTTATTATTTATGTTTGGGACACCACACATTAAACAAATCAAAACCAAAAAAACAAAAAATGGATATTTAAAAAGGGGAGTGGAAAATTTTATTTTATAAAGAAAATGGACAAACAACAAAAAATATTATGCTTTTTTTGTGGAGGTGAGTTACACTCTCAAGAAAAGAATTTTAAAATGTTAAAATGTTTTATAAGTAACGGAGGGTCCATTAAGGCTTTGTAAAATAAATCAAAAAAAAAAATAAAATTACATTGTCATATTGGTAAAACATATATTGACCAAAAATTCAATTTATAAAATTTTATTACATCAATATTGGGTCATTATGTTGTCATAAAATATATTATATGTTTAACGGTATTTAATTTTTACCTAAAAATTCGACTGTCTAATAAAATTATAAAAAATTCACGGTTAGAAAATTTCGACATCTGGATTCCAAAAATAATATTAATTTTAAATAAATAATTTTATAAAAATGTTAATTTTTACTTTTAAAATAAAAACCGATATTTGTAAAGAATTCATTCGTTTTGAAAAAAATAGGTTTCTAACCTGAATAAAAATTACAATTTTATTCATAAAAATTATAAGATCATTTGTATTTCAAAAAAAATTGTTTTATAAAATTATTTTATTAAAATATTATTTAATTAAAAAATCCATTAATTCATAGATTTAAAGTTAACTAAAAATATTATTTTTTCTTTAAAAACCATTTTCAAAGTACCAATAAAATAAATGTATATTATTTACAAAAAAATAGTGCACAAAATCATGGTGATAGGGTCTTGTTACATATTCCTTTATAACACCCTCATAATAACTAAAGGCAAGGTGTCAAATAGTGATAGACTCTTAAGGTGGCATGGATAACATCGCCCAGGTGGTAATCTCTTCTAACTTCCACTTCTCCTGTATATGGTTCCGTTCAAACTTAACGAGTTAAAGCTCAGATTGATATTGTTCAAGAGCGAAGCCCAATGATGCCAAATCCTTTACGAGCTCTGAAAAATGTGTTTTTTATAGATCAATTATACTAGATGAGGCAATCACTTACTTTTTCTGAGTAAATTGGATTTTTTGAAGCCCTATATTTATACTAATCATGTGATCACTGTTCAATGGGTATATTAGCAATAGTAAAAATTCTTAATGTTATTTTGAAATCCAATAACATAAAACCAACAAAGTGCATATTTTATATAACCATTTTACATAATAAAAAATTTAATTATATCTATTGGAATGTTCATTAATAAAAGTCTGGTTCTTTACAATGTAACATCTCACCCCTTCCTCATTGGCTTGAAAAGGCGGTGAGATGCTAATTGACATTAAGTAACATTCCTAATGTTCCAAAATCTATCCATCAATACTGAGGGAATCAAGATGAATTGTGTAATGATTTTCTGATAGAACAAAACCAACCTACCAAAAAAGTAATAACCAACCAAAACTACATGATGCATGTTAATATAGTAAACCATGATAACACATTACCAAGAGACAACCAAACAACCAGATTCTTCCATAACAATTTCTATAACCAATAAAAATAACACACAAAAATCCCAATACCAGAGTACCAAGTGGAAGAAACAATAGCAAGATGCAATGGAAACCATTTCACTCTCCCCAGCTCCACACTGAGCCCTATGCTCCAAGCACCACAATACTTCCCATGAATCACGATGAACCACTAGAAAAATGATATGCTTTACACTCACGAGAGTGTCGAAATACCATATATGAAAAACCCCTTAGTTTTAAAGAAGAGGTTGAGTAATAATACTCCATATATTTTCAAAAAATTACTTCCCTACTCATGCCACTAGGATAAAACCATTGAACATTTATATAAGCAGTTTATAGAAAACATCAAATAGTAAAACAACTTCTAGAAATCCATACACACCCTTACCCCGACATTTTACCAATATCCACACAATAAAATGGAAATACAACTATTATAACAAATCCTATTATAAAATTACATAATTGAACAAAACATTCCACCATGAATAACAATACTCAATCAAAAAATTACCATAGCATTTTACACACCCAAACTGGTAAAGAGTCCAGGTAGAACTTCATGTCACATCATGTTTACTCCTTTCCCAATTTAGTTGTACTTCATGCCCACAAATATTTTATGGTAGAAAATCCATCTTCTATCAATTCCCTTTTTATAGAGGTTCTTCTGTCCATGTTCTCATCATTCAAACCCAAGAATAAAAATCTCTAGCCAATAAATAGGCACATACACCCACTAAAGCCACAACAAAACACAATCAAATATTTCAAAACCAAACAATCCCTTATGATATCATCCATACCGCATTACATTTCAATAAAGTAGCCCCTATTATTGTAAACCATTTTCGAAAATCAACCAAAGATATCGATTTTAAAATTAGCATTTTAAAATCTGACAACTGGGAAGATTTCCCTAAAAAATCCCATTTTCCCCAAAATCTAAAAACCATCACAAAATAAATTTCCAACAAGTTTCACACATCATAATCACAACCAAATCCAAAAAAACCCACAAATTGAAAACAGGGCTTCTAATTATAGGAAAATGGAGTTTAGGGAGAATCCATTATCCTAAGGGTTTTGGTGAAATCCACCAACTCACAACTGCACCAAAAATCATGCTTAACTATCCAGAAAAACCGACTTAGATCTATTTTCCTAGAATCATCAAGACCAAATATAAAAATTTTATGTAAAAAACCCTAGATATACTTACGATGGTTTTAGATCAAGAAAACTAAGATAGAGATGGAGAACCTGATCTAAGGAAAACCATGAAAGATACAAGATAAGATGCTTACTAGAGAAGAAACCCATTCACTTCACCTTGAAAACTCTTCGAATTACTTAAAAAATGAGTAGGGGAGCCCCTCTAACCCTTTAGAACCAAAAATACCAAGTGGGGTATGAGTTGAAGATGAAATGAAGTGTTTTTGGTTAAATCCAGAGTGACCCATTTTTTATAAAACAAAATTTTAATGTCGCACACACTTAACTCGGGTGTTTAGAAAAAACGTTCACTAACCATGCTCCTTCTACTATTAAAAGGGTTCCCTTTATGGTTTCCTCACATGCTTGTACTAATCATTCTAAAACTATGTGAATCCCACTACATCATGTTTCATGGTTACCTGGGGGTTCTGCGTGGTTTCACCTAACCGTGATCAATCCGTTCCCCCTATGAAAATCCATAATACAATTCCAAATCCATTCCAAAATCTCCCAAAAATTACCCGACTACTTTATCTACATTAAAATACATAAAATGGTTTCATACATAAAACTGGGGGTGCTAAATTCTCCCCACCATTATAATTTCTATCCTTTTAAAGTATAGAATTGTCTCTATACCCCATGAGATCAGGCCATTTATTAGCTATCTCTCTCTCCCACTTTTAATTCTCCTTATAAATCTCACCATGCTACCACAAAATCCAAACTAGGCTAATGGTTTTACCAGACAAGACATTCTCTTTTTTGTCCACAATTTGCACTAGCATGTGATTCAACAAAGAATCTAACTCCAGAACAACATGATCCCATCAAATCACATGGTCACAATCCATCTAGTACTTCTTCAACTAAGAAAACTAAAACACATTATGGACCACAGTAAACCATGGTGAAAAAACCAATCGATAAGCCACCTCTCCAACACACTCATGTATCTAAAAAGTCCCAATATACCTTAGATATGTCTTACCCTAGTTTCTAAATCGATGATCTATAATCCTATGAGAGATTCTTAAGAACACATGATCACCCAACTTGAACAAGAACGACCTTCACTGATGGTCGACATATGATTTTCGATGACTCTAAGACATCTATATCCCCTTCTTTATCTATATGGTCTTCTCTGTAGTCTCTTGGAAAAAGCTCAGTCCAACCATTGAGGTCTCACCAATTTCCTCCCAACAAAGTGGAGAAAAAATCAGACACCCATACAATGCTTCATTCAGATCCATATGTATCGAGGCTTGATAATTCTATTATATGAGAACTCCACAAATGGAAGGTGATCCTTCGAAGAGACACAAAAATCCATCTCACAATCCCGTAACATATATTCCAAAAAATTTCTCGTCCTATCGGATTTCCCATCTTTCTAAGGGTGGTATGCCATACTAATTTTCAACTATGTCCAAAGGGATTACTCTAAGGATTTCCAAAAATCATGATGTGATTATCAGATATCTATCGGATAAAACAAAACTAGAAATCCATGTCTCTTTACCCCCTCAAAAATATATATTTTGGATAGATCCCCCATCATATGAGATTCCAAAATAGGTATTAAATAGGATAAATTTGAGAGCAGATCTACTATCACCCATATGACATCGTGCTTTCTGACTATTCTAGGGAGACCTGTAAAAAAATGTGTCACTATTTACTTACTAAAAAGTCAAGGGATAGGTAATAATTACAACATACTTACCGGTCACCGATTCTCGGTATTTACTTGCGGACAAGTCAAGAATCTCCAAAAAACCTTTGCCACATACCTTTTCAAACTAGCCCACCGAAACTGCAACTTTAATTACTTATAAATTTTGTGAATTTCAGGATGGACAAACCATCTAGAATGATGATAATCCCTAAGAATTTACTTCTTACAAGCCACTAGTACAACCACCCTATTCCGAAAACACATAACAGAATACCCATTCAATTCCTATACCTAAATGGTCTCCCTACCATTGAGTTTTGACCTCATCACCATACACTCAGAATTAAATTTATTCACCTCTTTAACCAATACATCCAAATCAGGAACTAATGACACCTCAAGAAAACCGATCTATAAACCCGATCCTTACATTCCAACAAGATATCGACTATAACAGACACCAACTATAACAGACCTAATTCTTGTTTCACCACATGAGCATATGAAATACTACATAATGCATCTGACACTAAATTTTTCTTACTTGGTGTGTACAGTAAGTCCAAGTCAAACATATGGAGATTCTTCATCTATCTCATTTTCCTCAAAAATCAAGTCTATTTGTGAGAAAATATGAGTTAAACTCTTAAGATCGGTAAACACCATTAATTTCTCATAAAAAAATATAATGATGCAACATTTTCATGGCATGAAATACTACCATCAACTCCAAATCCTGTGTTCGGTAGTTCTTCTCATGAATCCTCAACTTCCATAATCCATACACAACCACATGATCGCCTTTTATGAGACCACAATGTAACCCTGATCCCAATGTGTCACAATACACCAAGTTACCTTTTCTTAGTTCTGGAATAACCAAGATTGGTGCTGATGTAAGGAAAAACTTAATCTCTTGAAAATATTTCTCACACGTCTCAGTCTATTGAAATGGAATGTTCTTCCTAGTCATTACTGCAATCAGTTAAGCTAATTGTGAAATGTCATGAAACAATGCTGATAATTCCTCTCTAGACCATTTAAACTTCACATTTCAAAGACATTCTTTTGTGGTTTCCATGAGATAACAACCTATAATATTCTAGATCAACTAAAAAAACTTTCTATGAAATAACATGGACAAGAAAATAAACCTTATACATCCAAAAATTACACTTTAACAATTTGGCATAGAATCGATGATCTCTCAAGATCCCCAGCACTATCACCATGTGATTCTCATGCTCCACCCCTATTCTAGAATACACCAATATATAATCAATAAATACCACTAAAAAAGAATTGAGATACTTCTGAAATATCATATTCATCAACTCCATAAAAACTAACAATACATTGGTCAGACCAAAGGGCATAACCATAAACTCATAATGGATCTATATTCTTATGAATGCTAATTTTAGAATATACTTCATTAGTACCCACAAATGATGATATCCCGATCATAGGTCAATCATGGAGAACCATTGAGATTCCCTCAATTGATTTAGAAAATAATCAATGCTTGGAAGTAGATATCGGTTCATTATCGTAACCTCGTTAAGTCATTGATAATCAACACATAGCTAAAAATTCCATCTTCCTTAAAAAAAGAAAAAATATACATAGAGATGTTCTAGTCTAGTTAAACCCTTTGTCTTCTAACTCCTATAACTACACTTTAAATTCCCTTAATTATATTGGTGCCATCCTGTATGATAGAAGTGAGACAGGACTAGCCTCCAGAAGGAGATCAATCGTAAACTCCACTTCTCTCATAGGTGGATACCCTAAGAATTCATGAGTATATACATCCATAAACTAATCAACAACCTCTAAAAAAGCCTTGTTTAAGTCCTTTCATTGATTCCAACTACAACACCGCTAACTGATACATGATCGTTCCAATAGCTAGTCCCAACAAACCCTTTGAACCAAACTTTTCATTATTATCTCCTCTAAATAGATTTTTGGTACCATCATCTATTTTGAAACTAACCATTAACAAATAACAATCTATGTGGGCCTTAAAAATTTCAAACTAATCCATTCCTATGATTATATATAAATCATTCATATCAAGCACTGAGAAATCACACAACCACTCAACCACATATACAAATACACAGCATGTTCTACATAGGATGTCTCAACACTCTCTTCAACCCACAGGTGTCTCAATTTTTAAAACTGAAGGCATAAATTCCCCAGATAAACCCATAAGACTAAAAACATGAGAAGAAATAAAATAAAATGAAGCACTCGTATCAAAAAAATGCTTGCATCATGGTAGAATTTGAAAGAACCATACATCGCTCTATGGATGGTCCTGAATGATCATCCATCATAACCTTCTCAGCTCCAAACAACTTATTTAATGCCTCAATTTTCTCTTTATTTCCCTATAGAGTAGTCATGGTGTTCCCAGAGTGACCATGACTGAAATTTCTTTTCTAATGATGTGTATGTGGCTGCCGCATTCCTATTGAGGAATAGGACACCTGAAAACATTGAGGAGTGTCACAAACACCTATCCTTGAAGCATTAAGATAATAATTCTAATGATTCCTCATATTCTTATTATTATGACATGATTGATTTTGTGTCAAAAAATCCTTCTTGATTTTGACCATAGAGCCACATCAAAAACATCTCATCTTAATCTGAGGCCTCAATAGAAGATTCACCAATCCTATCATCAGATTTTGAGCCATAATACCACCCTATAAATTAGTATACCTCTTCCACTTTATCTCATTGTTAGAGTTCTGACTATCTCCCATGGGTAACAATATGATTCCCCTACCTATAGCCCCCAAAATATCCCATTCATCCACTATTCCTCTGTTCACCATTTTTGTGTAATTATTTACACAGAAAATTTATATTTTATAATGAATTTCATGCCTCAAAGAAGCTTAAAAAATAAATTCTTTCAACAATGTAGTACTTTCTACCTTGGGTGAAAACATAACTACTTTCATAAAATCAGCAGCATATTCCGTTAATGAAGGGTTCTCTTACTTTAAATTAAACAAATCAATTGTACACTGAATTATGAACATAAGAGGGTATAAATAATTGTTAAACAACTCTTCAATACCCTCCAATGTCATACATTGGTCTGTTCCATCTTGTACTATTAACTCCCACACTTGATGGGAAGGATCTTTCAACATGTACATTACTGACTTCACTTTTTTGCTCTACCCATGTTATGAGGAATTCAAATATCCCACCTTTTCCAGTTCTAAATCACCCCTAAATATAGGTGGATTATGATTTTGGGACCAAACCACATGATCCACATTCTTTGTCTCATCCTCGTTATTCCCACTTCCCATATCTTGGAAATCTTGAACTATACTCTCTACTAGCTACTGATTCACCTAGGGGTCAGGTACAACCACATTTTCAGTAGCCTATTCCGGTTGGTCTCTATGACTCCTACCCGGTTCCATTTATACCAACACAAATTCAACCATAAGTCTCACAAACTTAGAAAGAAAATTATCCCAATTTCAAATTTGATTAAAATGAAACTATCAAAACATGGATTTCCAAAACATAACATTTCCCATGTTACCGCATTTGTGAAAAAATACACCATGTTTTTGAAATTGACCCATTTTCAAAACACAAAAAATATCCACATTTCAAATCCACACATTTGAAAGTAATTTCTAGAATTTTAGAACTCCATATATCCATAATTTAACATAAATAATTATGCCAATAAAATATAAATCCTAGTGGGAAGCCATTTCTACCATGAATGTCATGCTTTTCTCATTGGCTACACCCATGACAATGATATTTCTAATGCCTATAAGTGTCTCCAAAACACTTATTTACCAACATTCCTAGTAACTTGATGTTCAACACAAAAGGGTTAGATACAACCTTTTAATCTATACATTTCATGTTTCAAAAATCATACTTCTTTCTACCATCCCGATTCAATGAATGGCCTGAGAATAAATTCAAACGATAAGACCAAGACCAAGAACAAATTCCAAAGTACCGAAAAACTTATACTACCTATAAAATCATCCCCCTTATTCATTGTCTTGAGAAGGTGGTGAGATGCTACATATCCTTAGGCGATGTTCGCAAGGAACAAATGGATGGCAATAAATTCTAAGGGATTCAAGAAAAATTGGGGAATAATTTTCCCATAGAATAAAAAAATCAAACCAAAAAAAGTCATAACCAACCACCACTACATGTTTCATTTCTAAAAAGTAAACCATGATAACACATTACCAAGAGACAACCAAATAACCAAATTCTTCCATAATAATCCCCATAACCAATAAAACTAACCCACAAAAATCCCATTATCTAACAACCAACAAGAAGACTCACCAATAAGACCCAAAGGAAACAATTTAATGCTACATATATCCACACTAATCTTCATGCTCCGAGAACCACAATATCACCTGGTAATCACAACGAAGTTCTTGAAAAATTTGATGCTCTACCCTTACTTGTGTCCCAAAATATCAAATTTGCAAATTCACCCATGTTCCAAATAAAGGGGTGAGTAATAATACTCAGTAGGTTTACTAAAAATGACTTCCCTATATACACCACTAAAATAGAACATTTATCACCTTTATGTAAAGTTGTTTATTGGAAACATGAAAGAGTGAAAAAATTTCAATAAATCCAAAAACACTCTGACCAAACCATTATTACGCTAATCTAAAAAATAAAAGTTAATGAAAACAACCATGCCATAATCCATTTTACCATAAAATGTTAGAAATAAATTTCTACCTTTCATAACCACACAAAAACAAAGAATTACCATTGAGTTTTACACACCAAAACTAGTAAAATGTCAAGGTAGAACTTCCTATCCCAACCTGTTTACTCCTTTACCAATATAGTGTTACTTCACTACCACCTATCATTGATAGTGTCCCTTCAATCCATGGGCCATAACCTTTTTACCGTGGTACTCCCCTCCCACCTCTCATCATCCTAACATAAGGATAAAATGCTATATCCAATAAACAAGATCCTACACCAACTAAAGCCAAAAAATATGCAAATAACTATTTAACAATTAAAAAATCCCTTAATAAATCATCTATGTGACATTAAATTTCAAAAAATAAACTCTATTTATTGGAAACAATTTTCACAATCCATTTTCATAAATCATCCCAAGCTACCGATTATAAAATCAACATTCTAAAATCCACCAACAAGGAACATTTCAACACAATAACACATTTCCCAAAAAATCTAAAAAACATCACAAAATAAATTTACCAAAAGCCTCACACATCATAATCACAACCAAATATAGTAAAACTAACTAATTAAAAATATGGTTTCTATTTCTATTAAAATAGAGCCGAGAGAGAATCCACATACATTAGGATTTCAGTGAAATCGACCAACCCACAACCACACCACCAATTCGGGAAAAATCTCCACCAAAACATCCTTAGATATATTTTCCTAATAAGACAAACTGTCAATATTTTAGACAACAAAAACCTCAGATATACATGTGATGGTTTTATATCTAGAAAAAATAGGGAGAGGAACAACTAGATCTAAAGAAAACCAAGAATGATTAAAGAGGGGAGTCTTATCGATGATGAAATGCCTTCATTGTACATTGAAAACCCTTCAAATCACCTAAAACATGAGTGGGAGAGCCCCTATACCCCTTGAGAACCAAAAATACTAAGTGATGTTAGAGTTGGTGAATAAATGTTGTCTTTTAGGTTAAATACCGAGTGACCCATTTGTTAAAAATGAATTAATTTTGTGCATGGTTAGACAAACCATGCACTAACTTTTCTCCTACTACTATCCAAATGGTTCCCCATACGGTTTCCTCACATGGTTAAACATATCATGAAAAAAATGTATGAAGCACACTAGCTTGTGTTGCTTGGTGAAGTCAGGGTTCCGCATGGTTTCACCTTACCGTTCTCAAACATTTTACCCTTAGAAAATCCCTAAAACCATTCCAAATCCTTCCCAAACTCTCCCAAACATTACCCAAACACTTTACCTACATATAAATACATACGAAAGTGTTATGTACCTCAAACTGTCGGTTCTACACATATATATTTAACATGTATATATATTTCATTGAATATATATATTACATATATAAATAAATATTTTTTCCTTCCGTTACACTTAACAATCCTTATGTGTGTGTGTTAATATATATACATATATATATATATATATATAATTTTTTGTTTTTCACACATATGCATAGACATACAAACACATATGCATTCTTTCAATGTTTTCCCTTTTTTCATTTTTTATTTTCATTCATTTTTTATTCAATCAATTTCACACATGTATATATATATATAAATGTATAATTATATATATATTGTGTATAAGTGTATATATATATACCGTGCATATATACCGATATATATATATATATATTTATTAAATATCATTTTAAACCCATAATCATTAGTTTTATTATTAATTATATACATACCTGTGTTTGTATTGATATGTTTGTTCTTTCATTTATATATATATATATATATTCATTAACATATTTTATTTATGTTATATATATATTCATATACATTTACATACCCCTAAAAAGGTATATATATTTCAAATCATATTTTAAATTTTATATATCTTATCTTAAATTAGTATTTCCTTATTCAATGCTATGTATATCACATTTCAAAACTAAATTATCTAAATTTTAAATTTACCACTTAATAGTTTATGTCATAATAATTTTTTTTTCAAATTATATAATAAACTTTCACAAAAACACACACATATATATATTAAGACACAAATAATCTTGATAAATAAAATATTAATTTGTAAACCTATAAATTATTTTTTTATATAAATAATTTTTCTCAAATATCATAAAATAAATTATATATATTATGAAACCGGGTTAACTAGAGTCTATTCGGTATATTTTCTTAAAACACTTCATAACTAATAATGCTTTATAGGTATCTATTTGACCATCAATGTCCATTTTTTCTTGAATACCAATTTATACCTAATAGGGTTTACATCAGCTAATGAATCTACCAAAATATATGAATGATTTGGGTAAATGGATCTCTCTTAGAAATCATATATTCATTCCATTTATCATAATCCTTTACATCAATTGATTCTTTTTAAGTATGAGTTTCGTTATGAAAAATATTTTTTCTATTTAAAAGCATCATTTCTACTTATTTCTTCCCAGTAAGTAAGAGATTCCGTATCAACAAGAATTAATTTTTTCTCCTAAATCAATGAAATGATAACCAAATCACTCTAATTCTCTATCCACTCTATTTGAGCTCTACAGTTCTTATGTATTTGGAATCTCTTCATATCATACTATCTTCTTTGGAAAAATTTCCCATGCCACTATTTTCTATATGAAGTATCAACTTCATCAAAGTTAATCTACCTCCCGCAATTTGCATTCGAAATATGTCCCCTTTATTATAATAAGGAATGGATTTCCATAGTATACTTTCTTTATATAGGGATATATATGTTATAACATTTATTATCCTTAATAAAACCTATACAGATGCACATCATGATTTGAGATGATAGTTTTTCATCAAGTTTAACATTTAAAAATAGATATAATTTCAATAAATTTATATAGGACATAGTAGGTTTATTTCCACGCCATAACTCATATGCAATCACATCTATTACTTCAGTGAGTGCTCGATTTAGGGTATATGATATAGTCTATAGATTATATCAAAAAAATAAAAATGGTAGAGTTGTATGACTCATCATCGATTTGACTATTTCAAAAAAGGTACGATTCTTCATTTCACTCACACCATTGCACCAAGGTGCATGAGGAGTGAGTTGATATAATACTCTAATATCCTCTAAGTGATATATAAATTAATCATTTAGATATTTCACACAACAGTATGTGTAGAGGTTGTTTTTATATTTATAATATAATTTTCAAATACACTTTAACATTTTTTAGATATTTAATAGGAATATGTCTTATACCACATTCAATAGATATAAACATACCGACCAAATTCATGTATACAAGTAATGAAATAAGTGAACCCACACATTTTATCTATAAGAAATAGACCACATACGATATTATGAATCTACCCTAGTAGTTAAATTTATCTTTCTCATTTCCCACTAAAATGTGATTTGATTATTTTACCTAATTTATATTAGTGGCATAAATCCAGGGTTTTTAAATCAATGAAGTCCAGATACCCTATACGATATATTATTATTAATCTCTTCTCATCTACATGACCTAACTTGATTTTCCATAGGTGGGTAGGATATGAGTAATTGACATTGAAATATTAATTGATATATATAATAGTATTTTTATTTCAAGGTATCTACAATTCAATGTTATGACGTGATATACCGTAAATAAATTCCCTAAAAAATAAGACAATGGGTTTTTATTCAAAATGGAAATTAAAAACACTGTATTTGAAATCAACATTGATATTATGTTTTGTGTGATTTATGGTACATAATAAGAAATTTTCAATATCATAATAATCCAGACATACAATGATAGATGTTAATATATCACTAATAATTATTTTAGTCTCACACTATTAGCTACCCAGATATCAACTTCACATTTTTCAATTGTATGAAATCTACATGGTTCATGTATTTCAATAAAAATTTATAATCCCCATATATTATCCAACACTTAATGTATAGATATTTAAAATTTTCATATATTATCCAATATTCGTGAAGCAGAGGCATCACATTTTTCCTCTTCCCAACTATGTAATTCCACATCTATTAGAGTTTAATCTAATATGAAAATTAGACAACCTCATGTTAATTACTATCACTATAAATGTTTATCACTTTGAGGCATGGTGATTAATTTTATTAACTTATACTTATCCTTTTAGATCTTTCTTTAATTCAAAAAAGGATAAAAGAGTGGGAATTCTTCACATCCTTATTATCTTACTGACCTAAATCCAATAAACCCGAAAGTGATGTATTCAGGTTATTTAAATTATAATAAATTATTATTGCTGGTAAGTAAGGTGGAAATGAGTCAAGAATGATATTGGTCTATAATTTATGGTTCAATTTGAACCAAATATTCCATCATCGTTAAATACACCCAATAATCTAGAGTACATGTGTTCCTACCTAATTCCCCATTTCTAGACTACATCTAAATCAGGTTTTGGATATCTCATACCTTTAATTTTGAGTTATATTATAGTATAAATATTATAAATGAGATATTGTAGGTATACTCATCCTCATGAATTTTTTATAACTGACTAGAAATATATGACAACATGAAACAATAAAAATGCAGTTCATTATCCACATGATTCTTGTATTTATCTTTATAATACATTATTTCTCTATAAAGGTGATCAATAGGATTAGAAACTCTATCATATAAATATTTATTTCCTAGTACAACACAATGTACAAGCTCTTGTACAACTATTGGAAGTTATTATCCATGATGATCTTATCTTTACACAATATTGATCTCAGAGAAATTGAATTGGTGGTTGTCATTTCCATTTGATGAAAAATAAATAATGTTTAGTAGATTAGTTCATTATTTTGAAAAACATATGACATTATCAATTTATAGAATTTTAAATTTCCCCTATTATTTTTTAAAATTCAAGTATCCCTCAACTAATAGATTCAAAATACTTTTCTTCATGACCATTACATTAGTAGGTATCCTTAGGCCTCTCTTCATAACATGATTTATAAAACCAAAACTACGTAAAGAGTATAATGCCATCTTTTGTATGGACAACTACATTACCTCCTAGATCATCATTTTTTGAGAGGTGCACCATATCCTGTATTAATTTACTTTTAATTTATCATTGATTTGCCTCTAATGTTATAGTAAGCTAGATTTAACAACTTAATTTCTACCGAAATTAGTTTTGTTGCCCCACCACTATCATATTAACTTATTTTTAGTTATATACAAACACAAGTATTGTTTAAAAGAACCTCAAACATTTAGTTTTTGAAAAATTCAAAAAATAGAATGTTCTTAATGACTTATATTGGTTCTGAGGGACTTATTAATTAATCATGAAGAATGAAATGAATTTTTATGTTTGAATTATTGTTAAATGTGATCATACTAAAAAATAAAAAAATTATTTAAAAATAAAACATTAGATGAACATATTCATTATATATTTAGATGTTTTTTATTATAATACTATGTGATAAAATGTAATAAATAAGAATTAAAAAAATAATAAACCATGAAATAATAACTAAATTATCATTGATTATATCATGATATATTAAATATTATCTAATCGATCGAATATATAATAAATTATTTGAGACCCTATGGGAATTCTTCAAGCCAATACCTGACTTGAATTGCATCTTACAAAACTCTGATGCACATCACTCTTTTTACATGAAGTCTTGACATAAACCACATTTCCACTAACATATATAATCATTACAATGTATACCCACACATAGGTTAGGGTAACTCAGGATCCATAATTATAATTTATTAATCAAATATAGACTCAAAAGAAAATATAAATTTTAAAAAGTATTGGATTGTAAATAGAACATTAAATAAAAAATAGTTTTTCCTTTTAAAAAATATATTAAATTATTAAATTATATAAATAATAAAAATATCATGAAGAAGTTTATCTCTGCTCAATATAAGTTAATGTGAAATTATATTACACCTCAAAAATTCAATTTCCTAAATTTTAACTTTATTACATTTATGATGATTTAACATGCATTAAAATTGTTTTAATTAATTATCAAAAATACCAAAACACCTAAAATAGTTTTATTAAATTTTATATAATTTTAATTAAATTATTGTATTATTACTTTTAATTTTTCATATCAATTTACTTGTAAATAATAATACTATATATAATTTTTTGGCCTCCAATGAGTCTTAAGGGTCGAGTAGGTCGGATCCGGACTAACTTAGTCCGGCCTGGTTCAGGGTAAAAACCAAATGTCCCAATTTGTGCTTCCATGTATATATATAAATAATATAGTAATATATATATATGTAATATATTTATTCCACTAAATGGGGTGTCCAAGAGGGTTATTCATGTGAATCATGCCATACCCACCCATTTAATTTTTATTATTACTTATCCTTTAAAATGGGAGGATATTCATTATAATATTTTTCATTTTTTGAGAGTATGATATAGTCTTCACAAAAATTATTCATGAAACAAAAATATCCTTATTGGATACAAGTATATATTACAAATATATAGTGTTATCGCAACACACCCTTGCCGAAAAAACCATTACACCGACAACTATAAAAGTTAAAAAAATGTAATATTTAATTTTCATCACAATAAATTCTTAAAATCTATCAATATTTTATCAAAAGAATATTATTCCTAAGTGATAGAATTCATGTACCATCTATTACATTGTTTCCATATTTAATCCATTATTCATAATCAATGTAAATTTATTTGGTATTTTTAATTTATTCATCATAAATAGTATCATTATTTCTCTAATACATTGAAGGAACTAGGGCCACTGAAAAAGTTTTAAAAAATAAGTATTATAAAATTTTTTGTTTTAGAGTAATGTTAAAAAATTAAATCCAAAAAACTCCCAGGTTAGTTTTCTCACAACTCATTTATAATTCAATTTAATCATGAAGAAGAAAATCAAATGAAAGTATAAATTGATTCATGTTCCTATGAAATTTCAGATTTTATTCACCAATAATTAGCATGTCTTAGATCAAAGGCTCAAATATAGGAATCCTTGAGATCATCCATAGTCACTCCATTTCTTAGAGATCATTGAACATTGATTATTAGGATATATGAAAGGAATCCATCATAATTTATGATTTTAATTCGATCGTGTGAAGAACATGAACTCCATTAAGAAGATTGGATCGATTTAACATCATTATTCCCTTAGTTTCTCACATAAAATACTTAGATAGTGAATGGGAGAGTTTAAAAATTCATGAAAATAGTATATTTTACTATCCAAGTGGCTATAATGTGATTTTACACATATGTTATCATTTAAAAAATTTAAATTTTTTCCCTAGAATGTTTCAACCATAATTTTAAACCCTTATTCACACTTATAAATTAATTAATCATGGAATAAATATCATGAATATCTTATAACAGAATTTTAAAACATTAAAAATTCTCATGATAAAATAGAAATGATTAGAATGGCTCAAATTATCCCAAAATAATATAACAATCCTTGAAAATGTTATGTTCATTTGGAAAATTATATTATCTCGTAATGAATTTTATAGTGAAATTACTCATTATGTACTTGAGAAATAAATTCCATAATTATATTTCCAAACATGAATAATATAATTTAATTATTATACTCTTGATCAATCACACTCATTATTCCACCAACAATGATATGTTGGGAACATATTGTTTTAAACTCATAGTCATCCATATAGATTGAACTTGTTCATGCACCTAGTGTGTTACCCTCAAGGACCTTATCTTGAAAGAAATTATTTCTACTCTAAGGCCATAATTATATCCTAGTAACCCATCATGAACCCTATAGATATAAGCAATGTAATATTTATGAGTATTTCCAAATAAAATTCCCTACGTAATATAATCTCTTTTTCTTGTGATAACATATATAGAAGAATACACACAATATTTAATCTTCCTTTATTGCATTATTTATTTATTGACCATATTAGATGATCTTTATATAAAACACTGTGGAATGAATATAATAATGGTACTACCATCCTGGTTATGTGGGCCTAAGAATCCTTTTCCTCCACTCAAAAGATGAAACTCATATCTTGATTATTCAACCAATTTCGTACCACCAATAGAACACCCAAAAGAAACCAATTCTCAACAATGTCAATGTCATTGTTCTTCATCAAGATATACTATCAAATGGATTAAAATTAAAATAATATCATTTTGAGAGTTTATTACACATGTAAATATACATTAAAAACCAATGAAACTTAATGGATGTTGCGTTCTTATTAGCGGGTCAGTCCTCACAATATCCTCTACAAGAGATCCATAAGTTCGAACTTCATGAGAAGAAGTATCAATACTTAATCCCCCAAAACCTAATATATATACATCATATATGTCCTATAATTATGATGTATCTATAACATAATACAAGTGTTTATGACTAAATTCATAGTATCTCATGGTTCTAACTATAACTGGGATCATCTATAACATGATGACCTGTCATTTAATATAGGGTTATTACCATAAAATAGTAAATATTGAATAAAATATACAACTATTGCTATAGAAACTCACGTCTATACAAAATTATAAACATGTAATGGTAATAAATTTAAATAAGGTAGTTTTTTATAGGAAAAAAACTCAAAAAAATTAATCCCGAGAGTCAAATTATGGATTTTTTATAACGATACAAATTTAAAATTAAAAACAGTCCATATTAAAGAAGTACCTAAATTACATAATAATTCCTTTATTCCATTAATATGGAATTCCATTTATAATATTATATATTATTACATTCTCCCCACATTAATATTTTTCCCTTAGAATAACAATTTGAACCATAAAATAGTTGAGGTTACTTGTGTTTCATAAACTCTTGGTTCACAATATTAATCCTCAAATTTCAGATTCCTCCACAACACTCTAATAAAGTTATTTATTTTGGTTCCTATAAATTTATTCCTATGATAAAAGATATTTACCAAATATTTATAATATAAAATTAGAATTCATTAAAGGAACCTACTCAAGATTTAGTACATGTGAGTGTTTGGTATGTACTTATTTTACATGAATACATTAAACATATCATATACATAATATATGTCATGTTGTAGTGATAGTTTATAATAAATAACATTGACGAGAACAAGGATCTCATGTGGATGATGTATCTTGGAAAAATCCTTCCCAACATCCAAAACCTCTTGAGTATATTCCACAGTGATATAGAAAGGAACAACTTATCTTTGACCTCAGAATATAGGTCTCATCAATGAGTGTCTTAATATATTTCCTATTTACTGTTCATGGAATTCATATTATTCTAAATTATTTGATGCTTATCTATCATATCTTGCATAAGATCATGTATTATCATCATTAACTCTCATACATCAATCTAGATGGTCAGAATCTGAAACCTTTTCCAATAAATATCCTTTTAAGGTGTTATTTTAATCCTAGATGGGAGACTGTTTTTATATAAGAACTCCACTATGTGAATATTTTGTTCCCAATATTTTTTAAATCCACATAACATGATCTCTACTTATTCTTATAATTTTTAATGGATCTACTAGGCTAACCATCTGTTTAAGGATGATAAATAGTTCTAAAACACAAATATTTATCTAATGTATGATGAAGGCTTGTCCAGAACCATGAGTTAAACCATAGATCATAATCAGATATATTAGTGGGTGGTTCTCCAAGTATGATTAACACTCCTATTATATACATCAGGTAAATTGGTTAAGAGATAAAAATCCCTTGATAGCAATGAAATGAAGTTTATTTTTAAGGAAATTGAAAACCATCCAGATAGTGTTTTTTCTATTAGAAATCATAAGGATTACTATAAAAAAATTCAGGGTTATGTTTCTTCATTTACATGGTGTCATGGGAAAGGATTGAATCATACAAATATAATTATTTCAATTACCATTTAAATGTTGTATTTCTAAGAATCAAAATAAAATTTCTTCAATCTACCTCTTCATGTTATCCCATGAAATGTTTTTATTTTTATTTTTATACATCTTTGTGCTTCCAAGATTAATTGATAAGGATGAGGTATGTAGATCATCCAAAATATCCCTCATTTGTTTTGGTTTTTATGAGACACATATCTACATTCGAAACTATATAACTTCATATTTATCAAATTAAAGCTCCAGAATATTTGATACCATTCTCTATAGCTTTACATCAACCTTTTGGGCCTCCCTAATCCTATAATGAATGGATCATTTTACATGTATTTTAGTAAGGTAATATGTTATTCCTATTATAATCCCCATGTATATAATTTTAATGGAAATATTATTCGATTCTTTTCAATCCTCGTCATAAATAGGGTTTAGGTATTATTTATTCATAGAGAATATACCAATTTATTCTTCTCATAATAATGATAATGGATTTAACATTATTAATTCTTAATCATCTATAACCACCATATCTAGCACATATTATGTTCTGGTCATGTGAATATATAACTTATCTCTTATGATATGTATATTTGTCATGATTATCACCATATAAATTATATAACCAAATATTCAATGTGGATATCACTATATGTAACTTGATATCATGTGTCAGGTAGTTCTTCTCATGTAATATTAATTGTAAAGAGGTATAGTTTACCATTTTTTCATTTTCCATGAGTACAAAACCCAAGCCTTTATTAGATGCATGACTATAGATCATAGATACCCCCCACTAGTGCGTATTATGATCACCAGATCAATTATTATCATCTTATTTAACTATTTAAATCTATCTCCACATTCATCATTCTATAAAAACATCACTCCCTTTTGAGTTATCATCATTAGTGGGTTTGGAAATTGTGAGAGATTTTTCACAAATTGAGGGTAGTTCCAAGCTAATCAAAGGAATCTATTAATATTCTTCATATATTTTGATCTTAGAAACCCTTTAATTTCCTCTAATTTTGTATAATCCATATCTATTCATTTTTTGGTGATAGAATACCCCAATAATTTTACATGTCCCATCGAAAAATCCCATTGAATATAGTTCACTTAAAATATTTAATTTACAAAGGTATTCAAGACAATATCACAATTCTCTCCATATTACTCATTTAATTTATTGTAGATGCTAATATATTCTATAAATAATATAATTTTTTAAGGTAATCCCTAAATACATTATTCATTATGTCTTTGATGATCTATGGGGAAATAGTGAGTCCAAATGGATTCACTATGAACTCTTTGTCCATAAAACATATATGAAAATCGTATTGGTTTATGTCATACTTCATTACCATTACATTAAAATATTCCCATGGATACCAACCATATTTCATTATTGGGCTCCACATATCTATGTTAATAAGTCGTCAATTCATGGTTGATGATAGGTTTTCATTATCGTGATCTTATTTAGCTTATGATAATCAATGAAAAGGAACCGGGACTCAACCTTCCTGAAAAAAAATGGACTAGAACAACCCATGGAGAACCATTTTAGAAATATAAAACCTTTATCAAGATTATATTTATGTTTTTTCTTATAATCTTCATTTTAAATATCATATATTTTATATATTTTATTATATATTATAAAATATGTGACACCCCAAAAATTCAAAATAAGAACCTTGAATTCGATAGCGTGAATGAAACATGAAACCAAGAACACAAGGTAATATAATATCTGGATACTTTATAATATATTTACTATTTAAAATATATTATTTATATTTTATTTCTTGAAACATTGAGTAAGAGTGCATTACTGGAAGGAGATTTTTACTCCATAGCATGTCTTACATGCAAGACTGATTTTCACTAAATAACAATGTATTATTACAATATTATTATTTAATATAATAATATATAACATATCCATTGTGTTAGAGGTTATGAATAGTGTTAAATAACATATGAGATTTATGGTTTATATAAATATATAGTGAATTCATTAGTTATAATTTAATGAGAAATGAAAATAATAACCAATTGGATAAAAGGATTCGGTTGAGAGCTCCCTAACTCGTTTAGGGTTTCGCCATCCCAGTGGCACTCGATAAAATAGATTGACGATGGGGGATTTCTTGTAGTTCTCCTTAGGGTCTTGTTGTGTAGGCTTCGATGGTCAATGGGGATTTAGATTGGCTCTGGTGGTCTTTGGTGTTTCATCTCGGTGCGGCTTGGTGGCTTGGTGTCATCGTGTTGGCTCCAACAGTGGCAGCTCATCGGGCATCGTTTTTTTGTGATGGAAGGCGACAAAAGTCAGGTTCTACTCCAAATTCATTCCTGACTCACCAGATCTAACCCTCTATGCTTCCCGCTACTCACCTCTGGAGGATAATTTGACTAGGCATACCTCTTCTTGACGTCTTCCCCACTCAACCTCATCAGATTCCTATTAGAGAAATGGTCACTGAGACTCGATTTTGGACTGTAATAAAGGAAAAATATAACTCTATATATATCTATGTTTTGAAGCGGCAACAGTTTTCATTGGATTTTCATTGAAATTCTCTAGAATCAATGTTATTTTTTTCGTGGGGAAATTTTAGATCTATTGTGATCTGTGATTGAGGTTGGTCAAATCAGATTCTAGGTTGTATTTTGTTTCAATGTTTGTCTATGATGAGTTATTCTTGCTTAGTTTTATCCCCAATTCAAGATGGAGTTGGAAGGATGGATACTCAATGTTTTTTGAAGTGGTTCTGGTACCAGATGTAATTTTCTTGGTCCTGATGAACATTCATTTCTTCTTGAAAGCTTGTGATGATGGTTGTCGGCATTGGGGGGGGGGGTCGTGGAGATTTTCTCTATTAAGGGAATTGGCCACTCCCTCGTTTTCTCTTTCTCCATGAATCTACCACTCTCTCTCTGGTGGATACGAGGGATGGTTTTCTTATTGCTTTGGGATGTAAGGGTGAGAGACTATATGAGTTGGTGGTTTCATCTCTATTGGCTCCCAAAGGTTGAAAACATCGAGGATCTGATGTTCTATAAAAGCCTTTCATTTTGGAATGTGACAGTTTTTGTGTTGTTAAACATTGTCTTCAATTGTGATCATTTGTGCTAGTGGTCTATGGAGACATGATCTATCGATGATATTGGCTATTTTTTCTTATGCTCTTACTTCAAGACTCCACCACTCTCTCTAAGGCAGATCTAAGTGGTGGTCTCCACTGTGCTTTGGAATGAAGGGGAAAGTAACTCATAGTGTCTTGTGGTGGTTCCATCTCTGTTGGCTCACCGAGATTGACGACGTCAGGGTGGTGATTTTCTACGATGTCTTTTTATCTTGGATTTTGAAATCACCTAGACACTCTATAAGAAACATCTTCAGATGAGGAGATAAAGTGGGAAGTTTCACTAAATCATTGCAATCAGGATTTGGATGAACGAGTGCGTATGGATTCTGCCATCGGTACCTAGCCCGTGCGATCCTGTACGAGATAGCTAGCTGAGCGGTCATGCGAAGGTGGAGGCTTGAAATAACGATGTAGTCACTAGGGAGGGGAAATTACTATATTTTTTATATCTAGGATGAATTTATTTTAATATTTGTATTGGTTAATGATGTTAGGGTTCACACTTACCTTTTTAAGTGTAATTTGAAAATTTAAAAAAAACAGATTGGGATAACCAATTGGATAAAAAATAAATTTTATTAGTTTTATTCCACTAAAGGAGTTTTGAACTCATAAAAATAATTAAATAAAATTATATAATTATTTTAATAAAATATATGTGTTATATATTCAATAAAATATTTTATATATTCATCCAATAGGTTTGATAACCATAAGATAAGAAAAATCCCAATTTCACACATTGAAACCTATAATTTTATAAAGGCAGTTTTAACTCATTTTAATGAAGACCCCATTTAAAATATGAATTTTGAAACTTTAATCAATTTAATATGTCAAAATAAACTTTATATTTGAAATAAAAATATATTAATTAGGATATGGTGAATTTTTTATTTTTTTTTCTGAAACATATCATTTTTTAATGAATAGTTAAAATTACGGAATTTTAGTTCAGAACTGCTGTATCATATAATATATTTATAATAATAAATTATATTATTAATTTTTTAAATGTTTAAATAGATGATATTTTTATCAATTAATAAAATTTTGTTACATTTTAATCAATTTGAATTTGGTATTGGTTTTAAAATCTTTACAATATTTCTGATTCTTCTACTTGAAAAACATGTATTGTCGTCCTTCTTGTGGGATTAAATTTAAATAAATTTATAACACATATATGATTTGAACATGGAATAATTGATTTAATATTTATAATAAACATAATTTATAATGTCTAATAATACTTACTTTTGTTTTTACAAAAAATATTAGTGAAAGTGATTCAAATTAATTATAAGGATTACGGATAAATTGAACATATTAAGGGACAAAACATTAACCTTAAGGAATAAAATGACCTATACACTTGTCCTAGATATATTTTATAGCCATATATAGACACAAAGAACTCTGGTATTGAAATATTACAATTATTGGATCCACTTTTAAAATAAAAAACGTGCATGAAATTCCTTTTTAAAAATATTACGAGAGTGCCACTCCTCATCCACTATAAAAGTTCCTCCTCTCCTCTCACATCCTCAAACCTATAAAGCCACATTGGATCAACCAATACCTAACAAAATATCTCCTAAATATCCATACCCTAATCCTAGAGGTCCACTTGGGATGAATTAAATCCAAGTAATCTTTCGTTACAAACCAAAAGGAGTTACCTGATTGAGAGGTAACCACATTCCTCGTTTTTTTTTGTTTTATAACCATTATCCATCCCCTAAACCCTTATTATTATATTATTGAATAAAAAACCTATATCCTCAATAATATAGGATTTTTTTTATATTATGATTTTAACCTACGATCACACACTATTCAGTGTAATGAGTAACAAACTTATTGTTTCTCTGTAAGGAAAATTACTTCCCTACGAAATGATGATTGTTCATTTCATCGTTTACCACCTCTCATGGTGACCATTATAATGGAAAATAAATTTATATGTGATATATTAGATATTTAATATTTATTTATACTTCTTTGATACTTTTATTTTAGATACCATTAATACTTTCCAATCTATGTTAATATAATTGTTGACCTCACCATTTTTGATAATCCCAATTATGCTTTCATATACTTTGATAATCTCAGTATAATGATTTTCTATATATTAATTCTTTCAACATGTGATCAAGATGATAATAATATTAAAATAATCCCTGATATATGTTAATCCAGGTTGATCTATGTTTATATGAGTTATGAAGTTCTTCTAATCAATTTGGATATGTTTTGCATAAGACAGACAAGTGTTAAGCCACTAATCTGGGTATAGCTATGGATATAGAGCTACCGGTACTCAGTATACCGATATAATTAGTCTACCGATAGACAGAGTCACCGATAAGCTAAGGTTATCGATATGTACAGAGCTACTGATAGAAACCAAGCTACCGACTGAAGAAGTCTACCGATATGCATAAGTCCACCGGTAAGAAAGTCTACTGACAGATTCAGTCCACCGATACAGAACACTAAGAGCTACCGATACGAGTTCCCGACAGGCCTAATGATAAAAAGACGCGACTGATATGAACCGACACACAAGAGCTACGGATAGAAAAGAGATACCGATATACAGAATTGTACCAATAGAGCCAGTTCACAGATAGTTACCGATAGAGTAAGTCTACCTATAAAAGTACAGTCACTGATACATCGATCTACTGATGGAACTAGTGAAACCTGTGGAATGAAGTCACTGGTATATAGAGAAACTGATGCAAGATCAAATTGCTACTGATGGAAGGACTTGCTACACAAAGTCTACCATACACATTTACCAACACGATATACTAGTTGACCAACCAGTCAAACTCTATACTCTCAATACTATTTATTTATTAAGATAATGATTAAATTTGATGTATTTAATGAATTCAATGATATTTAATGAATTCTGTTGTCATGTCAGGGAACCATACCTAGTACCCATGCAAAAACTAATCATTCCTTTTTACTGGAGCTGAAAGCTACAAAAAGGGAAGATAAAGACCTAACTGAAAAGTAGATAAGCGGAGAACACTGAGTGTGCATACAACAAGCATCAAGGAACTAAGAAGGCACACTGGTGAAAAAGAAAAGAGCTGAATATCATTCAAACATGGTGCATTTGTGAAAGAAGAAAAATCAATACTCTAAGAACACTGTACATACACGAAGCTACTCATTTTCAAGAAGAACACAAGAAGAAACTTGATTTAATTACAACAAACACTTCATGCACTCAGGCTGCTAAGTTGTACCAAGAATCAAAGAAGAAAACGACACTCTGTTTTATGAGCAGAAACCAGAGAAGGACTCAGAAGGTTTTCTGACCAACCAAACGAGTCCAGAGCTGCACTTCCAATCACTAGAGCTTTTCTAAACTCTTTCTCACTTACTTTAGTGATTATATCTTTACATTTTGAGCAGTGTGTGTACCCTATTTATTTTACACACACACTGTCTCATAAGATAAACTGGAGGATTCTTAAATCCTAACTCATACATCATAACCCTTTGTTTCCCACTGTGGATAGTGGTATAGATCGAGCAAGACCTGAATAGCCTGTGTGTTGTTGTTTTTTTTCCACGAAAAACTGTGGTAGAGGTCTTTGGACCTGGATAGTAGTGTACTATTGTTTACCCCTAATCCAGGATGTGGATCAATTTATATAAATTGTTGAGAGGACTAAGTCTCGGCTTGAGACTGAACCTCTTGGTTAACTTTGATGTGAATTTTAATTTAAGACTATAAGTATACTATATATTTATTTCATATTCTGCTGCTATTACTTTGAAATACAAAACAATTTTAAAGCTACTTTGATAGTTAAATTAGAAAGTTTTTATACTTATTTAAAACCAGTAAGTTAGTTTCAAAAGTTAATTTAATATTTAGATTAAGTCAACTGAGACCTAATCAATCTTTGAGAAAATGATTAAACATTTACACTCTGTATAGATTCACTACAGTTTGACTTTGTTTTTAAATTTGGGGATTTTAAGAGAAATAATTTTAATAGAAATTTTTATAGGAACTCAATTCACCCCCCTCTTGAGTATACACTCCGACCAACATTTGGTATCAGAGTTTGTTTTTGTTTAAGGACTTTTGAAATAATCTGTTTTTCAACTGTGATTTTAGTTGCATATTTAAAGATCTTAAATTTCTGTTAGTTCTAAATTTTTTCTCTTTAATTATACTTTCTAAAATCTTCCAATGGATAATAGAGTAGAGTGTGATGCTACTAACTGACCACCTTTCTTCAATGGCACAAACTATGCTCAGTGGAAACTGAAAATGAAAATTTATTTATAAAGCATGGGTTTTGATATTTGTACTACTATAGAATCTCAATATAAAATTCCCGAAACTGAAAGAAAAACTTGGGATGAACCTACAAAGACTGCTTACAATAATAACTGTAAATCCATGAATGCCTTGTACTGTGGTTTAAGAGATGAATAGTTTAATAGAATTTCTACTTTCAAAACTGCTTATGAAATATGGGATACTTTGGGTGTTTCTCATAAAGGAACTACCAATGTTAAAGAAATGCGATTGAATACATATACTATTAAATATGAAAATTTTAAAATAAAAACTGATGAACCTATTTCTGATATGTATCTCAGGTTTAATGAGATAGTCAATACAATGAGTTAACTTGGAAAAGATTTTCTAGCAAGGAACAAATTATAAGGATACTGAGATGTCTGCCAGATTGTTGGAGGGGCACCTCGGTTTAAATCAGAGATTCATGTGACATAGGAGCACTGCCAGTAAAAGAGCTTATAGGTAAATTAATGATGTATGAGGAAGAAATCAAGGTGAATAAGAAGGAAGATGATGAACCTAAGAGAAAATCAGTAGCTTTCAAGTCTACTGCCTCTAATAGTAAAGACAATGAGAAAATGAAAATACAAACTGAAAGTTAAACAAGTGAAGATTCAGACTCTGATAGTGATGCTAAGATGGCACATATAGACAAGAGATTCAAGAAGTTTTATAGGAAGAAGATATTCTTCAGGAAATATAACTACAAAGGAAAGTATGACAATAAGGGACAGGGGAATAAGGATTGGAAGAAAGCTGACAAGAATGATGAAATAGTCTGCTATGAGTGAAAAAGGAAAGGAAACATAAAGACTGATTGTCAAAAATTAAAAGTAAAAAAGAAATATGATTATAAGGACAAGAAGAACAAGAAAGATATGAAAGAAAACTAGAGTGCTTCATAGGAAAGAACAAGTGAATATAAAGTTTCTGATTCTGAGAAGAATCATACAAACATGTGTTTCATGACTAACACATCTGAGGTAACTTTAGATACTCCTGTTTTAAATTCCTATTATTCTGGAGATGATGCAGACTCTGATTCTGATTCTGAAAACATGACTAGTGAGGAATTATTTTAATATTGTAATATGATGGAAGAGACATGCAATCAAATTAAGGATAAATAAAAATCATTGAAGAAACAAAATTCTCTCACTACTACTGTTAAAACCGAACTTACTATCAAAAAAGAGAAGAATGATCAACTGTTAAAGGAAAATACAGAACTGAAAATGTCAAATGAGAAACTTAGAAAAGAATTATATAAGTTTAAAAATGGAATGGATAAACTATCTAAAATGATAGGAAAGAAAGTGGAACCACAATACACTACTAGAATAGGCTACAAACCTGGACAGAGACAGCTTATTAATAATAGATTTATTCCTAAATCTGGAAAGAATACCGCTAGTTCATGTTCTGGATATCCCTATGCTTCAACCAGTTATTCATATGGTTATAGATCAAATAAAGTTTATCATTGAAAATCTATTGATTCTGTGAATTATATGAGACCCATAAGACAAATATGGGTACCTAAAGCTTTTATTGCTAACCATTATGGACCCAAGAAGATCTGGGTTCCAAAATCATTTCCTATCTAAATCTGTTTTGTAGGAAACATGTTTAAAGAGTTATCACAAGAAGGTATAATACCTGGACAATGGATGTTCAAGACATATGTCTGGAGATTATTCATGTTTCAAAAGATTAATAATGGTTGATGAAGGCCATGTCACCTTTGGTGATAATTATAAAGGAATAATCATCAGACTAGGCTATGTTGGTAACTCTAATTCAGTTTTAATTTCTAAAGTTTTATTTGTTGATGGACATAAGTATAACCTGTTAAATATTTCAAAATTATGTGATGATGGATTTAATGTGAAATTTGAAAATTATTCCTATAATGTTTTTATTTCTCAAAATGCTTTAGTATTTTCTTCTTTAAGAAATGAAAATGTTTATGCAGTTGATTTAAATTCTTTAGCTAAGAAAAATGTTACTTGTTTAAATGATTTTCATAAGGAATCTTGTCTTTGGCATAGAATATTAGGGCACTGCAACATCTATTCACTTAGAAAATTAACTAGGAAGAACATAGTTAAAGACCTACCTAAACATGAATTCCCAAATGAAAAAGTTTGTAATCCCTATCAAAAGGGAAAGCAACATAAAGTTTCTTTTAAATCAATGAAAGATATTTCAACTTCTCAACCTCTCGAGTTGGTTCACATGGAATTGTTTTGACCATAAAGAGTTTCTAGTTTAAATGGGAAGCACTATGTCTATGTTCTAGTAGATGACTTTTATAGATATACTTGGGTATACTTCTTAGCTCACAAAGGCGAAGCTTGTTCTTACTTTGTTAAATACTCCAAATATGTAGAAAATCTTAGTGGACTTAAGATTAAAACATTGAGAAATGATCATGGCCGTGAGTTTGAAAATCAAGAGTTTGAATCTTATTGCTCACATAATGTCTATAGTCACAACTTTTCTGCTCCTAGAACACCTCAGCATAATGGTGTGGTAGAAAGAAGGAATAAAACCCTTCAAAAAATAGCTAGAACCATGCTTAATGAATATGACCTGCCTATTTACTTTTTGGCTGAAGCTGTGAATACATCTTGTTATTATTAATAGAGTATTAATTAGACCAGTTCTTAAGAAGACCCCATACGAGTTGTGGAAAAATAGAAAACCTAAAGTTAGTTACTTTAGAGTCTTTGGCTGCAAAGTTTTTATTCTTAATACAAATGATAATCTGGACAAGTTTGCTTCAAATAGTGATGAAGGAATTTTTCTTGGTTATTCTTTAACTAGAAAAGACTATAGAGTCTTTAATAAAAGAACCATATGTGTGGAATAATCTGTTCAAATCAATTTTGATGAAACTGATCCACATGATCCTAAAACCTCTCTTGAAAATCTTGAGGAAACTTTTACTGTTCTAGACCTTAATGATAAATCTAAAGAACCTGTTGTAAAATCATCCAGTTCTGGACATATTCCAGAATCTGATGGTATAGAACCCGAACATGGAGATGAACCTGAAATTTCTAGTCCTACCTTTACTAGATCAACAAGGATTCTAAAGAATCATCCTTTGGATGCTGTTGTAGGTAATCTTGATAAAGGGACATAGACTAGAGCATCTTTAAGAAATCAGGTTGAACATCAAGCCTTTATTTCACATCTAGAACCTAAAAATGTTAATGATTCTATCAATGATGAATTTTGGGTAATGACTATGCAAGAAGTGTTAAATAAATTTGAATGAAACAAATTCTGGGAATTAGTTGACAAACCTAAGGACACTTTAACAATAAGCACTAAATGGGTTTTTAGAAATAAGGTCGATGAGTCTGGAAACATAGTTAGAAACAAAGCTAGGCTAGTTGCATAAGGATATAGTCAAGAGGACGGTATAGACTATGAGGAAACCTTTCCACCTGTAGCCAGATTAGAAGCCATTAGGATCTTACTTGCCTATTCTGCTCATCTAAATTTCATGTTATATAAAATGGATGTCAAAAGTGATTTTATAAATGGTTTTATAATTGAAGATGTTTTTGTTGAACAACCACCTGGATTTACTAATCCTCATTTTCCAAATCATGTGTTTAAACTTTCTAAAGCTTTATATGGTCTAAAACAAGCTCCAAGAGCTTGGTATGATAGACTTAGTAGTTTTATTATTTCAAAAAGTTTTACTAAAGGGATTGCTGATCCAACTCTTTTTATTAAAATTAATTTCTAAAGATGTTTTAATAGTACAAATCTATGTTGATGATATTATTTTTGGATCTTCCAAAAATTCTTTATGTACTGATTTTTCCAAATGTATGCAAAATGGGTTTGAAATGAGTTTAATGGGAGAACATAAATATTTTCTTGGATTTCATGTTTTCCAAAATAAAGAAGGTATTATTTTGAATCAATGTAAATATACAAAGGATCTCTTAAATTTTTTTATTTTGGATAGTATTAAGGAAAGTTAAACTCCTATGAGTACTGTTTGTAAATTGGATGCAGATGAAACTGGGAAACCAGTGGATCAAACTAATTACAGAGGTATGATTGGAAGCTTAATTTACCTTACCGATAGTCGACCAGATATTATGTTTAGTGCGTGCATGTGTGCAAGATTTCAAGATAATCCAAAAGAATCTCATTTACTTTCTGTTAAACGAATTTTTAAGTATCTTAAACATACTGTAAACTTAGGTTTGTTTTACCCAAAAGGAAAAACCTTTGAGTTAATGAGTTATTTAGATGCTGATTCTTTCTGGTTGAAATTTGGATAGAAAAAGAACTTCAGAAACATGTCACTTATTGGGAAAATCCTTAGTATCTTGGTGTAGTAAAAAGAAGAATTCTGTAGCATTATCCACTACCAAAGCAGAGTACATTACTGCTGGTAGTTGCTCTGCACAAATTATGTGGATGAAACACACTCTTTTAGACTATGGATATGACTTTAAGAACATTTCAATCAACTATGATAACACTATTGCAATAAATCTCTCGAAGAACCCCGTGTCTCACTCTAGGACCAAATAAATTGATGTAAGGCACCATTTCTTGAGAGATCATTACCAAAAGGGTGATATAATTATTGAGTTTATAAGTACTAATCATCAATTAGCTGACATCTTCACTAAACCTTTGAGTTCAGATAGGTTAAGTTACATTAGACATGAGTTAGGTATGTCTAAAACTTGATCGGTAGCTAACCTCACCGATGTGAAATTATCACCGATGTGAAACCTCACCGATATGAAATCCTCACCGACGTAACCTCACTGATAGAAATTCTCACCGATGTGTACACTATTTTAAAACTTTTGTCTTCCACTAGAGTCTGAATCGTTTTTAATTTATTTCATTTTATTTATTTATTTTATGACTCCTAAATGATAAAACTAAAGTCAGAGATACTTCTCAATCCTCCAAGCCTCGAAACATTACCCTCAAACCTTAGCTCTCGAATCCTTAATGAACCCTAAATCTTTCGAACCAACGATAGAAAAAACCAAACTTCCTACCATCAGAGATGAATCTATTGAGATGAAAAAAAGAAGTAGAAGAACGAGAAAGAAGAAAGTGGTAGTGGAAGTGTTGCTAGAACTAGATCGGGGAGACGACCAGTGAATCCCCATCTGCAAAATCGAGTTATTGTGTTTGAAAAGGAGTTGTGTGTAGAATGGATGATGTCTAAAAAATACTTAGTGGTTGAAGTACTTGAAGATAAAAAATGGGTAGAGTGCTTGTAGAACAACAATGGTCCCTACTTTCCAAAATTAGTGAAACAATTTTATGATTTTGTAACCTTTGAGAAATCGGAGAATGAAAATCGAGTAACCTCTTTTGTGAATGGAAAAGAGATGTCGTTTTTATCTGTTGAATGGGGTGAGTGCTTGAAAGGACCACATCAAGGAGTATATGGATATGTCTTGAGATCCATGCCACCTACCAGTGACATTTTCGACTATGTGACTGCATTGGAAGAGTTGATTGGTGATGGAATTCAAAGACAAGTAGTTGCTGCAGAAATGGATGGAGAGAACAGATTGTTGTTCGAATTCGTTCAATTTATCTTGATTCCGAGGAAAGGTGACTTTCCCAATTTCAGATATCAGGATATATATCTCCTGAACCTCTTAACACATTGTGTAAATGTTAATTTGTTCATATTTATGATGATCCAAATGGAAGATATGATGAGGATGAAATCAAATACAAATGCCCTATTATTTGCTAAATTGATCTCTGTGATGATTAAAGTAAAAGGGGTAGCTGATTCTCAATATGATACAGTAGTAGTGAAGAATAACTTCTGTATCACCTCTACTGTGCGAAAATACATGAGGATAAATTGGAACCCTTGGAGAGGAGAATGGGTGAATGATGACCAGAAGGTATATGAAAAATTCAATCCTGTGGATCATCCTTCAAGACCAAAGGATGTGAGGGATCTAGGTCTAGGACCTAATGAAGAAGAGACATAATATAGTGATGATTCAGAAGAGTAAGAGTCATCTGCTGATGAAGGATGAGATCCTGACATACCTCCTACTCCAGCTCCTGAAGATCTAGATCAACATAAATCAGACAAAGAAGAAGCTTCTTTAGAGGATGTTGAAGTAGCTACTGTAGAGAATGAATAAGATGTTCATGAAAGTGAAGCATCTCTGTCAGCTAATTTGAGCCCGAGTCTAGTGATTGGACAATCCTTAGTGCCTGCTATTGATTCAAATGATGTTGACATACCCTTACCTAATCTAGAATACCCTCCTCCTATTGCAGAGGAAGAATTGATAGTGGAATACTCTCCTCAGGATGTAAGACCTGCTGAGAATGCTGCTAAGAATGTTGCTGAGTATTCTTTTATACTAATTGAGGATGCACCCGTTGAGGGGGAGCATCAAACCAAGATTGGATGTGTTACAGTGGCTGTTAATATTGAGGACTGGGCAGAAGTCCCAGGTTCTGTTGTTTGTGGTTTAGGCAATCCAGATTCTGACAATGAAGCATCTCTCAATAGACCAAAAATTGTTTATGATGTTGAGACTGAGTTTATACCTAAATATGTGGTGCAAATGCATGACCTGGATAATTTAAAGGAAAATCTTAAGGGAAATTTTGTGGAAGAGGTAAAGAAGATGGAATTTTCTCTGGTCTCTTCAGTTCAATCGATCATGACTGACTCAGTGGTCTGTTTAGCATCTAAAAGAGTACCTACTACAGTTGCACCTGCGGATATGATCACAAGGGATGATCTGGAATCCATGAAGGATGAGCTGAAAGAATCTTTTAATTCATCAATTACTGAGATGAATCTTTTTTTATGAAGAGATGAGGATGTTGGAAAGATCATTACAACTCTCTCGAGGTTGTAATTTATAAACCATTATGGGAAAAATACTGGAAGAAGTTAAAGACTGCTAGGCTCAAGTTTCTAGACTTGAATCAGATCTTAAATCTCTACAAGAATTTGTTGTTTCTCTAGACACTTACATGAGCTCAAAATCCCAAGAAGTTAGGGACTTAGCCTATGTCAAGCGTGTGGTAAGCCAGATGGTTTCAGTATTTTAAGGTTTCAAAACTTTTATGAAAGATCATATTAAAACCCATGATTCCCAAGTTCAAAATCTTATCAGTGGGTTGACCAAAAGCTTCAAAGAGACTATATATATCTCTTTTGGTTCTCTTGAATCTAATCCTTCTGTGGATTTGAATCAGTTTCGAGCTGTGATGAACAAGGAGCTTAGTTCAGCTTCAACCAGTGGCTCTGTGGACTCATCCGAGCTGAGAAGAGTTGTGCTCTCTACCAGAGATTCATCTAGAAAAATAATGAAGATAGTCCAAGACTATATTAGAGAAGCATCTGCATATCAGAAAGAAGTGAAAGATAAGGTGGACTCCTATTTCTCTAAGATTTTCACCAAAAATCAACTCAACAATCACTTCAAACTTCTGTTAGAATGTATGAAGCTACCTCCTGTCAATAAAGCTTTCATAGAAAAAGTTAGCAAGCTAAGGGAATTGACTCCATCATTAGACAAGTTTATGGAGAACAAGGATGACTTCATATCCGCTATGGAGTGAAGAGGAGGAATAATAATGGATTTCAGAAATCTGTTGCTGCCTTTTTTGCATGTTGATGCTAGGCCAGTAATTGTCCCTCCTTCTTTTCCTGCCTCTGCCTATACTACTTCTTTAGTTCAGGTGACTCCTACCCATACAATTCGAAGCCTCACACCTATGATCACACAAAGGAATCCTCCGTACATACTATGAAAAGTTTCTGTGGATCAACCTCCTTTGATCATTTCCGGAGTTCCTATGCCCTCACCTGCTTCCACATCCCCTGAATTCGCTTCTACTCCCAAGGAAAAATTTCACATTGAGGATGTGGATTGAACCAGTGTCTAGACTGTTTGATAGGAATCCATTGTATTTTCTTTATTTCTTTGTACCTTATCTAGAACATGAAATGAAACTGATTTTTCATCTCTTATCTCAATTTTATTTTTATTCTTCTTCTCTTTGGTTTCCCACTTTTTGATTATCACAAAGGGGGAGAAATATTTTACCAAGCTTTAATAAAGGGGGAGATATACTCTCTAAGTATCAAAGACGAAGACATATTCACCTACGGGGAGAGATATTAATTAAAGGGGGAGAAATTCTATTTATGGAAAATCTATCATGATTTACTCCTCTGATACTGTTACATTTCATCCTCTGATACCATTTTCTCTAACTCTCTGATTCCACTAAACATTACTTTTGATATCATTACATTTAATTGTATCTATGATACTATCACTTTTTCTTCCATATTTGATCCTTTATCTTCTATAACATACTGTTTCTCTAAGATAATTGCATTTAATGACATATCCTCTGTTACAACTGCTCACTATTTTTAAAATCATAATATCATAGGTTGTGATTATCAAAAAAGGGGAGATTGTTGACCTAACCTATTTTGATAATCCCAATTATGCTTTCATATACTTTGATAATATCAATATAATGATTTTCAATATATTAATTCTTTCCATCTGTGATCAAGATGATAATAATATTAAAATAATCCCTGAGATATGTTAATCCATGTCTATCTATGTTTATATGAGTTATGAAGTTCTTCTAACCCATTCAGATAAGTTTTTCATAAGACAGACAAGTGTTAGGCCACTAATCTGGGTATAGCTACTAATATAGAGCTACCAGTACTAAGTCTACTGATAGAATTAGTCTACCGATAGACCGAGTCACCGATAAGCTAAGGTTACCAATATGTACAGAGAAACTGACAGAAACCGAGCTACCAAAAGAACAAGTCTACCGATATGCATAAGTCAACCAGTAAGCAAGTCTACTGACAGATTCATTCTACCGATATAGAACACTAAGATCTACCGATACGAGCTACTGACCGGCCTAATGATACACAGACGCGACTGATATGAACCGACACACCAGAGCTACCGACAGACAAGAGAAACTGATAGACAAATTCTACTGATAGAGCCAGTTCACAGATAGTTATCGATAGAGTAAGTCTACCGATACAAGTATAGTCACCGATACATCGAGATACTGATGGATCTAGAGAAACTGATGGAACGAAGTCACAGGTATATAGAGCAACTGATGCATGATCAAAGAGATACCGATGGAAATACCTGATACACAATGTCTACCGTACACATTTACCAACACGAGCTACAAATTGGCCCACCAGTCAAACTCTATACTCTCAATACTATTTATTTATTAATCTAATAGTTACATTTGATGTTTTTAATGCATTCAATGATATTTAATTAATTATTTTGTCATGTCTGGGAACCGTACCTAGTACCCATGCAAAAACTAATCATTCCTTTTTGGTAGAGCCGAAAGCTACAAAAAGGAAGATAAAGAACTAGCTGAAAAGTAGAGAAGCAGAGAACACTGAGTGTGCACACAACAAGCCTCAAGGAAGTAATAAGGCACACTGGTGAAAAAGAAAAGAGATGAATATCATTCAAACATGGTGCATTTGTGAAAGAAGAAAAATCTATACTCCAAGAACACTGGACATACACGAAGCTACTCATTTTAAAGGAGAACACAAGCTGCATCTTGAGTGAACTACAAAAAAAACTTCATGAACTCAGGCTGCTAAGATGTACCAAGAATCAAAGAAGAAAACGACACTCTGTTTTCTGAGCAGAAACCAGAGAAGGACTCATAAGTTTTTCTGACCAACCAAACGAGTCCGGAGCTGCACTGCCAATCACTAGTGATTTTCTAAACTCTTTCTTACTTCCTTTAGTGATTCTATCTTTACATATTGAGCAGTGTATGTACCCTGTTCATTTTACACACACACTGTTTCTTAAGCTAAACTGGAGGATTCTTAAATCCTCACTCAAACTTCACATCCATTTGTTTCCCACTGTGGATAGTGGTAAAGGTCTAGTAAGACCTGAACCGCCTGTGTGCTGTTGTTTGTTATTCCCACGAATAACTGTGGTAGAGGTCTTTGGACCTGGACAGTAGTGTATTGTTGCTTACCCCCGATCCATGGAGTGGATCAATTTATATAAATTGTTGAGAGGACAAAGTATCAGCTTGAGACTGAACCTCTTGGTTAACTTTGCTGGGCATTTTAATTTAAGTCTATAAGTATACTATATATTTATTTCATATTCCTATACTATTACATTGAAATAAAAAACTATTTTAAATATAATTTGATAGTTAAATTAGAATGTGTTTATAATTATTGTAAACTAGTAAGTTAGTTTCAAAAGATAATTTAATATTCATATTAAGTCAACTGAGACCTAATCAATCTTTGATTGAACATTGACACTCTGTATAGATTCACTATAGTTTAACTTTGTTTTTAAATTGGGGGATTTTAAGAGAAATAATTTTAACAGAAATTTTTATTGGAACTCAATTCACCCCCTTATGTATCCACTCCGACCAACAACAATAACATCATTTGAGGAAGTGTGGACTATCTCCCCCTCAAAGCTATGTGATTTGTTCAAACTAAACATGGAACATAAAAAGGATGGATTAAATTAAAAATATGATATATAAAATACCTCAATATTATATTAATGAAACAATTACCTTTCTGAAAAATACTATATATATATCATTTTCATTTTTACCATTTCACACACTTAAAAAGTAATAACGTTGTTCGTGGACATGTGGAATAACGCCTCCTCAACTTGAAATGATTCATTTTTCATCGCAATAATTCTATATATAATTATTTATGATTAAATAATATGGTATTTAAGATATAATTATAATTCTATAATGATATTTTTTACTTACCTTCTTTCCATAAGAATCATTGATGAATGGGAAAGTTACTTACGCGCACAGACGACCTACCATCTCCATTATTATAACATTGATTCATTTTTCAAAATCATATTGAATGATTGGGTATAAAATATTATTGATGTATAAATACGAGAATTATTACATGATTATTATTCTTGATATGTTTATGTAATTAACCATTTGACCATAGATGACCAACCAAAGTTGTTTTTGACACATAAACTAAATTTGGTCAATACACAAGATATATAATTAATTGTTTAAGTTGTTTTATAAAATATAGTGACACGTGATATAAAAGTAATTATAAACCTAAAAAAGTATCTCAATAATGTAAATAATTATTATATGTTTGTTATTCAGAAATTTATTTACACGTGATACAAGTCGGATGCAAGTGAGGGGATTTTTGGATCACTTTTCTTTCTATGAGACATAATTTATTATTGTGCACCTAATTTATTATATGTGGTGTAAATAATTTCTTATTGAAATTAATATCATGGAATATATTACATTCATGGTATTTGAATGTTTAATTTCATCATTACTACTTTTAGGTTTTCCAATTCATATGTTCTAAGGTAATTTCATCTCAAATTACATTCCATTGAGACTTATTTGTTATTATGAGAAAGTTCACTTTTATTTTGTGTATATACTACATTTTTTATTTTATATCATGAGTCTATTTATTATCATGATACTCTCAGTTACATTTACTATAATACGTTTTTTGAGATTATGTTTCAAATGCTTCAAAGTGGTATGGGACACTTTGGAATGTTTAAAGATTATTCTCTTATAGAATGTTGTTAATTATTATCTTTGTGATGTCATTTACTATTTTGATTGATAACTTTATCTTTAAAAATAAATTTATTTTAATAATTTATCATTGTATGTTTACTTGAATATCCATATTATCATATAATGGATTTTAGTATTTCCTACACCTTATATGATTTTACACACATTGTCTACTTCTATAGTTATTTGATTATTTTGAGAAATATTTATAATTATGTAATATTTATTTAATACGGATACTTCATAATGAAAAAGATTTATTTTAATTATTTCATATGAGGAATTTTTTATATTGGTAATGATGGGAGGAACTCTAAAATTACATATCTCCCTAATTCATTGATATTTTATCATGAGATAAATAAGTTATGCAAATTATACAGGTTTCTATAAGTTGTTTTATACCATATTATGAATGGTATTAATGGTATAGGTATTCAGGTGCCTTGGAAATGATGTCCATTAATAAAGAATTTCACTCAATTAGTTTCAATTATTATTAATCCATGATATTCTGTGTCGACATATCTATGGATAAAAAACATTTTTAGTTCACTAATTAAATGGTAGGTGATTTAGCTTTCTTAACATTGCAAATTTATTTTTCATTATCTAGATATTTATATGGACTGTGCTTCCATATATTAGAAATAAATATTATTTATGCACTTCCATATTAATTTCTTAATACATGGTATGGGTGTTCACTTATTTTCCATCCCATTCGTATTATTATAACGGATTCATTATTTCTCTGCTATACTTTACCCTTACTGACAATTTGACCACACCCTTATTTTGTTTCTTATCCCCAAGAATCCATGAAGTGTAATGTGGATGATATTTATAGATATATGTAATGTCATAGATTTGTTGTGTATTATTATTAAATATTATATGGAATAATTTTTAGGCCAGGCATCGAGACGGCGTGCGATTCCACGGTACATGGTTCCTAGAATAATTTATTAAATAATATTAAATTATTAAATAGAACACACACACATGTTTCCTAAAAAATTGGAATAAATTCTATAAGGGTTATTGGATCAGAAATATAAGTGAATAGTTGCATTTAGAACAGAAATGTTACCTTACACGTGGACTAACATCGGCCAATGTGGGTCAGTTGTAAAAATTAGTTATCAGAATTTTTAATTAATAAAATAAATTGAATATTTTTTATATTTTTCCCTATTTCATTGATGCGGTGATGCTTATTCATTTACGTAATCCTTTAAGTAGGGATCCATGGTTGGGCTCATAACCTTGGAATTCTATGGAGGGTTTGGGGAGAAACCATGGAGAATTATCTCAGTAGCGATGAATGAGAATTTAATTAGTGGTCATTATTGACGAATATTGCCAGCAGAAATCGATATTCAATAGAAAGTGGTCTAATTACCTTGAAGGATGAATTATTTTTTATTTATTTTTTTGTTCATAGACTCAATGATTAATGAGGATCAGCTAACGAACCATTTGATCCACGGTTCAATCATTCATTCGGGGATGTGTTATACTTTGTGGGATTTATCATGTTTTGATAATTTAATAATTGATTTGTTTTGGTTATTTTTCTTATTGGAAAATATCGAGGCTGGAATGAGAAATAGCTGAGGTTCATTCCTCATATTTGTTCATTGTGTATTTTTTCCTCTCCCCCATTCTCCACAGGGTATTCATTCTTCAACTAGTTTTTGAATGATTGATCATTTAACCTTGGTTTCTGGGGGGAAACGACCCAAAATTAAAAATCCAACATCGAAATGACCTAACGGAGGTGCGACATCGACGATGATGGATGAATCAGAATCGTTAAAGAGAAATCGTTCTTCAAACAATTTTTATTGAGATGAAAATAAACAGATTTCCAAGACGATTGAATGCCAAAACCCATTGATTCAGTGATAGGGTGATGAAATGACCAAGGAACTAGAGTTTCAATGTGAATGGTCCACTAGAGTGGAACCCAAGAAATTTGGATAAGGTGTAGAAGGAAGAATTCAACAATTAAAGAAATTCCATAACACATGGAATGTAGTATATGCTACATGGTGTGTGTTCATCATTGGACCACTTGGTGTGTACCTTGGGGGTACACGAGAATAGGTAGAGTACATAGGAATGTGAGGAGTACACAGGATGCCTACATGGCATGTTCTCCCCCAAACTGCTTGGCCTGGACCAGGTACACAGACTACCCTGTGTACCGATACATGGGAAGATATACATGGGTTGACACTATGTACTAGTACATGGATTTAGTACATGGGTGGACCCTGGATGGAAGGACATGACCTGTGAATTCATCTAAATGTCGTGTACCCATCTTATATATGAAAGAGTATGGAATGACATGGCTTGTTATAGACAGTTAGTAATTGGGGTTAGGGGACATAGTCTGTAGCCCTACTACATGGAACTTATACCTTTCTACAAGGCTTTCTTATATCGTCATCTATATCATGGACAAGTTTCATATGATTTTGTTCCATTATAACATCCCAAAAGGTAGGTACAAATAACTTCCGACTCATAGTACTATGATCACGTCAGCAGATATTCCTGGATAGAGTTGTTGGAATCCCCCGAGAGGTGAGAAGAAAGACCCACTATTAAAATATTTTTTCCCTATGTAGAGTCTTCATTATTGACGTGACCAGCTTCATAGAGCGTCGATCATCTACCTAGTAGGTTAATCCATATGAATTTGTTGTTATCACCACATGGCCCTGGCTATGATCCTCATATGTGGTATCATATTCTTTTCAGATCTATCAGTGTATCTCTCTCATGATGGTTCCCGATGAACAATACATCTCAGACGAACTTCATCAGTGCTACCAGACTCTGAAGTATGTCTTCCTAGTTGAGTGCTTTATGGAATCATCAGAATGAATCCTTAGTGTTGGTATACAGTGGTTGTGACATACCTATAGAATTCAGGCCTTAAATTGAGTATATCTTGATATTATTATTATATGTGTTGTAGACATATACTATGTATATTTTATTGTTTCTTCCTTTGTTTAGAGATTAGTGGTTTTAGGGTGTCCCACTGAGTGTTTTTATACTCACCTCTACATGGTCTTTTCATACACATGTCATGTCTTGTGTAGATGAGGAACCTTTTATTAGTGTCCTAGGTAGAGCAGGACCATATGGTTCCTTGGGAGATCCAACAGGCTGAGGTGTGCTTCTACAGCTATAGACAACAATCTGAGTACCTTCTTCTTATAAGTTCAACTTGTAGTTAAATACTACTTTTTGTGGGCTTGTATTTGTCCTAGTTTCACATTACTATACTTTACTATCATACTATGGTGGGGATATATTTGTATGAATGCATTTGGTTCATAGTGGTTATTACATTTTATCATTTTGTGGTCTTCGAGAGGTGTGTGTGTACATGTACATAGGAAATTCCTCCCATGTTAGTGATATATATATTTAGTTCTAGTCAACATCCCCTAGCCTATTAGAGGTAGGATTGGGGAGTTGCGACTTGGGATCCACTGGGACAAGTCCTAAAAACATACTAGATGGAATAAAGTTATTATTGAATTTATTTATTTTGAAATAAGAAAAAAATATTATTTTAATTAGTTTATTTTTTGAAATAAAATATTATGTATATATCTAGTTTACTAAGATTAATAAACTCTTCGGCCCTTCGAAGATTGATTCCTTGCAATCATTCCAATGTAATTTATACCGGAACCCAGATCTAGGCTTCTGGGGTTAGGTCACTAGAGTTGGTATCAGAGGAATCTTAGTATAAACCTTGGGAACTAGATTTCAAAAAACATAGATTAGAGAACAAACCCTTAAGGTATAAATTTAAGATAAGTATAGAAGAAAATCCTAGAATTTTTGCAAGGTAGATATTATGTATGTATTCCTAGGAAGACATACCTATCTCGATACTACATGTGGACATGGTTCTATCATAGATGTACCTAGGAGTAATAACATAAACAAGGTGTTCCGAGCCTGACTCAGGGAAACATAGTACATGACAATATGCCTTAATACGCACCTATTTTGACACCATTAGGGGTCATGTTTATGATAATTAAAATTTTATTTATAAACCATTATGATGTATTTGAATAGATAATGAAAATGTATAACCAAGATTAAACCCATTGTGTTTTATATTGAAATAAAGTTTTCATGGTTTAGAAATCATATAAATGATAATATGAATAAATTCTAGACCAAAGAAGAACCATTGTGGAAATAAATAGATAATGTATTCTTATATTAGGGTTGAATTCAAGTCATTAATAAAAATTATATTTAGTGATTAATCTTATTTAATGGATTTCTATCATATTTATTTGGGAAATTATATTAATTTGGTTTTTGAAATGGATAATCTATAAGCCGGGTGTAAGACCCCAAGGATTTATAAATAAAATTAAATATAGAATGTAATTCACCCAACACTGAGAATTTGAGAATCAAAGATTTGTTATTAAAATTATTTAAAAAATATAGTTATAAACTTTCCAAGAAACATAATTTTTCCACTTATGTGATTTGAATTTCAAAAAACAGACATAAAAAATTGCGATCAGTATGAAATTTAGAGTCTGATTGGATCAACTTAATTTTTTTGGTGAATAGTACCTTGAACATTTTGAATAGTAATATTACCTTTATGAATAGAAATATTACACTTATGAATTCTAACGTCACCCATTAAAGGATAAATAAAATTATTGAACCTTATAAATGAAAGTATGATAAAATGGTATAAGTTAATACTTTTAAAAAATTATTAATTAAATTTTTTACATATATTTAATTCAATTATATAATTTTTAAATTGATTTAAAAGAAAACTAATTTTCATAAAATATATTTATAAATAAATATTTTGTTGTCCTATTATCTAAGGATAATTGATTTTTACCGTAGTTAATTTTTTAGGGTGTGATATAATTAGTTTTAATTATAAAAACTGTATTTTTTGAGTAAATAATGATTTTATATTAAATTAATATTTATTATATTTATAGAATTATTTTCATAAAATTGATTTGATATTTTAGTTTTTCACCTAGAAAAATGGTTAGGGTGAATTTTTAGGATTAATCTAAAATACCTGAATTTTTGGTGAATAATAAAATACGATAATTTATGATAAATGTTCGTTACAAGAATATTTGAGTCATTATTGATGTAAGGATGAGGTAGGAACCATTATTTAAAAATAACATGAACTTATATCTTTTTTAACAAAATAATCAAAACTATTTCATGCCATGAAAAAAAATAACAAAACAATGAGTAAAATATTGAGAAATCACCCCTCTCCACCACTTTAAAAACCACCATCACCCATCTTATTTTCACTCCTATAAGCCTTGAAACATTTCAAAGTTATTCCCAAATCATCGTACCTATTATCTCCCAATGCAAAGGATCTATTTTTATTTCCAAATGTCCTAAAACCCTTTCATTAAAGAGGTTCTCAAGGAGGAGTATTTTACAGGTAAAATCCTCTTTCTTTTTCTTTTATTTTCTTTTCAGATACCTTATTTCATTATACTACCCTCACCTTCTCTATCCAAATTATCATGATAAATATATTATCATTTATATAATATAATTATATCATGTTAATGGGAGATAAAATATCAATATTCTTACTCTCTCTCTCTGTCAATTATTTTAAAAACAAAATCATCGTCTGGGAGGTGCATATTTACATTATTTGTGGATGACAAACCATTTCTCTTCAATTTCTCCCTAATTTATGGTTATGAAAATATTTTTATGGTTTATCATGATTATAACATATATATTATTGCTCATGTAATGTTCTAGAACTAGTATATATACGTAATACTAAATTATATGACAAAACTAGTTTGTGATGATCCAAATGTTATCGTAATAATCTACACAATTATCGCTAATGTTTTATCTAATAACTAATCCTCATAACATATAAAAAAATTAATTTTATATCCACTTATTATTATATATTTTTATTATTATAAAAAAAATTAAATTCTGTATAATTATATCATTTCCACATGACCTTCCATATTTATATACACGTATACTGATCGTGAAAACAAAGGAAAAGAAAACCCCATGGAAATAAAATTATATCTTATAACTCATAAAAGAGGCCATAATTGAACATAATAAAAGTATAATAAATAAAATACATATAAATAAGGTTATTAATTAATTAACTGTGGGATTTAATATGATTATATATGATGTTAAGGTCATGTGAAGAATAGATTCGAACAATAGGTAAGGGTTTCTACCCGAACCTCCATTTTCTTTCAGGTTATTATATTTATCTCCTTACCATAATAAAATTCTTAATTATTATTAATTACAACTTATAATTTATGTGTGAATTATATATGTGTACAAATCATAATCTTTTTTTCTTTTATTGGGAGTTACAATCTTGAAAAGGATCATTCTCCAATTCATCCTGATAAACATGCTCGTTTCAATTTTTTTTTTCCAATTTCTTACTTATTTTCATGTGTACTCTATAATATTTTATAAGCCACAATTATTTTTATAAAATAAGTAATTTTATTTTTAATAAAACTATCTTTGTTCACCTCTAGTTTTATACAAATATTTCTCTCAAATTACTCTTCTTTCAAAGTAAAAGTGTATTTATCTGAAGAATTACTTGATGATTTTATAAAAATATTTTTATCTATTTAGAAAATCATGTTGATTATTTTGTTTAATTGGGATTAATCTTTTATGGCCTAATATAAAATATTTTATTGAATGTTTTATTATTAGTTTGACTATTTTTGTGCTATCTTGGTTCCATATATCATATTACTCAGAATGGTTAGTGTTTATGTTTTATGATTGGGGAAAGTTATGTTAGTTTAATTATGAATGTATATGTTGATTATGTTTCACCCATTTCATATGTGGAATTAAATGTACATTTTAATTGTTTGTTGGAACACTCTATAGCCCCTTGGTGCATCATTAAGTCTCATGAGACAAACTAGTTTGGTGTTTCAACGGTTTATGTATAGTCTTGGCCCAAGGCCTTGAAATAATGGTTATAATGTACCAAATTATTCATTCCATAATTGTGAAACTAGTTATTGATAGTCCATATGATTATTAAATTAGTATAATATCCATGGTTATGTTTTATTAGGACATTATTTATTCCGATTTTATTCCTATCATATTATACTCAATGATATGTTTTAATGGAATGTGTACTTTTATTTATTCAACCTGACTTATTACATATACTCTATATTATATTACTTAACCTTATTGAGAATCTAATCATGACCATTTCTTATGTTTTATATTTCAACAGGATGAAAAGATGTGTATTATGAATGACATGCAGGGATAATCTAAGAGTTTATGTTTTATTAAAGTGAAGTTTTTAGGTTTTATTTCATTTCAAGGTGTAATTTAGAACATACAAATTTATATGGTTTTCCAATGCCACTAGACTATTTGTTCCTTCGGGATATGTCTTCCTCATTAAATTCTAATGTTATAAAATAAGGCATCAGATCATTGAAACCGGGGTCGAGTCTTTATATTTGGTATCAGAGGAAGTTTAGTAGAATCTTTGGAAACAAGATTTACAAAATATAGATTATGGGAAAAAACCTAAGATGGTCTTTTGGGATAAGCATACAAGAACATCCTATAATTTTGGTAAGTTATAGATTATGTGGACCTTCCTAGAAAAAACATACCTATATTGATACTAAAATTGGATATTTTTCTAGCATAGATGTATCTAAGAGTAACAAATCTAACATGGTGTTCTAAGATTGACTTGAGGTAACCTGGTACATGACAATGGGCCTTATTGTGCACATGTTTTGGCCCTCCTATAGGATATACATAGGATCATTCATATTCTCTTTATAATCCATTATAATATATTTAAATGTAAATATCTCCCTTAAGAAACCATAACTATTATAGTGAGATTATACATCCATAAAATTTCAATTTATGTTATGTTTTTTTCTAGTTCAATATTATATATTATGATTCATAACCTAATTTAGTGTATGTCATTATTTAGAAATGGATCCTAGTTTAATAAATTGAAACCACTTGAATGTGTGTATCCCTTGTAGGTATTTACCTCCTATGCAAGATAATGATGTTGGTTATAGATTTGTGACTAGTGTTGAGAAACTTATAACTAGACTGGAACACCTGACTCTTGTTATGAACAATAAGCTTACCTGGATATGGAATGATGATTCAAAATGTGAGGTAGAAATGTTAGACTTCTTTATTAAAAAAATCCTCAATCATTTAATGGGACTAAAATCCAATTATAGGAGAGTATTGGATATGTTCCATATAGAAGATATTTCTTAATTTGGGAAGTAAAAAAAGGGGGAAGGTCTTCACGGTAGCGTATCATCTATCGAGAGATGCTGATCAATGGTGGTTGTCATTTCAAAACAAAATGGATGAGGCAAAGATTAAAAATATGTAATGGAGTGATTTTAAGGAAATGTTTCAATAAAAATATTTTCCCTGTGAATAGTGAGTGTATATGAAGCAAAAATTCTTCAAACTGTGATAGAAAGAGGAATAAAATGTTTCAAAGTATGAGGCCAACATAACAATGTTAGATAGGAATGTTTCAAACTACATACATAATCCAAGGAGAAAGATTGATTGATTATTTCATGGTCTAAAACCATTCATATGAATGACACTTTTATCTCAAAAATTCTCATCATATGAAAATATATTCTTATGTGCTATGAAGACCAAAAATGAATTCTCCAATTCTTATGAATTTAATGGAAAGAATGAGAATTATTGGGGGGTTGAAAACTCTTGAAAAATAAATCAAGAAATAGGGAGTAAGGGAAGAGTTTACATTCCACCCTATAATATTTGTGGAAAGAAACACTCTAGTACTTGCCTGAAGGGAATGGGTGTTGGTTACTTGTGTAGAGAAAAAGGCCACCAATATAGTGATTGCATGGGAATGAAAGAATCCTCCAATGTTCAATTCTATAACTGTATAAATATGGGACATTATTCATATGAATTCTATAAGCATCAAGGAATCTGTTCCAAAATAAGGCCAACGTCTAAAAGAGAAGATTATATAGTCACAACTACTACGATTGATGTTCCTAACATTGTGGTGGTAGATACATTAATCATTTCCTCAAACATAGCCAATTATTTTCTAGATTATGGACCATCCCATTATTTCATCTCACTCATGTTTTCTAAGAAAATTATAGATTTACAATTTGATTAAATAATAGATTTGTCAGTCAAAAATCATAAGGTAATTATCATTGCAACAATTATTTGTTGATCAGTCCCCCTTATGAGACATAAATGTGCATTATTTGATGAACTTATCATCATAATCATGCATTATTTTGATATAATTATCATTATGAATCAGATTTAAAATTATGATGTAAATATATATTGCAAGAAAAAGGAAGTTACAATTTTTGAGAAAGATGTAGAGTCCCTTATCTTTAGAACATTAATTGTGCCATATGATTCTTATCTAGATCCACACCAAATAGATCTACTAAATTCAATTATTTAAGAGGAAGAGGAAACAATATCTATGGGTGAGAAAATAAACTTTCAAATTGAGGATGTACCTATTGTTCAATAATACATTGATTTATTTCTAGATAATTTACTTTCACATCCTTAGCATTAGAAAATTTAGTTTTCAATTGATTTAATTCTTGGTGCAAGGCCTGTATCAAAGAATCCTTATAGAATGGCCATAGTGGAATTAGTGGATCTAGATAAACAACTAGAGGAGTTGAGTTGTAAGGAGTTTATTCTCCAAACTATTTCTTCATTGGGATATAATATTCTTTTATTAAATAAGAAATATTGATCTATAAGGTTATGAATTGACTATAGAGAGATCAATGCTATTATGATAAATAACAAATATCCTCTTTCTCATATTAATTATTTATTTGATCAACTTCACAGAACCCAATATATTTAGATGATTGAACTTTGATATATATATTGTCACCTGTGTGTGAGGAAAGAAGATATTTCAAATATACAATTTCAAACGAGGTATGGGAATTTCAATTTACAGTAATGACTTTTGGACTGACTAATTCACCCTATGTTTTCATGGATGTAATGAATTGAGTTTTCAAGGAATATCTTGATGAATTTATTGTGGTATTTGTTGATGATTTCTAGGTATAATCTGAAATATATGAATATCATGAGAATCACTTGTAGTTTATTTTGAAAACTCATAGAAGAAACGCGTTATCGGGGATGTTTTTGGAAGTCTAAATTCTGGCATCAAATAGTTTTATTCTGGGGTATATAGTTTATAAGGATTGAATCTTAGTTGATCTGCCAAACAAAAAGTTAGTTCAGGAATGTCCTAAACTAATGAACATAAATGAGGTATGTAGTTTTATTGGTTTAATAGGTTATTATTGATGTTTTGTTTAGAACTTCACTTGATTATCTAACTCATTAACCAACAATATACGCAAAGGGGTAATGTTTATATGGACAAAAGAATGTGAATAATGTTTCAAAGAATTATAGAAAAGGACACTGAATGCTCAAATCTTTACTCTACCGTAGGAAAATAGTTGATTTGTGATTTATAGTGGCGCATTAAGGAAAGGACTTGGTTATGTCTTTATGGATAATGATAGAGTTATTTCTATGCATCAAGGTAGTTAAAAACCCAGGAACATAAAAAACCAACTCATGATCTTGACTTAGTATCTATAATATTTTTTCTGAAGATATGGAGACGTCATCACTATGGTGAAATATGTGAGATATATACATATCATAAGATCTTGAAATATATCTTCTCTTAAAAATAACTCAACATGATGAAAAGGATACAACACGAGCTACTCAAGGATTTTTATTATTCAATACATTATCACCTAGGAAAGGATAATAAATTAGATGATGCATTAAGCATAAATGATCATGGAGTTATAAAAAAAATGATGTTTGAAAGGGATCATAGGTATATGGATCTAGAAAACACAAATTTAGAAATCATTGAAGGAGGTGAAACATCATTAATTTTTCAATTAGGTGACAAAAATAATTATTGTAAATGATTGATAGTTCTCAGCTTTTTGATGAGAATATTCAAAAGAAAATTAAAGGTCTGAATGATGGGAAGTTGTATGGATTCATATGTGAGGTGGAAAATATGAAATTAGGGAAGATGATTTGTGTTCCCTTATAACGAAGAAAAAATGTAGTTATTGGATGATGCTCATTACCCAAATTTCTATATACATCCTGTTATCACTAAGATATATATTTATTTAAAGAAAAATTTCTGGTGGGATAACATGAAAAGGTAAATTATTGATTATGTATCATGATATTTAGTCTACCAATAGGTTAAGGATGATATAAAATATCCTAAAAGAGTGTTACAATAATATAATATTACTACATGAAAATGGGAAGAAATCAGTATGGATTTTGTCCCTATATTACAGAAAATTCCCAGAAGTGATGTTGTAATATAGGTTATTGTTGATCAACTTTCCAAATCTTCACATTTCCTCACTGTAAGGGATGATTTTCCACTAGGTTACAAAACTCGAATCTATATTAATGATGTTTTAAGACTTCATGGATCACCCTTCTCAATTGTGTCTAATCATGATCCACGATTCACATTGAAATTCTAGAAAATTCTTCATAATATTTTAGATACTAAGCTTCATTTGAGTAATAATTATCACCTTCAAACTGATGTATAGTCCAAAAGGACAATCCCAATATAATAATACATATAGAGATAATTATCACTTGATTTTCATGGTATGTTGGATTAGTATTTACCTTTGGTAGAGTTTTACTATAACAATTGTTTCCATTATATTATTCAAATGGAAAATTATAAAAAAAAATTTGGAAAGAGATTTCGTACACCGAAACATTTGGATGAAGTATGTAAAATAACCCTCATAGTCCCAGAGCTTATGGAGGAAACAACAATGCTGGTAAAGACTATTCAAACCCATACCAAATCATCTCAAAGTAAGAAAATTTCAATGTCGATAATGAAAGGGAGGATTTATAATTTCATGTGGGAGATCATGTTTTCTTGAAAGTATCTCCACGGAAGGGTGTTATAAGATTGGGGAAGAAAGGGAAACTTGGTGCTTGGTATACTGGTAATTTTGAAATTATGGAGAGAGTTGGTGCTATGGATTATAATTTAGTGATTTTACCTAGGCTTTCCAAAGTATATAATCTGTTCCATTTCTCATTGTTATGAAAGTACATGCCAGAACCAAAACATGTCCTGACTACTAAAGGAATAGAATTTAATCCTAACTTATCTTATTTTGAATATACTATTTAGATTATGGACACTAAATAACATATGTTGAGGAATCCAAAAACTAATCCGATAAAATTACATTGGATGTACGAAAATATTTCAGAAGAAAAATGAGAGTATGAGGATCTTATGATGAAGAAATACCCAAATATTTTTATGACGTAATATTCTAGTAATTTTGAGGAAGAAATTCTTGAAGGAGGGGAGAATGTAACACCCAAATAATTTACAAATAAATTTGATAGAAAATGCAACACACATAACACTAAGTATCTTTGAATTAACAGTTTGTTTTTATAATTATGTAAAAAACATAGTTATAATATTTCCAAGAAAAATAATTTTACCACCTCTATGATTTCGAATTCAAAAAATGGACAAACAGAATTGTGATCAATAAGAAATTTAGTATCTGAAATGTTCAACTTATTTTTTCGGTGAATAGTAACATGACCATTCTGAATAGTAATGTCACCCTTATTAACAGTAATATTACCCTTATGAATAGTACCCTCACCCATGAAAGTATAAATAAAATTTAGGTACCTTATAAATTAAACTTGAAAATTAATTTTTATTAAAGAAAACACTTTTGTGGGAAATGTGAGAAACCATAGGGTCCATCAAAACACCCAAACAAACCCGAACAAAAAAAGAGGAAAGAGACAGGATCTACCTCATTCAAGCAACAATAAAAACCACCATCCCTATGTGGGACACTCGGCGATCCCATGCAAGCATGGTCCCTCCCGATGTTTCCATCCATCCAAATCAGCCATATTCTAAATTTCCTGCAAAGGTGATGGAAGAGTGCTCTAGCCCAACGAAGATGTCCAGACTGCACATCCCGAATCAGTCCGGGGGCGAAGCATCATAAGAAAAGGAAAATTTACCAAAACATAGCCTTAGCCTATTATTACTTTCCTTCATATAAAGATTCCTATTAATTAGCCATACCTTAGCATTAGGATCTTCCCCAATAATGTCTTCCAAACGGTCCGCCATTTTGTCCCATGTTGGATATATTCTTCTTTACTAATTTTCCGATCGTTGAAGCATCTCATTAAGATCAAATCTTTTTTTTCAATCCACTTAGCCTGCTCGTTGTTGAACTCCACTCTTATAGATCTTCCCATCATATCAGCCTCTTCCTATGGAATGTCAACATATAGAAATTATTCTACCATGTCCTCCTTGGAACAAAGGATAGGTTCCTTTATGTTCTTTACCTTTCAGCAGATTTTCCCATTTCATTGATGTTTCCCTTGATTAAAACCTGAGAATCCTCCTTCACCGCGTTGAGCAATAACACCGGAAACTTCTTCGCAGAGCGTGTCTCCAAAGGTTGGGGAAGCGAGGAGGAATACTTCTTCACCTTCTTCTTTTTAAGACGCATGTTGTTATTTGGAATTGGTACCTCTTTAGCCGAATGATCCAGTTCACCTAGGTTGGCTTCCTCCAAGCCAACCTCACCACCACCCAGTTACCTAAAAACTATATTTTTGAGTGAAAATGGATTTTAATTTAAAATTAATTTTCTCATATTTATAAAACTATTTTCATAAAATTGAGTTCATTTTGGAATTCTACACATTGAAAAATGTTTAGGGAAAAGTTTTGGGATTTTTCTAAAATAATAGAATTTATGGTGAATAGTAAAATAGAATAATTTACAATAAATATTAAATACAATAATATTTGAGTCAATATTGATGTAAGAATGAGGTAAAATCTATTAGTTAAGACTCAAATGAAATTATTACCTTTTTATCACAATAATCAACACTTATTCTTTTCCTGAGAATAATAATAAAATAATGAATATTACTGGTGGGATGGAATGAAAAGGGATATTGCTGATTTTACTGTGAAGTGTTTGACTTGTCAGTAGGTTAAAGAAGAGCGGCAGTTACTGAAAGGGATGCTTCAGCCTTTACTAGTGCCAGAGTGGAAATGATAGAATATATCCATGGACTTTGTTGTGGGATTACCGAGGACTTCTCGAGGTAATAATGCAATATGGGTTATTGTTGATCGCTTGACTAAATCTGCTCATTTCCTTGCTATACGAGATACTTTTTCCCTAGATCAACTGTATCGTTTGTATCTTAAAGAGATAGTCAGGTTACATGGAGTTCCTCTCTCCATTGTGTCTGATCGTGATCCCAGGTTTACTTCTAACTTTTGGAAAGGACTTCAGAAGTCGTTGGGTACTGAATTAAATTTTAGTACAACTTTTCATCCGAAATCAGATGGGCAGTTAGAATGAAAAATTCAGACCTTGGAGGATATGCTACGTGCTTGTTCTATGGATTATCAGGTAAGTTGGGACCAACATCTTTCTTTGGTGGAGTTTTCTTATAATTATAGTTTTCATTCCAGTATACAGATGGCACTATTTGAGGCATTATATGGGAAGCAGTGTCGAATTCCAGCATTTTGGGATGAAGTGGGTGAAAGGAAGCTGATGGGACCAGAATTGGTAGAAGAGATGGCATAAAAAGTTTAGTTGATTCCGAAACACATGAGAATAGCTCAGAGTAGGTAGAAGAGTTATGCGGATAACTGGAGGAAGGATCTATCTTTCGAGGTAGGTGATCATGTTTTTCTCAAGGTTTCTCCATGCAAAAGTGTGATGCGATTTGGTAAGAAAGGAAAGCTGAGTCCAAGGTTCATTGGACCATATGAAATGCTGGAGAGAGTTGGATTAGTTGCTTATAGAGTGGCTTTACCTCCACGTTTATCTCAGGTTCATAATGTTTTTTATGTTTCGATGCTGAGGAAGTATATGCCAGATCCATCTCATGTTTTGAGTCCATAGGTAGTTCAGCTGGAAAAGAACCTATCTTATGAAGAACAACCAGTCCAGATTCTTGACCGAAGAGACAAAGTGTTGTGAAATAAGGTAATTCACCATGAAAAGGTTTTGTGGAAAAACCATATGGTTGAAGAGGCAACGTGGGAATCTGAAAATGCTATGAGGGATAAATACCCCCACTTATTTTGATAAGTGAATAAAATTGTGAGGACGCAATTCCCAAAAGGGGGGAAGGATGTAACATCCCAGGTAAATAATGAATAAAACATTTTCATATTTAGTAATATTTATGTATTAAATATTAATTTTACTTTAAAGGCGTTTCTATATTCGATAGAGTACCCGATATGCAACGATGAGTTCCATTGAAAACTTACGTTGCACACTAGTAATATAATAATATTACTTTAAATGGTAGTTAACACATAGCCGTTGTATTGGCGGGAATGGATAGAAATAACTAAAATATGATTATATATGTTTTTTATATGTTTTTACTTTTATCTAATAAAAGACAAAGGCTTAAAATACGGAAAGAATTCAATTTTTGGCGTATATGCCCTAGTTTTCACTAAAAGTTCACTTATCGCCTTTTGATGGAGAACTGTCATTAAATATAGTTTTTTTCACTATTATAAATTCTATTGGACCAAATATAACTCTTTTTTAGAATCGGGACATCAAAATTTACTTTGTGAAAATTTTTGGTATTTTTCCGATAAAGTTCATTTTTTATTGAATAGTGTAAAATGTTGTATTTTAATTCAAAACCTTTTTTAATATAATTTATTTATATGATTAGATTATCTTTTGAACTGATTTTAAAGTGTAAATAGAATATATTTTTACCATTTAATACAATGGTGGTCATTGTAATTAATATCACTTTAATATTGGACATAAACGAGTGTCAATTTTTTGAAAGATATTGTTTCATAAAAACATGCTATTTGTTTCAACAACGGGATTTAATTCTTAAATTAATTAATGAAACTTCTAGTTTTTGAATTTGGTAATATAGATATCATTTTTGAATTCGTAATAACAAATATAGCTTAGGGTGAATTTTTGGTATTTTTCTGAAAAACATCAATTTTTTATGAATAGTGAAACCACAAAGTGGTGGTTACAAAATTTGATTTTTCGTTTAAATGGGACATTACCACTTCTTTGTTTTGAATTTAAAAAATCCAATTTAAATGATTTTAATTGTCAAGTAAAATTTGGTTCAATGGGATGAAAATAATTTCTGATGAAAAGTAACTTTTAAGTTTTATTAATCGCGATTAAAGGTAATTAGTGTGATTTAAGGTAAAAATGATATTATAATAAAATGAAAATATCTTGACACATGTCCTAACCCTATTGGATGAGTTATGGCCGACCAATACAACCCATGGGTCGATTTTTGGTACCCCATGGAGCCACTTGGGTTTGATAATGACATTTATTCCATTTATTTATAGTTAAAATAAAAATGTCACAAACATGATTTGATTTACTAAAACAATTTTTACATGTGGTTATAGAAGTTATAATTTTGACTATAAATAGTCATTGAAAAGCATAAAATATTTCCTATATCATAGTATTTTCTTTAATTTTAAAACTTTAAATAAATTAAATTTTTTATGACATCATGATCATGCAGTGATGACCTCATTATTTAACGATTTAAATAAAATGGAATGATAATGAAACCTATAGGACCTACAAATGTCAAAAACCTATTGGATTGGTGGATTTCGAACCCTTATCACCTTATCCTCGAAACACATCAATGTGGGACCATTAAAATCCGAAAACCATTTGAAAATAAAGTAACATTTTATACTTTTCGAAGAGTGCCCCTCCTATCCTCTTATAAAAGGCCCCCACCTCTACCACCTTACCCACACCTCTCAAGCCGTTGGATCGGCCCAGATATGATCATTTTTTCTCTCCACATCCCTCTACTCATCCTAGAATCCTTAACTTTGGTAGGAAGCTCTTCAAGAAACATTTTTTGTTCAAACCAAAGGGAGTTACCCTATTTTAAGGTAGTGTCTTCTCTTGTGTTCTTATGTTTTATTTTGCTTCCCCAACCCCCTAAACTCTTTTTATTACTTTATTTTGTAACAACTAAAGTATCTTAAATATACTAGTATGTCGTTATAATAAGTATTCTAGCTACACATACACACACCTTCATCTAAAGGTTAAATAACACACTGTTTTTGTGGATGGCGAATTTCTGCCTCATGAAACGATGATTGTTCAACGCTCATATAACACCTTCAAAGGTGGACATTAAGATGTGACTATATTTATATATGATATATAATATGTTTATGTTTTACTTAAGCTTCTGTATTTTTCATTTATGGCATACCTTTATGGTTTCCATTATGGGTAAACGCGATATCTTCATTTAAGGAAATGCGGACTACCGCCCCCTCAAAGTGATGTGATTCGTTAATGCCATATGTGGGACATATAAAGGATGGATTTAAAGTTATTATATAGATTTTTATACTGGAATTATAATATACCACTATATCATTATTATTTATTTCCATTAAAGTATAATATAGAAATGAAATTAGTGTTCATGCGTACGTACGACTTAACGTCTCCATGAACGGTGCATTTCATTTGTTATCCCCAAATGTAATGTACTATTAAAAGTACATGTATATAATTGATATATATGATGAATGATACATCTAAATGATGAATATAATTCTGGAATTAAAATATACATAACTCTCATTTAGTTTTAATTCCATTACTATGACAAAGAAATGAAAGTAGCGTTCATGCGTACGTACGGCTTACCGTCTCCATGAACGATGCATTTCATTTCTTACCTATAAATGATTATTTAATATTATAAATACATGTATATGCTGGATATATATGATATATATGATATCCAAATCAGGAATGTCATTCTGGATATAAAAAACCTTTGACCACATGAACAACATGTAATTGTAAGAAGTCCACTTTCGACTTAAGAACCAAATATCAAACATTATTAACTTAATGATTACATAATGTTTATAACAAGGAAATAAGTGATATAAAAGGAATAATAAGCTTGAAAAGGTTCTTAATCAAGTAGAAATTAACTCAATTTTATTATTCAGGACATTAGAGAAGGATCGAGTCAAGTCGGACCCATGGTAAGGGACTTCGTCTCAATCTCCTTTCATTGAGGCATATTTCATTTTATACACAACTTTCTTTTATACGGTGTATAAACCCCTTTGACTTTTACTTTTATACAAAAGGAATCTTTTTCTATGAAGCGTTTTACAAAATGACAAAAATGAATGTTTCTTTTAACATACGCAGTGACAACGACCTTTTCTGCCGCTGCGAATATTATTTGGTCATTGGCTTCCTCAACAAGCCGTAATGTTTTTAAAATGAAATAAATACCATATAATCATTTATTTATTTTGGTATTGAAATTTGTTTTTATAATGGATTTGTTATGTCAATATATTTATGTGATATATTGTGATCAAAGTGTGGAAATGTTTTCTTTCCATTATATTTGTTTTATGATTTTATAATGGTACTTGGACATTTTACGGGTGGTTACGTGATAAACCATATGACGGGTGGTGCCGTGAATACCAGGATGGGTGGTTACGTTATAACCTCCAATGCATCGGGTATGGAAGTTGACCGTATGGATATTCCATTAAGTATGTATGGAAGTTGGTCGTATGGCTATTCTATTAAGTGATATGTGTGGAAGTCGACCGTATAGTTATTCCACTTAAGTATGTTTATGTCCCAAGTTACCTTTATATGTTATGTGTTCTTTATATGGGTTTTATGGTAATCCATTGGTTACAAAAGGGTAAGTAATGATATTTTATTCAGTGAAGAGTTTTACTACTTCATGAAGGTGAAGGTATTACTTTGATAAAGTATACATGTTTACTTGATGTTTGAAAAACTAACAGTTTTCATTCTTTTTGTACCCCTTATTGAGCTTTTTATGCTCATCCCATGTTTTTGAAATGTTTTTCACAGGACTTAAGCTGGAATAGGGTCATGGATGGGATCAAGGGAAAGTCATGCTACCTAAAACATGGAACTAGACATGTTTCTTTTTAAGAGTTTTTATTTTATGGAAACTTAGTAGAAGTTTCTACTTTGTAATCTTTTGAGATGTAATAGTTATGTTCTAATTCTCTAAAAATCTAAACCTAAAAAGATCCCCAATGTGAATTATTCATTTAATTCAATATTAAGTAAGGTTTAAGGTCGGGGCCTTATAATAAAGAATAATAATAAGAGAGTTGAGCTGATGATTTCATAGTGTGAAATGTTTTTTTGATTGAGGAGATGATCCAAATACCTAAAATGGTTTTATTTTGAGATTATGGTCACCCCTTGGAAAGTAAAGACTACATACAATGCATTGATAAGAATGACTCACATCTAAGATTGTTCAAGTGGCCAGTGGGGAGACATATAATAAGAGAGTTTCTACATACATTTCACTCACTGATAAATATTATTTGGGTAGATATACCATTATAGTAGGGAGTATTACCTATTTTGGATAGGGTTTTTGAGATTCCTATGTGTAACTAATATTCCTAGATTGTGAGTGATAGTAAATATATAGGGAATAAAATACTATATTGGACCATGGATTCTGATGGGGTACATTATGTTTAAGGTATATTGGTGGCCCATATGAGTATGTAAATTGACCAGATAAATGATTTAGATAAATTATGATTAGATTTTCAATAAGGGATTTCCATTAATTATCATGAAATTAGTATAAAGAATAACTGGGCTCATATAAATAATGAAATTTTATGAGATTTTAGCTTGATTCCACCAATGTTAGTAGGAAATTTCTTGAAACAAGAGACCTACAAATCATATATGTTACCCCGATATATTTTTTGAAATATTTTTTAAATTAGTTTAATCTATTCAATAAATATCATCAAAAAACATAATTTTTATTCAAATAAAATAAATCATTGAGTTTTTTTTGTGTCTTATACAACATTATGTTGGTTTTGTGTTGCCCAAAATGCAGATTTTAGTTTTCTTACATGTAACACTGAGTTTAAACAAAACATGACATATTCTTAAAATATTATTATTTAATATAATAATAATCACCAATCCCTTAGACTGATTGATTTTAATTTTATTAAATTAATTAGGTAAATATTTATTACACATGAATATATTATTAATTATGTGGTTAATAATTAAATATTGATAAAAATAAAAACAATTTAATATAAGGAAAATCATTTTCCGACAAACAATTTTTTTATATGAACAAATGTTTTTTAAATCAACAAATATGAAAAATAAATTTTAGTAATTTATTTTAGTGAAATTTATATATTTTTTATTCAATAAATTTTTAACATTCATTTTATGTGTTTTCTATATAAGAGATAATAATGAATCAAATTTTATGCCTAAAAAGAAATTTTCTAAATGAAACTCGTTTTGTTGCCTTTGGAAAACTGAGATTAAAATTAATTTATAGAAATTTTATATAATGGATTAAAAAAATATTTTTTTTAAATCATAATATAAAAAATATCTTCGGTTCGATTTTTGGGATTATTCTGAAATGTTTCATTTTTTGTTGAATAGTGAAAAATACTGAATTTTAATTGAAACTGAAGTTTTGTTTAAACTAATTTTGAACATAAATTATAATTTTGAATTGGTTTTAATGGAACATTAGATAAATTATAGGCTTATTAATATAATTTTTGAAATTATAATCAATTTCATATTTAATTTCAAGATAAAACCTTGTAATGTTATTTTAAATTTTGGCATTAAAATCCAACTATCTCCTCGCGTATGTGGGATTATTTTTAAATTGAATTTTTCAAATTATGTGAATGGAGTTTTGATATATTTATTCCATATTTGGAATCATAATAATTAATATTTTCAAATCTGTTTGAAATTTTTTTCAACCAAAATTAATATTTAAAACATTAAAAATTAATTATTATGGTGAAGTTAAAAAGAGTTTATACAGGGATTAAACAAAAAATATGGGGTTAAAAATGACCTAAATTCCTATCTAAAGACTATTTTATGACCTTATTTCGATCATTAATCTTATAAGGTCATATAATGTCTATCATTGACTATTTGGCATATGAAAAATGTGAGATAACTCAATTCATTTCAAAAATACCATGTGTGTGTTGTACCCTAATTATAACATGCCTCCCATTGTCCTCTCATAAACAAACCATAAAACCCTTTAATTTAATAAATTAAACTATAAAATCAATTCCAAATTTCCACCCTATCTTCTATAAATTGTTAAGTTGGATATAAAGTCATCCATGAATGGATTTTGGTGTAAACCTATGATGGATACCCGAAGAAGAGGTAATACTTACCAATAAGTGTTTTTTATTTATTCCTATACATAAATAATAGCATAGTATATCATTATAAATGATTATATAATTATATTTCAAGTAATTTGTTTTTTTATGTTAAAGGAATTACCTAAAACCATCCCCACTTCCATGAAATTGGTTAAAAAATCATTGTTCATGTGTACGACGGACTACCGCCTCATAAACACATGTCATTTGTTTTTTTCCATTACCACCTATCATGGTTTGGTATGGTGATGAATATTAATTATATATGTGTTATTTATAAATAAATTATTCCCTTTTCTTCATAATATTATATAAACCATTTTTCTCTCCATTATATAGGGGATATGATAATGATGCCCATGCCTGCGATGACTACCACCTCATGAAGCGATGTGATTCGGTTTCACTAACTCTTTACATAAAAGATTTTAAGTATAAATATACATAATATAAAAAGAAAATATTTTGATATTAATTACATAATTATCACTTTGAAAATATGAAATATCATTTTATTTATTAACTTTGAACTCACTGAAAGATGATATCGTCATTCGTGTATGATTTGACTACTACCTTCACAAATTAATGTGACTCTCTATTTTCATCAACACATTACATGGATAATATTTATATGTATATAATATGTTATTTATTATATTATTATAATTATTTAATGATAATACATTATATTCTTAATTTACATTATGATCATTGAAAAACGGAAATGTTACTCATGTGTACGTATGACATACCGTATCCTTGATCCTAACATACTTTATTTATCAAAATAATCAATAATGATTGGATTTAAAAGTATAATTTATATATAAATATTAAAATTTTTTCATGGTAATTATTTTGTATATGATGGATCCATTATCTAAGTACTCGGTCCATAACTAACAAATCGAGACATATAAGAAAAATAAAGAGGTATTTTATGAAATAATACTTTAAGGATGAATTGTAAATAAATCAGAAATAAAAGGATATACGTATATCATATATGGTAGTATAGATATAATATGGTTCTTTAATATATATATAATAAACATATATATATTATACATGGGTTTCGACCATGTTATAAGGAAGTCAAGACTTACGATAATAGATTTTTGTCTCACTTTTTACTTATATGAGACACATTCTATATTAGCCACATAAATATTTTATGTATTTTATATAATTTCAAAGGATCAATTTTATTGTTCTTATAATTAAAATTATTGATATTTGCATAATCCTTTTATGATCTCTCTTTATTGGGGTTTATGATGGAATAATTACCAAATTTGAAAGAGTTTTTGGTCTAAATTTTCCTTTATTGAGACATATGATTATATTATAAACCTATTTTCTTTTAAAAGGTGAATAAAAAATCCCTTTGAAATTTAATATAATTATTTTATTTATCATCATGATATTTTATGCTTTATTTAATAATATTTATTTATGGGGCTTATGTTTCAATGTTACCAAAGTTGTAAACATTTTAGGTTAAAATGTCATCATTTATAAGGATTGTTTATAATTTTGTTTATGGTGAAAATATCTTATGATATATCCCCCAAGAAATTCCTTTATATTTTTCTCCTCTAATAATGTAATGAGAATATATTCTACCCATCATTTTCATTTATCTATGTACCATGGAGTTCCAAAATATTGTTTTAAAAATATAATTTATTATGTTAAAAAACCCAATTTCATAAAAACACATTTTTTCTATAAATGCTTTAAATAATGTTATTAAAATTCATAAAATTATTTTTTAAATGAGTTTTTAACAACTTATAACTTTTTGAAAATATTTTTAAAGGGTTATTTTTTTAACGAGTACAACATGAATGAAACATCATGTTTTCCTGATAATTACTTACTTGGAAACTCATAACTTATATTTTCTAGGTTATTTTGAATGAAAATTATTTTCAAAATTATTTATTTGTTAAGAAGTTTTTTATAAAAAAAATTTCTCAAGAAATTTTTAAAATGGTTTTTAATATTCATTTATATATTTTCAACTATATATTAATAGAAAATGATTTACAAAATGATTTCTGTTTTAAAAATACATTTTCAATGAAAATGAATCTTCCATAAGAAATATTCAATGATATTTATCTTTAAAAATAATTTTCATTAAAAGATTTCATCTATTGATGTAAGTTAATATTTATTGGGAATATAAAACAATGAAACCATTATTATTATTTAATTTAATAGATTATAATGACAAGATTTTTATGAAACTTGTTTCTCTTCCATGGGTTATACCAAAAAAAATTTCTTATGATACAAACTTCTTTTTCCATGGGTTATGCTTTGATGAAGAAATTATTATGAAACCTATTTCTTTTATATAGGTTATGTTGTGATGGAATTTTTATTAAACCCATATCCTTTAATAGTTTCTATTGTGGTGAATGTTTTATGATTTTTGGGCACACATATTTATTTTTTCATTATGTGATGGTGGTTAAATTATAACCAAGAAGGGTGGTTATTTTACAACAAAGGATGGTGGTTACATTATAACTAAATATGGGTGTGACCTATATCACCCACTAATTAACTGGGTTGTGATTTATATATGATGAGATTGAATATACTATAATAGAGACTGAACCCAGTTTTGTAAGGGATTTTGTCCCCTATTATTGTCTTCAGAGTGACCTTAACTACTATGCTGATATGTGTAGACATGCCCTTCATGTCTATAATGTTATGTTTCAACCGGATTACATGTTCCCCTTTTAATGAATGGACTTTTCCTTCATGTCCATAATTTATTAAATGAAAACAATTACATGTTCACAATGATATGTGTGGGTGTTAATTTCATGTCCATAATGTCATGCTTGGACCCATATTTCATAATGATAATGATTTTTATGGACCTGTATTTCATGTATAAACTTTTTACGTGGATTTTTCATGCATATTTGTAAGTTTATCTAATGGTCCTATGTAATTTACTTTACTTAAAGAGTGATAATATATCATGTTATATATGATCATAATGTTATATGATGAATTCTATGACATAAGTGTATGTCATAAGACAATTTTATACAATCAAGTATCATGTTCTTTGATTTAATATGATTTATGTCTTATGAACTACTTTATTTAAGTAACACATATACATTATGGGCTTTGTTTTCCAGGGCATAGTTTCAAATGGTTATTCACATATTCCCATAAGCTTATGAACATTTCATACATATGTGATCATTGATATATCACTTTTACACCCTTACTGAGTATCTGAGATCAACCTTTATTATGTTTCATTTACCCAAGTTATGAATACAGGTTTTAAGTAGCGTATGTTTGTGAAGAGTACTAAAGGGGATTATCATTATGGGAGATGTTTAAGATATTTCAACATGTTAGAATATTCTGTACATAGTCACCAAATACACTAAAATATTATGGTCCTCACGCGTGTGTCTTAATAATGTATTGAATATTCATATAAAAATATGTAATATCTATTCAAGAGAAACCAGTGTCTCTATATTATATATATTTTCTATCATTGTGTGGAAATGGTATTGTTTTAATAAATATTTTTTGATAGAGTTAATGATATCACCGCGTGGTTTCGATTTAATACAGGTAATAATCAATTAGTTTACTAATGTATATCACTTCATATTAATTAAGAAGACCCATTATATTGAGATTTTTTTTCTATACAATTATTATACAGTGTTTCAAGGAATTCCATATTATATTAGGAAGATCAATCCATATCCCCATTTTGAAATAGTTTGTAGAAGACTTTGGATACTCTGGTGAATTTGAGCACAACTTGCAATCTATAGACTAATAATAAATCTGAGCATCATATTAGTATTTTTGAGACAATGTAGTGAGAAAGGGTGCAAGACATTTTTGTTAACGGGGGATCCATCCAACATTAGTTGAGTTCACATTTAATAATATTTATCGGTAATATATTAAGATCACGACCTTCTAGGAATTGTATGGATGGCCTTGTTGATCTTTTATTTGCAAGTTAAAGTGAGGGGATTTATTTATTTTATGTTTTATTCTCATTTAGTAGATGTTAAATCAATTGTAGTTGGCAATGTAGAGATTTGTGACCAATTGGACTGGTCAGATAACCTAATAAAACTCATTATACCATTCTCTAGTGTGTTTATTTGGTGAATGGGTATTATTGATAATATCACCTCAATTAGGATATAGGTGTATATTTTTATTGGGGAATTTATCTAATAGGGAACTATGTTTACTAGACATATGCTAAGAGGATCTTTATAGTTGTCTACTAATTAGTGCTTCCTTAAATATTTTTTAGTGATACATGATATATTATATAAATCTTAGCTTTTGAAATATCATATGAACTAATATCATGTGATCAACATCAATGATGTAAATCATGAGTCTAATGCATCATTCATGGAAGAAATAGTTAATTTAGTGGATTAGAGAGAGAAGATATGCAAAGAAAATATTGTACACTTGGTACATCTACAGTGGTTGTGTGAGTGAATATATGTGGTGATATGGGAGTGAGATGTAGATATGTGGGAAAAGTATATATATATATTTAAGTTACTCCCAATGAATTTTTTTATGAGGAGCATCCATATGGTTGGGTTGTTTTTAACAACCCATAAATAACATGGGATATAACAGACTAATTTGTTTTACCAAATAATTTTTATTTTAGCAATTTTCAACTATTGGACAAATTTTTAGTAGTTAGGGATCATAATTAAGTGAAAACCAAAATGGTGTGAAAAAATTTATCTGTAGTAGTAGATGGAACTAGGTCTCTAATGGTGTTATGCTACTTTACTAATAGTTTGTATTGAGAGAGGGTGTAATTCCCCATTTCCTTTCTATCATTTTTTACCATTGTTTTTGTTATCATTTCTCATTTGTTGTGTAATTATGAGAAGGGATTTTAAAGGATACCTATAATGGGGAAGTCAGGGATTTTAAGGATTTTTCCTCTTAGACGTACGATTTTTGTTTCTCATTGGTCACATAAAAACCTTATAAGTGAAGTATATAATGTGTAATAAAATCCTTGAATTTGGAACATGTAATGAATGTTTTAGGAGATGTGTAATACTTACACACCATGTATTTATAAATATATGGTTTTTAATAAAATGGTGACGGTTTCTTCAACGTATTTGAGACTCATGGAATACATGACATGTAAATGGGTTACATGTTGTATAATAGTCATGAGAAGAGATTTTTATGCTATTTTTATGATTAATTAATTCATTCATTTAAATCTTCCCTTTACCCTATATATATAGTTCCATATGTTAATTTGGGTGACTCATTCTCATCTGGATCACTTCGTTTAGTGATTGATCACTGTTGGGGTTGGATTGCTTCTCTCTAGTTAAGTGTTACATATATCTTTTCATAGATTTTGGTTGAGGCTATGGTTTGATGTGGTTTTGTGATTGGATATCATTTTCCATTGATACTTTTCAGTTTCATGTTGTTCCATGTCTTTGGGAGACCGTTCTCTTGGTTTCCACACACTATTGGTGAAAGCAATTGAGTTTTATTCAATGTTGAGGTAGGGGTTTCTATACAATGATTGAAGTTCAAGTATTTCATACTGTTCTTGATAAATTAAATTGGGATTTTCATTGATTTGATAAATGGTTTCAAATGAGTTATCTGAAAATCTAAAAGATTTCAAAAAGGAGTTTTTATTTGAAAATGGACTCAATTGATTTGGAAATCAGTTTTCAAACTACTAAACGGATTGTGATGGATTTGAAAATGTTTAAAAAAAAATACATTTTTGGTTTTGAATTTTATTTGGAAAAATAAAAACTGGGAACCTTGTGTGTGTTGGGATAGAGACACAGGTAGATTTAGTTTTTTTTGCACTGTTAGGAGGTATCTTTTGTGATATCGATGAAGGACCCTAGACCACCTAAAGAGGGGGGGATCATGGTGTCAAATTTTGCTCTTTTTTATTGGATCTTATTCCCACATTGGTAGAAAACCTTTTTAATACCTTTATGATGGATATGTTTAATAATTAGAACATTCACATGAATAAGTACAACACAACACTATTTACTTAGTTCATAACTAAGGGTTACATTCAAGGAACATACATTGATAGGTTGTCGGTCGTACCAAATTACACTAATCTTCACTGGTTGTGGATTACAAGATTTTTTCATAGTCACTCTGTTTTAGGAACACTTCCTTTACAAGGTTTTAAGGATAACACACTATATCCCTCAGATCACTTCTACTGACTCCCCCATGCTCACTGTGTTGGGAAGAAGCTTCACTCCGTTTAACGACTTGAAGGTCACTTAAAAGGTTTTGCATTCATTCATGCATCCTGAACTATAAATGGATGCTCTGTTGAAGTCCCGTAATCAATCACATATGTAGTTTATCTTTTTGTACACTGATATGTTATAGAAATTAAATTTGAAAACTGATTTGGCCAATTTTAAAGCTTCTAGTGGTGTTCTGTGTAATACAGACATTTTCGTGTACCGTTGCTATTTCCACGTATTGTCCAGCTGTTTTAGTGTACCATTGATATTTTTGCATTCTGTCCAGCTATTCCTACATACCACTGCTATTTCTGTGTACCTTTTAGCTTTTTCTACGTACAACTTCTATTTCTACACACTTTCCAACTGTTTCTTGTGTACTGCTGCTATTTCAACGTACCATCCAGCTGTTTCTGCGTACTACTACTGATTTCGCGTACCGTCCAGCTACTTCGTGTAGTAATATTTTTTTCATGTACCGTCCAACTACTCCGCGAACTGTACTTCTCTGCGTACTCCCCTGCACCGCGTACTTATACACTCTTACACGTACCATCCTTCTCTATGTACTGCCTTGCTCGGCCACATACTGCGAGAGATTCCTCTGCGAAATGCACCCTCTTCCACGAACTGTCTTCCTTATGCAGATGACTCTCCCCGCGTACCATATTCTCCTCCATGTACCACTTCAGAATTCACAGATTTTTTCTTGTAAATTTAATCTCTAATATCCGCATATAAAAAAAGGGGATTACTATTCATTAAATAGGTACAATATCTCTAAATTTTGATATCCTAATTTATCCAAATTTTCAATGTGGGACAATCTGTAAGCTGAACTCCATCTGTGGACCATTAGCCTCTAACGTGTACTGTAATCCTTTGAATTTTGAACCTTTATCGTGTACCGTTATCCCTCTATGCAGTGTATGGTTGTCGGTCCACATACTACAACTCATCACTTCATACCATCAATGTGAACCATTTTCGGTAGCATTTCGCGTACCACATGCCTTCACTGCATACCGTCATTGCGAACTGTTTTCAGTTCTACACACCGTACAACATACAACATGCCTTCACTGTGTACCATTATTGTGAACCCTTGCGATAGCATTCCACGCACCGGATTCCATCACTGGATACCGCTCACCTTCACTACGTACCACACTGTGAACTATTTTTGACAACATTCAGAATACCACATGCCTTCATCGCATATTATTCCACGTACCTCATGCCTTCACCACATACTGTTCTTCGTAACTGTTCCCTTGATTTTAAAAATGCCCGTATCATGAAAACCGAACATCTCATTGATGAGACATTGGTGGCATTGGGACCCTCTAGATGAGGCAGATATTTTGGTATTTTGTTTGGTCACTTTCATGAAAGTTTTGTAGTGAATAATAGCTTGAGAAAAGGAGAACTTCAATACTATATTCAGTCTAAAACATATGCTCTAATTCATTGCAAACTTCCTGGTCATCCATGTGTATATTATTTAGGGAAAGTACTACAACTTCCCTATCATCTCGCATCATATGTCTTTCCAGTCAACACTTAATATGAAATCCATCATATTCTCATCTTTTTAGGATCATTCTTAAGCCTTCAAATCTCCACATGATCCATCATTCAATAAGGAATGTCTATTCAAGTAGGATCTTTCGTGGTCTCTTTAAAAAGTGAGATATTGCATGATCACTTTATAACATGAATCCCATAATCTCTATCTTCATTTTGATCTTCATTGGAAAATGTTGATAAAAAATACAAACTTATACACAAAGTGGTCCAAAAATATCTCTCTATGTATTTTGTTGTCAATACAATAAAGTCCTACTCAAATGAATGTGTTAATATGAAAATGAGAATATTCTCTCTCCCTATTTTCGTTGTCTTTATCTCTCAATTTTCAAACATTCATTTCACTTTCTATCCCCCTTATTTACAAAAAATAAAATGTTTATGGGAAAAGTTTATTTTTCCTTTCTAAATAAATGTTCCATCAATCATTTAAATCTATGTATACGTGGGTAATGCTCGGTGTAGAAAACAAGAGGATTTTATTTAGACAACAAGGATATCCATTATTCACTGATCATGATACCTCATGAGATGAGAATTCATGTGATTTGTCATCAAGGGTTTTCCACGTTAATTCCATGCTGAAAAAATTGAATGTGATATGGAGTAATCAACCTGAAACTCCGTCACTCAAATTAAGAATTAGATGAAAAACATTAAAGTGAAATTAGAAGGATAGGTGGCCTTGGGGATCTTCCATTTTTCTTATTTAACTGATTAATTCAGTTACCCCACCCCCCTTGTAAAATGATTTTTATTTTGAGTAACCAAAGAAGAGTGATTGAGAAATTACATACCATTTCCAATGACACATTCTTCATAAAATTTCCATAGCAATTGAATTTAATACCTACTGAAATTGATACTAACTGAAATAATAAATATGGAACCTTCTTCATTTGTGTCCCCCTCAAGGGAAACAATCCTCATCATCTTCATCAAGGATGATACTTCATCATTTTAATATTTTAATATCAACTGAAAAACCTTTTAAGGATTCAAGCTTCTTCATCTTAGCTATCAAGAGTTGAAACCATTCACTCCTTCACAATTTCTACCCCTAAGAGCAAGGTTCACCTTCAATTCCCTGTATTATCAGCACAAATCGAATAAAAAAATGATTATGGTAATAAGTTGGTTACTCTGTGCTTAATCAATATGAGCTACATGGTTGAAATGATTTTCTAAACCAAGATCCTCCATTTACTCCAGTCTTCATGCTTTCACATCTGAACACCTTTTCTGATCCATGTTGATGTGGCATGGATCTCTTCACATTCACTTCTGCATTGTGTGGAGAATTGTTCTTCTTCTTAATATCCACCATGAATGATATATTCTTACTCCTATTAAGGATTTCTTCTTTCTCTGGTATTAAGGATAGGCAACCTTTTGCAATGTGACTAGATTTCATACATCTCTGACATAAAAATTCTTTAACACATATGTTTATTTTTGTTTTCATTCTCTCGTGTACTTTATTTTCATCATGTGAATGTTTTCCTTTTACTTTATCACCATCCGTGGCCTTTTCATCTTCATGTTTCTGTATTCTTTTCAAATCATCGGGAAAGATTACCAAAATTTCATTTGGAAATGTTTTAGCATATTTGGATCTTCCACCCGGGTTCCTCTGAGTTTTATCCCTCTTAGTTCCCTTTTTGGATGAATTGTCGCTCAATTTCAGGGATATAAAATCTAGGGTCGTCTAAGATTCCCTACTTGAGATCTTCTTTGGGAAATGTGTGTTCATAACATTCTTCTTATTTCTTACCAAGGTAGTTGCTTCATACTTAGCTGATATCGGAGGTCGTATGTTCTTATCAATAATGAATGAATGTTGATATGGGCATGTACCTACCTTGTGACCACTTCCATATCATATATCATATATTTTTTCAAGTATTCAAAATCTTTTTGTAGTGAACAGATGCTTCGAGACCTGTGTCTATTCACTCTCCTTCTCTGTCTTTATTCACTTTTATATAGGCTTTCTCTATTCTTTTTCATTTAAGGGATTGTACAAACAATCTAGTCCAAAATTCCCTAATCTATTATAGCACTAACATTGACCAACAAATCTTATCTTCTTAATATATTCTGTGTAAGATTGATGGGACTTATTTTTAATGTGTTGTGCTCTATCCGCGGAACCATCTTCTATCTTCTCCTTCTTATCCACCCTATCCATGGTGGTAGGTTTCTACTCTTCACCTTTCATCATCCATACTTGTTTAGAATTTTTCTTCTGTATTATACTTTTTGTAGAACATATTTCCAAACAATAGTAAAAGTTGGTATGGATGGTACCTTCACTTTCTCAGTTTCTTGTGAAATATCGATGAGTGATGTCATGATCTTTATATCACATGTTCGAATTATTTTGATAGTAGAATCTTCCAGTGAGCATTGAGTAGCAACATAAACTATTTATTGATATGGATAATCCAGAGTTTTCATAATATTCTTGTCAGATGTTGGATGTATTTCTTGTTGGATCGAATAGTCGATATAAAAGTCTATTAGATGGAACAATACAAGAGGGGGGGTGAATTGTAGGTTTAAAAACCTTTGAGTTTTAGTAACAAAGAGATTAGTTTAAATGAACTTAAACTAATACTAATACAAACACCCACAATTGTATTGAATGTAAAAGGTATGATGTATTGTAATACTAATGTAATGCAAAACAATGGTATTCAAGATGAACACAATAATCAGAGTAATACAGATATGAATGATTCTACCTTAAAGCGTATAGAACCAATCAATACAATATGTAATGGAATGATTGTAATTGAAACAATTACAATTGAATAAGTAAAGAAGAAAGGAAACAATACAAATCCCTTTCTAATACAACAGCGGAAATGTAAAAGTAATACAATTCTTTTAACCCAAAGAGAAGGGTTATCCTTTCACCTAGGATAAAAGGTCTGTCTCACCAATACCTTGGTGAGCCCTCGATACGATGATCGGCACGTCTGTCTGCCTATCCCCGGCAGCCCTCGATACGATGATCGGCACGTCTGTCTGCCTATCCCCGGCAGCCCTCGATACGATGATCGGCACGTCTGTCTGCCTATCCCCGGCAGCCCTCGATTTTGCAGGTAATCGGCACCTCTGTCTTTCAATTACTTGAAAGCCCTCGATACGATGATCGGACGCACAAGGCTGATGAGAGAAGTCACAGTGTCTCTCTCTAGAATCTTCGTAGTTCACAGTCGTTCTCTTCGTTCATCAGTGTCTTCTCAGCTTCAAATGACCTCCTATTTATAGGCCTCGGGTTCCAACGGTCATATTGCCTCCAACGGTCATATTGAAACAGAAAGCACGACATCGTTTTGATTAGTATATAACTAACTCAACGACATCGTTTTGTTAGGATAAGAGATATATAGAAATGTAAAACATGAGTACGATTCATATGCAGAGAGAGTTTTTGACAAAGTACCAAAACAAATAATGATCATCTGAATAGCAAAGTCAGTACGATACGATTGACAGAGTCAGTACGATACGTTTGACAGAGTCAGTACGATACGAGTGACAGAGTCAGTACGATACGTTTGACAGAGTCTGTACGATACGTTTTGGTCAGTACGATCAACTTCGTACGATACGATAAACATGATAAAATACAAATTGTTATTTACAAACATATGATAGAATACATTTGAGATTTCCAAAACATGACAGAATATATTTGTGATTTCCAAAACATGATGTAAAAGCCAAAAGAATACTTTTGACTTAACAATCTCCCCCTTTTTGGAAAGCACAAACACACAAAGTAAATGAAACAAGAAATACTTATCTCCCCCTAAGTTATTGAAAACTCTTCTGAATAAGAAATTGAATACAACTAACTCCCCCTTAGGTATTGACTTTCCTAAGGATTGTATTCATAGATTTTCCTTAAGAGCATTGTAATGCATTCTCCCCCTTTGTAAAACAATCTTTGCTTTGTAAATATTCTCCCCCTTTGTGATTTACAAAAAGAAAGGAGGAATCTCGAATTGTCTGGAAGAGTTAGTGAAGTAATACAAGACAATGGATAAAAGAGAGGATTATAAGAGTTATTACAAAACAAACAAGTTCCAAAAGAAACAAATACAACAATCATTTGTTTTCTCTTTCCTTCTCTTTCTTTATAAGCTCATGAAGCACAACTTTCATCTTCTTGATCTCCTTCTTGTCTTCAGAAATTGATTCACCCTGAGTTTTGAGAAGCTCCTGTTGATCCGCAAAAATCTGATCTTGATTTCTGATGGTTTCCTCCTGTACTCTGATTACTTCTTCAAGAGTATCAATTCTGTTTTGCAGGGTCTTGTTATCCTTGGACAACTCAGAATTTTGATTCTTTAGTAAAACCATTTCATCTTTGAAAGATGAAACCTTCGAGAATTCAGATTGGAAAGCATTCATCCTATCTTGCAAGTCTTTCACTGAAGGAACATGGGTTCTTTGAGAAGACAAAAGATTCAGCCTTTCAACCATTTCTTTATCAAGCTTGTTGAAAGCAATTGCTAGCTCATTTGATAACCTCCTTATATCTTCAATAGCAATCTCATGGTCATTGATTGGGCTCTCTGTTTTGTACGACCACTTAGTCATCTTATTACATGCCTTCTTATGAGCAACTGAGCTTTCCGAAAGAACTTTTAAATCGGCTTCTACAGACAAAACTCTCTTCCTCAATTCTTTCACAGATCCAAACTTCTTCCTTTGATTTTCAGTAATAAAATCAATCTTCCCTTCCAGCCTCGGGAAATAAGGAATTGTTTTCTCCACCCTTCTCAAAACATGAACAATGTAATCACTCTTTTTGAGAGAGATTGTATGCTCTGAATCAGTATCTTCATCGTACGATGCTAGTTCATACGATCTGCTTGAATCAACAACTGGCTGTTTCCCTTTCGCTTTTTCTTTCTGTTTTCTTTCATCTTCCACTTTGTCACTAATGACAACTACTTTATCAGACTGAGAAGATTGAGCATCTTTCTTTTCTCGAGATGACATCCTGTCCGGAGATCTTTCCCGATCGGCATGAGGAGTTTGTTGAACACCTTCGCTCAGCTTTTGAAGCGATTCCTCTCTACTTTTCTTTGAACTTTGAAGAAATTCTAAAAGAAAATCTCCTTCTTCTACTTCCACTTCTTCTATCACTTGTTTTCCTTTTTCTTTCTCAGGCAGACTCTGTACGATTGGATCTTGGTGCACTTCCACAGTTAATTGAGCACTTGCATCTTCAACTGCTTTCAAGACTTTAGAGATATCAAAGTCCTGAGCCTTTCTTTTCAAAAGAGTCTTCTTTTTCTTTTCAGCTTGAAGGGTTTCTTCTACCCTTATTCTTTCTGCAAAGGCCTCAGCAGGGTCAAGTCCAAACTTTGGATCACCCTCTTTTCTCTGTTCCTTGTCCTTTCTCCACTTTGCAACAACTTCTTTACTGTACCTCGGCTTCTTCTTTGGCTTTGAACTATTCTGCGGATCAGACTTTCGAGTAACACCGGCGGATTGATTGTCCTTGGCTGGCATAGGTGCCGATTGATTTTCAGGCAATTCAGCTTCTACATCTCTGACAAAAAGTTTTGAATTTGAATCAAAACAAACATTCAGCTTTTTCATCGTACTCTTATTAATCAAAGACGGCCACAAATCCATAGGTTCTCCTTTCAAAGGAATGTTACAAAACTTCATACTCTCAAGAATGAATTTCGTAAGGATGGCTGGATACATTATTATTTGGGATTTAATCCCTCCTTTCTTGACATTCTTGATGGTTTCAAAAATATATCCCATGAGATTTACTTTCCTCATATTCACAAGATAATCGAGCATAAAGACATCAGAAACTTTAAGAGTTTCTCTATCCCCTTTCCTTGGGACAAAAAACCTTTCATCCATAAAGTGACAAACCGATTGTCCGGTGAAAGATGATAAACTTTCCTCTTTCCCTCATTAACAACAAACAAAGATTTTTCAGCACTTTCTCTATTGAACGTACCAACTTCCTCTGGTAGTTTGTGAGATGGACAGAATGAATCCCCTTCTATAGAAACATTCAGAAAGTGTGCCGCTTGTTTCACAGACATAGATAACTTTCTATCGTACACAGCGAAGTTTATAGTCATATCTTTGTCGAAAGAAACGGTTTTGTAAAACTGACAAACTTCATCAAAAAGAACTGGATCTTGAATATCAGGCTTTTCCACACAGAGATGTTCCCATCCTTGAAACAAAATAATCCTCTTGATTGTAGAATCGTACATATCGAAAAATTCTCGGGATACTAACCTTTCTCTGTGAAAGTCTTTCTCTGTAAAGGTCTTTGAAGACATTTCAGCGGGAGTGTTGGCAGAGGATTGAGACATAAAGATGATGCCGATTGAGAAGATCGTACGATGGTTTATAGCTGGTGGAGTAGAGCTTCGCCTCAAATCCTCAAACCTCAATGTGGGTTTGGGGAGGGGAGGGGGGTATTTATAGGCAATAACGAGATGACTGTTGATCTTCTACGGTCAGGATTAGATAATAGCAGATCAAAGGTTAGGATTAAAACAAAGAAAATAAAATAAAAAAAATGAAAAGAAACCTGTCGGAGAACATAAGGTGATTGCTGGTTTTGGTATGAATCAAAAGTAAACACAATTGTAAGAAGAAAAAAAAACATGATGCCGATGGAAAACAAAGTCATTACTATGATCGGACCGTACGATGGAAAATAGTTGTTACCATCAACCGACAGTACGATGGAAAACAATCTCAATACTATCATCGGTCGATAAAAAAATCGAATGATACGATGGAAAAGAATTTGAATACTATCATCGGTCGATTCAAAAACTATTGAATGGTACGATGGAAAAGAATTTGAATACCATCATCGGTCGATTCAAAAACTATTGAATGGTACGATGGAAAAGAATTTCAATACCATCATCGGTCGATTCAAAGATTATTGAATGATACGATGGAAAAGAATTTCAATACGATAAACAGAAAAACTGAAATGATCAATACGATAAACAGAAAAACTGAAATGATCAATATGATAAACAGAAAAAGAAACATATATAAAGAGAGTAATTATTTTAAAGATCAAAAACATAGACATAAAGAAATGTCCTCCCCCTTTCTACGAGGAGTTTCTTACTATTAGGATTCCAGTCATATGTCGAGAGCAACCACTATCCATGTACCAAATGTTCTTATTGATACACTTCTCATTTCCCTGAAAAAGAAACAATTAGATTTTCGGAATCCAAACTTGTTTGGATCCAGAAGGGTTAGATAAAAGAATTTTAGGAATCCACATTTGTTTTGCAAAATGAGCTTTATGAAATCCTAAGGATTGAGTTTTGTTAAGAGAACAATCTCTTCTCCAATGTCCACCACATTGACACTTGGAACAAAAAATGGTTTTTTGAGGAACAAAATAGTTATTACTAAAAACAGATTTGGAATAAGTATAACCAAGACCAGAACGATTTCTCAAAGGTCTTATTTGAGAATACATCCTATCAAAGTTTTCTTTTCCATGAGTAAAGTTTGACAAACACTTTTTCAAGGATAAAATCTCTGACTTTAGTTTTAAAACCAAATTCTTGTTTTCTAAAACATTTGAATTTGAACTTGAGTTAGACTCTAAAATATTTTTCTTTGAAATAGCAGTTTCAAGATCCTTAGAAAGTTTATCTTTTTCAGATTTGACTTTCTCAAGGGTTTTCAAAATACTTTCGAAATCAGAAGTTTTCCCATCAAGATCTTTAGAAAGATCTGATACTTCTTTAGTCAAAATAGAAATTCTAGAATTTGCTTTTTCAAATCTCTTTTTGAGTTTAGAATTTTCATTTTCAAGTAACTTAGCAAATCTAGAGACTTCTTCAAAAGAAGGTAAAGTATCATCTTCTGATGATGAGGGTTCATCATTTGAAGATTCATAATATCTATTATCAACAAAATTTGCATTTAAAGAGACATTTGTAACAGCTTCAGCATTATGTACCTTAGCCATGAGACAATGATCTTCAATTGGTAGTCTGGCTAGAAGTCCAATATTCCTTTGTCCTGACGTTTCATATTCTGAAGAATCATCTGAGGAATCACTACCACTTGCACTCCATGTATCATTTTCTTTCAAGACTTTCTTTGTCTTATAAAACCTTTTCTTGTTTCTTTCAGAGTGTTTCTCTTTTCTATCTTTCCTCTTCAGTAAAGGACAATCAGGCCTTATATGTCCTGCTTTCTTGCATTCATAACAAGTTACCTCTGAATCTTTCCTATCTTTCCTGTCTTTCTTTTTGAATCTATATTGAAAATCTTTCTTTCCCACAATCTTGTTCATCCTCCGAGCAAGATTAGCTAACTCATTATCTGAAAGATTACAATCACTTGAATCAGAAACAACAACTTTCTTGGATTTAGACCTTGTAACCCTTTCAGGTGTTTTAGCTTTAGATGCAAAAGCTACACTTCCATTCCCATTCTTCTTCTTATTGAAATCAGCATCTCTTTTCATTCTTGTCTCGTGCTGTAGAAGAGTTCCAAAGAGTTCATCAAGAGTAATCTGGGAAACTTTTCTATTTTCATCAATAGCTGTTCTTTTTGACTCCCATTCATTTGGCATAATGTCTATAATCTTATCAACAAGAGCTTCATCATCAAGACCTTTTTCTCCCATAGATTGTAAGCTGTTGACAATTGTCATAAACCTTTGTTGCACTTTACATACTGGCTCTCCATAAGGAAAAACAAATCCATGATACTCTGCTCGAAGCATTGCTCTCCTTGTTTCTATAACCTTGGATGTACCAAAATGAGTGACTTCTAATTTCTTCCAAATACAGTTGGCTGCTTCACATGAAGATATCTGACTATATATATTCCTGGTCATAGAGCATAATAAAGTATTGCATACCTTGTAATTCAGTTGATATTCTTGCTTCTCTTGATTGGTGAAAGTACTAACTTCTTTGTCAGGAATTTTGTAACCCCCAGTAAGCATAATAAAATTGTCTACACCAGTATTGATGACGAAAGTCTTCATACGATCTCTCCAATACTCATAATCATTCCCATCAAAGATTGGTGGTCTAGAAGGATTCAGATTATCTATTGATCCGACATTCATTCCTGCCATCTAATATCACAAAAAACAACTTTTCCACTCCACACGTTAGTGTAGTAAGTATTCAAGAAAGTAATAAGAAATAAAGCTAGTAATACAAGTCAGTGGAAAACCTCCTTTGATACCAATTTTTGGATCGAATAGTCGATATAAAAGTCTATTAGATGGAACAATACAAGAGGGGGGGGGGTGAATTGTAGGTTTAAAAACCTTTGAGTTTTAGTAACAAAGAGATTAGTTTAAATGAACTTAAACTAATACTAATACAAACACCCACAATTGTATTGAATGTAAAAGGTATGATGTATTGTAATACTAATGTAATGCAAAACAATTGTATTCAAGATGAACACAATAATCAGAGTAATACAGATATGAATGATTTTACCTTAAAGCGTATAGAACCAATCAATACAATATGTAATGGAATGATTGTAATTGAAACAATTACAATTGAATAAGTAAAGAAGAAAGGAAACAATACAAATCCCTTTCTAATACAACAGCGGAAATGTAAAAGTAATACAATTCTTTTAACCCAAAGAGAAGGGTTATCCTTTCACCTAGGATAAAAGGTCTGTCTCACCAATACCTTGGTGAGCCCTCGATACGATGATCGGCACGTCTGTCTGCCTATCCCCGGCAGCCCTCGATACGATGATCGGCACGTCTGTCTGCCTATCCCCGGCAGCCCTCGATACGATGATCGGCACGTCTGTCTGCCTATCCCCGGCAGCCCTCGATTTTGCAGGTAATCGACACCTCTGTCTTTCAATTACTTGAAAGCCCTCGATACGATGATCGGACGCACAAGGCTGATGAGAGAAGTCACAGTGTCTCTCTCTAGAATCTTCGTAGTTCACAGTCGTTCTCTTCGTTCATCAGTGTCTTCTCAGCTTCAAATGACCTCCTATTTATAGGCCTCGGGTTCCAACGGTCATATTGCCTCCAACGGTCATATTGAAACAGAAAGCACGACATCGTTTTGATTAGTATATAACTAACTCAACGACATCGTTTTGTTAGGATAAGAGATATATAGAAATGTAAAACATGAGTACGATTCATATGCAGAGAGAGTTTTTGACAAAGTACCAAAACAAATAATGATCATCTGAATAGCAAAGTCAGTACGATACGATTGACAGAGTCAGTACGATACGTTTGACAGAGTCAGTACGATACGATTGACAGAGTCAGTACGATACGTTTGACAGAGTCAGTACGATACGTTTTGGTCAGTACGATCAACATCGTACGATACGATAAACATGATAAAAGACAATTTGTTATTTACAAACATATGATAGAATACATTTGAGATTTCCAAAACATGACAGAATATATTTGTGATTTCCAAAACATGATGTAAAAGCCAAAAGAAGAATTTTGACTTAACATTTCTACTTTAGAATACTCTACTGAGCATTGAGTACCAGAAGAAACTGTTTCATTCTTTTTTGAAGACTCAATATGTGTCTTCTAATGTTCGGTCAACTAAGAATCCAATTATAGAAATTTCCTATTGTAAATGACCTTCTTATCTTTAATCATAGTCATCTATTCTTCACAATCCTTCTTCATTTTAACAACTTATTCCTCATGTAACATCTTTTTATTATGAATCAAAGAGTACTTTTCGTTGATCTTCTTAGATATCCCTTCTAATTGTAGACCCTTGACATCAGTGAAAATTTTCAATTTCCCTTCAAGAACATGGATCTTTTCTTCAAGAGAATTTCTTACTCTCTCTTCCTCTTCAACTTCTTTAAAATATTTTGTTGTATTTATTTTAGGTTTCCTCCTAGTTTCTTTAAAGCATTAAATTAGTATGGAGAGATTATAGAATTCTAATATTTTCTTTACCAAGCCTTCCTCCATAGAGTCTGCTTCTTCTCTTACCTAGGATATTTCCTTTGGCATACTTTGAAATATTCTAGAACTACTGATGAATATATCATTAGAGATACCATAAATGTATTTTCGTATTCTATCAATTTCATATGAGGCTGAATATTGATCAAGGGAGCATACACATACCTCCCGATCTCCTTTCCCTTTTCTTTCTAAGACTGAAACATCATCACTTTTTGAATGGAATGGAGAACCAGATAATAACTATTATTTTGATAAGAGGGACTTCTTCAATGGTCTCTTCTCTTTCTTTTTCCTCTATTTCATGGCCTTGATGGTTATATACTTTGCCTCAGATATAAATGAAATTCAATCAAGGATACTGTTCATTGTTGACTTAGGAAAGAAAATTCAATTCCTTATATAAATATAATTACTGAAGAGTATCCAACAAACATAATTTTTTTTTCCTCTGATACCAATTAGAGTGCCCTGGACTATACTAAGAAGGGGAGGTGGGTGAATCAGGGTGTCAATTTTTTCAATTATTTATTTGGTCTTGTTCCAATATTATTATGAACCTTTTTAATACCTTTATGATAGATATGTGAATTAATGAAAACATTCACATGATGAAGGACAACACAACACTTTTTACATGGTTCACCACTAAAGGCTACGCCCAACAAGCATACATCGATAGGTTGCTGGTCATACCAAATTCCACTAATCTCCACTGGTTATGGATTACAAGATTTTTGCATAGTCATTCTGTGCCAGGTGCACTTCCTTTACAAGGTTTTATGGACAGTACATTCCATCCCTTAGATCACTTCCACTGAATCCCCCTTACTCACTTCATTGGAATAATCTTCACTCATTTTAACGACATGATGGTTTTTTCACTGGTTTGGAATTAATTCATGCATCCTAAATTGTTAATGGATGCTATTGTGAAATCCCATAATCATTCATAGATGTAGTTTATCTTCTAGTACACTGATATATTATGGAAAATTAATTTGCAAACTAATTTGGCCAATTTTCAAGCTTCTTTTGGTGTCCAGCACACTGATACTATTTCCACGTACCACTGTTATTTCCACACATCGTCTATCTATATCTACGTACCGCTACTGTTTTTACATACAATACAACTATTTCTGCCTACCACTTCTGTTTCTGTGTACCATTCAGTTTTTTCGGCATACAACTTCTGTTTCCGCATATCATCTAGCTGTGTATGCATACTGTTGTTGTTTCCACACACCGTCTATCTATTTCTATGTACTGCTGCTGATTTTGCATACCGTACAGATACTCTATGTACCACTGCTATTTTCACGTACAACCCAACTTCTCCGTGAACTGTCCTTCTCTGTATACTCCCTTGCACCATGAACTGATCTACTTCTCTGCATGTCATCCTTCTCTGCATACTGCATTTCTCGGCCGTGTTCCACAAGATCTTTCTGAGTGAACCACTCTCTCTTTCATGAAATATTTTCATTACACGGATGGTTCTCTTTGTGTATCATCTTCTCCTCCATGTACCACTTTACAATTCATAGAATTTATTCTAAAAAATTTAATCTTCAATCTCCTAATCTAAACAAATGGGATTAATGCTCCTCAAATAGGAAGAATCTCTACAAATTTAGGTAATCTGATTTACCCAAATATTAAATGTGGGACAATCTATAAACTGTAATCCATCTCTGTACTGTCATCCTCCACCGCATACTGAAATCCTCTGAACTGCGAACCTTCATCACATACCATTAACATTCAGCGTACCTTATGGTTGTCGGTTAGTGTAAAACAACTCATTATTGCATACCGTTGATGTGAACCATTTTCGGCCGCATTTTGCGCACCACACACATTCACCACGTACCATAAAAAAAATGTTTTCAGTTCTTCGCACTGTTCTGCGTACCACACACCTTCCCAGCATACCATTACTACGAACCGTTTCAACAACATTCCGCGTACCACATTCCTTCACCCCAAACAGTGTGCCTTCATTGCGTATCGTGCTGTACACTATTTTAGACAACATTCCACATACTACATGCCTTCATCGTGTACCATTCCATGTACCTCATGCCTTCACTGCGTACCGATCTTCAAAACTATCCCCTTATTTACAAAAATGCACGTATCTTGAATATCGCACATCTGATTGATGAGTCATTTGTGGCGTTGGGACCCTCTAGATGAGGCAGATCTTTTGGTATACTTCTTGGTGACTCTAATGAAATTTGTGATGTGAAGAATATATTGAGGAGAGGTGTCCTTCAATACTTCTTTCAATCTTAAATATATGGCTCTTGTCTCCGTGAAAAAATGAATAAAACTGCTTTCATCCCTGAGACGAAAAAACAAAAGGACCGCGACCGTCTCACATTGGCACATACCAGTTAGGTTGAACATACACATGAACAAGCCATTTTTCCAGGACTCCCGGATTTCTCCAAAGCTGACTATCCCACTCAGAGAGTAGCTAGAGTTCATCCTAACCACTTGAAGGACAAAAATCAACCATCCACAAGGTCGGTGATGAGGCAAAAAGAACCACCAAGGAAATTCTCAACGCCAATGCAGATGCACTTTGAGCCACCAGACCCGGATCCAGATCCAGATCCACAATCGTTCGTAATTGATAAAACACCAACAGAGGCCCATGGAATGACGAGAAATACAATGATGGGAATAACCACACGTCGCATGTGGAAAATGGTGCAATGTGGAGGAAGCGATGATCACACGGAAGACCCTAACCCCGGGGTCAGGAAATGACAAACTGAAACATGCCAATCGTGGAGGAATCCTACCAAAAGAGGGAAAATGACAAGTGATGAAACGAGTCTGGAGGAACCAAAGGCAGCAGCGGGAGAGACCCAGCCCTGCCTAGAGCAATGATTGTTATATGCTGGAACTATCATGGGCTTGGAAACCCACAAACGGTCCGCATGCTTCTGCGCAATTGTTCCCAAAGTCACCCCGATATGGTTTTCTTGTCTGAAACCATACTGGAAAAAGGACACCAATGGTATTTCATTGAAGTTTGGCTTCCAAGGATGCTTTCCGGTTCCCATACGTGGCCATTATGGGGGCCTCTATCTCCTCTAAACGGACAATATTGACATTCAAATATTGTCTTTCTCCATGCACCACGTGGCTGTGACTATTCAAATGGACTTTCACCCACCCTGGACCTTTGTGGGCTTCTATGGCTGGCCATCCCATTCTAAAAAGTAGAATTCATGTGACCTTCCCTACACGCTACGACATGATTTACCTAGCCCTATTATTTTCAGAGGTGATTTCATTGAGATCATGTTCCACAAGGAAAAGAGATGCGGGAGTTTTAGATACTCAGCCTCTAGGTCAAACATCAAAGAGACGATCAATAAGGCGAACCTGATTGATCTGGGGTTCACAGGTAACACTTTTACATGGTTCCGTGGAAATATCGAAGGTACTCGCATCGCTGAACGTCTTGATAGATTTCTGCGTTCTACTGATTGGATCAATCGGTTCAACATGTTTCATGTTGGCCACTTGGCCCTTAAATGTTCGGATCACTGGCCAATTCTCATTGACTGTTTTCAAGGTTAACGAAATCGACAACTCAGCAGACCCTTCAGGTTTGAGATCTTCTGGGAAAAAGTCCAGGAATACGAAGTGGTGGTCCGATCATGTTGGAAGAGTTCCCAGGAAGATGTTGGCCTCAATCTCCAACAGGTTGCGTCTGGCCTGATATATTGGAGAAACATGAAATTCCACCAACCGTATAGTCATTGTGATACCCTTGAAAAGAAGTTTCACAACTTGCTCAGGAAACCCCAATCAAATGGAAACATCTCCAGGATTGGTGCCACTCAAGAGAGCTGTACTGGCCCCTTCGTGTTAAGGAATTCTTTTGGGCTATATGGGTGCGTGACATCCATATTAAAGAGAGAGATGCTAATACAAGATATTTCCACCTGAAAGCGTCAGCTAGGTGCTGAAAAAACTCTATCAGGAGCCTTTCACAACCTGATGGAAGAAAAGTTTCTTACACATGTGGCATTCATGATGCTTTGGTTGGCTATTTCCAGATCCTCTTCTCCACAGGGACCCCTTTCATGTCTGCTGAAGTGGAAGAATGCATCAGACCCGTGATCAATGAGGAGATCAATTGGTAGCTCACAAAAGATGTGTTGAATGATGAGATACACTGGGATTTGAAGCATATCCACCCCACTAAGGCCCTGGGACTGGATGTTTTTTACGCCCTATTTTTTAAACAATACTGGCACATTATCGGTCCCGATATCTGAAAAATGATAAAAAACATATGGGTAGGGAATACAAGAATGTCCTCCTTCAACGAAATGGTTCTCGTCCTCATCCCCAAAATCAAAAAACCCTAGGCGATCCCTGATTTCATACCGATTAGTCTCTGCAATGTCTCGTATAAGATCTTCTCAAAAATCCTTTTCAATCAGATACGTCTTTGGCTTCATGAAGTTATTACTGAAAACCAGAGCGCCTTCGTGGCCAAGAGGCTGATTACTGTTAAAGCAATCGTGGCCCATGAAGTGTTCCACTCTATGAAAATGCGCTGCACTATGAAAAGAGGAGCCATGGCCTGGAAACTAGATATGACCAAAGCCTATGATAAAGTGGAATGGTAGTACCTTAGAGCTGTAATGATGAGAATGGGCTTCTGCACTAAATGGACAGAAATTGTCATGCACTGCATCTCGACCGTCTCCTTCAGAATCAAGGTCAATGGGGATCTTACCAGAAGATTCACCCCAACTCATCACCTGCGCCAGGGAGACCCTCTCTCCCCTTTTCTATTCATTTTTGTGGATGATGTTTTCACTAACCTTATTTACAGGGCTACATCCTCTATGTCTATTCATGGTGCAATGGTCTGCCATGAGATCCCACAAGTGTCAAATCTCTTCTTCGTGAATGACTGCCTCCTTTTCTCTAGATCCACTGTTAACGAATGTCGGGTGATTAGCCAAGCAATCCAGTAATATGAGCGGGCTTCTGGACAGTCTATTAATCACTACAAATCAGAAATCTCCTTTAGCGCAGGGGTGCCTCATGACAAGAGAGCTGAGATTGGTGCATCTACAGGAATCCATTTGGTCGATAAACACCAGAAGTATCTCGGACTCTCTACGGTGATTGTCCCATCCAAAAAATAAATCTTATCATCTTTTGTAGACAGGATTGAGAAAAAAATTCATGGCTAGACCCCAAAAATCATTTCTAAAGCTGTAAAGAGAAACCTCATTAAAGCTATCATTCAGTCTATCCCCAGCTACTTTATGTCGATGTTTAAGCTCCCGACGTCCATTTTTAACCTGATCCATTCTCATAATTACATCTTCTGATGGTGGAAAAATGATGGAAGAAATCGACCCCACTGGTTGGCATGGGAGAAGCTCTGCAAACCCAAGTTGGAGGGAGGGATGGGATTATAGAATCTTCCTCTGTTCAATGACACTCTGTTGGCCAAGCAAGGATGGCTCCTCCTTAACCGTCCATCATCTTTATGTGAACGAATAATCTGGGCCAAGTACTTTTCCCCCAGGTACTTTCACAGTTCCTCTCTTGGACCCCGCCCTAACTTCCTCTAGATAAGTGTTTGGGGGCCCGAACTCTCCTGAAAAAAGGATTGGGCTGGAGTATTGGAAATGGATCTTCTGTCAACATCTGGACTGATCCCTGGCTTTTCGATAAGGATGGTATGCGGGCCACATCCCCCGCCCAACCTGGTCCAGAAGACGCCACAGTAAACTACCTCTTTCCAGACCAGGGCCCAGGATGGTGGGTGGAAAATATCCAGTAATGGTTTAATGAAAGAGACCATAGAATTATTCTGAGCATCATATGGGTCCATTATGTAGGCCCTGACCATTTTTTTGACCAATGATTATTCAGGCTAGTTCACGGTGAGATCTAGGTACAGACTATCTCTTGGAATTCACTCTTGCAACCGTGATGAGGGACCATGGAAAGCGCTTTGGAAGCTCAATGTCCCCCCCAAAATATGCCAATTTTGGTGGTAGGTGTGCATGGGAACCCTTACTACCACGAGCCTCCTTGTTTACCAACATATGTCCAGTACTAATTCATGCCCGTTCTGCCCAAATATTCCTGAAACGCCTTGGAACGCCATCATGCACTTCTCAGGAGCCAAGAAAATTTGGAATAAATGGGGCTCAACTTTGGATGCTTCACCAGACATTGCCTCTGACCTCCCTAATATTCTAATGCACTGGTGTTCCTCTATTTCATCGGCTAATGCAAGCGTTCGTTGCACCCTGGCCTGGATCAATTGGGTTCGGTGCAACGATTCGATTTTCCCCAATGTCCATCAGCCCCCCATGTTCTGGATTGAATGAGCCAATTCATGGATCGAGGGATGGAAGGACCACAATGGAAACCTTTTTCGAGTAATTACCACCTCATAACCCTTCATTAGACCCCCCCCCCCCCCCCCCGAAAGGAAGAGAGTCTTAATCTCAATGTGGATGCTTCTCTCCCCAAGGATGGACCTATTGCTCTCGGCCTCCTGGATCGAAATCATATAGGGCAGATCATTGTAGAAAAATATGAACCACATCATGCATTCTGGGAACCTGCAGTTTCTAAGGCCTATGCCATTCTTACAGGGATGATGCTTGCTATGGAATGTGGATGGGCTGATATCATCATCGAGTAGGGAAGCCTTTTGGTTATCAATGCCATTAATGACGCTGGACTTTTGGCCTTTGGCTTCATCGTCAGGAGAATCCACTCGCTATGACAAATCTTCTCTTGATGCACCTTCTCCTTTACCAAAAGGGAAGGAAATAATGTGGCCCATTAGCTGGAAGCCTCAGGCCACTTTGATATCAACCGGCTATGGCTGGAAAACTTCCCTTCTTGGCTCTGCTTATGCACTATTGCTGATTCTCATCATTAATATTATCCTCCTTTCTTTTTTTAAAAAAGTATAGATTATCTAGGGAATGTACAAAAACATTCTTGTCATCCTGAAACATCAGTCTTTCCAGTCAAGACTGAATATAAACAGTGTCATCTTCTCAGTTTTGTATGATCATTTTTAAGTCGTAAAATCTATACATGACCCCTCATGCAATAAGTCATGTCTCCTCATGTAGGCTTTGTCATGGTATCTTTGAACAGTGAGATGTTTCATTATCACTTTATAACAGGAATCCATTTATCTCCTTCTTTATTTTAATTTTCATTGGCATGTCATGATAAATAATAAAAACCTATACACAACGTGGTCCCAAAAATCAACTGGATGTACTCGATATCTTTTGGATCAATAATATTCTTGTTTAGTCTTTTGAGTGCCTTGTATGTCGTGTCTCATAGGCTTGATCAGAATATGTGATGTGGTTTTTTATTTTTAAATTACAGTTCAGCATAAAAATGGGAATTATTAGGGTTTATTTCATTAATTAGCGACTTGTGTAAACGTCACTAATTCATTTACTAATGTTACTGAAACATTTCATTTAATGAGGAGTCACTAAATTAGTTATGTTTTTTTAGAAACATCAGTAAATCACATATTATTTACTGATGTTTTTAGAAACTGTCACAAATTTTCATGACCTCATTTAATGATGCTTTTCAAAAATGTGGGTAAATCACACACCCAAATTACATACATTTGTAAAAAGTAGGACAAGTTTTTTAAAATTCATAATTTAGAAATTTTTTAAAAAAATTGACTATTTTTCTGAATCCCCTCCCATTCTATGTTGAATATTGTACTCCCACCCCAATCAATCATGTATCTCCCCAAAAACCCCTCTAGTACCCTTAACTCTATCCCGTATCTCACAACAAACTTTTGGGACTGTAATATGATTATCCCACTGGTGCATCATTAATCACAAGAAGAAAATTAAGTGAATACGTGGAAAAATAAGTGACATCAGATGTAATGTAGAAAAACCACCCAAAATGGAAGGGGTAAAAAACCACAGGAAAATTGAAGGGCCACTATGGGGTAAAAGTGGGTACACACTCCCTCACTTATTATAAGGAGAAAAAACAAGGAAAATTTCTCTGGAATATGGTGGGTAACTCAGCTCACAAATACCACACATTTATTGGGATCCACTGATAAATGAGAATCAGAGTTGGAGATGATGAGTGAAAACTAATATTGGAACTATTATGGGAGATAACCTTTTATAAGTGATATATTCTCCCTCTCGCTGGTTTATTTGATGGGGCTTCGCCACCCACATCATCTACCTTCACCACCCCCCTCTGATAAACAATGGGAGACACTATCCTTCAAATAAAAAACTGTCGACACATCTCCCACTTTGCGATTTGATTGAGAACTAATCACATCTTCAGATATCCTTTCTATCTACCAAACCACGCTTCTCATGTATCTGTGATGCCGCTCGAGGATCTGCACCATATGAACTTATCAGAGTTAATTTCCTTTGTCAGAAATTTTTTTAGTTTTTCTGTAATGTGAATATTCTACATGGACACACTTCCTTCCTCCAATACATCTCGGTCAAAGTGATATTGTACCCCAATGTGCCTCATCCTGGAATGAGAAGATAGATACCCTGCATTGTGCAGGGTACTTTGAATATCAAGAAACAATAGAATATTCTCTTGTTTATGCCGGAGATCCCCAAACAACCTTCTCATCCAAATCATCTCTTTGATATCCTGTGTAGCTGACATGTACTATGCCTCTATCATGGATAATTCCAGAACTAACAGTAACTTCAAAATCCTGCTCACAGCTCATCCTACAAGAGTAAACACATAACAAGTATTGTATTTCCTCTAGTTACAATCACCTAAAAATATGAATCAATATATCCTCTGACTGTGAAATCCAATCCTCCATGACATACTGATGCATTTTAGGTCCCCTTCATGTATCTCATGATCTTCATCATTGTTCTAAAATTCTCTCGTCCTAGATTCACCATGTATCGAATAACTTCTCCAACTACTTGTGCAATGTTTGGTCTAGTACAAACCTTAGAAAACATCAGACTTCCCACTGTTGATGCATATGGTAATCGAGACATTTATTCCCTCTCTGCCTCACTATTTGGACTCATCATTGAGGATAACATGAAATTATTGGGAAGAGGGGTATATATTGGATTATAGTCATTCATGTTTAAGATTTTCAAGACTCTCGGTATGTAATTCTTTTTTGATAGCCAAATCTTCCCATTATTTTTTTCACTTCAAATCTGCATCCTAATAATATTGTTTTTCAGTCCCAACTTCTTCATATCAAACTCCCTAGCCATTTGGGCCTTTATCTCTTGGATCTAGTCATTGTAGGACCCTACAACCAACATGTCATCCACATAAAACAGAAGAATGATGAAATAAATACCATATGAACCCTTGAAATATGCACAAGGATCTGAATAAAGTCTACTATATACAAGGCTCATGATATTGGAATCAAATCACATGTACCGACACCTTTCCTCCTTCTTGACACGGTGCACAGATTTTTTTAACCTGAAAAGAAAGTTACCTTTGCCTTATTTTGAAAAACCATCTGGTTGGATCATATAGATCTCTTCATCAAGATCGCCACAGATAAAATCAGTCTTCACATCCAGCTACTCTAGATGTATGTTTTATGTATCACACATTTCCAAAACTAACCGAATAGTTATCATTATAACATTTGAAAAAAATATTTCTTTGAAATCAATACCTTTCTTCTAAGAACAACCTTTGAAAACCAGTTGGGAAAGATATCTTTCCACCCAGTCCTTTCAATCCCACTTTATTTTAATGACCCATTTTCCCAATATCCATACTTCCATGAGTTAATAGAAAAAGATCCCAATTCTCTTTCTATTTCAGGGATTCATGATCCTCTTATATTGCCTCCATCCATGAGGATATATCTGGACCCTGGGTCACCTCCACAAAAGAAGATGGCTCTTCATCCTCCTCCAATAAGAAATATGAAATATTTCTCTCAGTGGCATAGTCTGAGTGCTATACTGTTGCCCTTTTCTCCTGAGTTAACTGTCATGGTCTTGACTCAATGTGTACTTGATCATCATTCTCTAGTAATGCTTTAGAGGAAACTGATTATTCAATAGAATTTACCTATACTTCAACTATTTTAGTTTATGTATTCTCCTTTTCTATGTCTTGAGCAGATGTCATTTTCACCATGTATTCTACAAAAAATGTCATTTCTACTGATGAATAATTTGTGGGCAGTGGGCTCCCACAAACATACCCCTCCACACCATCATCATATCCCAAGAAGATACATTTTAGGATCTCAAATCCAACTTAGATATTTCTTTGTCATTAAACAACACATATATAGGAATTCCACAATTATATAACCTATAAAAGATAGTGGGTCTAATAGTCCACATCTTCATTGGTGTCTTTAGATAAATCTCCATTGAAGTAGATCTTTTGATCACATAAAAGGTGGTATTCACTGCTTCTTCCCAAAATGTTTTTCCAATTCCTATAGTTTTCAACAATGTCCTTGTTCTATCCAATAGACATCTGTTCATCCTCTCTGCCACACCAATATATTGAGGAGTGTTGGACACCATGAACTGTCTATTAATTCCATTATGTTGAAAAAAATATCAATCTCCTTTATTATATATTCTCCACCATTTTTAGTCCTTAGAAACTTTATATTCTTTCCAAATTCATGTTCCTTCTGCAATTTTAATGGTTTAAAGACTTTAAAAACATCTGCCTTTACCTTGATTAGGTACACATAGGATCTCCTGGAATAATCATAAAAGAATGATACACAGTAACTTGATCCTCCAAGAGAAATAACCGGTGCATGCCAAACATTGGAATGTATCTTCTCTAAGATCTCCTAAATTTTTTTTGTTGACTTCCCAAACGTTAACCTATATTTCTTGCTCAAAATGAAATGATCACAAAATGGTAAGGATTACTTTGTCATCCCAGGTAGAAAATTGTGATCCAAAAGAATCACCATGTATTTTTCTAATATATGGCCATGATTTCCATGACACAATACTGTCAATGCTTCTATTGATGTAGTTGATCCAATAACTATCTACGCCTCCTTGTATGTTTCACCTATAAGCACGTACCGGTTCTTTGAGATATTCTCTACCTTCATAACCAAAAGCACTCCCTTCACGATTCTCACCACTCTATTATCAGTGTGATTATGGTGATGTAATCAAATTGTATCAAAGACAATATGTTCTTATTCATGCCTTTCACATGACATACTCCTTTGACGTTCCGAACTATGGCATCATGTTTCTCCAGTTTGATGGTACTGAGTCCAATGATCATTAGGTTGTGTTCATTCCTCATGTTCACAATTACATCCAAGATAGTTTCATATTGGACAAACCATTCCTGGTGATACTTCATGTTCCATGTTTCACCTGAGTTGATAATCCATGCACTGTTGAGATGCTTCTTACTTTTAGCAGTTACTGCTACTTCACTAACTTGTATATCTCCACTTACAGAAGTACATGGAATATTTCTATCCATGTCATGATTCTGGCTCCCACTAGAACCATTATCTATAATCACATCTACTTGTCTTTCCCTAATTGTTAGCTGACAATTATCTTTCCACAACATTTCCTACATCTTTATTTTCCATAATGAAATATTATTCTTGTTGAATTTTTTGATCTTGAATTTCACTGCCATATGGACACGTCATCAGTAAAGAACCTCATCTGTTTCAAAAGGGTGGTTTTAATAATCCCAAAAAAACAATTATGATGTGAAAGATCATCTGGGGTTGAAATCACAGATCATACTAAACTTTTATGAGAATTATTAATACCTGAAAACATAAACATCACCAAGCCAGAGCCTGCCCTCTGATACAACTTATTGGGACCTTAATATGATTGGATCACCAGTGCAGTGATAATTATGAGATAAAAATACAGTGAAAAATGTTGAAAAATAAATGACATCAGATGTAACGTGGAAAAACATCTCCAAATAGAAGGGGTAAAAACCATGGGAAAATAGAAGGATCACTATGGGAAAATAGAAGGATCTGCTGATAAATGAGAATCAAGGATAGAGATGATGAGTGAAAATAGATGCTGGAACTATTAGGGGATATCCCCTTTAATAGGCGGTATCTCCTCCCTACTGTTAGGAGATTTGGTGGGGTTTGGCCACCCACCTCATCTGTCCTCACCATCCCCCTTTGAAAAACAAAGGGGGGACACCATAGAACTAATAAAAAAATCTCGACACAACCCCCCCTCCAATTGCCTTATATCCCCAATATCCCAGAAAACAACATACAATACCCTTCACTCCAGCATACATCTCCTGGAAAACACACCTCCAGTACCCTCTCCAATCCCCCGACCCCGAAAACTCATTTAATAACATTTTGACTAAATGTTAGAAAATCAAACACCTAAATTATCGACATTTATATAAAGCATCGCTATATTTTTGAAATTAACAATTTAGACAATTTTTTTACAAAAATTGATTATTTTTCTGACTTCTATCCCATCCTATCCCGAATCATATACTCCTACTCCATTCTAACCTAAATCTCTTTAAAAATCCCAAAAAATACACTATACTTCCTCCCATATCTCCTAGAAAACCCCCTATATTACCCTTTCATCCCTCATATCATGAAAAATCCCCTATAGTACCCTGTAATCCTGCATACGTCTCTTGAAAAAAAATCATCCAATAGAGTTTTTTTAATATGTTTTCTAAAAGAACTACATAGGTTTAAAATAATTTTTAAAATACACCACATAGGTGGCATCAACGATGCTATCTTCCACCCCCATGCCTCCTTTGTCCAGGATCGATGAAATAGAAAAGGTGGGGGTGCTGCCTTTGTCGATGCTCCCTATAAAAGGGTAGCCCCCCATATTCTCCCCAGTTCATTTTTACCATCACTTTTCAATCCACAACTTATCTCTCTAAAAAAATCATTTTTTGTGTAGTGAATTTGGAGGTCCAAAAGAAGGGGGTTTTTCTGAAGCATCATTTAGAGGTATTTTTTATTTAATTTAATTTATTTATTTTTTTATTTTTTTATTTCTAAATATTTAATTTTTATAGTAGTTTTGATAGTTCTAAATACTTTTATTATTATGTTATTTTATTATTTATATATAGTTTGGAATAATAATTTTTTTAGTAATGATTAAAATAGATTAAGTATAGAGTAAGTATAGAATAACATAGGATTAAGTGTTGTGAAATTTTGGTAGCAGAAAAATTATGTGGTTATGTATGAAATCAAATCCCTATCTGGATACAAACAAGCGGATCTAGCTCTGACACATATGTACCTATAGGTAAAACCTGAAAATTCCCCTTTGATCTAGAGTCAACGATAACTGTTGCATGACAACATGCCTTACCGCACTACTAGTTTTACACTCCCAATGATATTCTTAAGATGATTCCTGTTTTACTTATAAACTAATAAAATACATAAGAAAAGGAAAACTAAATCAGTATATTTATCAATGATAAAATGAATATTATGATTTTATAGAATGAAATGGACAAGGAAAAAGGCATTAAAGAATGAAAGTTGTTATTAGTAATTGAATTTTTTGTATTCAGTTTGAAAGATGTTATTTATTAAGTAGTTTAATTAGTTATATAGAGGTTAGAATTAATAATTGTTATTATTAATGAATAATTATAGATTAATTAATGAAAAATTATGTTAAAAAATGAATACATATGATTAGTTAATTATAATTAACTAATGAATATCATATTATTAGTGATTAAAGAATAAATAATTAAAGAATAACATAATAATGATTAACTAGTGACTAAAAAGGATTGATTAGTTAAAAACTATAATAATAAAATAAGATGATAAAATGACAATTGTGATTATATAAAAAAAATGGAGATGAAAAAACACATTAAATTACACATTAATGTTTTACAATATACAATAAATACATTGAATTTTTTAAATTATACATGTTTTTAATGAGATGAGAGTGACTTTGGATGTGAGGTAAAATCTAGTTTATTTTTATTTGGTATCTTAATAAAATCATATAAAGATATATAATTAATAATAAGTTAAGTAAATACTTTTAGAAGAAGTTATTAAGCTATAAAAAAAACTCAGTTGGATTTAACCTCACTTATGATGTTAGGATTATATCATCAAAACCATGTTTTGTTAAAAAAATGTTGGTATTCATTGTATGCTGTAAAAAGAATTCCATTGTTCTTTTATGTGTTTGTTCTTCTCTATTATATAGTGATTGAAGAATGATTAACTAATGATTAACATATTAATGATGAACAAGGGATTAAAGAATTATTAACTTAGTAAAATCTATACTAAGAAACACTAGTATCATAGTTTAGGATATAAGAAAATGTATTAAAATTTTAGTATCATAAAGATTATATAGTTTAGAAATAATAGTTATTATTAGCAATCATTAATTATAAAATAATTAATAAATAAAATTGTACTAAAAAATGAATCTATATAATGATTATCTACCTATACTTATGATCATATAAAGTTAAATGAAGAAGAACAAACACATTAAATAACACATGAATGCTTTATGGCACAAAATAAATTAATTTAAATTTTTCAAAACAATGATGTTTGGATGCGATGAGTCTCACTTCGTACATGAGGTAATATTCAGATTATTTTTAATTGGAATTTTAATAACATCATTGCAGGATATGTACTTAACTTTTGAATTTTGAAAATCATTTGAACTCTTAATGACATATAAGATATTATCTATGACATGTGTTTAGAAGGTCAAAAGATTTTCAACAATCTAAAGTTATGTACATATCATTATAATATGTTATTAAGATTTCAATAAAAAATAAGTTAAATTTTACCTCATCTTAAGCGAGACTGATCTCATCAAAACCATAATCTATTGAAAAATTTTACCGAATTTATTTTATGTTATAAAGAATTCATGTGTTATTTAATGCATTTTATGTTCTTCATTTCACTTTATATGATCCGAATTGTCATTCTCTCAATGATACATAAAATAATTTGATGTTTCCTTTTATTTTTACCTCGTTTTCTAAAAATCTATACGACTTATATTCTAATATAATTTTAGATAATGAAACATTACTAGAATATTTTAGGTTATAAAAAGGCATCCTAAAATTACATTCTAATAAATATTATATAGTCAACCATCATTGTTAAAATCATTTACACTATCATAATTTAGAAGAAAGAAACATTTTTGACGTAGATAATCATGTTTTCCAGTGTGTACAACTATAGGGAGGTTATTCAAACTGAGAAATGATCTTCTTATAGTATAAAACCAATAATAGTGGTTAGTATAGCTGATTTTGTGACTCAAAGTAACCACCAAGATGGAATTAAAGGTTTCCATAAATCTAGGACCCGATAAAAATATCAAGTATATGAGCTATATATATTTTCAATTCCTAGAAACATTGTGGCATATAGAATGTCCATTGGTAAATGATGCATAGTGGTTCTACGAAATTAATTTATTTTATCAATGGTCAGATGGTACCATGATGGAGTTATAGGTTGATGTTTCTACTGTACAACAATAACGTCCAGTTGTATGAAGACGTAGACATACTAGAGAGGTTGAAGATAGTCTGCCCCATGAAATTGAGCATATTTCAAATGGTGTAGGAGAGGAAAACCTAGATGATCTCGAAGATATACATGTCAATACAACATCTGATGAGAAGTTTCATAATGACAGATCAAATGGTGACAATAGTGCTGAAGAGGATAGACTAGTAGATGTTAGGGAGAATGTTTTTAGAACTGCATTAGTTGTACAAAAACCTCAGCCTATAATAAATGATCCACCAATCTTTGAATCTTGGTCAGAATCAATGAAACATGTCCCTGGATTCGACAATAATGTTCTCACACTGGCAACTGAGTTCTCCAGAGTTGTACCAGATAGGTTTAGTGAGTTGGACAAGACCTTATATGTTGGAAGGAATTTTCCAAGTAAGGAAGCATTAAAAATCATACTAAAGAGAATTCACATTGGGAGGAACTATATCTAAATAGGTCACAAATAATTCCATAGTAAATATCTCATACTGTGTGAGAATTATGGGGATGAGTGTATATTTCAGTTGAGGGAGATTCTGGGCATTGCATTTGGATGTTGAAGAATTTCAAGGAATGAGGCTACTCAAACTTGCATTCAGCCAAGCCTAACAGAAGATCATACCTCATTGGATGAAGAATTTGTGTCATCCATTATTGTTGAGATGATTTGGACATGCCAAGATATTCTGATATCCCTTGTGAAATATAGGATACAACAGACATTCAGTTATAATATTTTCTGTAATAAGGAATGGATGGAGAAATAAAAGGTGATTTTGAAGTTCAGTGGTGACTGGGATGACTCATATCAGGTGTTCCCACAAGTACTAGACATACTGATGCATCGTAACCAAGTTGTCTTTCATCTTGAAACAAACAATCATGTGTCCCATAATATCCAACCTGATCGATATCGTGTTCAATTTAATCAATTGTTCTGGGCATTCCTCCCCTTTATCTCCACATTTTTTTTTTCAGAAAATAGTTCATTCATAATGAAAGAACATTTCTATATAGAAAATATAAGGTTTTATTGTTGATTGAGAAAACCCAAGATGGTAACCATTCACCTCTTTCAATTTCCTTTTCCATTGTGGAGAAAGAAAAATATGAATCAGGGAGTTGGTTTTTGGCATGTATCATCAACCATTTCACCAACATTAAGGGTGTTTTTTTGATATCTAATCACAATAGAAAAATTAACAAGGTAATAAATGTAGATCCAGATATAGAGAGATACCCATATAAACAACATCAGTTCTACATTAGACACATTTCTAGAAGCATGCATAAAAAATTCCACAATGAACCAATGAAGAATGAAATCACAAGGCTTGGTACACATTATATTTTTTATGTTTTCCTATATCAATATTAAGAAAAAATAAAATTATATAAAATATCACTTATTTTGTGTAGCATATGAGTCTAATCAATGGAGGGTTGAATACCGTTTCAAAAAAATCCACCAACATAATCATTATGTTTATGATTATATGATGCAGATTCCAAAAGAAAAATGTGCATTGGCATATGATAGGGGAGATATGTATAGACACATGACCAAAAATATTGTGGAGTGCATAAATGGTGTCTTAAAAAGGAATCTCAAGCTACCTATAACTTCCCTAGTTCTGGAGAAACTATATCAATGCATGAAGTACTTTGTTGAAAGAAAAAAAAACTAGCATCAGACGGAATAAACTAGGGGCTAAGGTATATAAGAAAATTTCAAAGATAGTTTGAAAAGAATATTGAAGAAGCTTCCGGTTATCATGTATGCCTTTTTCGATGAGAAGACTCTTGATTGGATACTCAAGAACATTCATAAACCCCATCACAAATCACATCAATAACCAAATGGTGGTATTATTGGAAACAAGGCAATGTCATTGTAGAAAATTTAAGGCCCCATAGTTTCCATGCCCACACGCCCTCACAACATGTGCCTCTGTGAACATAGAATGTGAAGCATATATTGATCCATTATACCGGATAGACACCACTACTAACTATTATGTCATACCATGGATGACTATTGGGGATTTTTGTTATTTCCCAATGCCTAAAGGCCAGTAGATAATGATACCTAACATCAATCAGTTATGTCTCTGTGGGAAACCGAAGGCCAGTAGGGTGCGGAATGAGATGGACTGGCCTCAAGAACAAGGTAAGAGTTCGATATGCACTATATGTCATCAAAAGGTCATAAACAAAAATGATTCACTAACATTATTGGTTCATGTTCACACTCTCATCCACAATGATTTATTGTCTTCATTGTGAGATTCTCATCCTGTAAAATGTATGCCATTATCTCTTTTTTTTCCTCGGTTTTCAAAACCCCAAAACCAAAATGCATAACACTAATCCTAAAACATCTTTCTTATACTGTTATATCAATATTCCAAACCCTAATATATAAAACCTAATCCTTAACCCAAAATCCATACACCTAAACCCTAAAACCTAACAAAAAATCCAAAAACGTAGACCCAAAACTCAATATATGAAACCCTAATATCTAAATCCTAAAACCTAAAAGATGAATTATAAACCCAAAAACATCATCATTATAACACAGTGTTGGAAAAAATTATATATCTGATATTTTAAAAAACTTTTATATAATGAAATAACAGTATCATATATTAGTATAAAAGATGAGGTTAAAAAATTTAAGTATAATAAATATTATATGATCAACCATATTTTTCAATATTAGTTACACTATTAGAATCATGGTAATAAAATATTTTTGACATATAAAGTCAGGTTTTAGCTATGTGTACTAATACATGGAGGTTATAAAAAATGATAAAGGAACCTGTTATAGAACAAAACCAACAATAAGGGTTAGTAAAAATAATTCTGTAACAATAACTAAACATCAAGGAAGACGTTGTGGGAAATGGACCATGACACCGGAGGAAGAGTGATAATGATGGAGGTAATGGAATGCCTTTATGTCATCACCGTCATCGTTTTCACCATTCCTTCTACGTCGTGCTTCATTTCCCCAAAATGATTTTTTGAAGTTCGGTTAATGTTATAGAATCACCTTTACATATGACAAAATAATTATGAAACAAACCATCATGTGGACAATCATACATATATTTCAAAGCACACCATTCTCTTATAAAAATCTGCATAACAAAGTCAAATTGTCTATGTATATAAATATACAAAACCATATCTTAGAAAACACCCTTTTCTAGGTAAAAGTATATCTTAACAACACGTTATTAATATTATTTGAAAAACATGAAGACATGCCCATTTATTTTGGTAAAAATAACTTCACAAAACTATATGAATAAACAAATATTGTCTTGAATTCTACAAGTCCTAACATTCTACCGACCATAAAATTATATGACATTTTACAATTACAAATCATTTTAATTGTTTATATTAAGGATGGACGATACCATACTACTCACTCAGTAGCATACCCATATTTCTCAGGTTGTGCTAGAGGGTGGTGCGGATTGATCGATTAGGGTGTGTTGAGCTCACCATTTACATCACAGGGAGCCTTCACATTCCATTAAGCCATACTTGTGCCATGCTTGATTCAATGGAATTACCGTATCATATTTCACATTTTTATATCATCACCGTCTTTCTAGCCTCATTGAAAGAGGATACTAGAGACATACAAATTCCACCTACCTAAGGGAGAGATGACCATCACCCTCTAGGATGTGGAAGTGCTTCTCAGTCTTCCTATACATGAGAGATGTGTTATTGGACCCACTCGTGCATCTTGGCCAAACCTTAATCATCACTTGTTAGGTGTTGACATTTTTCTCGGCAGTAGGGATATAGATGGAGCATAGATATCTATGCCTTGGTTGGAGGTGCAGATTCCACATTTACCTACTGATGCTGATGAGAAGACTACCATGAATTATACCAACGCATATATATTACGGCTCATTGGAGGGACCATGTGTAACTAATAACTAGGGGTTGCACATGCACATGATGTATATACTCATACAAGAGGTCCTTGATCAAGTTGGGACATACAACTGGGGGTCAACCTACTTGAAATACACGTATAGAGAATTTTGAAGGCTATCTCACATGGACCACACAGGCCTTAGGGGATACATCATCCTTATTCAGATGTGGTCATGGGAGTGTATCTCTGCATTCCTCCTTGATCTTGCCGGTGTGCCGATCAAGATGGAGGTTTTGCATAATGCTCTTCCTGGATGCGGGTATGATCCCTCATTTATATTGGGTTCTGATGCAACTAAGAGTCATTTACTTTAATTTCTCATTATTTTTCACTATCAATGTTGTATTCTATAGGTGGCATCAGTGACACAATTTCGGCATAGTTCAGAGACACCATTTGGGCATATATCAGCTCCAGTTGGAAAATCTCTTACCTGACCAGGTATTTATATAAAATCTATCACAATATAATAAAATTTAATAATAACATCAATTTTGGTTTTTATTTTGGATCTTTTTTGAGAAATTCACATGTCATTTAAGATTCCATGGCTTCCATACAAGAGTATTATGGGCCAGTTTCTAGAAACCTGAACTGTTGGGAATGAGGATGCTATGGCTGTAGTGCCCCTCATTCACTTCCATATTATTGAGTGGAAGAAACATGAAAAATTCATGCCCTAGTTTTTATGTGCTCAGCCGATTCCATTTCCATCGAGACAGACAGAGCGACTTCATGGGATGAAGCTGACAGTGAGGCATGATGAGCACTAGGGACATGTACATGCCCAATTTCTCAAATTTTGGTGAATACGTGCATTTTTTCATATTCAGGGTGTCCAAAGAATCTATTTATTCTTTCGGAGTAAGTTGATTATTATTCATGGTATAGAATGAAGTCTATACTGGATCTTACCTAACACGACAGAGAGATGCCGAGGATGGTAAGTCAATATATTTCCATTAGTTTTTTATTGAACCTTTTTCTAATTAATTTTTAATCTTCTTATAGGGTAGTCACTCAGAGAAGCTTGTTCACATGAGTGATGAAGAGGAGGAGGGGGTATTTAGCTGAGAAGATATCCATGTTGAAGTTTTGGAGATAAGGGAATCTTTTCGTGAGATTTCCCAGAGCATATTCGAGCATCCAACCCAGATAGAGGAGGTTCCTAACCTAGAGGAAGATCCAAAAATAGCTACTAGTGTTGAGGAGCCACAACCATAGAGATGTGGGAATCTTCATGTGGTACGTGAGGCCTCACCAGTTCTATTGGCATAGGTCATCCCTCTAGTAGTCCAGCCTCAGTCGATTCAAGAGGTGCCTCAGGTGGCATGGGATCCATCTTTCTTGACAGGATACCCATACTTCCCTCCATATTGTGGTATAGATCCATCATATCCTTGGGGTCTAGATCCATCATATCCTTATGGTATAGATCTATCACAACATGGAGGTTCAGATCCATCGCAGTCTTGAGGTATTTCTCCATTGCAGGATTAGTTCCCCACTACAATGATGGCAGGTCCTTCTACCACCGTAGTGGGTGAATGATCAGGAGGAAAATAAGATATGTAGTTGACATATCCTACTACTAACACATAGATGGATGATTATACATTCAATGTTACAATTCCAAGGGATCAGGCCCCCCGAGGTCTTCAGACTCCATAGCGAACTCGATGCGGACGTCTTATTCAGAGACCACCATGTTGGATGGAATCTCCTTGCCATTGAAATATAAATTGATTTTACATATTCATTTATATGTTTTATGTATAATGAAATAAAAATACTCTTATTACTATCAACCATTTTTATATTTTTATCCAATATTTCAGTTTTCATTTATATTTCTGGCGCTGTTTATATTTGACAGCTTTCAAAGTCTAATACTTGAAACATAGAAATAATTATTAAATTTATAGGGGATAACATTAAAATATTATATAATATACATTTTAAAAACAATTTAAATAAAATTTAAAAGATTTTATAAATATCTAATTTTTTTTTGAAAAGAAAGAGTTTTATAAATAAAATAAATAAATGAAAATGATAGGAATGTAAGAAAAGTAACTCGAAAATGAGAGAAAAACAAGGAATGTCGAGGAGGATCCTAAGAAACTTACATGACATTAAAATTCTATAAAATATAAAATATAAGTCCCATATTAATAAATAATAAAAATTATAAAACTTGTTATATGTTTATTCAATGTTTAAAATTTCATTCATACCAGCCTTATAGTTTATATTTTATAGGCTCGAAAAGTCACGTACTAGAAACATTTTTAAGTTTCAAGTAGGTTGATTATAATGCTTATAAATTATTTTTCATTAATATTTTTTAAGATTATTTTTAATTTTACAGTACTTCTTATATGTTTAATCAGTGTTTAAAATTTTATTCATATTGGTCTTATAATGAATATATTATGGGCTAAAAAAGGAATATAATTGAAAAATTATTAATTTTTCTATAGGTGGATTAGATAAATTATAAAATATTTTTCATCAATTTTTTTATGAATTTTTTTTTATTTTCGACTACTTTTTTTGTTAAATTTTTAAAATTTCATTCATATTGGTCTTATAGTTTATATTTTATTGGCTAGAAAATTCAAGTACTTGAAACATTTTTATGTTTGAAGTATGTGGATTAAAAATGTTATAAATTATATTCATAAACATTTTTTAAGAAATTACTATTATTTTTGACTAATTTCCAAATGTTTAATGAATTTTAAAATTTTCATTCATATTGGTCTTATAGTTAATATTTTATAGGCTAGCAATGTCATTTACTTGAAATATTTTTATGTTTCAAGTAGGTGGATTAAAAAGATTATAAATTTTCTTTCACCAACATTTTTTAAGAAATTATTTTAATTTTATTGTACGTGTTATACATTTAACCAATTTTTAAAATTTCAATCATATTGGTCTTATAGTTTATATTTTATAGGCTAGCAAAGTCACCTACTTGAAACATTTTTATGTTTCAAGTAGGTGGATTAGAAAGCTTATAAATTATTTTTCATCAAAAGTGTTTAATAATTTTTTATATTTTTGAGTACTTCTTATATATTTAATAAATTTTCAAACTTTCAGTCATATATTGTCTTATAGTTTATATTTTATAGGCTAGAAAAGTCATGTACTTGAAACATTTTTGAGATTCTAGTAGAAGGATTAAAAATCTTATAAATTATTCTTCATCAACATATTTTGAGAAATTATTTTTATTTTATAATAATTTTTATATAATTAATCAATGTTTAAAATTTCATTCATATCGGTCTTATTGTATATATTTTATATGCTATCAATGTCACATAAACATTTTTATCTTTCAAGTATTTGGATTAGAAAGCTTATAATTTTTTTTTTCATCAACATTTTTTAAACAATATTTTTATTTTCGACTACTTGTTATATATTTAAGAAATGTTTTAAATTTCAATTATATCGATCTTATAGTTTATATTTTATAGGATATCAATGTAACATACTTGAATAAAAGATAAATTATGTTGAAAATTTTGTTTTATATATATATATATAAAATAATAATAACAAAACCTTAAACTTTTAAATATATAAAAAATAATGATTAAAATAGAAAAAAATTGTTGTTTTAGGGAAAAGCTGGAATCACCAATACCGCATTTGGGCATAATAACAATGGAAGCATCGGTGATTCCACCTTTGAGGCGTATGTTTAAAAATATTTTACACCTATGATGTTTTAATTTTATCAGAAACAGTGTTAAAAAACTCCCCTCCAGTACCCTCTCTAATCCCCCAATCCTGACACCTCATTTATGTACACTTTTCAAAAATTTCTGTAAATCACACACCAAAATTACCAACATTTTTATGAAGCATCACTATTTTTTAAAGGAAATTGATTAAAATAAGAACACACCACCAGTACACTCTCCAATCTCCCATTCCCACATCTCTGCACCACCCTCAAGTACCCTTTACATCCCTACCTCTTGTACTCCACCAATTCCTGTATGACCACACTTCCAACCTACCAGCCCTCCCGCATCACCCCACCAATTCTATGGGTACACTAAGACCCCTCATACACATGTAAAAGATGAACTCCCAAGGAAATGATCCTTGTACTTCATGCTTACCATAAAAGAAAACCGACCAACCCAACTAATTAGAATTTTTTTAAATAAATGCACTATCTTATATATATATATATGTGTGTTTCATAATTTAAGAAATTAATATATTATATATAGATATACTAAAATATTAATATATTTATGTTTATATTTTACATTTTATATTTTATTGTTATGTTTTATATTTTATGTTCATATATACATGTATATGTTTATATTATACTTTATTATATATATATGATTATATTTTACATGTATGTGTATATTGTATATTATATATAAAAATGTTTTTATTTATATGTTTATATTATATACATATACATGTATATATAAATGTTTGTTTGAATATATATATATATATGTATATATATATATTATATATATATATATTATATGTTTATATTAATATATGTGTGTGTGTGTTTATATATATATTTTCCCGTTTTAAAATACTGGTAAAAATATCTCTAAAATAGCTGTGTTTTTTAAAACATTTAACTAAATTTAAAATCATTATTTATATTACATAATATATGTATATATATACTGATTTGAGTGTTTAAAAATTAATATTATATATATTTATAAAATTATTTACAAATATTAATATATATATATATGTGTTTGTATTTTATATTTTATGTATATATATATATATATATTTTATGTGTGTGTGTGGGTGAATTTATATTTTAAATACATGTTTATATTTTATATTGTTCATATAAAATTTTGTTTTATATTATATATTTTTATATAATAAATATATATATGTTTATATTGTATACATATTTATGTGTTTATATTACATATATATGTTTATGTTTTATATTATATATATATTTTTGTGTGTGTTTATATATATATATTTTCAACATATATATATATGTGTGTGTGTGTTGGTGTTTTTACAGACTTATATATATATATATATAAATATATACTTACTTTGATATGGAAAAATAGGCTATATAAATATATATTATTCTAGCGATAATTTTTTGGGAAACAGCCCAAATTTAGCGATGTTGTTTTTGTAAACGTCGCTAAATTTGTATCATTTTTTGGAAACCAGAGCTAATTAACTAATGTTTTTGGGGGAACGTCTCTAAATATTCTATGTTTCTAAAGAAAAGTCTCAAAATTTAAAATTAGAGATGTTTTTAATATGTGTCGCCAAAAAAACGTCACTAAATTTTAGTTTTTTTGTAGTGGTTATTTATCGCATGACAATTTTTACTTTAAGGGATACTGCTAACACATTTTTCTATTAGGTTGTGTCAAATTGTTTCCCATGATAGGTTATTTAACGGATATGTTTTTACCTGTTTACTTCTTGAAACCTGGATATTCTTTCCAATTATTAGAACATCAGTTTTTCAAATTTCAAGTTTGAGAATATGGAAGGATTTATGAAAACTAAAGGAAGAAAAAGGTAAAATGATGTATAAGTAGTATGAATTTATAAAAACAATTTATAAAACAATTTTATTTGAAAATATTAAAATTTTTAATTCTTCATATTACACATTGTATAGAAACTGTGGTGGAATCCCACTAGGATTTATATCACACCTTATATATTCATTCGGGAATTTATAGATGTTGTATTTCATGATTTAGGTAAAGGGTAGAGAATCCTATAGAATGATAGATTCTCTTGTTGCTACTTATTTAATCTCAAGTTGATCTAGAGAAGATTTTTGGTCAAATGGGGTTATAAGTTACCCTCTTCTTTATCCTATTTGTCTTGGATTTTATGTATTTTGTGGTATTTTTTCTTTTTTTTCTTCATACTCTGGTTGTATGCCTTGTTTTTCTTTTATTCAAGACTGGTTTTTGTTATCTTATTTTACCCATATAATGTGGTGGTCTCGTTCGAGTGACATGTCTAGTTGATGTGAGCTTGTTCATTTGAATATGGTATTAGAGGGATGCTAATCCTGATGTGTGTTAGCACTATCTATTTTTAGTTCTATGTATTTGGTAGACCAGAGCTGTGACCATTAGTATGAAGATAGTAGGTGTGGAAAAGGGTTCTAGCTAGATCACTTCCACGATTGATACATAGTTACCATGGGAGGTCAGAAATTTTTAACATGTTTGATACTTATTGTTTGATGTAATTTTAATAACCTATATGAGAAATTAATTTAAATAAATCCATTCCTTCCTAAGATATTTTTTTCATGGTTTTATTAAATTCTTAAGGATTTATAGAATTTTTATTAATACATAAATATGGTCCTAATATTTTTTAATTTTATCATGATTGAATTTTCTTTTCTTTTTTTTAGAAAATGCTTACGTTGAGAGATATTTCAAAGATGTGAGAGGAAGCTGTGAGATAGGTTTTATAGTTGAGCTCTCCAGTGGACCATACTACGATAGAAGATGTTATCTGTACTTATCATCCACTCAGAAAAGTGTATGTTGGGATCCTAAGACACACAGTGGATCATGTATTGAAATTTACTAAAAACCATCCACCAAATTTCATGGTGACAATGTACCCCCGGAGTCCAAGGTGTGGCTTGAGAAAATAGAAAGGATGTTTGACTTCTTAAATACTCCTAAAGACTCTATGGTTAGTTTTTACATATATATGTTTGAGGTTCCAAGTAGATTATGGTGGGAATCTATCATTAAATCTAGGTTTTGTGGGGATCATTCCAGGTACTGTTTTATGAAAATATATATACATAAATGTTTTTCCGGATACATTTCATGTGGTGAAGCCCCAGGAATTTCAGACTTTTGATCCAGGAGAGTGTACCATTCTGAAGTATTCTGTCCATTTTTTTTAGTTAGTGTATTTGGCATTGGATATTTTCACTAATGAGTATGTGAGGTATCAGGGATTTGAGTTATTAATGAGACCTAATATTAAGTTAATGTAGATATTGAAGCACCCTTATGTTTTTTAGTTATCTGTTAAATTAATTTGACCTTTTTGATATTTTACATTTCACATTACATTTAAAAATAGTTTATTTTATATTAAATTACTATGTTGTCATGCATTATATACAACACCAATGTAATCATGCACTACACAAAAATAAATTTTATCGTTATCTACACAGAACATTGAGGTTCACTTGCATTACATTGAACAATAACTTTCCCCGTTGGCTTGCGTAACGCACATGACCATGTTTTACCAGAAAATAATATATTATGAAAATGTTATTATAAGATATAAAATAATGTTAAGTTGGAATTTTTGAAAATAATTAACTACTTTATAAAAGTATATGGTTTGTACACTTATAATATTAATTCAAAGGTTATCAATTAATTTTAAATGAATATAAAAACTGATTGAATATAAATGAAAATTTTAATATATTTTTGGTCCAAAAGATATTTCACCCTAACTAATTAAATTAATTACAATTAGTGAGTGATATTAATAAAATATACATTTTATATATCCAATAAAATATTTTTGGTATTCATTAAATATATTGGACAGACATAAGATTAGAACAAGCCTAATTTTATGCATAAAACCTATATTTTTTATAAAGGCTGTTTAAACACCTTTTAATATAGAACCCATTTTAAATCCATTTTTTTGAAACTTTAATAAATTTAATATGTAAAAATAAACTTTTCTATGGATGAAAAAAATAAGTTTGGATAATTTTTTTATATATTTCTATAAGGTTTCATTTTTTAATGAATAATCAAAAATATTGTATTTAATTGAAAAATACTATTTAATCTAATATATTTAAAGGATATATATTGTTTTAAATTAGTTTAAAATTTTAGTTAGATTATTTATTTTTCAGTTAATCTAATGTGGCTTATTTGAACCAATTTCACATTGAAATTGTATTTAATAACTCATCAAACATTTGATCATTTGTTTACCTTAAAAACCTGCATTGTCGACCTAACAGTGGGATTAATATTAAATTAATTTATTCCTCTTATGTGATTGAAATTTGGAAATATGTATTTAATATTTAGAAGAAGAATAATATATAATGTCTAATTAGGTTAACTTATTTTACAACCGAAAATATTAGTGGAAGTGATTAAAATTAAATACATTAGTTATTATAAAATTAAGCATAACTATGGACTAAACCATAAATTTTAAACCCAAAAAGACTTAGAAACTTGTTAAAACCCCATTGAATGGACATTATTTTTCCATAAACCTTACATTACATAGTTTTTTTTGTTTTGGAATAACTATTTTTTAGCTAAAAACATTGGTACACATAACATTTTTCAAAAATACCATGCGAGTCCTTCCCCTTCCGTATAATGGCCACCACCTATCCCTATTATTCATGTAGAGACCTGGTTTTTTCCTAATAAGTATTTAAAATATTTATAAATTTTATTCTGGATCTGGGCACTGATACGACATGTGATTCTGAGACCCAATGTTCCCAAAATAAATTTTATAAAAATATTAAATATAGTTTATATTATGAAGAAGTTCTTAATTAATGAAAATTGGATATCTATAAAATGATTGATCAGATTAGAAATTAGAAAACCTTGTTGGGTCTAGAATTCAGTGTTTACCCAAGGTGTGAAATAAAATGAGTCGGTGTGGGATGTTCGGACACCTCACTCATTGGCGGTATGTTAAATAGATGAATTAAAATTTTAATTTATCCATTTATTAGCTCCAGCCTGAATATATCACAGATGGGGGCTCAGATGAAAACATTTAGACCACTGTTGAGTTTAAAACATTGGATTTACACTAGGCGGTGTATAATATTTGGTTGCGTTGGGAGTTTAGCTTATGTGCCACTGTGGAAGATTAGTTAAAGAATTAAAGAATTATTTATTTAATTATTGGATTAATTTCTTTTAACCTAATGAGAGATTATAAATTATATGTTTAGAGGAGTTGGTCTCATAGTTCAGTTTGGAGAAAAATGAGAACCCCTCCCTTTATCCTCTCATACTCTTTCCATTGGCGAACGACGAACAACGGATAATAAGGTGGAAATCATGGATTGAGGCAGATCGAAGCGCGACAAACACAATAGCCTCTTCCAATGATTATGCATGTGTGATCTTCTTCAACATTAATCAATTCAATCCAGGTAGGACTAGTATTTGGTGTTTTACTCCTTTGATTAAATTTCGGAGCATGTTGATCATTATCTCTTCAATTTACACCCCTTTGACTAATCTCAATAGCTATAAACATATAGTTTACTAATAGTTCATCTAACCTGGATTACACATTCTTGATCGGTTGACCAAGAATGATTTCCCAATGATCAAAACACTTTTTGTGTGTTATTTTCTCCCCTATTTACTTATGTTCCATCGTGTAATCCCTATGGATCTTGGTTCAACGATTGTTTGGTGACCTGAGCTCGATCAAGAGCCCAGATTCGGGACAGATTTACGGAACGATGAAGAAATCACAAGCAGAGACAAGATCTTTTTAGATCAGGACCGAGCATCGTAGATCCATAATAATACTAATTTTTTGGATTAGAATGAAGGTGATGAGGCCTACCAAAGGGGTAGTAGTCCGATGCAGGTCTGGCGCTGAGCAGGCGGCAAGGGGTGGTGGACACGACTTCCAGCGGTAAGGCGGTGCACATGTGGTAGGCATGGGTCAGGCATGATAGTGCCCCATGGCATTGTGCCAAAGGCTGGTCAACGTTGACGTGATGGCGGTAAGATGTGGTCAAAGCGGCAAACATTAATAATAATAATAATTATTGATAATAATTGGTGATGTGTTAATAAATTTCTAATCAGGGATTTGTTATTGTTATTCTACTAATTAATAATATTAATAATGATGGTATAAATTTTTAAAGGTCTAATGATAAAGATTTAATACCGATTTTTTTTTATTATTTTATTAAATTGTAATTATAGTGGTGGAAAAAAAAAGTATGGTTGGATAATAATATTTAAATGGAGATTTAAATTTTGAAATTTTGGATAATGAAATTTTAAATGAGATATGAAGTAAAATTCATGGAGATGTGGAGGGGATGAATACAACATGGGAGGAGAGGGTTTTGAGCGTGGAATGATGTGGGCACTCACCTCATCCAATTATGTTAATAATATTGTAATAATAATATTATAATTAATATTATTATCTTTTTATTAAAACACCTTTACATCCGTAACTTCTTCATGCAACATCTGATTGATGATCTGCTAGCATCAAAGTGATCCTTGAATTGAGACAGTCATTTTATTACCCATGTTGGATACCATTTTTAGACTCATGGCACAGGCCAACGAAACATCCAATAATAATAAAATTATTATTATCTCGGGATCTTGTATCCGACACATCTACCTCATACTGTGTCAGAATGACGAACCGTCTGCGATGTTGTGACCCTAAAACTAAGAAATAAATTTAAAGACAAATTTTGATTATTTAAATCTATATTGAGGTGCATGCCTCAGAAGGACCGATTCTCACATATTGCTGTGAAATGAAACTTTTTCACCGGGTATCTGTTTTGGGAAAATGAGTAGTCCATCTCGTGTGTTTTCTGTGAGGATAGCAATGGCACGATCCATATAATTTAATCCAGGACAAATAGATGTGCACCATGTGACGCCATTCAAACATAATGTGGCGAAATATGACTTTTCCATCATATGTTTGTTCAAGTAGAATAAAGAGCAGATCTTGTACATTTTTCTCCAAGGATCGCAATGGTGTGATAAGTTTGGTTATTCAGTGACATTTGAGGTGGTCTGCTATTAAAAGTACATCATCACCATACGGTTTAACCAAGAGAAATGTGTGCTCATTAGCTTTTTAGATATAGATATCATGTAATCTTTGAGTACATTAGCATTCTTAGGGGTACTTGATTCACAGTTTAGTACTAGAGTACAAGTTTGTAAATGACCAAGTGAAGAGGCCGGGCCATACGATGTGTGGGCCCCACACGCACTGTGTATCATTTTATGAATATTCTATTTCTTGTATATCATTATTTTAGACTCTTATATTGGCATATGCATATCTTATCCCGAGTTTTTTTCACATAAAAGGATATGATTCCATCCGTAGTGTATTTTAAGATACGATGCGAGATGTTCCGGGTGCGATGCTTATCCTGGGAATCACCCAGGGACTCTAGTAGTGTGATTTCTAAGAGGTACCATCCAACAAAGATGTCTCGGGTTCCTCCATTATTTTAGAGAGGTACTATCCATCAGGGATTTCCAGTGTTCCTCAGTGATTTATAAAAGTAACCATCCAACAGAGATGGATAGTGCAGTTCTGGGATGACCCTCCCATTGGGTCGGGTATTCTAGTCCCTGAGGAGATTTTTGGCTGACCTAGATATTAGTCCCCATAGAGATATTTGGCTGACCTAGAGCCTAGTCCCTGAGGAGATATTGGGTTGACCTACAGATTAATCCCTAAAAAGATATCAAGCTGACCCAGAGCATAATCCCTGAAATGATATCTGGATGACCCATAGAGTAGTTCCTGAGGAGATACAGGGCTGACCCAATGAGTAATCCCCAAGGTGGTACTAGGATAACCTAGAGCATAGTCCCTGAGAAGACATCGGGCTGACCCTCCCACCATGCTGGGAAACATAGTTCCAGATGGTTCAGATAAGACCCTTGACTATGCAGCATAGTGGAGAGGCATGGTTTGATTTATCTAAGGACTCACGAGAAAGAGGGTCACCTTTCCAAGAGAGACATATTCTTGTGACGTGACCTAAAATTGTGCAAGTGAGTCATTTCCATCCAAAGTGGATAGTCTCAATGTGCGGTGATTTGATCCCCTTTGACTTGTGAATTCTCGTAAAACACAAGAGGTGTTGGACTTTACAAATGGTGTTTTACTAGAAACTGTTGGCTACTCACTTTCTTGGGCCGTGTTGTGATATGGATATCCCCTTACTCCCTCTTTTGGGATTCTTTGACTGAGAATATATATATATATATATATATATTCTATTACAGTACCCACCTCTTGGTTTTGGTTACTATCCTTCCAAGAGTGGCGAAGATTTGTGTGGTATGCCACATGCTTTCTCTGTCTTGCTTCTTATGGTTGGTTTAATCTACTCTCCTCCTATAAGTAGAGAATATTTTATGGGAAGTTCATATCCTCACCATTTCGATCTCCTTGTGTTTGGATGATTCTAGTTACACTCTCTGTTTGGGTTCAGTTATAGACCTTCCGTTCACTCTTATTGTACCTTGTTTTCTATATTGTTTCTCTTTGGTGTATCTATTAATCCTCTCAATTCACCTTTCAAGGAGTTCAACTAGGTATGTATATACTCACCCCTGCACAGGCTTCACCCAAAATGTGTCATGTCATTTTCAGAAGACAATGAAGTCGATCGTTATTTCAGAGGATCATAGTGATACGATCTACATGGACCACATACGATGGTCCGAGTTGGGACACAAGAGCATGGATCTTTCATCTGTTACTCCATTTAAGTTTCCATCTGGTTGGGATAGGATTATAGTTTGGTAATGTGTTTTTACACATTACTTTTCAGTATACAGTACCGTAAACTTTGTACTTTCTATAAGTTCATTCTTGTTCATCATATTTATATAAGATTAATTATTTATTTATTTTCTCTCTACATTTTTTCATTGTGTTTTCTATGTGTGAGAGCTTAAACGTGTTTACGGAAATGCCTCCCTAAGTTTTTATACCTTCGGCACTAGTAACTAACCACTAGCCTACAGAGGTGGGCTTGGGGTAGTTGCATCTCCATCACAGCAAGGGTCGAGTCGTGACAAAGCGGTATCAAAGCTAGTTTGACCCTCGAGACATTGTTTGGAAGCTTCCCTTAAATGAACTTGGTTGAATTTAGGGAAACAATATCAAAGTTTCTCGAGAGTGTCTCTCAGGCCATAGAGTCCAGTGATATTACGGGTGGCCTCCATATCCATTCACAAGGACACTAATTAACTACTTGTTGGGTTGGCGCCCTGAGGAACATGTTGCAGGAAAAAATGGTACATGCATCATATATGACTGATTCATTGACTATACCTCTTAAGCCATCTCCCTATCATTGTTTACATATATATATATACATATTCTCATCTGACAGTGATACTATTTGATAAAATTCACGATGTCTCCATGACGACATCCAACCAGCACACCAGATCCAGTTCATGATGATGACCCTATGAGCGACAAGGCCTCATTTGAGGACCCATCATGTGATCCCATTTCTCCAAGTGGGAAGGTTGAATCACCCCCACCTATTGAACAGAAAAAAGCCTCATAAGAGAATGATGATGACATGCATAGGTTAAGCCCACTTCATGAGTTCCATTGAGAGAGATCGTTGATGTTCCGTTGTGATACAGACCCTCAGGAAACATAAGTTTGGATGGAGTCAGTGGTTCACCTCTTCATCCTTGTGCGGGAATCGATATATCATATGGTGGATTTGGTAGTCGGCCGTTTCCACGAAGCAATTGGGAGATGTTGGATCCTGGTAACTCAGATACTTGACATGTGGACACTCTCTTGGTATTATTTATAGAAGTTGTTTCATGAGGAGTACTACCATTCATGCTTGTGATTCATTTGAATTTAAGAGGTCCTCTAGGTTAAACAGAGAGTGATGATGGTGGCTGAGTACGTGATTAGGTTTATAGACCTCACACGCCATACTTTGGACATTATTCGTGATGACTACTTTCAGGCACGGAGGTTTGAGAAAGGACTCCATAGGTATATCCAAGATATCAATGTATCCTTAAGAATCCCCACTTATGATGGGGTGATAGAGCAGGTTCTAATCATATAGAATATCTAATCAGACCATAAAACTGGTTATGGCAGAGGGCGCAATAGAGATGATGCGTCTGTCATAGATAGTAGATGTCAGCCGACAAGATCTTCTCATTGGAGATCTTCTTGTGATCAGTCTCAGGCATGTAGTCATATGGGGTCGAGGAATCGTAGAGCACTAAGATAGCCTGGGGAGGGTCGATGTTATGGATGTGATGGGCAAGGTGACATGACACAAGACTACCTGACCAGACTTTTTGAGAATACAATATAGGAAAAAAGAGGAGTTTGAGGTGGGGGAAGATGTTACGAGGTCTTTCCACCACCACCAGGTGGCCCACATCTGGCTCAAGAAGCTTGAACCTAGATACATTAAAAACTTTAAGCTTTGAATGTCTATGATCATGCATAGAATTAGATTACAAGAGGTTCTCCATGAATCTTCTATTCTTTTTATAGTAAAACTTGTTTGACACTATGTGAATTTCTCTTTTCTCCTTTCTACATGTTTGAGGTTTCATTAGGGTGACGCAGGGCGTTGTTTTATCCCTATGTTGGTGTTTTTTATGTAACTAAAAATTCACGAGGCGTGTCAAGGTTGTGCGAAGGAGTGTTGGGGTAGATCCTGAAATTTATAGTGGTGTTTTTCTAGTTGACCATTTTGTTCATGGAATGACACTAGTGGCTAAAACTGAGTGTCTAGTTTAGGGATTACTCTCCTACCAAGGGGAGAAAAGACACAAAAGGCATGCCACATTCTTTCCATCTCTACCTTTATACAGTTGAATGATTTTTCTCACCTGTATTGTTTATTGGAACCTTTACATTCTCAATATCAACCACGATATAGAAGTTATAAAGTATAGGTAGAGGTGATGGAGACCCCATGAACAAATCAACGCGACTCACTATCTAGGGCAGAAAACAGTAGTCATTTCCCTGAGAATGTGGATACATTATCATCTAGAAGAGCACTTCATGGTTTGTTCAAAACACCATATCCCTTAGAAAGAAGTGCGGGAAGTCCCAGACTATTTTAGTGTGGGAAGTTTTAGTGTAGTTTACTTCGCCAAAATAGACCCTGGTGGAGAAGTAGGGTACAATTTTATTTAGTTGATAGTGTTGAATACTTCGCTTCTCGAGCGTGTAAGAGAGTCCTGGTTGTGATACATCGACATTATAATGCTGTGTGACCAGATATCCTTAGGTGTCTCACCATACAAATATTTTTAAGGAGGGAATTAGAAGACTGTATTTCAGGGATAAAAAGTGATTGCTATTGTGACAAGGGATGGTGAGGTTTCCTACCAATTTTCCCTACCCACAATAACTGGAGTGGAAAAAAATCTCTTCCAAGTTTCATAAATGAGGAGATAGGTGTGTTCTTTTACACACGTCATTGATTGGACCAGACCTTATAAGTATGGACCATCTTTTGGGTTTGTATACTTTGGCAGCATAGAAACGTGTGGGTTTTCCTGGGAGTGGGAGAGCCAGGTATGGGCTCAGTATCCCAAGTTTTTTAGTTTTTATTTTTGGGGATGAAAATATTAAAGGAGTTAATGAAATAGAGGCCGAGTTTTTGACTAATAATACTTTGAAATATTTATCAATATTATTACAGAGTTGGTCACTGAGACGACATACTATTTCGAGGCCCGGTGTGTCTGAAATTAATTTTATAAAAATATTAAATATATTTTATATTACGCACACGTAATTAAGTAATGAAAGTATGATAACTCTTAAATAGATGATTAGATTAAAAATCTGAGACCACCGTTGAGTCCATCATATGGTGTTTACCCTTAGCATGACATTCAATGAGTCGACGCGGGATGTTCTGGCCCCTCTCTCATTGGCGGTATGTTAAATGGATGAATTAAAATATTAATTTATTCATTTAATAGGTCAAACACGAATTACTATTGGATCAGGGATTGAATGAGAAATATGAGATCATTGTCGAGTTCTGAATGTTGTCTTTACTCTAGGTGGGTTATAACCTTTGGCAGTATCTGGATTTTGGATTATGTTCCATAGTGGACGATTAGTTAAATAATTAAATACTTTTTCATTTAATTATCTAATTAATTTATTTTAACCAAATGAGGGGTTATAAATTTTTTGATTTGAGGGGTTGGACTCATTACTCAGTTTGGCCAATGATGGAAAATCCTCCCTTCCTCCTCTCATCCTTTTCCCGTTGGAGAATGATGAATGAAGAAAAACAATAAGGAAATGTTGGATTGAGGCAGGTTGAAGCATGGCGAATGTAACGGCTTCTTCTGATCATTGCGCAGGTGTGATCTTATACGACAACAATAAATCCATTCTAGGTAGGAATTTTCTTTGGACTTTTATTCCACTGATTAAATGATTGAGCATATTGATAATTATCACTCCAATCTATGCCTCTCGGACTAATCCGAATAGCTAAGAACATATTGTTTCATAATTGTTCATCTAATAAAGATTACACATTCTTGATCAGTTGGCCAAGAACGCTTAGACAATGATCCAAACCCTTTGTTTTTGTCCTTTTATACCCTCTTTTCTTACTTTCCTCACCGTGGAATCCTTGTGGATCCCAGTTCGAAAATTGTTCGCCGACCCGAGCTCGATCGGAATGATGATAGAATCACGAGTAGAGACAAGATCTATATAGATTGGGACCTGATCATCATAGATCCTCTATTTTCATAATTTTTAGGCATAGAATGAAAGTGTGGTGGCCTACAGAAGGGGCCACATTCTGGTGCGGGTTTGGCGATGAGCAGGAGGTAGGTGGTGGTCGGTGTGACTTCTGGTGGCAATGTAGTGAATGCACAGTAGGAAGGGGCTAGGTGGGGAGGCGGCATGTGGCGTTGACATGATGGATACTAGACATGGTCAACATGACCCACATCAATAAAAATAATTATTAATGTTAATAATTTGTGACGAGTTAATAAATTTATAATTGGGGATTTTTATTGTTATTATACTAATTTATAATAATAATGATGATGGAATAAAATTTTAAAATATCAGATGAAAAATATTTAAAGGCGAATTCGTTATTATTATTACATTTAATAATAATAATAATGGTGGAAAAAAAGTGTGGTTGGAAAATAATATTTAAATGGAGAATTAAATTTTAATGTTTTGGATAATATAATTTTAAATGAGATATAAAAGAGATTTCGTGGAACCACGGAGGGGAGGTGTACAAAATAAGAGGAGATGGTTTTGATAGTGGAAGGATGAGGCCATATGCCTCATCCAACTATGTTAATAATATTATAATTAGAATTATTATCTTTTTATTAAAACAATTTTTCATCTATAACTTCTCTGTATGACATCCGATTGATGAACCGCTAGTGGTAGCATGATCCTTGAATTGAGATGGCAATTTTAAGACCCATGTTCAATACCTTTTTGGAATCATGGAACGTTTCAATGAAAAATCTATAATAATTAAATTATTATTATCATGGGATCTTGTATCTGATACATCTCCCACATATGGTGTCAGAATGATGAACCTTCTACGATGCGGAGACCCTGAAATTAAGATGTACGTTTCAAGACCAATTTTGAGTATTTAAATATAGATCGAGGAACGATCCCAATGAGGTGTTGTTCCCACGTGTTTCGGTGAAATGAAACCTTTTCACTGGGTATCCATTTTTATACAAATTCATAGTCCATCTCATGTGCTTTTTCATGAGGATCATGATGGCATAATCCTTATAATTTGTTTAGGGACCTAGGTGTGGGCCCGATGTAATTCCATTCAAGCACAATGTGGTGATATATGACATTTCCATCCAATGTCTATTCAGGATGAATTAATTGTCGATCATATACATTATTTCTCCAAGGATCGCAACGGGGTTATCTGTTTGGTTATCTGGTGCCGTTGGACGCCTGCCAGTAAATATACGTTTTCACCCCTTCAATTTAACAAAAAACAATGCACGCTCTCCAAATTTTTTTTCTAGAGATATCATGTACTCTGGGAGTACACTATCACCCCTAGGGGAACTTGATTTGTAGTTTAGTACTCAGGTACAAATAGGTACACGGCCAAGCGAAGAGGCGGGGCCACATGACGTGTGGTCCCAACACACACCATGTACAAATTTAAGAATCTTCTACCTCTTTTATCTCCTTCTTTTAGATTCAGACTTTGATATATGAGTAGAAAATCCTGATTTTTTATTCACAGAGAATGTGACGATTCCCTCCTTAGTGGATTCTAAGATATGATGGGAGATGTTCTGGGTGTGATGGATATCCGAGATGATACCCAAGGAATACATAAGCATGCTATCTAAGTGGTAACTTCTAGTAGGGATGGAAAATGTTCCTCAGTGATTTCTGAGAGGTACCATCCAGTAGGGGTCACAAGTGTTATCAGTGCTTCCTAAAAGGTACCATCTAGTAGGGAGGCCCCGTACAGTTTCAGGCTAACCCACCCACTATGTCGAGTAGCGTATTCCCCGAGGAGATACCAGGATGATCTAAAGAGTAGTCCCCGAGGATATACCGGGCATACCCAGAGCATATTCCCTGAGGAGATACTGGGATAACCCAAAGATAAGTCCCTAAGGGGATATCGAGCTGACCCAGAGCGTATTCCTTGATGATATATCAAGATAAACCAAAGATTAGTCCCAAAGGAGGCACTGGACTGACCAAGAGATTAGTCCCTGAAGAGATACCGGGCTGACATAGAGCGTAGTCCCAGAGGAGACATTGGGATGACCCTCCAGCTGGGCCAGTAAGTGTAGTCCCTGATGGTTCAGAGAATACCCTTGACTGTGCGACATAGTGGTGAGGCATGTTTTTATTTACCTAAGGACTCATGAGAAATAGTGTTACTTTCCCCACTGAGATGCGTTCTTGTAATGTGACCTAAAATCATGTCGGAAATTTAGTGCTGCCCAAAATGGACAGTAGAGATGTGCAGTTATTTGAGCCCCTTTTACTAGTGACTCTTGGTCCGAAACATGAGGTATTGGTATTTAGAGATGGAATTTTTCTTGGAAATGGTTGCTACTCACTTTCCTGGGATGAGTCGTGAGATGGATATCCACTTACTCCATCATTTGAGTTTCATTCACCAAGACCATATATATCAATCATATTACAGTACCCCCCCTTGGGTTTGATTACTCTCATTCCAAGAGAGGGGATGATGTGTGAGGTATTCCATGTGATTTCTGTGTCTATCTTACGTGGTTGGACAAGTCTACTCTCCTTCAATAGGTAGCGAAGATTCAATAGGGAATTTATCTTTTCACCATCATAGGATCTTTGTGTTTGGATGAGTGTATTTACACTCTCTGGTTGGTTTGAACTGTACTCCTTCCATTCACTCTTGTTGTACCTTTTTTCTTTGTTTCTTATCTCCAATGTATATCTTAATACCCCCTTCACATTTTCAGGGTATTCTTCTAGGTTTGTATATACTCACCCCACTAAAACCTAAATCTCTTTTAGCAGCGGTCTTTTAGTGGTGGTTTATAAGATCACTGATAAACATTTCTATAAAATGGTTTAGAGGTGGTTTTATAAAAACCGCCACGAAAATCAATTAATTTTTTATAGTGGTGACACTCCCCCCCCACCCGAGCCGACCGTCTTCACCGAAACCTGTGGCGCTTCTCCCCCGACGAGCCCCAATCCAAGCATCGATCCCCTCCCGTGCCACCAGTGACCTCGCCACTCATTACTGCTGACCCCCCTTCTCCCCCTGACACTTGTGACGCCGCCTTCTCCCTTGACCTCATTGAGTTACTACCCTTGGTCATCTCCCCTGCCCTGCTGCCGATGGTTTTCATATTCGTTGGTATTGTTTTTCATATTTTTCTAGAGAGTTCAATACAAAGGGTTATAGAAATATATAAGCCTTTTGTGAGTATAAAAATGTCTTGGAGGAGGTTAGTGTTCATTCATGATTCATATATATTCACCATTGTTGGTTTGGATTTGGATACCAATTTTGTATAATTAGGAACATAGATTATAGCACTATGTGATGTCTTGGGTCAAGGGGATGGGTTTCTAATCATGATTTTGGGTTATTAATTTGGTCTTACTTAGATTTGGGATACACTAGGTCAGGTAAATATCTCCCAGAGGGGAAGTTTTAGTGTATTTTATGGGAGTGTGATTTAATGATCTAGATGTGTGCTATAGTGTGAGTTTTTTTCATTTGTTATATGAATCTTATCCACTAGTTTTTATCTTCACTTTTATTTTATATAAAATGTGAGATAACTTTTTTTTATTATAGTATCATGTGTAGGAAGTCATTGGTTGAATATCTACTGGGTGTACATACTCACACCCCACATATCCATCTTGGTGCATATGAAGTTTGAGATGGTATAGGTAAAGGGAAGAAATATTAATTCTATAGAGGAGCACCTTGATTTTGTGGTTATTGGTGATAGTGGTAGGATATTAGAGATAGTAGTAGTTTGTAGCTTGGTGTAGTGCCATGTTTGGCTCCCTATTCTACCTTTTTAAGACTTTTTTCTTAGAGAATTATTTGATGATATTTTTGGTTATTGTATCTTTGATTATTATTATTATTTTATATTACAATAGTTTGGTTTTCCATTCTCATGCATCATATTTATATTTTATCATTAGAGTTATTCCACGGAAGGTTATCTATTTTAATGGTAAATCATCCCCCAATAATATTCTTAACCCTGGGTGTTTATTTCCAACCTTTAGTGTTTGTGGGATGGACCTAAGGTTAGTGTCATTCCAATATTATCTAAGGTGATCAGTTGGGGTTGTGATATTACAAATGATATCATTTTGGTATGATCTATTAGTTAGGAAGTTAGGTATGGATATAGGATGTTTTAGGACTTGAAATATAGTGTATAAAAATGTATATATAACCTCTTTATACTAATATTCATGTTACCTAGGTGTTCTGAATATTGAAAGTATTTTAAAACACTTCTAAGAGTGTTTTCTCCTCGTCATCATGGGTTCAGCCAATGAGATTTGTGTATAAACATTATTAAAGAGACTTAACATCATAAATTCATCATTCACATGATATTTCATGGGTTTTTACTTTGAAAATTTACCATTTTGATCTTCCTTGTATATTATTGCACACTGTAAAACCTATAAATAAAGTGATGGGTGGTGACTAAGTAATGATTTTAGTAACATCGACTACGGTTATAGAAAAAAATACCACTGGTTAGAATACCTATAAATTAGCAGGAGGGTTATACTTGTAATGTGGTTCCACCTAAACCATAAGTAAATTAGTAAATATTAATAAGAAGAGTGAAACATTTTTGGGTAGTGGAAAAGAAAAAAATTGGAATGAGGAACCACATTATATGGATGAATCATTGGAATTTCAAAGGAAAATCCTTCCAATATTATAAGGTGACTTGGGACCTGAAGATTTAATGTCATGGCTAGGTTTGATAAATAGGATCTTATATTTTCTTAGTACTATAGATGGGACTAAATTAAATATATTAGTGTTCATACTGAAAGGACAATAATTAAAATAGTGAGACTGAGTTATTTATGTTAAGGTTGATTAATACCTTGCCTCGAAGGGATTTGAGGACTTTTTTAACAAAAAATTATACCTACATACGTTTCAAGTATTAAGAAAAATATATATATATTATCTTAATCATAGAGATATCTCAGGTATGTAATATAGATCCCAATTTACTTACCATCCCCACTTTTTACTAGAAGTGGAATCTAGTTAATCTCTCATATAAAGTGTGTTTGAGTTGGTTCTATCACTTATTAATCACTATAAGGATTTAATGATTTTCATTGATAATTTCATTGAGATTGAGAATAAATTGATGGTAGAGAAGGTGTACATTATATGGAATATTAGTAGAGGGAACACCTTTTTCCACATGTACATAGGTGGAAACTCTGATAGTGGAAATAATTATAGAAGGAAACATTATCCCTAGGGTAGAGAAGCACCAGATAACCAATCCACATGGTCTATTTACTTTTATCCACTTCAAAATAATTATTTAGTTTAATTATAATATGTCTCTTTGGTTCACTTAAAATGGGAATGAATGATATTCCTTTTATAATTTCACAACTATGGTCGAATATGAAATCTCAAATGTTTCTATACTTATCCTCTGAATTCAAAATGAGGAAATGGTTTTAATCTAATTCAATCATATGGATGAATATGATATCTCAAATGTTTCTGTATTGGTTTATTTATATTTTATGGTCATGTAATTTTTCATCCATGATGTAATCTGATAGATTATATTTATCTTGTTATATATGAGAGATATTGTCTTGTTATTTTAGTGTGAAATCTCTCTGATGGTTATGTGTGTTGATACCCAGGTGCTTGTCGCTTGCCCATGGTGATCAGGAATACTCTTTGGGACCCATGTTGGTTCATTAATAAATAGTATTATAAGAGGTTTTATTTCTATGCATGGTTGGTAATATGGAGTTATTTTATAACAATCTCTAGGAGTGTGTCCATCCATGTTTCATCACACACATTGAACTATGTTATCTTTATGTGGAATTGATTCATTTACTTTTTGAATATAATTTTCTTGTTCTTATTTTATTTTCAATATTTTCTTTATAACTTCCATCTATATAACTCACATGTCAGTTTTTCATTGGTAGAATGTTTGAACATTCAACATGGATACTATTATCGTCACCCCTTTTTATTAGTTCTTTTATATTAGGAACCTTTCATAAACTTCTAAAATTTAGATTCCAAGGACTTTTAACTTCCCTATGTAAAATACTCTTTAGAGGTTTTCTTCTTACAATATTATTTAACTTTTTCCTAAGGATTCTTTTTATTTATTCACTAACTTATGTGGCCTTATTTTCATATTCGATTAATATATATGTTGATATGAAGATGGACCAATTCTATGAATACTAATTCTTCATACATCAGACACATTTTCAAAATTTCCAATTTTTTTATGTATACATGTTTCTCTTAACCTATGGATGTTTTTTATTCATATATGGATTTCTATCCCTTAGAATTGAATTCCTTTCTAATTTTTCATTTAACGGTCCATAAAAATAATGTAATTCATAATAAATTAATTTTCCACAACACCAACATTGATACAAAACCCATTATCATCTTATTTCATTTGAATAATGACATCAGGTCTTTTTTATAAATTGTTCAGATTTTTAAGGGAAACCCACTTCCTTTATTTTCATATACACCTTAGCTAAGGTTGAATATTCCATCAATCAATTAAAAATCCATACATGTACATAATTATTTTCCTACCCACTCCCATCATAAAAAGATAATTACAAACATTATTATGAGTTGGTATGGATGGTACCTCTTCCTTATTAGTGGTCTAATTCTACTAAATTTAGTTCTTGATATCCCTTGTTATAAACCAGATTCAATATGACGTCATTGATTCTCTTAGTTATGGCCTGGAAACATCTTTTTCTAGAAGTTGAATGACTCTGGTAATCTTTTCATTACTTTAAATATTTATAATACAATATTATCTCTTTAATATATTAAATTGTTGTTTCATCTTTGCTTAATGAAGTCATAGAGTTTAGGGCATGAAGCATCCCGAACTGATGTGTGGTTGGATGCTCACAAAAAAATCAGATGGATGTTTTGTAAGTGAGCCTTCAATAGAAGTTGGGGTATGAAGTCAATTTTTTATTATAATAACCTATTATCAGTTTTTACTATGTTAATATATATTGATATTTGAATTAAAGAAAAAAATTAAAGAACTATGGGATGCCAATCCTAGGAAGTCCTTCTCAGTCTCCCATGATGACCCAGTTTCTAAAGTCCTTGGGAAGGAGCATCCTGGTAGATTGCATAGGATGGAATTCAGTCCAATATTATTTGAGGTATTTTGTCGGCCCCCAAGGAATCTAGCAGAATCTACTCCTCATTATAGTCAGTCTATACCCGAAGATGCTCAGAGGGAGATTTCTTCTCTACAAACCATAGTTCAAGACCAGGGGGCTCAGATATCCGCTTTCCAGAAAGTGATGACTGATATATATCAACAGATGATCATATATTCCCCCAGTGGTAGTGCATCGACTGGTGGTAAGCACGTAAATCACAAAAATATAAATCATTTAGTTTCAAAACATTAATTGGTTTTAAGTTTATATATGAATATGCAACAATATTTAATTTTCAATATAATGTTCTTACAGGTGACATCAAGAAGTGGAGATGGAGTTGGAGAGGGTGACGATAAGTGTTCATCATCAGACCGTGAGTATTTGTATTGTTTATGTGTTGGAAAAATATGGGAATAATTGGTTTGTATATGTATTATATATGTAACATACTTTCCTTTTATGCATTTTATTGATTTCTAATGTTTCCTTTCATGTCTTGATTTCTCGAGTTTGGTATGCACCATATATGTTGATTCGTTATTGTGATGATTCATTTTTTATGATTCATTTTTATGATTGTTTTTTTTCATCGAATTTTAGGAAGGAAAGGTTCAATGATTGTATGCATTTAGAGTATGACTCTATGTTTTTTTATGCAGTGTTTGACTCAATTTTCAATCTTTTAGATTTTGTGCATATTTATCTTATGGATGATCCATCTAGGGTGATATGATTCGTGTTTGGGAACAATCATGTTTTTTGATCATAGGTGAATGTATTTTGGTTGTCCACCATATCTAAAATAAATCAGTTTCTTATTACATAACAAAACTCGAGGTAAGGTTTGGGCATAAAACAGGGTAGTTCAGTTTGTTGACCCAACGGAAAAGTGTTTGGTGGAAGGAAGTGACACTTTGTGACCTATAATTAAGGGAATAATTTCTAGAGCATTGGTGTTGGTAATTATATTTTCTATCATTGTTGCGGGAGGCATTGATACATGGGGAGACTGTGTTATTGTAATCAAGTTGAGTGTCGAGATTGCAGTAGGATGAGCCATCTATAGGATTTTTTGTAAATATTTTCCGATAGTATACAATGAATGAGTGTCTACAATAATTCCATATTTAAGAGTGGGTAAATCATCTTCATGTCCTTAAGTGAGATATTGTTTGGCCAATCTATTAGTTTGAAGTGATGGTCATGGTCAAAGCATCCAGACACAGGGCATACATCACTAGCATAGTGGTCCTGCTCAAGGTATCTGGGCTATATAATACGGCCACAAATCAGTATAATTGTATAATGTGAGACCAATATGTGAGGAATAGAGTGTTGGAATTTCTATAGTGGGAGGTACTATTTTGGTAGCTTCCACTTTAGTATCCATTTTTTTTTGATATAAGTGATTCTCATTCCATCATATTTGTGCATGTTATGGAGATCCATGGGCTCGACATTCAGTTTTCCTATGAAGTGATGACACTAAAAACATTTTTGGGGATTTGACTAGAGAATTTATGTTAGTGCAGGTAGTGGAGCTTGATATAAGTGGGTTTCACCTTGTATGGGACCTCATTTTCCTCAAGATGATGGTTTTTACATCATTCTTGGGATAGAATGGTTGTTCCCCTACTATGCCTACATTTATTTTTATCGCCAAAGGGTGTCATTTAAATCACCGTAGGGTGGGTTTTTTATTCACTAGGGTGAAAAGGATGTATGAGAAGGATGATATGAACTTGAGCATCATGGGTTGGGTGTGATGATAGACTGAATTACTTGATTATATCTGGAGCATAACGAAGGCATTGAAAAAATTTACACGCCAACAAGGCTCATAAAATCTAAAACTGGTCAAGAAAATCCCTATTGTAGAGTTACCAAACAATTCATTTCCTATGTTCTCATAATAGAGGTAGAGGCAAGATGACTTTGAATAATTAATGATGATACAATCACACAAAATTAACTTCGTTACATAAGTTCATATCGGAGTTTAGGTTTTTAGTTTCTCTTTTTGAATTTTTGATTTATATTACTAAAGGATGTTCTTTCTTCTTATACATGGAATCTCTTTTTATTCTCTATATATATTACTAATTTTATGTTTTCTAATATACATATTCATATATGTGTATATTTTATAATATACATTACTAGTTTTCACTTATATAGAATGTAATTGGGATATGACTACTATATGCACTGTTTTTCCACTATACATTACTAGTACTAACTTTTATAGAATATAAGTCCATTCTTGTATGCACTTATTTTCAAAGAATTCATTTTAGAAAAAATTCAAATTATTTTTATGTGAATTTGTAATTGATTGATCATTTCATGCTAATTCACAGGTAGTGTAGTAGTTCTTTATAACCTAGTGGTTAGGAAAAAAGAATATGTCAAATCAGATGTTCATTAAGGGTAAACACAAGAGGTATCAATTGATAATAATATGAAAGCATAAGATAAGAATAATTATCTGATATAATGACAATAAATTATGAATATCATACATAATTCATCATATATTACAAGTGGGATGTATGTGGAAATGAATTGTTATGTCAGAGTTGGAATTGGTATGGATGGAATAGGTTGAACCTAGGATTGGAATTTTTTTCATGAAATATGATAGACATGCTTGTTTATAATTTTGTTTAAAGGTCTAATGGCCATGTGATATGTTTATCTGCATTCAATTACTGAAAGATGCATTTGACTGTGCTTAGTTAAGCATCTCTTTTCATATTGACTAGTATTGACCCTGTTCGACTATTCCTATTACTGGAATGGTTTGTTTTTCAGGGAACTGGTGCAGGGGATGCAGAGCTACTATTTCTTTCCTGGATCAGCTTTTAGCGGTGGTTTTAGCCGCCGCTATATATAGATGTTTTTCTTGTAGCGGCGGTTAAAACCACCGCTACAGTGTCTCACCATCTGCATATATTATGCGGCAATTTTGATTATTTTAGCAGCACTTTTCTAGCGAGAGGGTGTTTTTTATTCATGGAGGTTATAATCTCTGAAAATAAAAGAGATCCACTGGCCTTAAAATGCCTCTAAAAAAACCCAAACCTTCATGAAATGCGGAAAATATGATGATTAATTTAAACTGCAGCGAAATGGATATAACCACCACTAATAGTTTCTCGACGCAAAATTTAGAAGTGGCTTCCTAAAATAGCCCCAATGCATATATCGGTACTTTAAACCACTGCTATACGAAAAAAACATTTCCACTAATAGGTTACTTTCTTATAGTGCCCCTACATGGGCTTCACCCAACACGTGTCATGTCTTCCGCAGACAACGGACATGCTGATCCTGATTTCAGAGGAGCATAGTGGAACGAACTATGTAAACCATTTATAGTGGTTAGATTTGGGATAAAGAAGCAAGGTTCTCTCACTTGTTACTTCTTTTTTGTTTCCTTTAGGTTAGGACAGTTTTTTGGTTTGGTCATGTGTTTTTCCCCTTTACTTTTCAGTATATAATAATATAACCTTTGTATTATCTATAGGTTCATGAATGTTTATTTTATATATAACAGTTGCATCATTTATTTCATTTCCCTCTACAATTTTTATTTTATTTGGCTATGTGTGTACATGTGTTTAGGAAAAGGCATCCCCATGTTTTTATACCTTCAGTGCTAGTCACCAACCCCTGGCCTATGGAGGTGGGCTTGGAGTAGTTGTGGCTCGAGCCCAACTGGGGTTAGGTTGTGACAATTCAAACCCCTAAAACGAAATATGATTGGAAAATATCTTCCTAATACACTTACTAAAATTCTTCCATTCCACCTAGAAGCCTTCACTTTGGAAGAAGACAATCCAAGGGATCCCTTTGGAACAAACCAGATAGAGTTTCATGATTAGTAGGAAACAACTTCTCTTATGCTTTTTTATTTTATTTTCCTTCTCCACCCATCCAATATATTTATAATATGATTTTTTAAAGATTTAATTATCATTAAAATAATATAATGTTATTATGTTAATGTATTTACCTACATATACAAATACCTCTATCTAATGGGTAACAAAAAAACTATTTATGTGTACATTAAACGTTCTCCTCCCAAAACGATTATTATTCGGTTTTCCTTACCACCTATCATGGTGTAAATTATGGAAAAAAATATTTTTATATATATTATATATTATGTTTATTATTTATTTAACACTTATTTATTCCTTTTTCAACAGAAATCTGTTTACTTTTCATTTCGTGTAAATATGATAATTTCATTTGAGGAAGTTTGCACTACCACCCCCTCAAAACAATTTGTTTATTTAACACACTACATGGAATGTATTAAGGATTATTTTAGTGAAAATATATGATATATATAAAATTATATTTATAATTTAATTAAATTTTATAAAAATATACATATATTTTATTTTTTTTATTTCTTTCAATATGAAAATAAAGACGGAAACAACATTCATGTATACATACGACTAACCGTCTCCATGAATGGTGTATCCCATTTCATAGTTATATATTCTATAGATTATTATAGTACCAATATACTAGATATATATGATATTTATATAATTTTTTACATTATGGAATAATTTTAAATTTATAAGGACCAACTATATAACAAATGAATACACATGTGAAGAACAAAGAAACAATTATCTGAAGTGAATCTTTAACATACCATTGTTAACAAGAGGGTAATATAATGTAATAATCAAACCATATATGGTATTATATATAATAATATAATTCTTTTAAATATTTATAGAAAATTTATATTTATTATATAGGTGGCTACAATTAGTTTGATGAGAGTCATGATACAAGCTATGTGGATTTCATATCACTTTTTATTCCCCCTAGATACATGCAATTTTCTCCACTGTTTCCTTTAGTATGGTGTATATAATGAAAATGTTTTAATTATTTGTATCTTATACTCAAATTTATATGAATTATTGTATCCACCTAATTATATTTCCTTCATGTGGTTTATGTTTCAAATATTATCAAAACATTGAAATAGTGTTGTCTCAATTTCTATTATTTGAGACTCATGTTTTGTTATGCACCTAAATTATCTTTCTAGGTGAATATACACCCCCTTTACCTTATATATCATTAATTTATTTATTTTAATGATATTTTATATTTCAGTTAATTTATTTTTCTAATTGGAGAGTATGACCCAATGTTACCAAGTTATAAGAGTTAATTGGGAAAAATCACATCGCATTTCATGATTGTTTATATTTATGCATACTTTGATGATATATCACGATCCATATCTCAAAAAAATTATTGAATTATCTTCTCTTATGGTTATTAATTATTTATTCAATTTCATACCATTTATTCTACTCTTTGGTACATAATATTGCTAAGATAGTGTTTTCAAGATAGCCTTACATTACCCTCTATTCGGTCAGAAATATATGTTACTTCAAAACCATATTTTCTAAAAAGGTTTTCCAAGAATATTGTAACATTTTATTTTAACATTTAAAATAAATTTTTACCATTTTCGCTTTTACAAATATCTTGAAGGGAATATTCTTGTTAATTTTTGAACAAGGCGTTTTTCTAACATATTTACATTGAAAAATTAATTTCCATATTACCTCATAATTCATGTAAGGATTTACCTATCATCATTTAACTGAATCTTTATTGTCATTTTTAAAAGTTTAATTTTTATGAAAATACGTTGAAAAGTGATTTTTATGAAAAAAATATATTCACAATGTTTTTAACCATATTTTATATGTTTTCAAGGAATTTTTTCTTTAAAAATGTTTTCAATCCTTATATATAAGTTTTCAAAATATTTTAAAAGGAATGGTCTTCAAAAAAGTTTCTAAAACCTTTCTTATATTTTCAAATAAAAAGGTTTTCAATGAATTTTCAAATATTTCCATATATTTTTGAAAGAATTTACCATGAAATGTTTTTAAAACTATTTCAATCTATTATAATATTTTTTCATGTAAAACGTGTTTCAAAACATTATAAACCTTTGTTTATATTTTTTCAATGTGATTTCAAATAAATTTTTTTTAAAAATGTTTTAATTTTTTTATATATTTTTAGTTTATTTTTTTAATAAAATGAGTTTGAAATTGTTTGAATATAAAAAATCATTTTTCAAAGAAGAAATTATATTTTCCTCAATAAAAAGTTTTGAATGATATTTCAAAATTATTTTCCGTCTAAGGTGAAATCAATTTATATTAATCATTACCATACAAGAATTTTTCTAAAGGATCCTTTCATATTATTTTCGTTAGTGGGTTTTGCACTATTTCATGGTGTTTATGAAATGAGTATCTCTTTCATAGGTTATATTTTTATGAAATAAATTCTTCATTGACGGTTATGATTTGGATGAAACGATTATTAAAAATATCTTTTTCTATAGGTTATTATATGATTAAATGTTTAAAATACCCATTACATTTCTGGGGTTATGATATTATTATTTATGATCTTCTGGAAAATGTAGGTTTGATTTCATTATGAGATGTGTAGGACCTATATATCACCCCAATGTATTGGGTAAAGATTTATATCTCATGAGATAGACTAAGATGGTCATGGTAATGAAACTTGACTACTAAGATGGTCGTGGTAGTGATCCATGACTACCATGAAGGTATGAGGAGTGAACTCAAGCTACTCTAATGGAAATGGGAGTTAACAATGACAACCAAGAGTGTTTTGGGAGTGAAATCATACTACCATTATGGTCTTGACAGTGGTGCTTTTGGGTACTTTGGAAATAATATTAAATGATAATGTGTCTTCTACAATTCCATGTTTTATTTATATATTTTGATTTTTTGACTTATGCCCTTAATTCTCTTATGGTCCATGTCTTATAAATTTCTATTATTTATTTTGGTATTTAATATTTAGGGTATGATCTTAAAATGTTATGATCCTGTTCCACAAACTTTTTTCATGTCAGGATTACACATTTCCTTCATTTAACCTTAATGAGAATCTAAGCTCACTCTTTGTTATGTTTCCTTTTCATAGGTTTTGAAGAATGGTTTTAGGTAGAATTAATAATGGTGGAGATATTTATTGGAAATATTGAAGATATTTCATTAGGATAGATGATTTTTTTTTCAATGTTTCTAATGAAACTATATTTTTATGGTTCTCGGGCATGTATTATTATAATGTATTGAATATTCATCTAAAATGGTGTGATATCCATGTCTATTAAATCTGGGTCACTATATTTGGTATCAAATGAAAGGTTTACTCAACATTTGGAAACTCGGATTAAAAAACCTTTGTGATATACCTAGGTATATTTCCAAGGATATTTCTAGGGATGTATCAAAGGATAAGTATAAGGATGAGTCGAAATTTAGGAAAACTTCTTGGAATTTTAATAAATGATATAGTGAGTGGTTTCATAGAAATACATCCCTCTATCGATACTACAAGTGGATGTGTCTCTGGAATAGATGTACCTAGGGGTAAAAACTATTAAAAGATGTTCTGGGCCTGACTCTAGGAAATATGGTACACGAAAATGTGTCTTGATACACACTTGGTTTAACACTTCTAGGGGTATGCTTTAGGAATTACCAAACTCTTCACAAACCATTGTGAAGGATTTAAATATATGTTGTCTATGAAAAACCAAGGATGAAAATAGGGTGTCATAGATTAATGAAGGTATCATAATTTAGACATCATATAAGTAGTTTTTTTCATGACTATGTGGTTTTATGATATTAAATATAATGCTTATACTATGATTTTATTTTTAGTTAATGGAGGGAACTTGAAATAACTGGATTAATGTTGAATGTGATGGAAGATTTGATGATCAGTAGACAAGTGGTATGATCATCTGAGTGGGATACTTTGTGATCATGCCTAATCCACTTTCACAGAAAATGATTAAAAATTAGTATATTAACCAACCCTCAGAATCACCATGGAAGACAACGAAAGAGTTCACTGAGAGTTTCGGTAATAAAGATAGTGGAGGAAACAATATTTGGTTTCCTCTATATTAATAATGTGTAAAGAATAACCTAAGTAAATGACATAGAGGAAAAAGAAGATGTTTTTACTATGGAAGAGTAGGAAACAAATAATGTGGATAAAAGGGATAAATAAAGAGTTTGATTAGAAAAATGCATGAGAATGTTTTCCAACCTATGTCTTCATTGTTGGTTAAGTGTTTTATGTGTGGAATATATGGTCATTATTCCACTAAATTTCCTTTTAAGAAAGCTCTTTGAGAGAATCATCATGGTTGTGCATGTAATTGTCACATTGCTGATGATAAAGAGACAAAAAATTAAATGTGAAAGGAAAGAGGTATTATGATGAGGTAGCATTTTCAATAGATAAAGGATTATGAAATTGTTGTTTTTATATATTTGAATTCATGAAGTGTGTTATATTAATGGGGAAATATATATGGATTTTCTAGTTTATGTTTATCACAACATATTTACTAGAACACATTTAATTGTTCTGATAGAATCGAAATTTGATATAAATGAAGGGTAATTTCCATAGAAAACACATGATTAAGGGAAATATAACCCTAAATACGTTCCTTATATTATTATAATGGTTTTTGGATCAAGATATGTGAGATATGAATAAGTAAATTGGTTGATACTTATTACCTTGGAACTAATTACATACTTGTTGACATGTAGTTTATGTTATCATTGATGGAGTTTATAACTTTTTGTATTTATGGATTGTAACCAATAATCTATGGAATAAGGAATCATTCATGTTTTCAAAAATTATTAATATATATTCATGTGTTTACCATATTCCATGAGAATTTACCGTGAGGGTATTCACATATTTGGAATGTGAAAACCAAATGGTATTTTTTTATATACAAGGGATCAATGTTAAGTTTTTTTTGTGACTCTATAAAGTTTTGGATTTTCATATTTGATAATGTTATAAGGGTATCCATTCATGAAATGTTTAAGTAAAACATCATAGGAAATATTTATGCACTACGTTTGTTTTAAAAACCGTGGTAAAAAGGTTATTTAGTGATTAACATTTTTTAAGGGTGTCAATCATATTTTGGAAATTATTTTGGTTTGGTTTTAGAAAAATATATCATGTATATAGGGTTAAAACCAATAAAGTCCTTCAAGTCCACATGTCATGGACCCATGACATAAGGAGGATAAGGGTTTCACACCTACCACATGCCTACACGATGTCATGGTTAATGTATAATTAATTTTGATGAATAACTATTTATGATTAAACATTAGTGTTAAATTAATATTTAGATATTAATTTATTAACCATATTGATTTTTATGAAAATTTATAGGTAAATAGTTATATTTTTAATTATTTAATGGGCTATATGATGTACTAAAAGTTTATTTTATCACATTATGAATCAATTTTAATTTATTGATGTCCATTACATGAAGTAATGGATGAATTAGAAATAGATGACATCACAAATAAAGAATGAAATTTTATTTATTGTAATTTAACAATTAATTATATTTACTTATATTCTTTCTCAAAAAATAATTACTCAATATTAGATTAATGATCAGAAGAAAAATAAGTTGTCATAATACCTTAATTTTATTGAACCGATGGACTTTTAAACAATCCTTGTTTTATGAATTTGAGACCCTAAAATTTTATTGGATCACTCTAATTTTTTGATTGATGACCTCAATCAATCCTTATAAATATTTATTATTTTCCTCTGTGTGCAATAGTCACTCCCAACCTATGTTCTCCTATGTGGAGACCCAGTTATATGTTACTTCGGGTAACCATCATGGTTCCAACTTTCCATTTTTAGGGGAAGTTTTAGTATTCATTTTTACAATGTCGGTTTCAATGAATGAAACATTCTTGTATTAATCCATTGATAAGATATATTAATTTTCATGAATTAATTCATTTTAATGGGGGTATAATGCAACAACCGAAAATTTTGTGAGTAATTTTTTTCAAATTAATTTAACCATTGTAATTTGTTTCCATTTCATATAACACTGAAAATGGGTTATTTTATATTAAATTACTATATTTGGATTGAGTTACATGAACCACCATGTTAATAATGCATTACACATAACCTAAATTTTATCTTTCTGTACATTGAAAACTAACGTTATCTACCATTACACGCAACAATTTTTCTACTCGATGGATGGAGTAACACACATGACTGAATTTTTCTAAAAAATATTACATTATTAAAATATTATTATATGATATAAGCTAGAAGTTACATTAGAATTTATGAATTTTATTAACCAATTTATTAAAATGTATCTTTTATAGAAATATAAGATGAATTCATAGGTTGGTAATTAATTTGAAATGAATATGACAACTGATTGAATATAATGAAAAATATTAATATATTTATGGTCCAAAGATGTTTTACAATAATAAATTAAATTAATTAAAATTATTGAGAGATATTAATTTACTATATATGTTCTATATTAAATTTTTTTATTCATACAACATATTGGATCGACATTATATAAGAACAAACCGTATTTTATGCATGAAATCCTATATATTTTTATAAAGGTAGTTTTAACAATTTTTAATGGAGAACCGAATTTAAATCCAATTTAGAAATTTTATAGATTTAATATGTCAAAATAAACTTTATATTTTTATAGAAACTTAAATATTATGTTAGGATAATTTTATGGTATTCTCTTATATGGTTTCATTTTTTAATGAATAGTTAAAGGTACTAGATTTTAATTCAAAACTACCGATTCAACTAAATTATTTATAATGATAAGATATATTTTAAATTGGTTTAAAAGTTTAATTAGATTATATTTTTATCAATTAATATAATATTGATAATTTAAACCAATTTCACAATGAAATAGGGCATAAAAACATAAGAAACTTTTGATGATTGTTTAATTCAAAAACCTTCATTGTTGACCCAAATGTTGGATTAATTTTAAATTAATTTATGCCACTTCTATGATTCTAATTTGTAAAAATGGATTCCATATTTTTAATAATAATATTTTATAATATCTAATAATGTATTATTATATTTTTACCAAAATTATTATTGAATGTAATTATAATTAATTACATCGATTAAGGTAAAATTAATCTTAATGATGGAGTAAAACATAAATTTAAGACTGAAAATGACTTGGAATCTTTTCCAACAAAACTTTTATGGCCTTGAGTAATCTATGAACATTACATATTTCTTTTTATTTTTTATGGATTTCTTTATGTAAAAACATGGGTACTTGAAACTTGTTTAAAAAAAATACCAACTCAGTCCTATCCAATCCCTATAAAAGGCCACCAAATCTCCCTCTTCTTCACAGTATTCAAAAAATATAGGTACTACCAATATTTTCCCAATACACTTAAAAAAATACCTCCCTTACTCATAGAATTATTACCTTGGGCATATGGAAATCCAAGGAATAAATTTTGCAAAATACCAAATTAATTTACCAGATTAAGAGGTGATGCGTTCTCTCAAGGCCTTTCTTTTATTTTACATCTACAACCCCTATACTATCTTTATTCCATTATTTTATAATTAAAAAAGTTTCCTAAATATAATATGATATGTTTATGAAAATATTTATACCTACACTTACAGAGTCCTTTATCTAATGGATAACGAACATACTATTTATTTGTATGGAGAACTTACGCCTCATAAAATGATGATTGTTCAATTTCCTTTACCACCTATCATGGTGGAAAATATGATGTAAACTCTATTTATATATATTATATATTATATATATTATTTATTTTATTCTTATTTATTCTTTTTAAACCACATGTCATTTTTACATTTGATTTGGTGTAAACACGATAATTTTGTTTGAGAAACTGTGGACTAACGCCCCCTCAATGCAATGTGATTCGTTCACACACAACATAGAATGTATTAAGGACAAGTTTAGTTAAATTACTTGATAATTATAAAATTATAATGATTATTTAATTATATTATATGTATAGATATATTTCATTTTCATTCTTTCATTCAATACGATAATAAAAACAGAAACTACATTCTTGCCTATGTATGACTTTTGTTATCCATGAATGATGTCTTCCATTTCATATATCTATATTATATAGATTATTATAATAAATATATTAAGTATATAAATGATATTTATATCATCATTTTTATTTTATATTCACTTTATATGTGTAAGGACCAATGATATAATAATCTAGGACACATGCGAAGAAGAAAGCGAATATTATCCGAAGTGAAAAAATAACATTGGAAGGTTAACAAGAATGTAATGTAATGCAATAATAAAACAATTTATTGTATTAGATTTAATAATATGGTTCTCCAAAATATGTATAATAAATTTATATTTATTATATAAGTGGTTTTAATGAGTATAATGAGAGTCAAGAAACAAGGTAAGAGGATTCCATCTCACTTTTTAATTCCATAAGATACATGCTATGGTCAACACTCTTTTCCTTTTGTGTGGTGTATGTATTGACTATGATTTTATTCAATTTATCTTATAAAGAAATATATGTGTATTCAAAAATCCAGTTTATGATCTTTATTTTATGATGGTCATATTTCAAAAGTTACCAAATCGGTGAAGTACTTTTACCTCAATTTTCTTTCTTTGAAGCTTGTGTTTTGTTATGAACCTAAATTATCATTTGAGGTGTATGTAATTCCATTTTACATGTTATATCATTAATTTAATTATGTTAATAATATTTTATGTTTCTTTTAATTTCATTTTCTTACATAGAGATTATGATACCATGTATCCATCTTATAAGTTTTCATTGAGACAATCTCAACACTTTTAAATATTGTTTATCTTTATGCTTCCTTTGATGAAATATTATGATCCATCTTCAATAACATTAATGAATTATCTAATAATATATTTATTAATTTTTTATTCCTATATTGGTATAATTTCTTATATTATTTGGTATATAATATTGGTAAGAAATAGTTTTTAAGAAACCCTGACTTTATCATCTCTTCGATGGGAAATATATGTATCCTAAAAATCCAGTTTTCTAATAAGGGTATATATGAATATTATAAAATTATAATTTAATAATTAAATATATTTTAACCTTTTTTACCAATATCTTCAAAAGAATATTCTTTTCTCTTTTGGTACACGTAATTATTCTATCATTTTTACCATTTAAAGAGAATGTTCTTTTTACCTTGTATAACATGTATAGATTTACCCATCGTCATATCATTGAAACTTAAATTTCATTTTTAAAAGGGTAACTTTAAATAAAATATTCATGAAAGTGATTTTCAAGGAAAATATATTTTCAAAAATTTTTTAACCTTATTTTATATATTTTCATGGAAAATTATTTTTTAAATTTTTTCAACCATTATTTATAATTTTTCAAATACTTTTCAAAGAAATGGTTTTCAAAAACATTTCAGGATCCTTTAAAATGTTTTAAAGTAAAAATAACTTAAAAACTTTTTCATTATATTTATATAAGTTTAAAAAGTATTTTCAAATATTTTTTTTAAAAAATACATGTTCTATTTATATATTTTCAATTATAAAGGTTTTAAAAACATTTTCATTCTTTCATTTTATGATTTCATGTTTTCTTTATATGTTTTCATCGTATTTGTTTTAGGAAAATTATTTTTAAACAGTTTGATGTGTTAAAAATCCCTTTTCAGAGAAGAAATTATATTTCCCTCAAGAGACATTTTTGAAATATATTTCAAAATTATTTTCCATTTCTGATGGAATCTATTGATTAAAATTATTCCCTTATAGTAAATTACATAAAGGTTTCATTTATATAATTTCCATGAATGGGTTATGCTTAATGCCACGGTCTTTATGAATACCATTTCCCTTTAATGGGTTATATGTTTATAAAATTAATTTCTCTTTAATTGGTTATTCTTTTGACAAATTAATTATGAAAAATAAATTATTCCAGAGGTTATGATATGATTAAATGTTTATAATACCAATTTCTTATTTCAAGGGATATGATATGATGATTTATTATCTTGTTTCACATGTATGTGTGATTTCATTTTTTGATGGGTGGGACCTTTATCTCCCCCTAATGCATTGGTTAAAGAATTATATCTCATGAGATAGACTACCATTGTCTTGGGAATAAAATTTGACTATTAATGTGGACATGGGAGATAACCATGACTACCAAGATGGCAGGAGCAGTGAAATAATTCTATAAAGATGGCCATGGGAGTGAATCATGACAACCAAGATGGTATGGAGAGTGAACTCATAATACCAAGATAGTCTTGGCAGCGATGCCTTGAATACTATAGAAATAATATTATATGCTTATGTGTATTCCATAATTCCATGTTTTATTCCCATGTTGTGATTTCATAACTTATGATCTTAATTCTATTATGATTCAAGTCTTATGAATATCAAATCTTTATTATAATTACTAATATGTAGGGTATAATATTGAAGTTTTTTTCTCAACTCTCATACCATTTTTTAATGTTATGATTACACATTTACTTTATTTAACCTTACTAATCATATGAGCTCACCCCTTGTTATGTTTCCTTTCCCCAAGTTATGAAGAAAGGGTTTTGGTATATGTACTAGAGGTGCATATATTAATGGGACATTTTGAAGATCTTTCACTAGGATAAAAGATTTTGTATCCATGTTTCCAAAGACACTAAACTATCATAGTCCTCAGGAATGTATTATTTTAATATACTGAATATTAATCTAAAAAATTTTAATATCCATTTATGCTAAACTTGGGTCACTATAGATACTCTTGTGGCTTACAAATTTATCGAGGCAGTTTATAAGTCATATTTTGATTGAGTCAGACAAAGATGGAAAAATTTATTTTGGTGGATATTCAATTGGTTCAGTGGTTAGTCAGGGTATATAATTTGGCTAGGAAATGAAGTGTATGAGTGGTTGGTTTTCATGATGACCAGTATCAGGGGTGATGAAATAGAAGAAATAGGTGTTTTCAACCATTATGTAAGGTGAGTTTATACCAAGAAAAACTATGTAAAGGATCCTAAGAATTGACATCCTTATGGATGATCAGGCCATCTCCAATGGGTTTGTTTAAGGATTTCTCATGGTATTAGGGCCAGATCGATGGTCACCAATGGTTTTCAGGTTATTTCAGATGCTTCCAAGGGTGACGGGACCAATCATCAGGCCAAGGGATATGTTCTTTTGGAATGGAATATAAGACTTTATGTATCATGGTATGCTCTTGAGGTATCTCAAACATGGCTAGTGACTATTATAGGAAAGGAGTTTATTTTGACTTATATGGTGGTTGCTTTGTTTAATAAGGGTGAAAGTTATTATTTTATATCTCAATAATAGTTAAAATGTTGGTATTTCATTAATATATTATTTCTTTTTTGGATGGATCATTACATGCCTATGGGAAAGTGGTATGAAGAGGGTTTTGGTTATCCCACTTATAAGTTGATTATTATGACTTTAAGGTGGATTTGGACTTCGTGGTGCTCAATATTGAAATATTCGACATGATTATTAGCATTGATTGGAAGATTAATGTTATGGAAAATATAGATTATTATCATGATTCAGTTTAGTTATTATATTCCAATGGAGTCTTTCATGTTTTTATGGGTGGGTGGGACTCTAGATCCGTAAGTGAAGGGAATTTTGTTCCTTATGCTAATGTAATCTCACGCAAGTTGTTAGAGACTATTCTTGATGGAGTTGACCCTTTATAGGGTATTAATCTTTATTTTATTGAGTGTATGTACCTAGAGGTCTTTTAAATAATTTTTCAGGTTTCCACTATATTGAGAGGTCATGTTTTCTATTGTCCTACTAACGGGTTTGATTCTCATTCCTATACAACCATATCACATGAAACATGATGAGTTCATTGAACTAATGTACAAATTGAGGAACTAGAGGTTAAAGTATTTATTTTAACTAGAATTCCAGAGTGGGATTCACATGTCCTCTTTTCTATGAAGAAATATGAGAGAAATAGAATTTTTTCAACTATTAAAATTTAAATCAGGTGACCGTTAAGAAAAAATAAACATTACCAAGGATTCATGATCATTTTGATCATCTTAAATGTTCTAATTGTTTTTCTAATATTCAAATATAGATAGGGTACCACCAGTTTACAATTTGAGAAGAGTATATACCTAAGACAACATTTAAGTGTTGTTATAAGTATTTCAAGTATCTGGTTTTGCCATTCGACGACACTAATGATTATTTTTTTTATGGATTTGATGAACTGTGTCTTACATCAGTTCCTAGAAATGTTGGTTATTGTGTTCATGGATGATATTTTGTTGTAATGTAAGTCCAATGTTAAGCATATAATCCATTTTCACATCATTCTTAGAACCTTGAAATAACATATTCTGTTTGGTATGTTTTCTAAGTGTGATTTTTTGGATATGAGAGGAGATGTTCCTTGGGGAATGTGATACCTAAGAGGGGAATATAAAAAGATTCTATGAAAGTTAAAATTATATATGTCATGAGGGAATCCCATAAATTTGTTTCTAATCTATAGCATCATAGGTTTATATATTTATAATAGATGGTTTTTTAAGGACTTCTCTAAGATCGCATCTTTAATGAAATATTTAACCCGTAAGAGTGTAAAGTGTGAATTGAATGTCAATTATTACCAGTCTTTTGAGGTTATATTGATGATATTGAATTCAAACTAGTTTCGATTCTCCTAGAACCTTAGTAGGGATATGTTTTTTTCTAAAATGAATTTTGTGTGTTTTTAAATATATCATAATACAGGGAAAACATGTTGTGACCAATGAATCTCTCTAGTTAAAAACTCATGAAATTAATGACCCTAACTATATTCCCCAAACCCATTTATCTAGAGTTAGTGCATTATTTTAATACATTGTAATGATTATAAGGATTCAATTCCCAAAACTCCGATCAGTTTAGCAGTCTAGGAAAATATAATAAATACATGAACATTACATTACACATTAGAAAATAAAACACAACATCAATGAACCTTTGAGAACGACATTAATCCCCTATCTTAACTCCTCTTATAAATAATAATACACTTCTTGAAATCTTGGGAAAATAAAACATAGAAAGGGGTGATGAAAGATGCTCAGTAAGGATAAAAATACAGCAGAAACATTTATAAATAAGTATAAACATTCAAGGAAATGTATAAGACTAAATCAAAAGCCTCTAAAACAAAAAATTCATCATTATATAACAATGATAAAATCAAATTATGCCATTTAATTATTCAAATAGATATTATACTAGTCGAATAATCACATACAATATCAATAGCCACTTTAATAATGATGGAATGCATAATTCCCAACTTCATAACCACATAGTCAAGGCCTTGTGCCAAGACTAAAAATAAGATTTTGTCAAGATCTTGTGCCTAGAAACTAGTTTTTATAATGATACATACCGATGCATCGATGAGCTATAGCGGTGTCCACCTATCAATTACTAAGTCCAATACATTCCTTATATGAAATGGTTTAAACATAACATAATCATTCGTATTAAAACTAGCATACGAAATGTCAATACTTTATCCATAAAACATGAATGGTATAAAAATAACAAATCCACAGTCAAACATATCACAAAACCTTCAATACAATATGGAATATTTTTATCATAATAAATCAACATCAAACAAGTTAATAATCCATCAAAGGATGTTGACATTGATGAAATATTTTTGTAAAACTCTTTGAGGGGAATATCCCTTTTTGATGAAAACATTTAAAAGTCACACAATTTGAAATAAATTAATTTAAATACATTTTTGAATCAATTTTTCCCATACCACTTTGAAACTTTTTAAAGGAATTAACATTTTAAAAAAAAATTCAATTACATATAAATAAATCCTTAAAACCCATTTTGAAAACATGGTCATTAATGAAAATTATTTAAAAGAATAAATATTTAAAACATTTAAAATGATGTTTTTGTAAAAAATTCACTTAAAAAAGAATACAATTTAAAACTCTTTTATTAAACATGGACATGGATAATAAATATTTCCTAGTATATACTTACCTAAAAACAACCTCGGATAATAAAGAAATTGTGAAATTAACCCTTACATTGTAATTTCTTTTAGTCGAGGGTACATTTAACATCTAGTATAAAGACAGTAGTATGTTATTAAATTATACTAGAACCATATTAATATTTATCATATCATAAATTATTAATTTATGACTTTATACTACCCTTTTAATAATACTTTCCATGTTAAATTATCATTTTGGGTAATAATCTATTTCTGTATCGTATGTGTTTTAACTTGTTACTCTTGATTGTATCACTTATATCATGATTTAAATACTTCCAGAATATAAAACAGGATTTATATATCATATATATTTTGAATATAACTAAGTATAACAGACATATATCTGAAATTGATAACACCGTTTATGGAGACAGTAGGCCGAATGTATGCATAAACGCTGTTTCTGTTTTCAAATCGTATTGAACAGAACTACGTGAATAAGATATATGTAATTAAATAATGATATAAACATAAATATAAATATAAATATCAATATATATATATATCTCCAGTACCATTATTATGTCATATATTACATACTTATTAATGATATATATTTTTATAATAATTGTTGAATGGTGAACGTGGAAATGAATCTCATCGCGTTGTGGAGACGGTAATCCGTACGTACGCATGAGCAAAAATATCATTATATTAATGGAGAAATCATATGTAATTGTATGTTATATCATGTATACAGAATCATTTACATGTTATATTTATTATTTACATTAGTTATACTAATTATTTTACCCATCCAAATAATGAAGGGTCTGAATAAGAAACTACACCATGACGTGGAGATGGTAATCCGTACGTACGCACGTATGGTGACTTGGTCCTTTATAGGATGGATAGAATAATGAATATGGTTGTAACATTTTTATAAAAACATCAACATATATAAAAGATACTGGATTTATTATTTTATAATGGAAACAACAAGGAAAGATGAAGTGGAAGAAGAAAAGAATTTGAAAGAGGTGATGAAATATTTACCTCTTCTTCGGGTTCTTCCTTTAAATTTGATAAAAAGGGCTATTTAGGTTGGATTTATGACCAAAGTAAAGCCTCTAGGATGAATGTATGAAAGTTGGGAGGATATTTGGGCAGGGTTTGGCCGATTCAAAAGGCTTTGGAGGTGTGAAATTAAGAGAAGGGGAAGTTCCCTTTAATAAGAGAGGTGAGGGTCACTTTAAGAAAATCTTGTAATATTATTATATAATAAAATACTTTTCAGTTTATAAAGGCTCCAAAATTAATTTTTTAAAGTCTAAGGTGGGTATGGGTCTCAAACGTCTCAACCAATAGGTTTTAGATAGGATTACGCCATCATATTAACCTTATCTTTTAGATTTTACTCTTAGTTAAATAGTTTGACATTTCCCATGTCTATTTATATCTTTATATTACATGGTTAATAAATTTACTATAAAATACAAGAGAACACCATGTGGTTAATTATTAATATATATAACCTTATTTATTTCTTTTGTATTAACCTTATATTTTTAAGAATATTATATCAATTAATCATATAGTATTTGGTTTAAAAACTCAATTATGTCACTTTTGACACTATTATTGTTTGATTTTTTCTGAAATCTATAATAATTTTATCACTTAGAATAAAATTTATTTAACCAACACTAACATGTCATATTAATGTAGAACATTTTTGGAATTCATCAAATGTCTCAAATTACATTTATTTGGATATTTATAATATCAATTATTTTAATCTTTCATTAATAAGGTAATTACAACATCATCATTGTGTCATAAATAAATTAAATTATTTAATTTCTAAAAAGTATAAATAAAATAACATTATGTTGGAATTTTTTTTATATTTCTGATTAATATTTATTGTCTAATTTATCTTATGTATAACCCTATATTGAAAATGGTTTAGTTATTAAACATTGAATTTAACACTTTTAACTCTTCTTGAAATAAAATAATAATACTTTTCCTAATCTAATACATGTGGAGCAAAGATGATCATATTTTATTCCAAAGTTTTTTTTAAGTCTAATTATACTTATCCAATAGAATTAAGACTTGTCTTAGGGTAATTATGATATTATTGTTACCCTTAATTAACCTATTTACTTTTAACAATGGTTAATAAAAGCAAAAAGTAACTATTCACCAAAACTTATTTTCATCTTATTGAACCACATTTTACTTAGTAATTCCAATCTTGTCTCTCACAGTTTTGAAATTCTACTCACAGAAGCGATAAAATTATGTTTTATGAAAATTAGTTAATGCTACTATAAGGTGGGTAAAAGACGGTAAAATGTTCGATAAAATTATATATATAGATATAAAATTATTATAAAATGACTCAAATGAATTAAATTGAACATATATAGCTATTATGTATCTGTTTTGACCTAAAATAAATTAAAATAAAAGAACTAATTATTTAAATAAAAAGTCAGTTTTAAATAATAACGCATTGTTCTTCACTATTCATCAAAATTGAATGTTTTGGAAAAAAATACAAAAAATTTACCATAAGATAATTTTTATATTATAAATTCGAAAATAAAGTCTATTTAACTAAATTCAAAACATAGAAGTTTCAATTATTAATTTGAAATTAATTCCTGTTGTCAAAACCCAAAAGCGGGGTTTTGAAAAGTAAAAACTATCAAAAGATTGACATGTGTTTATATAAAATTTAAATGTGAAATTACTTATAATGACCTATATTGTATTAAATAATAATAAAAAATTTAATTATACTTCCAATCCATTCAAATTCATAATTTATCACTATGAACTTTTTCGATTAAGAAAGTGGGTTTCTATTAAAACATAGTATTTTTCACTATGCCAACGAGCTTGTACCCTAGTGGCACATGCTCCTGATTGGAATCCAAAAGACCCAGGATCAAATCCAGATAGAGGTGAATTTCTAGGTACTGTAGCAGTATTGTAGTAGGGAAACTATAGCAGTGGTGACAGTATAGCGGCTAAGGGACTGTAGTAGGTACTATAGCAGCGTCGATACGGTAGCATCACTGGTACTGTAGCAGTACTGTTCACCGAGGGGTCCTTTGGGTAAAAAAATAGGCTTCCAATCCTTGTATTCAGGCCATATGTCCTTGTGACTTTATGCTATGTAATGGGTCACCCTCTACCCAGTCTAAAGAGGTATTTTCTTTAAATAATAAATTGGGGCTTCAACCCCATCCTTTTTAAAAAAATAGTATTTTTCACTATTCTCAAAATATGAAAGTTATCAGAGAAGTACAAAAAATTTATCCAAACTAAATTTTTATGTCCCATTTCTAATGAAAAATTTAATTTCATAAAATTTAATATAAAAAAGTGTCAAATATTCGTTTTAAAAATGGTTCGCCATTAAAAGGCGGTAAAATTTCATTTTTTTGAAAAATAGTTATTTTATCAGAAAAAACGAATTTGTTCTTATATTATTTCCAAAAAACACATAATATGGATGTTAAAATTATATAGAGTATATATGATTTAAAATTCAGTTAATACAATTCATTACCGCTTTTTGAATGGTTAGTTTTTTAAGTTATAGTGCGCTCGAACTCAGTGTTGTGTGTAGCGTAAGCTATTGAATTACATTAAGGAGATAATGTACTATGAAATATTGGGGTGTTACATTATCCCCTCCTTCAGTAAATTTCATTCTCACAATTTGAAATTGTTCTTTGAAAAGGTTAAAAAGATAAAAATACCTTTGTGGAAAACCCACATCAGAAATTGGTTTAATAAACTTTACTCTTAATAAGAGGGAAATGGAAATGAAAAAGTCACACCAAATTATGATCTCGATTAGGAGAACATTGGTGGCAATTAGAGACACATAATTGGAGAAAAAATTTAAATATTTATAGGGAGCGATTGAGGTCATCAATAATAAAAATTGTAAAATTGCGGGCCTCAAAGCCATCAATCTAAGATGATGTAAAATATCATCGGTTCAAGAAAACATAAGGTGCTAGGATAAAAGATTTTTTGTTTTAAGATCCATTCCCTAATGTTTAAGAATTAATTTATTCATATAATAAGTGGAAAAAAATATACTTGACCAATAGAGTTTCATCCTTCGACTAATTCCTACCAAAAACTAATCTTTCACTCTGAAAGATAATATAATTCAAAAGTATTCTTTCTATCCTAATCATATGGGGTTACAAAAATAATAAATTTATAATTTATTTGTCAGAATATATAAAAAACTACATTATAAAAGATAGGACATCACATAGGGTAGTGGTAGGTGATGCACCCTTGTCACCCTTCGGTTGCGGGTTCAAGTATCTTGTCCTTACCGGACGTGACAGGTTGTCGCCCGACCTCCAGGTTGTCCTTTTTATGACAATACAAAAAAAATCTCAAGAAATGATTTAACCTTAACAATAGTATCCAATGTCAAACTTAATCGATTCCAACCTATAGACTTATCCAAAATACTTCTCTCTAAACTCATAGTAGAAAATTTATACGGAAGGTAAACACAATGAAGATTCTTTTTTCCACGTAATAACATGTGAATACCTTCATCATGTATTCTTTTAAAGTACGGTAACACCCTTAATTATCATATAACAATATTGGTAAGATTCATGCTCCCTTATTCCTTATAGAATACTAAATATACTCCTTATATTTAAAAATTTTGTAAACTCAAACAATGATAGAATATAAAAATCATTAATCAGTTTCAAGGTAGTCAATAATATCCAATATAATTTATCCAAATCAATCATATCTTATTCAAAAATCACTACCTCTGTATCATAATCATATTAAGGATTATCTTTCTATCAATTCATATATTTTCCAAACATTTAACCTAGCATTGAGTCACTTTTCTCGGATCCACACAATCTCATGTCTTTAATGAAATAGTAATATATTACAATCCTTCTATTCTCTACAATTCGTATAACATGTACATCATTAATAAAATACTCAAATGGAACAATAATTTAATAACAACATAAGATCTCATAATCATTCCTCTTTATCTTCAGTAGTATCATAACTTAATTATTATCCAATAGCAGCATTTGGGGTATACTCTGATGATTTGTACATTGATTCGCTTAGTGTCCCAACTCCTTCCAAATGAATCATTTTACATTTGAAACCTTTTTTACCCTTGCAATCACGAACATAGTGTCCTTTTTCTCCACAAATATAACAAACTCTGATTCCCTTCAAGCATTTACGAAGGTGATTCTATCCATAGTTATCACATATGGGAAAATCATTCTTTCCCTTATTCCCTTTATCCATATTTCTTTCTACCATCCATTTCTTCTCTAGCTTCCCTTCAAATCCATAGGACTCAGATAATTATTTACTTATCTTATTAACACATCATAATATTTCTTCATATGATGATAATACATGTGAGACAATTTCCATTCTAAATGTTGGCTTAATATTGTGAAAGATATAATCCTTCCTACTTTTTGGATCATGCGTATTACTGGAGTTGTTATTCCATCTACTCGACACCCTTTCTAAACAATGGCGTATACAAGGTTAGTTTATGAATCACAATGCATAATTCAAAACATGTAAAATACCTAAAGTAATTTGAAAATATTTTGAATATAATCTATAATCATAAAAATGTTTTCTTTAAAGAAGTCTTTAATCCTAAATCCATCATAATGGCTTGTAAAGAAAATGTGAATTATCCAAAGCATATCCCCCGAGAGTGTGGTAACCAAGAGTGCAACAAGACCCATTGTTGTGTACCGGGATACCCTAGGTCAAGCCTGAAACTCCTTGTCAGAGTTTTCACTCCTAGGTACAACTATGCCAGAGCTACCTCTACCAGCTCGTATCCGAACCGAGATGTATTTCATGGAAAAATTAAAAAAATATCTATATTACCAAAATTATTGGCGGTTCTTCAATACTGATCCTCAAAGACTATCTTAGGGTAATGTTTTCTAATCAGAGTTTTTTTAAATCTAGTTTGCAAGGTTATTTCCAAACCTCCTCTGATACCAACTATAAAGCCCCAACCCCAGTTACCCAATGTCGGTGCATTATTTTAATACATTAGCATGTTTACAAGGAATCATGTCCCGAATGACTGATCAATTTAGAAGTATTGGAAAATAGATTATATACATGAACCTTACATTACACATTAGAAAATAAAACACAACATCAATGATCCTTTGATAACACCATTAATCCCCTATATTAACCCTACTTATCAATCTCAATACACTTCATGGAATCCTGGGAAAATAAATAATAGAATGGGGTAATCTCAGATGCTATGTAAGGATAAAAATATAGTGGAAACATTCATAAACAAGCATAAACATTTAAGGTAATGTATAAGACTAAATAAAAATCCTTTTAAACTTAAAGTTCAGCATAATATAAAAAAGTTAAAAGTAAATAATGTCATATACTTATTCACATGGATATTATAGTAGTCAAATAATCACATGCAATATTAGTATCCACTTTCAAAATGATGGAATGCATAATTCTAGACATCATAACCACATATTAAAGGCCTTGTTCCATGACTACAAATAAGATTTTGTAAAGGCCTTGTGCCAAGACACTGGTTTGTCTCATGAGACCTACCGATGCATCGATGAGATATTGTGGGCTCCACCTATTTCTCACTAAGTCTAATGAATTCTATATATGAAAATGTTTTAACATAACAAAAACATTCGTATTAAAAATAGCCTACGAAATGTCAATACTTTATCCATAAACCATGAATGGTATAAAAAAACACATCCATAGTAAAAAATATCACAAAACCTTAAATAAAATATGGAAGATTTTTATTATAATAAATCAACTTCAAACAAGTTTAAAATCCATCAAAAGATGTTGACATAGATGAAAATTATTTATAAAACTCTATGAGAGAAATATCCCTTTTTAATGAAAACATTTAAAAGTCACAAAATTTATAAAGAAATTTAAAGAAATTTTTTAATTAAAGTGTGGCATAACACTTTGAAACTTTTGAATGGAATTAACATTTTAAAAACATTCATGTCCATATAAATAATTCCTTAAAAACCATTTTGAAAAACTGAACATTAATGGGAATGATTTAGAAGAACAAATATTTAAAACATTTAAAATTATTTTTTAGTATAAATGTCCCTTAAAAAGAATCCATTTGAATAATATTTTATGAAACATGTACATGGATAATAAATATGTCCCAATATATACTTAGGTAAAAACAATCTCGGATAATAAAGAGATTGTGAAATCATCCCTCACCTTGTACTATCCTTTAGTCAAGGGTATGTTTAACCTCCTTTATAAAGATAGTAGTATGTTATTAAATTATACCATAACCATATTAATATTTATGATATCATACATGATTCATTAACGACTTTATACTACCCATTTAATAATAATTTCCTTGTTAACTTAACATTTCGTGTTATAATCGCTTTCATTATCGTACACGTTTTAACTTGTTACTCTTTATTGTACCACTTAGATCATGATTTAAATAAATCCAGAATATAAAACATGATTTATATATCATATATATTTAGAATATAAATATGTATAATAGACACATATATGAAATGGAAAACACCGTTTATGGAGATGGTAGGCTATACGTAGGCATAAACACTGTTTCTAGTTTCATATCGTTTTGAACAGAACTAAGTGAATAAGATATATTTAAGTAAATAAATAAATAAATAAATAAATATATATATATTAATCTCCAGTTTAATTATTATGTAATATATTACATACTTATTAACGATATATATTTTTATAATCATCATTGAATGGTGAGCGTGGAAATGAATGTCATCGCGTTGTGGAGACGGTAATCCGTACGCACGCACGAGTGACAATATAATTATATTGATGGTGAAATAGTATGTAATTGGATGTAATATCATATATAAAGAATAATTAGCATGTTATATTTATTATTTACATCAGTTATACTCATTATTATACCCATCCAAATAATGAAGTGTTTGAATAACAAACAACACCACGATGTGGAGACTGTAATCCGTACGTATGCATGTATGGTGACTTTGTCATTTATAGGATGGATAGAATAATAAATATGTTTTTAAAATTTTTAAAAAAATATCACAGTATATATAATATACTGGAGTTATTATTTTAGAATGGAAACAACAAATAAAGAAGAAGTGTAAGAAGAAAAGAATTTGAAAGAGGTGATGAAATATTTACCTCTTCTTCGGGTTCGTACCTTTTATTTGATCAAAATGGATCATTAGGTTGGCTTTATGACCAAAGTAAGACATCTAAGATCAAGGGAGGAAAGTTTGGAGGATATTTGGGAAATTTTTGGCCGATCCAAAAGGCTTTGGAGGTGTGAAATTAAGAGAAGGGGAAGTGCCCTTTTATAAGAGAGGTGAGGGTCACTATAGGAAAAGCATGAAATGTTATTTTATAATATAATACTTTTCGGTTTATAATGGCTCAAAAATGAATTATTTAAAGGCTAAAATGGTTATGGGTCTAAAATATCTCAAAATATTGGTTTTATATAGGTTTTGGTCATCATATTAACCTTATATTTTAGATTTAACTTTAGTTAAATAGTATGACATTTACAATGTCTCTTTGTATTTTTATATTATATGGTTAATAAAAATACTATAACAAGCCAAGAGAACCTAATGTGGTTCCTTATTAATATATATAACCTTATATAAGTTATTTGGTTACCCTATAGATTTTTAGGAATATTATATCAATTAATAATATAGTATTTGGTTTAAAAACTGAATTATGTCAATTTTGACACTATTTAGTAATTTATTTTTTTGAAAGCCATAAAATCATTATAAATTCGAATAATATTTATTTAACCAACCCTAACAGGTGATATTAACATATAAAATTATTTTAATTAATCAAAAGTCTCAAATTAAATTTAGTTGGATATTTATAATATCAATTATTTTAATCTTTCGTTAATAATGTAATTACAACATCATCATTGTGTCATAAAAAATTAAATCATTTAATGTCTAAAAATTATAAATAAAATACCATTATTTAGGAAAAATTTTATCTTTATAATGAATATTTATAGTTGAATATACCTTTTGTATAACCCTATATTAAAAATATTTTAGTTATTAAACATTGAATTTAACTATTTTAACTCTTTTTTAAATAAAATAATCATAAATATCCTAATCTAATCTAACTGGAACAAAGAGGATCATATTTTATTCCTAAGGAATTTTTTGGTCTAAATATATTTATCCAATAGAATTAGGGAAGTGTTACGGTAATTATGATATCATGTTTACCATTAATTACCCTATTTACTTTTAACTGTGGAAAATAAAAGTGAAAAGTTACTATTTACCAAAAAATATTTTCATCTTATTGAACCAAATTTTACTTACTGATGTCAATAGTGCCTATTTTATTTTTTATATTCAACTTATAGAAGCGGTAAAATTATGTTTTTTGCAAATTTGTAAATGCTCTTATAAGGTGGGTAAAAGACGGTAAAATGTTCGATAAACTTATATATATATAATCATATTATAAAATGACTAGAATAAATTACATTGAACATATATAATGATTAGGTATCTATTTTGACATAAAATAAATTAAAATAAAATAACTAGTTGATTAAATAAAAATTGGTTTTAAATAATAACGTAGTGTTTTTCACTATTCATCAAAAATTGAATGTGTTCAGAAAAATACCAAAATTTTTCCCTAAGATAATTTAGATATTTCGAATTCATAAATGAAGTATGTTTTACCAAATTAAAAACATAGATGTTTCATTTATTAATTTAAAATTAATTCCTATTGTGAAATCCAAAAGCGGGTTTTTAAAAAGTAAATAGTATCAAAAGATTGACATGTGTTTATGTCAAATTTAAATGTGAAATTACATATAATGATCTAAATTGTATTAAATAATAAAAATATAATCTAATTATACTTACAAACCATTAAAATTAATAATTTATCACTGTAAATTATTTCGATTAAAAAAGTTGTTTTCAATTAAAATATAGTATTTTCCCTATTCAACAAAAATATGAAAGTTATCAGAAAGGTAAAAAAAATTATCCAAACGAAAATTTTATGTCACAATTCTAAAGAAAAATTTAATTTCATTAAAATGAATATATAAAGTGTTAAATATTGGTTTTAAAACGGTTTCTCCATTAAGAGGTGGTAAAATTTCATTTTTTTGAAAAATACTTATTTTATGAAAAAAATGGATTTGTTATTATATTATGTCTAAGAAACATATAATATGGATGTTAAAATTATATAGAGTTTATAAGATTCAAAATGCAATTACTACTATTCTTAACCTCTTTTTGAATGGTTAGTTTAGTAAATTTTGGTGCACTCGAACTCAGTGTTGCGTGTAGCGCACACTATTGAATTACATTAATGAGATAACGTACTATGAAATCTTGGGGGTGTTATAGTACCCATGATATTGAGTTTTCACCTTTTAATAATTCACTCAAAACAAGGCATCATTATCTATTTGGGGATGATTTTATGTTATATTTTTGATCATAAGAGTCTAACATATATTTTATATCATAAGGATCTAAATTTATGAAAGATATTTTGGGTCGAGTTTCTTCATACATTTATATTTATATTACTTAAACGCATGAGAGAGGAAATTTGGTTGTTAATGTGTTGCAAAAAAAAGTTTCCACATAAGCCATGAAGGAATCAGTTTTACAGTGCTCTCTCATGAGTCTTATGGTTGAGATGAGATTGAGAGTGGAAGAGGTTGGTGGAAAGTTGCTCTTAGGTTTGATGGAACATGAATCTTTCTTATGGGAATGTTTGGCTCGAGCCAGCATTACACACAGAGTTCCAACACTTTATAGAACTATTTAAGGTGGTGTTACCTCATGTGAGTAGTCTCAATCTCTTAGTGGAGATTTTATCTTCTATATTATGTTGGTTGTTATGTTTTCCTAGATACATGAGTTATTTGGTAGTGGAAAATATTTTTGATGGTCCATGAACCTTGGTTATACCATGATTCATCATGATTTGAGTTATTTGTATAAGTGTGAATTGATGAGATGATCGATAGAGGATTTTGTTTCACAGTGCCTTACTTTTCGTAGAATTATAACAGAGAACCAGAGACCTGCAGGGTTGTTGTAGCCTTTAACCATTATGGTATGGAAGTGGGATGATATTTACATGGATTTAATCATTTTTTATATATACTCCAAGTGGGAAGGATTTAATTTTGTTGATCAATGATCGACTCATGAAATCAATTCATTTACTACCTATCTAGGAGGCGATGAAAGTGGAATTGCATGGGGAATTTTATGTCTAAGGGATTCTGATACTTCGTGGGGTTTATGATATCATTGTTTCTGACGTGGATCTCAAGTTATCATTCAGGTTATGGAATGTTTTTCTAGACCCGATCAGTTACAAGTTTAAATTAATCCCAACTTTTCATCCACATATTTATGGATAGAGAGAGAGCTATCCAATTTCTAGAGGATATGGTCGGGTCTTGTGTGTTTGGTTTCATATGATCTTGGAGAAACAATTTTCCATTGGTTGAGTTTTCCAAAGACAATAATTTTTAGTCTCCAATAAATATAGATCCCTATAAGCATTTTCATGGGCGACAATGTATATCTCCCTTATGTTCTGTAGAGTTTGGCGACCAGTCATTGGTTGGAACGAATGTAGTTCAGAAGATTAAAGAAATAGTATAATTTATGTAAAGGAATTTTTTTATGGAACAGATTATTCATAAATTCTATGTGGACCATAATCATTAGTAATTAGAGTTTGATGTTGGTGATCATATCTTCTCTCATAGTTCACCTCACTTAGTACATCATATGTTATTTAAGTAGTGTATGTTGGAACTATAGTTTGTAGGGACCTTTCATATCATTGCATATCTAGGGAGGGTGTCCAATTAGTTAAACGTACCATAGATATTGACTTCTATACATGTAGTTATTTATGTTTCTCATTTGAGGCAGTATATACTAGTTAATTCATAGGTGAATAGATGGGGAATGTTGATGTTGAGCATGATACTAATCTGGTTGAGGTGCCTGTTCAGATTATGAATCATAGGGACAAGGTGCTATATGATAAAATAATCTCCCTAGTCTTGTTACTATGGCATTGTGGACAGGATAACCCTAAAATATGGGTGTTTGAGTCACTGAGGAGGATGTAGTGACCGTCTATTTCTTCAGATCTAGGACCTTGCGAGATTTCTATTGGAAGAAAGTGTCTATGGTGTGAATATTGAAACACACAGTTACTTATATATCACATTTGTTTTACCATTGTTTTTGTTTTCCTTTAGCATTAGTTGTGTAATTATATGAAATAAATTTAGAGGATACACGTAATAGTAAAGTTATGGATATGTTGGAATTTTCTTCATAGAATTATAGTTTTTATGAACATTGGGAACTTATATTCCACATAATTTAAGTACACCGAGTGTAATGGATTTTAAGAAGAATCCATGACTTGGACACAAACTTTGAAGGGTTTACACGTTGATCTGTAGTTAGGTTCCATGTAATTATGAAAATATAGTTTTTAATAAAATAGTTATTTGGTTTTTAGTGTATCCGAGCCTTGTGAAATACCATCCCTGTAAATTGGTTAAAATCAATGTAATTGTGATGTGAAAATATTTTTAGGGTTTTCAGAAATTTCAATCATTCACACATTTTTATCTTCCCTTCTCTTGACCTATAAATCCCCCATGGTGATTTTCGGTGATTCCTTCCCATTTGGATCACTTCATTCAATAATTGATCACTATTGTTGCTGGACTGCTTCTCTCTGGTTAAGAATTCCCTTGATTTCTTCTTAATTTTTGGATTCAGAAATGGTTTAAATGTGGTTTTATTATTTAAGATTATATATTATTGAAGCTTTTCAGTATCCTTTAAGGTATTGTCTTGTTTTGGGTGGCTGTCCTCTTTGTTTTCAGTCACCATTGTCAAAATAAATTTAGGTTTCTACCCTATATTTTTTTTAAATAATGGCATAATTTTATGAGTTACTTGTTGTCCTTGATAAATTAATTTTTTCTGATTTTATGTTATAAATTGTTTCATATTATTTCATGGAAGAGAAAACAATTTCGAAATAGAGTTTTTCATTAAAAATGGAATTTCTTGATTTTGAAATGGATTTTCAAACACAAAAGATGGTTATCTTTTCTTCGAAAACATTTTATAAAATTATGTGAATTCATTCAAATTAAATTTTTACACATTCAAATTGGGATCCATGGGAGTGTTAGGATAATGACATGGGTAACATTAGTGTCTCTTTCACTATTAAGAGGAATATTATGTGATTTTGAATGGTAGGACATGATATCTTTTGGATCAAATATGTGCCTATTTAGCCTTTTGAGTGTCTAGTATGTAGTATCCCATTGGCTTGATTCCAATATGTGTGGGGATTTTCATTTTCTATTTATGGTTATTTATCACATGATTTTTTTGACATCATGGATTTGTTCTCATAGGTTTTTATATTTTGTTGTGCAACATAGTTTCACATGATAATTTGTTTCAAGGATATGCGTTTACCATTTTACCCATTGATTCATTTATATTCCTTCAGTTTTTTTCATTTATACTATTAATATTTCAAACATTATAAGAAGAAAATATTTGTGAAAAAAAGGATGAATATATGGAAATGATATATAAATGGTTAGGATTTATAATAATTCATTGAATTCATTTTAAAGAATGGATTGTTGTATTTTTTATATTACACAATTTATAGAAACTATGGTGGAATTCTATTGGAGTTTCTTTCACACCCTACAAGTGCCTTTTGTTGTTTTTAGATGTTGTATTGCATGATTCAGGTAAAGAGAAAATAATATTTTAGAATTTTGGCATCTCTTGATGTCATTGATTTTGGTTTTGGTTGGTCTATATGTTACTATTGGTCACATGAGGTTATAAATTTATTTTCTGTTTAAAATATTTTACATGGATTGTATGTCCTTTTTGGAATATTTTTAGTTTTTACTTCATAAGATTAATGTATGTATTGTTTTTCTTATAATTAAAAACGGGTTTTTATCCTCTTTTACCCATATCTTTTGAAGGGCCGATTTCAGTGGATTTTTTAGTTTACTCGGATTGGTTAATTACAAAGGGTTTACCCATGTGGGATATTGGAAACTTGGTGACCCTTTTATGGGTTCCTAGGGTGGTTCTAGGTACCTTGGGATTGGGGAATGGGTACGCAATTTAACCATAAGTGTATAAAATAAAAATAATTTATTAAAATAAGTAATAATAATATAAAATAATAATACCCTCACTTGATTTCCTAAAACCAAAAACCAGCCCCTCCACCCTTATGCTCTCCTCCAGAAATATTATATTATCCCTCATATAATATAACCAAAACAACTTTACTTTCCCAATATATTATTTTTTATTTGACTAAGGATATATATTCTAAATTTCCATCACAACTACTGAATTATTCATTAGAAATAACAAATTTAGGGTTTTATGTCTATTTTGATAATATAAGTGATGGAGGATTATTATTCTTACAATCATAAATGATTTTTATCATTTAGAGATGATGCAATTTTCCCTATAGTTTTCTATCTTATTATATAAGTTTCATATAACATGTTATGAGTTGGTTTCATCAGGCATGTGTATATATCCTGAAATGAACATAAAGTTTTGTATTTGTTTCTTTAATGGAAGAGAAATGATCATTAGAGACTTGAATATTACATTTAAAATTTAGTATTTTTTCCATGGGCACTGATGACCATGTTACTATAAGAAAGTGTTCTAAAAACCTGAACATGGAACATAATAAATAAGTTACTCTATTATATAATGATATAATATAACATAATAAGTGACATTGAGTATCTGTGTATGATAGAGAAATCATTTATACATGATATCAGTTTAATGTTATCCTTTTAATAGGGTTTTTAATGCTTTATAATTTTTTTTATTTTAATATTATATAAAATTGTTGATGATGTTCCATTTTTATACTAAAATATTTTAGACGGGTTTTGACTTGGATTTTTGATAAAGAGAGGGGTGTTTTATCCACAAAACATCACAAAATATTACATTGAAAATAGAATTATATTCCAAGAATAACCCTAATAAAAAACATGTGTGATATCATTTTTATGAGTTATTGAATATAACTAGGTATTATTATTGATTTTGGATGATATACAATTTTTTGTTGATATTTGTATTATATTGGATTAGATGTATACTTAATCATAACATTACCTCATGTATGGGATGTTATGACCACATAAATTAATATTTCCAACGGATTAGGATCTTATACCCATTCTTCTGATGTCGATTTTGGTATGGTTTTTCCGGTCCACATACCTTGTTATTTATTATACTACGTGATGCTATTCTTAGTTAATTGATATTTACATGAAATGTAATGAGATTCCCATATAATCTTATATGGTCAAAAAATATGGAAATAGATTCCAATTTTAATTGACATGGTTATATAAATTAGATGATATTCCCACTTATTCTAAATAATGTTAGATTCATGGGATAATAATCCCAATTGGCCTCAATATTATTAAATGAATTGAAAGATATTCCCATGTGGCCTTGTTATTGATTAACACATGGTATGTTATTATCACTTGAATAGATATTAATATACCATGGGAGGTTATCCCAACTTATGGGATATGTTGATTATATTTTATACTCTACTAACTATTGGAATTTATTTTGTTAGAGGATATTATTCTAACCTATTTGATTTTATTGTGAAACAAGATGTTATTACCACTAACTGTGGACCTATCATATGAGAGGGGATGATATAAATATTTTTAGATGATATTTTGAAGTGGTTGATGTCATGAGATCCCAAATATACTAAATGTTACATATTCATACCTACAATGTTATGGGCAATAGATGTTATAGAATCTCAATAGGTGGATTTTTTATAGGCCAATAACATAAAGGATATAATAATTATTATTATTTTATTTTTCATAAATATGTATTGACATAAATGAACTGATATATTTTGGATTTTTCTGGGATACAATTAGTGATGTCCTATATATAAACACACACACCACATAAAAACCTTGGGTAATATGAAAATTTAAAGATCAAGGAAGTAGAAAAGATATAGGGTCATGTTGTAGATAGATAAGCTAGATAGACAGTATGATAGGTAGATGGGAATTATTATATATATATATAACTATTTTTTATTGTTATCTCTATTAATTTAACCTTTTGATAGTTTTTATATTTAGAATATTATGCAATCTTATTTTTATTTTTATGATATTGTAGCATCATGGTGGGTTTCATTTGTACATATGAGATAGTATTTTATTTAAATGGTTGGATCATCGATGTAATGTACATATTTTTTTATTATGACAGATGAAATATAATTCCTACTTCTGTAATAATTTTTTCTCACATGATCAAGAGATTATATTCTTATATAGTAATACATATAACATTTCCTCTTAACAATATCCTATGTTTTACAAGGATCCATGAAAAAGGTATGTGTATCTTTGGTTCAATGTTGTTTGATCCATCTTGACTGGGAATGCAATAGTGTTACCTATGTAAATTTTCCAAAAATGATTCCATTAGTATGTTAAACCATGTAATAAATTGTTTTTTTCTTGTACCATTAAAATTATTTTCCTTCCATGACAATTTGAGGTTGATATCAAATATATGAGATGAGGACGTTTTGAAAGTGATATATGAGAAGATCATGTAATAAATACTAGATAATTAAACATTTTTGTGTAATGACAATTACTACTCGATAATGTTCTTGGGTATTTTAAATATTTAAGGGTTATTAGCTATGATATATGAGACAGTAGTGAAGGGATATTCACTATGGAGTTTGAAGGACCAATTTATTGAATCCTCTTTTGTTATAATGATAGGTGTTACAACATGAATATTGAGATCCACCTTTATAATTATTCATTATTTTTATTTCTCATGTTATTTCATATTTAACATTATTTATGAAAACATTTGGTGATCCTATTTCTTTCATAGATGACATGGAACATTCTTTCAAAGAAATTTTATTTTTTATGTTTCTTATGTTTATATTTCCATCTATTGAAATAATTTCTCATTGTTTTTTTGTATTTTTATTCAATTATATCAGCATGATATATCATGTTCATACTGTAGGTATTGAGGTTATATGGGGATTTATTTTTTATAGGATAGTTTGAAAGACACACATGGTTGTTTATGTTTGATGAGTGTTTCATTCCCTTATTATAATTATTATTAATCAATCCACAATTGGTAGTAGTTGATACAAATTCACTACTTTTTTGTACAAAGTTGGTGTTATCTTTTCATGATTTAGTTTTATTTTGTTAAATAGTTGAAATTATAATAGTTAGTGAAAATTAATCAAATTATATAAATAAGGTAGTGTGTAAAATATTATTTACAATATTTCTTTATTACTATTATCATTTTTATTGGTGATTATTTTGAAGGAATGATACTATAATTAATTTAATTTTTAATAGGATAATTATTTTTTGATCCATTGATTTATTGAATATAGTAATGTTATGGAAATTAAAAACATATAGTCTATGTTTGGTTGAATAAATTTTCTATATTTATCATGAATCAATCATTTGATAAATAAAAGATATGTAAATTTGAATCTTATGCGATTTTTATTATTACTTTTATGATATTGATATTTTAGTATGTGTTGAATTTCATGGGTTAGTTTCATAAGGGGATAGAGAATATGTTAGTGTGGTTTTTTATGGTCTTGGTGTAGTGGTATTGATGATGATTTATATAACGTAGTGCAGATATATCAAATTATGTTGATATTAATTAATGAAGTTGAATAAATGGAAGGGGAATAGATTTATGATGAAATCTCAATACATTGAAGTCAATGGATTATAAAAATAAAAAATTAATGTGTTAAATGAATTAGAAATAAGAATAGGATTATGTAAGTTTTTTTAAATTACTGTGACATATGAAATACTATTTTTAATACTCGAATTCTTTTAAAAAGTAATGAAATATGAAAAGAAGAGAAGTTGTGTATTTATTTTGTATTTTTTGTGTGGTTGACGCATTGGATGTTTTTTATATTTAGAATTTATAGTTGATTTTAAGTGGATATGTTATTGTAATTTAGTGTCGTTATAGGACTAATGTTAGAAAATAGATCCAATGTTTGGCATGGGTGGATATATATCAACTATATTTATTTTTATGTCTTACACACCACTTTTGATGTCGAATAATGTAAGTGATTAATATATAATATCCTTGATTTTGTGTGTACCCCTAACATCTAGTAAATGGGTGATATGAAGCGTTAATTACTCCCCCTATCATGAATTTTATTCTATACACATTCAAGTTATTGATGTGTTACTGATGTAGTGATATGGTCCAAATGTGGTCGTGTCATTGTGTAGTGTGGAATCTTGTTGTTGTGATATAAATATGTCATGTGGTATACAATAATGGCCATGTGGATATGATCTAAAGATGTGATATATGGTTACGGAATGCATATATTTTCTATATTAGAAAAATGGAAAGTATGTCATTGGTATGTGATGGAATATAGAATTGTGCTTAAGAGTCTGTTTACAAGGAGTTAGTCCTATCTCACCCACTCATCGATATTTCCTTTGTTTTAAGAATGATAGAACCAGTGTCCCCACCTCCATCTCGAATAGACGGGAAACTTTACTTCTTATCAATAGATTATGTCCCAAATTTATAATATTGGAAAATAGTAATCAATAAGTTCCTCTTTCTTCTAAAAAATTCATTGTTTTCTCTTTTCTCTTAAACTATACCTTTGTTGCATTATTTTGGTAGTTTTGATATTCCATGGAGGGTTTTGAGAATCCTGTTAATGATTTATGAAAATATGGAAATCAAAAAGTGGTTAGTTTTATGTAGAATCTTTATTTTTATTTTTTTATTGATGAAGATGATAAAACTATTTATTTTTAATGATCCTCACAATAAGTTGGTTCATTCTAGTTTATTTTAAATGTGTATTTTTTATTTCAAATAATGATATTTCCAAATTCTTCAGTTGTCTAGGTGTATCGAACAGTCCCCCATTTCTATTTTAGACTATAGTGATTCTCATATGAATGTGTAATTTAATAATTCGTTTTCTCTTGATCTATCATAATACTTATACTTGTAAAAATATCATCCTAACTAAACTTTACAAATAAAATTAAAATTTCTACACCTCCTCTATTTTTGAGAATTTTTATTGATAGTGACTATCATTATCTACATCCGAACATTTTTATGTCCAGGATTTATTTAAATAACTCTAATTAATAATGTTATTTCGTTAAATGTTTTTTAAAGAATAAGAGTATCAGTATTTGTAATATTGATTTTATTTTTTAATTGGCTAAGTATATTGGATCCTTAATCATTTAGTTGTGTTAAGAAAAAATTTGACACACCATTGAGTGATGATTTTGGTGGATGCATTATAGCTAGAACTCAAGATATAGATGTTCATATTCAATATATATATCATCATTTAATAGGGGATAAAGTATCTCATCTAAGAATATATTTTTCTATAGTGTAAAATCCATAAATTCCAAGTTATATAGTTGTTTTATTATAAGGACCCGCACTTATTTCATACATAATCTTGAATTTATTCAAGAAAACACTTCATTATACATTGAGGATCTTTTCAATTTTAGAGCTTTAGAGAATTAAGACAAAACATTCATAACATTACACATTGTTACATAGTGGATACCATAAAATCAGTTTCCATATTCCTCAGAATATAAAACATTAAAACACAAAACAAGACTCCTTGACAATTCTTCAAAATTTAACACATCTTCCTTCCTTGTATTACTCAGACATTAACCTCTAAGAAAAAAATCATTTAAAAACTTGGGATGAGCACAAAAGCTCAGTAAGGTATGAAAAAGAAGGAAAAATCACATTAGTCCATGAATACGCATGACGTATGAAAACATTTTCAAAAGACATGCTTTCCACCCATAAAATCTTACTTTGTGTAACATGAGATTTAAACAAGATCAAAACAAACATAATTATAATCATAGAGGCATATTTGGGCATTACATACATAATCTTGTAACCATCTTGGCTACCTTAAAATTTGTAACCGTCACTGTTACCTTACTTTGTGTTACCATCACAGTTACACTTGGAGTAACCATATGGCCGACCTCCAACATACTCATACCCAATGCATTGGATGGAACTATAGGTCCCACCCTTCATCATAAACAATTCCCAATTACAAAAACATAATCATACAACATAAACAATAGCATAAAAACATTGCCTTTGAATCTTATAAAACAGGATTTTAAAAGAGGATTTTAGAAGAAAAGTCCCTTATAAACATCATATACTTGAAGTGTGAATTAATTGAGTGGATGGAATATTTATATACTCTCTAAATACACATAATTAAACATAATATAAACAGAACCCATCACACAAACAATTTAAACAGCACATAAATTCTAAAGTAGAAGGTTAACCCAAAGAATGGAAATCGGTTTAAGAATTCCCTTACCTTGGGCTTGCCTTACTTCAAAATTGTTTAAACCTCCGGTATAATAGTTAAAAGAGTGTTATTAGTATTTTACAGAAACATGTTCATGTTTATAACATCTTATATGGTAATTTCATAACCTCATTTCACCCCTTAATTGTTAGTATTTTGTTCCTCGCATTATTTTGGGTGAGTTCTTTTGTGATTTTCACAATCGGTTCATGATGAATCGTTCTTGTTGATTGGAAGTGAAACTCCAGAATTGGAATGGAGTAGTATTTACATAATTCCAGTTCCATAAATTATACCATTTATCACTTTGGTGCTTTATATGATGATGATTTATAAGTTAAACATTAATTATGTTCGTTTAGATGATTTAAGTGGTTCTTTGATAATTACAACTTCATTTAGTCTTGTAAATTTGAATCAGGAGTACAAAATAATTCAAGAACCTTATATGATTCATAAAACATATATTATAACCTGGTTCAACTATATAAATGGTTTCATGACCAGACTTGAAAGAATTAATGGAGATTGAAAATACATCGTCCACGATATCGGTAATTCGACACAAATGGACAATGTTTTTTGATTCTTTAAATAAGTGAGAGAGGAGAGGAATAATGATTTTTAATTTTCCATAAGCATGAAAACATCCAGAATATACATGATTCTTGAGATTTCATGCCTCTTGGATAAGAGGGGGTGAAGAACGAAGAGAAGGGAATCTTGAAATGAAGAAAACATGAGAAATTTCTTACAAAAATTCGGCAGCCTAACAACGTCTCTTAAAATTTCATAAAAATAAGATTGATGAGAGGAATGGAATATCTCATCATTAATACAAAATTTGGACAGTAAGGGGAAATATTTAATGAAATATCCCAACAAAAGACAAAGGGAAAGGTAGAGAATAACATAAAATGGAAGGAAAGAATGAAAATGAAAGAGGATGTTTACCTCTTGATCTCTTCTCCTTGAGATCCTTCTTAAGGGCTTTGATTTTGGTCTTTTGGTGAGACCAGAAGCTCTAGGACGTGGGGAAGAAGATTGAGGAGGTAATTTGGCAGAAATTAGACATTTCTCAAGGCTTGAAAGGTGTGGGAGGAAGAGGGGAGTGAGGGTGATATTTATTGTGGAGGAAGGGAGGTATTTTAGATTATTTTAATTATTATTATAATATTTTTATCAAGACTATGAATAATCTCAAATCAAGTGGCCTTAATTAGTGAAAATATCAAGTGAGTTCGAGGAAAGTGGCCTTTTAATCACTTATGATGTCATAAATAGTGCATTTTTACTGATAAATTGATTATACGGTATTTTACCGTATTTCACTATTCACCGAAAATTCAAGAGTTTCAGAAAAATACCAAAAATTTACCCCAACCATTTTTCGATATGTAGAATTAAAAAATGAACTCCATTTTTCAAAAATAATTTTCTAAATATTATTAATTTAATTTTTAAATAAGGTCACAGTTAATTCGAAAAATAACAATATTTAAGTGCATCTAGTTTCATGTGACATTGGAAAATTAATTAAGATCCCATTATCCTATTGCCATGGAAAAATAAAATAATAATATTATTTACTATTCATGAGTTCATATTACTATTCATATTACTATTCATAAGGGCATGTTACTATTCACCAAAAAACACGTTTGTTTCATCAGACTCAAAATAACATACTGAACCCAATTGTAGATGAAAGTTTCTTGAAATTCAAATCATAGAATAAATAAAATTATGTTTAAAGGATACTTATAAATATATACCTTAAACAAAATTTCAAGCATTTTCAATTTATTTTTAGAAAACATTGGGATGTTACATTATCCCCACCTTCATGAAATTGCGTCCTCGCAATTTTATTTACTTATTAAACAAGTGAGGGTACCTTGATCAAGGTGTCCACTCGGTTTCATCGTCATCTTGTTCACGTAGGTAGAAGTCCCATGCATTACAAAAATGATTTAGAGATCCTTTAAAATCATTTTCTTCCTCCATCCAAATACACCTCGTACAACATGGGTCATATGGGTGTTCACAGAAAAATAGTTTTGGAAAATAATTATGTATGACATATAATTCCAAAACATCTGATAAAACATGATTTCTATAAAATAGTCGGACCGAAATTGAGTTGAAACTTTCTATTATTTGTCCTTTTAAAATACCATAAGTATGTTATGTGAGACTATAATTTAAAAGCAAATATAAATAGGTTGCACAAGGGTCTCCTTCCTCAGCACCATTTTAAAAATCATAATATGCTTCAAATTCTTGTGATAAGGTAAAATATTTGAAGATACCTTGATAATATTTACCTTTCTTGAAATTATGTGAATATTGTGAAAATAGTATTTGTCTAAAAACAACCCATGATCCACGATTATAACGAGGTATAGAGGAGGTGTTTGATATCTCAAAAAACTGCTTGCAAGTGAGTTGTATGCTAGAAAAAGTTTCACAATCATCCGAAGATGAATTTGCAATAATTATTGCAATCATGTCATCAGGAAGAGATAAGAATGTCATTTGAGATCCTTCTCATTCCATTCGTACCCGACTTTACTTGACCTGAGAAAAAAAATTTATAAAACAATAATTTAACGGAAATAATAGATATAGGGACTAATCACGTGTCTCACAAGAACTCCTAATCCCTAAAGTTGTCTAAACCTCCCTCTGATACCAACTCTAAGGACCCACACTTATTTCATACATAATCTTGAATTTATTCAAGAAAACACTTCATTATACATTGAGGATCTTTTCAAGTTTAGAGCTTTAGAGAATTAAGACAAAACATTCATAACATTACACATTGTTACATAGTGGATACCATAAAATCAGTTTCCATATTCCTCAGAATATAAAACATTAAAACACAAAACAAGACTCCTTGACAATTATTCAACATTTAACATGTATTCCTTACTTGTATTGCTCATCCATTAACCTGTGAAAAAAATCATTTAAAAACTTGGGATGAGCACAAAAGCTCAGTAAGGTATGAAAAAGAAGGGAAAATCACATTAGTCCATGAATACGCATGACGTATGAAAACATTTTCAAAAGACATTATTTCCACCCATAAAATCTTACTTTGTGTAACATGAGATTTAAACAAGATCAACATAAACATAATTATAATCATAGAGGCATATTTGGGCATTACTTACATAATCTTGTAACCATCTTGGCTACCTTAAAATTTGAAACCCTCACGGTTACCTTACTTTGTGTAACCATCACAGTTACACTTGGAGTAACCATACGGCCAACCTCCAACTTACTCATACCCAATGAATTGGAGGGAAATATAGGTACCACCCTTCATTATAAACAATTCCCAATAACAAAAACATAATCATACAACATAAACAATAGAATAAAAACATTGCCTTTGAATCTTATAAAACAGGATTTTAAAAGAGGATTTTAGAAGAAAAGTCCCTTATAAACATCATATACTTGAAGTGAGACTTAATTGAGTGGATGGAATATTTATATACTCTGTAAATACACATAATTAAACATAATATAAACAGAACCCATCACACAAACAATTTAAATAGCACATAAATTCTAAAATAGAAGGTTAACCCAAAGAATGGAAATCGGGTTAAGAATTCCCTTACCTTGGGCTTGCCTTAATTCAAAATTGTTTAAACCTCATGTATAATGGTTAAAAGCGTGTTATTATTATTTTATAGAAACATTTTCATGTTTATAACATCTTATATGGTCATTTCATAACCTCATTTCACCCCTTAATTGTTAGTATTTTGTTCCTTGCATTATTTTAGGTGAGTTCATTTGTGATTTTCACAATCGGTTCATGATGAATCGTTCTTGTTGATTGGAAGTGAAACTACAGAATTGGAATGGAGTAGTATTTACATAATTCCAGTGCCATAAATTATACCATTTATCACTTTGGTTCTTTATATGATGATGATTTATAAGTTAAACATTAATTATGTTCGTATAGATGATTTAAGTGGTTCTTTGATAATTACAACTTCATTTAGTCTTGTAAATTTGAATCATGAGTACAAAAGAATTACAGAACCTTATATGATTCATAAAACATATATTATAACCTGGTTCAACCATATAAATGGTTTCATGACCAGACTTGGAAGAATTAATGGAGATTGAAAATACATCGTCCACGATATCGGTAATTCGACACAAATGGACAATGTTTTTTGATTCTTTAAATAAGTGAGAGAGGATAGGAATAATGATTTGTAATTTTCCATAAACATGAAAAAATCCAGAATATACATGATTCTGGAGATTTCATGCCTCTTGTATAAGAGGGGGTGAAGAACGAAGGGAAGGGAATCTTGAAAAGAAGAAAACATGAGAAATGTCTTACAAAAATTCGGCAGCCTAACGGTGTCTCTTAAAATTTCATAAAAATAAGATTGATGAGAGGAATGGAATATCTCATCATTCATACAAAATTTGGACAGTAAGGGGAAATATTTAATGAAATATCCCAACAAAAGACAAAGGGAAAGGAAGAGATTAACATAAAATGGAAGGAAAGAATGAAAATGAAAGAGGATGTTTACCTCTTGATCTCTTCTCCTTGAGATCCTTCTTAAGGGCTTTGATTTTGGTCTTTTGGTAAGACCAGCAGCTCTAGGACGTGGGGAAGAAGATTGAGGAGGGAATTTGGCAGAAATTAGACAATGATCCAGGCTTTAGAGGTGTGGGAGGAAGAGGGGAGTGAGGGTAATATTTATAGTGGAGGAGGGGAGGTATTTTAGATTATTTTAATTATTATTATAATATTTTTATCAAGACTATGAATAATCTCAAATCAAGTGGCCTTAATTAGTAAAAATATCAAGTGAGTTCGATTCAAGTGTCCTTTCATCACTTATGATGTCATAAATAGTGCATTTTTACTGATAAATTGATTATACGGTATTTTACCGTATTTCACTATTCACCGAAAATTCAAGAGTTTCAGAAAAATACCAAAAATTTACCCCAACCATTTTTCGATGTGTAGAATTCAAAAATGAACTCCATTTTTCATAAATAATTTTCTAAATATTATTAATTTAATTTTTAAATAAGGTCACAGTTAATTCGAAAAATAACAATATTTAAGTGCAACTAGTTTCATGTGACATTGGAAAATTAATTAAGATCCCATTATCCTATTGCCATAGAAAAATATAATAATATTATTATTTACTATTCATGAGGTCATATTACTATTCAGATTACTATTCATAAGGGCATGTTACTATTCACCAAAAAAACAAGTTTGTTTCATCAGACTCTAAATAACATACTGAACCCAATTGTAGATGACAGTTTCTTGAAATTCAAATCATAGAATAAATAAAATTATGTTTAAAGGATACTTATAAATATATACCTTAAACAAAATTTCAAGCATTTTCAATTTATTTTTAGAAAACCTTGGGATGTTACATTTATAATCTATACTATCTTTTTATGATATCTATGGTATGAAATAACATATCATTGGCTAGGATGTGGAAAAATATAATTATTCTCCAATGAATCCATATCAAGATCTAGAGTTTAACATTGGAAATTTAGATAATGTGTTAGACTAAACTATTGGAAATCGGTGTCTCAAACCATAACAAGAAACCAATCGTGATGGAATTCAACTTCGACTATATATTTCATTGTTTCTATAGTAGTTATTATATTATTATCGAGTGCTAGAGCATGTGATCAATAGGTTATAGAACCAATTGAAAATAAAATTATTAAGGTTGTATTCAATAAATCGGAAAAAAATCGAATTAGAACTATTGGATGTTATTTGGGAGGAATTGTATATACTGATTGAGCCTAATGCTTAGGACAATAGACACCTTGATAGAACAATATGTTCAGTGGGTGAAAAATAAAGAATTTATAAGAGAAATAATACTATGGAAACCAAGAAATGTATAATTGGATGGTCATTGACTCATTATATAACAAGGGTAGGGGTGAAATGGTCCATTTAAAGGATCATCTCCAATCAAGATGCATTCTTGATATTTCTCATTATAGGTCCAATACATTCGTCAATGATGAATGATGCATTATTGATGTTTCACATCATATTATATGAAGAAAATAATGAAGTAATTAATTTATAAAATAAGATGAAAAATAAGGAACTCTATGAAGTGGCGGAAAAATAATGAATACTACATGGTCACAAGAAATAATTCTTAAAATGGTTTAATAAACATTCAGAAATTATTTTTAATCAAATCAAGCCTATTTTTTGTTAATGATAATTTCTAAGGCATGAATTTCATCATATCATACATTGATGAATGCATTCATCACAACACTATATAATAAAATATGTATTTTTCATCCAAATATTTTCCTGTTTCAGGGCCTAATGGAGCTTGATATTGTTATTGGGTTTTTTGTTTGTGTATTGTGTTTTATTGTAATGTGATTTAATTTAATCAAACTTTTTCATATATATTTTTATAGAATAACTAGGTTTTTGATGTGAATACAAGAATTAATTAGGGAATACATTAATATATATAAGTATTTTATATTATATTATAAATTCAATGAATTATAATAAATTTTAAATAGATTAAATGAACATATTATTATAACTCTCATTTCTTAAATTTTATTTCACCATTAATTTGGTGATTTCCATTGAAATGTTATTTGTAAATTATTTTTTTATTTTCATTATGGATGTGAATATATTGGTTATTTCATTAAATTTATAATTGAAATAATTTTCATGTATTAATTCCACTTTATGTTAAAATTTATGAAATTCAAATATGAATATGGTTGTTCTCGGTATCCACTCAACTTCTACTATTAGTATCCAATCTATAATCACAAGTTCCAAGATTCTTATACTGTAACCACTTACATAAACTACCACTAGGTTTTGGATATACATCTACCACACACCCCTTATACTAGAAATGAATTTTTCCACCACAATCACAATCTTGCTACTACAGGATAAAGAACCTCACCTACTATCCATTACAATTTATACCACTGTCAGTGAACAAGTCCTTATTATGATATCTCTTCTAATTTTATTACTTCACATTCCATGATTCCTCTTCCTCAAAAACTCAAAGATCATCCAATGAAATAGAAAAATAGTTTTTTTTTAAATGGTAGGAAACCAAATTGAAGAAGTTGAAGGAAGATGGATCCTAGCTGAACTTGAGTGTGGCTATTAAATCGACATTTAAGAAACTAATTATTAGAATATAATATTTTTTCCAATTTGGTAAGAATGAACTCAAGTATTTCAAACTAGATAAATGAAATCATAATGTTAGGATCTACTAATAAATGAAAATTATAACCTAATCCTTAAATAAGGATTCTTAGATCTAAAATGATGAAGCATAAAGTTGACAACACTGATCTCGATAAGGATTCACCATGAGGTAGATGGTCACCACCTGATGAAGAAACCTGAAATCATAAAATTATTCCACCATATAAGGAATAAAAACCATTAATGTGTTAGTTAATAAATATATTGGTTATGGGATAATTTTTTGGTTGTGATAGTAGAATTTTGAGAACCACCCACACAAATGAAGCATAAAAACAAATAGTAAGAAATGGGGAAACATATTTTAACATGGAAATCCCCACCTTACTAAGGATAAAAACCCAAGATAAAATCTATTAAATTCCACTAATAATTTTAGATTACACATAATCTAGGTAAAATCACAACCATAAATTAAAAATATAGCATATAAAACCTTTTTGAAATTTACACCCCGATACACCTATTTCACCTCTCTGATATTAATCTTTCCATAATACACCCCCCTTCAAGGATAAACACCACAAACACCATGTTATTTAAAAATATATAGTAAACCTTTCCACAATTGTTACACAAACTAATTTTATTGTTTCATGGTTTTGTCAATACCCATTTTGTTGCAAATGTTTTCCTCTACAGGGTAACTGTGCACTAATGTCTTCAACCAAAATGCTTCCCACTTATTTGATGAAAAATTATCCACCTCATCATGATCCATTATCTACATAAATAGCACATAAACCAAATATATATGAGAATATATCTCCAGTAAACTAAAACACTACTTCCAAATGATACGGAAGGGCCACCATATAGAAATTTAAACCCTTATCAGATTAAAAACTAAAGTAATGAGTTCCTCATTGTCAAATTAAAAAATGGTTAATTTCTCCATATATGAAAATTTGAGGCTAAACTATATCAATCTCACCCTTCACCTTGTCAAATAGGGAGATGAATTCCAAAAAAATCATTTGGATCATAATTTGGTTGGTATCTCAACAATTGTCATCCTCTACCGATAACGTGAGATCCCAGTTTATATATCTTCTTGAAACATGAATGGTTCCACTATAAAATACTAAAAATGATAATGTTTTCATCATACCAATTTCTACATTACCAATACCATAATAAAAAATATTTTTGTTCCAACTTAACATTTATCACTACATAATCTAGTATACCTTTATGAATTAGCATCTCCCTCTTCTCTACATCCTCTGAGTAGATTTCAACTCTCAGTGCATCACCTCGATCATTGATTTTAATTATTTCTTCACTAGTATAACTATTTAAAGAAATATAATTAGTTTTAATACCTGAAACAGCAGACATAGTATTATTTAGATTTCAAAACTTCTTCATCATATTCGATGGTAGTCGATTCATGTGTGACTATTGACTGTTAAAAAAATATAACAAATTCTTCTTCACAATAGAATTCTCTACATAACTGTATGCCTTTGAATATGTCTTGTAATGTGTTTAATCCATTCTTCATTGTGAATAAACCATTGATCATGAAGATAATTTCCATCATCCATTTCCAAATTTACTCTTGAGTCCATCAATATGAAGGGTAAAAGAAGATAAAAAAATTGTGTTTACTTGGAACATTCCACACATCCCTCAACATCACCACACAACATGTATTCATAGTTATAGAAATATCACAAACTCCAATGAAATCATTAGAATCTCAATTTCCCATCTTAAACATTCTAAATTCATCTTCTTAATATGAAGAAAATATTTTTATCTTTTTTGTAATATGGAACAATGGTTCTAAATCAACCATCCATTTGGTTTATATAATTAACCTTCAATAATCTATAGCAACTAAAAGTCAATAATCCTTAGTGTGAATAATACACACCCTTGAATCCTCAGAATCAGATTTGGGTTCTTTTTTTTCCATAATAATTTTTAATGCATAGTATTTTCATTGTATATAACCATCCTTGTCACAAAAGAATCACTTTCTTTTTTTTATTTTATTTGATCGAACTATATAATTTTCTAATCTATCTTCCACATATATAATACTGCTATTGGGTACATATTAACCATAATTGGTCTTTATCTAAGTCTTAGTCATTAAGAATAATAAAATCAAACCATACAACATAATGTAGTCTTCCTCCAAAAACAATTTGGAGATGATATTCTCATAAGAATTTGGAAATGAACCCAAAATAAACAACTATTTTTATTCTTCTTCCATTTCAATAGGTACCACATTACCATTATCATTGATCATGAACCCCACCAAAGAAATCTCCATCATAAGATCTGTGAAATCATCTAGATGGTAACCTAAATCTATATTCTATACCATTTACAAACAATGTCATCTTTTTTTAGATATAAACTATTTGTGAGGGATTTTTATTTGAACTTGCTTTCATGAATCACCCATATCTCTTTTGGATAAATGAAATTCATCAAATCTCATAGTGTATTATGACCCAAATATAGATGAATCATAATTATATCCAACTCTCAAATATGCATTTAATCCCCAATTGTCATTGTATCCAATTTATTTTATTTTTTTCTTCAATGCCTTTATAATATTCTCATGGGTCGGAAAATTTTTAAAGCATTACTTCCACATTGTAAAATAATTTTCCCAGTAAACAACTCAATATATAAAGAAATATCATGGTGTGAGCCCCAAATATCCAATCAGTAAGAAATTGGGTTAAATACATATCATACTAGTTTTGGGTCATAATCAAATCATTTTTAGGAAAAATATTCAATTTTTATAGAAAAATTGTGGTAATTTCCATGGTAAATGACTGAAAAATAAATATAGTTGAAAAAATGGGGACACACATTTTATTATTGAAAACCAACCATTTTTGAGGGTTCAAAAACCATGAGGATATTTTTAAAAAATATACTAATAATAAAATAGTCTACGTAATCATATTAGAAGACCAAAAATTAATTAAAAACAACGTATAGAAAAAATATTTGAAATTTATTCCTCAATAGACCTCATTCACCTCTCTTATAATTATATCATCAAATAAGGTCAGTATTGACACTCCTTTCTATCACAGAGTCTAAACGAATGAAAAGGGGAATACCTTAACACAAAGTGATTCATCCTTTGAAGAAACATCAAAAATTGACAAAGGCATGATCAAAGATTTGTTTACAATTGGGTCATGAAAGTTTCATCATGGCCACACAAGTATTGTTTGGTGCCTCATATAAGTCACGCAGGTGACTTTCACGCCCAATGTTATTTTTTCCCAAGGTCTTCAAAGACCTATAAATACCCCTTGTGGGCCCCCCATTTCAGAAGACAGAAAAATCCAGAAACTCAAATTTGAGCTCTCGGTGTCCTAGTCTCTTCTCAAAGCCTTATGAACACTTCTAAGGTAATTTCTTACCTAGAACAGAAGATCTAAAGATAGGTAAAAAGGCCTAAGTGTTTAAATTCACCAAAACCTGTGTGCATAAGTGTCTAACCCTTAATGGGAATAAAAGACACTTGCATGCCTCCTTATCCCTTCAATAAAACCTATGAGCCAATCATTTAAAAGTCTTTAGGGATAATACTAAGGGCTTGAACCAAGCCTTGCCCAAGTATTACCCCATGGTTTTACCATCGTGCAAATACCCATGTGTCGCGCAGGTATACATGCGTGACTAGGGCTTGTGCGCCCACGCAGGACTTGCGACCTCTCTCGTTTTGGGTGCCCCTCCAACCTATTCACCTCTCCTATTCAATATTTAGTCCTCAAGACACTCTTTAAATCCATTTAGTTCATGTTTCGTTGATTTCAATCCTTATCTGAAAAAAATTCTGTGGAAAATCTCTCAAAACATAGTGATTTAAATATTGTTATATCACTAGAGTGAGAGATTTCATTCATTCAACATCATCCTTTAAGATGAGAGGATCTTTAACCTGGGCCTCCTTCTCAGGAATAAGCCGCAGTCATAATTTTGCTTAAGCAGTCTTAATTTCTTTTGATTTGGGCATCCTCCTGGAGTAAATCTCCAAGTCCCCTCCAAATTTGGGCATCTTCCTCAGCTGTAAGCCCCAAGTTAGAGTATCCAAATCTCCATAAATCACATATACCTTTATGGACCTTGTTCCTGGTTTTCATATCAGATGTAAATCCCAATCCTCATCTATTTGGTAAGTCATACCTATATAAGCCCCACATTATTTCTTATGATTTCATCTTTCATGGCACAATTGTCTGTTTTTACCCATAACACTTGTTTCTCCCACCGAGCATGACTCACGTGAGCTTAGAGTGTAAACGTAATTATGAAATCTTTCTTTGATCCATCAATCATGCATAAACCACATACTTCTTTACTCATACTACATGGGTTCTGATTCCTTTTGTAAAACAAGGATACATAGGTAGCCCAACTTTGGGTATGATCTCAACTATGAAATAATCTATTTCCTTATGAATGAAAATAAACATCATGTGCCCCGTTGAGTGGCTTTAAAACCAGTATGGTTATCATAATGACCAAGAGATTTCAATATAATGTGTTGAAGGATACCATTGACCAAGAATCTATAACAAATATAGATGATTCTCTATCGATGAATAACCTCAAATACATATAAAAGATTCTCCAAATCTCATACATATTAATCATTGATTGTTAAATCTAAAGGAAATCTCATTTTCATACTTGGTAATGTTATAAGGATTCACAAACATAACTTAAATCTATAAAGAGTGTCCTAGAGTAGAAAATAATTCCCCTCAAAAAGGTGTGATGAATTTGACCTACCATCCTCTCGACCAATGTAAATTTATAAGCCACATCATTTCACAAATAATGAGAACATACCTTTGGAAAGTAGGTCCAAATGGATATAGAATCATTGGATGCTTCCGGTTCTACGAATAAACCCATTAAAAACTGATTGGAATGTTTGAACCTTAAACAAACAAAGTCATTCCCAATTCTAGAGGAAACCAAAAATGGTGAACCCGACGTGAATCCTTAACCAAGTTAAAATGATGTTTTACTTATTTGTTAGGCCGCTATTTAAACTCAATGAGAGGTCCAACAAAACAATCAATAACATATGTGCTCATTCAAAAGATGTAGTGGATAAACTTATCTTGATTATGACTGTTATATCAAACATGAACTCTTTTCCAAGATCTTTTTTGTTATAGAAATGGATTTCCTAATGTTCACACCTATGAATGCCTCTACTGTGAATACCTCTGCTGCTACTCCTGCTGGATCATCATCTTCTCTGAGGACGACATCACCTACTCAGCGTCATCAAAGTTGGTTATCAAATTCAATGGTTAAGGAATACCCTCAAAACGATACTATGCTGCCTCTGGAGGCCACTCGACAAGCCCTCCAAGTTAATAATTCGCCCTGGTTGTGCGGACAGTGATGATCAGCGATCAAGAAGCAGGTGGTGGCAACCACCGTATCCAACCATTTCAGGTCGTTATCCCCAGAACGCAATCACCAGCCCTCCCATACTATGAGGAGGTGAATGAGAAGGTCACTTAAGGCCTTAATTCAAGGAAACATGAGTCCTTCCTGAGGGTTCCCACCAAAAATCGCCGCCAGACTCATGCAGAAGTGCTCCCTCAACATGATGAGGGTGTCATCTCAAGGTGTTCATCTCAGGTTCCTCGAACCCAAGAAGTAAAGACGAAAAACTTGAGGCGATTGCTGGTCAATAGTGAGCATGTTCTTATCTCTACCATTTTTGGAGAAGTCCCCCAACGTAACTTGGTGGAAAGAAACGAGCGGGCACACACACCCGTCTATTTCAATTCTGCTATCCAGCAGACTCGTCTGGAAGAAACATGCCATTCCCGCCAGGCAATTCCAGCGGAGTACTATATACAGGAACATACACCTGTTTATAAATCATCAACTATTCAGCAGGCTCGTCTGACAAAATACGATGAAGCCCACCAACCCAATGTGTTGACAACTGGTAAACATGCACATACACCTGCTTACACTAATCAATCCTGCCAGCAGCCTCGTCTGCCAGTATTGAAGGAAGTTCATCAACCACGATCGGCGGAGTGCAATCAGCAGGCACATACACCTAATAGTATTGATCAATTCTACCAAAAGTCTCATTTGGTATCACCCGGAGAAGTCAATTTGAAAGCCCCAATGACAAACAGGATGCGGACTCAACTCTCTGACCCCACACATGAGTACTATCAGAATTCACTAACAAGTAAAAGAGGACAGGAGCAATAACACACACCTACTCCAAGCACGAAATGGATGTATATCCTCATTCTGGTAGCTGAATTCACCAATCGTATTATGTCAATGGTGAAAGACTATAAGCATATCCCTGCTCATATTCTGGATGCCTATCAGAATATTATAACAGCTTCAGAAGCATCACAGGGAAAGAAATGAAAATCTATCCCTACTAGTGGAGTGACACATCAACAGTTCACTCCATAACAGATACAAACCTCTATTCCAGTTCAAGAGAGTTGTGGGAAATACTTCCCCATATCATACGAACAACCAAGTCAGGCACATACACCTGATTTGACTAGAGATAATCAGCCTAACTTGACTATTTCTATTGAGTAGGCACATTAACCTACCCATAATAACCACTTCTGTCAACAAGTGGTTCCTACAGTGAGTAAGAAGGGGTCTAAGAAGAATTCACATCCAGCACAGTCTATAAATCAAGGCATAATCTGTAATAAGGCATTACTTGATTATGGATTTCTTGATGCACTCAGACAATTTTCAATTGCAACTCAAGATTATACTCTCTCATTTCCGAATAGTGGGAACATTAATTCTGATGATCTTCATCATACACATCCTCATGAATTCTTGCTTCATGAATGTTCGATCGATCTCGTAGTTTCATCTTCAGATGAGAGCCACAAAAACCCTCTGTGTGGCCAGAAGACCAAGGAGAAAAATGTTTAATCTTTTTCTGTAACCCACAATGGTGGTCCTTCGCATGATGATGAATTTAGCTGATAAATTCCTCTCCGTAATAGCAATTCATATTGCCTGGAAAATTCTCTAATTGACAATGTAGTGATGAGAAATCCCTCTTATCTTGATTCACTTTCAAATGTCAATCCAGTCATGTATGATGCTTTACCGCTAGCAGGTGAAATAGTTTCTAAATCAGAAGATAGCCTAGGGTGTAGGTCATTCTCCGAACCACCCCTGGGTCGTTCATCTTCTTATTTGATATGTGAATTCTCTACCGATCTTTTTGAATTTGATGAAGAAACAAGGAAGCACCAGCTCTGGTCTAATCAGGTAGAAGAATCTTCATTTAATGATAAAGAGGAAGTGATGAATATGAGAAAACAACTTGTGAAAGGTGAAGTCCCAGTCATGTTTTGGCCTTTGGCTGACTGTCAGTATGACATTCCAGAGATATTGAAGGAAGATTGTATTCAAGATATTCATCTCAACATGTTGAAAAGTCTTTTTCAATTGAAAAATAAAATATTATCTTATGATGAATATAAAAATCATGTCAAGATAATATAAGGGTTACAACGCCAAATTGATTTGGAATCTCCCTTAGTTTCTCAATATACGAAGGCTAAAAAGCAGCAGAGAGCCCTTCAACGTTCATTCCTTGGAGCACTAAGAAGATTGCGCCAATTAATTTCCAATTCCCCATTGGGAATTAATATCAGGGGATGGGGTGTTCATGGAGCACTACATTTCACTATACTCTCCAGACAACAAAGCCCGTCGAAAATGTTCTCATACAATGTTATTTCACATGGCCAGCCACAACCAATCGTATTTTTTTGTAATCAAAGGCTTTCTCAGAAATATGCCTCAACTAGTTCGTCTAAAAATCATGTATATAGATAAAAAGTTGTCGAATTACTCTTGAATTAGGAAAATGAGAATATCTAATAGGTTTATCGTTTAGAGCATGCACATCATCAAGTGACAGAAGTGTCAAAAATCATCCAACGTTCATTTGAGCCAGGTCATTCGAGTGGATGCATATTGATGCTTGCAGCCAATTTCTAGACTAAAGTCCACAAGATCAATAGATATTTTAAGAATGTCTTAGATATAGTAGCTCAAGAGCCGCCCCAACTTGCTAAACTGGGGACTCTTTTAACCAAACCCTCAGAATCAACAAATAGGATTCGAGGAGATGAGCAAAAATAGCAGGAATAACCCCAGTCCACCAGACTGGGGACTTTTTCAAATCCTCAATCTCTTCCTCAGAGAGATTCAGTCTTATCTCGATTAGGGAAGAATCCAAAAGAGGAACGAAGATCCGAATTATTAGGAGATTCCCTCCAAATAACTGTTCGTCAAGAAGTTCATGAGGGATCAAATCATCAAAAAACAATGTCTCATAAAGGAAATGGAAGAAGAAAATATCACAGAAATGACGATAGAAGAAATGCAATGGATTATGCATCAATTAATGTCATCAATAATGTTGTTTCTGATCCCCACAATGAGGCCCATTCAGATGGATCAGATGAAGAAGTTCCTACACAAGAAGTTGTTTACACAAACACAAATGAAGAAGGTGTGCATACACAAAATCAAAGGATTACTGAGAATCTAGGTATTCCTTCAAATAATCAACATCCCCCTCTCCGAAAAGGCGTACAAGAAGTGGAAAATAATGAATCTCGTTACATACCCTTCCTCTGGAGAAGGCCAATCACTGTCACTAGTGATAAGATTCGCACAACAAGAGTAAGAAATGAAGTAATTGAGGAGGTTTAATGAGGAACTACTTCAAGGTAGTCTTCCTCATAAGCATGCTGGAGTCAGTCAACCAAGGGAATTTGTTGCAGCTACTAAGATGGATCAAGAATATCATTCTTTATCAGTACACACTCAATGGTCTAATCCTATGGATCAAGTGAAACAACAACCATTGGTGTTATCATCAGTTGCAGTACCATCCACCACATCTGTCCAAGATCCAATTATTGCACCTACTCAGGTCCAAGCTCAACTGGATATTTCTCAAAAGTTAATAACTACTATTGAGTCATTAGTAGCACAATTTGAATCTATGGAGGGAAAACGTTCTCAAATTCAACCAGAAAATAGGGCTTACCCTGAATGGGTTGATGCAATTCCTCCCCCATTAAAATTTTCATGTACCACATTCCCAATATTTAATGGTTCAGGAGACCCAGAGTAACACTTAACACATTTTGTTTCACATTGTGATCCTATGATGGGAACCCGTCAGCAACAGGAAGCAGTTAAGCTCAGGTGTTTTGTACAGTCATTACGAGGGTCCGCCTTTGTCTGGTATACAAGCTTGCAATCCCGGTCAATTACCAGGTTGGAGGATCTCCGCCAAAGATTCCTTCTTCAATTCAGGTCAACATTTCAAAGGAAAACAGTTTTTTATCTTAAAAATCGTATGCAAAGGGAGAATAAAACGGTTTCAAATTTTATTGCTCGCTGGAAGGGATTAACATATTCCCTATTCTTAGAACTCCCTCTCGAGGAATTTTTTCCAATATGTGTGGAAAATGTTCATGATGAATTGCGCAGACCATTAATCCATGTGAAATACACAGCAGGGTTTCGAGACCTTACTTTGATCACTCAGCAGATTGAAGACTCTCTTATGAAGACTAAGGATAAACCTTGTGTAATTCCATCTGCTCCAGGAAGGAGAATGGGTAAAGAAGAGACAACTACAGTTACGCTTAAACAAGAACCTATACCTGCTTCTACTTCAAAACCTTCATCTTATCAAAGGGCTCCACCTCCTGAGCTTCAACAATAGAGTCCATTTCGTCAAGATGATCAAATAGATAAAATACAAAAACAATTTGAGGATTTGAAGAGAAAAGTTTACTCTTTCCGAAATGAACAAGTTCCTGGTTACTTCATTTCAGATATAGAAAATAATTTGGTTCAATTGACAAGGCCCAGAAGGCCAAATAAGGAAGGAGATGAAGATCATCCCAACCACTTCCCATTTAATTAGATTTTGGGGAATCCCATTCAGGAGTGTTTTGTCGTCAAATACCTCCTGAAACAAATGGTGGACTCGGGACAAGTCAAATTGAAAGGTTCTTCAGATCAGGTAGCATGTGTTACTGCTAGAAATCCAGAGGAATAAGGCAAGTGACATGAAGTAAAAAAAATGCGTAGAAATATTATGATTGGATTTTCAGAAAATCGGTCAACTGAACTCATGCCATTTTTCGAACGCAATTGAAGAAACCAATTGTGTCTTCTACTATAAATGCCACAGGAAAACCCTCTTCATCAGAGGGAAAATCCATGATGAAACAACATAATTCAGAGAAAGAGGAACAATCAGAAGAAGATGAAATCATGTCAAATCCCATGTTGTCTTTTACTCTGGAAGATTTTATGCCATCTACAAAGAAACGGGAACCGTCCCACCAAATGAAACATCCTAAACTGGTTACTCAGGCAGAGTATTCATCATATGAAGAGTTGATCTTTGGTTATGTTAAAATGATTCACTTAATAGATCCTTATGCCAGTCACAGTTTCGAGCTCGATGAGCCTGAATTCCCTTTATCAAACCGAGGAATTAGAGTAATTCTAGAGGTATGGGATACAAAGGAAGATGTAGATATCCCAGAAGCCACTATTCCAATTCTACCCCTTCTAGAACTGTGTATGCACCAGAAATTCGTTGGATATCCCTTTAGCGGGCTCAAAAAGAACAAGAAAATTCTTCCAACAATAGCAGATTCAGTCTTGTCATAGTTATTCTGGAGGATCGGTTAGAGGTTCCACATTCTTCCTCTTAGAAAGTAAATGGACCTAATTGGTCTAATCATCCAAAGCCAGAAGTATTTCCAACTCTTACCCCAATACATGAAGCATCTACATCCAAATCATCAACTTCTAAGGCACCTAGGAAACCACATGTTCTTGTTGGAAAAAGTAGACCTTTGGATCAAAAATATGATGTCTTGAAACATTTGGATCAAGTACCATCCATGTTATCAATTCTGGATGCATTAAATTTATAAAAGGATCTTAGGGAGGCACTCATTGATGCTTTGTTAAGTCCTCCAGAATTCAAAAATGAAATTGTTTCGGCTGAAGTCTACCATGTTGATTATAGTCCCGCAGAATGCCATGTAGTGATATCTTTTTACTGATGAAGATGAAGATGATGTCGTGCATGTACATATTAGACCTTTTTACTTTTCTGGAAAGGTCAATGTTATAGACATCTGCTGATCTTTCATTGATAATTGTTCAGGAGTCATCCTCATCCCCATTCGTACACTTCATTGATTGGGCCTCACCGAATTTGATTTATCTCCTTCTAATTATTTGTTACAAGGATATGATAAAAATGAACAAGAACCACTAGGTGAGATTACACTCAGAACTCAGTTTGGAGACCTTGTATCTAATTTATATTTCATGGTTGTTGAACATGATATAGCCTTCAACATTTTTTTGGAAGACCATGGCTACATCAACATGTGGCTATCCGTTCATCATACCATCAATGCCTCAAATATTGTTTTGATGGTCAAATTGGGACATTGTATAGTGGTAAGTCTCTCTTAAAAAAATGTAAATCTCAATACATTGAGGCGAAATTCTATCACATGAAGGGTATGGAGAAATCCACAACAATGGAGGTTACCAAGGTTAATGCTCTATATGGTTTGGAAAAGATTCCAGTAAACCTAATAATATATATGAATAAAGATAATGTGTTTTCTATGAGTCAAGTTGACAGGATAGACCCAAATCCAAATACTCTTTTGGAAACTTCCATAATGTCAATTATGGCAATCAATCCAGACAGCATGGGAGAAATTGGTGACTCACCAAGCAATGATGAAAGCTCAAATGGTGATGTCTTCATTTCAACCCCTGAAATCCATAAAGTCTATACTTCGCTAACCAGGCTAGAAGAAGTTATAGCAATATCAGAGGTGAATGATGATGTCGATTCTCATTCCATCATCTCTTATTTATTACCTAAGAAAGACCCTTCATCATTAATAGGGTTAGAAATGGAAGCTCCTTCTTCAAGATGTTTAAATTTTAACTTCTCTTCTGATCATGTAAATTCTGATTCTTCATCTACTATGCAAGTAGAAATAGATGAAATAACACATGTTGAAGAAGAAGTGGAAGATCTCAGGGATGCTCCTCCATCATTTGAAGAGGGTATCTCTACTACTGTGGATAAACTCAAAGAAATAAATCTAGGTACAAAAGACGATCCACGCCCCACTTTAATTAGTGCTCCCATGACTCTTAAAGAGCGGGAAATGTATATGTCATTTTTAAAGAAAAATCGAGATATATTTGCTTGGAACTATACAGAGATTCCATGCCTTGATCCTGATGTTGAAACTCATCATTTTGGTTTTCCAGAAGAACATCAAGGATTTAATCAATCCACAAGAAGAACACACACATCTTATGCTTCCAAAATTGAAGCTAAAGTGGATAAGATTATCAATGCTAACTTCTTCAGAGAAGTTCAATATACCAAATGTTTGGTTAATATTGTCCCTCTGAAAAGGAAGAATAGACAAATTAGAGTTTTCATTGATTTTAGAGATCTTAATCGGCATTGTCCTAAGGATGATTTCCCAGTCCCAATAACAGAACTCTTAATTGATGCAATAGATGGCTATGAAGCACTTTCTTTCATGGATGGATATTCAGGATATAATAAAATCCGAATGGATCTAGAAGATGAGGAATATACAGCCTTCATGGCCCCTCAGGGTGTGTTTTGCTATTGGGTAATTCCCTTTGGCCTGAAGAATGCAGGAACAACATATCAATATGCCATGCATCATATCATCAAACCCTTTTTAGGGAAGTTTGTTTAAATTTATGTGGATTATTATGTGGTTAAATGCAGGAATAGTTCTAATCACTTGTCTGATTTGGAAATCATATTCCACAAACTTTGACAACACAATTTGATGATGAATCCCTTAAAATGTTCTTTTTGGGTAACCTCAGTAAAATTTCTCAGCTTTGTTATACGCCATCATGGTATCGAAGTCCATCCTGAGAAGAAAAACTAAATCCTTGTTATGTCACCTCCTCGAAATATGAAATAATTGAGAAGACTTCAATGACACTTGGCCTATATTTGGCGTTTCATCGCCAATTTGGCCAGAAAAGGTTTACCCTTTACCAAATTGATGAAGAAGGGAGTCACTTACCAGTGGACTGATGAATGTAAAAAATCATTCAATATCCTCAAGAAATATCCCTTGAGTCCACCAGTATTAATGCCACCTGTTGAAGGAAGGCCTTTGATTCTTTAGGATACATCTTTAGAGAGGTCATTGGGTGCCTTCCTTACCCAAAAGAATGATGCTTGGAATGAAAACAACCTCTACTATCTCAGTCGGACTATGCCTGAAGCAGAAACCCAATATTCAAATATTGAGAAGTGCTACCTAGCATTAATCTTTGCAGTTCAGAATTTGAGACACTAATTGCAACATCATGAGGTCCAATTGGTATCTCGGAATAACCCGCTCAAAATCATCTTTAGCCGTCCGATGATTACAGAACGTTTGGAAAGGTGGGCAGTTATTTTGCAGCAATTTGATATCCAATATGTGTCTCAAAAGGTAATAAAGGTCCAAGCTCTGGATGATTTCCTTTTTGAACATCCATCAGTATAATATACATCTTTAGATATTTAACTTCTTAATGAAGAAGTATTTTTTATTCAAGATAATCTTCAAACACGGGAAATTTACTTTGATGGTGCTTCTAGAAGTCCAATTGGGAGTAAAATGGAAGATCCTAAATTCAAAAAAATATGGGTTAGGAATTGTGCTCATTTCCTCGGAAAAGGTAGTTCTACCCTTTTCCTTCTTATTGTGGGAAGGTGATACAAATAATGAAGAAGAATACTAAGCTCTCATTGCAGGATTGGAGTTGTCGCTTCATGCACAAGTGAATCACTTAAAGGTGAAAGGTGATTTAAACCTGGTAATCAAACAAGTCAATGGAAATTATGCCATCAGAAAAGAAGAGTTTAATCCCTTTGTATGATTACATCAGAGAGTCAATGGAAGAATTTCCTTCGGAACCGACATTTTCTTATGTCCTGTGATCAAAAAATGCTCAAGCTGATGCACTAGTTAATATAGCCACCGCTCTGGAAGATCCATATCGGGACGAGACGAGCATCAGTATTGCCCACCGTCGTACAATTTCACCTTATGTTCAAACTAAAATAGAAAAAAATCAATGAAATTAGTCCCATTTCTGAACCATATGGTCATACTACAGGGTGGATGACACCTATCGGGGAATACCTTCAAAATATAACACATCCACCTGATAGAGCCAGGAAAGAACAAATCTGGCGACGTGTGGTCAATTTTACTCTTTATGACAGCCCAGATCACCTAGAAAAAATTCACTACAAAAGTGGTTTTGATGGAATTATCTTCCGATGCATCGATGGTGAAGAAAAAATGGTTGTCATGAATGACGTACATGCAGGAGTCTGTGGTACCCATCAGTCTGGACATAGACTATCTGATCAAATTCGAAGGATTGGATACTTTTGGCCATCAATGATACATGATTGTGTTGATTTCACAAAGAAGTGTCATTCATGACAATAATGTTCCAACTTCATTAATCAACCATCAGAGTTTCTTCATACAGCTAAATACTCGTGGCCATTTGCTACTTGGGGAATGGATGTAGTTGGACCTTACCCTTCAGTTAAAACTAAGCGGTTTAAGTATATGATTTGTTCTACTAACTTATTTTCCAAATGGGCAGAGGTAATACCTCTCAAAGAAGTTAGTTATAAACTCATTATTAGCTTCATCAAGTCTAACATCATTACCAGATTTAGTGTCCCTCATACCATATTGACATACAATGGCACCAACTTCTGTTCATCCGAGGTAAGGAAGTTGTATCAAGAATAAAATATCAAATCCAATCATTAATCTCGGTATCATGCAGTGGCCAATGGCCAGATAGAAGCCTTCGATAAGACTCTGTCAAATATACTGCAAATAATGGTGGATAAAGATAAGAAATCATGGACAAATAAACTCATTCCGGCTTTATGAGCTTATCTAACCACCACCCGCGCTGCAACACGATCAACTCTATATTCATTGGTATATAGAACAAAAGCAATCTTACCCATTGAGGTTTGATTACCCTCACTAAGGGAAGCCATTTGTGATCATTCATCTACAAATGAACAATCTCAAAAGTGATGGGATGAATTGGAATGATTGGATGAGAAAATATTGTTCACCCTGCATCACTTGGAAGTCTATCAGAATCGAATAGCACGAGCTTTCAAAAAAAAAGTTCCTCTTAGTTCATTAATTCAGGGAGAATTGGTATTGGTTCTCAGAACTCCAATGATACCAGGAAAGAAACCTCCCAAGCTTGAGCCAAAGTGGGAAGGACCTTACAAAATACATAAGGTTTACTCTAATGGAGCTTATTCTTTAATCTCAATGGTTGAAGAACTCATCTCTACTCCAACAAGTTCCATATTACTGAAGAATTATTTTGTGTAACATGAATACTAATACATCTAGTATGAAATTAAGCTACATAATAACAAATCTATGCATATGACCTTAAACTATTCAAACCATCGTCCAACCTAACGTTAAACTGTCTCATTTCCCAACATGACATTAAACTGTGAAAAAGTCCCTAATACGTCCAACATGATGTTAAATTGTGTCCTCTTTTGTCCTTACTGCATAACATTAAACTACACAATCCCCCTTTCATCCAACATTATGTTAAACTGTATTGTCCCCATCGTCTTAGCTACAGGATGCTATACTGTACAACACCGGTATTTTCCAACATGACCCAAAACTGTGTTCACGTCCAACATGACGTTAAACTATGCCCCTATTTTGTTTCTACATGACGTTAAACTGTATTTTTTCTCTGCTATATGACACTAAACTGTGTAGCACCAATAGTCCTCACTACAAGATTTTAAACTGCATAGTCCCTTATATGTCCTACATGACATTAAACTGTACATCGTTAGGGTTGTTGATACCTCTTGTTTCTCACACCGTGTATGAATCACGTGAGATTGGAGTAAACTTCAACCACAACACATTCTCTGGGACGCTAACCATGCGTAAGTCCCAACACATTCTTTTTATATCTTTGTCCCCAATAAACAACTTGATCACCAATTTATTATTCAATCGTACTACGCGGACTTTGATCCTTGCCTTCTAGGCTGGGTATGTTGGAAACCTCTTAAGGTTAAAGTCCAAAACCAATCTCTTCACATCAGTTCACCTCTATCTCATATGATGTTGATTCATGAAACCGCCCCCAAAACAAATATTTTTTACATTGGTTCACCATTTTCCTTGCTATATGATGTTGAACTATTCACACTTTTGTCATGTACGATAATAAAATAAGAAATTCTTTGACACCCTCACTTGAGAGGGAATCATTATTTACATTGACCTCCAATATTGTTATATTCCAAAGACTACGTGCATACATGGCAATGCCCGAACCTTTTATCTTGGTTCAAACCATCATTGCACAAAAGTCCCCTTTCACCATTCACTTGTACAAACCGAATCTGTACAGAGGGTATTTCAACAACTATGTTTGGCTTGATTCCAATCCTTATGGGATACGTAGGAACATTTGAGAATCCCTCTAATACAGCCCCATGTCATTGGGCCTAACCCCAAGTTCCCCTTTCAGTCCCTTGGCTGAAAAGTCCCCCTTGGTCTAAACTCTATGACCTTAAACTAATATTTCCTATACTCTTGTCCCAAATTATGTTAAAATGTATTTTAAGAACTAAATTTGTCTTGATATTCATTCTAATTAGACATGTAGTGAAGTCCAACATCTAAATTCAGGACCCAACCACAATATGATTATGGTTAGCATTGGTTTGTGTATCTCTATATGCATTCAACAATGTCCATTTTTATGTGTCATACTCCTAGCCTTAAATACTTGTAGATCTCCATAACATTTTTTTGACTTCTAGTCAAAAAATGGATGATACCTGAGAGTTCTTTTTCATAACTATGCAGAATGTGCCCTTAGGCGACCTTGCATAAACAATCTACATAATAGACTTGTCAGCCAAAAGATACTGTTATTTGACTATGTAGCCAATGCCCTTAGGTGGCCCTGCATAATTCAACCCACTAACGAGTTTGTAAAATAATGGTAACTTCATTCTTGGGAGAAAAACCTCCTTTTTTACTTATTGGTATTACGACAATATGTATGGATCCATAGAAAATAGACATCCTTAACATATTTTCCCCATACACTTTTCCATGATCTGAAAGTATTGAAGTCTATGGTTTATATTTCCCTTCCCTGCGTTTGGGTCAGACATTCATAGGAGTGATATTCATCTAGTTCTTAGAAAATATTTATTGGAAATATCTTCTCCATATTCAAGTACCTATCTCCATACATAAAACTCTATGCTTTGGAAAACTTGAATCTCCATAAACTATCACTGGATTTTAACAGTAGAAAAGTAAATTTCTGATAGTTCTTTTACCTGACTATAATGCACATTCCCTTAGGCAGCCTTGCATAAGTAGTCTACATAACAGACCTGTGAGCCAAAAGATGCTATTATTTGACTATGCAACCAATTCCTTTAAGAAGACCTGCATAATTCAACCCCATAACGAGTTTGTTAAATAGTGATAACTTCATTCTTGGGAAATACTTATTTTAATACCTTTTATCCCTTTTTTCATATCATTCCATAGATTCAAAATTTCTTATGTCATATTTTACATATTTTCCCTCATACTTGAAATGGTAGTATGTTTTCAGATAAATTATCAAGGAATTGAGTCAATTTTAATCCATTCGGTCAAAGATATTTGTAACTTAAAAATAAGCCTTTTTATGTCCGACGTGCATGACTTTAAACTTCCCACAAAAGACAAGGGAACTCTGAACAAAAGTCAAGTCCCAACTCACTAAACAAATTTTTTTTATTATTTAGGTAATATTGAGCAATTAATGATTCAATGTTTGTAGGGTTATTTATAATAATGCTAGTAAAAAAATAAAACTATGCATACTAGGCCCATTTATGTAGGTAAAAATTTAAAGAAGGTAGAAAAAGAAGGCATGCCCAAATGATTGAAGATGAAATTATTTTTCATTTGATGCCCAAGAGTTAGAAGGACATCCACAGACTAGCATCTCTTCTCTTTTCCAAGAATTAAGAAAGGCTATCAACATGAATCTTAATTTGATTTATAGTATTTGTAACTTCATCAGAAGACACTTGAAGCTAATGCACTCGACCAACCTCAATCTTTTCAGCTTGATGGAGTGCTTTCTTGGCATCTGCAATGGATTTCATACCATTCGTTTGATCTCCTTCTAGTGAATTTTTAAGTTGTTCAAGTTCCCTAGTAACAACATCTAAATGTTACGGAAGATGAATCTATTGGAAGACTTTCTCTTTGATCTTATGCATCCGCTCCTTCAACTTGGCAGCATAATCAACCTCATCTCGGGATACCACAACCTCAAATTCACTGAAATTGGCTGACAGCCTGACCCTGGTCAGGTCTTGAATGTACTTCTTCTCTATCTCCCATATTAAAATTACTTGTTTCACCGTGGCATGGATCTCTTGATATCCAAAATTGCCAAGTCCCAACATGATGAACATGGATGATAGTCGGGGGTTTTTTGATGAAAGATCTTCGAGAGGCACTTCAGATATGATCTTCCATATGTTCTTCCATGCCTTGCATCATGAAAATTGGAGATCCTTTTGTACCTCTAGGTCTGACTCAACATCACTGTCACAAGGGGGAATATAATCCGACATTAATGCACTTATGGAAGTTCCTTGTTTTTCTCCTTCCCCCCTGACCTGTGTTACTTTACTTTCTATTCCCGTTGGGGCGGAGGCTGAGGCTTCACCTCCAGATCTAGCCACGAAAATTTATGGCCCTTCATAATCAATTGAAAACTTTGGATAGCTTCAAAGGATAACTAAAGTGTATTAGTTGTCTTGAAAATTAAGTACAACCACAAACTTTGTTATCTCTTACCCAATGGTAGATCAGCAACATGAGAAGGCTCCTCTCCATCTTTCCTAGATTCAACAGGATTTTAAGGATGAATTTCAAGAAGCTATTCTAGGTTCAGCTCCACTTGAGCTAGTGTCTCTACAAAAGTAGGGTTTTCTGTACCCCCTTCAGGCATTGGTAGTTCAACAGCTTGCTCATATGGAACTGCATAATTGAACCAATCATGTTCAGAGATGTAATAAGAAGTTATTTTAATAGGATGAAGGATAATAATCACGTCCAAAATCATCTAAATTACATGGTAATTTAACATGATCTAAAAAATATTCAAAATCTGTGCCAAGTTCCATCATTTAATCAAATGTTATCTCAGATTCCTGGTTAGTCTCACCAGTGAGAGCATTAGATGTATCTACTTGGTGACCCACATCCTGCAGGCACTGACACTGGACAACTTCTTCCGTTAAAATCGCGACATCAGTTGCAATGGCTGCCAAAAGCTCAAGTGCAGGGGTTGAACATAAAAATATCACTGAATGGAAGTCATTTGATATTTTCATTCAACATCTTATGAAGCATTGTTAATTTAAAAGAAATGGGTTCTTCACCCCTTGCAACAGTATTAGGAGGGATACTGGGAACATACGTTGGCTCTTCTCTAGGAGCAGCCAAGTCAGCCTGAACTTGTGATTGTTCACCCGCACCCTCTGTCATCCTCAAAGGAGGGTCAATCCTCTCCCTCAGAGGCAAAATTGAATAAGCCCCTGTAATCCCAAGATGTATGAGAAATATTTTTTGGGATAAGACTCATGACTATCCAAAGGACATACCACTACTAGTGAAGCGTTGAACTGTGGACTTCTTTTTTCGATGCTTTTTCTTTTTCGGCGTTTTGGGAGTGATGAAATCATCATCTCCAAATACATGAATTGGAGAATGAAAAGACATATTTAACTCCCCATCCATGGATTGCTGGTTGAGAGATATTTTACCCGGCTCATGAGAAGTTTCAGTAGCCCCGATGGCAGTACCACCAGGGCTATACTGTGGATAAGGAACCTCAGTAGTTCTTTTCTTTGAAAGCTACAAGATGAAGAAAGTAATTTCATTGAGTAACAAAGTTTTAACTAGAATCAAGTTGCAAAGAAAAATAAGGAAAGAGACTTACTTCTTTATGAGCCACGTAATCGTGCCACTCCTCATCTCTGGAACCACCATTTTCCTCAGTGGTTCCATGATCTATCATTTTATTCATGCACTTGGTGATAGGAATGGAATTATCAATGGCATATATAAGAATCTACAGCTCTCTGATATAAGTCCACACTTCATCGGGGTTATCCTTGTAATAGATATCTGTAGATGCCCGATGATCCCCTATTCTAGGGATTTGTTGCCCCTCGCATAGATCCATCCAGGTAGTTTCAGCCTCGCAATATAAACTTCTCCATGTTTGGACATCCTCTAGGCATAGATATTCAACATGTGTACCAAAAGGCAGCGAGGAGGTTCATATAATATTAGATTTCAGCTTCTTCCCAGCTCCTGGCATTACAGATAAAGGATAAGAAAATAAGAGTTATTACTTTATAAAGTAATGATGATTAAATTTACCCAATTAAGTAACTCACTAGGAGTTGATGGAGTTTGTCTCTTGAATCTGATAGGGGGATTATATCTGGCACGAGGCCTCTTTTCCGCATGTTGTGCCTTATCATCCCCATCCTGGGAATCTGGCGAGTTAGCCCTAGGTAAGGAACCTGATGAATCAGCTCCAGGTGGGGAAGAATCACCTTCCTGATGAAGGGTTTCCTTCTCTACAATTATTTTCTTTTTCCCCACCTGATAAACCGAACAATTAAACACCCCTTCAGGTATAATGCTATCCAGTTCTCGACATAACATGTAGTCAAGTTACTCACCACTTTATGAACTGGTAGATCAAACACTTCCCCGGTCTTCTCCATAGATGTCTGCAACCATAGTTTTCGGGAAACCATCAGATGCTGCTCTGAACTGACATGCAGAAGAGGGGATACAATAGTCTGCTGCAAACACTTGAATTCGCGTGCAAATCTGTATGGAGCATAGGCCTCGCATTTAATCTCTCCATCAATTATGGTGGCCAGTACACCATCTCTGCAAGCCAGCATGTACGACCTCAATTCCAGGTCGGTGGTTCGATCATCAACAAACCACCCTGTTGGAAGGTTTCCATAAGGAATGAAATTGAATTCCTTAAACATGCTCAGCCTCATGTTCATATCATAGATGTTAAGGGATAATGGATCAACTCCAGAAAATGCATACACTGATGGCTTGATGGAACTTACCGGAACCTGTACTCCGTTATGTACATTATATGTCCCGAAATGAGTTGTGATCCATCCCCACAAAACATGGAATGGTCCCACTAATCCTAAAGGTGACTTACCCATAAATACATGGAGTAATCTCCTGTGAATATTTGCCAAAATGGGGGTGGAAAACCCATCAATTTTATTCTCAGCCAACTTGGCTTCCACAACGAAGGTCCCTGGCCTAACGCCCCCCTTAGAATCCCTAACTGGGAAAAGATAAACACTGAGCCACAAGGCTAAGAACCCCGCAAGATGGGTTTTTTTTTGGGATTATCAGATTTACTTCATATCCCCACTTCTCAAATTATCCTATTTCCAGGGTCGGCCAAAATGTTCCAAGAGCACCCTTTTTTCTATTCTGGGATAGGTAGTAGGACGAGTACATATAGGCCCCTTCTACTTCGAATCCTTCTCCTCCTTTTTGGTAAGAAACATATTCATCCACTCCTCTGGATAGGTATCATTTCTAGAATAAGTTTGGGAATTCTTTGAACTCTTGAGCTTGTGGAAAATTTTCAATAATTCCATAGATAAAACCAGTGTCTTCTCCGAATCATTCCAAGTCACCTTGGGAAGGATGAATTCATCATATATGTCACCCATAATTGGAGCCCCCCCGAGATCTTGTAGACATCCCACAGAATGATTCCTACTTCTCCATGATTCAGATGGAAATAATTGGTTTCTGGGCTCTAACGGTTGATTAGCTCTGGCACAAACTCATCATTCCTGTAGACAAATGTCTGCTCAGCCCAGACAGCTTCATATATCACAGCTCCTTTCAAATCCTCGACAAAATCTACAAAGGTTTGTTTCACCCTGTATGAACACATCCAATTTCTCTTCATACCACATCCAGGAAAGAATTCCCAACTCTTCTTCTAGCCTTTGTATTGATTCATCTGAGAATTTCGTAGGATTAAAGGATAACAATGTGTTTTCAGCACGGGTTAGTGAGGTTTCAGAACTGGCACACAAGGGCTCTGATGCATCATATAGGCCTTCTCTAATGTTCCAATATTTAAAAATGCTTCTCCACTTGAGATATTTGGTGAAGAAAAATTGGTTTAATTCTGAAAGCAAGAATGTGGAAGATAATTCTTTTCCTCTGGAATGTTGACTTATTGTAGATGACCATGCCCATACTGAGGCAAATAGATGCTCTGTGTAAAATTACAATGATACTTCTTCAAATACTTTCCCATATCTGGAAGAGTTCTGTCATAGATATCATAGTAATCATGGCCTACAATGTTCCTAATATCATCAATTCCCTTGCTGGTGAGTTCATCAGCGATTCAAATTCTTCTAGAAACAATTGAATCTGCACAAATGTCGAATAATTAACTTTTAAGTGAGTTTATTTTTTATAAAATTTGTGAAAAAAAGTGAAAAAATGGCTAAGACATTAGTGTGAACACGTCCAATTTTGTCGCACGAGTATAGTTGTGTCGCGTAAGTTTTTGGAGTGCAGGTATCACCGCGCACGTCCAAATACCTCTACAGAAGCGCGATGCAAAGAACCAGCGGAAAACAAGACATTTGCGCAAAGAATGAAACCTTCGTGGAGAGAGAGGAAATATTTGAGAACTGGCGGCTTTTGCGCGAAGAATGGCCACATATTTATAGGCAAGGCCTCACCCCTACGCATAAAATCCTACGGGGGATCGCACCTGCGCGACACCATATGCACGCTCAGAACATGCGCGCCTCCCTTCCTTGGGGTTATTCTTTACCTCAGAGTCACATATTCATTTCTTTTGGATCCAACACTTATTGGGGACTTTGTTAGGCGCTTCATTCCATCACAGATTATAAATGAATGAAAAGGGAAATACCTTAACACAAAGTGATTCACCCATAAAAGAAACATTAAAAATTGACAAAGGCACGAACAATGATTTGTTTACACTTGGGTCGCGCAAGTTTCACCATGGCCGTTCAAGTATACTTGGGCACCTCATATAGGTTTTATAGGTGACTTGTGTGCCATAAGTTATTTTCATCCAATGTCTTCAAAAGGCCTATAAATACCCATTGTGGGCCCCCCATTTGAGAAGACAGAAAAATCCAGAAACGCAGATTTGAGCTCTCGTCGCCCTAGTCTCTTCTCAAAGCCTTCTAAACTCATATAATGTAACTTCATACCTAGAATGGAAGATCTAAAGGGAGAGAACAAGGCCTAAGTGTTGAAATTCACCAACAACAGCGCGCCTAAGTGTCTATCCCTTAAAGGGAATAAAAGACACATGTGCATCACCTTATCCCTTCAATAAAACCTGTACGCTACTCATTTAAAAGTATATAGGGATAGTACCAAGGGCTTGAACCAAACCTCTCCCAAGTATTACCCCATGGGTTGACCGTCGCGCAAGTACCCATGTGTCGTGTAGTTATACTTGCGCAACCATGACTAGCACGCCCACACAAGACTTGTGTGCCTCTCTCTTTTTTGGTTCCCCTCATGACTATTCACCTATCCAATTCAAGATTTAGTCTTCAAGACACTTTTCAAAGCCATTTAGGGCATGTTTCCTTGATTGGATTCTGTATCTGAATGGAATTCTGTGGAACATCTCTCAAAACATAGTGATTTATATATCTTTTTATCACTAAAGTGAGAGATTTCATTCATTCACCCTCATCCTTTAAGATGAGAGGATCTTTAACCTGGGCCTCCTTCTCAGGAATAATCCTCTTTCATAATTTCTCTTAACCAGTATTAATTACTTTTTATCTGGGAATCCGACTTAGGAGTAAATCCCCTAGTCCCCTCCTAATTTGGGCATCTTCCTCAGGAGTAAGCCCCAAGTTAGAGTATCCAAATCTCCATAAATCACATATACCTTTATGAGACTTGTTCCTGGGTTACTTCTCTGAAGTAAATCCCAATCCTCATCTATTTGGGCAGTCATACATATATAATCCCCACATTATTTCTTATGATTTCATTTTTCATGGAACAATTATCTAGTTTTACCAATACCTATTGTTTCTCACACTGAGCATGACTCACGTGATCTAAGAGTGTAAAAGTAATTATGAAATCTTTCTTTGATCCATCAATCATGCATAATCCTCATATTTCTTTACTCGAACTACGTGGGTTCTGATTCATTTTCTAAAACAAGGATACATAGGTATCCAATATGCGGGTACGATCCCAACTCTAAAATAATCTATGTCCTTCTGAATGACAATAAATTTCAGGTGCCCCGCTGAGTGGCATTAAAACCAGTATGGTTATCGTAATGACCAAGTGATTTCTATATAATGTGCTGAAGGATACCGTTGACCAAGAATCTCTAACAAATAAAGATGATTCCTTATCAATGAAGAACCTCAAATACATATAAAAGATTCTCCAAATCTCATACATACTAATCATTGATTATTAAATCTAAATGAAATCTCATTTTCATACTTGGTAATGAAATAAGGATTCATGAACATAACTTAAATCTGTAAAGAGAGTCTCGGAGAAGAAAATCATTCCCCTCAAAAGGAGTGATGAATCCGACCTCCCATCCTCTCGACCAATGCAAATTCTTAAGCCTCATCAGTTCACAACTAATGAGCACCTAACTTTGTAAAGTATGTCCAAATGGATATAGAATCAATTGATGTTTCTGGTTCTACGAATAAACCCATGAGAAACCGATGGGATTGTTTGAACCTTAATCAAACAAGGTCATCCCCAATTACAGATAAAACATTCACCCTTTGAATATAAAATCTACACATGTATAATCTCTGAGGCACCTAAAATAAACCATTTCACAACCGTTGAACCACCTGATTTAACCATTTCATGGTTCTTTCCACTCCAAATCCCGTGCACATTCTTTCTTCAATGGGGTCTCTGAATACCATAATCTATACCCATAATGATGAACACTTCTCTACTAAAAAACGCGCTAACTAATTTTACCCTTGTATATACTTAAATAGAGTATGAGTAAAATATATATAGTAATATATCTATAAATAAACACATGTTGTCACCAATAGATTTAGAGGGTCCAACATTTTGAAATTTAATCCCTTAAGATGTGAGCACCAAAAAAACAAGTTCCACATTTTCATATTAAAAAATGATAATATAATCATATCTGAAAAATTAATGTCTAACCCAATCCTGATGAAGAGTGAGAGGTGGAATATAATAAATCTACTGATGATAACTGAGAATCAATGTGGATCATTCCAATAAAGATACCAAACCATGTCTGATAATCATATATTTATGTTTACCAAACTGGTAGACCATGTCGATGATTTCTAATGAAACACACATCCAATATGATGATGAAGAAAATTTAATATTCTAAAGAATATAAAAATATATACTAATTTCATTAGTTACAAATTAACATGAGAATAGCCTCAATGAACTTCAACTAGCCAATTCCAGATGCTACTGAGATCCGGGCATGAATCTAGGAGACCCATGTTTGATTTATCTAATCCTAGGTGAATGTGGGATTTGTAACGATCTTTAATCACAAGAGTAAGAATAATTACATGTGTTAAAGGGTATATAATAGTATTTATGGGTATAATACATTGTTTAATTGGATTATATTAGGTTGTGTTAGGGTTATTGAATACTTACATAAGGGAAATTTCCAAACTGCGTAAAGGTAGCCGCTAAGGTTTATACTGAAGGAGAATTCTTCTGTAAAGGTAAACCTATATTAGGGTAACATAAACTACCTCTGACTACGTAAGGGATTATTCTAGATATTACTAAAGGATGAAAAACATGACAACATGCATTAGAGTTCATTCAGTTTAGGGATAATGCATTTTATCCTTGTTGAGGATGATGCATAGTGGGAAACAAGGTATTTGAATCCTAAGGAGATACTTTCAGAATAGTTAATTTGATATGGAGTTGGGGATGGGTACAGAACATGATTATTCATTTATAAGAATTTTATAAAATTTTTATGTGAGAATAATATGAAGACCTAGTGATTTCTAGAAAATAGTGACTTGGGTATGATCTTTCTTAAGATCGGGAATCTTACAATCAATAAAGTGAATCAATAAGGAATTTGACCACAAATATATAGAAGAATAATCAAATTCACTCTATTTTTCTTTCTTTTTCGGTAATAATTATACTCTAATTAATACATGGAATATTTTTAATACAATTATTATTTTATGATAAATTCTAGTTAGCGAATGATATTAGACTTGGGACATCTTTTACTTAATTCATTAATTTATCTAATCGAATCATATCATAAAAATCTATAAATATATTTTTTTTGGAAAAACTTGAGTATTATTTAAAACTTATTTTTATAAAACTTCATTTCAAAATGTTTTCAATTTCATTAGTTTTGTAAAATGATGATCAATATTGAAAAAGTAACACACTGGGTTCAATTGATAAATTTAACATAAGGATAAATGCTTTATCAATTTGTGATCAAGTGACTTATACTACTGAAAAAATATTGTAATTAATCACTCACTTGTTTATATGATGATTAATCAATTTTTCCTATTTTAATTAGATCAATGATGATTAATTCAAAGGCATGAGTGGATGAAACTCTTTATAAAACCCAGAAAAGTAAATTCCCTTACATTATCAATTTTGTTTTCTCTCTATAGATTATGTTTTACTTATACAACCACTAGATTACGAGATATTGACACTTATACTAATTTTTTTTCAATATTTTAATTAGTTTTTCATCGTAAACCCCATTTTCATTACATTCTTTTATTTTATTTTTCCTTCATTTTGTATAGTTTTTACCATTTTACACTAAAAATGACATCTTTTATTCCTTCATTATGGATCAAAAACTTCTTTTCCACATACATTTCTTATTTAGAGTTATAAATAATCAATTTAACAAAATAATAATAAAAATAATAGGTCTTAACTCATCTATTTGTGGCATCACTAGCATAGAGGGAACACAGGTCCATATAAACACAAAAAATAAAATCTATTGTAATAATTGGTTAATGAACAAGAGGTAATTAATTTATAGAAAAAGTTCCCAATATACTAGATATTGATAAATTATATAGGGGTTTTAAAGTTATCAAATAAAAAATTAATGTGAAAGATAATTGAGAGGCAGATAAATAGAATAATGAATAATATGAGAACCACAATCCACCTAGAAATGAGATAAAATATATTCATAGGATGAGTAAACTATTTTTTTCGATTTTATTAAAAATACCAACATAAATGAGGATATTATAAGGTTTTATCAAATATGAAATAAAAAATTACATGTTTTCTCCCCTGCTTACCTTTAATAGAATTCCCAATTAGGGCAATGTTTTCTTTATTAGAGAAATATGATATAGTGTCTAACAAGACCCACTAAGAGGACTGATTGAGGAAAAACATAACCTAATAATTTTACCATTTTACATTAATGAAATTCTAGGAAAAGGTTTCAATTGTTCAAATATAAAAATTTTAACACATGGATTCAGGATCTCAGGGTTTTTCCTATGACATTTTACCCGTGAATAATGACTCAAAAATTTTGTTACCAAATCACATGATTTCTACAATATGAGGGAGAGTTATTTCGTGAATTTTGGAATAGATTTAGGGTATTAATTAAAAAATTTCCAAACCACCAATGGACACCCAAATTCCTCATATAATGTTTTTAGTACATCCTTACTATATACCCTCAATCCTTTGTGGACATATATAGAGGTGGCTATTTTAGTGAAATGACTTATGAAAATTTTATGTATATATTTAATACACTAGATCAAAATTCACAACACAAATTCCCATGAGGGAGAACATTTTGGTGAATAAAATTGATCATTTTACAAGAAGACGAGCTTCAATATTATAGGTTCTGTAATAAAAATACTCAATATACACTTCGAGTGAAATACCACCATTATGACATAATTTTATATTCAAAATTATGTTATACATTTTTTAATAGGCATTCACATTTATTTAAAATTATAATTTTAATAGTAATGGTCCGAGTAAAAAACCTATGGATAACCTATTCTCAAACACCCACATCCAAGGATATAGCAACCATTAAAATTATTCTTGGAGATAGTTGGGAGTGCATAAATATCCACCTCTCATACTTTTTTAATAACAACCCATTAATCAAATGCTACAAAAAGAAATGATGAATACTATAGTTCTCAAAATTAATTATGAAGAATATTGCAATAAATATTATTTATTATTGATTATAAGATGTCCAAAACTAATTTTGATAATGTATAAATAGAATATAAAATCAAAAATTTGAAAATACAAATGGATATTTATTCCTTAGATATTATTCATAGATAAAAAGTATGTTTCCCTACACCACTTAAGTTTACCTAAGAGAAAATTACATAGATGTGACAAAGATAAGTGGACTCCAAAACCACAAGTAATATATGATAGTATAGAAATATTCTTAAAAGAATAAAATAGATGTGAATGGAAATTAAAATATAGAAAATGATGAATCTATAATTCCATGCTATAGTATTGGGAAGAATTTTAATCCAAATAGTTCAATTGAAAACAATAATAAAATTAATTAAAAACAATGAAAACCAGTGAAATAATGATGTTGAAGAGGTTATTGAAGGGATTCCTAAAATTATGAGAAACATAATTTAAATCATTCCTTTTCCATAGACAATAAAATAATATAATTAGGATTCTAAATTTTCTAAATTCTCCTAGGATTTCAAAAAATGAGAATTGAAATTCCATTTCATGAGTCCATAATTCCAAACCCATATTTTTTAAAATATTTCAATAAAATTTTATCAAATAATAAAAACTTTTAAGAATTTTATATTTTTATTACCATAAAGAAATGTAGTGTTGTCTTGAAAAATATAATACCTCCCAAACATCTATATCCAAAATACATTTTCACCTCTTACACATTTGTAGATATAGGTGGACATTTTTATTGTTTGTGTGCTCTTGGAGAAATAATAAATCAAATTACATTTTATTTTTCTCATAAATTGAGATTAAGTGTAATATAACTCACCAATACTGATTTATAACATGATTATTGATCAATTACTCACTCATCTATTTGGATGGATAACTTTTTAGTAGGGGTGGAAATCATTTTCTTCCTATTATTCTTCAAATTGTTGATATAAAATTTGACCACGAGGTAACTAAAATTCTTGGTATGTACATTTAATATTCAAGGGTATATTTTGTTCATATGTTAATGGAAAAAAATATTTAATCTGGATGAGTATAAATATGATATAATGTTTTCAATAAAATATTATAGAATCACTGAAAAAATAATCTATTTCAGAGATGAAATTTTAGTAGTCAGAGGAACTATTAATGAGGATGAGGAGGAGTTATTGATAATGATATAAGTTATTAACAGATCACATGATTTCTATACTATATTCTCTATGAGAATTAGTGTTATAAGGGAGAATGATTTATGAGTTGTGTTTGAAGGGGAAATCAATGAGAATCAAGATGATTTTTCCTTAGAATACATTTTAACCCAAATTAATGAATTATAGGTTATAGATAAAATTTCATGAAAATATAATGAAGAACGAGAATCATTATAAATTCACTAATTTAAGATACAGTATTAGGACCTTGGGTTTCCCAGATCCATGTGTCTTATATAAGGCTAATAAACACCCAATGTTGTTAACAATCCCATGATTTCATATTTATAATATTCTTTCAGGGGTAAGTTCTCTACACTACCAAATATAGTCACTTCTGGTTTAAAGGAAAATCAATTTTAATATTTTTGGGTGTGTTGAAGAATTTCAAGTCTTACATTTTCTCATTTATTAATTCTTTTATGGGTATAAGTCCATCAAATTTTACATATAAAACCCCCATTGGACTTAAGATAAAAATCATTATTGAAGGCCCAAATAAGGACAAACACAAACATAAAATAAGTGGTTTTGGAGGATGTGATTATGATTATCAAAACTAGAATAATATTACCCATTTTACTAATTCGATGGATAAGTATTGTCCAGTTTGTTCCTCTAAATAGTAGAGTTAAAATTATTACCAATGATAGAAATCATAAAATCCAAACCCTAACTATGATCCCATAGAGATTCTACAAATTAAATAGGTAGATTAATTATTCCACTAAGAAAGAACATTTTACAATAACATTTTGGACCAAATTATAGATAGGTTAGATAAGAATGGGATTTTTCTTGATTGATGGCTATTCTGGTTATAATCTGATTTTTATATCTCTTGAGGATAAGAAGACTATCTTACTCAGTTGTCCATTTAGGATATTAACATACTGGATAATTCTATTTGGATTTTTTGGTTCTCTATAAAGATTTCAAATATTATGGATTGATATTTTATCATAAATTATGGAGAGGATAATTTACATTTCTATGAATTAATTTTATGTTGATAGAAATGACTTTGAAATTTTTTATACAATATCAAAAATATTGTGGAGAGATACTAAGAGAAAAACTATGTTTTATAATAGGAAAAGTGTTTTTTCAGGGATACTATATAAATTTAATTATGTACCATAGTTTTTATGAATTCGCAAGAGGTTGATAATGGTAATATTATAGTGAAAAAAATCTAGCACCTAAGAATCTAAGGATCATTAGACCATTTTTAGGCTATGTCTGGTTTCACTAGAGACCCATTAAAGATTTTTCAAAAATCACAAGGACATTATGATATATTTTTTTTCATTTTAAAACCAATTTTTCGATAAATACACTTATTCCATTAATTATGTAAAAGGAGAGCTCATTTATTCACCCTTTATTACAAGACCACACTGGAAGTATCCTTTTTAGGTTATGTGTGACTCTAGCAGCATTGTCTTTTGATATATTTTATACTAGAGGTCATATAAAATGTTATAAATAGTGTAAAACTAAGGTATACAACTTCATGAAACTTAGAGAAATTATAAAACAATTGAGTAGGAACAATTAACAGTTTTTGTTTTATTTTAAAAAAATTAGGCAATATTTGAAAAATGAAAAAATACATTATTTTTAGTGATAATTCAGTCCTTAAAATATTTCTATCAAAAATTCAAAAAAATAATTATGATATGGATGATATTTTTACAAGAATTTTATATGTAAAAAAATTATTATTGAGGGGTTAAAAATGATACTGATGGTCACATGTCTAGGTTACCTTGTACTAAAAATAAATAACATAGATTAGTTAATTACTCATTTATTAATGAAAAAATACATGATATTTAAAAAGGAAAATCACTATTGATTACTAATTTTTTTTCTTTGTTGCTGTTATTGTTCAAAAGTATTTTTACAAAATTTTGATAAATAAATTTAATTATTAGTTGAAGTTATATTTTTTGGTATGATATTTTATTTTTAGGTATTTTTTTGATAGGATATGGAAGATATGTCTGTATGGGATTGTGATGTATCCTTTTTTGGATTTTTTAACACATCACCTTTGGTTGGACACCATGGAGGATAATGTAAAACCCATAATTTCTTTTAGTGTGGCTTCTATTGGCCCATTCTATTTAATTCTTCTACAAGTTTTTTATAACCTATGAAATGTTTTAGAGGCTATACAATAATGAAAGAAGGTAGGAGATTCCAGAAAAAATAAATCCAATGGTTGATGATTTTGAGGTTTGGGGTTTTTATTTATGGGGTAAATTTCAATTTTTTATGTAAATGAGTATATACCTTTTGTTGTAGAATACTAGTTATAGTGGGTAGAAGCTATTTCCCTTCCCAATAATATTTCTTCCAGTGTAGTCATGTTTATCAAGACATATTTATTTTATAGATTGAGTGTTCCCATGAAATTTTTCAAATATAATAGAAATAAATTTAAAAAATTTAAGTTATATTATTTAATGTAAAATTAGGGGTGTATACATAGAATTGGAAAATGATATCACCCATTTTCTAGTGGGTTTGCTGAAATTTCAAACAATGAGATTACCTAAATCTTGGAAAAGATAGTATCATATTATATTTATGATTGTCCAGTCAAATTGGATGAATCATTACGGGTCCACAAGACTAACTACAAGATAACCATATGGTTGTCTTACTATAGGATGCTTTTATTGTAAATTGTTATCTTCTCCCTATGGGAACACTTCATAAATCATTTTTTCTAGAGATGGCCCTAAATAATGATTTCATTTCTAATAGATAAATAAGGTTTCTTGATTTGAGTGAGTTAGATGAAATCATGACAAATTATTAAGAAAGTGATAGGATTTTTATAGAAAGGAAAAATATTCATGATATAGTAATTCAAAATTGGAAAATTATAATGGGTTAAAGACTGTATATTTTTAAATATCACCTTAATAGTTTTTCTAATAAACTATAAGCCTAATAGACCAGACCCTTCTCTTTTCTAATAATTTTTTTGAAAAGGGAATTTTAGTTAACTAGAGTGAAAAATAGACCATTCTTGGGAAATGGTATAAGGGTTAAAATTTTATTTATAGGATAACCAAAGGGATTGGAATATAATTATTTTCATGAATGTTAAGAACCCACTAATTCTAAGGGTAATAAAATAGTTTTTCCAAAATAACAAACTCGTGGTTCTTTTATTCTTTTCTTTATTTTTTTTAATAAAGACAACTTAAAATATTTGATAATAAATTCTATTTCCCATTGACATGTTTCTGTAAGTGATCTACATGACATTAAACTTGGAAATTCATCACCCTCTAATGGTATCTGACATGCTATCATGCATTAACTACTTCTAGGATTCTATAACTAGAATTATAATACTAGAGCACTACCAGTTACAGATATTCAAATAATAAAAACCAAAGTAGCTGGTAAATATATTAACTATGTAAAACCACATAAATAAAATCATTTATAGAAAATTTATCATCTTATTAAAATTCAATATCCTTATGTCTATATTTTCATCCTTTTAGAAAATTAAAACTACCACCTTGAGGATTTAACTTAGGGATAAAAAGGAGGAACTTTTTAATGAACATAAAGTATAAATATACCATATTTAGGGGAGTTTTCTATTTCTTATTCATTTAATTTTTACTCAAAATTCATTACATAGGGATGCGAATTATGTTTTGGGAAATTCTGATTGATCTTTTGAAGATATTGATTTTTATTTACGGACTTGATGAAATTCTTTTTGAAATCTAGAATATATAAAATCAATTTATGATACATTTTAAAAAATTCATGTACTCATATAATTTACGTGTTACAATAAAATATTTATTGTCATGCTTTTTTGTATTGAATTGATAATTCGTTTGTCCATTTATAAATTATAAAAATGTTATCTAGAAAATGGAAATTTTGATTCAATAATTGATACAGAATTGTATAAAAATTGATTAATTATCTTTCATTTCACCCATTAATCATTAATAAAAATTCTGAATTATATTGTTTTGAAATAAAAAAATCTCCCATCATAGGATTCCAAATTTGTGAAAAATATGGGTTTTATGTTTGAGGCGAAAGTGTATTTCATACTAATAACCATAATTTGTTATTAATGGAATCCCCTTTATTAAAATTTTATGATCTTCTCAATTTAGTAAAATAGAATTTTGGTGGGTACCATTTTTTAGAATATAAAAGTAAAATTTTCCTTAAATAGGAAAAATATTTCTTATTCTTCTTAAGAGATTCCACTGAGTTTGATGTTTTTTGAAATGAATGAATATTTTGTACTATTTTCTAATTTTTTTTATCAATAAATGATTTGATAACAGGAAATCTAAATGTGATCAATCATAATTTTTTTTAATTAGAATTATATCATGGGGAATCAAGTTGAACATGAACCTAGTTACAAATCCCTAGATAAATGTAACACCTCAGGGTGACAACATAATTGAGAGTGTTATAAGTCAAATGAATCTGTTATAAAAATGGAAATTAGGAACTAATTATGAACCATTGTGGAAATTGAAAAGGGATTGTTGTGTAAATAAATACATTTCCAAACACAATAAGTTCTTTTCATAGTACTATTTTAAAATTATGGTCAGGAGAAATTTATGTAATATATATTTTTCAAAAATGAGTTCATTAAGGTGAGAGGAATATCGATCTCAAATGAATAATGGGACAAAGATTTATAGGAAAATATTTTGAGATTAATAAACTATATCGAAAGTGTAACAACAGATATGAAACTAATAAAGAGTGAAAACTGATAGTGTTTTTTTTGTAAATTGTTGTTCGCTTTACTCTCTCTTGTATTCAAAACAAAAACATAAATGTGGATTAGGTTGATATGGGTAATTGGGAATAATTTATAAAGAAGGAATACATATATTATGAAATTTAATAATTTATGGTTTTCTTTAATTCAGGAATGTGAACATAAACCTTGGTATGATATTAATCACATTTAAAATTTTTTATAATTAAATAGAGTGAAATTAGCTTCCCATGAGTGCAGCTAATTAACTTTGGGAGAGTTTGATGTGACATTATTTCCACACACTTCTCCACATCCATGTTTATTGAGTAATTTATGTTTTCATGTAAATATGATATTTTATTTGGGAATAATTTGGCATTTAATGATTTTTCCTTAAATTATAAATTCTCAATAAGTATAATTATAGTATGTTTTTAAGATATTAAATAAAAATAATGTTATCACTCTCGTTTATCAATTTTTTTTTAAAAATTGATTTGTTGATTTCCACTGAAATTATATTTTCTAGTGTATTTTTTTGATTTCCATTATGGATATGAATAATTAAAATAAATTATTAATTTTTTCTTGAAACCATTTTTTATAATAATTAAAATTTATCTTAAAAACTTTATGTCTTAGATCATGCTACCATTATTCTATATTTCCACTCCACTAATACTTCCAATATCAAGTGATACTGTACATATAAAAAAGTATGCTATCTCCGTTTCAAAAAATTTACTACCACTAACATCCCCTCTTCTATAACTAGTTTCAAATTATACTACTACCACATACCCCTTGTAATATAATTGAATTTTGTTTCCACCCATTGCTTATTTATAATGATTGATACATACCCCACGTTACCATTTAATGATATTCTTGTCAGCACCAGAAACCAACTATTATTTTTGGTCTCTCCTCTAATAGAATTCATTCACCTTTCACAATACCAATTCTAACAAACATTTGAGCTCAATTAAATAAGTAGAAAAGTAGAATTTTATAAACAGGTGACAAAATTTAATTAAATTAGTTGGAAATTGATGGATCCTTGGTCAACTTGAGTGAGGCTAATAAATAAATATTTGATATCCCAAATATTAGGAGAATTAGATTAAATTTTAATTGGGTAATCTTGGACTCATGGATTTAAATCTCACCATATGAAATTAGTATGTTTATATCTAATATAAATTTAGAATCAGAATCCAATTCTGAAATGAATTACTTGAGATCCATAACACTGAATCGTGAAAACTACACCACTGATCAATATTGAGATTAATTGAGAGAATGATGAATTCTAATTAATAATGAAATTCAAAATCATGAAACTAAGAAACCATTGAAAAAATCAAAGCCATTGATAAAAGATGAGTGATAGATGAAGACCAACATGTGGAAGAAAACCTTGATTCACTAATGATCCACCTAATCTAGAAACCGAACAAGGAACCCAAATCTATGATTGAAGATGACCTACCCACCACACCTAACTAATAAAACAATGCGAATGAATCTTTCACCGTATAAACTAAAATATAAATTCCAAACATTCATAGGAATGCACCACCGATGAACCAAAGCCATGTCAATTTTGTTTCTTGAGGATGACCATAAACATGGCCGTGATGAACATCTCTAACTTGATAGAGTCCATTGTTGAGATATGAGAATGAAATAAGGAGACTCTAGTTTTACTTGTGAAAGGCATTGTGATTATAGGCTATATACGGGTATAGAATCCCAAAAGTAAGGGTTATAACATTTATGTATGGGTCACAAAAATGTGTGCAACCGTACTATACATTGTATAAGTTTAATGATTTAGAATGTGTGAGGGTAATTGAATTCTCACATATGAGTGATATTTGAACTGTGTAACAGTAGTAGTCGATTATGAAGCTGAAAAGGATGACTTTGATAATGGAATTCCTATATAAAGGTAAAATTCACTAGCTCAAGCTATTTAATGAAATATTAAGTAAATTTATGATGGTTCGGGAACTTGGAAACTTGAATTAGAGCACATTTAGTTTTGGGATCAGGGATTTAAATACTCTTAGAGAAGATATATAGTTACAAAGATACCATGTTGATGTTAGGGGGATACCTTTGGAATAATGACTATAAGTTTGAGCTGGGTAATTCTAGGAAACATTGGTTTAATTGAAGAAGAATCCATAAAGGATGGGAGTAGGATGCAGATGGAGACCTGAGGATTTATAGAGAATATAGACCAAGAGAAGAACTTTTTTGAAACCAGGAAACTTGAGATCACCAGGGAGAATCAAGAAAGAGTTCTAGATACTAGATATAGAAGAATATTCTCTTTGTATTTGTTTCTTTTTAATTATACCTATGAATGATCTTATATGTTAAACATGGAATATGTTTAATTCTATTATTATTTTTTACTAAATTTTGTTTTGGGGTTGTTATATGATTAGTGAATTGTTTTGAGTCATTCACGAATCGAACTGACTAAAAAATACACTCACATTATTTTTAGACTGTAATTTTTAAAATATTTGGGTATCTATGATAACTAATTATGGATGAAGACAATTTTAATATATTTTTCCATATAAAGTTTTTTTAATTTTGATCAATCACAAGAGAGTATCACATTGAGTAAAAATAATATATTCTACATAATTGTGACTGATTTATCATTTTGAGGAAGACTAAAATCTATAGTTGAAAATTCATTGAAATCATTAATTCAAAGTTTATACTGATGAAAAATCATAGTTAAACTCTTTTAATCAGTTCTAAAAATTATAAAATAGACACGTGTATGAGGGTAAATTATTATAAAAACTATTCAATCAGTTTCCCATACTTAATTAATTTATTGTTTTTTTCTAGCTTCTATTTTTATGGTTCTCCTATTGGATTACCTAATAATGACACATGAAATCACAAAAAAAATCAATAATCTCATTACTATATCATCATAAAACCATTTTCATTAGATTCTCTTATTATTTTACTTTATTCATTTACTTTTTTTCCTTAGTAACAACCAATTAAAAATATTTGTGTTTATCCCTATGGATATACCCCTAATAATCAATAAAATAGTTTTAGGTGAGGTTATATATAATTAATTTTACCAAATCCAAGTCAATAACCTTGTTCTCATCCAATCATTGTGGGTATACACAAATCCTTCAAAAAATATTTTAAATAAAATAAAAAAAGATGTTTGGAATTGTTGTTGGGGATCGTTATTTGGCATAATTTCATTATTAATATATATTTCTATTTTGATATGGATTTTGGTAAAAAAATCCATGGTAAAATTTGGATGTTGTTAACCGATGATATTTGGTGAGTTTTTTTTTTCATTCACTATGTTTTTAATATTCTTCATATAAATTAGAGTGAGAGTGTCTCGGAAGAAACCGACATAGTATACATACTTTCTCAACCTTACATCAATATAATATTCTAATTTTTTTCCAAAAGGAGTTGGTTATTAGGCTGGACCATACTTGCTCCAGTTAGAGAGATTGGTTTGGGTTAGAGTCTTTGTATTATGAGTTTTTTTATTCAATTTGGAGATATTACTATTTTGTTTTTGTATCAACATTAATATATTCTTATATAAAAACTATTTTTCAAGTTTTATTTATTTTAAGGATCTATTGTTTGTTATTGAATAGTCATTATGTTTAAAGGATTATAAAGCAGAATTCATCCCATATTGTGTGATTATATCATTTATTTTAATCCCTAACCTGTGACATTTTAATGTTATAATTTATTGGTCAAATATTCCATTACTATCAACATAGACTAGGTTTTAGGAAAGACAAGTCATGGATGTGTTGTATTGGATCATTTGTTTTTAGTTATGATGGTGTTTAAAATTTATGCACCAGTGATTATTTTAATGGGTTGGTAGGTAAATTGATCAATAATATTTAACAAGTGATATATACTAGGGTGAGAAGATAATATCTATAAGATGTCACACTATCTAACAGATGGACAGTGATAGTATATTAAATATGTTTAAAAATGTGTGTCTTGATTATTGGATGAAGTCCTCGGTGTAGTGAATGTATCATGCTTGTTTACAATTATTATTTATTTTGGGTCATTCAAAAAAATAATAAAGGAATTTAGGTAAAATAAAATGAATTAAATGAATATACTAGTTTTATGACTATTTTATATGTTTTTAGATATTACAGGTGTGTTATGGCCTCCTGTGGTTCAAGTTTGGTAGGCATATCAAGATGTTGTAGTTGATTGTAGGTGACTTCATCCAAAGGAATATAATTATACTATGAGGTATTTCATGAGTATTTGTATCAGATTTTTCAGTTGGATGAGGGAATAATATCTAATAAAGAGACTGAGATGAGGCTATAGGGGCTAGATAATTCTTTGTGGTTGATTCATGTATGGAAAGATCATTGGATTCTAATGGCTGTTAGTTTTTCAAATGTTGTCTCTTTGTTGTAGTATATCCTTTATCATTGTGATCATGATGAAACAAAAGTGACATGTGACACATTTAAGAGTAGTTTTTAGCGGATTAGTTATCATCAATAAGAATGATGACATGCTGATATGTGGATTATATCTATATATACCTTTTATATAACTCTACCAATTTTCTTCATAATAATTTTGTAAGGAAATGAGTTTTTTTGAAGGATAATTTCTATATATCTAATATTAGGTTAGTCCCATCATACATACAATGTATATTGAGTCACCAACAATGGATGATAAGATTGAAAATATATTGATAGATGTGGGTTCAACATAATATTTTAGTCACCATAAATTCTTGTGGATGAGAGTTATGGAAATAAATTCATATTTATCTAGGAATATATGGTTATGTCCATCATGGAGTCGCACTCATCATTTATTGTCCCATTTTTATTGATATAGATGTTATTTGGAATTTTTTAAGAACCCAATAGTAAAATTTATTTTTTTTGTCAGTGTTGACAATGGTAGTTTCAATATCTAACCATCCTTAATGGTTTATATGAAACTATATTTTAGTTTTAGATGAAACCTAAAAACATAGTACTATTATTTCCCAATTTATATTGGTCTCATCCTCTAAATTTTGAAATGTATAGGTGTGAAGAACTATTAAGAGGATTACATTGTGATATTCCACATATTTAGGGACCTAGGGTTTAGGATAGATATGGTGGTGGAAATCATTAAAAACATTGATATATAGAAGTAGTTATCGATAAGTTTTATATAATTGAGTTTCCAATTCAATTTAGCCATTGTTTCATTCAAGGAACCACGTTTTAAAATTATATAATATTTCATTCTCTATATGAGTTAAAAGATTATAAAATCATTATTTTTCAAATAATTTTCCGAGCATAAGAATTTAATAAATATTGTTTATCATTTATAATATTTGTAAATATAATTTTCTTGATTTATTATTTTTTATAAAATGTGTGTTGCGAATGTGATCTGATGATGGGGAAGAATCAATCACTGGTAGAGTCCTTTTTTGAATTCATCTATATAATTTCATCCATCTCATAGACTAGTTATAAATTATGTGTACTATTATGGATTGATATCAGATTAGAGTTGTATTCATTGTCATGGAAATAAATTATTAAACTATTATAATGAGTGGAATAATTTGAGGGATTATAAATATTTTGAGCCTCTTTCCTCATAGTTATCCAGATAAAATATATATTTGAAAAAATTAAAGGATACATAGTATAAAATTGTTTTGGTAGAAATTAAATATATATTTATATTACGATATTGAAAAATTACATACATAACCTAATATAACATTTATGATAGAGTTTTATTCTCATGTATCTAAATTATATGGGTCGATATAAGATATTACATTTGGATATACTAGAAGTGAGGATTTATATTAAATATTCTTTACAGAAGGGATCAATATATAATAGTAAATCTATATATACTTGTAACACCCCACAAATCCATGGTATGCATCCTTTTAAATAATTCCATACGTTGAGTTTCACATAACATCAAGTTAGAGCGCACCATGACCTTTCAAATAAGCCATTTAAAAAGTGGTTATGAAAAATATTAACCAAATAAAGAATTTATAATGATTATTTTTCAAAATATAATTCATTTTTAAATTCATAATATCATAATTTCATTAGTGTGAAATTTTGGAAACTTTCTGAAAAGTTTAAATTTTTGATGACGAGTGAAAATAATGCATTGTTGTTAAAAACCAACTACTTCATATAAATAATTATTTTATTTTAAATTGATTAAAAAAGTTAAAATAGATAAATAATACATATATTAATACAATGGAGTTCATTGGAATCATTTTATAATATATTTAGATATAAAAATTTATTAGACTTTCGAACGTATATTTTACCTACCATCTAGCCACATCTATTGGATTTTCATTAAACATAATTTTACCACTTCTATGAATTTAATTTTGAAAAAAGGACATACATTTTTGTAAAAATTAGGAAAAATGGGGTTTAATAAGATCAAAATATATTTTAGTTATTAATAACTTTTGATTTTTATTTACAAGAGTTAAAGGTAAATTGGGTAATTAAAGGTAATATTAATATTATAATAATATAATGTCACCCTAAAACTTGTCCTAATTTCACTGGACAAGTTTGTTTTAAAAAAATCAACCTTAGTTAGAAACTATGATCATTTTAAGCCGTATGTGAAAGATTAAGACATTTATTATATTTTATTTTAAGAATAGTTAAAAATCTCATATTCAAATTATATTGACTATATCATTTTTAATATGAGGATATATAAGTTATATTTTCAACTATAAATAGTATTTATAAATATAAAATTATGATATACATAATGGTAATTTTTTTACAATTTTATTAAATAAAAAATTAAATTAAATAGTGATACTATATTGATATCTTAATTGAATTATTCAAGAAAGAATCTGTTAAATGTTTTTAAAAATATTAAAATAAATATTATTTTACTTAATTAATGATATAAAAAAATATATATAGAAAAAATATATATTTTAGTGACATATTAGAAGTATTTTTTTGATGTTATCTCATTATTTTTATTTTTTAAAAAAATCCAATTTTTAATGGTATCAAAATTAAAATAAATGATACTTTAAAATAAATAATATTTATCTAAATGTTTTAAAATTCATAAAAAACTCATGATAGGGAAACTAACTAGGAAATTATTAAATATTTCACAAATGATACAATTGAGGTTAGTTTCAAATTTTACTGTAACTATATTAACCCTATTGTGTAAAAACATAAGAAGACATGGTAAGAGATAAACTATTAAACTAAGGGTCAAACCTAAAAGATAATGTTAATTTTATGAAAAAAAATGTCTAAAAATAATTTTATGAGATAATTTCGACCCATATTCATCTTATACTATAAATAAATCAATTCTAAGCTATTTTAAACTGAAAATTAATTTAGAATAAATTAGTTTTTTAAGATATTCCAAAAGTGTCTCTCAACTCTCTTATAAAAGGTCATTTCTAATTCACTTTAATACATAGATCCAAATCCATTTTTCCCAAAAAATAGTTCCATATTAATCTATCAAATTACCTAAATTCATCCAGGAGGCTATAGTTTGGGAATAAATATAAATTCTGGAGTCCTTTTCTGAAAACCCAAAGGAGACACCAGAAAAAGAGGCAATTGTTGTATAATCTTTTTCAAAGTTATTTTCTTCTTTTACTTATTATTTATATGTTGTTTCCAAATCCAGATAATATATGCAGTATCATACATATACGTAGATGTTATTAAAATCATTTTCCAACTATATTTATCACTTTATCCATCATACGAATGAAAATATCACCATGCATGCGTACGTACGACTTATCATCTCCACGCTGTGGTGTAATATGTTATTCTACACTACGTTATTTGGATGGGTATAATGATTAATATAATGGATATAAATAATTTATATAACATGATAATGATTATTTATAATTAATATACAATCCAATTTCATAATATTTAACCATTAAGTTAACGGTATCATCACTAATGCGTACATACAATATACCATCTCCACAATCCAATGAGATTCATTCTCCACGTTAACCATTCAAGAATGATTATAAATTAAATTATGAGTAAAAATAATAATTATGAAATTAATTTTGTTATATATATGAATAAATTATATCCTATGCATAAAAAACATAATTTACATGACAAAAGTGGAATGGGAAAATGAAGTAGTTAACACCCAAAGCAACGGTAATACTAAAATATTATTTCCAAAATAATATAAGAGGATAATATATGATGTCATAATTATGAATATATTCCTTGTATAATTTAATACCATTTTTAACCATCATATAGTAGGTTAACTCACCCTGGACTAAAGGAAATTATAAGATAAGAGTTAATTTGACAATTTGTTTATTATTTGAGATTTCTTATATGTAAGTATATAGGGGGTCATCCTAATTATTCATGTCCATGTTTCATAAAATGTAATTAAAAATATAATCCAATTTTTTTAATTTATTTTTACAAATGTTTGATTATTTATATATCATTTGGAAAAGAATCTTTCTATGGGTTTTCAGACAAGGTACTTTATAACCTTTTTCAAAACATTAAAGAAATAATGTTTTTTACTTATACGGCACCAGAGGCTATTTTTTAACCAAATATATCCTTAAAATATTGAAACATTAATTACAATATTATAAGGTTATTTTCAAAAGAAATATTTTCTATTATAATTGAGTGCCTTCTAAATGATTTCAAATTAAAAAAAGGGACATTTCTCTCAGTTAATTTTAATGAATTTACTAAATTATTTCTATCCATGTCAACATCCTTTATTTGATTTTATACTTATTTGAGGTTGAATTGTTATGATATAATCTTACATAATTACTTTAATTGATTATGAAGTATTTGACCGGGGATGTGCTATGTTTATACAATTCATGGTTTATAATTAATGTATTAAGATTTCATATACTAGTATTAATATGAATATTTATGTTATGTTTCACACTTTTCATAAGAGGAATGCATTGGGCTTACTAATTGATGGGAAGGACCCACTATAGCCCCTTATGCAATGTTAGGTCTCATGAGACAAACTAGTGTCTTGGAACAAGTCCTTGATTTTATAGTAATGGTATTGGCACGAGGCTTGACAATATGGTTATGATGTTGGTAGTTATGCATTTTCTCATTATGAGATTAGTTATTGATATTTCATGTGATGAATAGACTTGTAGAAATCCCATTTTAATGTTTAAATGGAAATATTTGATTTATTCTTCCTATATTATACTGAATATTATGTTTAGAAGGCTTGGGTTTCAGTTTTATACCTTCCCTTAAATGTTTACGCTAATTTGTTATATCTTCTTCTATATTGTTTACCCTTTCTAAGAATCTGTTCTCTCCCCTTTATTATGTTTTATTTTTCCTCATGATGTGAATAAGTATATTATTATTTAACTTCATGGATATTCTATAGGATATGAGAGTTTTTAAAGGGGATAATATGTTTTCTTCATTTCATGATGTACTATAATCATTATGTTTGTATCTAGAATTTCCAAGGCTACTAAACTAATTGGTCCTTCCAAATTTTATTTTCATGTGATCATGGAAATGTAATTAAATAATGCACCGACTCTGGAAAATTTGGGTTGGGTATTTATAGTTGGTATCAGAGAAAGTTTAGTACAATCCATGGAAACTAGATTTATAAAAACATTGATTAAGGAACATTACCCAAGGATAGAATTTGAGGGTAATCATAGAAGAACATCCTAGAATTTTGGTAATGCATATATTTTGTGGGTATTCATAGAAAATAAATACCTTTCACGATTCTACAAGTAGACATGGTTCTGGAATAGAGGTACCTAGGAGTAATAACTCTGACAAGGTGTTCTAGTATTGACTTGGGGTAACCTGGTACACAACAATGGGCCTTACTACACACCTAGTTTGAAAATATTTGGAATATGCTGAGAATAATTCATATTTTATTGAGAAACCAATAAAAAGGATTTATGATTAAATATTTCCTCAAAGAAACCATTTTTATGTTTATGGATTAGATATGCATAAAAATTTCAATTTAGGTCACGTATTCTACTAGTTTTTAATTTTTCATTTTGATTCATAACCAAATCTAGTGTATGCCATTCTTTAGAAATGGCCCATAGTGGAAGAAATGGAAATTATAAAAATGAATGTAGTCCATGTATGTATTTCCCTCTTATATAAGACAATGAAAATGGACTTGGTGATAAAACTAGTGTTCAAAAACGTAGAACCATACTGGGACAACTAATTCTGGTTATGAATAATAGCATTACCCATATGGAGCACCATGATCCATAATACAGAGGTTTAATGTAAGACCAGATCATGATAAAACAAACTCCAACATAGAATGATACTAAAAACCAATTGTAACTGAGAAAGGGATATGTTCAATAGAGAAAAAAATTCTTACTTTGGGGAGTAAGAAATGGAAAAGTTTTTTAGGGATGTTTATCATCTATTAGAAGATCTGGATTAGTGGGGTCATTACTTCAAAAAAAAACTGAGGATGAAGAAGTATAAAATATATAATGGAAGTTGTTTAAATAAATTTTCCTAGAAAAATAATTTCCTCATGAACAATGAGGTGATGTGGAAAGTTAATTTCTTGAGTCTGAGGAAAAAGGAGGATGAGAATTTTTCAGAATTTTGATGCTAAAATCACAAGGATAGTGTGGCATACTGCAGACTACATATGTTACCTAAGAAGAAATATAAATAGATTGTTTGATGGTTTAAAAACATTTTTCAGATGGTAATTGGTCTCCCAATCATTCTCATCATATGAAGATATAGTCTCATGTGCTATCACTATTGAAAATGAATTCTGTTGGGAAAAAATCCCTCAAGTTAACATTGCAGTATTTTTGGGTTGATTGTGTTTATTGAAAAAGCAGGTTTTCATGGATATTTGTCGAGTTCCCAAGAGGTTGTTGAAAATCCTTGTTAACAAAGAACGATGAAAAAGGAAAGGACGATCTGGAGGTGGTACAAAAGAGTAGTACAAGGTGGCGTCGTTTCCCAGTGTTTGCCAAATTTTTGGGGTCCAAAATTTGGAATTTGGTGAGCATCGCGAAAATTGGATTTCCATGAAGAGCATAATTTTTATATGGAAAAGGGAGGAGTTTCGCGAAGATGGGATGTATGTTTTGGATTTCGCGAAGGCCAGAAAAATGGAGGCGGTGATGCTTCGCGATTACGTCAAGCTTTGCGAACGGTATAGGCTGAAGCGCATCATAGCAGTGAAGGGCTTTGCGAGGGAGCTTCGCAGTGAAGGCGCGAAGGAATGTTGACGGTGATGCTTTGTGATTACATCAAGCTCCGTGAACGTAAAACTTCCATGGTGCTTCGCGATTTGGATAGAATTCCAGTAGGAACTTTGGAGCTTTGCAATTTGAGATGACGTGGCGTTGACTTCGCATGGAAGGGACGATGGCCGGTGGAATCGCCTATAAATAGAGGCCGACCCCCTCGAGATAAGTAGAGAGAATTTTCAGAGAAAAACCTTTTCTCTCGATTTGCGAAGGTGGTTTGCGGAGCCAGTGTGCTTTGTGAAAGAGGTGCTTCGCGGCGGCTATTGTAGCTCCGCGAAACCTGTGAGCTCCGCGTTGGCTTAGTCAGTTCGCGAGGGCCATTGCATTCGACGGCTTCAGCTTCGCGAGAGTGCTTCGCGAAAGTGCTTTGCAAAAAGGCAGGAGCTTCACGAAGTCTTGTTTGAGCTTCGTGAAATTGGGAGCCTCGTGAAGTAGGGTGCTTTGTGAAGGTACTTTCCAAAGTTTGTTGCCCAGTGGTCAGGGGAAAAAAGTTATTCATCAGTGAATGAAAGTTGGACTTCAATAGAGCATCTATCAATAATTGAAGATGAATTATTTCATGCAAATGAATAGACCTATAGGTCTATAAACTGTGAGTGGATCCCTTCTAAGTGCAGTGAGCATAAGAAGATGAAAAAGGTGATCCTCTCCACCGGTAGTGAGCCAGAGAGAGAGAAACAGGGAGTGACCCTTGGGAAAGCAGTGAGCTGACCCTAAACATTGTAAGGGCAGTGAGCCTGGGCATAGAATTAATCTAGCCCGAACCATTTTATCCACAGCAAGTGAAGTATAGTGGAATTTGGTATGACCGGAAACCTGTCGGCATATGCTCCTTGGGCGTAGCCCTTAGCGGTGAACCAAGTAAAATTATTGTGTCCTGTTCTTGCTTTACTTTCTGTTTATATTGTGCAACAGGAAAAGAGAGAAGAGTGTTTTTATCAACAGCAAAACAAGATCATAACGGGCTTTAATTTTAAATTACTCATACCCTAACTCACCCCCCTCTCAGAGTATTCAGCCTTGTGGACCTAACAATTGGTATCAGAGGGAAATGTTGACAGGTGTTCTTCTCTCAAATAGAGGTCACTAATCATTGAGGGATTCCGATCTTCGACATATGTAATTTTTAGATATGGAAGAATCGAATGAAACACTATTTTTGATCTTTGGGAATGGATGTGTTTTCAGCAGCTATGCATGTTATCACAGCTGATATTACTAGTGGTGTATTATCAGAAGTTGAGCATAAATAGTTGGATGCTGATTCCAATGAAATCAATGCCTTATAGGGATCCCTTTCCAATCCCATATATACAAAGGTGATGTCATGAAAAACGTCACATGCCATGTGGGAAAAGCTTTTGAATATATATGAAGGGGATACAAAGGTCAGAGAGGCAAAGCTGCAGGTGTTGTGGAACAAATATGAAGATATAAAAATGAACCTGAATGAGTCTGTTTACGCATTCTTTGATAGGGTAAATATTGCTATGGAAGATATGCGAGGTCTTGGCGAAGTCATTGAGGACATAAAGATCTTAAAGCGCATCTTGAGGAAACATCCACCTCAGTTCAATCTGAAAGTTTTAGTTCTAGAAGATAAAGATCCAAAAGAGCTGACACTGGACCATTTTCATAGTACCTTGGTTGCATATGAAACGAGGAACGATGATAATGAGGCTATGGAAAGGGGGAAGTCCAAAGAGGTGGCATTTAAGGCCATGAAGAAGTTTACCATTGAAGATTCTCAGGAAGAAGAAGAGACAGATGAGGTAATGTTGTTCCTCTCCTCAAATCTTCAAAGTGGAAAAGGAAAGTTCAAAGGGAAGCTTCCACTTGCTTACTTTAGATGTGGACAAGTTGGTCATCTTGCTGCAAGGTGCCCCAAAAAGTTTCAAGAAGAAAATGATGAAGATGAAGTCGAAATTCCCATGAAAAAATCTTCAGCCTATGTGAAAGGGAAGAAGCAGTTCAAGAGAAATTTCTTTAAGAAGAAGAATATTCTTTCACAAGAAATAGATAGTTCAGATGAGTCTGAGGGTGAAGACATTGAAGAGATAGAAAACTGCAAAGATCGTGGAAAAAATGCAATGGTGGCTGTTCTTAGAACTGCTCAAGAAAAGAAAGAAACCGAAACTGATGAGGAAGAAGAAGAAATTGAAGGGGGAGTTGACATGGAAGCTGAATTAGAAGAAGCTCTTGAAGAGATAGATGTTTGGAGAGAAAAAACAAATAAATCCAACAAGGTGGTACATGATGCCAGACTCTACATGCAATAGCAAGAAGAAGAGAAGTCTGAGCTATTGAAAGAAATTAAAAATCTTAAGTCTTCCAGGCCAGAGCGCTCAGAAAAGGTTGATGAGCATAAGCTCAAGATTGAAGAACAGAAAAGGGAGATCGATTGCTTGAATAGGAAAATGAAAGATCATGTCAGGCGTATTGAAGAGCTTGAAGAGGAAGTTTTCGGTCTACGGAGAGAAGTTAAAGACCATGAAAAACCTTTGAATCCCAACACATTCTTGGGAAAGCAGGTCGTCAAGACGATTGAAAAGAAGAAAGAAGATCCTAGTAGTTCAGCAGGAAAGAAGTAGCAATTGAGCTCAGAAGTTAAGGATGATTCATGGCTTAATCAAAAACAAAAATCTGTGGCAGTTGAAGTTAGACCGTAAGAACCCGTCCCGATATTGAAGGTGGATTTGGGCATAAAGAAGAATCAGAATAGATCCCAAGGGGAAACTCGTAGTGCTGAAGTAACACCAAGGAATTCACCTTATATCAGGTGTTATTGTTGTGGAAAGATGGGACATTCACAGTATGTATGTTACATAGCCAAAAGATATCGATGGGAACAAGAACAGAGATGGAAGCCAAACAGATAACTTTTTTCCAAAACATATTTCGAAGGACACTGTTTTTGGTGCGGAAGATTTGGGCTTATGGCTAGGTACTGCACTTCGACCATCCAGAGAAATGTACCAAAGCAGAATCAAAATGTTCGCAAGCAGCAGGTCAATAAACTGACAGGTGAGTTAAAAATGCAGAATAGATTTGCGGCTTTACAAGATGAGGCTAGTCTATCATACTCTGAAAAAGAACATAAGTCTCAATCCATGCCGAGTGTGAAAGAAAAAGTATGGACCAAAAAGAAGAAAGATGGGAAGGCCGTGGTGGCGGAGATCGCCCCCAAAGCATCAGATCGATCTGGTGTCTGGATCCTTGATAGTGGTTGCACATCCCACATGACGGGTAATAAGGATATTGTTACAGGTATCAAATATGACAAAGAAAGAGTTTTCAAATTTGGAAATGATGAAGGCCTGAAGATTGTTGGCTCAGGGAAAGCCATGTTTGGGGGCAAAGAGATGAGACGTGCTGATGTCTTGGTAGTAGAGGGTCTCAGTCATAACTTACTCAGTGTCAGTCAACTATGTGACTCTGGGCACTCTATCCGATTTACCAAGAAGATGTGTGTTGTGAAAGGAAAATATGGAGCAACTGTTCTTCAGGGAAAAAGGTCAAAGGGAAATATCTACCTTGTAGGTGGGGAAGAAGATTCGTGCTTTTTATCCAGAGAAGAAGAAAACCAGCTGTGGCATAAGTGACTTTGTCATCTATGACAACCATCAATGGAAGATCTGGTAAAGTGTGATGCTGCTAGAGACCTTCCCAAACTGTCACATGATCGCACTCATACATGTGATGCTTGTCAACAAGGGAAAATCATCAGAAAGACATACATGCCAAAGGAACAAAAATCAACTACAGTTCTCGAATTGGTGCATGCTGATGTTTGTGGACCTATTTCAACACGAGCTATAAATGGGCAAAGGTACTATGTCTTTTTCATTGATGACTATAGCATAATGGCCTGGGTATTCATCATTACCCATAAAGCAGAGGTGTTCAGTTGCATAAAGTAGTATAGGAGGAAATCAAGAAAAGATGCTTGGGTAGAAAATTCTGAAGTTTCGTACTGATAATGGTACCAAATTCACAAACAGTCTAGTTGAAAAATATCTCGAGAAACATGGGATAAGGCATCAAGTTTCATCGGTAAGAACTCCCCAACAGAATGGAGTGGTTGAAAGGAGAAATCATATCATCAACAATATGGACAGAACGATGCTTATTGATAAAGACCTACCAGATAAATTTTGGAAGGAAGCAGTTTTGACATCGGTCAATGTTTCGAACAGGTCTTTCTTGTGTCCAAAGAAAAGGAAGACTATGTATGAACTGTGGTACGGAAAGAAGCCAACGTTGAAATACTTTTGAATATTTGGAAGTAAGTGTTTTATTCTCAACAAATAAAATCACAGGAAGTTTGAGGCATGAGGAGATGAGGGGATATTCCTTGGATACTCCGGGAATAGCAAAGCGTATAAATGTTTCAACAAAAGGCTGGGAAAAAACATTGAGAGCAATGATGTCACTATAGTCGAAAATGAACAGAATACTCAACGATCCAGTGAACAGTTCCTGGATGAATGTGATGATGAGGTAAGCAACCCAGGGGGGCAGAAGTGGCAGAAGCTGACTCAGAAGAAGATACTGATGATGAAGAAGAAAGTGTCAAGTTTGTGTCTACGAGGAAGCCAAAGAGTCGAGCTGAAATGGATAGGCAGAATATCATTGGAGATCAAACAGCTCCAGTTCAGACTCGAAGAATGAAATCATCACAGAAAACATCATTTTTGTCTCAAGTGGAGCCGAAATGTTTTTCCGATGTAGTTGAAGATGAAAACTGGGTTCAGGCTATGAACGAAGATCTTGATCAGATTGAGAAGAATCAGACATGGGAGATTGTTTCGAGGCCAGCAGACAAGAATTTCATCAGGACTAAATGGGTCTATCGCAAAAAGACGAATGAAGATGGCATAGTGATTCGGAACAAATCATGACTAGTGTGCAAGGGGTACTCCCAAATCAAGGGAATAGATTTAGATGAGACATTTGCACCGGTTACAAGGCTGGAGACAATCAGATTATTTTTGGTCATAGCAGTGCAACGAAAGTTCAAAGTGATCAAGATGGATGTCAAATCCGCATTCCTGAATGGGGTTCTGAAGAGGAGGTGTACATTGAGCAGTCAGATGGTTTTCTCATTACTAAGGATGAGAACAAAGTTTGTAGGCTGAAGAAGGCATTGTATGGGCTGAAACAAGCACCAAGAGAATGGTACTCAAGGATTGATCAGTACTTGAAGAAGCTTGGTTTTCATCATGGAGGAGTTGATAACAATCTCTGTTTCAGTAATGATAGTAATCAAATGATGATGGTGTTGTTTTATGTCGATGACATAATATTTGGCGGATCAGATGAAGCTCAGTGCAGACAGTTTTCTGAATTCATGAAAAATGAGTTTGAAATGTCAATGATTGGAGAGATAACGTTTTTCCTTGGTCTACAGGTGACACAAGGAAGGAATGGAACATTCATTTCTCAATCTAAATATGCCAAGGAGGTTTGGAGAAGGTTTGGAATGGAGAAGTCCAAGTAGATGAAGACTCCGGTTGCTACCTGGATGAAATTATCAAAAGATGAGGATGGAAAAGCAGTTAATATCACAGAATACAGGCAAATTATTGGAATTCTATTATACTTAACTGCAACTAGGCCTGATATTGTTTTCGCCACATGCCAACTAGCGAGATATCAGAGTAATCCTAAGGAAAGCCACATGCTCTGTAACACCCCAGGTAAATAAATAATATGACATTTTCATATTTATCCATATTTGTGAATAAAATATTAATATTACTTTAATGGGGATGCTATGCTTGATGGCGTACCCAACACACAACAACGAGTTTCTTGGGAATCTTACGTTGCACTCTAATAATAAAATAATATTATTTTAAATGGTAGTTAACATGTAGCCGTTGTATTGGAGGGAATGGATAGAAATAACTAAAATATGATTATATATGTTTTTAAATGTTTTTACATTTATCCAATAAAAGAAAAAGGCATAAAATACGGAAAGAATTCAATTTTAGGCGTATATACCCTAGTTTTCACTAAAGGTTCACTTATCGCCTTTTGATGAAGAACCGTCATTAAATATAGTTTTTTTCACTCTTATACATCCTTTTAGACCAAATAAAACTTTTCTTAAGAATTGGGACATCAAAATTTACTTTGTGTAAATTTTTGGTATCTTTCTGGTAAAGTTCATTTTTTAATGAATAGTGTAAAATGTTGTATTTTAATTCAAAACCTCTTTTTAATCTAATTTATTTATATGATTAGATTATCTTTTTAATTGGTTTTAAAGTGAAATTATTATATATTTTTACCATTAAATCCAATAGTGGTCGTTGTAATTAATTTCACTTTATAATCAGACTTAAACTAGTGTCAATCTTTTGATACTTATTATTTCATAAAAACACGCTATTTGCTCTGACAGCGGGAATTAATTATTAAATTAATTAATGCGACTTATATGATTTGAATTTTGTAAAATAGACTTCATTTTTGAATTCGGAATATCAAATATATCTTAGGGTGAATTTTTGGGATTTTTCTAAAAAACTTCAATTTTTGATGAATAGTGAAACCACTAAGTGGTACTTATAAAAACTGATTTTTCCGTTTAAATGAAATTTTTCCATCTTTGTGTTTTGAATTTCAAAAATCCAACATACATGGTTGTAATTAAGAAGTAAAATGTGGTTCAATGGGATAAAAATAATTTTTTTGTGAATAGTAACTTATTAAGTTTTTAATCGCGATTAGAGGTAATTAGTGTAGTTTAAGGTAAAAATATGTTTTAATAATATGAAATGAACTTGACACATGTCCTAACCTCATTGGATGTTTCATGGCCGACCAAGACAATCCATGGGTCAACTTGGGGACCCCATGAAGCCACTTTGGTTGGAAAATGACATTACTATCTTTTTATTTAAAGTTAAAGTAAAAAATGAGACAAACATGAAATGTTTTACGAAAACAATTTTTACATGGGGTTATACAAATCCGATTTTTGACTATAAATATTCATTGGAAAGACGAAACTATTTCCTACATCATAGTAGTTTTTTTTATAATTTTTACACATTAAATAAATTAAATTATTTATGACATCATGATGATGCAGCGATGACCTCATTATTTAACGATTTAAATAAAATGGAATGATAATGTAATATCTAAGACCTAAACACGTCCAAAACCGATTGGATGAGTGGATTTCAAACCCTTATCACCTTATCCTAGAAACACATCAATGTGGGACCTCTTAAATCCTAATACCATTTTAAAATAAAGTGACTTTTCTTTACCTTCCAAGAGTGTCCCTCCTCTCCTCTTATAAAAGGCCCCCAACTCTACCTCCTTACCCACACTCCCAAAGCCTTTGGCTCTGCCAAACTCTGCCCATTTTGTCTCTCCACTTCCCTCTCTTACTCCGTGAAGCCTAACTTTGGGAATAAGTCTTCCCAAGGAAGCCTTTGAGCTCAAACCAAAGAGAGTTACCCGATTTTAAGGTAATGTCTTCACTTGAGTCCTTTTGTTTTATTTTGTTTCTCCAACCCCCTAAACTCTTTTTATTCATTTCTTTTGTAAGAAATCCAGTATAATAAATATAATAGGATATTTTTATAAGAAGGATTCTAGCTACACTTTCACACACCTACATCTAATGGTTAAAAAACATACTATTTCCGCGGATGGCGAATTTTGGCCTCCCGAAACGATGATTGTTCAACATTATTTTAACTCCTTCAACGGTGGCCATTAAAATGACACTATATTTATATATGATATATAAAATGTTTATGTTTTTCTTAAGCTTATGTATTTTTTATTTTGGTCATACCTTTATGGTTTCCATTATAGGTAAACGCGATATCTTCATTTAAGGAAGTGCGGACTACCGCCCCCTAAAAGTGATGTGATTCGTTAATGCCATATGTGGGACGTATAAAGGATGGATTTAAAGTTATTATATATGATGTTATACTGGAATTATAATATACCTTTATATCATTATTATTCCATTCCATAAAAATATGAAATAGAAATTAAAGTAGCGTTCATGCGTACGTACGGCTTACCGTCTCCATTAAACGGTGCATTTCATTTCTTATCCTCAAATGTAATGTACTATTATAATTACATGTACATAATGGATATATATGATGAATGATACATATAAATGATGAATATAATTCTGGAATTAAAATATAAATACCTCTCATTTAGTTTTAATTCCATTAATATGACATAGAAATGAAAGTAGCGTTCATGCGTACGTACGGCTTACCGTCTCCATGAACGGTGCATTTCATTTCTTACCCCTAAATGATTATGTAATATTATAAATACATGTATATTTTGGATATATATGATATATATGATATCCAATTCATGAATATAATTCTGGATATAATGAACATTTGACCACACGAACAACATGTAATTGTAAGAAGTCCACTTTCGACTTTGGAACCAAATATCGACAAAACAAACATTATTAACGTAAATGATTACATAATGTTTATAACATGAAAATAAGTGATCTAAAAGGAATAATGAACTAGAAAAAGGTTCTTCATAAAGTGGAAATTAACTCAAGTTTATTATTCAGGACGTTAAAGAACAATAGAGTCAAGTCGGACCCGACGTAAGGGATCCTACTCCTCTCTTTCTTTCTAAGTACACTCTTTTATGTAATTCCTTCTAAGATAATATTTCTTGTGATTGGGATGTTATTTTATATTACTCTTACTGTAATTTTTATTTTCATATGATGAGAGACCCTATTCTCTCTCATCAATCCATTTTGGAAGTTTTGAGTGGCGCCGTTAGGCTGCCGAATTTTCGTAAGAGATCCAACCTCTCTCTTTCTCTTTAAGTACTCTCCTTTATGTCACTTCTTTTAAGATCCTCTTTTTTATAATGGGGGATGCTATTTTATATTCCTATTTCTGTAAATTTTATTGTAATATGATGAGTTACCCTATTTGATCTCATCAATCCATTTTTGGATGTTTTAAGTGGCGCCGTTAGGCTGCCGAGTTTTCGTAAGGGATTTTTTCATCTCACTTTTATTCCTGTGAGATTTATGCTACATTTTCCACAACTTCCTTTGAGTGGTGTATGTACTGACCATTATTTTACTCATTGTGTAATATTCTTTCATTTATGAATATTTACATCAATGTTGTATTGTCTTTCTTTTACATGGCGTATGTTTTGAAAGATACCCATGTCGGTAAGGGATCCTTTCACCCTCCTCTTTTTAAAAGACTTCTTCTATTGGGTATTTTAATTTACATATTGTTATGTTGGTATATGTTCTCATATATCCTTATTGATGTAAATTTTATGTCCAAGTGATGAGGTACCCTTTTTTTGATGTGACGCCGCTAGGCTGTCAAGGTAACATCTTAACCCAATTTCGATTTCTTTGGGTTAAACATATATTTATTGAATATGACATCCTTTGAATATGTGTGAATGACCTTTGATTATTTTACACTTAATATCCACTTATATTTGGTGTATTAATTTGTCACACATAATTATGTAATTGATTTATCCTTAAACCAAGGATACCGTCTTTGTATGGGAATTTGTCTCAATCTCCTTTCATTGAGGCAGATTTTGTTTTATACACAACCTTCTTTTTATACGATGTATAAACCCCTTTAACTTTTATGTTTATTCAAAAGGAATATTTTTTATACGAAGCATTTACTAAACGACAAAAGGGAATGTTTTTGTGGTACGTATGCGGCGACAACGACTTCTTCACAGTCATGACCAATATTTGAGTTTCTGCTTCCTCTACAAGCCATACCTTTTTAAAGAAAAATAAATACCATGTTTTAATTTTATTTTATTTTGGTATTGAAAATGGTTTTCACAATATTTTTATATCACTGTGTGGTATTGATATCTTGTGATTGAAAGGAGGAAAGGTTATGTTTCCTTTATGCATGTTTTATGTGATACGATTATGTTGAGGTTCTTGGGAATCATTATAATGACGGGTGGTTCCGTGATAGACTAAGGGTGGGTGAGCCCGATATAGCTCTTCAATGCATTGGGTAACGTGAAGGAGTGAAACGTTATGGTTTCTCCGAAGAGATTTAGGGAATATACTGTGATAGGTATTCCAAACGTAACCTAGAGGGTTACTCCCTACGTAAGAATGCTATGAATGCCTCAAGATACCTTTATGTCTTATGATTTCTATGACTTATTCATGGTTTGATGAGATATGTTAAAGTGCCTATGTTTTATGCGTAAAGTATGATTTCATTCTTATGTATATATGAACTCATGTTTCCTTTCCATATTTTTATATCCCTTACTGAGCTTTTTATGCTCATCCTACATTTTTGAAATGTTTTTCACAAGTCAAGGGAAAGGTACATGATGTGATGATAGTGTCAAGGATGTGTCAAGAAAGAATCCGTGTTTTATTTTAAATATGTTTCCGTTGATGGGAAGAATGAATATTGTCTTTTATGTAACCACTTTGTTTAAATGTGGAATGTAATGCAAGTTTCAAGATCTAATTCTCTAAAACTCTAAACCTAAAAATATCCTCAATGTGTAATCTTGTAATAACTCAAGATTATGTAAGGTTTAAGGCTGGGGCGTTATAGTTGGTTTCAATGGTCGGTTTAGATAACTTTAGAGGTTAGGGTATTCTTTAAGCATAAGTGACATTACCATAATGGTTGGGATTTCAGAAAGAGTCCTAGTTTTAGATAAATTGAATGAGTAAGTATATCTTAGTGTTTACCTTCCTCATTAGTACATGATGGTTTTGTTGATATAATCACACTGACATTTATTTTTTTAGTGAATGGATGGATCTAGCAGGCACCAAAGAGACAACATGTTTGAAGGAAACTGTGGTGGTTCTCTGATTAAGATACTAGATAAAATGGAGGATTCAATGAGGAAACTCGTGGTTGTTCTAAACCAAATATCAAGGAGTCATGATCAACCACTTGAACCTTGGTATGTTCTGTAATGAATCATGTATGAGATGACCAATCGATGTGGAAGTTCAGGTAACAAATATAAAGGTAACCATTAGAGTTTATATGATCCTTACTTTTGAGGTAATTATGGTTTATTATATGATATACTGGTAAATGAATGGCATGAGATAACATTGAGGTTAAAATATTTTATGATCATTTTTGATGATTTTATCTCTTTTTGGGGAATGATTTAAGAATTATATAGTTTTGGAAAAAGGACAACAAGCAGACCGTGTGACAACCCGTCGCGTCGGACAAAGCTGTGGGAATTGAACCCACAACCAAAGTGCGACTGGTATTTATCACCTACCACTGGACTACATGAAGTCCCTGGTTAGTTTGACCGATTCTTTTTAGTTATATGATTTTATGAATTAAGAGTAAGTTGATTTTGGGTTATTTTTGGAAATGATTAACCAATCATGGAGGATATTTGATTAGGTTAATTACTTTTCAATACGAGACTTTAGGAGCAACTGATGTTGTTTGGAGATAAATGTTACGATTTAACTTGGAAGACTATGTAACTAAATCCTTCAAATATTTGGGTTTCAATCTTATATTGGTTTACTTTGAAGAATTTTATGGAAAAATTGTTTATCGGATGGTCCTCGTTGAACTTTGGGTTTTGTTGGACAAATTTTGGAGATTAAGCATAGATTTTCTTTTTAATGGGTTATCCTTTTCTGGATTATCTGACCTTGTACTAACCTTTTTGGTTTTGGTTTTTGTTAAATCTTAAAGACATGGGATGTATATAGTTCTCTTTAGTGGATTAGGTGATTCTCTAGAAGTTAATTATAGTACTCTTAATGTGAACAAGTCTCCCTAAATACTCATCTTTTGGAAAAAAATATGAGTTTGATTAAGGAATCCAGTAAAAGTTGAAAGTCAACATGATAAGTGATTATGTTTCCTTATGAATAAATTCCTCAATAAAATGTAACTTAAATCAAAAATGTTGTCTATTAACATTTCCTACTAGGTAATCGAATACCGTTTAAACCATCACAAGTTTGTGGTTTTCTTATGGTTAACTTTCTCCTAGACATGTTTACTATCACTCTCCCTCAAGAACATGACCCTTTGCTTTTTCTTCCATGTACATGTTTTTCTACATATGGGTTAACTCGGGTGACCTCTGTACTTATCTTCCTTTTTTTTAAAGTGATTGTTTTACAGACTCTTGTTCCGATGTGGGTCTTTCAAGGATGTTTCCAAGCTCAATTTTAAAAATTTCAAGGATGCAATTCCCAAAAGGGGGGAAGGATGTAACACCCCAGGTAAATAAAGAATATGAAATTTTCATATTTATCCATAGTTGTGAATAAAATATTAATATGACTTTAAAGGGGACGCTATGCTCGATGGCGTACCCAACACACAACAACGAGTTTCTTGGGAATCTTACGTTGCACTCTAATAATAAAATAATATTATTTTAAATGGTAGTTAATATGTAGCCATTGTATTGGCGGGAATGGATAGAAATAACTAAAATATGATTATATATGTTTTTAAATGTTTTTACATTTATCCAACAAATGATAAAGGCAAAAAATACGGAGAGAATTCAATTTTAGGCGTATATGCCCTAGTTTTCACTAAAGGTTCACTTATCACCTTTTGATGAAGAACCATCATTAAATATAGTTTTGTTCACTCTTATAAATCATTTTGGACCAAATAAAACTCTTCTTAAGAATTGGGACATCAAAATTTACTTTGTGTAAATTTTTGGTATCTTTTTGATAAAGTTCATTTTTTAAAGAATAGTGTAAAATGTTGTATTTTAATTCAAAACATCTTTTTAATCTAATTTATTTATATGATTAGATTATATTTTGAATTTGTTTTAAAGTAAAATTATTATATATTTTTACCATTAAATCCAATAGTGGTCGTTGGAATTAATTTCACTTTGAAATCAGACTTAAACTAGTGTCAATCTTTTGATACTTATTGTTTCATAAAAACACGCTATTTGCTCTGACAGCGGGAATTAATTATTAAATTAATTAATGTGACTTATATGTTTTTAATTTTGTAAAATAGACTTCATTTTTGAATTCGGAATATCAAATATATCTTAGGGTGAAATTTTGGGATTTTTCTAAAAAACTTCAATTTTTGATTAATAGTGAAACCACTAAGTGGTACTTATAAAAACTGATTTTTCCGTTTAAATGAAAATTTTCCATATTTGTGTTTTGAATTTCAAAAATCCAACATACATGGTTGTCATAAAGAATTAAAATGTGGTTCAATGGGATAAATATTTTTTGGTGAATAGTAACTTATTAAGTTTTTAATCGCGATTAGAGGTAATTAGTGTAGTTTAAGGTAAAAATATGTTTTAATAATATGAAATGAACTTGACACATGTCCTAACCTCATTGGATGTTTCATGGCCGACCAAGACAATCCATGGGTCAACTTGGGGACCCCATGAAGCCACTTTGGTTGGAAAATGACATTACTATCTTTTTATTTAAAGTTAAAGTAAAAAATGAGACAAACATGAAATGTTTTACTAAAACAATTTTTACATGGGGTTATACAAATCCGATTTTTGACTATAAATATTAATTGGAAATCTAAAAATATTTCCTACATCATAGTATTTTTTTTATAATTTTTAGACATTAAATAAATTAAATTATTTATGACATCATGAGGATGCAGTGATGACCTCATTATTTAACGATTTAAATAAAATGGAAAGATAATGTAATATCTAAGACCTACACATGTCCAAAACCTATTGGATGAGTGGATTTCGAACCCTTATCACCTTATACTTGAAAAACATCAATGTGGGACCTCTTAAATCTGAATACCATTTTAAAATAAAGTGACTTTTCTTTACCTTCCAAGAGTTCCCCTCCTCTCCTCTTATAAAGGGCCCCCACCTCTACCTCCATACCCACAATCCTGAAGCCTGTGTCTAGGCCAAACTCTGCCAATTTTTTCTCTCCACTTCCCTCTCTTACTCTTTAAATCCTCACTTTGGGCAGAAGTCTTCCCAAGGAAGCCTTTGAGCTCAAACCAAAGGGAGTTACCCGATTTTAAGGTAGTGTCTTCACTTGAGTCCTTTTGTTTTATTTTCCTTATCCAACCCCCTAAACTCCTTTTATTCATTTCTTTTGTAACAAATAATGTATCATAAATATAATAGGATGTTTTTATAAGAAGTATTAGAGCTACAATTTCACACACCTACATCTAATGGTTAAAGAACATACTGTTTCTGTGGATGGCGAATTTCGGCCTCCCGAAACGATGATTGTTCAACATTCTTTTAACACCTTCAAATGTGGCCATTAAAATGACACTATATTTATATATGATATATAAAATGTTTATTTTTTCCTTAATCTTCTGTATTTTAAATTTTGGGAATACCTTTATGGTTTCCATTATAGGTAAACGCGATGTCTTCATTTAAGGAAGTGCGGACTACCGCCCCCTCAAAGTGATGTGATTCATTAATGCCATATGTGGGATGTATAAAGGATGGATTTAAAGTTTTTATATATGATGTTATAATGGAATTATAATATACCTCTATATCATTATTATTCCATTCCATAAAAATATGAATTAGAAATTAAAGTAGCGTTCATGTGTACGTACAGCTTACTGTCTCCATAAACGGTGAATTTCATTTCTTATCCTCAAATGTAATGTACTATTATAAGTAGATGTATATAATGGATATATATGATGAATGATACATATAAATGATGAATATAATTCTGGAATTAAAATATACATACCTCTCATTTAGTTTTAATTCCATTAATATGACATAGAAATGAAAGTAGCGTTCATGCGTACGTACGGCTTACCGTCTCCATGAACGGTGCATTTCATTTCATACCTCTAAATGATTATGTAATATTATAAATACATTTATATTTTGGATATATATGATATATATGATATCCAATTCATGAATATAATTCTGGATATAATGAACATTTGACCACACGAACAACATGTAATTGTAAGTAGTCCACTTTCGACTGAAGAACCAAATATCGACAAAACAAACATTATTAACGTAGATGATTACATAATGTTTATAACATGGAAATAAGTGATCTAAAAGGAATAATGAACTAGAAAAAGGTTCTTCATAAAGTGGAAATTAACTCAAGTTTATTATTCAGGACGTTAAAGAACGATGGAGTCAAGTCAGACCCGAGGTAAGGGATCATACTCCTCTCTTTCTTTCTAAGTACACTCTTTTATATCATTCCTTATAAGCTCATATTTCTAGTGATTGGGATGTTATTTTGTATTAATCTTACTTTAATTTATATGTTCATATGATGAGAGACCCTATTATCTCTCATTAATCCATTTTGAAAGTTTTGAGTGGCGCCATTAGGCTGCCGAATTTTCGTAAGAGATCCAACATCTCTCTTTCTCTTTAAGTACTCTCATTTATGTCACTTATTTTATGCTCCTCTTTTTTAGGATGGGGGATGTTCTTTTATATTCCTCTTTCTGTACATTTTATTGTAATATGATGAGTTACCCTATTTGATCTCATCAATCCATTTTAGGATGTTTTAAGTGGCACCATTAGGCTGCCGAGTTTTCGTAAGGGATTTTTCATCTCACTTTTATTCCTGTGAGATTTATGCTACATTTTCCACAATTTACTTTGAGTGGTGTATGTACTAACCATTATTTTACTCATTGTGTAATATTCATTCATTTTTGAATATTTACATCAATGTTGTATTGTCCTTCTTTCACGGGGCGAATGTTTCGAAAGATACCCATGTCGGTAAGGGAACCTTTCACCCTCCTCTTTTTAAAAGACTTCATTTGTTGGGTCTTTTAATTTACATATTGTTATGTTGGGATATGTTCTCATATATCCTTATTGATGTAAATTTTATGTCCATGTGATGAGGTACCCTTTTTTGATGTGACGCCGTTAGGCTGTCAAGGGAACTTCTTAACCCAATTACGATTTCTTTGGGTTCAACATATAGTTATTGAATATGTCATCCTTTGAATATGTGTGAATGATCTTTGATTATTTTACAGTTAATATCCACTTATATTTTGTGTATTCATTTGTCACACATAATTATGTAATTGATTTATCCTTAAACCAAGGATACCGTCTTTGTATGGGACTTCATCTCAATCTCCCTTCATCGAGGCATATTTTGTTTTATACAAAACCTTCTTTTTATACGATGTATAAACCCCTTTGAATTTTACGTTTATTCAAAAGGAATATTTTTTATACGAAGCATTTACTAATTGACAAAAGGGAATGTTTTTGTGGTACGTATAAGGCGACAATGACTTCTCCACCGCCGTGACCATTATTTGAGTTTTGGCTTCCTCTACAAGACATACATTTTTTAAAGAAAAATAAATACCATGTTCTACTTTTCATTTATTTTGGTATTGAAAACGGCTTTCATAATATTTTTATATCAATGTGTGGTATTGATATCTTGTGATTGAAAGGTGGAAAGGTTATGTTTACTTTATGCATGTTTTATGTGATATGATTACGTTGAGATTCTTGGGCATTATTATGAAGACGAGTGGTTCTGTGATAGACTAAGGGCGGGTGAGCCCGATATAGCTCTCCAATGCATTGGGTAATGCAAAGGAGTGAAACGTTGTGGTTTCTCCGAAAGGATTTATAGAATATAATGTGATGGGTATTCCAAACGTAACCAAGAGGGTTACTCCCTACGTAAGAATGCTATGAATGTCTCAAGTTACCTTTATGTCTTATGATTTCTATGACTTATTCATGGTTTGATGTGGTATGTTAAAGTGCATATGTTTTATGGGTAAAGTATGATTTCATTCTTATGTATATATGAACTCATTTTTCCATTCCATATTTTTATAACCCTTACTGAGCTTTTTATGCTCATCCCAAGTTTTTGAAATGTTTTTCACAGGTCAAGGGAAAGGTACATGATGTGATGATAGTGTCAAGTATGTGTCAAGAAAGAATCCGTGTTTTATTCTATATATGTTTCCATTGATGGGAAGAATGATTATTGTCTTTTATGTAACCACTTTGTTTAAATGTGGAATGTAATGCAAGTTTCATGATCTAATTCTCTAAAACTCTAAACCTAAAAAGATCCTCAATGTGTAATCTTGTAATAACTAAAGATTAAGTAAGGTTTAAGGCTGGGGCCTTATATGCTCGCAGTGAAAAGAATACTTTGGTATATCCAGGGCACAGTGGATTTCGGCTTGACATATACTGATAAATCTCAGACAGAGTTATTGGGCTATACTGATGCCGACTGGGCTGGTTCAGCGGATGATAGGAAATCAACGTCAGGTGGTACTTTCTATCTTGGCGGATTGTGTATTTCATGGCTAAGCAAGTAGCAATATTGCATTTCATTGAGCACCGCAGAAGATGAGTATATTGCGGCCACTCAAGCATGCACACAATTATTATGGATGAAGCAACATATTGAAGATATTGGAGTTGAAGTGAAGTCTCTGATCAGAATCCAGTGCGACAACTCAAGTGGTATAAATCTCAGAAAAAATCTTGTCCATCATTCAAGGACAAAGCACATCTAGATTAAGTATCATTTAATCATGGAGAAGGTTGAGTAGGGAATCGTGAAGTTGGAATATGTGCCTACAGAGCTACAAGTTGCATACATTCTGACAAAGTCCATACCCAAGGAAGCTTTTGAGAGGCATCGACTGGCTCTGGGAGTTCAGTCGATTCCCCGCACTTGAAATAGTGTGGATGTGGGACCCCCCGTCTCCCTGAGGTATGATTTTTTTTCCCTAATGTGTTGATATGTGTTCTCTACTATGTTACAGACTATAAAGGAGTGACCTTTGGGTTCGTTGATAAAGGGGGAGAAAATAGTGATTGTTCAAGGGGGAGACATTGTGGAGATTTGATAAATCATGAATGATATGGGGAGAAGCTGATAGGTGGAGCAGCCAGATAGGGGGAGAGCAATGAAAAAGGGGGTGATTTTTAAATCTGATGATGCTAGAAGTGATCGATCAAAGAATAGATATCACGACAGTTGAGGATTGTGATACAAGCGGAACAGTGGTGTTGGAATGGTGAGTGAAGGTTTCTAGCTATCATCAATTGGGATAAGTGTGGTTCCACAAATGGTATCAATTTATGTATTGGTATCAGGTTGGAATCGACAATTGGGGCCTGCCATGAAGTGATTCATTGATGAAGTTTTCATACTACTCTTGTTTCTCACGCCGAGCATTTCTCATGTGGGCTTAGAGTACGTGTTAAGTGATTCCTTGAATGCTATCATAATCGCAAGAGGTGAAAGGTGGTAGCGGCTGGAAGAAGACTCAGTGAGGTATCAAAGTGCAGAAAATCTTTCTAATAAATGTTTTGAAGAGTTGTCAACAAACCCAAAGGGGTAGATTGTTGGGCCAAAATCCCTCAAGGTAACATTGTAGTATTTTTGGGTTTATTGTGTTTGTTGACAATGCAGGTTTTCATGTATATTTGTCGAGTACCCAAGAAGTTGTTTACAATCCTTGTTGACAAAGAACGATGACAAAGAAAAGGACGATCTGGAGGTGGTACAAAAGAGCAGTACAAGGTGGCACCGTTTCCCAGTGTTTGCCAAATTTTTGGGGTCCAAAATTTGGAATTTGGTGAGCATCGCGAAAATAGGATTTCCATGAAGAGAATAATTTTTATATGGCAAAGGAATGGGTTTCGCGAAAATGGGATGTATGGTTTGGATTTCGTGAAGGCCATAAAAATGGAGGCGGTGATGCTTCGCGATTATGTCAAGTTTTGCGAACGACAGAGGCTGAAGCGCATCGCGGCAGTGAAGGGCTTTGCGAGGGAGCTTCGCGGAGAAGGCGCAAAGGAATGTTGACGGTGATGCTTCGCGATTACGTCAAGCTCCGCGAATGGAAAATTTCCGTGGTGCTTCGCGATTTGGACAGAATTCCGACGGAAACATTGGAGCTACGCGATTTGAGATGACGTGGTGTTGACTTCGCATGGAAGGGACGAGGGTTGGTGGAATCGCCTATAAATAGAGGCTGACCCCCTTGAGAGAAGTAGAGAGATTTTTCAGAGAAATTTTTTTTCTCTTGATTTGCGAAGGTGGTTCGTGGAGATAGTGTGCTTCGCGAAGGAGGTGCTTCGCGGTGGCTATTTTAGCTCCGCGAAACTTGCGAGCTCCGCGTTGGCTTAGTCAGATTCGTGAGGGACGTTGCTTTGCGATGGCTTGAGCATCGCGAGAGTGCGTCGTAAAAGTGCTTCGCGAAAAGGATGGAGCTTCACAAAGGCTTGTTTGTGCTTCACGAAATTGGGATCCTCGTGAAGTAGGGTGCTTTGCGAAGGTACTTTCCAAATGTTATTTCCCAGTGGTCAGGGGCAAAAAGTTATTCATCAGTGAATGAAAGTTTGACTTCAACAGAGCATCTATCAGTAATTGAAGATGCATTATTTCATGCAAATGAAGAGACCTACAGGTCTATAAACTGTGAGTGGATCCCTTCTAAGTGGAGTGAGCATAAGAAGAGGAAAAAGGTGATCCTCTCCACTGACAGTGATCCAGAGAGGGAGAAACAGGGAGTGAACCTTGGGAAAGTAGTGAGAAGACCCTAAACATTGTAAGGGCAGTGAGCCTGGGCATAGAAGTAATCTAGCCTGAACCATTGTATCCACAGCTAGTGAAGTATAGTGGAATTTGGTACGACCAGAAACCTGTCGGAGTATGCTCCTTGGACGTAGCCCTTAGCGGTGAACCAATTAAAATTGTTGTGTCATGTGCTTGCTTTACATTCTGTTTATATTGTGCAACAGGAAAAGAGAGAAGAGTGTTTTGCTCAACAGCGAAACAAGATTAGAACGGGCTTTAATTTTAAATTATTTAAACCCTGATTCACCCCCCCTCTTAGGGTATTCAGCCTTGTGGACCTAAGAAATTCTATAATTCTTATTACATTAAATTGAATCAATAAAAGAAGAGGGATGCTAAATACACCAGGAAATGGAATAAGGGAATGAATAGAAAATTAGACTTTCTACCCAGAAATTAATTTGGGGAGAAACACCCTAGTACTTGCCTAAAGGGGTTGTGATTTTGTTACAAGTGTGGAGAAAAAGCCACCAAGCTCCTGAATATAAGTTGGAGAAAGAAGATGTCAATTTTAAATGCTATAATTTTAATGAAATGAGATATTATGAAAATTATTATTCTAATGATCAAGGAAACATACCTTATAAAAGGATAAGGGAGAAAGTTAAAGCTTTTATGATCACAACTAATGAGTTTGAAACTCCTAATTAAGCTATGGAAGGTTTTATAATCATCTACTCAAATTTAGGAAAAGATTTATTTGATTATAGACCCTCACATTCCATCATATATTCTACATTTCATTTAAAAAATACATATTTCCATTTCACTTTAACAGGGGATTTGTCAGTAAAAACCACTAAGGGAAGTCTCACTACAACAAAGATATGGCAGGATGTTCCCATTATTGCGTATAAAAGTTCATTATATAAGATCTTTTTTATCATACAAATGGTAGAAATTGATATAATCCACTATATAAATTGGATATAAAACTATAATGAAAAACAAATATTGCAAGGAGACGGAACTTATGATTTGTGAGGATATTTTAGAGTCCATTATCTTTATGGAAGAAACTTCATCACCTAATTCCTATCACAACCCACACTAGTAGCTTTACAAAATGATATTATTAGAGAGGAAGAGGAAATAACATCTAGTGATGAATAAATAAATATTCAAATTGAGGATGTACCTATTCTAAAGGAATATATTGTTGTTTTTTGTGAAGATTTACCTGGACACCCCCTAGAGCATAAAGTTTAGTTTTCAATTTATTTAATCATTGATGAAAGACCAATATCAAAGACTCCTTATAGAATGTCCACTGTGGAATTAGTAATGCTAGAGAATAAACTAGAGGAGTTGAGTAATAAGGGATTTAGTTGCACTAGTGTTTCTCCATGGGGAGCCCCAGTTCTTCAAAAAACTAATGATGGATCAATGAGTTTATTAATTTAATATAGATAAATTAATTATATTATAATAAAGAACAAGTATCACATACCTCACATTGATGATTTGTTTGATCAAATTCATGGAGATCAATTTTTTTTTACAAAAATGACCTTTGTTTTGGATATCATCAATTGTGTATAAAAAAGAAGTTATTCCAAAGACAATATTTTGAATGAGTTATGGTCATTACAAATTTATTGAAATGCCCTTGGGATTGACTAATGAAGCCTACATTTTCATGGATCTAATGAACAGAGTATTCAAGGAATATCTTGATGATTGTTTCATAATATTTATTGATGATATATTTGTATACTCTAAAAGTTATAAATACCCTAAGATCCACTTGCAGATTATTCTAAATACTCTTAGACGAAATGGACTATACATGATATTTAGAATGTGTGAATTATGGCTTCATGAAATTTATTTTCATGGAAATATTGTCTCCAAATATAGAATCTATATTGATCCTGGAAAAATAAAAGCAATCCATGAATATCCAACACTGACAAGTATAACCGAGGTATGTAGTTTTATTGGTTTGGAAGGTTAAGATCGTCATTTCTTCCATAAGTTTTCCTGATTAGAAAACCCATTAAAAAATCTCCCACGTAAAGGGGTTAAATTAGTTTGGATGAAATATTTTGAATAATCTTTTGAATAATTGAAGATAATATTACTAAATACTTTTATCCTGACTCTACCATCTGGGAATGTTGGGCCTGTTATTTATAGTGATGCATTATTTAAAAGAATCGATTTTGTATTTATGCAGAATGGTAGGATTATTTCTTATAGATCAAGATAATTTGGAATTCATGAGCAAAAATATCCCAACTCATTAGAATTATTTTTCTAAGAAAATATTTTCCCTAAAGATATGGAGACAGTATCTCCATGGTGAATGATGTGAGATATATATTGATCACAAGAATTTGAACTATATTTTATCATATAAAGAACACAACATGAGAAAAATGAGATGGCTTGAGCTACTCATGTTTTATGATTTCACAATACACTACCACTAAGGGAAGAAAAATAAGGTGGAAGATGCTTTGAGTAGAAGAGAACATAGAGTTTTAAGGAATATAAGAGTTGAAATGGATCATATGTTTGTGGATCTAGAAAATATAGATATGGGAATTATAATGGAAGGTGAAACACCACTACTTTTTCAAATGGATGAAAAACCATATTTACTATAAAGGATAAAAAGTTCTCAGTTTGATGATGAGTATTTTTAGAAGAAAATTAAAGCTGTGAACAATGGGATACTGATTGAAATTGTATTTGAAGATGGTACTTTGAAATGTTGAAAGAGGATTTGTGTCCTTAAGATACCTGAGATTAAAAGTGAACTATTGGATGATTCTCATGGAACCAATTTCTCTATACACCCTGGTAGCACTAAGATATATACAGTTGTTAAGGAACATTTTCTGTGGGGCAACATGAAGAGAGATATTACTGATTATTGGCTCGGATGTTTGGTTATTCAATAAGTGAAGGCTAGAAGAAAAATTCCTAGAGGTGTCATGAAAGGTATTCCTATACCTCTATGGTAATGGGATGATATTACAATGGACTTTATCATGGCGATACCAATGACTCCGAAAAGAAATGATGTGATATGGGTTATTGCTGATCATATTACCAAGTCTAAAAATTTTATTTCTATAAGATATGATTTACAACTTTAATGATTAAAAATACTATATATTAATGAATTTGTAAGTCTTCATGATGTACCCCTATCTATTATTTCAGTTCATGATCCCTGGTTTACATCACAATTCAAGAAAAGTATTTAAAAGGCCCTTGATACCATGATTTGTTTGAGTACTACCTACCACCCTCAAACCGATAGATAATAAGAAAGGACTATTCAAACCTTAGAAGACATTTTGAGAACTTTCTCTCTTGACATTCAAGGTATGTGAGGTTAGTATTTACCTTTCTTAGAATAGTCATATAACAATAACTTCTATTTATGTATACATATGACACCATATAAAGCATTATATGGAAAGGTATATCATATATGAACTTATTGGGATGATGTTGGTGAAAGAAAACTCGTAGGACCAAAAATTATGGGAGAAATTATAGAAATGGTAAAAACTATTCAGACCCATATAAAAAACAGCTCAAAGTAAGAAAAAGAGCTATGTTGATAAATGAAGGAAGGATTCAGAATTTCATGTGGTATAACATGTTTTCTTAAAGGTATCTCTAGGGAAGCGTGTAATAAAATTTCCTAATAAGATTAAATTATTTCCCAAGCACATCAGACCTTTTGAAAATTTGGAACTAATTGCCGCTGTAGCTTACTATTTGGAAAAACCGCTAAGTATCTCCAAAGTTCATGATGTGTTCCACATATCAATATTAAAGAAATACATTCCAGACCAAACACATGTACTCACCTATGAATAAATACATATGGAACTTGATATCTCTTTCTATAAAGAGACTATCATGATTCATGATACCAGATAACAAGTGCTAAGAAATCGAACAACTAGTCTAGTAATGGTTGTTTGAAGAAACTATAAAATGAAAGAGGCGACATGGAAACCAAAAGAACGTATGATGAAGAACCAGTTGAATATTTTTATGAAGTGAAAATCTAAAAATTTTTAGGATAAAATTATTTTATGGAGGGAATAATTTAATCCCCAATCATCTATGGTATGCTTTCTTTTAAATAATTCAATAGCTTTCACAATACGCAACATTGAGTTTGAGTGCACTATGACCTTTCAAAATAGAAATTTAAAAAGATTTTATGAATAGTATAAACCAAATTATGAAATTTTTGTAGATTATTTTTCAAAATATACTTTATTTTTGAATTTGGAATATCAAAATTACATTAGGGTAATTTTTGTTTAATTTTCTGAAATGATTCAATTTTTGATGAATATTGAAAAATACTGTATTATTATTAAAACCCGGCTATTTATTTTAAAAAATTATTTTATTGTAATTTTATTTTAAAGTAAAAATAGATAAATAATAAATATATTAATCCAATATAGTTCATTGGAATCATTTTATAATATAATTAGATATAAAAATTTATTAAATTTTTAAACGTCTCTTTTACCTTCCTTCCAGCCACATCTACGAGATTTTCATCAAATATAATTTTACCAATTATGTAAATTGAATTTTGAAAAATGAACATACTCGGTTTTAATAAATATAAAAAATTTGGTCTAATGAGATCAATATAATTTCTGGTGAATAATAACCTTTGATTTTATTTACCAGAATTAAAATAAAAAAGGGTAATAAAAGATATAATCAATATTATAATATTATAATATTACCCTATGATCATTTACTAATTTCATTGGATATGTGTTTTTAGACAAAATTCAGCCTTATCTATAAATTATGATCCTTTTTAGTCCACTTGGGTCAGATAAGGACATTTATTATATTTTATTTAAAGAAGAGTTTAAAATGCCATATTAAAATTTTATGAACTATATTATTTTTAATATAAGGATATATAAATGATATGGTTGACTATAACTTTTATTTATAAATACCAAATTATTATCTATATAATGATAATTTATTTATAATTTTATTAAATAAATAATTAAATTAAATTGTGACACAATAACGATGCAGTAATTGAATTATTAAAGGATAAATCAATTAAATGTTATTAAAAATATAAAAATGAATATAATTCGACTTAATAAAAAATATATATTAATATTATTGATAAAATATACATGTTAGTGACTTATTAAAAGTGTTTTTTATAAGTTATCATGTTCTTTTTCTTTTTTTATAATTAATATTTTGAAAAGTATCCAAATTCACATAAATGATAATTTAAAATAAATAATATTTTATTAAATGTTATAAAAACCATAAAACTATAAGGTTCTAAAAAATAACTATTATAGTGTTAAATATGTCATAAATGATCCAATTTGGGTTCTTTTTTAATTTTATAGTCAATATATGAACCGTATAGTGTAAAAATACAAGAAGACAAGGTAATAGTTAAACAGTATAACTAATAGTTTAAACCATAAGATCGGGTTAATTTTGTGCCTTAAACATGTATAAAAATCCTTTTATGAGGGTTTGTGACCCATCATCATATTATCCTTGAAATAAATAATTTTTCAACTACTTAAAACTGATAATAAATTTATTATTAATTAATATTTAACGATCTTACAAAAATTCCAATCACCTCTCTTATAAAAGGAAACTAGTAATTCTCATTAATTTACTCCTACGAATCTATTTGGATCAGCCAAACCCTAACCAGTTATTCTCCAAACATTGTTTACTTTATACTAGATTCCAAAATTTGGGATCAAATCCAACCTATTGAGTCATTTTGTGCAAAGAAAAAGGAGACACCAAAAAAAGATGTAATTATTCGATCACCTCTTTCAAAGTTAATTTCTTCTTCTACTGCCTATTTTTATATTGTTTCCACATAACAATAATAAAAATAGTATCATAAATATATTTATACGTTATTAAAATCATGGGATAACCATATTCATCATTTTACCTATCATACGATTAATAATATCACCATGTATGTGTACGTACGACTTACCACCTCCACCCCTCGGTGTAAGATGATATTCACCACAACTTTATTTGGATGGGTATGATGATGATTGTAATGGATAAAAAGAATTAATATAACCTGATAATGATTCTTTATAATTAATATACTATCCAATTATATTACATTTAACCATCTAGGGAAGGAAACTGTTGCTCGTGCCTACGTACAACCTACCATGTCCACAATGTCGTTGGATTCATTCTCCACATTAACCCTTAAAAAATGATTATAAAATTCATATCACTAGTAAAACTAATAATTAACAACTTACTAACATTATAGATATGAATAAAATATATCATATTCATAACAATCATGACTTACATGTCAAAACAATAATGGGAAAATGAAGTAGTTAACAACTGAAAAATGGTAATACTAAAATATTATTACCCAAATGATATAAGAGGATCATATATGATATCTAAAATATGTATATAGTTAGGTTATAATTTAATATCATTTTTTAACCATTATAATAGAGTTTAACTCACCCTCAACTAAATGAAAGTAAAAATTAACGGTTTATTTCACAATCTCTATATTATCTGAGATTTCTTATACATAAGAATATAACATGACATACTTATCATCCATGTACTTGTTTCTTAAAATATAATTCAAAATATTATCGAAAATTCATTAAATTCATTTCCCCATGTTTGAATTTTTACAAAACATTTTGAAATGAATCTTTCTATCATTTTCTAAATAGGGTAATTTATAACCTTGTTGACAAATTATGGAAAGAATGTTCTCTTAAATTATATGGGGCAAGCGGTTATATTATACCATTTTGATGCCTTAACATTTTGATGAATTGCATACAATCTTATATGATTATTTTCAAAATCAATGTTTTCTTTTATAATTTTACATCTTCTAAATGATTTCATTAAACGAAAGAGATTTTTCCCTCAATGTCTTTTAATGAATTTATTAAAATATTTTCATCTATGTAAACCTATATTGTTGATTTTATACTTATTTGATTTTGTATTAAAATTATACAATATTCTATATTTTATTTAAGGGTTTATGATATATTTTATTGTGGATTGGCAAGGTTTATTCCATCATGGGTTATGGTTAAATTATTAAAATTTCTTATACTATGTTTAATATGAATGTTTATATTATGATTCACCCATTTCATTAGAGGAATGAATTGGACATAGTAAGTGATAGGTGGGGCCCACTATAGCTCCTCGATGCATCAGTATGTCTCATGAGACCGACTAATCTCTAGGAATAAGGCCTTGGTCTTATGGAAACAGGATTGGCACGAGGCCCTAATGGTATGGTTATGATGTTAGACATTATTTATTTCCTCATTTGGAGATTAGTTATTAATATTACATGTGATTATTTACTAGTAGAAAATCCTTGTGGAAGTTTAAATGGAATTTTTTGATTTATTATATCTATATTATACTAAATATTATGTTTAAAAGGGTTGTGTTATAGATTTATATCTTTTTTATAAACGTTTATGCTTATTTAGGATAACATCCACTATATTCTTTATCCATACTGAGCATCTGAGCAAACCCTTTTCTTAAGATTCATTTTTCCCTTGGATACGAAGAATTATATTATGACTGACCGACAGGGATAGTATAGGGGATATGGTCATTTTCAAAGGGGATAATATGTTTTTTTCATGTCAAGATGTAGTGTAAAACTTATGTTGGTATCTAGTTTTTTCAAGGCTCCTAAACCCATCAGTCCTTCGAGATTTGATTTTTTTATGGTCATTCGAATGTAATAAAATAATGAACCAACAATTGGAAACTAGGGTTAGGGCAATACATTACTAATCTAGTGTTTTTTTGGTAGAAATTGATAAATAGTTTTTAGCTATGTATTAGTTATTAATGTGTTTAACTAAATAATTTTGAAGAAATATTTTCACCCTTGAGGACTAGTGATTTTTACTATTAGATGAAGGGAGATATAAATATTTTAAATATCAAATTTTTCATATCATTTCTGCAAATTAGGGTGCTGGTGGAAGAGATTTTGAAGAAAACTTTTAGATGTCCTTATGGATACATTGAGTTCATAAAGAAACCCTTCTATGTCATGAATTTCCTGTAATTTTTTCATTGATGAACTTTATGTTTTTTGTGTTCCATGATCAGTATATGGTGTATTTCATTTATAATATTATGTTTTATTCAATATTGAATGAGGATCTTGTTTAACATTTATGTTATTTCTCATAGGTTCTTAGGACATATAGATTGTATGAAATTTTGTACATGTTTATGAGATATATATAAAATGTGTATTTCCATTTTCATTTAATCCCAAATTATGGTGCGGATATAAATAATTCAAATTTTTTTGCAGTTATTTCTTGGGTAAAAACTATGAATTTTATAGAGGTTTATATCTTCTTCATTCTTTAAGGATATTAATATTTGTTAGTGTCCATTTTGGATCATATTAGGGAACCATTGATAGCTTCCATCTAAATTTAGTAGGATTCTATGTGTTCTAATCAATGTCATTTTGTGTTTGAGTTTATAAATAAGTATATATTGAGTGATTATATTACCCATTTTCATGTAAATGGATTTATTTTTAAGAACTTCTAGGTTATTTCTTATCTATATTTTATCAAATTTATAATTAAATAGTCTGAAATTATTTTTATGGGTCTATAAATTCATGTTATCATTAAAATAGTACCAAATCTCATCATATAAATAATATATAAGTAGATATTGATTTGGAGCTTCGGTTTGATTTCATTAAAGGGGATCAATTTGTGGTAATCACAGATCACAAGGTAATTTTTTATATCTTATCATATGAAGATTAAAAATTTTATAAGTGAATATGTATACATTTTCAATTATGTTATGAATTCGATATCACTTATACTTCAAATAAAGGAACTATGGTAGAATATTAAATGAGAAAGAATTCACATGGTGATGTTTGTTATGTTTTAAGAGACGAGTATAAGACGGTTGTGGAGCCTGTCTCTTTACATGCATTCACAAAGGTATTTAGTATTGGTGTATGATTATTTTGTAAATGATATAATCATTCATTATTTCTATATAGATCCATATATATCATATATAGATATTACATCATTTATTATAAATATTCATTAGATTACACAAACATATGTTTGGGGAGAATAATAGTTTAGTGTCTATGAAAACTTTGAAACACAAAAATTTTTTACCAAGGTAAACTACATCATATTCCAACACGATCTTTATAACATAAACCATTCTTATAAATATTGTACATAATCCATTTATTTATAGACTAGGGAATGAAATATAAAAAATGGTGAGCTCATATTATTGGTAAGGGTAAACAAAGAATATATGTAAGAAGAACATGAACATAAGAGTATAGAAACATGAGAATAATATTTTAAAACAAAAAAATAAAATTAAAATAACATAATTTTGATTAATGGAAAAATTCAGGGATATTCATAAGACATGAATAATAGTTGAATAAAATAACATAAATCATTATAGAATAATATTGGCATAATACATAGAATTATGGAATAATTATAAGCACATAAAATCATTTACGTGTTATTCAAGGCTCACTACCAGGGCTATTATAGTGCAATGGGATCACTCCATAAATGATAACAGTTTCTAGGGTTCACTCCCAAAACCATTATAGAAAAATAGAATCATATTTACCTAAGATTATTCATTGTTTCATTCCAATCTATCTCTTAAGATATATATATCTTAACCCAATTCCTTAATGGGAGATATAGGTCCCACCAATCTCATAATAAAATCTTTATTTATGTATTAAATAAAATCATAACACATTAATCCCATCATAACACATGAAATTAATTTATGTTCATAAACATTTCATCATATCTTAACTCATGGAAAATAAATATGTTTTATATTCATTTCATCGCCTTGTCAAAGCATAACCCATGGATAATGAAATGGGATTCATTATCATTTTTTCATGGTACAACCCATTTCAAGATAAAATGGTTTCATGAAAATATTTTGACCATATAAAATAAATTTGAATAATATGAATGGTATATTCAGTTTATATAACTAGAAAATCATATGTTACACCAAATGAGGTCATCATAGATGTAAATTATTTTGGAAGATATATCAGTTGGAGTGTTTCTTGAGGAAGGTAAAATTTCATTGAAAACACTTATTAAATAACATTTTGGATGTCCATTTATTTTAAAATAATATTTAAAATATATAAAGTAATATTTAAAGATCATTTAAAACTTTTTTTGAGAAAATATCTTTTCCACATTTTAAAATATTTTTAAAATAGAAAAACATTTAAAGATACTTTGGAATTAGAAATAAATTATTAAAAATATTAAAAAAATATAAATAATTATGGTTTCTTTTGAAATTTTATTTGAAATATTTTGATTTAATATTGAAATCATTGATTCATGGTGATAACTATAAATACTATTAATTACTTTCATGTCAAAAACAAAAGATACTTTTCATATTTTTAGTAAAATAGAAATGGGTATTTATGGGAAAAACCAAATCATTCCTTTAAAAAATAATGTTAAAATTAAAAAATGGGTAAAAATTTATTTTAAAATACATAGGATAATAATAGTATTTTTGAAATATTCATTGAAAATCATTGGTTTTGATGAAAATGGATTTCTGATCGAAGTGTTAAATAATGTTGGATTTCTCTAAAATCATTTCTCAGTTTTTTATATAGAAAATAATCAAAAAATTATATTATTAATTTAAAATAACAATAATAAATATTTTAAAAAAAATCATGATATTCTTGAGGAATGGATCCTTAGAATTTATCATAAAAAACATAATCATAAACAACCTCGATATATAATTAGATTATAATATAAAATCATTACCACTTTTGTAAATTTTGTTCATAATACCCATAATTTAATACCATAAAATGTAAATTAATATATAATAAGGATAAATAAATTCATGATATTGCATGTTATGTATCTATATATACACCCCTTGATGGAATATTAGTGCATAATATAATGGACATTTCAAAGGAGGCAAATTTGGACAAAAATCCCTTCCATTAAGTATTAACTTCATTCATAAAAATTTAATCCCCGTGTATAATAAATATAAGTTTTTTATAATTATATTAATTAAAAAACTATATATATATATATATAATTCCATATATTATTTTCTTAAGTATTTTTATTACCTATTTATAGACAATTTCATGTTAAAGTTGTGTTTTTTATAATAACCTCTTTTTTTTTAATATATATATATATTGATTTTGTATTTTTTTCCCTCTTAGTTTTATCATTATTTCATTATATCATGAAGTCTAAACAGGATATAAATATCATATATATAAAGTATATATATACCAGGAAAATTAGTGATATAAAATAAATACACTGTTCCCTGAGAATTTTTATCATATGTACTCATGAACAATGATTCAATTTTTCGTCTAGGTTTATAAAAATAAAGTAAAAAAAGATATATAAGAAGAAGTGGATGATTTTTCATATTAATCAAATATTCTCAGTAAACCCATCCTTCTTACCATCCATGTAAAGCGTGAACGAATCAAATCACTTCATGAGGCAGTAGTCTATCGTACACATTGAACATACTATTATATTCCAAAAAAGTGATATTATAAATTTAAATTAGATATAATAACTCCATAAATATAATAATATCATAAATATCATATATAAATAATAAATCCATCGTTATTTATAACCATGCGAGGTGGTAGTCCACTGAACACCCAAATGATGTTTTGGTTTGAAATTTGATTTAATTGGAGATGGTTTTAGGTCATACACATAAAATAAAAAATATAATTATGTTGAATATATTGAGGTTATTATATCATAATGGAATAATAATAATTGTTGTATTTTTATGAATAAATAAAACCAAAATGCATGTTGATTAACGTTAAATCTTATTCGGGTTTCCTCTTAGGTCTGTGCCAAAAGCCATCTGGAGATTGAATTATTTCATGAATTAGGCTTCAAGGATGAGGGGAGGGAATATTTTATGTTATTATTGCAGGTATTTGAGGGAATAAATTGGTTTTATGGCATGAAAAAGATTCTAGAGGGGTGGAATTTAATAAGGGAGATGAGTGGCACACAAGTAATTTATTGAAAAGTAAAAGGTGTACCCCTGTTTTTATCACTCAATAAGGTTCCAAAATGGGAAATTGTCAATAATAAATTATTTGAGGTGAAAATAAATCAATAAAATATGTTTTGGATAAGGGTTTGGTTGTTTCTAACCATTATCGTTTTTAGTTTACCTGACCTCAGTCAACCCATGTTTACCTTAATGGCTGTAAATAATTATACTTTTTTTCTATTCATGTCTGTAAAAAATTATATTGAATATATTAGTTAATATAAATTATGATTAATAAAATTTAAAAATCCAATTTTCCAAATTCCATTCACATAATTGGAAGTTTTTAATTTCAAATTAATCCCACATGTATTATGAAAAAATAAATTTATAGAGAGAAAATGTTCAATAGGTTACATGATTTTTTTATAAAAATGATGTTTGAAATTGATTCTAGTGACCTAAATTGAATTAAATAATTAACAATTAAAATAATATTAATTTTCAATAAAAAATAAAATTGATATATCTTTGTAAATAATGTTAAACTAATAGGCATTTTTCAATTTAAATTCAGTATTTTCATTACTTGTAAAAAGATGAAATATTTTAGAAACAAAACAAAAAATCCACCCTAAGATAATTTTAAAATTATGATGTAAAAAATGAATTTTATTTTAGAAATTTATCACTTTAAATGTGTGAAAAATTTTATTTATTAATTTTATCAGAAACAAAAAAAAATAATTTTTTGAGGAAATAGTATTTTTGAATCATATAAATACATCAGAAAAAATAAGTACTAGTTATAAATATTTTTACTTTATATAAAACCATTATAATTAATATTTTAAAATTAGTTAGTAAAATTCATATAGATATGTTTATTTCTTGTTTATAGTGGTTTTACTTAAGTTAATATAATAATATATCATGGTTTTGATAAAATCCAGTTTTATGTATATTTCTAGACAATCTAGTTTTTAATATAGAATTATCTAAATATGGTGTTGGATGTAATAAAATATTTTCATGGTGTTTTTTGTAATCTAGGTTAACAGATAAATATAATTTATTTAAAAAAAATACAGAAAAACTCATGGTGTTACATTACACCCCCCTTAAAATGAATTTCTTACTCAATATTCATCACTTTAATATTTAATGGGGATACTTGTGCCTCATAATATACTAAAGTCCCTATGTATCTTCCTTAAACTGGTGGTTTCCCTACAAAACATTGTCCTGGTGAGTTTTATTTTTTGTATAACATTCCCAATATGATCCATAATAACTATCAGTTTTTCCTTGTTGGGATGATGATGCTCTAATGATATGACTTTTGGGTTCAATAACTGTGAAGGATCAGGTATTCACTTCCTCAAGATAAATACATAGGACACATAATGAACTTGAGTGAGGTTTGGTTGAAACTCTAGAAGATAGAATACAATCTCGATAAGATAAAGAAATTCTAAGGGGGTGAATACTTAGGGATATGTTTGATTTTCTTCCCAAATCTTATAACATTACTCTATTAAAAAATTATTAGAAACACCTTATCACTAAATTCATTTTCTAGATCATAGTGATGATTATTGGTATAACGTTTCTTCTATATCTAAGATTCCACGAGGTATTGAAAAATTTCATTAACTTTATCCACCATATCATCATCTATATCAGGTACTAATAGCATTATTTCTTCAAATTCATTTCATCTCATTGGAGTTATACATTTATTTCCCTTAATGGATTTATAAAGAGAAATATAAATTCATGAGTGAAATATATTATTATAAGAGAAAAAGCCTATTAGAAGGTGTTGATCACAACCACCATTGAAATATAAATTATATGTTCTCAATATACTCTCCAAGGTTTGAACTATCCTCCAATACAGACCATTAGTTTGAGGATAATACAAATTACTGAAACTCAACTCTATATCAAGATATTTCTAAAGAAATTTCGAAAACGTTGAGGTTAATCTTGGATCCTGGATAGACATAATGGAATATTGAAGTCCATTAAACCTTATCACTTATTTATTGTATATCCTAGAATTATTATATAAATATATGTCTACTCTAAGAATGATTAAGTGAGATGAATTTTTAAGTTGATCAATTATAACCCGTATAACATTACCCCTTTTAGACTATTTAGGCAGTCCAATGAAAAAATCAATAGTGTTTTTTTCTCATATCTATTCTAGTATAGATAATGGATGAAAGATATTATTTGAATTTTTTTTCACATACTTAATTTGATGAAATTTAATGGAATGAGATACAAACTATATGATATCACTGTTCATTCCATGCCACAATAATTACTCTTTCAAATTTATATACATCTCTGTATATGCTATATGTATAGATAATAAAGAACTATGAGCTTCCTAAAAAAATGATTCTTAAAATATTGTATGTATGGAACGCATACACTAGTCCTAGAACTTATAATTCCATCATCATCGAAGTTAAACTATGAAATATTTATAAATTTCTTTTTTTTTTCAAAATCTTTCATTCTATGCCTCTTTAATCATTACATGGATATATGGTTGAATATATAATTTAAAAAGATAATATTTATCCCCTTTTCTCTATATTTTTATATTCATTAATAAGAAAATAAAAATAAAGGAAATTTTTAATACTCATCATGGATATGCTTTCTTGAATCTTTGAACTCAATTTCTTGGGCACCTTGCTTAATTTTATAGGGTGGTAATGAATTAATAACTCGTAATCTTTAATTATATATAACCACATTATGTGGAACATATTAAACATCCTCTATTTAATTATAAAGTTGATGATTTTATGATTATTTTATATATCCCACTATTCTCCAAAAATATTATACCTGTGTATCTTTACTGCAAAAAACTACATAAACTAACTCTAAATATTTAGTTGGGTAATTTTTTTCATGAATGTTCAATTGTCATGTGGCATAATCTATAGCAATGTAATTCTTTATAATGAAACATCCCAATCTCTTAAGGTATGCATCATTGTAGATTAAAAACGTTCTCTACTAATGGTTAATGTATGTATAGGTTCAATGACTAGTGTTATCTTCAGTTACATGAAATGTTCCGCACATTCATATATCAAGGGGAAATTGGCTCACTTGTATGTTAACATGGATAGAGGATAGGATTTTTCTAAGAAATTATAGACTAACCATCAATAATATATACTTAAAAAAATAAAAATATGGATCTCAATCACTACGGTTTTTATGGACAAGCATTCAATAGGCCCTTTCTTTGATAGATTTATTAATATACTCTCTTTTTAGATTATATAAACAAACAAAATAAACATTTTTTTCCAAAATTCACACATTGTAAATTTTTCAAATAGATTTTCCTTCTAGAGGGACTCTAGTTATATTCTCAAGAAAACATTATAATCCTCATTTCTCTTTGAATAAATAAAAACACCATCTATTACTACTACAAAAAACTAATCGACGTAATTTCCAAATCCTACATTATTCAAATTAATGATGATAGTGAAAGAATTAGTATGAAATAATGGAATAAATATATATTCATAGTATCCATAGATTATATAGAATTTCATCTTGGGTATATCCACCTTTTTAACCATAAACTAATGATATCTAGAATTACGGTGAATCTAGGTAAACTATTGAGCTCTAGGAAATTGATTAAAACATTCCATCAATAAGGTAAAGAGGTTACTTGAACATTATCATGATCATTCTTAGATCCCAAAAACAATGAAGAGAAAAATTGGTCAAAAATTATTTTAAGAAATTAACTATTCCACCCCAATGTGAGAAAACTGCAAAGTAATCCCATGTTACTATTTCCAAAATCTATTTCTTCAGTTCTAGCAACATGATCATAGACATTCTGTAAGAAATCATTGAAATCTACTTGGAACTAGGGATTTTTTTCTATTAATAACTAAAAATCAAATTTTATGGAAGTATGGGAAATACTTCGATAAAGAAAAACAAAAATTCCTATAGATTAAGAATACCATTGATGTTTTTTTCTCCCTAACCATTTGAGATAAACACCCCTTCCTAATCAGATTGAAGAACCATAAAATTTAATTTTTATACATTGGATGTTTGTTCTTGTCATCACATTGATATAATATCATAGGTATGTTTATGAATATAAAATGTGACATCCCTTCCTCAAAAATTAATGTTGTATTCATGTGGGGAAAAAAATACATGCCCTATATAACATCAAATTCAACAATATGATGCATGAAAATATTCATAGGAAGTACATTCCAACCAAAAATAACATTAGAGGAATCATATACATTAGATGTGATCATCATGAAATTAAATGTTTTCACTAAAAAATATACATCTAATAATTTTTCGTCACCTTGATATCCTTAAAATATTTTTTTTACATGAATGAATGATTAGGTACCAAGCCAAATAAGACATTAGTAGTTTGAGAGTGGATAGTAACTATACCTTTCACCACATCATTAGTCAACCCCTTATTATAAATATTAGTCATATGAGATTTACCTATGTCTTATGAATGAATAGGTTACTAAAATTGATCATTTACATTAATCTTTAAATTTGAGATTTTTTTTATTATTTTCATACTCCATTAATTTGAGACATTGCGTTGTGGGTGGTCGATTTTATCGAGATTCATCTCTATTTGAAATGTTAGCTAACATCACCCCACCTATTTAGAAATAAATTTCCTAATGGACTTACCTTACACACATTAAACATTTACTAGTCCCCTTTATATAATTTCCTCCGTGCCTCTTTCTACACTTTCATATAAAAGTAATGCTCATCATCTACTATCTATGGTTCTCATATTTTCTTTGAAATTTCATATATTCATTATTATCAAAACAAATAGATTGATACATAACACCTTCCTATATTACCACATTGATAACAAATCAAACCAAAACTTCATAAGTAATTATGTCTCATATGGATAACTCCCTTTAGATATAATGTTTTAATCCACTGAAGAATCAATCAACCTTAGTTTTAGGTTGGACGATAATATCAGATTCTTATATTGCATATCCTGTAAACATTTCCTCAAAGGTACCAACATATTCATCATATTTTTTATTAGTTCAAGAAAACCAATATCCATATTCTTAAAAAGTATATTTTGAATGTACCTATTGAAATTCATGTTATTTAACTCATCCTGATTTATCAATTCAATTTCATCATGTTGCCTCTTATTGTTAATAAGGGTCCACCATTTATCTACTTCACCTTCCAAATAGTAGATAAAAAATAAATCTTTATTTTTCTAAACACTATAGAATGCGAAATATCATTATAGTGGTTTTGATCCATTATTTTGTGACTAGTTGTTCAGAAGATTCACTAAAAGAAGATGGATGTTTCCTCATAAAGGACTCAACAGAATGTGGTTCCATAAGTTTTCATTTGTAAGTGCAATATGATTCATAGAATGAAAAAGATTTGTGAGTCTAACAATGTGATTTTTCATTCGAGAACCCATAACATATGGATTGTCAGGTGAAAAGAAAATCCATTTTATATCGAACCCATCATTAATAAGGTTATTTCATGTTTCTTCCATTGACTAAAACAAAAAAATCATAACATAAGAAACAATAATCTTATTGGGGAACTACATAATCCTAACAAAATCAATTATAGGATGTATAAATTATGATACAATTTTTAATATATTATAACTGAGGATTATATGAGTTTATTCCTGGTTATAGTCTATTTAAATCATTCAAGATGGTTGATAAAGAGTTTATGAATTTTCAATGCATATCCCCTAGGAGTGTCAATTTAGGTGTGTAGAAAGTCTCGTTTTCATGAACGAAGTGACGATCGAGTCTTGATCAGTGAACCATGTTCAGATTTATTACCCATATATTTCTATTTTTTATAGACAGATACACTTTTATCACCCATATATGAATTTATCTTCTTGGAAACCAATCACTCCATCATTTTTAAAAATTCCATTACATTTTACAATACATTTACTAATTCTTGGACCTATCCATAGAAATTTCCTTTATGGATATTACCAAGGTTTTTTCATTAATGATTCCAAAAATTATATAAAACCATCATTTTATAATAAATATAAGATACCCATGCTTTTCTTATATATATATTACAACATTTTCTGTGAATATTCATTACATTAAAAAATACATGCATGAGGAGCATAAATGTTAGTGTATTTAGAAACATGGAAACACAATCAACTCATCCATATTTGAACTACATCATCTCCCACTATGATCGTTAAAACTAAATACCATATTAGAGAAATCATACGAAATGATTTCCTTCAAAACATTGAAAAATGAAACATAATAATGGGTGAGATCGAATGTTCAGTAAGGGTAAACAAGATAAATACACAAACATAACATGAACATTAGGGCATATGACCTTGATCATACCATTGGAAGTTATACCCTATATAGAAAATTTAATAATCATGAGTCATTGAATAAATATTATAAGTTCATAAGACATGAATAATTAAGGTATTTGAGAAAATGGATCATGAGAGAATAATATCGACATAATATATAGAGTTATGGAATACAAAAAATCATAGAAATGAATTTACATAGTAATCAAGTATGACTACCAAGGATAAAATAGTGTAATTTGTTTACTACCCAAGCCATTATAGTAATCAAGGTTCACTGCCAAGACAATCATAAAAAAAACCCTTATAGAACCTTGTTCAATATGCATTCTATTCTAATCTATCTCCTTATATAAAAATCAATACCCAAAACATTTTAGGAAGTTAAAGGTTAATATCTATCTCAAGAGATATAAATCATAACCAAATGTAATTCGAGGGAGATACAGGTCTCACACGTCTCTTAATGAGGTCCATATTTAAGTCTTCAATAGGATAAGAAAACATTAATACTAACGTAACCCATGAAATTAAATGAAATTCATACACATTTCATCATATCATAACCACTAGAAAATAGATAGGTTTCATAATCATTTTATCATCTCATCAAATAATAACCTTTTAAAAAAGAAATGTACTTAATAAGAATTATTTCAAGGCATAACCCATATAAGAGAAATAGGTTTCATAAATATATTTTCATCAAAACCATTAAAAGAAAGAATAGGAATGGAACCCTTGGTTCATATCACTAGTAAAACATAAATTATATCATATGGTTCTTTCTTAGATAGAAAATCAGTTTAAATGAAAATCACTGGGAACATTTTCATGATGATGATAAATTTTACTTGAAAATAATTTTTAAAACAAAACTATTTTGGAAATAATTTTATCTGAAAATCTGATTGAAAAAATATAACAGAAACTTTAAAAAACTTTTAAAATATTTCTCAATTAAAACACCTTTTCATCTTTGAGAAACACTTTTTTAAATAGAAGAAATTTGTAAATAATTTCCAATTTTAAATCATTTATTTAAAATAGAAAAAATTACCCAACATAAATAATAAAATTTTCATTGAAACAGTATTGGAAAATGTGTAATAAAATATTGACAACATTGAGTGGTAATGATATTGGGAAATTCAATTCATGTAATTCATGATAAAAAATAGGGATTATTTTCTTATATTAGTTGAAATAAAAAGGATAATTTTTTAGAAAATGAAATGAATATTGGATTAATTTTTATTAAAAAATAAAAATGTTAAACAATTTTTTTTAAAAATCTATGAGATTAATAAAATGATAACATTTTTATAAAATATGGTTTTTGAAGAATATAGATTTCTCTATGAAGAAATAAATAATATCTTGTTTAATTAAAATAAATTTATTAATTATTTTTACTAATATATATTGGAACATTGTACTATTACTTGAAAATATAACGAGTAACCTGAGTTTAAAAAATTAATGATCTTCTTGAGAGATGAATCATAATATTTTGTCATTAAAAACATAATCATAAACATTCTCGATAAACTGTGAGCGTGTAACATAAAATCATTATCGCCTTTTCATCTTTAAATAATAAGCACCTGAAATTAGTGACATAATATGGAACATAAAATATAACACGGATAAATAAAATCATCATATTGTATGTTATGGTGGTGTATACACACATTGTGATGAAATATAGTGTATAACATTACATACATCTAAAAAAAGGAATTTGCAACAAAAATCTCTTACCTTAAGTATTAAATTTTTTCATTCATGTTAAAACCCCATTTAAAGTTAATATATGTTTATTATAAATATTTACACAAATTTATTTTTATATATCAATTTATATTATATTTTCTTTTGATATTATGTTACCCATTTATTATCAATTACATGTTAAAGTTATGTTTCAGTTAATAACAACTTTATTTTTTATATATGTTTTGATTCGTTATTTTGATTCCTCTTAATTTTATAATGATTTCCTAATATATAGAATTATAACCATGATATAAATGTAATATATATTCAGAATATATGTATTTACTGTTGAAAATAAATTTTTGTTAATCAAAATGAAATACATCATCCAGGGAGAGGTAAGATATATGTATGCATGAATGTTATTTACAATTTTGTAGAGGATTAAAAAAGGGAATTTAAAGGATATATTATCTTCAAAAGATCATATTTATATAAAATTTATCACATATTTCTATCTAAACAATATTTATTACCTTCCATGTAGAGGGTGAACAAATCACATTACATCGTGAGGTGGTAGTCTATCTTATACACGAGAGACGTTATAATATTCCCATAAAATGGAGAGTATGAATGTACATTAGATATTATATTACCATATGTATAATAATATAACAAATATAATATATCAATAATATATCAATAATTTTTTCCTTCCTTGATAAGTTACAATGAAAAAATGAATGACATTGGTTCATGAGGTGGTATTCCACCGTATACATAAATAATGATTTCATCACCCATTTGATGGTTGTGGTGATGGTTGTAGGTAATTAACTTAACAAAAAAACATTTTTTTATATGTAAGATAATGGGTTTATAATATAATAATGTTATAATAAGATTTTATGGAGGTGGAAGAAGAAATAATACAAAAATTCTTATTGGTGATTGTTTCCTCTTCTTAGGGAATCCTTCTCAGGTTTTCACCGAAAGTATTCCCATATTTATTTTTTGTCAAAATAGGGTTTATAGTATGAGATATGGGAATTTGGGACGTTATTTTGGTAGGTATTTTCTAATCAAAATGGTTTCAATGTATAAAAATAGAGGACAGTGGGTGGCCTTTTATAAGTGAGGTGAGTGCCATGCATGTAATTTTTTTTAAAAAAAAAAGATATAAACACGGTTTTTTTTCATGAAAATAGCTTGAAACATTGACCGTGATATAGAATAAAAGAGATAAGGTTATGTTGAAAACATAAAATATTTTATGGAATGTTTTCGGTTAAAATATTAAATTTATCATTTTAGTTCAACCCGTCGGTAAAAAAAAGTTAGATTAAACACTGTAAATTAATTTTATTGTTTTTACTATAAATATTGTATAAAAAATAACGTTAAAATTATTATATGATATAATTTTTAAATATTTTAAATTTTTAATACATTTTTACAAATTTCATTTTTAGTATTTTAAAATTTTATTTCAAAATTAATCATGCTGGCGTGATAGGAAAACATGTTATTAATTAGAAAATATTATAATATTTATAAATTTTTTATATCAAAATCCAATATGAAATTTATTAGAATGAAATAAATTGTATTAATAGATGTATCATTGAACAAATTTTTGCTTAAAAAAATTCAAAATACAATTTAAAATTTATGAATATGTTAAATGAAAATGTAATTTTCAATTTAAACTCATTATTTTTCTCTATTCAACAAAAAATGATTTTTTTTAGAAAAATAAAAAAAATCAACGTAAGATAATTTTGAAATGATGGTTATAAAAATAATGTTAATTTAGTGAAATTAATTTTCTAAAATTTTTATAAATTAAATTTATAAATATTTAAAAAATAATTAAAAATCATTGTTTACAATATAGTATTGTTGAAAAATTTAACGATTTATCAAAAAATTAATAACTTTATTAAAATTATTTTCTTCTTATATAAAACCATTAAATTTATAATTTAGAAACTATTTATTACTATTTATAATTCTGTTTTTAATGGCTATGTTAGAATTGTATCATTTAAATAACAAAAATAATTATATATTGTGGTTTGTTTAAAACTCAGTGTCCGGTGTAATACAATCTTCCCCACTATTATATATAGTACATACATTATATAGTGTTAGTTTAATGAAATATTAACTTGGTGTTTCATGTAGCACATGCTACCTATGGAAATAAATTTATAAACATAATAATAATTCATAAAAATTCGAGGTGATACAATTTTTCTATAGTATGAATCTTTATTGGGATATCATGAGGTAGAGGTGTAGGGAGATAAATTCATTTATTATGATTCTCTTTAGGGGTGTTTAGAGGATGGTAACCATTTGGTGTTTCCTAATGTGAGTTTTTCTCTTTTTTGGTGATCTGATAAGTAGTGCATTATGAGTTTCAGATCTCACCTCTAGTGTTGAATAACAATATATCTATTTTGTTTCATACTTTGAGGGATCATTTTTTATGTCTATGTATTATATTGTGGAAATCTATGTTCATATCTTAATGTTTTGTTTTACATTGAGTGAATACTAATTGTAGCGATAAAACAATTCTATTAATAACATTATATACCCTCTAATATAAATCAAAGGAAAATTGGATGGATTTCTCAACTGGTTTTCATTAGGATTCCATATTTGTACTTTGGATTATATTTATGACTTTAATTCATTTGTTTTTAAAATTAAGGAGTAATGTGTTATATATGATTTAATAAACATTTTTTTGGTTTAGGTGGTATGGTTTTTCTATATTTTAATGATAATAATATATATAAGACTTACACACATTACCTCATAGTTTTGGAAGATTTTACAAAAATATTTTGGACCTTAGTTACTCATTAACATAGATTCTAATCAACAAATGAAAGATCATATCAAGAACATTATCTATATGTTGGTGGAAAATTTTCAATTGTATGTTAAATAATTCATAATTTTATTGTCAAAACCTAAACTTTTGGTTTTGTTTTTGTCTAATAGTAGCTATAAATATTATTTTTGTATGGTTTTGTATTATTCATTATATGGTGACCTTATTGATTAAATTTTTAACTATTTAGGGGTTAGAGATTCATTGATCGTTGGAACAGATTTTCTGCACTGTATGGAAAGAAATGTATAAGTTATTCATTATAGGATGAAATATATTCATAATCACCGAAATTCATATATTAATTAGAGGAGAACTATCCAGTATAATGTGGACAATAATCATATGTTTATGAAGGATTTTCCTCTTCATGCGTAATGATAGATCATTATATGCAATATGATTTTTCATTAGTTAAATGGTCTATTTGAATCACAATAGTGAATTAAGGAAGATGAATAAAAGTTATTTATTCTATCTCTAGTGGATTATATTAATTATGAAATCGATGTATCAAAAAATTAGAGATAATGTAACATCCCAAGTAAGTAATGAATATTAGATATTTTTATCTATGTCTATTAATGAATTAGATAGTGTTTTAGAGGCTTAAAATGAAAATAAATCCAATCTTAAGCATGGAATCCACTAATATTTTTAAAAAATTGTTTTACTGCCTTTTAATGGAAAACCATTTTTAAATCTATCATTTGAAAATTTTATAAGCTATGTTTGTCAAAATAAACGTATTCTTTATGATCAGGACATCAAAATTTACTTTGTGTGAACTTTTGGTATTTTTCCGATAAAGTTCATTTTTTAATGAATAGTGAAAAATGTTGTATTTTAATTCAAAACCTCTTTTTAATATAATTTATTTACATGATTATATTATATTTTTAATTGGTTTTAAAGTGAAATTAGAATATATTTTTACCATTTAGTCCAATGGTGGTCATTGGAATCAATTTCACTTTGAAATTGGACTTAAACTTGTGTCAATCTTTTGATACTTATTGTTTCATAAAAACACGCTATTTGTCATGACAGCGGGAATTAATTATTAAATTAATTAATGTGACTTATATATTTTGAATTTTGTAAAATGGACTTCATTTTTGAATTCGGAATATCAAATATAGCTTAGGGTGATGTTTTGGTATCTTTCTGAAAAACATCAATTTTTGATGAACAGTGAAACCACTAAGTGGTAGTTAAAGAAACTGATTTTTCATTTAAATGAAACTTTTCCACTTCTGTGATTTTATTTTAAAAAATCTGACATACATGGTTTTCATTAAGAAGTAAAATGTGGTTCAATGATATTAATATAATTTTTTGGGGAACATTAACTTTTAAGTTCTTAATCGCGATTAGTGGTAATTAGTGTAGTTTAAGGTAAAAATAATGTTTTAATAATATGAGATGAGCTTGACACATGTACTACCCTCATTGGATGTGTCATGGCCGACCAGGAAAATCTATGGGTCAACTTGGGGACCCCATGGATCCACTTTGGTTGGGAAATGACATAAATAACTTTTAAATAATGTTAAAGTAAAAATGACACAAAATGAGACGTTTTACTAAAACAATTTTTACATGGGGTAATACAAGTCATATTTTTTATTATAAATAGTCATTGGAAAGATAAAAAGATTTCTTAAATCATAGTAGTTTTTTATAATTTTTAGACATTAAATAACCTAAATTATTTATGACATCATGATGATACAGCGATGACCTCATTATTTAACGATTTAAATAAAATGGAAAGATAATGTAATATCTAAGACCTACAGATGTACAAAACCTATTGTATGAGTGGATTTCGAACCCTTATCACCTTATACTCGAATTATAGCAATGTGGAACCTCTTAAATCCTAATACCATTTTAAAATAAAGTGACTTTTCTTTACTTTCCAAGAGTGCCCCTCCTCTCCTCTTATAAAAGGCCCCCACCTCTACCTCCTTACCCACAATCCAAAAGCCTTTGGCTCGGCAAAAACCTGCTTATTTTGTCTCTCCACTTCCGTATATTACTCCTTGAAGCCTTACTTTGGGCAGAAGTCTTCCCAAGGAAGCCTTTGATCTGAAACCAAAGGGAGTTACCCGATTTTAAGGTAATGTCTTCACTTGAGTCCTTTTGTTTTATTTTGCTTCTCCAACCCCCTAAACTCTTTTTATTAATTTCCTTTGTAACAACTCCAGTATCTTCAATATACTAGGATGTTTTTATAAGAAGTATTCAAGCTACACTTACACACACCTACATCTAATGGTTAAAGGACATACTGTTTCTGTGGATGGTGAATTTATGCCTCCCGAAATGATGATTGTTCAAAATTCTTTTAACACCTTAAAAGGTGGCAATTACAATGTCACTATATTTATATATGATATATAATATGTTTATTTTTTCCTTATGCTTCTATATTTTTAATTTTGTGCATACCTTTATGGTTTCCATTATGGGTAAATGCGATATCTTCATTTAAGGAATTGCGGACTACCGCCACCTCAAAGTGATTTGATTCGTTAAATACTATATGTGGGACGTATAAAGGATAGAACTATGATATTATATAAGATATTATACTGGAATTATAATATACCTTTATATCATTATGATTCCATTCTATAAAATACGAAATAGAAATGAAAGTAGCTTTCATGCGTACGTACGACTTACCGTCTCCATGAACGGTGCATTTCATTTCTTACCTCTAAATGATTATGTAATATTATAAGTGCATGCATGTACTGGATATATATGACATATATGATATTTAATCATGAATAGCATTCTGGATATAATGGATACATGACCAACTTGTAATTATAAAGGGTTTATTTTTGACTCAAGTACTAATGATCGTTAAAACGACTGTTATTAACTTAAATAATTACATAGTGTTCATGAAATGAAAATAAGTGATATAAATGGAATAATGAACTTGAAAAAGGTTCTTAATAAAGTTTAAATTAACTAAAGTTTATTATTCAGGACATTAAAGAACGGTCGAGTCAAGTCAGACCCGAGGTATGGGACTTCGTCTCAATCTCCTTTCATTGAGGCATATTTTGTTTTATACACAACCTTCTTTTATACAGTGTATAAACCCCTTTGACTTTTAAGTTTATTCAAAAGGAATCTTTTTTATATGAAGCGTTTACTAAACGACAAAAGGGAATGTTTTTTTCATACGTATGCGGCGACAAAGACTTCTCCGCCGCCGTGACCATTATTTGAGTTTCAGCTTCCTCTACAAGCCATACCTTTTTTAAAGAAAAATAAATACCATGTTTCACTTTTCTTTTATTTTGGTACTGAAAATGGTTTTCATAATATTTTTATATCAATGTGTGGTATTGATATCTTGTGATTGAAATGTGGAAATGTTATGTTTCATTTATGCATGTTTTATGTGATACGATTATGTTGAGGTTCTTGGGCATTATAATGAAGACGTGTGGTTCCGTGATAGACTAAGGGCAGGTGAGCCCGATATAGCTCTCCAATGCATTGGGTAACGTGAAGGAGTGAAACTTTAAGGTTTCTCCGAAGAGATTTAGGGAATATACTGTGATGGGTATTCCAAACGAAACCAAGAGGGTTACTCCCTACGTAAGAATGTTATGAATGTCTCAAGTTACCTTTATTTATTATGATTTCTATAATTTATTCATGATTTGATGAGGTATGTTAAAGTGCTTATGTTTTATGGGTAAAGTATGATTTAATTATTATGTATATATGTACCCATGTCTCCTTTCCATATTTTTATATCCCTAATTGAGATTTTTATGCTCATCCCAAGTTTTTTTAAATGCTTTTCACAGGTCAAGGGAAAGGTACATGATATGATGATAGTGTCAAGGAAGTGTCAAGAAAGAATCCATGTTTTATTTTAAATATGTTTCCATTAATGGGAAAGAAGAATACTATCTTTATGTAACTACTTTGTTTATATGTGGAATGTAATGCATGTTTTATGATCTAATTCTCTAAAACTCTAAACCCGAAAAGATCCTCAATGTGTAATCTTGTAATAACTCAAGATTAAGTAAGGTTTAAGGCTGGGGCCTTATAGTTTGTATCAGAGGTCGGTTTAGATAACTTTAGGAGTTATAATTCTATTAAATGATTATCCAAAAATATTTTTTTTATGGTCAAATTGAAGTGATATAGAATTTTAAGATTACCATGTTGCTTCATCTAAGACATGTTTGTTCAAAATGGTTTTCCGCAGAGGAAACAGGGAAGTAGTGCTAGGAAGGAATATAGAAGGAAATAACCTTCCGAATCAGCAACCTGAGATGGTCGGAATGGGAACTGAACAGTTTGTTGCTGTAATGGCACAATTGACTCAAGCGATAAATGGTGGTGTTATCCATGCACGAGATCATCCAGATCAACCGCAGAGGAACATGTCAGTGGTGGAACATTTCATGAGGCAAAATCCCACATCATTCAGAGGATCATCTGACCCTCTGCTAGCTAAAGGGTGGATTAAAGCACTGGAGAAGATTTTTGATGTCATGGGGTGTTCAGACAATCAAAAGGTTAGTCTTGATATTTACCTTTTGGAGGGTGAAGCAGATCAGTGGTGGTCGATGGTTAAAAATATCAGGGACGCTGATGAGATTGATGCTCTCGACTGGGATGAATTCAAAGGTATGTTTCTTGAGAAGTATTTTCCTAAGGCTGTTCGACTAAGGATGGAAAAGAAATTCTTGGAATTGAGGCAAGAGGAAGACTCAGTGGCTACCTATGAAGAAAGGTTCACTCGATTAGCAAGGTATGCTCCAAATTTTATCCGAGACCTTGATAGTAAAATCAATCGTTTTTACTCAGGATTAAAGCCAAAATATCGAAGGGTATTATCTTCTCGTGAGTTTAAAAGTTATGAAAAGCTTGTTTGATGTGCTTAGAAAGTGGAAATGGAGTTTGCCGTTGATCAAGCGTTCTATAACAACCAACAAAAGAAGAGACCGAGGTGGCAGGAGAAAGGTAATAATTCTTCAAAAAAGTCTGATGGTAAGAAAACTAAGTTTCAAATTTGTGATAAATGTGGCAAAAGGCATGCTGGGGAATGTGTTCTGAATTCTGGAAAGTGCTACCGATGTGGTAAGATGGGACATAAGACTCATGATTGCACTGAAAAAGATCAGGGTGATGGTAAGAACAAATTGGATTTATAGTTAGTGAAATGTTATAGGTGCAATGAGATGGGTCACTATGCAAACGAGTGTCCGACAAAGAGTTTGAGTGATGGGAAGAAGTTAGACTACAAGCAGAAAGGGTGGTGAAATCCTTTGCAACTACTTCAGGAGATGTCGGGCCATCAAATGAAGTTGTATCAGGTACATTGTTTGTTTTTTCAGATTACGCCAGTGTGTTTTTTGATTCAGGGTCTACATATTCTTTCATCTCTGAAAACTTTTCTAGTAAAATGGGAATACCATCTCAAGAAATGAATCCTGAACTTTTGGTAAAAACACCTGGGGGAAATGTTGAGGAAAAAATAATTTATAAGAATCTTCCTATACTTATATGTGGAAAGAACCTACTTGGAAACCCTATTGTTCTAGCTCTAGTAGAGTTTGATGTTATCCCGGGAATGGATTGGCTCTCTATTTACCATGCTAAGATTGACTATAGAGCTAAAGAAGTTTATTTTCAGAAATACTTTCAGTTTGTGTACAAGAATGAACCCTTACTGTTGATAACATATCAAGAGGCCGAGAAACTTGTAAAAGATGGAAATGAATGTTACCTTGCACATATCGTTGAAAATAAAGGAACTGTTCAGATTAATGATGTGCCAGTGGTAAATGAGTATCCTGATGTTTTTCCTGATGAGTTTCCTGGAATAATACCAGATCTAGAAGATGAGTTTACCGTTGACTTAGTTCCTAATGCTAAGCCAATTTCAACACCCCCTTATCGAATGGCTCAAATTGAACTTTTAGAGTTGAAGGAGCAATTGCAAGATTTATTAGAGAATGGTTTCATTCGACCTAGCACATCAGCATGGGGTGCTCCTGTTTTATTTGTTAAAAAGAAATATGGTTCAATGAGACTTTACATTGATTATAGAGCCTTGAATAACATCGCTCTTAAGAAAAAATATCCTTTGCCACATATCGATGATTTGTTTGATCAGCTCCAGGGAGCTCAGTATTTTTCAAAGATTGACTTGAGATCGGGGTACCATCAGCTGAAGGTAAAGGAAGCAGATGTTCTAAAGACCGCGTTTCGTACAAGATATGGCCATTATGAATTTGTAGTAATGCCTTTTTGGCTAACCAATGCACCTGCTGTATTCATGGACTTAATGAATAGAATTTTCCATGAGTTCTTGGATAAGTTTGTTGTGGTTTTCATTGATGATATTTTGCTGTTTTCTAAAAGTAAAGAGGAGCATGAAAGACATTTAAGAGTTATCTTGCAAACCTTAAAAGAAAAGAAACTGTATGGAAAATTCAGCAAGTGTGAGTTTTGGTTGCAACAAATTTCTTTCCTTGGTCACATTGTTTCTAAAGATGGGATAACTGTTGATACTGCAAAAACAAAAGTTGGGGAAGACTGGACAAGACCTGCAAATGTAACTGAGATTCGTAGCTTCCTTGGTTTGGCGGGATATTACCGAAGGTTTGTTAGAAATTTTTCACGGTTAGCTAGTACAATGACTAAGCTAACTCGGAAGGGTGTTAAGTTTATTTGGACAAAATAATGTGATGATTGTTTTCAAGAATTGAAAAGAAGATTGGTGAATGCTCCAGTTTTGTCACTTCCTTCCAGGAATGATGATTTTGTTATATACAGTGATGCTTCATTAAAAGGACCTGGTTGCGTCCTAATGCAGAATGATCAGGTAATTGCTTATGCTTGACGACAGGTGAAAACTCATGGGGTAAATTACCCTACACATGATTTAGAAATAGCTGCTGTTGTTTTTGCTTTAAAAATATGGAGGCATCATTTGTATGGAGTAAAGTGTGAAATATATACCGATCACAAAAGTTTAAAGTATATATTCACTAAGAAATAATTGAAAATGAGACAAAGGAGATGGCTAGAATTAATCAAGGATTATGATTGTACAATTCATTAACATCTGGGAAAATCAAATAAAGTGGCTGATGCTTTGAGTCGAAAAAGTAATGCTTCATTAGCAATGTTGCGTTTGGAATGTGATCCTTTAGTTAAGGATTTTATGGACTTTGGCATAGAAGTTGTCGGTTCCGGATATTCTTCTGTTTTGTTTCAGGTATCAGTGAAATCTTCTCTATCAGACAGAATCAAGAAAGCAGAGAAACAAGACAGTGAGTTGCAGAAAAAGGTAGAGCTGGTTCAGAAAGGTATGTTTCCTGAATTCAACATTGATAATGATTGTGTTTTGAGATTTGGGAAGAGATTGTGTGTGCCTTGGGATTCACAGTTGAAGAGAGAGTTGTTATGTGAAGCTCATAGTTCTCCATTTTCAGTTCATCCTGGCAGTACTAAGATGTACAGAGATCTGCGGGAGTATTACTGGTGGGATGGAATGAAAAGAGATATTGCTGATTTTACTGTGATGTGTTTGACTTGTCAACATGTTAAAGAAGAGCGACAGTTACCGAAAGGGATGCCTCAGCCTCTACCAGTGCCAGAGTGGAAATGGGAGAATATATCCATGGATGTTTTTGTGGGATTACTGAAGACATCTCGAGGTAATAATGCAATATGGGTTATTGTTGATCGCTTGACTAAATCTGCTCATTTCCTTGCTATACGAGACACTTTTTCCCTAGATCAACTTTCCCGTTTGTATCTTAAAGAGATAGTCAGGTTACATAGAGTTCCCCTCTCCATTGTATCTGATCGTGATCCCAGGTTCACTTCTAACTTTTGGAAAGGCCTTCAGAAGTCGCTGGGTACTGAATTAAATTTTAGTACAGTTTTTCATCCTCAATCAGATGGGCAGTCAGAACGAACAATTCAGACCTTGGAGGATATGCTACGAGCTTGTTCGATGGATTATCAGGGATGTTGGGACCAACATCTTTATTTGGTTAAATTTTTATATAATAACCGTTTTCATTCCAGTATACAGATGGAACCATTTGAGGCGTTATATGGGAAGCGGTGTCGAACAACAGATTTCTGGGATGAAGTGGGTGAAAGGAAGTTGATGGGATCAGAATTGGTAGAAGAGATGGCAGAAAAAGTTCAGATTATTCCGAAACACAAGAGAACAGCTCAGAGAAGGCAGAAAAGTTATGCGGACAACAGGAGGAAGGATCTAACTTTTGAGGTAGGTGATCATGTTTTTCTCAAAGTATCACCATGGAAAAGTGTGATGCGATTTGGTAAGAAAGGAAAGCTGAGTCCAAGGTTCATTGGACCATATTAAATTCTGGAGAGAGTTGGATCAGTTGCATACCGGGTGGCTTTACCTCCGAGTTTATCTCAGGTACATAATGTTTTTCACGTTTCGATGTTGAGAAAGTATATGCCAGATCCATCTCATGTTTTGAGTCCAGAGGTAGTTCAGCTAGAAGAGAACCTATCTTATGAGGAACAACCGGTCTAGATTCTTGACCACTGGGAGCAAGTGTTACGGAATAAGGCGATAAATTAGCTAAAGGTTTTGTTGAAAAACCACATGATGGAAGAGGCAACATGGGAATCAGAAAATGCAATGAGAGATAAGTACCCCCATTTATTCGATAAGTAAATAAATTGCGGGGACACAATTTTCTAAAGGGGGAAGGATGTAACATCCCAAGTAGGTAATGAATAATAGATATTTTTATGTATGTCTATTAATGAATTAGATAGTGTTTTAGAGGCTTAAAATGAAAATAAATCCAATCTTAAGCATGGAATACACTAATATTTTTAAAAGATTGTTTTACTGCCTTTTAATGGCAAACCATTTTTAAATCTATATTTTGAAATTTTTATAAGCTATGTTTGTCAAAATAAACGTATTGTTTATGATCGGGACATCAAAATTTACTTTGTGTGAGTTTTTGGTATTTTTCCGATAAAGTTCATTTTTTAATGAATAGTAAAAAATGTTGTATTTTAATTAAAAACCCATTTTTAATATAATTTATTTATATGATTAGATTATCTTTTTAATTGGTTTTAAAGTGAAATTAGAATATATTTTTACCATTTAATCCAATGGTGGTCATTGGAATCAATTTCACTTTGAAATTGGACTTAAACTAGTGTCAATCTTTTGATACTTATTATTTCACAAAAACACGCTATTTGTCATGACAGCGTGAATTAATTATTAAATTAATTAATGTGACTTATATGTTTTGAATTTTGTAAAATGGACTTCATTTTCTAATACGGAATATCAAATATAGCTTAGGGTGAAGTTTAGGTATCTTTCTGAAAAACATCAATTGTTTATGAATAGTGAAACCACTAAGTGGTAGTTAAAGAAGCTGATTTTTCGTTTAAATGAAACTTTGCCACTTCTTTGATTTTATTTTAAAAAATACAACATACATGGTTGTCATTAAGAAGTAAAATGTGGTTCAATGAGATTAAAATAATTTTTTGGTGAATAGTAACTTTTAAGTTCTTAATCGCGATTAGTGGTAATTAGTGTAGTTTAAGGTAAAAATAATGTTTTAATAATATGAGATGAGCTTGAAACATGTCGTACCCTCATTGGATTTGTCATGGTCGACCAAGAAAATCCATGCGTAAACTTGGGGATCACATGGAGCCACTTTGGTTGGGAAATGACATAAATAACTTTTTATTTAATGTTAAAGTAAAAATAACACAAACATGAGATGTTTTACTAAAAAAATTTTTATATGGGGTTATACAAGTCAGATTTTTGATTATAAATAGTAATTGGAAAGATAAAAATATTTCCTACATCATAATATTTTTTTATAATTTTTCGAAATTAAATAAATTTAATTATTTATGACATCATGATGATTCAGCGATGACCTCATTATTTAACGATTTAAATAAAATGGAAAGATAATGTAATATGTAAGACCTACACATGTCCAAAACCTATTGGATGAGTGGATTTCGAACTCTTATCACCTTATACTCTAATTATATCAATTTGGGTCTTCTTAAATCTGAATACCATTTTAAAATAAAGTTACTTTTCTTTACATTCCAAGAGTGCCCCTCCTCTCCTCTAATAAAAGGCCCCCACCTCTACCTCCTTACCCACACTACCAAAGCCTTTGGCTCGGCCAACCCCTGATCATTTTGTCTCTCCACTTCCCTCTCTTACTCCTTGAAGCCTCACTTTTGGCAAAAGTCTTCCCAAGGAAGCCTTTGAGCTCAAACCAAAGGGTGTTACCCGATTTTAAGGTAATGTCATCACTTGAGTCCTTTTGTTTTATTTTGCTTCTCCAACCCCCTAAACTCTTTTTATTCATTTCTTTTGTAAAAACTACAGTATCTTAAATATACTAGGATGTTTTTATAATAAGGATTCGAGCTACACTTACACACACATACATCTAATGGTTAAAGGACATACTGTTTCCGTGGATCGTGAATTTATGCCTCCCGAAACGATGATTGTTCAACATTATTTTAACACCTTCAATGGTGGCCATTACGATGTCACTATATTTATATATGATATATAATATGTTTATATTTTCTTTAAGATTCTGTATTTTTCATTTTGGGAATACCTTTTGGGTTTCCATTATGGGTAAACGCGATATCTTCATTTAAGGAAGTGCGGACTACCACCCCCTCAAAGTGATTTGATTCGTTAAATACCATATGTGGGATGCATAAAGGATGGAACTATGATATTATATAAGATATTATACTGGAATTATAGTATACCTTTATATCATTATGATTCCATTCTATAAAATAAGAAATAGAAATGAAAGTAGCGTTCATGCGTACGTACGGCTTACCGTCCCCATGAACGGTGCATTTCATTTCTTACCTCTAAATGATTATGTAATATTATAAATGCATGCATGTACTGGATATATATGACATATATGATATCTACATCATGAATACAATTCTGGATATAATGGATACATGAACAATTTGTAATTATAAAGGGTTTATTTTTGACTCAAGTACTAATGATCGTTAAAACGACCGTTATTAACTTAAATAATTATATAGTGTTCATGAAATGGAAATAAGTGATATAAAAGGAATAATGAACTTGAAAAAGGTTCTTAAGCAAGTAGAAATTAACTCAAGTTTATTATTCAGGACATTAAAGAATGATCGAGTCAAGTCAGACCCGAGGTATGGGACTTTGTCTCAATCTCTTTTTATTGAGGCATATCTTGTTTTATACACAACCTTCTTTTATACGGTGTATAAAACCCTTCGACTTTTAGGTTTATTCAAAAGGAATCTTTTTTATACGAAGCATTTACTAAACGACAAAAGGGAATGTTTTTGTCATACGTATGCGTCGACAATGACTTCTCCGCCGCCGTGACCATTATTTGAGTTTCGGCTTCCTCTACAAGCCAAACAATTTTTAAAGAAAAATAAATACAATGTTTTAATTTTCTTTTATTATGTTAATGAAAATGCTTTTCATAATATTTTTATATCAATGTTTGGTATTGAAATCTTGTGATTGAAAGGTAGAAATGTTATGTTTCATTTACGCATGTTTTATGTGATACGATTAAGTTGATGTTCTTGGGCATTATTATGGAGACGGGTGGTTCTGTGATAGACTAAGGGCGGGTGAGCCCGATATAGCTCTCCAATGCATTGGGTAACGCGAAGGAGTGAAACGTTAAGGTTTATCCGAATAGATTTAGGGAATACACTATGATGGGTATTCCAAACGTAACCAAGAGGGTTACTCCCTACTTAAGAATGTTATGAATGCCTCAAGTTTCCTTTATGTCTTATGATTTCTATGATTTATTCATGATCTGATGAGGTATGTTAAAGTGCTTATGTTTTATGGGTAAAGTATTATTTCATTCTTATGAATATATGTACCCATGTTTCCTTTCCATATTTTTATATCCCTTACTGACCTTTTTATGCTCATCCCAAATTTTTTGAAATGCTTTTCACAGGTCAAGGGAAAGGTACATGATATGATGATAGTGTCATGGAAGTGTCAAGAAAGAATCCATGTTTTATTTTAAATATTCTTCTATTGATGGGAAAGAAGAATACTATCTTTATGTAACCACTTTGTTTATATGAGGAATGTAATGCAAGTTTTATGATCTAATTCTCTAAAACTCTATACCCGAATAGATCCTCAACGTGTAATCTTGTAATAACTCAAGATTATGTAAGGTTTAAGGTTGGGGCCTTATAGATAACTTCCTGATAAATACCCTTTCAAATACTATATTGTGTTTTATATTGAGCTGGATTCAACATTTTCTTAGATTGATGATTATCAAGAGAAAGTGAAGTGAGGTCATATTCTTCCATTAGATATTTTATTATAGAGGCATTGTGAATAAGGTCCATATAAATCAGAATGTGAGTCATATATATGAATGTAGTCTCTATATTATTTTTTATTGTTTTTATACTTGTTGTGAAGTTGATATTTTTTATAGTGAATGGTGGATATTAATCCATCTCCTTCTATAATAAATTTTAGATTTTAGGAAAAATATATACTTTTTTATGAGTTGTAATGTAGTGTTATTGAAATTAATCTATTAATTAAAAGTTGGTTGAATTTTGATTCCTATGGATGGAAATCATTTGACATGTATGAAATGTAGTGACCCAAATTTTTCAAGTCGAAAACCATGCGATTTTTTAAGTATTAATGTTTTCTATAGAGATTATTGATTGGATCCAGTGATGTAAAATAACCATTGGTAGTGGGGTATACTATATTTTCACTAAAACAATAACTCTGAATTTCGTTTTACCATTAACAATTGGTGGGAAATATCGTTAAATAAAATTATACAATAATGAATGATAGTGTGAGAAATAACACATTTGTAATAAGGGTTTTTACAAGGTCAACTCACTTATATTATCAAGTGGCCAGTACATGGTATCATGTAATTGATATCTCAGTATAATAGTTCTTATATTATTATAAACAAAAAAAATTTAAGGAGTATGAATATGTTCCTCAACATCCATGTATAAGATTGATCTGTAATGATTAGAATGTCAATCTATCTCTCACAACATCATCATGTTCCTTTGGGATTTGGATCACATGTACTCCCTCATTATTCTTCTCAACACATATTAAAATGCCTCTATAATTCCTCCTAGATTAAGTGGTATGATTCCTCAATGTTTACACTCTCATATCACCATCCTCTTTATTTATGAGTGACTTTTTAATTTATAACATTTTCATGTATCATAATATTATAGTATGTATTATGCTGTGACCATTATATACAAAATATATAGATATTAGTTATTAAATAATTTATAAATAGGTTATTAAATTTTTCATCACTGGATTAACCTTATAACCTATATAATTTTCCATTTTTCTCTCCATACTTAGAGAAGAATCATATTTTTACATATTAGTTTACTATATTGTAAACACATTTTTTTGGAACTATAATCCATATTATGGCCTTCTTTCAATTATCGAAATGAGTATCACTACACAAAAAATATAGGGGAATCCATCAATATTTTAGTTAATCTCTGAAACTCCTCATAAAAAAATGAAATGATTCAAAATACAAGGATTTTTCCATGAATAATTATGTAAAGTTAAAGTTTTCCTCTTATTTAACATTACCATGATGTAATTAAACCCTTATCTCAGAAAATAAACAGTGTTGTGAAATTCATGCCATCTCCACTAAGCCTCCAAATCACCTCTAAGAAATTTGGAAATAAGAAAAACATAAAAAACATTTAAATTCATTAATTTGTTGTCTCATTTTTTTGTAATATTCCTATATTTTAATGATTATCTAAATACAATTCCATATTATATAATGATATTTGTAAGTGTCATATATCCTCTCAATAAAAATATTGATACTATATTGAACATGTATAAATTGATATAAACTCATTAAACTCTATTTTGTAATTATATTTATGATGGGATTCTACAATCCCAAAAATCATCCAACATCCCTTGGGATATACATCATATCATTTTTTATGAAATCATGTGAAACAAAACATGATCTCTTCTCTAATAGTTGGATATCAACTCTTGAATTATCCACTTGAATAGAAAAACTATCATCAAATATACCCATAATTATCACCAATTAATAAATGAGTCTCACCCCCTTCCAATAATATATCTTTTGATGTTATTCCACTTAATCAAAAAATGATAAGGGATGGAAGATGTAAAATGGAGAAAAAAATTCAATTCTTTTAGAGTGAATAAAAACCAAACAAAACTCATGTTATGGAAGGAATCAGTCATTTAGGAATTAATCAATATATTCATGGATGTATCCTTGGTTGAAAAAACTATAATGAAATATCTCCATAATGCACGTTGTCTACATAGAAGTTTTACGTAATAAAAATATATTTCAAAAATGATTGTCAGAAATTATTTTTTGACAGAATGTTTTCACATTGACTGTCTCAAAAAAATTATCAATGGTCCTTAAATATCAACTACCATGTATTTTTGTTTTATCTAAATACACATAAAATTAGTTCTGTCCTGAGATTCCAAAAAATATTCATCATTCATAATGGTTAATTGTGATAGTTTATTTCTCTTTTGAGTACATTAAAACACACCTTCTCTAGAGGTCCAAATTCAGTCATTAATATCACCTATGAAATCTTCATTTAAATAACTATATTGTATAAATTTTCTATTTTTTCCTACCTGAAAAAAATTTATATTACCATTAATGTAGGGTACGATCCATTTTTCTACCATAAAAATAGACTTTATTGGAATGTTTTTTAATTGTGAAAGAGTAAAACGGTAAATAGAATTTTTGATCTAAATACTATGATTTATAGAAATATATAAAGAATCCATAAAACACTATTTGATCTAATATCATTATTTTTTCAACCAGGAACATCATGGAAACAAGTGTAATTGGAGCATAAAAAAGTTCATTTTCTTTTACTCCAAAATTCTTCAATAACTCATGAGTAGTTTTATTTTGAGAGAATGATAAAACAAAAACAATTTATGTCAAGAAAACTTATAATAAAATTATATTCTTAATAATTTATATATCTATGTCTTTTATTATTTGTGAATTGAGTTCCCCACATATATTATAATTGTTTTTATAAAAAATTATAAACATCATTCACCCACATAATGATGGAATTCCTTCCATATTTCCTAACATAGAGATTATAATCCACCATTCCTTTATTGTAATGAATTTTATTTATATTCTATTAATTTTTGAAATATAATGATCGTGGTGAAAATGTCATCTTGAAAAAATCCTTATTCTTCTTTCAAATATGAGAACCCTCACCATCAAGGAAATAATCATCTAGTTTTCTAATGGAGACTTCTTTATTATTTTCACTATTCAATATTTATGTCATCACATATATTTGGAAAATATTATAGATAGTTTTTTAATGTATCGCAAAAAAACCAATCATTTCTTGTCTTATTTTGTGAAAAAAAGTCTTATTTTGAAATAAAAATCTTATTATTGTATACACCGAGAATTTAAAAATATCCCCCACAAAAATGAAATCATTTATTCTAAGATTATTCTCCTTTTTCATTTAGTTTATTTTTAAAATCATTTATTATCCCTATAAAATTATTTATTTTTTGACATGATACCAATTCTCATGTCTCATTATACTCATTTTTATCATCTCTCATTCCATTATAGTTATCTGATCCTCATGTTTCAATACCATTTCGTCACATTTGTTTCAACTAGGTAATGAATAATGGTATGATTGGAATTACTTGAACATTTCAGGTTTTGGACACCCTTAATTCCACCACTATTAATGTCACACCCATCTCTTTTCCAATATTTATTTTATTAATTTTTTTGGGCATCGGGTCATCTGAGTTGATTCCCAATTTAAAATTTTTACTTATTATTTAAACATGATTGTATTTTCCTTGAATTCATCTAGCGAACTGTTGTCAAAGCCGTATGACCTTGCCTAGGTCGTCGTGAAACCTCGCCCGGTTCACCACACGACATTACCAGGGCATGACTAATAAATTAGTTAATTATTTAAAATGATCAATAAAGGATTGAAATTAAGAGAGGTGTTAAGGATGAGAATTTTATTATTTTTATTATTATTATCATCATGATTTTATTAAAATTTTTATTGGCCACACAGGGTAACCAAGTGGTTTCCCAACTCTTTAAAAATAAAAAAAATCAAAAGATGTCTAAAGAGTTATTTTAATTATAATAAATAATGGTAGTTTTTTATTATTATTAGTAATAATATTATTATTATTGGTGTCAAGAATATAAATATTATTATTGGTTATAATAATAATAATATTATTTTAATTATAAATATTAACATTTTATTATTTTTTTATTGTTATCATTTTTTAATATATTATTATGATTTTAATTGGGTTAAAAAAAGGAAGAAGACCCCACCCCCTCTCTTCCCCAACGAGACAAAACCCCCTCCCCCTAGAACCCGACCCCATTCATAGCAGGCATCACTCCACACCTTCCCCATGGATAGCCGCCATTTTCCTTCCCACCTTCATCAGGACCCCACTCCCCCCTTCTCCCACTTCTGGTGACGCTGCTACCCTTTTCCCCGGTAAGGCCCTAGTGTCGTACCCCCTCCCTCTCAACCAGCCTGATGCACCGCCCCCTTTTACCTTGGCTGATCTTTACTCAATGAATCCCACCTGTCACCATCCCCAATAACCTCTTCACCTATGCATGGCTCCCTATGGTTCCTTGGCACCACTCTCACCGTCTACCCTAGAAACAAGCCACTCGCGCCGGCGCCCCTCCCTTCTAGTTGAGTCTTCTTCTTCATTTTTTCCTCTTCAGTTCTTGGTTGTCCAACACGTGTGGTACAAGTATTTGGATTCGATATTAATTTTATTAGGTTCTACATATCTATTTTATGGTTTACATCAAGTTGGTTGTGGTTCAAATTGGGTGTGATAACAGTTTCACACGATATTTTGGAAGTCTTCGTCACGGAGGTTGGTGGTTCTATGTCATTACAAATTTTAAGTAACTTAATTTTTTTTTCATATTTTGTTTTAATATTTTCCTCTTGAGTTCTTGATTGATGAAATTATATTTTCGGAATAGTATATCATGTTCTCTTATATGTGTGTTATTATATAAATTCTTGGTAGTGCTTTATAGGTTGCGAAAAATGCGATTTAAAAATGTTGTGACATGTACACATGATGATAATTGCAATTTATTTTAGAAATTTCTTTGTTTTTTATTTCTACCTTGTTGTGGTAAATTCTAGAAGTGTTTAATCAATTGTTTACGGGCTTTGAATATGGTTTTATAATGGTTGAGTTGTGAATTTAATTATAAAATGGTTTCCTTTTCATATGATATGTTTTTTAAATAAGGAAATTGTATATTTAAGGGGTATTTAAGATGTGAAACATGGTTAGAAAGGTGTTCGGGGTCATCTGGTCGGTGGGAAATGTGTTTTCAAGGTATTTGAGGTGTGTGTAAAATTAAATTAATGTTTTAAATTGAAAATGAATCTCTTTTGGTGTGTTTCCATGTTCTGTACTTCTAAAATTGAATTTGAAATTGTTTGAATATTGGAAAGTATGTTGTGATATGCATATTCTATACTATTTGTTTTAAAGTGGCATTCTTATATAAAATCGGGTGTGTCTTTCTTGTGTAAACCTTTTAATGAAAATTTTAAGTGTTTTATAAATTTTTAACTGGACCTATTAAATTATATGGGAAGTTTGGAAGTTGTATTTGACAGGATTACACATGTTTTATGTTTTTAAAGGAACTCTTAAATGTGAAACTTGGAATTTTTCATGTGAAAACCCCTGTTGTGCGACATTGAAATGTTCTTTAAATTGTTTGAATAATTTATCATGTCATGCAAGTTATTCTTATTATTTTTCCAAATGGTTTTGGTGTGCATGTGTTTTTAAAATGGTGGTTGGTTATGGAAGTGGTGGATTTTGTGTGTAATGCCTTGTATAGTTTGTGATATGAGAAATCGATATACTATGTGAATGTAAAACATGAATAATCACAAGGGAAAACCTCGAGTACCTATGTGGGAAGATTATAAAAAGTACACTAGATGTTACAGAAGTCATTCATCCTTGTTTCATCTGGATGGATTGAAGTTACAACACTAACTAAATTTTTTTGATGATTGGAAACCACTAGGTTATGGATGTGTTTCCCTACTAGTGGATCATTCATGAGAGAATTGATTATTGTGGTTCTTATTCCATGTATACACTGAGGTAAGATGTCGGTAGTGTCCCACACTATCTAGCTATGTTCGGGTATTTACCCACCGTTCTCTTCTATTCATGATGCGGTGCCTTCCGTTGGCATACAGTGGACCACTTGAGTATGTGTCTCTTCATTTTTTATTTTCTCATCCACTTTAAAGTAGTAATTGTGAAATGGTTTTCATTGAAAATTTTATTCCTTTTCACATTTAACTTGTAAATTTTTTCCTTAAACGTATTTTAACAAGAATTTTTATTGGAATAATCATATTCAATTATCTCTTAGATGTTGTGGCATGGAACCTTTTTATTAGGTGGTATCATATTGGTCTCTTTACTCCCAATATATATACATCATTGGGTGTACGCAGATCTTGTTCATTGTGTATTATTGGATGACAAATCGTGCTTAATGACGAAGGTTTGGGATGTCGTTGATTTTCCCATGTAGGTCTAATGATGATGGTTTGTAAAAGTGGCTCTTAGTGTTGTATAAAGGTGAGAATAGATGTTTTAGTTTTCGTTGCATTGCTATCTTCTTGATGTTTTGGGTTGAATTTTAATTATTATTTTGGGTCAAATGTTAAGGGTTTTTTTGGTTTTGTTTTCCACCATTTTTTATTTATCTTGTTGGTTTTTTTCTATCTCTAATTTTGGGTAAATTGTTCCCACATGTTAATCTTGATACCCAATCACTTATGCAATCTCGTGGGGATCGAGAACTCCCTTCAGGCTATGTCACGGATTGGGTTGGGCACCAGGTTGTATGGCGACCCGGCCTGGTTCATGAAAAAATGGTATCGTAGGAGGGTTTCTCTCTTGGGTCATGTTCTTTTGGGATAAAGTCAAGGTAGACCAAAGTTAATGGTGTTGTAACTCAATGTTCTAGGTATGAGAAAGGTGCATGGACTTCACACCTAGAAGAGGGACTTGAGATACAAGCGCAAGTTGAGTTTTTTCTAAGTAGTTGGTCCTCATGGTTAAACATGTTTAGGGGATATGAAAATGGAGTGGGGTCAGTGGTCCAAGTGGGCTCACAGGGTTTGGCAAGCCATGTGGAGCCGGGTACGCAGTCCGAGAATACTATCTGTGGTGGAGGTGTTATTGGAATATGGGCATCAACCATATGTCCCAGTCACCCACTAACAGTAGTCTTCTCTTGTGTTGTCTCTCATCTCTTTGTTTTGGATTCATGGGAATCTGGTTTTTGGGTAAAAATGATTTGGTTTTGGAAAATGATTTGAAATGCAGAACATTAAATAGAAAATTATATGGGAGGTTTGAAAAGTGTCGGTTGAATGTTTTGGTTTTGAAAAATGGAAGGGTCTGGTTTTTATCCTTGGTGATCTCATGGGAATCCCCATGCATGGGTATATATGGAAAGAGAAATGGTTAATGGCACGAACAGATGAGTGCATCGACGAACATGAGGTGGGTGTCAGTGTGGCATGGGAACATGCATGTGTGAGGCCCACAAGACACCACTGGTGTCTGTGCAATCCATTATATTCCTTTATTTTAAAAAATATTCCTTATAAAAATTTTGGGTTTTAATAATTGTTGATTATGTGGCATGTCCTTGAGTTTTGTAACTATAGGATGTGAGGCATTTCGAGCTGAGAATCCTTTTGAATAGATTTGTGTATTTTGATTAAATTATTATTTGTATGTTGGTGTGAAAGCATGTGGTTAGTGGTTTCTTTTGACAAGTGATTTGGAAATCCTTTTTAGTGGTCACCCCTACACCTTTATCATTCCCTTGCGGTATTTCTTGGCTATTGTACTATTTTAATTGGGTCTATGGTTATCTCTCTTGACTCGTGCATGACCGCATAAAGCATTGCGATTGAAGTGCGACCATGGGAAATTAATCATTGGATGGCCATCTAGTTGATGAAAGGACTCCTTTCATGAATTCTAGAATTCAACCCACCTCTCATTTTTACAACCAAGAGGATCCTCTTGTAGCGGGATGATAGATGTGAGGGGAGTTGAAGGGAGTTTTGGTTTCTTTGAGTTTTCTAAGTCGTCGGGTAGGTTGTTTGATATCGTTGTGTTTTAAGGTCCCCTGTGGAAACTGTGAAAGGAATTCCAGTGGAGAAGGGAGAAGGAAGTTTCTAGTTATTAGTGTTAACCGATGTCTTTAAAGGATTGTAGTGCTTTTATCTGTTTCGACGTTAATGTTTGGTGATGTCTTATAGTGTGTGTTCTCTTCAAAGTGAAAATGTATATTTTATAGAACCCTCCGATAATCCCTGTCTTCATAAGAATTCTTCATATTGGGGAGTTATAATTTTTCTGTTCAAAGTGGAGTGTTTGTTTTGAATATTTCCTTCTTAATTTTCTTGGTTAAGGTAAAGAGTTGATTCATGTGGATCATCTAAACCTCTATTTTGGTGGTTTCACCATGAGAGAATAGTTAGATGTTGAGGTGTATTGTGTTTTTTGGTTTTGTCTCGGTTTTGTTGTGGTATCTAGAGGTACCAGAAAAAAGAAGCCCTGTTTGGGGGTTTCTAAAGCCTGACTGTGAGGTAGGAGATGCTTACATCATTGGGACTCTAGCCATAGGCCTTAGAGTGAAGATGGACCGTGTTCAGAAACCCATGGAGTGTATGGGACCCCATCTGTATTTCTGTCATTAGTGTTGAAGTTAAAGGTATTTTAGATCATTTCCTAAAGATATTCTATTTTGAATGACCTATTTGGGTGGATGGGGTTTCCTGTGTTTATGAGGCGGCACGGTTATCTCATTACCATAAGTTCTCGGGGGTTGCATCTCACCAAGTTTAATTTATTTTGGTGGTCCTTATAGGGTATGTTGGGTAAATCAATCTCAAATTTGAATAGTGATCATCCAAGGATTTGAGAATGTTGGTCTATCTTCGGTCGTGGTTTTGACACCCCGGTATTTGGGGCTGGCCCACCCCACCCATTATGGTGGGGTATTTGTTTACCAACGAGATTTTTTTAAAGTTATTCATCTTATTTCTGTTCTAATGGTGGGGAGAGCCATGATGGGTCTCTCAGTAATTCCTCTAGAATGAATCTTGGTTGGAGTTTTTCATAATGGTGGGGAGTCTGTTCAGGCCTCCCTAGGTTGGTTTTTTAGTCTTGTCTCGGGAATTTGTAGTTTTTTAATGGTGGGGAGCTCCTTCGGGCATTCCCATGTTGGATTTGTGGTATGTGATAAGAGTGTTATTTGGATGGGTTTTGATCTTGTGTGTTCACTCCAATCAAACAATGTGGTTTTTCTTATATGGGGATTCAGGTGTTTTGGTTTGTGAAGTTTGTTATCATAGGTGCAAGAGTTCCTTTCATTGATCAATCAACTGGAGGTGTTCTTCTTATTTGGGGAAGGTGACACACAGATGAATGTCTTTTATGATTTTATTGAGGTTTTCATTTAATTTACTTTTTCTGATCATGAGGTGTTTTCCTCTTTTTAATTGTTATCTATGGGGATCCACTTTGAACCTTAATGGGGTATCCATTTCTTCTTTGAGTCTCAACCTTAGTTGTGTATTTTCGGGGACAGAAAGAATTTTGGTGGGGATAATTGTTACACCTGTCTCTTTTCCATTATTTATTTTATTAATTCTTTTGGGAATCAGGTAGTTCGGGTTGAAGCCCGACTTAACATTTTGAGTTCCTATTTAAAAAATATTGTATTGGCTCTGAATGTGTCCAGCGCATTGTAGTCGAAGCCGCACATCCCTGCCTGGGTCATTGTGCAACCTCTCCCGGTTCACCTCACGACCTACCCGGTGCATAACTATGTAATTACACAATTCAGTGAAATGATCAATAAATGATTTAAATTAAATGATGTGTTATAGATGCGAATTTAATTTTATTTATTATTATTATCATCATCATTATATTATAATTTTTTTGGTTGCACGAGGTAACTACATAGTTTCCCGACTCATTAAAAATAAAAAAAAGTCAAATGAAATTTAAAGAATTATTTTAATGATAATTAAAATGGTTATTATTATTAAATTTAACACTATTATTATTATTATTAGTGTCATGAATATAAATACTATTATTGGTTTTAATAATAATAATAATATTAATATTATAACTTTTAATATTTATTTTTATTATCAATTATATTATATTATTATGATTTTAATTAGGTTAAAAAAAGATGAAGCCCCCAAACCCCTCTCTTCCCCCACTAGACATGAACCCCACCCCCTGGAACCCTATTCCATGCACAGTAGGCATCGCTCCACACCTTCCCCATTGTCAGATGCTGCCTTCCCACCCCCCTTCAATGTGCCCCTAAATCTCCCCCTTCTCCCTCTCCCGGTCATGCCGCTACACTACTCCCTGGTCGGCCCCTAGTGTCATTCTCCCTCCCTCTCGGCCAACACGATGTGCCGCCCCTTCTACCATTGGTTAACCTCCATCCGATGAATGCTAGCTTGTTCCATCTCCAATGACCTCCTCACCTACGCCAGCCTCCCTCACGCTCCCTAGCGGCGCTCTCGCCGTCTCCCCCAGAAACCAGCCACTCTCGCCGACGCCCTTGCCATCTGGTTGAGTCTTTTTCTTATTCTTCTTTTATCTTGATATCTTGGATTTCCATTAGGTGGGTATTGGTTTTTGGATTTGATCTTGATTTTATATGGTTTGACATATTTATTTTAAGGTTTAAATCGAGTTGGTCGCGGTGTGAATTGGGTGCGATTGGAGTTCCACACCAAATTTTGGAAGTATTCAACACCGAGGTAGGTGGTTCCATGACCTTACATATTTTTGATAATTTAATTTGATTTCTTAATTAATTTTAATATGTTCTATGATTCAATTTCACAGTGAGAACTTTGTTTAGAATGTTTTGGAATGCTCGTTTGATGAAATTGGATTTCCAGAATAATATAGTCTGGTCGCTCATATGTGTGTTATTGTATAAATGCTTGGTAGTGCTCTATAGATTATGTGAAATTGGATTAAAAAATATTGTGAAATGAGTTCTTGATGAAAACTGCACTTTCTTTTATAAATTCTCTTTTTTTTTCATTTCGATCATGTTGTGGTAAATTCTATAAGTGTTTAATTAATTGTTTATGGGGCGTGAAGGTGGTTTAAGAAGTTTTGTGTTGTGAAATTGATTTTAAAATGGTTTTTTTCATATGATATGTTTTCTAAACTAAGAAATTGTTTATTTAATGGGTATTTGGGATGTGAAACATGGTTTGGAAGGTGTTCAGGGTCGTCTGGTCCGTGAGAAATTCTTTTTATGGTCTTTGAGGTGTGTGTGCAATTAAATGAATATTTTCATAAGAAAATAAATTACTTTTGGTGTTTTTATGTGTTATGTAATCCTAAAATTGAATTTCAAATTGTTTTAACAATGGAAAGCATCTTTTGATATGCCTAGTCTGTACTTTTGGTTTTAATGTGGCGTTATTATATGAAATCAGGTGTGTCTTTATTGTGCAAACCTTTTCGTGATAATTTTAAGTGTTTAAAAAATAGTTTAATAGATCTATTAAATTATTTGTGATGTGAGGGAGTTTTATTTGACAGGATTACATGTGAGTTCTGTTTTTAAAAGAACTTCAATATGTAGAACGAGACATTTTTCTTGTGAAAAAATTTGTTGTGCTATTTAGAAATGTTCTTTAAATTGTTTAAATAATTTATCATGTCATTCAAGTGATGAAAATTATGTTGTAAAATGGTTTTGGAGTGCATGAGTTTTTAAAATGGTGTTAGGGTATACTAGTGGTGGATTTTGTGTGCAATGTCTTGATTGGTTTGTGATATGAGATAGAGATATAGTATGTGAGTTTGGAAATCGATTGAGCACAAGGGAAAACCTTGGGTACCTAGGTGGGTGGATTTAGACTAGTATGCTAGATGTCACGAAATTTGTATGTCCCAGTTTCATCTAGCCGGATTAACGTTATAACACTAACTAAAATTTTGTGATGATTGGAGACTATTAGGTTTTGTATGTGTTTCCAACTAGTGGCTCATGCTTGAGATCATTGATTAGTGTGGTTCCAATGCGACATATACACTGAGGTATTATGTCTCTAGAATCCTAGAAATTCTATCTACTTTATAGGATTTACCCACATTGCTCTACTATTCATGACATGGTGCCTTCCATCAGTATACTGAGGACCACTTGACTATGTTTGTGTTCTTTATGTATTTTCTCATAAAATTTAATTTATTATTTGTGAAATGTTTTTTTATCGAACATTATTTTCATTTGTACATTCAGTTATTAATTGTTTTCCTTAACAGTATTTTTAAAAGAATGTTTTTGAATAAGCATATTAAATTTTCTCTTAGATTTTGTGGAATGGATCCTTTTTATTGGGTGGTATCCTATTATGCTCTCGGATCACAACCTACATACACCTTTGGGTGTATGTAAACATTGTTCTTTGTGTATTCTTGGTTGGGGAATCATTATTAGTGATGGTGGTTTGGGCTATCGATGGTTTCCGCATACAGGTCAAATGATTGTGGTTTGAGGAGGTGGCTTATCAAGTTGCATGAAGGTGAAAATAAATGTGTTATTTTTATTTTCATTGCAGTCTTCATGGACTTTTTGGTTTAATTGTAAACTTTATGTTTCCTCAAATCCAAAGGGTTTGTTTGGTTTTGTTTTCTTGAATTTGTTTATTTATCATCTTAGTTGTTTTTTAATCTCTTATTTCAGGTAAATTGTTCCCACATGTTACTCTTGATAACTGTGAACTTGAGTCGGACCATATAGATTAGGAAGGCCCTTCCAACCATGTCACGGACCGGGTTAGGCACCGGGTTGGATGGCGACCTCACCAGGTTTATTACAATAAAAATTACTAGTTTCCACCAACTTCTTATGTCTTGGGAACAATATTTACCCCCCACTAGATTATTCATATTTGATGGATATTTTAGTATCCTCTTTGGAGTTCTAAATTTTATTACATGCAATTTAACCACTCCAATATTTACCAACATTATACCCAATATAATATCAAATGTCAACCAATATAGAATACGATGATTGAATTTTTTTTTATAATAATTACTTTAAATATTTCTTTGATCAACCTTAGGTTCTTATTATAAAATTGATAAATTCTTACACCATTTATATATCATAAAAAATATTACCTGATCCGTTATTTTATCGAAAGATCCCAAATGTTTAGTTTTGATCTGATTGCAGAACGGTTTTCCAAGATCCTCTACAATATTAAAAATTATATTTTTTAAACCATATCACATAATTTATATTGATAAAATATACCATAAGCAGAATATTTGTGATTATATTGACTAGAAAGGTGTGTTCTTGTTTCAATATATAATTCTCGGATCCATGATTCAATAACATGGTTCTCACTATAAAAACTAATATTTAATTATTTTTTAGTTACTATATTTCATTTGGATGTGTATGGATTTATATGTTATGTATTATTCCATTTATTGAATTACTAGTTTCAAAGTCTCTATTGATATATTTACATTCATTATTAGATGTAAACATTTTAATAACAATTCCAATAATATTTTCAATCAATTGAAGAATTCCATAATAAAATGAAGAGATTTTGATTTAAATAACATATAATTGATAAAAGTCATATTATTAAATTATTAAAAAATTATAATTTACTTATCTGTATTTTTATAAACTCCTTGGACTACCCAAATCCAAGTGTTAGACATGAGAGGTACTACAGTCTCGATATTCACTGTATTGTAGTTATTATTAATCATTTTGTAATGTGCCACAATTTTTGTGTTTATCATAAATTAGCTTTATAAGATCCCAAACAATATCAAACAAGATTATCTTGGACATATTAATTTATTTAAAATTGTCATTTTTCTTAGGATAAAATTGATTTTAATCTTTCATGCTTATACACCTTGTTGATCCAATCTATGGATTCTATTTGTTGTCAATAAAAAATGATTACATAATTATATAGAAGTTATAAACATATATTGGCCTGTGGGTGATGTGATGATGGAGAATCTATTATTGAAAATGGAAATAGAAATTTGAGGATCAATCTTAAATAAGAGATTCTATTTTGAATTTTCTTATTTATGTATTCTATATAAGATTCAACTTCATTAAGTAGTTGGATAAAAAATAATTTTACATTAAAAATATATGTATCTCTTCCTTATATTCATGTACAATACCAGACATATTTATATATTCATCATAATTATAGTAGCCTATGTTATTAAAAATATATACCATCCTTTCATCATCACTTCAGTACAACCCTTTATTTATTTTTTCATACTACTAAACTCTGATAATGTCAATATGTTTTCTCATTTATCTTCTCTTACATGTTTCATCACTCTTTTCTTATAAATCATTTTTATAATTGTAATAATAGGGTTTACATAAAAATCCCCTAATTCACCAAAATAACCATTGATTCTATAAACATTTATATTGATATTAATTCCATATAAAAGACAATTGTTCTTTTCTTACTAGAACCCATGCTATAAATTTCATTTGGTAAAATTTTTATTATAATTTACCTCTCATCCTTTAATTTGGAAGTGCTTCACTCAATTTTTTACTTGGTCTATAAAGGTTCATATTTTTTTTCTCTTACACTATTATAGATATGAGTATTAAATTTGGATTTAATTGGCATATAAATGAAAATATGTTTTTTTTAAATTCTTCACTCACGATTGAGATGTATATGTTCAATATAAAAATATAAAGTCATATATTATAATTTTAAACCAATTTTTAGAATAAAATAACAATGATGGTTTCCGAGATAACTCTTTCTCTTTCACAATATTTTTTTGAATAGCTCCTAAAACATTATGTTTCTAATTCACATTTGGACTATTTTCGATTAAATCGTCAACATATTATACATAAATTTTGATACATTTTCAATCATATTGCCACTTTATTTCAAAAAATCTCTATTCTATATGTTGAATTATTTTTTTTATCAAGAATAGAAACTAGAACCTACCTTATTTTGTATTCAGTATTTTTTATTTATCCTTCTTCTTAAATGATAATCAATGTATAAAAATACTTTTTAACAAGATCTCTAAAATTAGATACATCGTGTGATTATATTCTTGATAAAGAGTGATACTGTCCATTTTTTACGTCAAATTACCTATTTTATTTCATGATTAATTCTTATAAATCTTAAAAAAGGCCATTTATACATGTTCTTATTTCCCACTATACTATAAGCTACTCTTATACTTCTTAGTTCATGATTACATGAATACATGGATGGATATTTATAAATATAATAATATATTATATAGTATAGAGAAGAATATGTAGTGATATTCAACATGATGAATAAAATCATTCAAATTATATGATTTATATTAATATATTAATTGTGGATCATAAACTAATGTAAATTAATTTAGTTATGTAAATTTTCTACATCTATTTAATCATATTAAATATTAAAAATAATGATATAATATTCATGATGTATTGAATATAAGGTAATATGAAAAATATGAAATTTTTCAAACCCTTTGAAACCAATGTTTCCATGAATAACCTGATGAAATGTCAAAGAAGTAGATTTACTGAGTGAAAATGAATGAAGGCTATAATTATCAAATAAGAGAAGAAGATGTGTAGTTCCTTATTATTCATTAACTGAAAATATCTACATCACCACTATTATACCAAGGAGGTCATGAGGTTTCTACCATCATAGAATTAGGAATAAGATCAATGTTGATATTCCTCTACAACATGAAGATGTGTAAGTCAAAATTCTACTTGGTGATTTGAGGGAGGAACCATTAATAGGATTATTGAGAGAGTTAAATCAGTCATTATCTATAATTTATAGTGGGAATCTTTAGTGATGTGATCTAGATGATCCATGTTGTAACCACCATGGTTTTACTGGGGAATCTATGAAGAGGGAATTTGATCGATCATGACATGGTGTATGATTTTATGGAAAATAGTTGTAAATAATGCTGTTCAAATGTTTTTATTTCATTTTTTATTTAGGTGAGGTTGAGTAATTCAATAATTATCTGATTAGGGCTGTAACCATCCCATGTGGATGAAATAAGATTGAAGAATTTATAAAAAGTATACCAGTTATGAACCCCACTTCCTAGTGTTAGTTTACCATACTATAAATTACAAGTGGTATTCGATCTAATACAAGTTCCCTATAAATGATCAATGATATTTTTCAATATAAAGAGTTTAAATTTTATTAAAATAATTGGGGCCATAATTTTTCTGAAAATATATACCAATGATATAAGAATGTGATATTTCCTTATCTCCAATCATGTTTCTTATAAGTGAGAGATGTAAAAATTGTTGGACATCCACCCACTATAGATGTTTCCCCAAGGAAGTTTTCTAATAAGAGAAAAATGAAATATGATGGGAAGGATCAAAATTCAATTTAGATGTTTCATTTATAAAATTTATATACAATAGGGATAAGAACAAATTATTAAATTTATAATAAATTAAAATGTTATTATGAGAAGAAAATAAAAGATACTAACATGTAAATATATGTTTATAGGGGTATATTTGGGGATATTAAATCGATGATGATCAAAATTTTAATGAATAATTAAAAATTTACAATGTGAATATCAACAATATTTTTTGATTTGGGATTATTATGGATGATTATTATATTTTGAAAAATATAATGGGAAATTTTTAGATTTTTATAATCCTAAAAATAAGACTTAGATGTTAGATAAACCTTTTAATTACATGAGTAACATAATATTCTCAGAGCTCATGAAATTACAAAGACTCTAGCTTCCAAGAATAAGGAAAGAGATAAGATATATTTTGTGGTTTTGAGTAAACTTTTATTCAAAAATGATTATGTATAAAAATCACGTTATTCTGATAATTATGATATTGATGAAATCTAATTAATTTTCTTGATCTTATATCAATAAAGTGGAAATAGTGAAAGGAAAGAATAAAATATAAACAATCACAAAGGTTATAAAATTACAATGGGAATCTAATTGGATCATAGGATTAGATCGATTAAGGAAATAATTTAGGGGGGATTTTCTTTCCCCTATGTAGTGTATTCCATAATATGATATGTGACAAATCCTTTATCATTCACCTGAAATGCATGGGTTTTTCACTACCTAAAAGATGTGAGAACAACATTGGGAATGTGAGTCCCTTCTGTACACATAATAATATGGTAATAGAAACCACCCTTATTGTAATACCCCAGGTAAATAATGAATATGAAATTTTTATATTTATCCATATTTGTGAATAAAATATTAATATGTCTTTAAAGGGGACGCTATGCTCGATGGCATACCCAACACGCAACAACAAGTTTCTTGGGAATATTACGTTGCACTCTAATAATAAAATAATATTATTTTAAATGGTAGTTAACATGTAGCCGTTATATTGGCAGGAATCGATAGAAATAACTATAATATGATTATATATGTTTTTAAATGTTTTTTACTTTTATCCAATAAAAGATGAAGGCTCAAAATATGGAAAGAATTCAATTTTAGGCGTATATGCCCTTGTTTTCACTAAAGGTTCACTTATCGCCTTTTGACGGTGAACCATCATTAAATATAGTTTTTTTCACTCTTATAAATTCTATTGGACCAAATAAAACTCTTCTTAAGAATTGGGACATCAAAATTTACTTTGTGTAAATTTTTGGTATCTTTCTGATAACGTTCATTTTTTTAATGAATAGTGTAAAATGTTGTATTTTAATTCAAAACCACTTTTTAATATAATTTATTTATATGATTATATTATCTTTTGAATTGTTTTCAAAGTGAAATTAGAATATATTTTTACCATTAAATCCAATAGTGGTCGTTGGAATTAATTTCACTTTGAAATCAGACTTAAACTAGTGTCAATCTTTTGATACTTATTGTTTCATAAAAACACGCTATTTGCTCTGGCAACAGAAATTAATTTTTAAATTAATTAATGTGACATATATGTTTTGATTTTTGTAAAATAGACTTCATTTTTGAATTTGGAATATCAAATATATCTTAGGGTGAATTTTTGGGATTTTTTTGAAAAACTTCAATTTTTTATGAATAGTGAAACCACTAAGCGATACTTATAAAAACTAATTTTTCCCTTTAAATGAAATTTTGCCATCTTTGTGTTTTGAATTTCAAAAATCCGACATACATGGTTTTCATTAAGAAGTAAAATGTGGTTCAATGGGATAAAAATAATTTTTTGGTGAATAGTAACTTATTACGTTTTTAATCGCGATTAGAGGTAATTAGTGTAGTTTATGGTAAGAATAATGTTTTAATATAATGAAATGATCTAGACACATGTCCTACCCTCATTGTATAGGTCATGGACGACCGAGACAATCCATGGGTCAACATGGGGACCCCATGGAGCCACTCTGGTTGGGAAATGACATAAATATCTTTTTATTTAATGTTAAAGTAAAAATGACACAAACATGAGATGTTTTACTAAACAATTTTTTACATGGGGTTATACAAGTAATATTTTTGGATATAAATAGTCATTGGAAAGATAAAAATATTTCCTACATCATAGTAGCTTTTTTATAAATTTTAGATATTAAATAAATTAAAGTATGTATGACATCATGACGATGTAGCGATGACCTCATTATTTAACGATTTAAATAAAATGGAAGGATAATGTAATATCTAAGACCTAAAAATGTCCAAAAACTATTGGATGAGTGGATTTATAACCCTTATCACCTTATCCTCGAAATAAATCAATGTGGGACCTTTAAAATCCGAAAATCCTTTTAAAATAAAGTAACATTTTGTAACATTACCAGAGTGCCCCTCCTCTCCTCTTATAAAAGGCCCCCACCTCTACCTCCTTACCCACACTCCCAAAGACTTTGGCTCAGAAAACCCCTGCCCATTTTGTCTCTCCACTTCCCTATATTATTCCTTGAAGCCTCACTTTGGGCAGAAGTCATCCCAAGGAAGCCTTTGAGCTCAAACCAAATGGAGTTACCCGATTTTAAGGTAATGTCTTCACTTGTGTCCTTTTGTTTTATTTTGCTTCTCCAACCCTATAAACTCTTTTTATTCTTTTTTTTGTAACAAATATAGTATCTCCAATATACTATGATGTTGTTATAAAAATTATTCTAGCTACACTTACACACACCTTCGTCTAATGGTTAAAGAACATACTGTTTCTGTGGTTGGCAATTTTCTGCCTCAGGAAACGATGATTGTCCAACATTCTTCTAACACCTTCAAAGGTGGCCATTAAGATGACACTATATTTATATATGATATATAATATGTTTATTTTTTACTTAAGCTTATGTATTTCTCATTTATGGAATACATTTATGGTTTCCATTATGGGTAAACGCGATATCTTCATTTAAGGAAGTGCAGACTACCGCCCCCTCAAAGTGATTTGATTCGTTAATACCATATGTGGTACGTATAAAGGATATATTTAATTATATTATATATGATAACATACTGGAATAATATTATGTATCATTATGTTTTAATTCCATTAAATATTAAATAGAAATGGAAGTAGCGTTCATGCGTACATACGACTTACCGTCTTCATGAACAGTGCATTTCATTTCTTGTCTCAAAATGTTATGTACTATTAGAAGTACATATATATAATGGATATATAAGTAATATATTAAATATAAATGATGTATATCATTCTGGAATTTTAACATATATATATATATATATATATATCTCATTTTGTTTTAATTCCATTAATATGACAAAAAATTAATGTAGCTTTCATGCGTACGTACGACCTACCGTCTCCATGAACGATGCTTTTAATTTTTATCTCCAAATGCTATTGAATAGTATAAAATGAATATATACTGGATATATATGATATTTAAAACATCAATACTATTCTGGATATTATGTACCTATAAATCCATGGAAAATTATTTCCCAACAAGTTCAATTTTTAACTCATGTACCAAACATCGACAAAAACATCTGATATGAAGTCATATTATTAACCAATTATTATAACATTAAAATATGTGATATGAACGGAATAATAATATTTATAGGAGGTCTTTAATCAATTATAAATTGACCAAAGTTTATTATTCAGGAATATAAATAAACGAACAAGACAAGTTGGACTTGAGGTAAGGGATCCCACTCCTCTCTTTTTAAGTACACTCTTTTATGTCATTACTTATAAGCTCATATTTATTGTGATAAGGATGTTATTTTATATTACTATTACTGTAATTTTTATTTTCATATGATGAGATACCCTATTCTCTCTCATCAATCCATTTTGGAAGTTTTGAGTGGCGCCGTTAGGCTGCCAAATTTTCGTAAGAGATCTAACCTCTCTCTTTCTCTTTAAGTACTCTCCTTTATGTCACTTATTTTAAGCTCCTCTTTTTTATGATAGGGGATATTATTTTATATTCCTATTGATTTTCATTTTATTATAATGTGATGAGATACCCTATTTGATCTCATCAATCCATTTTTGGAAGTTTTAAGTGGCGCTGTTAGGCTACCGAGTTTTCGTAAGGGATTTTTTCATCTCACTTTTTTTACCGTGAGATTTATGCTATATTTGCCACAATTTCCTTTGAGTGGTGTATGTAATTCCCATTATTTTACTCATTGTGTAATATAATTTCTTTTATGATTATTTACGTCAATGTTGTATTGTCCTTCTTTCACGAGGTGTATGTGTCGAAAGATACCCATGTCGGTAAGGGAACCTTTCACCCTCCTCTTTTTAAAAGAATTCTTTTTTTCGATATTTTAATTTACATATTGTTATGTTGGGATATGTTCTCATATATCATTATTGATGTAAATTTTAGGTCCAAGTGATGAGATACCCTTTTTTTATCTCTCATCAACTCATTTTGATGTGACGCTTTTAGGCTGTCAAGGGAACTTCTTAACCAAATTTCGATTTCTTTGGGTTCAACATGTAGTTATTGAATATGTCATCCTTTGAATATGTGTGAATGACCTTTTATTGTTTTACACTTAATATCCACTTATATTTGATGTATTTATATTTTTCACACATAATTTTGAGATTTATTTATCATTAATTTAAGGATACCTTAATTATAAGGGATTTCATCACATTTGACATTTCTATTGAGACTTCATTGTTGTTATGCACCAATTCACTCTTATATGGTGTATATACTGTCCTTTGGAATATTATATCATGAATCCATTTATTCTCATGATATTATAATGTTCTGAATAAATGTTATTCCTCAATTATTGTATTCAAGTGTCTCTAATTTTGGTAAAACCCGTTTAACCAAAATATTGCTTTAAATATTTTAAATATTTGTTCTTATTAATATCCATGTTTTCAAAATGGTTTTAATGATTTATTTATATGGATATTAATGGTTTAAAATTTTAAAATCTTCAAGGTGGTATGGGACACTTTGATTCAAAAATCTCTTTATTAAATTTTTTAAATGGTTTTAGAAATGGTTTCTTTTTGACTGGATTCATTATTTCAATATCCTAAAATGTTATATTGTGATTGAAATGTGGAAATTTTATCTTTACTTTATCCATGTTTTTTGTGATACGTTTATGTTATGGTTCTTGGGCATTGTTATGAAAACGCGTGGTTCCGTGATAAACTAAGGGTGGGTGAGCCCGATATAGCTCTCCAATGCATTGGGTAACGCGAAGGAGTGAAACATTAAGGTTTCCCTGAAGAGATTTAGGGAATATACTGTGGTGGGTATTCCAAACGTAACCAAGAGGGTCACTCTCTACGTAAGAATGTTATGAATGCCTCAAGATACCTTTTATGTCTTGTGATTTCTATGATTTATTCATGATTTGATATGCCTATGTTTTATGGGTAAGGTATGATTTCATTCTAATGTATATATGAACTCATGTTTCCTTTCCATATTTTTATAACTCTTACTGAGCTTTTTATGCTCATCCCAAGTTTTTGAAATGTTTGTCACAGGTCAAGGGAAAGGTACATGATGTGATTATAGTGTCAAGGATGTGTCAAGAAAGAATCCGTGTTTTATTTTAAATATGTTTCCATTGATGGGAAGAATGAATACTGTCTTTTATGTAATCACTTTGTTTAAATGTGGAATGTAATGCAAGTTTCATGATCTAAATATCTAAAACTCAAAACCTGAAAAGATCCTCAATGTGTAATCTTGTAATAACTCAAGAATAAGTAAGGTTTAAGGCTGGGGCCATATACTTATTATCTACTTCCCACAAGACCTCCCACACCTCATGTGGGGATCACTGTTGTAGGAATTTCACACCATTATTATTGGAGTAGTCGAAATAATTCCATTTAAAAATTAGAATTGGGAATAAGAATAAAACTTCACCCTAATCACCCCATTAGAACATTTCCTAATCAATCCAAGCATATTACCTACATTGATACCACAACAGGTAGTGTGGATAGGTATTATCCATGAAAATAGAATGTATTTCGCTTCCCACCATCGCTATATGTCATGATAATATTCTTATTCACTTCCCACCATATGGTTTTCATTCCTCGGTTTTCACAACCATTAAACAAAAAATGACCTATGACCTTGTGTGGTTTGTATCCTAATTATCACGTTCCTTAGAGGACCCTAAATACCCATTGTGGGACTCAATAATTAATTAATTATTCATCTCATGAAGTACAGGAGGCTAATTAATGGCGTTTAATATATTATATTATGATAAAAACTTCATATGAGACACTATATCATGTGTATTATTAGTAATATAGAATATATTATCTCTTTTTTTAATCCATTATTAATATTTTCCCACTATTCGTCATTATAAAAACAAAATAATTCATCTAAATAATCACTTCACTACCTTATTTCAAAGCTGAGAGATACATGGGAGGTGTTTCTTCATCCTATCAAATAAGATAACATAACTTGACTAGTTTTTTCTGGTTTATTTCGATGAAAATAATTTCATAACCGACAACCATAATTTATAAAAGTTACATATAATCCATCATTTCATTATATAATTAAATAAATTTATTATTTCATCCAAATGAGATTCTTTACCATTATCTTGTATCCAATATTTTATCCTCTTATGGATTTGAAATACATGTCAACCTCACACACATTATCATAATTATTTCAATATATAATAAATTGTGTAATATAAATTTCCTTGATTTGATCCAGTAGTATTATGAGACACTTGTGGGTGGTGTTCCAATTTTGATCATTCCCTCATAGTTTTCCTAAATATAATAATATTTATTCTGCAATTTTACATTCTATTTTAGTTATTATATATACTAGAAACTCTATAGTTAACATTGAATTTCCCTAATTTTATGAATTATGTTCAATTTATAATTTAAAATATTAAAGAAAGACCCATATTTTTTCAGCTATTACACTATAACACCATATACTAGCATCAAATATAAATCTTCTCAAATAAAAATATTGAATGTTTAAGTATTATCTTTTACTATGGAATTGAAAGATGATAATAATTTTCATTATTAAAAAAATTGAAGGAATCCTTATTTACGATGTATTTTCCTTTATGATTTCCTCAAAAAAAATCTTCCTACAGACCTCCTTTTTTTTGAAATTTCCAATAATACTGGTAAGAATCGGAATGAGTTTCTTCTCATTTTTTGGTGTCGAAATCACATTCTTTCCTTTATTATGACAACTTCTACCATTTAGGATTCATAAATGGGTTTCAAATATAATATTTAATAAAACCATTGAAAAATATACCAGATTATTTATTGAATTATAACCATTGAAATAAAATATAATGCATTGAAAAACATCTTTCCAATAAATTTAAAACATCAAAACTTGATATTTTCTCTGTGAATTTTTATCTCCCTAAATTTTCCTCATAATATTTTACTTCCTCATCTATGATCACCGAATTTTTATCATTATCTGAATACTAATAACTCTATATTCAATGGTTGGGTTGTAATCTCCAATTTTCCATGTGAAATATATTTCCTACCAGATAAATTTTTTATCTTTTGATTCATCATGATATTTTCTCAATGATCTATTCTCACTATTTAGATAATTTATTTCATTGTAAATATTTTTGTTTTAATAAATATTTACTAAATTGTGAAAACTAAATTTTTATTCCATTACTCTCTCCTCATTGCCAGATTATTATTTTCCTATAATTTCACCTTTACTATAGCCTTCCTTAGGATTATTTATTCTATGTACAGAGACCCTACATCATTCTAAATCTATGAATTCTTACTCACTTTCACTTTATCTATAACATAATGTAGCATATTATTTTTATAAAATACTATTCTTCATTTATGTGTTGGCCTTTACTTTTCCAATATATAATATTACATTATAATGAAACATTTTATGTTGTTTTTTAGGACCATTAGTGTTGGGACCTCACTTAATCTTCACCATTTCACTCATGGAAAATTTCTAAAAAAATTTCTTTTAACAATTAATAAACATATACTTAAATTTTCCCTTGTAAACTCCTTTCCCCCATCGAATTAAATTGGATAATAATGATTTGGGTTCATAAAAATAAATATAACCCTATTTACATTAAAATTAAATCTTAATAGGATTATTTGGTTCCTTTTGTTTTGAATATTCAAAAACATTTAACATGTTATCCTCTTAATGTTTTCCTTTTCAACCTATGTCTGATCATATTTGTGTATTATAGTTCATTATTGTTTTTATAACATATAAATTGTATAATTTAGGCTTCTAGATAAACATTTATATAATTTTTTTTTCAAATATATCATACTAATTACTCATCGATTTGGTAGTACAGTGGATCCTTCAAGATCATATTTAAAAGTTTGTAATAAGAATAATTTGTTTACTCAAATGAAAAAATCAAATAACTCATATTATTCTATGAAAATATCATTAAATTGAGTCTAACAAGTTTTTTCACATGGCCCTTTAAAATCATTATCTCTCTCATAGATATCACAGTGTTTAATTAATATTCAATTCGTTATTTTTTACCCATCACTGTTTTCAATTTTGTATCTAGGATGGATGAATCTAACACATTAAGTAATCAATTTTGAACCAAAATATTCACATTTAAAACAAAATTGTATGTTTCCTAAAAATTATGAATGTGTATACATTATCTGTGATATCATGAAATCCCAAGCCAAGAGATAAAAGATATATGGTCATCTTTTATTTCCATAAATGGAATCACATTCTATCATATATGAAAACTTATTTACATTATATAAAATTAATTATTTACAAAACACTCCGAGTTAAAAATATATTGTTCATAAATAACAAAATCATATCCTTAGAAAATAATAAGAAATACTAGAACAATACTCAAGTAGAAAATAAAAAGATACTAGTATATTGTTTGTTAACATGATTTAATACTACCTTCTCAACCTTGATGGGAGTGGACATCAACTATTTGGGTGGTGGATAAGTGTCCACCAAAATATAATCTCTAAAAATAATTTTTCATTTTCTTGGTATTTGTAAAGGATGATTGAATATGGTGATATAACAATTAATGATGGAGTGACATAGAGGAAACACGTCCCATGGTTTTTTACATGGATTGCTTATGCTTCTTATTGAGTGGCTAATACATGATGACTATAAATTGTGATCACACTATCCATATAGTAATATTTCTATAAAAATTTTATGGTGTAAGAATAATTCCATGAACTATCATAAACAATATTAATCTAGGTGAGTGATATCTTGTAAATTGACCACTCACTACCTCATCAAGTGCCTTTCTAATTTATATTAATTGTGAACCATCATTGTTCTCCTCAATCCATGCTGAAATTACTATATAATAACTGATTTATTGTTTGAATTTATTATATAAATATTTTTCTCTCCAATCATTTTCATCATGGTTTAACTGATACATTTTAATTTATATCATTCTCATATATCATGAAATCAGAGTACATTTAGTTTCATAATCTTAATATAAAAAATATATATATATTATCAATTTAAAAATTCATAAATATATCCATAAATAATTCATTTTAATTACAGTAAAACCTTATGAATTGAGATTCATTCCATCATCTCCTCATTGTATATGAAACACTATATTTTCACTTCTTGGTGTGTTTTGGCATGAACCCCTCCTATATTTTGAAATATTCTAGTTTAAAATATGAATTAATTCATCACTATAACCATTTTCCTTACAAAAGTAATTTATTTCAATGATCTAACTAGATAGTCCTCTTAATTTCTTAGGTAAAACCTTAATAATGAAATATATGAAGAATTTGATGTGACACTTTCTGTAAGAGTAACTTTATTATTATATTTTACTTCATCGTGTCATAATTTATCCACTCATGTTATGGTGTAATTGAACTTAGAATATCCAGATTCATCAATAATTCACATGAACTCTTCAAAACCTCTAACTATTATATGAATACAGTATTAATAAATATAAAATGAATACACCTTCAAACACATTAACAAATTCTATCATGAAATATGTCATTGAATTCATCCAATGTGTTGGATATCTAAACACTAGACCAACGTATATTATGATGTTATGGATATTTATCTAAAATATCATTATAAATATAAATATTATATTGACCATATATAAATTAAAATCAACTCATGTCTCCCTAAATGTGAATTAAATTTTCTAGGGGCATCTTTAACCTACAAACTCATCAATCACTGAATGTGTTGTTCAATATTATAGGTGATGGATTAACAAGAAGTGATGTTTGAGTATATTTTTTAGGAGTAATAAATTATGTTTAATAATTTTTCATCCCATTATTAATTACCATTAGGAGTCTTAGTTTTAAAAAGTTTTTCATTGGAGAAGAGGTGTCACCACTATCTATTACTATTACGTTATTTCACTATAGATTCTACTTTTTTATGATATGTTTATTTATAAGATTATTCTTCAAGGTGAAATGATTTAATGATCCCCCTATATGTTTTGGGTGGTGGGTTGTGTTTTAGGATTATGAAGAAAAATATGCCAAATTATTCATCGCATCATGATTATTATAATTGAAATATGAAATTATCAAGTGGATTTCATATTATGTACTCAAGGTGGATTTGAAATTAAAGAGGCCAAGGGATGTGACTTGATGTTTGAATGTTAGAATATTGTGAAATAATCCACATTATAATGATGTAATGTTCTTTATTATTATCCATATATAATTTTTGTTGATTTTAAGATATGGGGGGATGTTGTTGGTTATTCATGTCTGTTTTAACAGTATTTTTTGGACCAAACCATATTTCATCATAATATGTATAAAACAATTTTCTTATATCAAATTTTTAATTATAAATTTTAATTTTTTCAGGAACTTTATCAAGTCTCACACTCTTCACCAAGATATATTTTTCCCCTAAGGATTTATAATGTTACTTGGAATGTTATTGTAATCAATTTTAGATTCTTACATCCAAAGGTAAGATTTATTTTTACCAAGTTTATTTCCCCTTGTTCCACTTCTTATTATTCTCTTCTTTATTCATGGTATAACCATGTTATTATTGTGGGGTTGCAGTAATGGGTGTATTGATTTATCAATGGATATTTAGTGGATTATTTAGAGTTCGTTGATGCTTTTACTTTACTTCCCTCTCTTCTTAGAATTATGATAATTGATTTTTTTCATCTAAGGAAGCTATATTTTCTCCCATATATTTTATTACATTTTTTATGCAGAATTATCATGATACAGATTTCTTAAGGTGATGGTTTTGAAATATACTATTTAATGTGGTATACTCATATCGAATAGAAAATATAGAAGGTTAAATATGTTTCAAATAATTTCATAGTTTTTTCAATGATAATATTTTTAATTTTTAAAACATGAGACACTATTTTTGATATAATTTTTAATGGTAGAAATCATATTTTAATTAATACAATTAGTAAACCAAAATAGTATTATAGATAATTGAATTTTTTTAATATTTTTACATTTTATTTTATTTATATTAAACACAAACATGTATTTTGATAGAAAAGTGTTTTAAAAATAGGATTTTTGTTTAATTTTTTTTAAGGTGTTATCTTTTTGAAATTATTTTAGAAGTGTTATAATATTTTTTTTGTTTAATAAAGTGGTGGAGGATATGGTAGTGTAATTTTTTGTTTTAGTGGAATAGTGTGGTTGGTGTTGTTTTATAAGGTAGGTTCTCAAGGTTAAGCAATAATGATGAAATTAATTAAATGAATTAATTAAGTTTGTAGAGAATGGATTTTTGCTAAAAAGCCTTAGTTCCAAATATCATAAATTAATGATATTAAATAGAGACATGGTAAATGATTTATAAATTTTTATCTATTAGTAAAAGTTTATAAAGATTTATATGGCTACTCAAAAATAATTTTCAGTGACTGAATGATGTGAAAATCACAACAAAATATTAAATGAAAATAATTAAATGGTTTATTTGTTGTTATTATGTTCTTATGGTGTTGGTATATTGTTTATATATGGCTGTGATGGTTCACAGATGGTGATGATGCTGTGGATACAGTTTATAGTAAGATTATTATTGAAAATTAGAGGTTCTTAGGGTTAGGTAATATCTATATATATACCCACTATAAGTATATTAATTTATCATACAAAACTATCAAAATTAGATAATTTGTCTAATGAAAATATAAATTTAGGGGTTCTGGGTGTACCCCCAATATCCGGGGTGTAAGTGACATGGGAGATTGACTTCTCCCACCTCATTATACTTGATATATATATATTATAATTATGTGGTGATGTAATGATGTGGTAATGAGGCAATTTTATTATAATGGTACTATTACATGGATATATTTTGAAATATTTGGTTACAATTTTGGGAATGATTAATACGGTAATTTGATGTGGTTATATGTATGTGGGATATGGTTATAAAATGTTATTATGAAATGTGGATTTGAAATGGATATTATTGTTAAGACATATGTTTATGGGATGTAAGGGAAATTAAAATAGTGGTTAAGTGGTTATAGATTACCATTATGATATATTTTTAGGTTTTAATATTATTTTGTTATTATATAATAATTTGGTGAGTGAGACTTAGTGATATTGTTTTGTAATTGAAATGGGATAGGTAATGAGTCAGTTCTATTTTCTAAACATTAAGGATTTGGTATTATTCTTCCATATTGGAAAGATATGTTCTTGGGAAGAACCTTTTTCATATACTTTAATTCTCAGTCATGAATTTATATACATATTTTAAATATATGGGAGTTAGAGTTTATGATCAAGATAACCATTATTATTTAGCGGTGAATGTTTAGATTCTAGTTTGATTTGATGCATTTGGAGTTGTTTTCAATTTTTATTAAATATATTTTCCAGTTTTTCTATATGAATTTATGTCTTTATTTATATTATGAATAACTTTAAAGTTTTTTCATGCCTTATAGAGCTATAATTTATTGATGGACTATCTTTGTATTACAAGGATTAAAATATTAATAATCCTAATCCTCAACATTAATCGCTAAACCATGGTATATTAGTGACTAAACCCATGAGTCAAACATATATTTAATACTGACCCAGGACAGTTTCTATAAGAGACTAGTCCTAAAAATTATTTTGATATTTTATTTAAAAGACACTGATATATTATGTTAGTACATTTTCAGTCATATTATATAAAAATAAAAAGAATTTTTCTTAATCAAATAGGTTGGATATGATGTTATTTTTTGAAAGAGGCATGATATTAAAGTCAAAAGGTTGAATTAAATATCTTCCCACTAAGAGCTTGTTGGTCGATGAAATAACTAAATTATTAACCATTAGAGTTTATCATATTCATATGATTCATACGTGAATTCTTAAGCCTTTTGATGTATTAGGTTTGTGAAATTATTAATCTCATTATAATTGATTTTTTTAATGGAATGATATTATTTTAATGATGTTGATTCAAAAACTATATTTTTTAATTTTATTATTTGTGATGACAAAATTTTTAGAACTCTATGTTTTGATTTAATTAAATTTATAATACTTTTATTGATATAACATTTACTTATTAATGATTATGGGGAATTCACCCATGGTGTGAATTAAAAACATGTTATTTTTGAGTTATCTAAACATAGACATGGTAAATCAAGTATTTTTTACATTAACATTATAGAAAAATCTCAAAACAATTCTTATGGAATGGGATTTATATATCCATAAAATCATATTCATGTTATAACTATTTTATTAATGAAATTAGTCTATGATTATTGAAAGTGTCTTTTTGATTTGTTAATTGAAAAACTTTTCATGGATGAGTTTGAGAATAATTTACGCTAATATAGATTATAAAATAATGAATATTTGATGAGTTAATGCATATAATAGTGTGAAAGGATACATCATGCAATTATGGGAAGGATTTTGTGGATAAATTATAATCAAATATGATAATAATTGTAACGTAGTAAAAATTAACATCATGTGAGATTAATGGAAGAAGATAATGTTACTCTTATGTATTAAATCACATAATAATAGAAATATGATTTCATTATGATGAATTTTATTTGGAGTTCCATGAAATAAATCTCACTATTATATTATTCCCTAGAAATTTTTTTGTCACTACTAATGTAGCTGGATGTATGTCACATAATAAATCCACTCATCAAAACCCAAATCCGTAGTTCATGATTTAAATTTTGTGCAATGGAACATTGGAACATCACTAATTAGGTAAAAGGAAATGAAATTATGAAATACTTTTAATGGTAATTCTATAGTGTGTTTTTGTGTTTTTTGTGTTTAATAAAATATTTTGAAGGATACATTTTGCACATCTTTAATTTTTTATAAACATTTCATAACTAAAGATTTCTTATCCAAATTCATAAGCAAGATACACAAATGAGTACCATTTCTTAAACCAAAATAAAATGATGAGAGATTATAATCAGTGAGGAATATTTATACATTTCCCGGATGTATTCTTGTTGTAATGAAGTTATAATTGAGAGAATGAACAAAAGATAAAATGTGATCAAAATTATATAAAAAAATTATGGTGATATAATACACTAATCAACTTGTTTATGGTAATCTAAATCAACCATTTATATAAATGTTCTATAATGTACAAAATATATGACAGAGATTGTAAAAGAATCCGGAAATATTATTATTTAAATATGCCAATTATAAACTAGTAGTTGAATTGGTGGGTATGAATAAGACTAAATAAATTATAAAATACATTTTATGTTCCTAAAAAATGAAAATGTATTTATTAATTCTTTAGAAATGAGTACTAAATTTTTAGAAGATATATTTTGGGCCTCAAAAATATGTTCCCATCAATAAATATGTTTATTTAATTTTATCATGAAATATTATAATAATTGTTTAGAAAAATTATAATTTTTTTGGTATTATGTTCAATTTTAAAATAATCATATTAAAATTATAATATGGTGAATTTGTGATATTTTTTTGAAAAAATTTATTTTCCCATGAATAGTGAAAGATAATTGTTTTTTATTTTTAAGGAAATTAAAAATTATAATTTTATTTTTTATTATTTTTAAAATTTATTTAATATATTTAAATTTTAAATAATGAAATTATAGTTTTTAAATGATTTTTATTTTAATTAATAAAAAGAAATTTACACTGAAATGGTCATTTTTTTGAAAAACTATTTTTCTGTGTTTTTCCAGTTTGATTTTAAATTACATTATTCTAATTTTATATTTTAATTATTGAAAATAAATTCCCAAAATATAATAATATGGTCCAATAATGTTAAATAGTTTCTTATCAGTAAAAATTAATTTTAACAATATTAATATTCGGTTACCCCAGTAAAGTCAATAATTTTGAAATAAAAATTAGAAATAAAGATAGGGAATATAAAATTACTATAAAATTTTCCTAAAAAACATTATATAAAAATATTTCATCCTTATTCATGAAAATTTAGAATATATTTCCTTTTTTCATTTGGATGTGCATATAAAAATTATAATATTAAATTAATGGAATGTAAAATGGTTAGACTCCAATTTTTTATAAATATTATTATTTTTATGATAGGTATAACTATAAGATATGATAGGTTATAAATAGTTTTTTTAAATGAAAATTATTTATATTTATCATGATAATTTATTTTTATTTTTTAGTGGATAAATATTTACCTAAAAGTTTCACACAAAGTTGATTGAGTAATTATTCAATTAATAGAAAAATTAAAAGAAAATATTTTTAAAATATTTAAATTTCAATAATTTAAAATAATTAATCTAGATAAAAGTTATAGAAAAAAATAAAATTTTAAGGATGTATTGAAGAATTTTATTTTAATTTCATTTGTTGTATTGGTGGAATAAATGTCAAAGTAAATGAATAATTCTAAAAGTTACATTAATGATATTTTATGAGAATAATATTATAATAAATTGTAAAAAATTCCAAAAAATTATAAATTTTAAATGTGAATAGGATATCATTTTAAATATAAAAAAATCACAGATTATTTGATGTTTTTTAATATATATTAAATATGATGACCCTCAAATTATAAAAAACGTTGTTGTCATGGTAACTGGGAAAAAGGTTAATAGGGGGTCAAACCCAATAGATAAGAATACAAATGTTTCATAAATTTGTCCAAAAAAATATCGTATAAGAGTTTATTACCTGGTTATATTTTTATCATAGAGTGTTGTTTATTTAAATTAATTTGGAAATCAAATTTATTTTATATGGAAATAATTTTTTAATATATTTAAGGAGTTCCCCTGTACATTACTATAAAAGGGAACCATTTCTTCTCATAATTAAAAACATATATGTTTCATCCATGATCTTTCTAAATCTCTTCAAAAAATCTATCCCGATGTTTTATATGTATTAGTTTAATAAGAATCCAAATCTTAGTGTTATTAGGGTGTAAGGAAAAAAATATCTTCTAAAAGAGATTTATTATTGAAAACACATATTTTAATTTTATTTTTTCTTCGAACCCCATTAAATATTATACAAACACAGAAAAATAATTAAAATAGTATAAAAAATATATTTAGAGGATATTATGGAAATTTAATAAACTATATACATCTCCTCATTCATCAAATAGGGAAATTAAACCATCATTTGTGTGTATGGTGAACTACTGCCTCAGGAATGACTGCCATTAATTTTCCATCAATATCTCTCACAATAGGATTATAAGATTTGAAATAATTTTTTTATTAGAAAATTTGGAAATATTTATCATTATTTAAATAAAAATTTTCATTTAACATCGTACCTTTCCATTCATTGAAAAAGTATAACATCATACAAGATTATGCATGGACTACTACTTCTATGAATAAATGTAATACTTTTGTCATTAACACATCACATAGATCATATATATTAGTTTATATGAAAAGATAATATCAAATTTATGGTATTATTATACGTAAAAAAAGAAAAGATAATTTTACCCTTATTTTTATAATGGTCATTGAAAAATGGAATTTTTATTCATGCATTAATACATCCAACTGTATCCAATATTGTAAGGTAGTTCATCTTTAATAACTATTTTTAATGGTTGGATATAAAATTATAATTAAAAGATAAAAATTGTAATTATTTTAGAATTACTATTTTAGATATTATTAAATAAATACCTATTTTGAAAAAAGACATCCAATCATTTTCATTTTTGACTTATGAACCAAATAACATTAAAACATCTGAAGAAAACATAAAAAATTAATTAAATGTTATAACATGGTAATATGTGAAAAAATTTGAATAATAATATTGAAAAATAATATTTGAAAATATAAAATTTAAGATACTTTTACTATTCAAGATGAAAAATAATGTACATGATGATACAGACTCAAGGCATGAGACATTTTTTTAAAACACCTCTTTGATAGATTCCCCTCCAACTCTTTTTCATCCATTTCTATATTTATTAAATACCACATTATGGATATATTTATATGGAAATAAAATAATTTTAATGTAAATTTTATTTCATTTTTTAAACTTCATTAAAAAGATTCCCAAAGAAATATTTTAGGTAAATATATTTTTTTGTTACATAAAGAAAAAAGAAATTTTATATTTTAATATTCATGTAAATTACACGTTTTCTCAACATCATAACTATTTGTTTTTACTTTTGGATCCCATTACATGATTTATTTCTTTATTCAATGATGAATGAATGTACCATTGTTTTGATTATTTTGAAAAAAATTTATAGTGGAAGAGATATTTCAATTTGCAAAAATGTTATTTTATGGATATAAGGAATATTTTTAAGAGTGTTATGTTTGAAATTTAAATATTTTTTATTTGGTGATTATGTTACTTTTCTTGTGAAATTTTATGATTATATGTGCTTCTATTATAAAATATGGATGGGTGGTTATGTTATTAACTATTGAAATTTGGTTTTGTGATAAAATAAGTATGGGTGGTTCCTTGATATCCCTACAATGTATTGGTTATAGAAGTAAAAATTAGGGTGATTCCATTTGTAAGTAATTTAAAGAGTATATGGAAATAATTTCCCAACTAACATACATGTAATATCTATGATATAAATTGTTTTTATCAATAATAATATGATTTATCATGTTATGATAATGATCAAAATTTTAAAATAATATATATTCTATTTTTAATGGAAAACATTATACCTTTCAGAAATGCGTTACAATGAGTTTACAAAGATTTCAATAAAACCATATGAGATTTATTTTTTTCTATATTATTTATTATTAAATATTTTATAAAAATATTTTTTTTGAGAAGTGGACATATTTTGAATGAAAATGTGTTGTTTGATCAAAATTTTTATTTTGAATAAGGAATTTTTTTTTGAGTATTCATATACTAACAGTTTCTTTATTTTTTTATTTCCCCAAAAAAATTTATTTTTCTAATACTACATTTAATAAAATAAATATTTTTAAGGAATTTTAGAGAAAATGAATAATTCAAGTGGAAATTCATAATGTTTTCCATGAAACAAAAATCAATTTCTATATTAAATGTTTTATATTGTGGAAATAGTGTATAGTGTGTAAAAGTGTCCTCTTTATAATATGTGATATTATTATATAAGAGTTATAACATGAATTTATAAAAATACTATCCCAAAAGGTAATTTAAACTAAATTAAAATAAAATCTAGTATATTGAAACTGGATTATGTAATGTTTATGGATGGGTCCCTATAGTTGGTATCAGAGTAGGTTTTAGATAACTATAATCATTAAGGTTTTTATGAAGAATATTTAAAAACATTATATATAGAAAATTGTTTTTTATGATTTAGAGAATGATGGATATTATTATAATGGATTAGATATCCATTAAATAAACTAATATATATAGGTGTTGAATGATTTGAGTATTATAAAATATCTTTGGTAATACCTTAACCGTTTAGATTATTTTTTCATTAATAATTCATTTCACATTTAAATGTTATTATTTTAAATATATTGATGATAATTTATCATCATTTAAGGAAAAATATTATTAAAAACGTCTTTTCCATTTGGATGATTTTATTATAACAATAATTAAAAATATTATTCAAATTATTTTGATATCTTCTTCAGTATTCAAATCACTAATAAGAAATAGGTTGAATTATCTAACACCTTTTCATTTATCCAAAATACTTATGGGTCATGATATATTTTTAATTTTATTTAGAAATATCAATTCTAAAAAGTCTCTCTTAATGTAAAATTCAGTAAAAATTAAGACTATTTACATTTTAGAGGTTGGAAATCATGAAGGAAGATAAAGAGGATGTCATGAAATATATAACACCATGATATTTTAAAATAGTAACATCATATTAGAAATAATCTAGGACATAAAACAGAAAGAAGGGAAAATAATGTTTCATGAAAAGAAAATAAAAAATATTTTATTCTAAATAAGTTCAACCCCTTCAATATCATGGGATGCACACAAGTTCAAGATTAAATGAAACGCGTTGTCCTATAAAACATTAATATTTCAAAATTATTATTATATCTTTGCATCTAAATTAGTGTGTATGAATATAAAAGAATAAATTATAAATGTTTTATGATTTAAAAATGTATAAAATAAATGAAGGTGTCATATATTAATTATTAATAAAATAAAAGTCTTTTTATTGAAAAAATAAATATCTTTTGAGAATTATCATTTTTCAAAAATGTAGTTTCAACACGACTTGAAAATATATTTTAAACTGAAATTTTTACAATTTTTGAAAATTTATTTTGATTAAATAAAATAAATTTTAAAATCATAATATCAAAATTTTAATGGGGTGAATTGTTTGTATTTTTATGAAAATTTTCACTTTTCGATTAATATTGAAAACTAATATTTTTATTGAAAACTATGATATTTTAATCATTTAGAGAAATTATTTTTATATAAAATTTTCATAATGTAAAATTAGTTTAAAAATATTCTAATAAATGTAATTTAGGTCAATTTAATCATGTTCAAAATGATTTTTTATATTAAAACTTTCTATACAAAGGACAATTTTCTCTTTGGAAATAGTTTTTTCATCGTATTTACGGTTTTAGATTTAAATTTAATTCTTACATTTATATAAATTGAATTTTGAAATTTATATTACACTTTTTTTTCTGAATAATGTATATTTTATAATATTTTTAAATCAATTATTTTTCAAAATAATTATTAAAAGTAATAATAAATTAATTAACACGATTAATGTTAAAACGAGGGTTTGAGGGTTACATGCACTCATCATGACATTAATATTCCATTCATATATAATTTATATTTGGTAAATTTTATATAATATTTATAATTTGTGGTTAGAAATTATATTATAATTATAATTATAATTTTATTATTAAATATTAATTTATCTTGGTAATTAAAAAATACAATTTTCCGTGGTGAAAAATATAATGGTAAAATTAATTAAAAGTAATAGAAAAGGAATAACATGATAAAATCATATTTTTTTTTGGAAGTGTTTCTATACCACATCCCCCCTACACTCCATTATTTATCAGTTTTTAGGCACTCATAGGGAGAGTGACTTCCCATTATTTAGTTTTTTTAGGTGTTAACTAAAATTCCACACCTCACCTATAAAAGGAAACTCACTCCCCTCACATCTTAAAAATTGGAAAGTCATTTACCTCAACAAAAATAGACAAAAATCCTTCTCAAAAAAGCATATAAACATTATATATATTATTAAATTATCTAAGTAGAATCCTTGATGTCTTTAAAAAATATCCAATAAAGGTTTCTACAAGTGAACGAAATTATATTCACTACGACCATTCTTTTTGTTCTTTATTTTAAAACATTTAATTAGGTGATAAAATATATAATACAATAAAACAATTATTTACCAAATAATAATATGTTAGTAGTTTTATGGCATAAAACTTTTCCCTCCCCTATTATATCAAATGTGAAATAAAATCTTCAAATTAAGTGTACTGTGGACTACCACCTTGCGAACTAATGTATGTTATTATCAATAAAAACTTATTAAAGATGGATATAATGATTTATTTAGTAATTTATATAATATTTATGAAATAATTATACTATTTTAGTTATAATATCATATATACCTTCTTACTTTCCATTCTATTTTAAATAATATATTGTCACTTGTGTGTACGATAGACTACCGCCTCACGAAGTGATGTTATTCGTTTCTCACATACAGTTTACATGGATAGTAAAAATTTTATGTATATTTAAACATGTGATATATATTACATTATATAAATTCTGTAAAATTCATATATTATACAATTCCTTAACCTTTAACCCATTAAAGTCACTATATCATCGCTCGTGCATATGTACAACATATAATCTCCACAAAGCAATGTGATTCGTTTTCGAAGTCCAACTACTAGAAAAATAAATATAATGATTAAATATTATATTTATAACATTAATATAATTCTTGTAATTATAGATATATATCCAATATATAGGATCTATAACATCCATGATAAAATAACCATAAAAAACCAGACAATTAACATCTAAAACAATAAAAATAATGAAATATTACAAACAAAAAAGTGGTCAAAAGTTATAACAGGACAATATACTGTTTTAGATATATATACATGGTTGATTGATATATTTATAATAAATTCTTTTTATTATATATTATGTTTAAACATATTTAAAGGAAGAACAACGCAAGGTAATGATTTTCTTATGTCACTTTTACATCATTGATATGTACACCATATTAATCATTTATTCATTTGTGTGGTGTATATAATTAATATTTTTAAATTTTACATCCGGAAAATATTTCTCATCATTATATTTTATTTTTCATTTTATTTTAATTCTTTCATGGTGATTATTATTCCAAAGATTCCAATTAGGTTAGGGTTATCTAACAATCTCATCATTATTAAGGATTGTTTTAATTTCAATGTCCATTGAGGAATAGTCTTGTATTATTTTTCCTAGAAACAATTACTTTCCCCCTCTCTAGTTATTTGTTAAATTTTCTTGGAAAATAATAATTTTCCCTCCCTTTTTTATTTAATATTACTTATAAAATGTTTTTATGAAAATCAACTTTATTTAACTCTATGGACAAAAACCCATTCTCTTTCAAAACCATGGTTTCTAAAAATGTTTTCAATTTTTCTTATCAATATCCTTATAATTCATTAATGAATAGTTGTCCCCTTTTTACTTTTTATATCATTTTTTAAAATTAATTATTATATAATATTCGAAAAAAATCTAATATGTATTTTATCGGAAATGACAAATAATTCTCTGTTTTAACATGTAGTAATTGAATTCAATTTTAAACCGCCATGAACACTGAATAATTTAAATATTTTTTAAAAAAATATCTTATTATATATTAAATGAAATATATTTTAAAAATATTTTTTGATTTTTTTAAAAAAATATTTCATGATTAAAAGGTATATTTCCTCAAGAATGTTTTTAACGAAATTTATATAGTATTTCTATTCATCAATGACATCAAAAATTCATTTTACTTTTGATCCTATATGGATATGTGGTAATGATATCATTTATATTATTTCATTTAATGATATATAATCAGTTTAACTAAGAATGAAAAATTTTATTACAATTTACCATATTAATCTACACGGTTTATGAATTTGTTTATTTGATTGAGGTAAGTATTAACATTTCGACTAATAGTTTTCAAGACAAATGTTTATGTTGATTATGTTTCCCACCATTTATATAAGTAATGAATCAGACATATTATGTTATGGGTGGGGCCCATTTATATATACCCCCTGATAAAATGTCATGTCTCATGAGAAAAATCATTTGGCCAAATTGGATGATTTTTAACCATAGTAGTAAATTGTCTTGCAAAAGGTCTTCTAAGTATGTTTTGTATTTCTAAAATTATGCATTAACTCATTATTAGATCGATTATTGATGTCCATGTGATTATTCAACATTTTATAACAACTATGGACGTGTTTCAAGCTCTTGGGACTATGTATAAGGTTTTATTTGATCATTATTTATGCCTTCCATAGTAGAATCATGTCATTATTTAAATGAATTATATTTTACTTAATTAACTTTCCATATTGATTATGATTATTTGTTCATGATATCTTCCACTGTATTAATACCCATGATGAAAAATTGAGTTTACCAGTTTCTTATGTTTTATTTTCCCCATTATAATTTCTTGTGTTTTTTAATTGATATAGAAGGATATATATAGGGAAAATATGTCATTTACAAAGAAAAATATATGTGTATTTTATTTTTTCAAATAAAAGTGAAATTCATGTTTGTATATTTTTTAACAATAATACTAAAATATTCATCCTTTGTGATGTGATTCTATACATTTAGTTGAAGTTTAATAAGATAAAAATAAGCACTATGCCACTGGGGTAAGGGTCATTATAGTCGGTATCAATGAATTTTTAATAGAAATCATGGAAAATTGATTTAGGAAACATAGATTAAGGAATATAACCATATGAATAAAATTAAGGGTAAATTTATATATAGGATAACATCATTATGTTTTGGTAAACTGTAGAATATGTGGCCTTCCTAGAAATAAATACCTATCAGGTTACTGTATGTTGACATGGTTCTAGAACAGATAAAATTGGGGTGAATAACTATTGAATAGGCATGTCAAATATGACTCAATAATTTTTTTATGCACAAGAATGGTGCCTACTATAAACCTAGTTTGACAATGATTAGTCTTATTCTTTAGTTAATTCACATTTTCATTACAAACCATTATGATGTATTTGAAAATAATATTATTATATAAATTTTTGACCAATGAAACCATTTTAATGATTTTCATATTATCTATTCAGAAATTATTCAATTTATATTAGATGTATCATTAGTTTTGGGATTATACAATATGTTTCATAATGTTATGATCAAGACTACTGTGTGTCGTTGTTTAGAAATTACACCTATCATAATGAATGTGAATGGTATCAATACATGACATCCAAACTGTAATTATGATTGTTTCCATGATTGGATTAAGCCAATAAGCTGACGGGAATGAGTCTCGAAAACATTTTTATAATACAAGGACATAGTCTCATGTCTTATCTTGACATAGATATAATTATAAATGTTTTATATCCTAGAAGGGTAGAATTAGAAGAATGGGATGACCTAGAAAAAAACGAACAAACTGAAGAAGGAAAATTAGGGGTTTCCCATAAGTGATAATTTTAGAATTAACATTGGGGTATATACATGAATTGAATTTGAGTTTCATGAATGTATGGAGAGAGATTCCACCATTCTAATGATTCAAAGTGGAATAAAGAAAGCTTTAATTTTCAGTGTTTCAACTATAAGAAGATGGGGAACTATAAAAATGAATGCCCAATGTGTCATAGAGTATATCCTATAATAAATTAAGGGATTATAGTTATGAATATACAACTATAATGGATAAACCAGAATGATTAAAATTATCGTGTCTTTGGATTCAATAATTTTGTTATAAATGTATTTTATCAATGATATTCTATTACGAACTATCCTAAGTCAAAGGTGAACCTACCAACCGAGCCAGTCCACAATAAGGCCCAACAGATGTTCACAATCCCAAAAGGATGGAAACCATTGTTGGGAATCACTAGAGTAAAACAAGGAACGATTTAGACCAATATATAAACCATAACCAATAGTATAAAGAAACCAAATAGAACCATATATATATATAATCTAGAATTTTAAACTCAATTTTGAAAATTTACAACAATTGCACAAGTAAACAAACCAGTCAAAAGGAAAACACAATCTCTATGTGACCTCATCCGTCACTCTCCAACAAAATGAAAAAACATCACATAAGGTGATCGAACTTAGGATGAATTCTACAAAATGGCTAAAAACAGAAAAAACTATAGGAGTGAGTATTAAAACTAAGTAGGCTAGCCTGATAATATATTACCAATATAATTTCTTCAAAATAAAATAAAAACTAATTTCATGTTTTAACTACAATATATATAAATAATTATTTTTTCTAGACATTTTAGTTAATCTCAAAGTAAACCTCTTTTTACTTACTCATTTGCAAAACTAGATTCGTTTCATTATTATGTCATTATCATTTTCAAGGGGAAAGTGATATCTATATTTTTTATATTTAATGAAGAGGGTAAAACAATTGAATTCTACTTCATAAACCTTATTAAGATCAACCCAAAACGTTCCAAGAATATTATTCCACAAGAAGGAACCATATAGATTTCACAACTAGGGAAAGGTAAATATACATACAAGTATCACATTCATCGCTGCATGAAAATAAAATCCAGTAGACCGAGGTGAACTTAAGAGATAAATAATAATCCCAAAGACAACAATATCTAAGAACATATATTTGGTAGAATTCCTCACATGATGAAATACAGAATCTCAATACACTCAACCATCCTTTCATAGGGTAAGCTGAGGGAAATCCCATAGAAATAAACTCACTATATCCACCTACTTTGGGACACTGTCCAGTACCATGACCTACTGGTGTATCAATAATTCTTAGAAAAGTCACTCAAAATTCTTGGTTCCCATGTATCAAGTATTTAATGGGTGTGAGCCAACTGATGTCTTTAGATTGTCAAACAAAAACATATATATAATATTAATTCACAACATGTATGAACCTGATCCACTCCATGGACCGATCTCTTGCCACATAAAAAATATAACACAAAGAGGTAAACCCAAGGCACTCCAATAATTGATAAAAAGGATTCCATATCAAGGACATACCATGGATTATATATATACAAGTTTTGCATGAGAAACATCTAGATGAGGTTTCCTTAATAAATTTTTTTTATCAAAATAAATATTCCAATATTCATAAAGATATATTGACAAACCATTTTAAAAAACAAAATATTTACATAAATTATATAAAACATTCATGTTACACATTCAATTCCAAACCATTTTTTTTAAAATGTTGAATGGGCCCTCTGTCGGAAACTCATGCCAAAACATACTAAAATCCAATATCCATTTCTTTATAAAACAAAAAACGCTCAAAAAAGTACTAAGGGGAACCAAAAAAATCATTTCCCAAGCTACCAATGCTTAAATAATTTCAAAAATGTCATTTTATATCACATTTATCATATAAACACCGAACAGACACTTATTCAAAAACTAGGAATGAAATATTTAATAAAAAAACTTCTATTTAGCACCCAAAAGGGTATAAACCCAATTTTACATTCCATAAATTTATTTCAATATCTAAAATGGATTATAAACATCATAATCTAGGTTTGAAATAAAACATAAACTTTAATTAAATAAGAATTGTTCACATTTATTAAAAAACATTAATTTTCATAAAATAGGGCATACAGAACCATTTTCACATAAAAAAATTAAACCAATGGTAGAAAAATAACACATAACATATAAAAAAGGTGAGGAAAAAAATAAAAAATGGAAACATTAATGATAATGTTATGTTAATAAGATATCCTACCTCAAATCCATGGTAGAATGGGAACACACACACATGAAAACACCCACCGTGGGTTCCAACATGCTAGATCTACGAAGATCGTTCCTAAAAGAACAAAAAACCCATAAAAATCAAGGGGAAAATATGACCCTAGGATTAGAATGACCTGGATTGATGAGAAAGCTTAGAAAATTGGAAGAAGAATGAAGAGGGATGGGAGAAGAGAAGGGAACTCAACTTGGAAACTAACAAACCATTCATCTTCCTTTAGATCAATACCATTAGATGGGGGTGAATGGACTGAGAATAAATTAATAGTCTCTCTACGTCATGACAAACTTGTGGAATGATATTTAGTTGAATTTGGGTCTATATATTTTAAGGGGGAAATGTTTTAAAAATAAATTTTTTTATTCGGGGTAGACTCGCAAAGTTTCATCACACAGTTTATTAAACAGTGTGCCAAACCATACGAAAGACACAGGAGAAACTGCACGATTACTCCTAAGCAGCTGCATTGCCTTACACCAAACATACTGCACAATTTATCAAACCATGCACCAACTGTGTGCAGGACCTTTTCGTGAAATAAACCCATGTTTTCTTCAAAAAATCCCAAATAAACTAGGGACCATCCATGAGGTAAGTATTAGACCTGAAAACATTTCAAAACTAATCAAACATCACACACAAAACCCGATAGAAATATAGGGATCCCAAATGAATTTTATCAAAACCCAAACATGAATAATTAGGTGTGACAATTATCCCCATCATTAATGATTTTTTCCCTAGAAAGACATAAAACATTTCATCTGACTGATCAAAGATTATGAATTTCATATAAATATTGTCAAACCTATTAAACATAAACATTTAACTTACCATAAATGAAAATTAAGCCTCTTTTCAAAAAAAAAAAAACAAAAACTCACAGCCACTTCCTGGGAATCAACCGAAGGACAAAGCCACTACATCCACAACCAATCCAAGAACGAGATTGTTGGGCCATCTCCCAATGAACCAAATGATCATTAAAACCAAAAATAAACCACGAAGGACAAAAATTTCAATGGAGTCCATAAAAAACTCCCCACCATTAGAAAAAAACAACAACATTTGAAAAATATTTAAGAGGAATGCTCCATGAGACTCGCGGTGGGTATCCCCACCATTAAGGATCAATTAGCAACAACCAAACAATAATTCACTACAAGAAAAAATTAGACCTTCACACATAGACCAAATAGAGCTCCCTTCTAATAGAATGTCCTCCCAAGCCAAAAATAACACAACTAGAACTTTTAAACATCCCACTCTCGAATGGAGGAATTAAACTTGATTTAAAAATCCCTGCACAGACTAAAAATCCCCACCATACGGGGAGGAGAGGGATATGGACCAATGATCAGACAATTAAAACCACAACTGACAACCAACCACCAATTTATGAAAAAAATCGGAAACTCACAACATTAATAAACCACAACAAAAACACAATAACTACATCACCCAAATAGTAAAGGCATGAACTTGTGAAAACCCCTTAAACCGTCGAGATTTCTGACTACATGCCAAATTTACTCCATGACCTATGGTTGGGGCTCCGATGGATGAATCATATACTTCCTCATAGTTGGTAACTGGTAATCCCAAACTATAACTTGTATTACCTGACTAGATAAAATAGAATGATTGGAAATTTATATAGTTGAACCACACTTCAATTGAAAACATGAGATCACAAAAGTCCCACAACATTCATTACATTACCAAAACTTAATTCATCATAACAACTGCAAAAAAAATCCCTTCCAATGTAAGAAATCTTACATAATGAAACTTTAGAAATCTTACATCAACACATCACTTCTTAGAATATCCTCCATGAAACTTTCTAGCAACATCTCGACAAAATAGTTGTAATTGACAGAATAATATATAAGCATGGACGAGCTTCATAGTAGTTTGAAATGAAATCCTCATGTTACATAGCTTTCCACACTTAGAGTAGATAATAACACCCTTCCCATAAGAGGTATATTGGAGACTCTAAGGTCTTTTGATTCCACAACCCGATCTAGAAACTATCAACCGCTTCCTCATATCCATTCTAGAATCTTCACCAATGAACCTATGATTTAATGATAGCGGAATACTTCAATAACTCCCACCATGAGGGATTCGACATGAAAATATTACCTCACCACATTGGTGAAAGAAGTTATATTAATCTATAACACACTCAACTACAGATCGGAATGGAGACTAGCCTGAAAATTTCGAGCCTTCATGGAGTCATCTGCAACCTACCAAAAATCATAAGAGACTAGATTTTCAAATCACTATAAATTCTTAATCACCAACCCATCACCCTTCTAAAATCATCCTATCTCTATCCCATTACTCAATATTTCTCTCTCATTGAAATACTGACAAATGAATGATGCGTTGTGGAAATCCCATGTAAGATCATCACAAGGCTTGTTCGATGATACTGGCTTCCACTAATTTCATAACAAACCTTAAAGAATGAATGTTTCAAACATAAACTTCAACAACATAGGAAACTATATGAGTTAAATTTTCAATTCTATCTTTCGCATCCACTCTTCCTCTTCGAGTTGATCCACTTGTCTATAAAAGAGAGATGGATATAGCTCCTGAAATCTAAGAATGAAATCCCTCAGTTGATCATCATGAAGTCCTACTAATGGGTAATGGCCCGTAGCTACCATATAATCTCCTATTCATGTTTCGTGGGGAAAACCACTGGACAATGAAAATCCAAAAAAAATCAGGGCTATCTCAACGACAAATATAATCATGAAAAAACACCATATATGTGACATGATTTGAACATAAGAAAACAAGTCACTATAAAATAAAAAAAATTCCATTTTTAATACATAATTAATTTAAACAAACATGGTGGGTTGATCACTCACCATTGGTATTCCTTTCAGTCTCAGTCGCATGCATATTTTCATGCCACCCTATGTTGCTATCCACCATTCCATAACGGGCATCCACTCACATTCCCATAAACCACCATGCATGTAAGAACCCACAAGAACACCAATGAAAAATTAAAAACTTCTCATTTTTGAAAACAAATCATTCATCCCATTTCATAAATCATGAACCTTTCAATGTATCACTGACCACCTAGAAAAAACCATTGTTAGATTCACACATTAAACCATTTCACCATGAAAGAAAATGGAACCACATAAATATCCATCAAGAATATATTTCACATTTATAAAAACATTTTTCATCATCTCAACAAATCTCATTTCATCAAACCATTTTATTAAAAAATCACACCCTTTTTATCTAAAACAACTTCCAAACCACGCATTACATTTTCAAAAACCCCAAAAGAATAATTTTAAAAAACACATTTTCTATGGTCTTCCAAAAATAAATTATGAAGAACATTTTTCCCACATTCCAAAATCAATCAATTACTATTAAGATACCACTTTCCAAAAATCCAATATTTTTTTAAAAAAAATAGGATTCTTTGAAAACCCAAAACAATTGAAAAAAGGGAACTACTTTCAGTAGGTGACTTGACCATATGATTGGTTTCCTTATGTAAAACACACCACCAACATAGAGAGCCTTATAGGACAGTACCATAGCTCAACATGGATTTCTAGGCCCTATAAACTCACAAAGACCACTAGCCTGACTCCCTTTTCATACCCCAATAACCAAAAAATTCGTAAGGGCCCATGAAACTAATAATCTCGGACTTTATATGGAAACTTGAGGACCAGAATGAGCAAGAGTTCACAATGTTCTTTCTAAACCAACCCCACAACTCCCAAAAATCACACTCCAGATACAATGAAATTAACAATTAAAATAGGACAATCTAAAAAGTAAGGTATACTTAGAGGTAACCTCATATGATACCATTTTACCATGAACCATAACGATTCAACCCTGAATTGGTCACCTGATCTAGTCCACAATAAGGCCCGAAGGGTGTTTCTGACTCCCATGGGCTGCAACTCTGTGCTGAGAATCATTAGAGTGAATCAAAGAATGATTTATCCCAATACATAAACCATAACCAATAGCCAAAAGAAACCAAACAATACATTATATATATATATAAAATCTGAACAACTTTTCTACACAATTCTGCAAATTTACAACAACTGCACAAAACAACTAACTAGTCAAAAGGAATACACTATCTCCAAGTGACCTGGTAGGTCACTCTACAACATGACAACCACACATAACTCAAGGTGATTCAAATCATGATGAATACTTCACAAGGGATAAAAACATAAAAGAAATATAAGTGTGAGTGTTAAAACTCACTATGCAAGCTCAATAATCTTTTCCCAATTCATATACATTAAAATAAAAGACAATTAAATTTCATGTTTGAACTATAATACTTATAGTTATTATTTTATATAAATTTTAATTAAAAACAATGTAAACAACATTACCCTTTATCATTTAGAAAAATAGATTCATTGCATTAGTGTGCTATTAGCATTTTCAAGGGGAAAGTGATGTATATAATATTTAGCTTGCACAAAGAGGAAATACACTATTTTTTTCCTTAAAAGTTATTATTGTAAACCCATCACTTTCCAAGAATTTCATTACACAAGAAGGCACTATAGTAATCACACAACAAGGGTAATGAAAATATACCCAGAAGTATCACATTAATCATTGTAAAAAACTAAAATCCTATATACATTGGTGAACCTAGGAGATCAAGAATAATCAATAAAACTTAAATACCCGAGACTCAATATATAGTAACTTGTCACGCATGTTGAAATAAAAATTCTCAATATACTCATCTATCTTTTTCTCAGGGTAGGATGAGGGAAAATCACATAGTAATAAACCCACTAGATTTATCTACTATGGGCCACTGGTTAGTACCATGACCAACCCATGCATGGAGAAATCATTCATAAAAAATTATATCAATATTCCGGGTTCCATTTTCTTATGAATTTAATGGGGGTGAAAAAAGCGATGTGATACGATCATCGAATCACGAGATATATGTAATCATAATTCACATTAGGCATCGTCCCTTGTCACTCCAAGGACATATATAATACAACATAACAAATGGAACAAAAAGAATTCAACCCAAGGCACTCTAATAATGTATCAGAAGGATTCCATAGCGAGTAAGTCCCATACATTATATACATACATGAATGGTATGAGAAACATCCATAGGTGGGTTTCATTATAAACACTTTCACTATTTTTACAAAACCACCGAATGAGATATTAATAATTTTTTATAAAAACGAAATTTATCAAAATAAAGATTCGAATCATCATAAATAAATTATAGACACACAATAATTTTCAACAAAACATTTACATAAATCCCTTAAAATATTCAGGTTACACATTTAAATCCCAATCATTTTTATAAAAATTCAGAATAGGCCCTTCACCGACAAGTCATTCCAAAACATGATAAAAATCATTACCCATTACCTATTTAAACTAAAAGAAAATTCGAATGTCATAAAAAGACACTAGAATATAATTTCTCATGCTTACAAAACATTATAAATTCAAAAAAATGATTTTATTTCACATTTATCACATAAATGCCAGCTGGAAACTTTTTCAAAAACAATGCATGAAACTGTTAAGAAAACAACTTCTATTTAGAAACCAAAAGGGTATTAACCCAAATTTTTATGCCATAAATTTAATTAAATTTCTAAAACATGTTCTAAAAATCCAAAACAAGGAGAAAAAGCTAACAGGGCATTCAATTATACATGTTGTGTGCCCATTTATTTAAATATCAATAATTTTCACAAAGCAAGGCATAAACCACCATTTTCACAATAAACAATTAATCCAAGGGCTGAAAAACAATACATAAAATATATAAAATGTGTGAAGAACAAAAAAATGAAACATAAAGGAAAATTTAATGTGCATGGGATATTTTACCACAAATCTAGGGAATAATGGAATGCACACCCGAAAACATCAACCATGGGTTCCAACACCCATGATCTATGAAGACCATCCCTAAAAGAACAAATAACCAGAAACAAATAATGGGTAAAACAAAACCCTAAGTCAATTATGACCATGAGAGAAGACAAAACCATGAAAAATTAGAAGAAGAAGGGTGAGGGAGGGGATAATAGAAGGAAAATCACATTAGAAGCAAGCCAAAATTTCATATTACTTTAGATCTAAAACATTAGTAGAGGGGGATGAATTTGGAAGAAATGGAGAGGGTATATAGTCAGGAATAACTATGGGAATGATATTTGGTTGAATTTAGGTCCAAATATCTCTAGGGGAAATGTTGGAAAAATTATTTTTTAAATTTTGGCTAAACTCACCCGGTTAAGCTGCATAGTTTATTAAACTATGTGCCAATCCATGCAGCAGACATAGTAGTGACCACACAGTCACTCTTAATTGGCTACGTGGTCATGCAACAATTGTACAGTAGGTTCTATAGCTACTTCACGATTAACTAGTTTTGTCTGAATGGTTTATCATCCTCTGAGCCAACCATGCACTGACCATTTTCAATCCAAAAACCAATGTTCTCTCTAAGAACACCAAAATAACCCACGGACCCTCCATGAGGGAAATATTATAGAAAAAACATTTCACAACTCAATACCCTTCACACCTGGAACCTAATAAAAATACTAGGATCCCAAAACAACTCTAATATTTTAAAACATAAAAAACCAGGTTTGACATTTAATTTTTATAAAAATTATGAATTCAAGAAGGATATAATTGAACTGCAATATTTTTAATGATTTATGAATATATGTTGAATGATACCAATGACCAAGAAATGGGATTAAGTAGAAAGTTTAAATTCAAAGAAAACACAGTAATGAGGAAAGATAACAATTAATATGTACTCTTTATTGAGACAATAACGATAAAATGATTTTTATGGGAAATTTTTTCTAACAATAAATTTGTTAGTGACTTGAATGTTTATGTTATATATGTTTGAGTTTAGTGCATTTTTGGATTTATGGACTATATTTGAAAACATGAGATTTTATTTTTTGTAATAATTCATGTTTTAATTAAGGAATTATGGGGATCAAGGTATTAATATATTTTCAATGTGACATTATGATCTTGTTTTTTTATGGTGAATATAATATTGATTTAGTAACCTTACATCAGAATTTTTGTAAATTGAATTTACTAGGACATATTTTTTATGAGTCTTAATGTTAATTATTTTAGGATTGTGTTAATTTGAACATTTTTTATTACTAGAAAACTTATGCATCCCATTTTTGACTTTGAAAATATCTATGTATAATAGGAATGACTTTCAATTATTTTATTATTATAATGATCTTTTAAATGACAATTTTGGTGATTTAGGAATACAAAATTCCCATTCAATCAAAGTGTATTTTAAATCATCAAAGGTTTATTGATTTTTGGTTGATAAATTTTATATATCATTCAATTTTTTAAGATTAAAAATCATTACCACGCATTATTATCCCTTGGGAATTAGTATTTTATTCCATTACAACATCATCATTTTCCATTAATGTTATCCAATTTGGAAGCCTAGTATGTGTTATTCCATGTGAACTTCATACATCTCTTCCTCTCTTATTGAGGGTATTTTTTATTAATAATTTTTTCTACTTGTAGTTTCTAGAAGAGTATTTTCAAAATTTAAACCCTTCATTACCAAGATCAAAATTAAATTATGAGGATGTAATTTATTAAATGTGGTAGAATGTACCACCTAAAGATTTTAGAAGATTAACTTAATATTAAATATTGTATATGAAATGATATACCAATATTATAAGATAATTTGAAACTGAATAATTTTTTATATATTTCATTTTAAATTAATTCAATATCTTTGATATCTTATGATGCACCCAACATCGAGATTCAATGAAACATGATAACCAATTAGAAAACCAGTATTTGAACATGAATATTATAACATATATATTAAATTAATGGGAATTAATAGGACTAACTAAATTATTAAAATTACATAGTTTTTACATGTATAAACTAAATTTAATGGTTATATATTAAATATAATTAGAAAAATCATCTAAAAGAAAATGAAATGTCTTCTAAAAACCAATTTTTCTAAAAATATGCTCTATAGTGCCTTACCCATGGATTTTAATATTGTTTCCTACAGCTTTCAAAAACTTAATATGGTAAAATGATCTTCATTTTTTGAATCCTAATATAAATGTTATGTTGTGGTGATGTTTTTTGATTTTTCTATAAATTTTCATTTTTCAATGAATTTTGAAAAATAGATGTTTGTATTGAAAATAACAATTTCATTTAAAAATAATAGTTTTTAGAATTTGATACTAAATTTTATTTAAATTAAAATTAGTTCAATTATATTATATTTAACAAAATTGAGGTTATTGGAATCAATTTAACTTTTTAATTTTGATAGTCAAACATTCTATACTTATAAGTACTTTCTCTTTAGAAATTAATTTTTTCATTATATTTGTGGTCTTATTAATAAATTAAACCCTACCACATTAGTGAAATGAATATCGAAAAAATTGATTCTACATTTAGAATAATAATAATTTATATTATAAAAAAATATAAACTTATTATTTTTTTAAACTAATTAGTTAAAACAATATTATTTTAATTAACATAGGTAAGGTTTAAATGAGGTTTTTTATGTTACATGCGGTTTTAATTTTCCACAAATAAAGTTTTTTTATTTGATAAACTTATTGAAATAACTAAAATATGTTGTTATATATTTTATATTCAATATCATTTTAATTTAATTATTAAATTTAAAATTACATAAGTAAATAAAAATATACAAGTTTCTGTGGGGAAAAATAAAATTGTAAAATTACATAAAGTTACAGGATAAAGAATAATATGTTTAAAAATGTTTTTTTTTGTGTTTGAAGGATTTATGGATCATATAATCCATAAATTGTTTTATTTTTACTTTTAGAGGAACTTTGTGTGAGGGTGACTTATCATAATTGAATGTTTTAGGTATTTAAAAAAATTCTACTCCTCTCCGATTATAAAAGGGAACTCACTCCACAAACCACTTCACACATATAAATGAATTTTCTCTAACCAAAACATTAATGTATACAAGAAAAATATCCATATTCATATTAAAAATATTTTTCACTTCCCATAAGTCCAACCCCAGGGTTCTTAAGAAGACTACCAAATGAGGTTTCCCTTAGAGAAGGTAATTGTCTTCACATTGCCCATTCTTTTTCATTCATATTTTAAAAACATTCAATTAATTAATATCATTTCAAGTATAACTATGAAATTATCTTCCATAATCAGAGTTATTATTATATTTATTTAATAAAATTTATAACGCTCTATTTCAATCAAATTGGAAACATAATCTCAAAATCATGTATGCGGTGGACTACCACCTAACGAACTGATATAACAGATTTTCCATATACAAATATAATGGTTGGATACAATGTTAGATTTATTGAATATATATAGTATTTCTAATATAATAAATACATTTAGTTTTAATCTCACACATACATTCTTACTGATCAATTAATTTTAAATATGTTGGTGTCTGCTCTATATAGGGCGAACTACCACCTCACGAATCATTGCAATTCGTTTTTAACATATAGTTTACAAGGAATGTAATAAGAATAATTTGTATTAATATATGTGATATATAGTACATTAAATAAATTATTTATGATTAATATATCATAATCTTCCTTACCATTTATCCCACTAATGTAATTATATGATCGCTCATGCATATTTGTGGCCCACCCTCTCCACAAAGTGATGCATTTTTTTTCTAATGCAACATTCAAGAATGATTATAAAAATAATATAATAATTAAATATAATATTAATAAAATTAATATAAATATTTATATGATATGTTTATATCCTATTTAAAATGACCGTAACTTCCATAAAAACATGCATGGAAAACAAGGCAACTAACACCTAAAACATCGATAATAATGAAATATTATTAATTGATGAATGAAAAATGTTATTAGAGGAGAATATATAGTACGAAATATATGTATAAATTTAATTACTATATATATAGTAAATCTATATTTTTTTATATGAGGTTCTGACCTATACCATGGATGTCAACCTGGAGGTAAGGGTTTTCTCTTCTCACATTTACTTCTATGAGATATACACCTTATTCACAAGTTATTCCTCTATGTGGTTTATACAATGATCATTTTTAAATGATATATCATGAATATATATATCTTAAAAGTATTTTATGTTCATTTTATTTTAATTTATTAATTATCTTTATGATTGAAAAGTTTCCAAAGTGGTAAGGGTTATGTAACACTCTCATCATTATACAATATTTTTTATGTTTAAATGTAGTTTGAAGGAATTATATAGTATTTCTAAATAAAAAGCAATATATTTCTTCATAATATAGTAATTAATAATAATTACATATAATGATAACATTTCCCTATATTTGGTTTTTAAAATGATTTAGAAAATGTTTTAATACAAATTTGACATCATTTGACTCTTTAGTTGAAAATCAATTTTCATAAAAAACCTTTTTTTCCGAAAAATATTGTCAAAATTATTTTTTAATATTTAAAAATTCTTTATTAACAAAAATTTTAACCATGATTTAAATTTTAATTTTTTTTGATAATAATATTTATATCAGTTTCTAACAAAATTACCTTTATATTTTACTGAAAATGTGCATGAAATATTTACTTTAACATGTATGGTATGAACAATATTTTTCATCATGAACATAATTAAATATTTCAAGTAATATTTTAAATGTTATCAAATATTTTTTTGAAATATTTTCTTTAAAAAGATATTTTTTGAACTTTTTTTAAAAAAAAGTATTTTCAATGTGAAAATATTATTTTCCAAAAGATTTATTTGTGAGATTTTTATGGTATTCATATAAATCAATGATATATACCCATCATATTACATATTATACTCTAAGGATATGTTTCATTGATATAATCATTATTATTTATTTTTATGTTTAATGATCCATTTGACCAAGGATGTACATTTTTATTACTTGTCACCTTATTATTCTAAAATATTTGTGATTATGTTTATATGATTGGTGTATGAATTATAAGTTTTTATGATTGTTTTTGAATATGAATGTTCATTTTGATTATTTTTTATCCCTTTAATTTGATGAATGAATTGGAATTTTGATGGTATTGCTAGGATATAATTATAGATATCCTCTTGACGCATCGATATGTATTATGAAAAAAATAAATTTTCTATGTTAGATGTGTTTTATCCCTCCATTTAAAATTGTCTTGTTAGAGATCATGATAGTATGTTTTAGATTGTTCAAATTACTATTTCCTTCATTATGAGATCATTTTTTGAATTTCATGTTCTAGTTCTACTACATAGAATATTAATGACTAATTTTCATGATTATGAGATTATGTATATGGATTTATTTTAGAATCAGTTATCCCTTCAATATCATGAAAAATTTATTAATCAATGTAATCTATTTTTGTTATTTACATATCCATGTTTACTGTGATTATTTATTCATGATATCTTCTATTTTATGCATAACCTTACTAAGCATATTTTCTTTTGACTTTCTAATATTTTATTTCCCACAGATACCAAGAAGTGTTTTTTAATTTATATACAGATATATGCTTAAGATAAATATATAGTTCTCAAAAAATGATTACTTAATTTATGTTTTCAAATGTATTCAAAATTCATGTAAATATATATTTTACTAAGGATTATAATCTATTTGGTCATTCATGATATGATACCCTATATATTATGCCAATAAAATAATGTAGACACCTTCTTTAGGCCAACAATGTTGGGTCTTCAAAACTATACTGATATCCCAATTTAGGGTATGAATTATTTTATTATATTCAATATATGAAGCATGAATAGGTTTATATTGATTTATAATAAGGACATAATCCTTAGATTTTATTTTATGAATCAACTATTAGTGAATATTATAAGGAATAATGGTTAATTGTTTATGAATGGATTCAAATGAATGATGTGTTTATATATATATTTTATATTTTTGATTTTGTGGTATTTTATCAAATATATTATGTTATAATCAAAAAATAATTAGAGTCATGAGACAAATAAAAATATATATTATAGTTCTTCATTTTCCAAACTTAAAACAAATATTATATTGAATTGATACCTTTAAAAAGTGGTGTTTTGAAAAGGTGATTATTTTATGAGATACACATAAAGAAATTATGATAAATGGATAAATACACATTCCATTAAAAATGTTATTTATTTTCAATAAATGATTGTCAATTAACAATATTTTCTTAGAAGTATTTGTTTTATTGAAACCCAAATAGGTTAAAAATTATTTTTATTGTTAATAATATTTTTGTGCATGGTCAATATAATTTTGGGAGTATATGTTTTATCCTAGATATAACCATGATATTTAAATGAGACTTGTCTATCAGGTGATTAATATTATTTCATTAGAATTTGACTATATTGGTAACCATATATGATTATGATCAACAACAAATTACGGGAAAATATTTGAAGAATAAAGGATGAATTTTATTTTGAAATCAAAAATGTTTTAAGGTGGATTTATTGTTTTTAGGTAATTTATTAGAATTAATTGAATATGTTTTAGATTATATGATTAGGGAATATATATTTTGTTATTATAATTCAATAGTGAATAATGTTTTTAAGATATAAAATTAAAATATATCATAGAATAATATGTAATAAATTTTTTGGATTACTTCTTAGTCTGGAATAATTTGGGAAATTTAAAAAAAAACTATTTATCAATAAATACAAGATAAACTTTTGGTTTTTAATATTTAATTTTAAATATTGAATTATATTTTCTTCATTTAATAAGTTATTGATTTTGTGAATTAAAATAAATTGTGATAAAAATTTTATTTCTGGGTAATATCTAAAGATGGGGTGAACATATTATTTATCTCTTCAAGATTATTTTATTCGTTTTGTGTTATTAATAGTTTTTTAAGAATAATAAACTAAACTTGAATACTCATTATTGGGGGTGAAAAGATGGGATCTTCATAGAAATTGTTTAAAGGACTAAAATATTCTTTTCTAGTAAGTATATTTCCTTATATTATTCATCTTTATGGTAATTTAATTCCAAAAGAAATGAAAAGGATCTTGAAAAAATTATCTTATTATTATCATTGAGGAATAATATAAGGTCTTATCATCTGTTATAGATTAATGGGGTTGGGTCGTTAACTTTCCCCAAACACTCTTCTCTATCACTCTCTAATAATCATTGAGAATTATATTTCTATTCAATTTATATAATATCATTTCCTGTTAATGTTATCATATTTAGAAACCTATATTGGTGTTAATATATATGATCTTCATAAATCCCTTTCTCACTTTTTAGGAGGAAATTTTATTATCTGTTCTTTGGATGTTTGATTTTGACAATGGTATTTTAAAAGGTTGAATCATTGATTACTGACATGATTTTAAAATTGTGATGTTTCAATTTCATAAATGGGATATAATTTAATATAGCCTTATTTTAAAATATAAACTTCATTTTAGAGAATAAAAAATATGAGACATTGTGTATAAACGAACCATGAAATATTATTATTTAAAAATTAATGTTTAAACTCCTTTTTGAGTTGGTGAATAATAATAGTACAAACATAATCATGAAATATATTTAATGTGATTAATAAATTTAGATTTATTTATTTAATCTTTATGAATAAGTATTTAATTTTTTAAAAATTCATTTTCTCCTTAAAAATAAATTTACATCAAAATTTTTTTATTTATATTTTGAGTAAATATTATAATTAAAATCACGTAAAATTAAAAAAAATATAATTTATAAAAACGAAACTATTTTTGAAATATGAATATCAAAATTATATCACAGTGAAATATAGATACTATTTCAAAACATCATGATTTTCAATGAATAGTGAAAAACACTTATTGTTATTGCCAACTGTATTTTATTTTATACTTGAAATTGTTTCTTATTGATATTATACTTGAATTATGAAAAATAATTTCATTATTTTATTTTTGTACTTATTATATTATATTTATATTTTATTTTGTAATTTATTAAAAATTTCAGAGTACCTTTTGTATTTAAAATTTTGTTGTTATTATTTTTGAAATTAATTTTATACATTAATTTAGTATAAAAATATTATATATTTTAAAAAAGAACACCTTTTTAAAAAATGTTTTTTGATGTGTTTATTATTTTGACATGAAATTATAGTCTTCCAATTATGTGTGTTTCATATTTAAGGATGCATTCTATATATGGAATTAAAAATAAACTATTTTTAAAGTCAATTCCTTCAATCCTATATGAATAGAAACCATAGTAATTTTTTGTTACCACACTTAAGATTAGATCAGATAATTTAAGATAAAAAATTAATAATAATGTCCACAAAAGACCCTAACACTTGTCAAAATTTCATTGGATGACTATATTTTATTTATATGCATCCAAAAATTTAATATATGTCATTTTTACAATATTATGTGATTATAGTGTTTATAATATAAATTTTAAAGACAATTCAAAATGTCACCCTATAATTTTTAATAAAAAAAATATTTTTAACATATCTATAACTGGAGGATATATTTGGATATAAATATCATTATTAAGTTTATATGATATAACATAATCATGGTAATTTATTTTTAATTTTTATTTATGAAATAAATACCTTAAATTCTTACACAACGATGATACAATAATTATTCAATTAGTGAAAAAGTAAAATAAAATAATTTATAATTATTAAAAGTGATAATTTTAATTAATTAATAAGGATAAAAAATTTGAAGATTATAATAATGAGTTATTTATATAATAAAAAATTTTATTTTGATTTCATTTGTTTTATTGATGTTATCAAAGTTAAATTAAATGATTTGTTCCAAACTTGACAATATAGATATTTTATAAATATAATAAGTTATTTAATTATATGAAAAAGTAAAACTGAAATCTTCATCCAAGTGAATATAATATGAAAAAATATCAATAATGGTCTATTTATTGTTTTTGTCAACTTATAGTAATTATCTCGACCATCAATCTATAAAAAACCATGTTGTTAGTGTAATCATTAAAAGTGTTAAATAGATGTTTAAACCTAATCAAAAAGGTATCATTATGATGTATACATGAAAAAAAATATTTTTTTGGTTATTAAACTCTTAATCATCTTATATTATAATACTTTAAATTTGGATTCACATGGACATCCAAATTAATTTTTATAAAATTATTATTTTATGAAATTCTAAGGGTACCCCTCTCATCTCTTATAAAATGAAACAAATTCATCTCACTCATCCTAACCCATTTGGTTTAGAAGAAATATACCCAAGAACCTTCCTAGAATCTCCCTATATTCTAGAGGCGTTATTTTTGGCATATTACCAATCATAGAGGTATTGATGTGATAAGAAATGAAAACTTTCGAAAGAATTTGTATAGTTTGAAGAACATGTTGTAGTTTTATTACAAAACATATATCCTTAAAAATTTATTAATCCAAGATAAAACAGTAGGACTAGTATCATCCAAATAATTATATTTTATTATATAAATTTCGTAAACAAAATCATTATCCTCTTCAATAAAATGGGAAATAAAACCACTGTTCATGTGTACAGAGGACTAATGCCTTGCGAACAGATAGAATTAAGTTTCGATCAATGTATCTCACAATTGTATTATAATTATATAATGAATGTTTTTTATGTTATTAATGAAATATTTATGATTCGTAAAAGATAATATTTCATTTATCATATTACCTATTCATTCACTATAAAATGGTAACGTCATTCATGTGTATGTGTGCACTACCACCTCCACAGGGTAATGAGATTCATTTTTCATCACCACATAACTTGGATGATATATATATAATTATATTAGTATAAATAATGTAATATTTAAAAAATTAGTATCAATCAAGAATAATAAAATAATACTAAACTTGTTTCCATAATGATCATTGAAAAATAGAAACACTACTTATTCATCTGTATGGCTTGTCGTCTCCATGATTGTAACGTAATTCATTTTTTATTACCTTCTTTTAAGAATGTATTTAAAAATATAATTGAAATATAAAAAATATAATTATGTTAATATTATTACCATATATGTGATTAAATAATGACCCCTTGGACTATAGTCAAGCTATAAAAGTTATTTTGAACTTTTGAATTGAAAATCATCAAAATATCTTATATTTCCTTATATGAGTAAGAAATTGTAATAACATCGTAACAATTGAAATAAAAAGAATAATAAACATATAAAATGTTCTCAATTATGTAAATACTTAAAATTAGTTTTTTTGTATGATAAAGAATGTATGTGATGAGATAGACATGAGGTAACTGTATTTTTATTAAAAAAATACACTTTTAAAGATTCCCTTCCTAGAATTTTTCCTCTATGTAAATATTTTTTAAAATATTTATACCGATGTATTCATATGGATATAAAATAATTATAAATTAAAGTTTAGGTTTCTTTTGAAATTAATTAAAAATAATTATAAAAAATATTTTGCAAAAATTTTTAACCTTCATTACAAAAATACAAAAAGTAATGTTCTATTTTGACATATATAATGACAAAAAAAACCTTTAGAAAACAAATCCATTATTTGATTTTGGGATTCCATTCCATAACTTCATGTATTATTGAATTAAAATATTTTTTCATTTATATTTATTAATGTCATAATGAGGCCTTAAAATGGATCGAATATTTCGATATTTCGAAATGATTATGGATTTAATGAATATTTTTAAGAGTGTAATGTCTGAACTTCTAAACATTCATGTGTTTTTATTGTGGTATGGTTATTGGGAATTGTTATAATTGATGTTTTTTACACTATAAATCAATTATTTTTGGTTAATGTATTGAAAAATTATGGGTGGTTCTGAGATAAATCAAATACTTGTGGGTCCATGATAGACCTATAATTTATTTTCTATGGATGTCGACCTTATAGTTAATAAATATGTAGGAGTGATTATCAGAGTGATATGTAAATGAAGTCCAACTAAAACTAAATGTTTTTATAGGATTTATATAGGTCTCTAATATAATATTATAATTTCACAGGGTTTGATAATGTTATTATATTTAATGGGAATTCTATACATGTTTTTTCAGGGTAAAATGTATCATAATTTGAATAATGTTATTATGATATTTTCAGGATTTTAATGAAACATTATGAGTTTAGTTTCCACCTTATTATTTATCATTAATTTTTTTGGAAATATTTTTTATGATAAGATGATTGTTTCGGTAAAAAATGTTTTAGATTTAGAACAAGGCTTATTTTGGGAAATGATAATTTTTATATGTATTCTAAGACTAACATGGTATTTGTTTATTTTTATGTCCCTTAATAAAAATTATTTTCTATTAAAATATTTTATAAAAAATCAACGATTAATGATGGGTAAGTTAAACGATTAATTAATGTTAAAAGTTTTAATTTTTTATATAAAAAAAAATAATTTTTATCATTTAATGTTTTATATTGGGAAAAAATGGATAATGATTAGACGTTTCAAATTTGTAATATATGGGATCATTTTTTTTAAATTCATGACCCAAAAATATAAAAGTATAAAACTAAAATTTCATTGGGAATGAATGAAAATTAATTCTAGTATAATGGTTCTAGATTAAGTAATGTTTATGTTTGGGGCATTATATTTATTAATGTACTCAGGTTTCATTCCTTATTCTTATATTTAATTTAATAAAAAAATTAATAATTTTTTTTAAATTTTTAGAGATTATGGATTAGAAAATTTATAAAACATTTCTATGAACCCTATAAAACCCATGTGTTGTATTTGTTCCTTCACAATATTTATTTTTCTTGTATGATATTTGAGATCCGATCAGACAAATTAAAAAAGTGAATTGAATTAATAGAAAGTGTTTTAGAAGAGATAGATTCAACCAGAGTGAAGATTCAGTCCCCCATCAAGATATTATTTGGTATCGGATACTTTAAAAATTGTTCGATGATATTTTTCGATGAATGGGATTTATCATTTTTTTGTATATATATAATTTTTTAATAAAATATATCTATTGAGAGTGTTAATAATATCAATCAAAAAGGTATTCTTATGTTTTCTTGGATGGTATGTATTTTATAGAATGAAAGGATTGATTTATATAATCAACCACATACATTTTAAATTTGTGTCACAGTTGATAATGATTTATATATTCCCAGTTTTTTTTGGAATCCAATTCATTTTTTTAAAAGAAGAAAATAAACAATTATGATAGGACACACCACGTAATACTCTCATCAATATAAGATAGGAACTTTACATGGGTTATGTATAGATAATAAATAAATTTTTTTAGGGGAACCTCTATGATTCTCATAACGTTTATAATAAAATAATGGATTGATTGTTATAAACATACCAGAAATGATTTACCAATATTTATAATTCATAATATTGTTCAGTGGATTAGTTCATTTTTATGTTAAAAAAACTGATTAACATGATTTGATGCTTCAAAATAATTCATTAATATTTTACTATTATTATGAAATTCATCAAATTCCTATGAGATAAATTCAATAAAAGTATTTTTAATAGCGGGAAACCGATTTGGATAAGTTTAAAATTTATTTACTCAATAATTTGTCGATATCTTTTGAGATTGGTAAATTTTATCCCATAAAGAGAAAAATTATATTATGAGGCATATTTATTAAATGACTCAATTGTATTGAAAAATGTTGAACCAAAGGAGTCTCATAAGAATTAAATTTATTTTTTAGGATGATGCTATAGATTTTTATGAGTTTATATTATTCATTTTAATCGAATATATTAGGGTAATAGTGTGTATAAAAGAGATCTTACATTTAACTATTTCAATAATAGCATGATTTGAAAATATTAATATTATTTCCCTAATATATATATAATTTTGGTGACTGTGAGGAACGATATCAATGTTCATCTTAAAGAAACATGGTGTTAACTCTATTAAATTGTGGAAAATTACAGAATGGAAAAGGTAAGGACAAAAAATAAGATAAGATGAATTTATTATCTAAATATGATTCTATATATTTTTTTAGTGATTTGAAATTAAAAAATAAAATTTATAATGAGAATGAAAAGTTTCATTAATGGCTAGATGAAATCAATCCAATGATCTTTTGAGTGAATAAAAACATGTAATTTGTGAAGAATAAAGCATCAATTATAAGACAACTAGGGAATTTTAATCAAGGTCGGAACATTTATTTGTTTTCTAATAATGTTAAAAAATATTACCTGATAAGTAAATTATTTAATGAATAGATGGTGTTCATTTTAAAAATCACTTCATGAATCAAAATCAAAATACATTTTTTAGAATAATGTTAGTTTTTTTAAAATATACGAGTTATCAAGGTAATCATTAAATATATATTTAATATTATTTATATCATAATAAAAAAATTTATTACCATTAATGAGGAGAGAAAAATATCTTATGGATATGTTAGAGGATGTATATTTTTTCTTATAAAATACACTACTGTGGAGTTCAATATTATTGTTAAAAAAGTTAGTAAATATTCTGAAATTTTGAACAAAGATGTTGGCTATACTTTTACACTTAGATATTTTCTTTTGGTACCCCAAATATTTGTGTTAGAGTATCTTTACAGAAATATAAATAGTGTTATTTATTATAAAGGTAAAAATAGAATCACTTCACCTATGAAAAAGAGTATATTCATTTTTAGAATATGTAATTGTGTATAAACTAAAAAAAGATTGATAGAAGAAGAAGAATAATGTAGGTAAAACCTAGGTAAAATCCAATTTAATATTATAATATCTTTACTATGATAATGTTAAAAGGAAAAAATAAATGTTATCTTAGAAATAATATCAATATGGTGATTTATAGGAATCAACTTATAGGATGATAAAACTTTTAATTGACAGAATATGGTGATGTTGTAGAGTGTATGTTAGATAATATTATGATTTATTAAATTATTTATCACTCTAGTAATCGAACATATCCTAAAAATCCTGGTGGAATCATGTTTAATCTATTTTGGTCTAGTGAAGAAAATAACAAAATATACGGTTTTATTTCATAATACCTATGATTCTCTTGAGGAATATTTTGATATAGGTAATCAAATATGATATAACACCAAAACATTTCTTATACTACTTTGCGATTAGTTTAGGAATAATAGTATAATATAAAATCTAAGAGTAATCATGATCATGGAATAATGATTGTGGTAGATTATAGTTATTAAAGGGAATATTTCCTTGGATACATGATAGTGGATGATCATCTCACATGATAGAATATATGAAACTCTTGGAAGGAACCAATATGTATATTAGAAGTGTAATAACTTTGAGAATTGATGGATTACTGAATCTAAAAGGAAAAGTAATTACCAATATTGGAGAAAATAAAACCATTTTTATTCTATTTTATGATGGAATAATGAATATATTCATAGAAATTTTATTTATTTTAAAAATTCGAAATAATTTTATTTTTTAAAATAATTGATATTTACATAGGAGGATAAAGGAAAAAACAATACTAATAAAGGGATAGTGAAAAATAGAGAATATATTTACAATTTAAAAAGATCAAAATAGTTATTGAATTACTATTATGAATGAAAATCAGTTATAGAATAGAAGGCTTGTAAATTTATAGAAAAATAACATGGATAATATTTTGAAATATGATGCTCATATAAATCTACTAAAGTATAATTTTCAATGTCTCAACACTTATGATAAAAGGCACAAAGATAATATGTTGATCACTAATCCATTTTTTGATATCAATATCAATAAATATATCATGATAATATACTCACATGTCTATAGTATGATGAGTTTTAAGACAACCAATAGTGATAATTATAATATTAATTTTTTTATGGTGTTATTTTTATGAATTTATCAATCTAATTTCTAGTAAATAAAGAAAACATGTTTTATAAAAATGATTTTAAAAGACTATTCAGAACCAAATAGCCTAGGAAAATAAAAATACTCTATTTAATTATGTATCTTAACAAAATAATGAATACATTTATTTATATCTGGATAATCATGGAATAATTCATTAATACAATGTCTCATAAAATACCAAAAAATATAGTAGTTGATTGAAAGTGATAGAGTATTTCTGACTGAAACTAAACTAAGTCATTAAGGCTTGATAATTCGAAATATGTGTAGTGACAATCCATAATTTTAGTTCATTATATTCTCATTAGGCGTCTCTACTAATAAGAATCTACTCATATGAATAATGATATATTTTTTGAAATTATGTAAAACATAAAGAGATTGAATTTATTCGGTATCCCATTTTATAAAAATATGAAAGGAAAAAATTCGAGATTTTGTTTAATGAATGAGTTGATTATGGAATATTTATTCGATACATGAACAATACAAGAATATACCATTATAATAACAAGATCCTCTAAAATATAATTGATATATTTTTTGTTATTATTATTACAAATCTAAATACATCCGAAAAATCATTTAGGATCAAATATAGAAATCATTTTATTGACTAATGAAATAGTTTACCAAAAGAATAAATTTAAGGAACCTATTTTATATAACTATGAAAGAAAATGAAAGAGAATTTGTGACAAAGGTACTTGATTCATGGATGGTTAGAATCTGTATGTTATGAAGAAATATATGTTTTGAGATGACATCACCTAATATTACCATATGAAAGTGTATTCATACTGTTCAGTAAGATGATACAATTAGATAGTTTATATAGAAGGTGTTGTTGAGAGTAACCCTAGATCACTTCTCATGGAGGCATTGTGAATTTAGGAAAGAAAAAATAAATGTATGATCATACATGAAAAACTATAAAAAGATTGTACTATTCACTGGGTGGGGTAGTTGAGTAAGTGGATGACCTTAACTAAATGGATGGATCGCCTATGGAGAATAGGAAAGGTGTACTTAAAACCCAAATTTTTAGATAAACGTTACAAGTTGCAACGATAGATCAATACTACTATAAAAATTAGGGTTGATAACATGTTATTAATACTAAAATGAAAATACTATAATCAGTTATATTTATTTTAATAAACTGGTTTTAGTTTTCCCTTAGGGGATTATTAAACATGTATGAACACTATGAACCATTATCTTTTTCCCTTTTCCATTCATTCATTAATTCACTTCTGACAGTTCCTATATATGTGTCTTTATAGTTTTTATGTTCTGATAAAATAATTTGGGTATTATGTGTCTTATATAATCTAGTTGGGTTAACATGGGATTGATTCTAATACATTGTTTCTACCTTTATAGTTTTTAGTTAATATTGACTAGTTATTATATTGGATAATAGTTGGGAGCCTAGAAAGTGGTGACAAAACATCGATTGTCATATTATAAACTATCTGGCCTTAGTTAAGGTTATTAATACCTCTTTTTAGTATCAAAATTAGTCCAGTACACATATAGAAAAATATCACTAAGTAATACCTGATCACCCTTTTACATTGACCTTATATTAGTGGAAGTTCAAACTTTATTATAGGATGTAATTTCAAGATAGAATGATATGAGTAGTGAAGATCAATTGTACTTATTTTGAGTTTTAAAAAAATGCCGATGCAAGACAAAATTCCATAGAAGGAACTTTATCATTCAATGATCAAAACCAATTTAAAAGTGATTAAAATGTAATAATTGAATTTGATGGTTAAGAAATAATTGGTGTGGATATTTATTTCATTATCTTATAATTCAGATTTTAATATCCATGATTTGAACACTACGTCATAATATATAGGGACTTGCACAAATATGTATGAAAATATAATAGTGATGAACAATGTGTTATAATCAAGGAGAATATTCAATATAATGATTTTAGAAGGTATGTATATATCTAATAATATTAATAACATCAATATGATTAAAATCATTTTAGCATCGGCGGAGGTATCCTATAGATATAGGTAATGGGATTTTTTTAATTCTTATGACTAACTGTATCATAAGATGCAAGGTTCTCCTATATGAATAACTCAATGTGGATTAATTAACTAGTAATTTTGGAAATATGGGAACTAATAATATAGATGAAGATTCATTTTTTGTAGTTAAATTCATCCTTATTATGTATTTATAGTGTATAAGGGAGGGGAAAACCCACAACATAGAATGGTGATGAAAAATGTAATTAATGGGGAAGACAAAGTAGTAGTATCTCAGTGGAAGGTTTGAAACCCCATGGAATAATATTTATAAATCAATTTTAAAAATTAAAAATATTAAATATTATATTTATGAAGTCATATTACCAATACTATTTTTAAGAGCTTTTTTATTTTAAACCGAAATAGTTTTTTCTAACCAGTTTTTTCCATGAATTATAGTCTTTTTTGAATCATAAATTTCAGTATTTTATAAATTTAATTCTAATAAATGAAATTCAATTTTGATTTCAACAAATCAAATTTATCATACTGTGATTTGTTTTGGATTTTTTTGAAAATAATTTTGTTTGGGTGAAAGGTAAAAAATAACATTTTTTTGAAAAACATTTATTTTTTAGAAGTATTTAAAAAATGTAACATTCTATATTTATTTTTATGTAAAATTATTACCATATTATTTACAATAATAAAAATAATACTATATTAATCAACATTATAATTCATGATTTTTTAATTGATATTTATGCATAAAAATAGATTTTTCAGAAAGAAATATTTTCAATAAGTTTTATGTTCTTTTATCAAAATTAATTTCAATATTTTATAAATTTTAAATGCACAATAATGGAATCAATATTTTAAATTAGAAGTTTAAATTTATTAATGGGTAAAATTCCATTCTTGGTAATAATTAATTGTTATCATGATAGAAATTAGCCACCGTTATAGAGGTTAAAACATGTTAATTAAGGTAAAAAATAGAAAATGTTACAAAATTTTATTTTAATTTATATTTCATGATTTTATATTGACAATTTTAGAATAAAAAATAAATATAATAATTTTAGAGCCACTTTGAATGGAATTAGATGTTATATTATTCTAAAACATTGAATAACTACAAGAGTATATCTCCCCTCCCTTACAAAAGCTATCCTCCTCTCCAATACTAATATATACACTGATCTATTTACCTTGAAAATTTCCTACTCAATTATCATAAAAAATACCTAACTATGTCTTAGTGGTTTTGGTATCCTAGAAGGAACCATCCTAGTTGGATAAGTGAGTACTCTAAATGATGTTTCCCAGAAAAGAGGTATAACTCTTATTCAAGTGCTTTCATGTTTACATCTTCTTTAACATACCAAAAATTACTAATAACCATGATGATCTAAAAAAATTATAAAATTATATAAAGTTATATTATATTATTTTTAAGTCACATACCTTTTTTATCATTTTTTCCACTCTATACGAAATGAAAACTTCTCTTTTGTATACATACAGACTACGACCTAAACAAAGTGATGTATTTAATTTTTCATAACTAGATTTTATGGTTTTCTAAAATGATGAATCAAATTAATATATAATATATATATTAATGAATTTTGAATCTAAAAATATAAAAATATAATTAAATTAATACCCTTCCATCCATTGGAAAATTTTAATATAGCTAATGCGTATGTGTGGAAACCCACGTCCTCAATAAAATGTAATTTTTTCATTAATATCTTACATGGAATGTAATAAGGATGAAAATAATTATTAAATATAATATTCATATATTAACTATTATTTTAAATGATTATAATATTTTATACATTATTTTTTCTCCACCTAGTATAATAATGAAAATGTAGTTCATGTGTATGTACAGACTACTATTTCCATTAAATAATGTGATCCATTTTACAGAAATATCGTACATGGATGTTTATAAAGGTACATTGAATATATAAAAATGATCAATATAATATGTTTCATATTCTATAGATGATGAAGTAGTTAAATCGTTAACCTTGGTCAATAAATTATTTTTATTTTTTATTTATAAACCTCACTACCCATAAAAGATTTTCACCAACATATCTTATATAGTATCTAAATATAAAAATGTATTGAATTAATTAAAATTAATAAATATAATTATGTGAATAAAAAAAGGATCTTAAGAAATTATATAATTGTTAAATTTTTATTTCTAATAAATTATATAACCTATGATTCTAGATGGGATATAATGTAAGATATTTTTAATTAAATCCATATTTTAAATTAATCTTTTAAATTATTTTTCAGAAATAAATATATTATTTTATATTCTTAATGAATATTATTATTTACTATTAAAATGTTTCTAAATCAAAGTTTAGGCTATTTTCTTATTTCTAAAAAAAGGATTAAATATAACTCTCTTTTACATTTTCGGAATTGGTTATTTTTTAATGTTTACAAAATTGAAAAATAATATTTTCTAACTAAATTTATTTGACAACATTTTCCACCAATCATAACTATTATTTATTATCAGGATTCTAGTATAACTAAAAAATAATTTTTAATTAATTTCAATTTCTCATTATTTTATAAATTTTACAGTTTTATTATTTTTCAAAATTAAGGGATATTCATCATTAATGTTTTTCCAATATTGGATGTTTTTTACTTATGACTTCAAATGTGTATTTTAAGGGGTTTATGATGAATTGTTTTATCCATATAATTTTTTTGTTAATGATACATAATTTTTTTTATTATATGTGGTTATTGGTTAGTTTGATCAATATAATGACAAAGATTGATCCAGATGTAGTATTCTAAATGAATTGGGAAACAATTTTCCTCATGGAAGAAAATAAAGAAGATAACCTAGTCAGTCACTTCTATAGAATTAACGAGGCCTTTTTTTCAAAATAGATAAAAAATTATTAAATATTTGTTTTTAATATTTTTCTCTAAGATATTTATTAATTCGTCCAAATGTATTTTATAGAAATATTATTCTTTGCTAAGAGATGAAATTTTTATAAACATTTTAAGGTTAATATTTTGTTTTTAATAGAATATTTTAGTGATTTATCTTATAAAATACGTTTCATTTACAGTTTTTTTATTTCGGTAATGTGCATCAATTTTTTTCTTTGAGTAAAGTTTATTTTAGTATTGGATTCCATTAAAATTACTTGTTTAATTTTTATTTTTGAAAATATTAAACAATTTCTTTGGTTCTCATGTTTTTCACTAGCCTAACAAGATTCCAATATTTTTATATCCATTACCAAATATTATTTTCCAAACAAATTTTTAAGATGCATTTCATATGATGTAATGATTCTTTCGACCTCTAGAATGCATATAGTCTCTAACATGGTGACTATTATCGAAATAGCAAGATATTATTTTAAATAAAATAAGGGATAAATATTCACAATATTTTATAAAAATGTATAGAATATGGATTTTTCTAATTTTTTTATGTAATTATTTTCATTGTTATATAAAAAATTAACCTTGGAAATTTAACAAAGTGAAACATTTATTTTTACTCATGTAATTATTTGTTTATTCTGTTACATAGAATTATATATAATTATAATAAAAATGTTTAGATAGGATTAGATGGTATGGTAATTTAAAATAAATCTTTTATGATATTAGAATACATAGTTTTATTATCTTTTAATGTCATATATAAATTTACATATTTATTTATCTAATAAATATATTTTAAAAATGTTTTCCATAAAGTAAATATCACAGTTGATGTAGGAATTCATCAATGGGGATAATAACCAATTCAATCAGAAATATAGAATTTTTGGAACAACATTTTCAGGGAGTTTTATATTGTTAATTTCATGATATTAGTGATGGTACCAATGAAATTGAGAGATTGGATTATGTATAATGGAATATGCCTCTAATGGACCATTTCATGAAACAAGATCCTTCAGCTTAATATGGATGATCAGACCCAATAAAAGATGCATATTGTTTAAATGCATTATAAAAAATGGTTATTGTTTTGGGATGTGGGTAACATAAAAAGGTAACTCCTTATATGTATAATTTTGATATTGAATTCAAGTGATGTTAGTCTATGATTAAGAATTATATGGAAAATATAAGATATTGTTTTCATGGAGGAAACTTTATTTACAATATTTTTCATGAGATATATTTTTAAAAAGTTAGTTGACATAGAATTTAATATAAATTTATGGAGTTAAGAAAAATGAGGAATATATTGTAGATAATTTCGAAATATATTTTACGAGATTGGGTAAGTATTCATTGAATTTTATTCTAGACCATTAAAGTAAAATTGGTTGATTTTAAATATGTATAGAAGAAATTTTACCTATTATATTGACCTATCATAAATTTTAAATATATGATGAGGTTTTCCATTATGTTGATAATAAAGATACAGTGTTTTCTGAGACTTATGTACATTTTTAAAACATGGGTATTAAGCATTCATGTTTGAAAAAATTGATTTATTCGACTATGAAATATTGTGATATTCCCGAGAAATGATAAAAATGTCAACATAGAAATATTAAAAAATGATTTATAGGATTTGGAATGATATAAGGTTATAGTATGTCTAGTCTGTTGGCTTTTGAATGAAAGGAAAAGAGTATTGATCAGAAATGTAGTGGGAGATATATAGTTATATATAACTATGTTGATTTAATTTTGATGAATTGGGTAATAATGATAATGCATATTAGAAGTTCGTTTCTCAATGTGAGAATAATAAATACTAAAAGTAGAAATGTGTGTTAATTCATTTTATATTATATTGGTTGATTATGTAAACTTAAATTATGGTGGTTAGAGGGGATTCCCTTGACCTTCATTTTTCTCATCCTCCTTAGCAGAGTTGTTGTGGTTGGTGGCCTTTTTTGTTATCTTTTCTTTATAATAATAAAAATCTAATGTTGGATGAATAGTACATTGGTTTTTTATTCATATTATTTAAATGTCTTGTAGATGTTGAAAACCATTCTACCTTTTATTGATGAGAAAATTAAAAATTTATTAGAATTACAATCTCATTAGATGAAGTCATGAGTTTTTGTAAAAAAATTTGGGTTTGTAATAAAGAAATAAATATTTATAGAGATATTTTTTATATCGTATATGTAATAGAGTTTCCAAAAGAACATATTTTTCTTTTACATTGTACTGTATGATGTAATTCATAATATGGATTGGATTATGGTTTTCCATTATATGATATATTATAGAGCTAAAAAATTATTTTTTTAGAAATGGTTTTATTATCAATATAATAATGATTTCATACATTTGATAATATATCATGACCATGAAAAACTAAGTATTTTGGGTGTGAGTGTAATACTTCCCATATTATTGAATATAAAGAAACCATTAAAATCAATGATTAACCAGAACAATATGTCTGAAATTATGTATTTACTAATATTTTTTCTATTTTTATTCATTATAAGTTATTTTTGTTGATTGTTGAATTAGTTTCTGATGTTAGTAAAATATAAAAAACATGTTATTGAATGCATATAGTGTAATTTTTGATATAAAAAAACAGTTTCAAAGGGTTCATGATATGGGTTTCATCTATCATAACACTTCACCTTGGGGTGATCCTATTTTTTGGTCAAAATGTAGGATAGTTCCATAAGTGTTTTTATTTATTAGAGAGAACTCAATAATAATAAAATTAATAAAAAGTATTGTTTTCCTCATGTCGATGATTTTTTTATCATCACTGGTGTGTTATATATATTTAATATAATTCTCTCAGATCTGGGTATCACCTACAAAAATTATGGGAGGAATATATTTTTTATAATTCATTCTAAACAAAGGATGTATATTATTAGTTTTTGGTTATCCTTTTTGAGATAATAAATTCACCCCATTTATTTATGGATCATATTAATAGAGTTTTCCATGATTATTTGGATAAATTTGTTATGGTTTTTAATGATGAAATTCTAGATTAATTTCAAAGTAATGAAGAAAATGACACTAATCTAAAGATTGTTCTGCATATAATTATATAAAATATATTAAATTTAAAATATAAATTTTTTTATTTTTTATAATATTTGATTTAATTCCATTGGTATATTGTTTTTAAAGATGGATAAACTATTAATTATGCTAATAATTCTTTTGGGGAAGAGTTGAAACAACCGAAAAATTTCACTAAAAATATATGCTTTCTTTTATTAGTGGGTCAGTACTAGTTCTATAAAAAAATTCATGGTTATCTGACTGAATATCTAATTTGATTAAAAAAGTAGTTAAATTCATTTAGAAAAAGGAATATGAAGACTAGTTTTCTGAATTTAAATATGAATAGTTAATACTCTATTGTAATATTTTTCAATATTAAAAATTGAATTATTTATTTATAGTAGATAATGTTAAAAGGATCTTTATAGTGTCGTGATACAAGTTGATTTGGTAATGGCCTAGAATTTAGAGAAGTAGAAACTCCATGAGTATAATTAACCTATAAATGGTCCTGGGATTTCATTGGAGGGTTTTACAATAATAACTTATAGAAATATATTATATGGGGTAAAATTTGAAGTATATATATAAAATAACATTTATATAAAATATTCACTAAAAATACATTAACATGAGGTAGAGAAGATTTTTGGAACTGAGAAAGGATTATGATTTTATAATTAACTGTCATCTAGGAAAAAAGGTAGAAAAATCATTGAATAAAATATATAATGCATAATTTTCCATGATATATTTTGAAGGTTAACCATTTGTTAATTATTTTCTGAATGTTGTAATAAAATATTTTTATGTAGAATCACCTTTAATTTTAGTTCATGTCTAGGTGAAGTGATCATTTTCGGAGAGAATTTTGTGTGCTAAAAAATATATGAGTTTCTATAAAATTGTATAATTGGTCCAGAAATGTTTTTATCCAGAATTTAATAAAGTAAATGATAGTTTTATATGATTTTGAAAGATTTTTTTTCCATGTGATTCCCTACAAAAGAAGGAATTATTATGTGAAGCTCATAGATCTCAATATTGTTTTCAACCAAGAACCTCTAAACTTTTGTGACCGTTGGGAGTATTATTTTTTTAGTTTAATGAAGAATGATATTTCTTATTTTACCTTGAAATGTTTGACATGAAAATGGGTTATTTCTCAGTGAAAAATTCTTAAGGGGATACATCTTCATTTATTAGTGTTTTAAAGGAAATGGGAGAATATATCCACGGATTTCATAGTGGTATTAAAAAATAAATATTGAGTTAATAATTTGATTTGTGATATTTATGGTCATTTGACTAAATCTACATATTATCATTCAATATATGATACTATATTTTTTAATCAACTTTATAGACATTATCTTAGTGAAACAATTAGATTATATATAGTACCATTATCAATTATATCATATCTCAATTCTATAATTACACAATTATTTTAAAGGACGTTTGATGTTGATGGGAAAAAATTAATTTTCACGATATATTTTCATCCTTAATTTGATGGATAATAACAATGAAAAATTTACGAATAAGAATATATTATTTGGGATTTTCACATGGAATATCAATTTTTGTAAGATCAACATATTTTATTGGTGTAATTATCTTAAAATAACAATTTTTATTCCAGTATACTTATGCTACCTTTTGAGGAATTATATGGGAAGTGATTTTAATCTCCATTATGTTGGTTTGAATTTGGTGAAATTATTTTTTTGGGGATTAAATATTTAGAAGATATAGCTGAGAGGGTAAATATGATTCAACACCATATGAGGGAATATTAGATTGGGGAAAATGTTATGAATTTTACCAGAGGAAATATATATTTTATATGAATGAGATCATGATTTTCTTAATGTAACTCTCTGGAAATGGATTCTTCATTTTACCCGAAAATGATAATCAAGTCGGTAGTATTTTAATACATTTTATATTCTCGAAAAATGTTGTTAGTATTCATATTAAATGGCCTTACATTTAAGGTTATCTAAAGATCATGTTTTATCATGTTTTTTTGTTAAGGAAATATATTCTTGATGAATCTCATGTATTGATCCATAAAGTAGTTCAACTGGAAGGGAATATTATTCGTAAGGAAAATGCAGTTCATATTATTAATCATTTAGAGTAGTTTTCTTTGAATAATGTGACTCATCTTGTTAATTTTTTCATGAAAACCCATTTTATGGAAGAAAAATCATGATTATTGGAGAAATATATAATGGAAAAATATCCCCACTTGTTAAAATAAAGAAAAAATTTTTGAGGAAATTTTTTAATGGTGTATGAATCTGAATAATTAAAAAAATTAATAGAAAATAAATTTATTTTTTATTAATAATAATGGTTAGATTATATTTATTAATACTCTCTATAATTATTTTATGTAATTTATCTATTGAAAATTAAATATATATTTTTTTCTTTCAAAATTCTAAATTATAAATTTTATAGATTTAATTAAATTCTAAACTTGTGATGTCAAAATATTGAATTTCGTTAAATGTAATTAATATTTTATAACATCATAGAAAATTTAATTTATGTTTGTTTTTTAGGATTTTCTAAAAAGTAAATGTTCTTTCATTAATATTGAAAAAATAGAAATATTTAAAACTACCAACATTTCATAACCAATATTCAAAACATTTAATCATATTTTTATAATTTTTTGAAAAAAATTATTCCAATTCAACTAAACATATTTAATTGCTGCTATATTAATCAATATTATACATTATTTTTGTATAAATTCATGTTTATGACTAATAACCCATTTTTTTAGAAAATAATTTTTTATTTTGTTTTTAATTATTTTATTTAAATTAATTTCATCAAATAATACAGAGTAAATCTTAAATAATGTTTTTATTATTTAGAATCAGAATAATTAATTTTTTTAATGATGTTATTTTTATTTGTTGTCATAATTTGTCATTACCATGGTAAAAATTAGTAACAACGGTAAATGTGTAAAACACATTATTTAATCTAAAAAAAGAGATAATAACAAAATATATTGATTATTGTTGAATAATTTTATATAAAATAATATCACCCTATATTCTAAATTTTATAGTTTTAGTGACACTTTATCATTAATGATGAGTTATATTATTTTCAAATAGTGAATAATAAGTCACTCCCTCGCCTTTAAAGGGAAACATCATCCCACTCTTATTCTCATTTATTTAAATCATTTCCATAACAAATGATTGTTAAAAAACAATAAAAGATTCCCCACCATATCGTATATTTCCTAGTAACACCATAGGAACAATCCAATAATGATTAATTTGTAAGCCAAGTGAGGTTTTCCAAATAAGAGGTATAACCATAAAATAACACTTTTACTGTTTATTTATTTTCATAAATAATTAATAAATTGTTCAAAAATTATGATATAAGAACATCACTAGAAAAAAAATTAAATATTATTATGTTTATTGAAACCCCCATTTAAATCTCCCCTTTCATCCTACGGTGAAATGAAACATCACTCATGTGTGATTGTTGAAAACAACCTCTAAAAAGAAATGTGTTTAATTTTTCAACCCTAACTCATATACCATGTTAAAATTATGGATAAAATGACTATATAAATTATTTATAACTTAATTATAATCCTAAAAATATAATACATTAGATACCTTCATGCCCTTCTACTCTTTGGAAAACTATTACTTCTCTCATGCGTATATGTGCACTACCACCTCCAAGATAGGATGGGATTAATTTTTCATTACACTTCCAAATAGATTTTCATAAGGATAGATATAATGAATAAATATGAAAGTGATAATATATTAATAAATAGGAAAAATTGATATATTATCTACTCTATTTATTATACCCTGTTATCAAAAAAATGTCATTTATTTGTAGAATGCACTACCATCTCCAAGAAATAATGTTCTTCATATTATCAAACAACCATACATGGATGGTTAGAAAATTATATTGAAGTGTAAAATTTATAATTATAAAATGTTTAATGTTATATAGACAATAGAACAATAACCATTTGATTATGGTTAATATGTCGATGTTATTTGAGGTTATAAACAGAATATCCATAAAATTTATAATTTATAATTAATTGATTTATTAAGTAAATAGAAAATATTAATAATGGAAATGAAATAATTAATTTTAATTTAGTGTAAATAAAATATTTCACAAGTATTTAAATAAATAATATAACTATATTATTCATTATTTAGAGAACACATGAATATAGATGAAAATTATGGTGAATAATTTTTCTTTTAAAACTTGTTTTAAAGTGATGCTATCAAATATTTTTTCTCTCTTATCCGTTCTCCTTAAAATTTCTCAATAATATTCTTATTTATTATGTTAATTTATATAAATTATATCTTAAAATATTATTGATGCTATAAACTATGGATTAAAAATAAATCCTTCAAATTTTTTTTGAATGACATATTTTTGACTTTTTTCAAAAGTGTAAAAGGATTTTTTAATGTACCTAAAACCACATAATATTTTTGGGTTAAATAGATAAATGTTACTAAAAATTTCAAAATGCATAAAATTAAATTTTGGTATCCTGCCTAATTAAAACAACATAGTTTATGTGGTTTATCTGGGAGTAGTGATCCGGATTGGTATTCTCCGGGCATGCTTCCTAGAGTGTTTGAGAGTGAGGAAAATAAAAAAACCTTAATTATTATATGGTGAAACTAATTATCACAATGACCCATTCAGGAAAATGGGTGGGACTTACTTATGGGAAAATACATTTCCACGGGGAAACTAGGGTTTATGTAGGACACAATTGTCATATTAGTATTAGAGGAGGAACTATACTTGAAGAGCAGTGGAATTTTTCTGTTTGAGATGTAAAGTCTTAAAAAAACATTGATCATTAAATTGGGGGTGAATATAACATTATGTAATTTTAATGCATTCAAAGGATATATTTTAATACACATTCCAAAATGGTTTACCTTTATTTTTAGGGTCCTACATAATGAAAACTGTAAAGTTTATTGTGCTTTTCCTTGAGTAGTAATAGGATGGGTAACCTCCTGGGATGAATACCCTAGTTTGTTAGAGTTATGTGAAATCACACTATAATAAACATGAGTTTTTATGTGAGTAAATTAAATATTCTAATGAACCATAAAAGCATTGGGGGGGGGGGGTAAGGAGGGAAAACTTGTTTTAGTAATGAAATTGTGGTTCTTACAAGCCATGTTGTTACAACCTATATGACTTCACCACCTTTTACAACTATCATAACAATTATTTATTATTATGAATCCTATATATGTTTATATTCCATTTAAATTATTATATAATTCCAACTCTTCTAAGAATTTTTCATTTTCATATTTTTTTAAAAGGGATATTTTATATTAATTTTATAAAAAAAGTGTTTATGAATATGGATATAAATGATTTATAAGTGGTTTTATGATGATCATGTAATAAATTAATTTTTTTTTATTTATTCCTTATAGATGATGTTAGTTGATCCTCATATACCTTATTATGGGGATAAAACACCTCTATATGGCGTAACTGGGGTGACTATGGGGAAAAGTTGTTATAAAATGTTTGTCCTCACTAAATTTCCAATTGTCATAGATATTATTCAATATTATGAATCCAATATTTGTTAAAATGGTTATTAAATTATTATCTTACTCCCAGTCATCAAGTATTTTTTAAATTTTAAGAGTTTTTAAATGAATGTGATATTTCTATTTAATTTCATGAAAAATGGAAAGTGCTTTTGATTAATGGTCAAATGAGTTTTCAAGGGTTTTGTGATGAAAAAGTAAAATATTAAAAAAAATCATTATATGAAACAAGATAATTGTATATGATTATTGGTGATCCTGATATACAATATGATTATGGTTGGTCCTGATATAGATCTCCAATTCTTTTAGAAAATAATATTATTCAGAGGTGAAAACTGTGGAGATAACCTAGTAAGATGCTCCTATAAAATTAATAGGGAATACAATATTTTTGAAAAAACTTAAGAATAAGTGATAATGGGTTATGAATATGATTCTCAATTAATTATATTATAATAATTATAATTTTTTTATAGAAATATGTCGATTTCAATATTGAATAAATGTGTTTAAATTTTAAAGGTGAATGTTTTTATTTCTCAACAAGTTTTCCAAGAGTTATCATATGCCTCTTATTTCCATTAAGAATTAAGAATTTTTAATTTTTTTCAAAGATATTCTTTGAAAAAGGCTGGATTTTTCATATGAATATATTAAATTTATGTTCTCACAGTTTTAATGTGAAAAAGGAAAAAATTGTAAAGGGTTTTAATATTTCTCACTATACTAAAAAAATCTATTAATTTTATGTAAATTACTTATATTTGTAAAAATATAAACCTAAATGATATTGAAATTTAATAAATTGAAACCCATTTTATAAATCATTTAAATATATGTTGAATATGATAAAATCCATCACTGGTGTATTTCCAAAGTTTTGTAATTTTGATAAGGAATATAGAATAAAGTATATTTCATAAATTGGAGAGGGGACTTTGGAATATATAAATCTAGAATTGTATATATGAATCCTTTATTAGAATATAGGTATTTCATACTTCCATGTAACACTATTTAACTTATTTATTATTTGATTGACTCTATATCTTTTATTTACGGAATGAAAGAGAGAGGATGTATTAAAAACTATATTTTTTAGTGATTTATTTGATTAAATATAGGTGAAAAAATATCTTGAGATAGCTGGTATAATAGTAAATGCAAACTAGATAATGAATAAATTCTCTCAAAATTGACAAGGATTTTGACACATCGTGAGACCAAGAAAATAAATAATTTCCATTTGATAATTATACAATGTGAGTTTATATAAAATATTAATGGATGGGGAATGGTATATTTATCATGGTTATATAGTCTACTTAAATTGGTGTGGTATGTGACTCTACCGTTAATTGGACTATCATATTGAATGAATAATATTGAATTAGTAAAATCTATGATGTTATGGAATAGTTTTATGGGTCATCTCTTTGAGAAATGGATGAATTCTCTACCTATTAAAGGGATTCTAATTGATAGAAGAATATAGAACGGGACATGTGAAGAATGAATTATATGGAAGAATGGGAAGTTTCACTTCTAAATAGAAGATATGATACCAATGAACTAGATGTTTGAGTTGGTACATACTGAATAATGGTAACCATCTTAGGTTCATTATCATAGTGGATCACAATGTTATGTGAATTTTATTGATGATATTTCATGTGATGTGTGGGTACTATTTCTCAAGAAAATATTTTAGGGATTCATTTCTTTTTCTAGGGAGATCCTTTGTAGTAAAAGATATGAAATTAATTTTAAAGTTAATATGATTAAAAAATGGTGGGTGTATCGATTTTGAAAATTTTGATTGTCTTGTAAGAAGAGAGGTATATTGTTTAATAACATCATACCAGGTACTTAGAAACATAACATAGACACAATTGGGATATTTTTTATACAAACTATAGGGGAGAGGTGTATGAGAATTCATGTTTCATTCAATTATTCTTTAGCTACCAGTAGTTAATTATGTATAGTGTTTAAGAAACTAATTTCCAACTTATCCAATTGGACATGAACTCCAAAACAATTTTAATATGGAAGTAATCATGACATAAACCATCAAATTTTTTTTGGTTCACTTGCTTATATCTATGATTAAGTTAAATTATGGGGTAAGAAATATAATATTTTTGAGGAATGTTACATTGTGTCATATGGTGAAAATGTGTTTGTCTTTAATCTCTAAAAAAATCCGAAATAGGGGAAATTTTTTAATTTTTATCTTCAATAAATAGATGTTGGGGAAGGATTATAATAGAGAGAATAATACCGTTGATAGAAAATTATCATCAAAATAAAAGGATTAACTGGATGGATTTTTGGAAAATATTTATGTTCCAAAAAATTTAGAAATCGTAAAAGTTCCAAAAAATAAAAGTTATCTGGATGATATTTTTGAAGATTGTAATGTTCATATGGCTTTCCTGTGGCCTGATGTACCATATATCTCGGGGGCCACAAAATCATAATAAAAATATCTAGATGATAAATATTAATTTGTTTTAATACTTGAACGATATAAAATGGATAGTTAATTGTGGAGATCTACTACAATGATGTTATAAGAGTAGAGATATTATCGTTATCATTATTTCATTCTTGCAAACTCTGATGGTGAATCCAATATCTTACAATACGAAATTAGCTAGAAATAATCAAATCTACGGGATTTATCTTTGATGTATTTAATACTTTCCCTTCATGCATAATGACAATGAGTGTTGATAGAGATAATTTTTAGAAATTAATTCATCTCTAAAAAATGGTGTATCATCTGAAGAAAGATGTGGATAGTTGGTATAGGTAATTTTCTATGATAGTCATAAAGTGGATTAAATAAACTATGTGTGTTTCTTTCTCAAAAATATTCTCACAGGTAGTTCAACATAGGAAAATTTAGATGGTATTAGTTATTGTTTTCATGGAAGGGTTTTATTTGGATTAGATGAACTTAATGGAAACATTCTATCAAATTGTATTAGATAAGGAAATTACATTGGTAATCTGATTTGTTTTTGGGGATTCAGAACCATGATCTTATGGGAATTCTCAACCAAAGCCTTTTCTTTTTGTAGGCAAGAAGGGAAGAATGAGAATTAAATTTTCAATGAAATCCTAGATGAGTGGATATTCATCTAAATAAATAATAAACATTATTTTGACAATAAGGAGTTTGATGATTGGATTTTTATAATCTTATTACATGATATTAATGATATTCAGATTGCAGATTAGATAAAGGAGTGAATTTACAGAATAATATGTAAAATGAAAAATGATTGGAGATGAAGCATCATGGTATTGAAATATTATTTTGGGGACAGTTATAGTAACATTATTAGGTTTGGGTGCTTTGTACCTAAGAATATTTTATCATATATGGAATGTGGTGGAAGGATTTAACATTATTAAAAGTGAAATGGGTGAAAAAAGTTATGTGATAACATTTAAAACTATATAAGGGGGAGGAAACATAAATGGAAGATGTTATAGAGTAAATGGAAAATATTGTATAAGCATTAGATGTTGGAATATTGATGAACATAATAATTTATAATCATATTTATGTTCACCAAGTAGGGGTAGTTTTAAGTAGATTTATCTATAACCCCAAAAGAGAAAAATGTATAGTAATTCTGTGGATTAAATTCTCTATTAAGTGTTCCAAAATCAAAGATATTTTATTTGTAATAGATGATTCATTATTAGTTTTTATAGACGATAAATTTAATACATATGTATAAATATTTAAAATAATAACTATATATGAGTTCACTTAATTATTAATTATAGTTAGTTGGTTATTAAAACATCAAATAGTAGTAGTATTCTAGATAATAGGGGCATATTATATCACATTAAAGAATTTTGAGAAGGATTTGATCTAGATGAAGAGGATTTTGGAGGATCTCAAATAGACGGAAAGTGATTATTTTATCTTTTGGTATTGTTATTGTGTGTACACATATACAAAAATCCGACATTTCATTTATGGATAAATAACATTCAGCTAAAGTATCCCTTAATCTAAAAGTTATTGTTGGATATAGAGTAAGGTGAATAGATGATAAAAGGGTATCATAATCTAGTAAAAATATGGATAAATGTCATAATCTAGTTTGTATTGAGGTGATAATTTTCTCAATTGTGTTGGTATTAATAGAAGTTGAATTAGGGTAACCACAATAGTTAGAAAAAAAGATTCAAACTGGAATAAATCTTTTATTATCTATTAAATGATTAGTTTTGAATCTTTGAAAAAAAAATGTCCATGTTGTATATTTTTATAAAAATTCAGGAAGGCCATTTTTATCCAAAAGAAATATCTAACAAGAAAATAAATTTGTGGTCCCTAATTTATAACATTTCAAATGGAAAAGGTAGAATAGAAAAAACAAGGTTCTGTGATGCATGAATAATTGAAAACTTGAAATTATATATACATATAGTATTGATATTGTATGACCCACATATTATAGGGTGGTATTATAGGGATTTTACATTTTTATAGTAAAATATAGTGTCTTTTAAGTGCCTTACCACATGTTAAGTGGTTATATGCATTCAATAATTATTCTTAATTTAGTTTTTATAATTTTTATTCCGTTTATGAAAATATTAAATAGATTAAATCATAGATATAGGTGGAAAAACTAAAAATTAATCATCTATATGGAATCCAAAAAAAATGAATAATGTTAAAAAAAATATAAATACTCCCAAGATAATTGTATAGGGTGAAATATGAGGACCCAAAAATAAACAAAAAATAATCAATTTAATTTCACTAGAAATCACATTCTTAAATTCCTTAATATATTTTCAATTTATCGTTTTATAGAAATATAAAATAGACCATACATATCAACCCATAATCATTCAAAGTGGGTACTACTAAAGCCCTATCCATAGAAACCTGATAGAGACCTTATCGTATTACCATTGTAGTTACACTTGGAATAACCATACGAATGACTACCCATTAAAATATACAAAATGCATATGAGAGAAATATATATCCCAACCTTCACTATAAAAAATTACCATGAACTAGAACATAATTATAAAATTTGAACACTTCCATTGTAAAATAACACTTTTTTAATTTGGTACGAATATAAATTTAAAAGAAGATTTTAAATAAAACTCTCCAAAAAAAACATAAACATGAATTGGTATTTCATAAAATGAATGGAATTCATGAATAAAATATAAATCCAGATATTAAAACATAATATAATAAAAATTAATTTTACAAATAATCTTAGTACCATATAATAAATGAAGTATAATGTTAACCTTTAGGGAATGGAAATTGGTTTAAGAATTCCCTTACCTCTGGTTTGTCTTACATAAAACATGTTCAAACATCATTTATAATTATTTAAAGAGTGCCATTAATATATTATAAAACCCTATTAACATTTATAATTACATTTTTGGTATTATTATACTACATTTCCACATTTTATTAATAATATTTTGTTATTTTCATTGTTTCAGGTGCATTTATTTCATGGTTTCCTTGGTTGGTTCATTATGTATTTTCTTGTTGAATGGAATAAAAAATAATAAAGTTGATTAAAATGGTGTTAATATGTTTCAATAATATTAAATTTGACCTTATATAATTTTTTCCAATATTATAATGAATCATTAAATAAATAAGTAATGAAAATTATTTCATTTATTTTGGTAGTTTTTATGATCATCAAAAACTTATATCATTTTACAAAATATCATGTTTATATATTGATTAAATAACACTAAAAAACTTATAATATGTAAAATAAAATAGTATTTAACCCTAATAATGTTTTTACTACTATACATGATGGCACTAATGAAAAATTAAAGTGTATTTTCCAGGATGGTGGTTAATCAACACATCACGTGTGAAGTTATAATTTTTAGAATAAAATTTTGTGTAGAAGAAACTTGATGATAAATTTTTCCATCAACATGATAAAATAATATTTTATACTAGATATTTTACTTTTCATGCCACTTAGATAAGAAGAGTACATGAGAGAAAAATAAAACAAAAGAAATTTGAAATAAAATTAAAGAACATGAAAGAGGATTTTACCTCTTAATTTCTCCTCATTGAGAACCTCCTTAAGGACCTTGGTTTTGTCCTTTTGGTGAGACCAGTAGGTCTGGGAAAAGGGAAAAATTATTAGTAAGTGAATTAGGAAAAACTAATACTAGATAAAATGCTTTTAGGTGTGAGTAGAAGTGGGGGTGAGGGGTGGTATTTATAGTGGAGCAGAGAGGTGTTTTCTCATTATTATATTCAATACTTTATTTTTTTGTTTCTAAAAAATATGAATATTTTTTGATTTGTCACCAAATATATAAAAATAATTGATGGGAGTTCTATATTATGGTAATTAAATTCAGAATTACTCTAGGAATAGTATATTTAACTTATAATATTTATATACCATAAATTACCATAACTTAAAAATCAGCTAAAATTCAACTATTTCAGAAAAATACCAAAAACCACCCTAATAATTTTTGGATATGTATAATTTAAAAGTGATATCCATTTTATGAAAAAAAATATCTAAATATGAGAAGTTTATTTTTTTATTAAAATTATAATTTATTTAAAAAATATAGATTTTAAAACTATAACTGATTTTACAAAACATTAAAAAATTAATTAAGGTCTCATAACATTATCATAAAATCAATAGAGAAAACAATATTTATCTATGTATCTAATTTATGAAAATACAGTTTATTTTAAATCATTATATTAATTATAATTTCTTTAAAAAAATTTATGTGAACAGTATACCAACACTTAATTAATCACTTTCAAACAAAATATTTCCATATTCTATGATATAAATATATAATATCATTATTTATAAGATACATAAATTTTATTTATTCTATCATTGGTGATTTTAATATTATATTTGTATATATTTATTAATTTCTATAAATATCACATATTTCATTAGAAATTTTTAATAAATTAATCTATTTAATTATAGGATGTAAACAAATTATTTTATAAGTAGCTGGTTCATTACATTCTCCCCACCTTCAAGAAATTGTGTACTCAAAATTTTCAATCACTTATTAAAAAATTTAGGATACCTTTACCAAATATAATTTTCATATTCCCATATAGCTTTTCTACCATGTGGTTTCTCCACAAAGACACTACATGTTGAAGGGACTTATCTTTCAATAAATACTCTCTACAACAAATAAACAGAATAAGTTTCTATTCATATTAATGGTTTTCTCCCATATGAACCACTTCTAAGCTCAAAAAAAGTGATGAAGATGTTACATTATTTCATAACATAACAACATGAAAACTATTGTGAGCTTGGGAAAAAATCAGAGTCCATGATACCCAGTAGGAAACTAGTCTGACATTCTATAGGATTTCAAAAGATCTAATGAATCATGTAATCTTTTTCCCATTATTACCAAAACACATCACACTTTTCCATAGAGGTACATTAATAAATACATGATAACCAACTTTGAGAAATAAATTCTTTCATCATATTATTTGAAAATCATGTATGCCCACTCATAGTTTTCCTCATGTGTTATTGGATGACTTTTACTTTTATAGCCACCTCCCCTACTAATTATTATCCCATAAACTTTATTTTCCCAAATTCATCAGATAAACATGGAGTTCGATACCGATTTCCATATTATTCCACAAAATGTTCCATTTTTTATTGTAATGGAAGTATTTTTTGTATAAAAACTACACTAAATAAAGATATTGATCCCAACTTCCTTAGTATTCCATTGAAAAAGATCAAAGAATATCATCAAATATTTGAATAGTTATATATTATTTTCAGTCACATTGTGGATGAAATGATGTGCTGACATTTAACTCAGTTACCAATGAATTGTGAATTTATTTCTAAAAGATAGAAGTTAAACTGGCAGTAGAGTCCAATACAATGGAAATAGTAACTCCATGTAACTTGAATATAACTATTAGGTATAGTTGATAAAACTAATCCAAATACATAGTATCTAAAATAGAAAGTAAATTAAAAGATTTATTTATTCAGTCAACAATAATCCTAATAAAATTTTAATTTTAATAAAGAATTGGTATTCCCCACGAAATCCAAGGAATATTTTCCCATTTATAATCTGGTACTAGAAAGGGTTGAAGAATCCCCCCTTGTATGTGTCCCTTTAATTTTACTTTTTTAGAAGACAAATGTTTGATTGTGAAATAATTAATATCTCTCATTATTCCATCCCACTAGTAATAGTCCTGTAAGACTCTATACATCTTAGTGCATCCATGATAAACTGAAAAATGATATCTGTGATCTTCAATTAACAATTCCCTATTCAACCATGAATCACTAGGAATACATAATATTTATTGAAAAATCAAGGAAAAATATTTATTAATATAAAATTCAAGAAAATTAACATTCCCAAAAAAGTATACCCTCTTCTATAACTCAATGTAATCCGTATATACCTGATTAATTCTGTCTGGGAGAGAAAAATTCACTAACACCTGAAACAGAATAGAGAAATTTCTTACACCAACAATATCCAATAAAAAATTAATGAAATAATTAATCAAAGGTTTATGTTCCAAAGGTATAATGGTTAATGTAACATGATGTTTTTGACTCAAGTCATATTCTATGTTGTTTTATTTTCCAAGATGGTAATTGATTACACAATAAAAACTTTTTACAGGTTTTATATATCATTAATTCCTCATTTTTAATTCTTTATATGTAAATATATACTTAAATTTTTTTTCTTCTGTTTATATTTCACATATGGCTCAATTTAAATGATGTATCCAAAATATTATAGTGAAAACACGAGATAGTAATTCCAAATCATGATTTTTCTAATTTTACTCATGATTTTTCAATTATCTTAAATAAATTGAATTTACATGATCTTTTTGCATTATAATACAAAAAATTCCCTTTAAGGAAGCATCCTTATAGATAAAAAAATCACCATTTCTAGAGGGAATGTCTAAAACTAGAGAATTCGCCAATTTTATTTTCATTTCTAGATACCATATTATTGGATAAAACGAAATCTATGATGTAATTACAATGGATCTCACAGAATGTTTTTTCTTATTATCAAGTTATTTTCTATTATTCAGATCTTTCATTGAGAAGGTATTCACTAATGAACCATCTAACAACATTATAAAAAATTATAATTTTCATGATAAAATTAAAAATATCTCAACTAAGATCATTTTGATTAAAATTTTGGGCCATATGATCAAATAATCCATATAGGAAAAACATTCCCATTTTGGTAAGGCATTTCCCATGTTGTCTTTTACCATAATTACCACAAAAATGGAAACTGAATTTTCTTACCTTCATATTTTTTTGATTGACTCTTACACATCACATTACATCTATACCCATTCCATTACATATTACTGAAGTGGAAATTATCATCATGAAACTACATTTCTACCCTCTCATAAAAAAAACAAGTTTACCATAACTTTTAAATTATCAGGAAGCCAAAGCCCTTTGATATCATGGATTCAATCATAGTTAAAATGATGGATTTTTCTATAAAGATAACAAAAAATATTTGCAGTGTACCTTTCCAAACATGTGATGTTTACTTCATATACGTCCACTGAATGTTCCTCATTTTTTTTCAATTAATGTATTTTTTTCCATCCTAAATTGAACAACCATAGGAAAATATTTTTCATGGAATAGATTCTTAAATTACTTATTTTCCAATGCATCTATCTCATCATTATCCCAGATATTATTGATCATTGACCACCACTAGTTTTATTGTATTTAAAATTGATTAATAGAAAGGATAAGATTTTGATTATCTTACCACCCCATGACATAACATATCTTTTTAAGGAATTTAAGCTATCATTTCATTACCATTAGGTCATAAGATCCACTAAAAGCATGTGGGTGTTGCCTCATAACATATTCCACTATCATCATGTTCCTTTGGGGTTGTTCTGGTTGTTCTCTTGTATGGATACCACCACTATTTATATCCTAGATCAACTACTACATCACTATTCCAAACTTCTCTGTTTCAATCACCACTATTCCAGGTTGTACATTTGGCATAATTTCAGCCTATCGGTGACTTCTAACTTCGGATTACATATTTCTTCTGTGGAAAACCATTCTGAATAGGCATATCTTAGATGATGAAATATGGTAATCTAAATAATCTATATCATATAAAATAAACCATTGAGTAAAAATTATTCATGGTATTATATTAAAATCTTCTTGACCCTAGAATATATAAAAATCATGCTCTAATACCAACTATAAGTCCCCGACCTTAAAATTACATAATCTAGTTAATTCAATAAGAATTAACTTTTTTACATTCCCATAGATCTTTTAGGTTTCTATTTTTTAAAAAATTAGAAATAAATAATACATATCAACCCATAATCATACAATTTGGGTACCACAAAAATAATTTCCATTTCTTTCATAATACAAATTGTTTTCATAAAACATGAAGTCTTTTCCTGAAAAAACATCACAATATCCATCTTAGGAACTTCTTTTCTATTACCCGCACTTAAACCCTGTGAAAAAAATTTAAAAACACAGGATGAGAAAAAATACTCAATAATGGACATAAAAAGTATGAAATAATATGTTTGTCAATGAGTACCTATAAACAAATGAAGTCATTTTACAAAATAAATCTTCTCACCCTTAAATTATCGTAAACTTACTTTATGAATACAATAGATTTCCCTAAAATATAGGGAAACTAAATAAAACCATAAAATAATCATGGGGCACTAATATATTAATATTGTAACCCTCATAGATACTGTATTATTTGTATCCCTCATGGATACCTTATAATGTAATCCTCATTACTACGTTATGGTGTAACAATCAAATTTACACTTAGAGTAACCATGCGTCCATCTACCAACATAAAAATTATCAATGCATTCGAGGGAGATATATTTCGACCATTAATCATAAAAAATTCCAATGAACCATAAAAAATCATAAAACATGAATAAATTCATTATAAAGACAATATTTTTGAATTTTCGAAGAATAGAGAATAAAAAAGATGATTTTTAAAGAAAACCCCATTAATAATATCATATAATTAAAGTGAAAATTAATAAAATTAATGGAATATTTTGTATAAACTATAAATAAAAATAATAAAACCTAATATAATCAGAATTAATTTCACAAATAATCTTAGTACCACACAATCTATAAAGTAGAAGGATAACCCAAAGATTGGAAATTGGTTTAAGAATTTCCCTTACCTCATGTCTTTCTAACTTCAAACATATTCAAACATCCAGTATAAATATTTGAAGAGTGTTATTAATATATTTATAATATTTATAATTTATTATATTATATTAATGAACCATGTTATTATTTAGAATTACTTATATTATATTCTTATAACATACTTCCACTAATATATTACTATTATTTTGTTCTTTTCATTTTTGAAGGTTTATTTATTTCATGATTTCCTTTGTTGGTTCATTAAGAATATATTTGATGAATGAAAAAAAAACTACATAAGTGGAATGGAATTGTGTAAATATTTCTCAAGATTTTTAAATGAAACCAAATATAGTATAGTATTTTGTTATGAGGATGATTCATTAGATAAAAAATTAATAAAAATGGTTTTATTTATTTTTTTTGAGTTTTATGATCATCATGAACATATATCATTTTAGTCTTTATAAGGTGTATATTTTAATTAGATAAAATAAAATAACTTATAATATGTATAATAAAATATTATTTAACAATAGTAATGGTATCTTTAACATAATTGAAGAAACTAATGAGAAATAAAAGTGTACTATCCATGATGGCGGTAAATTGACTCATCAAAAATGATGTTCTCATATTTAAATAAAATTGAAATGATAAGCACATTAATGATGAATTTTTCAATGAAAATAATAAAATTATAGTATACATAATATACTGGAGTTTTTATTCTACTTTTATTAGGGGAGGATAGTAGATAAAAAGAAAATAAAATTGATTGAAAAGAAAATAAAATAAAATGAAAGAGGATTTTACCGCTTGAATTATCCTCCTTCGGAACCTTCGTAAGGAATTTTGTTTTGGACTTCTCAAGAGACGATATGTTATTGAAAAAATTTTAGAGGCTTTGTAAGGTATTTTTTAAAAAAAATTTAAAGAGGATATAAAATCTTTGAGGGGTGAGGGGAGGTGGTGGTGGGGGTGATATTTATTATAGAGGAAAGGGATGTTTTTTTATTTTTATATTCATTATATTATTATATTGTCTCAAGACTATGAATAATAGTAGAATTTTCAATAAATTTATTAAAATAAATTGGACGATTTATAGATTCTGGTTATTACATTAGTGATGACTCAATTAATATATTATTTAACATATAATGTATATATATTGTTGTGTACTATTCACCAAAAATTCAACTTTATAAAAAAATAGAAAATTCACCCTAACCATTTTTTAAAATGTAGAATTAAAAAATAAACTCAATTTTAAGAAAATATTTTTCTAAATATGAGAAATTTTATTTTTAATTAAATTAAAAATATATTCAACAAATACCAATTTTAAATCATTATATTAATTATAAAATTGAAAATAAAATTTTATTAGTCACCAAAAGACCAACACATAATTCATCATTTTCAGAAAAATTAATTACAAATTCCATGATATAAATATATCATATTTTCAGTTATAAGATAAAATTTTATTTAAACTCTTGCAGGTGAAGATACAATTATCTTTCTATACATTTATTAAATTATATAGAAACCTATTATTTAAATAAAAATTTCTAATGAATTTAATAATTTTATTCAATTATGAAAAGATATTATATTATATGTACCTCACTCATTACCTAAACCATCATTATCATGTTATTAGTTTCATACCTATATTATGAAGACACTATATAAATTGGGTGATCATCCTATTATACACTTGTTTGGGGCATATAATTTACTCTTTGAGAACTATTCTTACTACATATTCACCTCCATAATTTAAGGGAAAGTAATAATGAAGAAGAATCTAATCCATAAATAACCACAATGAGGGTAACTTCTCTCAAGTATTTTAATCCTCAAATCAACCCCATTTAAATAAGAAACATTAACAATGAATTCAAAATTAAACAGATCGAAACACTAGATTTAACCCTTGTGAGATTCCACAGGTTTCTTACTCAATACCATGAGTATAGGAGATCATAATAACTAATTAGATAATGGTGCAAATTAGAGATAATAGATCAATTGAGAAATAATTATAGATATGTACTTTTATTAAAATATGAAATATATAATTATATAATTAATAGAAATAAACTAAATGATAAGATGTAATCTAAAAGTAGCCGAACAACTATTAGGATTCTCATTGTAGTATCTAATCCACCTATCTAGTTGATATATCCACTTATTTATAGATTCACCTTATCTTCATCAATGATTTGATGTTTCTTTTAGAATATCAAATAATTGATATAGTTTACATTTTAATGTTTTTATTCTTATATTTTCCATGAACTTGGAATTCATAAGCCATGATCTAAACATAATAATAATTCACATATTTCGTTCAATATTTCTTGATCGAAATATTAGACACATTAATTTTCACATGGACACCTCTAATTAGTTATATAAATATTGATGTTTCACTACAATTTATTATATTTAAGTTCATATGATTCACCCTATATTCATATTATGATCATTATTCATCAAATTGTTTCAAAATTTAAATAATCCTATATATATTTAAAATTTTCTATTCATATGATAATTTTTCTGTGTGGAGGTGAAATGTCAGACCTATTCCCAAAATGTGTTATATGTATAAATTTTTCAATTCTTGGATTTAGATTTTATTTAATATCATATGTATTTTTTTAATTTATCCTATAATATAGTCCAATATTATACACATAGGATAATTCTTCTATCTCTAGATGAAATATCATACAATCATATTGAATATATCATACGAGTAGTCAAATATAATTAATATATAACACTTTTCTTACAGAATTCAGATCACTACAATATCAGATAGAGGATCAATTTTACTCTACATGGATGAGAAGATGTTCATTTTTATTTTTTAACATAGAGAGTAGGATCATATAGAGTTTGTAAACATTTCCAATTTTAAATGTTTCCATAAAATGATTCTAGTTTGTCTTCAAATGTTCCATAAGTCAAGTCCCTTATCAATATTTTTGACATAAGAATAGTTCTTCCATCATATATTCCCATAAATCATTAACATAATTAAATAAATTAAGGGACATCAACATCAGTGTTGGATATACCGGAATAACAACATGTCACCAGTAATTAAATTTATCTTTTTTTTTATAATTACAAAAATGAAAAAATATATATATCATCATTTAAAAGAATTTTTAAATTTAATACAAAATACTCCTCAAATAAACAATTGAAACAAGTACCCTCAAATTGAAAATTCTATAGTATGTAAGCCATTAAAATACCATATAAATTAAATTAAAAATGGCCTCTACCAATTCCCCCACTCTTAAAAATTTCACTATAATAAATAAACATACACCATGGTTAATTAAAATTTCTCATATTGTAAAAGTCATAAATATTTAGTTAATGAATAAAAAGAAAAATCTTCCTTCTAATTGTATTTTAATTCTATATTTGATCACCAAAATATAAAACATAATAAATCAGATGTTATTTTCAATGATAATTTTGGGATTACTCCTAGTTGTGTATCTCTCTTCACTCAAGAATTTTTAATTTGATTTGTTCTCATTCCTAAGATAATAATTGATTTCTAATAAAATAATTCCTTTTTAGAAAAACACAATAAAAATAAAAAAAACTATGGTAATGAAAAAAATATTGTTCTTGGTTTTTATGATGACAAAAAATATGAAAAATTTTAAATTTAAAAATTCTTGGGGTATAATGAGGTGTCTTGGATCTAAATTGATTTAAAATTAATGAAAATATTTAAACTTTATAATAGATCTTTAGTAATTAAATTTTTTTAATTACTAACCTCCAAAAAACTCTTCATTCTCCTAGAAAATCAACACATTGTAATTTTAATCAATAATGTTATTTTACCCCCATTTTATTCTTTTGTTATCATTGGTTGTGATGAGTAAATATCTATTATTTTTTAAAAAATATATTTTTTATGTAGATAACATCATATTTTGATCATAAAGTAGTCGTATACTCTCCGCCTTGCATTAAATGACGTTTTTCGTTATCCTCAACTCAACCCACCATGATTCTGTTCCAAAACCCACAATATAAAATAATATAAAATAACTACAGAACAACATTAGTTGATTTTGATTCCAAATAGTACAATAGAAATATCCACAAAAAATATATTATTTTAATCATATTCAAGAAATGAAATATGTTAAAATATATTTAGGGATAAATGGATTTTAATTTTTATAGCTAACATGGGTTTTAAAGGATGGTATGGGTATAAAAAAATAGTCCAAAATTATGGAAGGGAAAAATAGAGATCATTATAAATGATGGGAATTCAAAATAGTACTGCAATAATATTTGACATATTTCATGAATTCTAAAATATTTTAATAATAAGAACAAAATGATTTATATTTTAAAACATTAATTTAGAAAATAAAAAATAGATAAATCTAAGGATGATGTCAAACAGACAAATAAGCCACCTAGGATAAGACTATTTAATCATTATAAAAAACATCAGTGCACTTGAGTTTCACAATTGCTGTTAAAAAATTAAATGAGAAGATTTAAAATCAGGAAAACAAATTTAATTTTTACTTTTTATTTATGGATTTTGTATATTCTAAACAAATTGTTTTTTAAAAAAAACTCAATAATGTCGCTATTTTCCTAAGGTTTTCAATGAATCATAGAATTCTTAAAAATATATAAAGAATAAAAAACAAAAAACAAATCATTAATTCTGTAAATGTTTCATAATAAATCCCCCACACATAAAATCTAATTATAACTTTTGGATTCAAAAAATAATTTCTCTGAAATCTTATATAATTTAATTATATAGATAAAATTTTGAATAAAAGAGAAATTCCACCAATACAACCATCCCTATTAGCAAGGCATCATCAAGTCAGTCTCCTAAGTAACACACAATATAAAATTATATGAAAAACCAAAATAAAAAATAAAAAGTTATTTAATGGAAATATAATAAAAAAATTATAAGAGAACGGATAAAGGAAACAATGATAGATAGTGGTTTTACCCCTAGAGAGACATTGAATTAGGTACCTCCAAAAGGGTAGTTCTAGTGGTTATTCATAATATGTTAGTGGGTATAGTTTCAAATATTTGAAATTATTTTTTGTATTTTAATTTAACATATCTTTTATTTTGAGTAATCTATGGGTAGAGTAATAAAAATCTATCTCCATGATAATGAAAAAAAATAGTATGGTTCGGCTAGGATAAAATATGGCTCCTTATCATATGATACTTGTGGAAATTATTCATTCACATTAAATTATAGTTTTTAATTTTTTTACTAATATATTTATCAAATTAAATGTTAGAATTTTTTTAATTTGAATTAAATTAATATTAGTCAAATTTATATCAAAATACCCCCCTTTATTAATATAAGAATACGAATTTGTTTCTTCTTAAAAAGACCCATGAATATCCTCATATTCTTCATTTTATAAACATAAAAAGGTTTTGGTGAGCATAATATTTTTCACATGAGGTGATAATTACATTATTTATCCCACATTAGAGAACATTATTTTTTTATGAATATGTACAACTTAAATTATGTGAATTATTTCACAATTATGATTCAATAAAGTCAAATGAAAATATGTTCAAGAATAATATTACACTATTATTTGGACTATGGTAATGTGTTTATTCATTACTAATACCTCATAGTGTTTATTTATATTGTATTTAAATATATATTTGGGCTACCCCTAGTAAAACCCTAGACTTTTAGGAAAATTATTACATGATTTTAGGCCTAATAACACCAAGGATCGAATTTTCTATTGTCATTAGAAGACATTACACTTGATTATAAAACATGAAACTATAATGAAAATATGTTTTATTTAATATCCATAATGTTATATTAAATTCATTTTATCTCTTATAACTATAAGGGATAAAATGGGTAAATTCCGAGACAAAAGTAAATATCTAAAAAGAATAGTAGGGGAATAATTAAGGGAGTAAAGATTAGCATGTGAGTTAGAAGGAAAAACATGATAAAATAAAAGGAATGGGCAATGCATAAACATAAACAATCATAACAGATATAAAATAGAATAATATGATCATGGAAATATTGGAATGTCTTAGAAATATACAACCTCACATAAACATCAATCAAGGTTGGCTACCAAAATGATTTCTCATAGTGGGAAGATCCCCATAATAGATTAGGTTTACTCCATAATCCCATTGATTACGTATCAGAAGACAAAAACATTACCCAATAAATATGTGTTCTATATAGATTCACCCATCATTACATGTTTATTCATTTATGTTCTATATAGAATCAAACATAAGGAATAAACTGAAGGGTTACCCATGGAATGTAATGGCTATCATAATCAAGACACAAGTCATAACCAAAAGGTGTATCATAATTTTATCCATGAAATAAATGATGATAAAATTATGGGTCATTATAATAGGAAAACTAATAATTGTTAATTATTAATTATATTTAACTGAATTGAAAACATGAAAAATATTGGTTAGGTAGAATTAGAAATATTCCAATCTATTACAGTTTTGGGGAAAATAATAAAGAGTCTTCAAAAGGGATAATGGAATAATTATTCTCGTAAACCTCAAATTTACTAAAATGAATTTTTATTATAAAATGATGTATTTTAGTAAAAATATTAGTATTAGAACAGTTTATAGAGTTTACTTTCAATTTTTTTGAAACAATAGAGTTCACTTTAATCGTGTTTGATTGTACGAATTGACAAGGAAACATTTTAAAACATGTAATTAGTCATCAATGAAAGATGAATGGAGGTACATACTTGTTTTTTTAAAAAAACACAAAATATTAGTGAATTATATAATATTAGTAAAAAGTAAATTTTTGGTACAGAGTGATAAAGAATAACCCAAAGGAAATACGAGGGTTCGGAGAGATCCCTTACATTATGTCAGAATGTGTTTTGTACTTGCACTCAATGTCCTAGATAATGAAATTAAATTCATTAATTACATAATTTAGAAAAAATTATAGATGTAATTTATTTTTTTTAATTTCAATAATTTCATATATAGACATTTAGATTTGTATCAAAGATTAATTTTGTCGATCTAGAAGCATTTGTTTTCACAGTTTCTTGGTAGGTTTACTTGTGTATAATTATGGAAGTTCATTTAAAATGGAAATATTTTTCTACAAGTGAAATTATATTGTATTAATGATAATATATGAGTATATATATTCCCATATATTAGTTGTTTTTCCAGTATGAGGAAGATTGATTTGATAAAATAGTAATGTTAATTTCTTAGATTAATTTGGTAGGGTTTTCAACCATCATGAGGTAGTTTCATTTTGTTAAATATAATTTCAAAACATTATATACATTACTTGTTAAAAGTTAAAATATACATATTAAATACTATTTTAACCATAATAATTATTTTATGACCAGTAGAGAAGGTAGTAATGGAAAATTAAAAATCATCATCAATAGAGACGGTAAACCTCCTTAATTTGGACAATAGTAATGTTTGTTTGAAAAATAGGATATGAGAAAAGAGGTGGAAGAAATGTATTACATAATTAATATAATATTATAATACATACATGATAAAGGATTTATTATTTTTTGAAGGATTAATGAGGTTAGGATAAGGTATAAGATGAAAATTATTTTACAGATATGGTTTGAGAATGTTATCTATTGCCTACTTCAAAGACCCCTTAAGTGGATTGAATTTTTTATTTTGTTGATACAATAATCTCTTGGATGTGGGTAAAAGTCTTTTTAATGATATATAATATAATATTTTCAATATCTACATCATATAAGTTTTTAAGAGATGGGTTTGTGAGGGGTGGTATTCTTATCCGGACGATATGGGTGTTTTGATTATTATATTCATTAATTTTTTATTTTGGCTCAAGACTAACAATAGTGATTCCACCAATCTCTAAATATATTAAATGGATTGAGTGTGTTTGAACCAATGAGTTATTACATATGAAATGACACAAGAAAATCTTGTATTCTTTTTATAATATTAAATAGTTCAAATTACCATATTTTACTATTCATCAAATAATCAACTATTTTTGTAAAAACATTAAAATTAACCCTAAACAGTTTTTGAGGTGAAGATATCTAAAATGTAATCCATTTTATTAAATTAATTATTTAAATAAGATAAATTTATTTTGAAAATAAAATTATCATTTATTTTACGAAAACCTATTCCAAAATAATAATATATTTTATGACCCCTAAAAATTTAATTGAGGTCTCATAAAATTATCTTACAATTATAATGTACAATAATCTTAATTATTGAATATATTTAATGAAAATAAAAATTACATTCAATCATTATATTAATTATAAATTGTAAATATACATTTATGTTTTATAGAAAATAAAAACACATAATTTATCATTTTTAAAACATTTATTTACACATACCATGACATAACTATTTAATTTTTTATTTATATGACGCCTAAATTTTATGTTATACTTTCATAAGTGATGTTAATATTATAATTTCTATATATCTATTCGTAATGCTCATATTAATATTCCAACACTTGGATATATAACAGTCATATAGGTTCCTTACTTTTTATAAATATCACTCATTTCCTTCATTATTCATTGACTTATAATTTATCTCAAGGATATATATACTTTCTCCTTAAAAATAATTATTTTATTATTAACAAAATGTTTTATTTCTACATATTTATTCATGATGGAGGTCATTCTAGTGGACCAGGAAGATCCAAATTTTTCCATTCTCATTATCTTATTTTCTATTTATTCTCTAGATATAATATTTTTAGTTGTAATAAGTTTATTATCTAACTAATTTATCATTCTTCATTTATGAGAGGATTGTTTTTATTAGTTTATCTATGTGATGTATTTGCTTTATGAAATAGTTATTTGTAGGGAAATACCATTGAGAAAATTTTATGTGGTTACATTCTTCCCCTATTTTGAAATTTCAAGCACAAAATATAATTTTACATACTAAGGTGAAAATAGGATTGGGTACTTAGCCTTAATTACTTTATCTAATTACCATGTCACCACTTAATACTTATGGTTTCTCTATAGTAATTTGACTAGGTAGGAGGTCTTTTTACATAGAACCCTATTTTTATGGTAGAAAATCGTTATTTATTTCACCTCATATGAGGTATTGTCTTCCAGTTGTGCCACCTCTAAGTTCATTTCAAGTGAGGGATCTGGTATTTTCCTCTCAAGAGAAAAAATTGGAATACATGATGTACATGAGTCATGGTTGGTGTATGTTCTAGTCGAAAACCAATATCTTTGATAGAATAAAAATTCTGAATGGGCTTTTTGTACCTTGTACTTATCATTCCCTTAATCCCAAGTCTCAAGACTCTCTTCCATAGAGATATATAGAGGAATAACATGTCTCAAATATCCAATTTCCAGTCCCATCTATGATTATCTTCATCACTCTTTTATTGAATTTGGGATTCCTAAATGTGTTGTTGAATTGTATGATCTTTTTCTTCAATTAACTCGACCATTTTAGGTCCCAACATCTTACATTCTCCAATTTCACCCTAGCATGTAGTTTTTCAACATTTCTTCCCAAAATTGGGTTCATATTGGGCCATTTGGATGCTTAAGTGAAATCAACGTTTACAATAGAACTAGACCAGTAAGAGATATTGATCCCATCCACATTTTAAGTCTATTAATAATGATCAAAACATTTCTTCCATTTTTCAGAAAAGACTAATCAGATTGTCCATCAATTTTTCGGTGATAATCCTTTCTAACGTTCAACTCTTTTTTTAGATCATTTTGGAGACATTTCCAGATCATGGAAGTAAATATTGAATTTCAATCGAATATAATCAATAATTTTACTCCATACAGCCTCACCACTTCTCTAATTAATATCTATGATTTTTGGTCAGGTAAGAATTCATCTTGAATCACAATAATGTGATCATTCCATGTAATATGATCCAAAATGACCCATATAGGATTTTTTCCTCATGATGCATTCAATAGTTCAGTGAAATATTCTATAGTGATGTTTTACTATTTCCATGTAGGTATGGGTAATGGTTACATAATCCTTATATAATTGTTCATTTAAACCCTCACTTTTTCAAATACCAGACACTTTGATGTATATTCATTGATCTCTATCTTCATTTTTTACTAGTATTAGTGCTCTTGGAGATATTGATATATATTTGGACATCCTGGGTGAAAATAAATGGTCGATCTCTCTGAATCATTCAAAAGTTATTTATTTATCTCTACATTTGATAGTACAAAAATGTGTAACCCAAACATTATGAATCTATCAACATATGTTTTGAATTTTGAAGAAATACTATTTTTATATCTTTCACAATATTCTGAATTTCCGAATCATCTCTTCGAGCATCCTTTATATTCTCTATCAGGGGTGGTTTATGAATCACTTCTGAGATCTAACAATATTCTCTAAGAATGTTATCCTCAAACTATGTGAATATATATTTCAGGATCTTATGACTAGTATATATATCACAATTATCCCAATAGAGATAATGCTGCCAGAATTTCAATGTGAAGATAATAGCTTCCAACTCTATATCATGCTTGTGATAGTTTTTTTCATTAACATTTAGCTGCCTTAAACCAAAGGTTATTACACAATCATTTTTAATTATTATAAATTATCTTATGTACTTTTATACATCACTATATAAAATAATAATCCCCTAATTTTCAGTAGTGAAAGTACAAGTACAGTGATAATTATCATCTTCAACTCTTTGAAGAATTCATCACATAAATTAGTCCATAAACAAATTAATCCCTTTTAAGTAATCATGGTTAGTGGGGTTTATAATCATGTTAATTTCATCATATATCATCAAAAAAACCCATCTAAAATAAGGAAACTATATATCTGTGTTACATATTCTAGTTTGGGAAACAAATCAAATCCCTTCATTTTATTATAGTCTATAAATATTCATTTTATGGTGATAACATTCAAAAAATATGAAAATTCATACATAAAAATAATACATTTGTTGTACTTTTCATATCTTTTCTCACTTTGCAATTTCTTTATAACAGTATTCAAATGCTCCTGGAGCTCCTCCTTGCTCATTGAGTATATAAAATTAAAATATATAATTACTACAAAACTATTTTCAAAGTAACATATAAATACTATTTTAATTACTTCTATGAATAATGATAGTGCATTAGTGACTCTTAAAGGTATCACAGTGAACTGATAGAGTTTATAACTCTTTTGAATGACATTCTTGGGAATATCATCCTTCCTAATCATTAATTTTTTATATCCTAATTGAATCTTCTCCAAAGAGAAATACATGGACCCACATGTTTGATCAAACAAGTCGTATATACATGGTAGGGGATAATTGTTCTTTATCATTATTTTTTTGAGATCAGAATAATAAATGAAGTGAAAAAATGATCCATACTTCTTCCTGATGATGATGACTGGTGCACTCAAGAGTGAAGCACTTTTCCATACAAATCTCTTTTCAATATTCTATTATAACGAAATATTTATTTCTTCCATATCAATGGTTTTTATCTTTTAAGGATTATTTGATATAGGAAGAGATCTAGAAATAATAAAAATTTATAATCTAACCTCTAGGTTTGGAAAATGACTAAGCAATAATTCAAGGAACACATCATTGTAGTCCTTCATAATTGGAATATGTTGAATAATGATCCTCCCTTTTATCTCAAACATTAGGGATTGATTTTATTTCTTAAAATTTAGAAATATCTGATATTAATATGATTATTTTGAAATATATTCATCCCCTTCCATTCAATTATATAGAGTTGGGGGATGCCTTGGGATGTGAATAGTGATCTTCCTTTCTTGGCAGTTAATGTTGGATTTTTTCAAGGATAGCCAATACATGCCCAATGTAGCATCAAAATCCAATAATGGAACAAAAATGATATTTTATGGGAGTTTTAGTACATTATCACTAATCAAAGAGGGGTTATATATATTAGATTCAATAATTTCTTCATTCACTATTATCCCAGATAACTCAAACTTCATTTTTTGATATGGTGTTTTAATAGTTCTACTAAATGTAAAGTGTATAAAAAAATGTATAAAACCATAGTAAAATAGAATTTTCTCTTTTAATTAATGTATAACTATCATAACTATCACCAAATTATCATTGGGATCCACCTCAGTATTATTGATAACATATTCCATTCCATGCATCCTTGGATATTTTTTTTGTGATTACCTATGTTATTTCTTGTCTTAGGGAATTAGTATGCATAATGCCCAATTTCATTGAATTAGAAACATTGTACCATGAGATGAGTGTTAATCTGAACTATCCATTTCTCTTCTGAATTAGTGATAATGTATAAATCATTTCTGAAATGACTAAACTATTTCTCTCATATCCTATATTTGAAGAATCTAATGCTTCCCTTTATACATTTCCAAATATTCATCTTCCCAAATTTTTCACTTGTGTTATGTTTTATTTTATTTATTTCAAGGAATTTATCTCTTTATACTCTTAAATTAACCTCTATTTTCTTCTTTTTTTCCCTAGTCCTACGAGACCATTGAGGGTCACCTGTATCCATATCAACTTTTAGGTAACATCTTAAAATATCCTCTTATCTATCAAATTAAATAATCTATAAGGATTTTTGTAGACATGAAATTAATCCACTAAATAAGTGGTCCACTATCCTTTAATTGTTTATGAAAAGGATGTATTTGTATCATGAAATCCTTTGAATATTTTCTACATATTCCTTGATAGACTCATCTTACTTTATCTTTAGTCAAGGATCTATCTCTTTATATTTAGATGCAAATTTCAGGGAAAATATTTATTGAAAAATATTTTCTAAAATCCATCCAAATCCTTTGAATATATTTTTCTCCTTATACATTCTATATTTGATCTATATCCACCACTTATCTACTTTCCAATCAAAATGATAGACCACTAGAAAAAATTTATCTTCATCTGAGCATTGGAGGATAGAGAATAACTTCTCAATGGAGTTACTCCATTTTTCTTTGAGGAGGGGATCATAAGATCCACTAAATAATGGAGGCTTTTTTCATATAAATAATTCAACATCATCATGATATTTTGAAGGAGAAAGAGATCATTCAAAAATATACATTTTATTCTCCATATAATGATCTAATTCTTCCAGTATTATCATGAATTTATGTTCTCCGTTTCCTATAATGATTAGAATCCCATTGTGGAAATTTTTACATTTTCTATCACATTGTATATTGGAATGGGTTCCCATTCTTCCCACTATTAAGTAATAAAAATAAATTAAATACAATAGGTGGATTTGATACCTCGATAATGCTCTTATAGGTAGAAATATATAAAAATAAGTGGAATGAAATATAATTGTAAATTATATAATAACATATGATAACCTATGTTTTAATCTAAGTTATCGATGGTTATATAATTATCCATATGGTTATTAATAATTTTTTCTATTTATGATCCCTGAAAATAACTATACAGTTCTCTGATACCAACTATATAGATGTTATCCTTTTACACATAATATTACATGATTTTAAGAGTAAAAAAACAAAGGATTGAATAGTCTTATGTCTTTGCAAAACTGGGTACATGATTATAAGACATGAAACCAAAATAAAAATATCAATTATTTAATCAATATAATAAGGTCCTAGCATATTTTGTGAGATCTAATAACTTCATTTAGTAATCTAGGTAATACTTAAACAAATTTAATGTGATAAAAGTCCAGTTAATAGAATAAACGTGTGAATAAATCCTATCACATTGGTTAAAATTCATAACATGATAAATTAAAAAAAATTATATCGAAAAAAATATAGAGGACTAATGTATAGAACATGGAATCATATAGTCATGTAAATATTGGAATGTCACATTAACATACAACATGATATAAACAAGAGTCCAGGGTAACTTCCAAGATGGTACCACATCGTAGAGAGAGTCCCATAATGGGTTTTTTTTACTACAGTATCCCATATATAAAGTATCACAACACTAAATAAATTAACCAATTCATTCTAGCTCTATCTATGAACACCAATCATATATTGTTTTGATTATTTGTTCCAGCTAAATAATTAAATATAAAGAATAAACATATGGGCTACACATGGAATGAAATGGGTATCATAACCATGTTACAAGGCATAACCAAAAGTTGTGCCATAATTATATGTATTAAAGAAGTTATGAAACCATTAATGGAAATTCATAATTTAAAAATAACAATCAGTCATATAAAATTATTCCCAACTAAATTAAAAACATTAATGATAGTTGATAGCTAATATTAAAAATGTGCCACTTAAGTGGAGTTTTAGGGAAAATAATAAAAAGTCTTCAAAGAGGATAAATGTAAACTAAGTTCCCTATAACTAGAAATTAACTAAAAAGGGTTTTCATGTAGAAAATGGAGATGTTTCTAATAGATTGGAGGCTTAAAATATTTTATTGAGTTTACTTGAAAAAGTATATGAAAAAGATAAGATCACTTTAATTGGATTTTCTTGTTGTGTGGAAATGAAAACAAAACTTTTTAAACCATGAAATTTATCATAAAATAAATATGAAATGATCTAGATACATATTATTTGTAAATATCAACAGAATATATCTAATTTATTTAATAATATCTAATGACAGATCTTGTGTAACCCAAAGGAAATATGGGGGTTTATATAGATCCCTTATAATTTGTATGAGTACTTTTTGAAATTATACTTAATTTCAAGGATAATAAAATTAAATTCATTAATTTATTATTATGGAACCTCTTACAAATTAATATGATTTATTATAAATATTTAGGTTTTTTATAGATGTTTTTATTTGTTAATGTGTTCAATTTTGTCGTTCTGGGAGCATTCGTTTTCATAGTATCAAGGTTAGTTTACCAGTGTATAATTATGGAAGTCCATTTAAAATGGGAAAAATATTTCAATTTTCAAATTATATGGTGTTAATTAACTTCTAGAGGTTTAAATTTTCCCATATATAATTTTTTTACGGCATTAGGATGTTTAATTTGAGTAAATTATAATTATAAATATTTACTTTATTTTTGTGGTTTTTCTAACCATCATGAAATAGATTCATTTTATTTATTATTATGTATATAAATTAGTACAAGACATGAAAATTTTATAATATATATATTACAATCTAATTTATCCATAATAATAGTGCTATGACCACCCTAGAATGTGGTAATGGAGGACGAAAAGACATTATCCATGGCGATGGAAAACCGCCATTATTTTCAAAACAATTTTGTTTCTTTGAATAAGAGTATATGTAAAAAGTTTTGAAAAAATATATTCCATTATAAATACAACATTCTAGTATATATATGATACTTGCGTTATTATTATTTTATGGATGAAGGATTTTAGTATAAAGAATAATATGAAAAGAAATTTAAAGTGATGGTTTGAGAAATATACCTCATTAATATCACATCCTTAAAGGACCTCTTAAGATACATAGAATTATCCTTTTTTATACTATAGGATCATTGATTTGGATAAGAGGTTTGGTAATGTAATTGAACATAATTATGATAATATCCAATGGTTATAGGGTGTGAGAAGAAGGGACGGTGAGGGGTGGTATTTGTAAGGGGAGGAGACAAGGGTTTTGATTATTATATTCATTAGTTTATTATTTTTGTCATAAGAATATAATTATTATTGAATAATATGTAAAAATATGGAAAATGGATCAATAAATTTCAAACCAATTTGTTATTACATTATTCAAGACTTAGAAATTCATGTATTTTTATTACAATGTTAAATACTAAAAATTACTATATTTTACTATCCACAAAAAATTCAAGTAATTTAGAAGATTTCAAAACATTAATGCTAAAAATTTTCTAAAATTATATATTTCATTAATGGAATCCATTTAATGAAAATAGTTTTCTAAATATGAGGTATTTTTTTAAAACAAATCCTTATTTATTTGATAAATACAAATTTTAAATTTATAATCGATTTTATGACCCATTGAAAAATTAATTAAGGTTTTATAAAATTATTATATAATTATAAAAAAGTATGAATTTTAAAATATATTTTAAGAAAATAAATTCTCTTTTAAATATTTATATTTTTATAAATATTTAATAAACATTTATGTTTTACAAAAATACCAACGCTTATTTATTCTTTTCTAAAAAATTCTTTTATTATACCATGATATTAATATATGATTTTATTATTTTCAATATACATAAATATAATTTTATACATTCATAAGTGAATTTATAGTTCTAATGGTAATGTTACATTTCTTAATGGTTAGAATACGATTCCAATAGTCAGATTTATACCGGTTTTGTAAGTTCTTTAGATTCAATAAAAGCAACTTATTTAATTTATCCTTTATTACATTATAATGGCTATAAATGTTATATATATTTCATCTTCAAAATTTATATTATATTATTAACAATATGTTTCATATATACATCATTGTTCATGAGTGAAGTAATTCTAGTGGATTGAACCTATCCAAATTTCATTATTCTCATTATCTTATTTGTTTTATATTACTACAATAATATTTTTAACTTTTATTGGTTAATTTGATTACTAAGGTATCAATATTAATTTAGGATAATAATGTTTTTATTGGGTTCTCTATTTGATTTATGTGTTTGATGACATAATTATAATAAGGTAAATTCCATTATTAAAATATCAGGTCTTTACACTTCAAATATGTCTTAAAAGTACACCACTTTTGTGGTTCCTTCTTCTCAATGTAATGAAATATAAATTATAATTTTTAATTTTAAAATATAAAATTATCATGGTACATGTTATTAAATAAAAAATTATCCTAAAATTCATCCAAATAATGTTTATCTCCTATATATGTATCTACATGAATTTTTTATTCCTGAATATATTATATATCATTGTAGAGGGTATCAATATAATTGATGATATGGTTGGGATTTAGAAATTCATAAATCGTGGTATCAACCATAAAAATTTAATTTCGAAAATTATTTGAAAACAGTATAAGATATTTTTGTTCTTTGTTCACTTCTTGGCAGAACTCTGAGTAATACTCATGGAGCTCAGTTAACTATCATTCCAATGCTTCGAATAATCGGTACTCAAGGGCCTCTCTATGGTCTTGGAAGACCTCTTTGAATTCATTCTTAGTGAGAGTTAAAAATTGATGTATCATTGCCTACCTATTTCATAAAGTAACAATCAATTTCATGGTTTAGAATTGGGTAGAAAATGTTTAAAAAATAATTTTTTCCAAATTTAATTTAAAATAATTAAAATATTTTAAACATCGAATGAAATAATAACATAGTAACCATTTCAATACAAGGAAACATTTCATTAGCACGACATAGTAGTCATTGAATTTTATGAAATATATTATATATTTTCTTACTACAATATAGTGTCTAACTATGTTCATCTCACTTGAGGAATGGTTTCAGTCTTTCACCAAATACTCATAATTCCATTATTATATTTATTTTTCTCTACTTATTAATGTAGTAATAATTTGGGGTTTTTGGTCATGGGATTGAAAAATATAAATTTACCATGCATACAAAATAAATAAAAAATAAATTCCTTGAGAATTATAAATAAATACTCATAAGAGAATTATCTCAGGTGAACCTTCATTGTCTAATTATATGATTTATATTTACATTATGAACAAACTCCATTATATGTGTAACGCCCCGACCCCAGCTACCCAGAGTCGGTGCATTACTTCGTAACATTGGCATGATCACAAGAAAGATAAAATCTCGAAAGACCGATTGGTTTAGTAGCCTTGGAAACACTAGATATATTCATAAGTTTTACATTACATCATAAAACGAAAAACTACTACAACAACATATTGTATCCATAATCCACACTCATATCCCCACATAATATCCCTGAAGGTCATTCATAACTTACTTCTTCACTTCCTGGGAAAAATAAAACATAGAAAAGGGGTGAGCTCAAATTCCCAGTAAGGATGACAATATAGCGGAAACTTTCATAAATAAGAATAAACTTTTCAGGCAATGTATAACGAAAACAAAAGCCTTTCAAACATGAACTTTCAACATGGTATGGCATAAATAAAATGAAATAATGCCATTTACTTATTCACATGGTTATTCTACTAATCGAATAATCGCATGCAAAAATCAATAACCACTTTCATAATGTTGGAATGCATAATGCCAGACTATCATAACCACATAGCCAAGGCCTCGTGCCAAGACTACAAATAAGATTTTGTCAAGGCCTTGTGCCAAGACACTAGTTTGTCTCATGAGACCTACCGATGCATCGAGGAGCTATAGCGGGCTCCACCCGTCACTTATTAAGTCCAATGCATTCCCATATGAAAAGGTTTAAACATAACATAAACATTCGTATTAAAACTAGCATACGAAATGTCAATAATTTCACCATAAACTATGAATGGTATAAATATAGCACAACCTTAGTCAAACATATCACAAAACCTTCAATTCAATATAGAAGTTTTGTATCATAATAAATCAACTCCAAATAATCTTAAAATCCATCAAAGGATGTTGACATAGATGAAATCTAAATTCTTTTTAAAGAAGTATCTACTTTTATTTTGAAATCATTTAAGATCCATATAAAATAAAACATTTTCTTTGAAAATATTCTTATAAGCTTGTAAGGAAAGCTTCGACGATTTTATAACGGCGGAAAATAACCGCACCCGCCGTATAAGTTAAAAAAAACATTCTTACCTTAATTCTGTCGAAAAGGTTAAAAAGGACCTTGTTTTGAAAACGACCGAAAGATTCCTTTATAAACCACTTATAAAAGTCAAAAAGGGTATCAATGACTTTAACTCATATTCTAGTAAATAGTAAAAATGTTTTGAAATTTATTTTTAAGCAACATGGATGTGGATGATAAAGAGATCCCAGTAGATTATTACGTATAAACAACCTCGGATAATGAAGAGATTGTGAAATAACCCTTACCTTGTACTTTTCCTTTGTTGGGGTAGGTTAACCTCCTGTATAATGGTGAAATAATTGTTATTAAATTATACAAGAATCATATACATTAATATGATATCACATATGATCTTTTAACATTGCTTTATTAATAATATCTTAGTATTATCGTCGTTTCGGGTGATAATCGATTCGTTCTTCTTAAATGTTTGGTTATGTAAGACATGTTTGTAATGGATAGATTATATCTTATTCATAATCAGAATTATATTAACATTATTTTTAACCCCAAAATGAGAATAATACTTGAATGGATATGATGGAGAATGAATCTTATCGCGTTTGTGGAGACGGTAGTCCGTACGTGCGCACGAACGCTACTTCCATTTAATTTATATTTTAAAAGAATCTAATCCAAATGATACATAGGTATATTACTATTCCAGTATAATATAATATTTTATATATGTTACTTAAGTTCATTAACACCATCCTTTATACGTTCCATGTGTGGTACGAACGAGTCATATCATTTTAAGGGGGCGGTAGTCCGCACTTCCTCAAATGAAATTATCGTATGTATATACAACATGAAACGAATAATGGTATGAAATAAAATTGAATTAAATAATCCTATATATAAAATATATATCATTAATATCATATTTAATTATATTTCCATCATAATGGCCACCATGAGAGGTGGTAAGATGTATTTGAACAATCATCATTTCATGAGGCGTTAGTTTGCCATCCACAGAAACATTATGTTCATCATCCATTAGATGGAGTTGTGTGTATGTGTAGTTTGAATCCTTCTTATAACAAAATCCTAGTATATTGTGGATAATTGTGTTGTTACAAAAGAAAGGAAATAAAAAGAGTTTGGGGGTTGGAGAAGCAAAATAAATGAAAATAATTTAAGAGAAATCGTTACCTTTAATCTAGGTAACTCACTTTGGTTGGAACCAAAGGACTTCTTGAAATGCTCTCTGCCTAAGGGGAAGCTTCAAGGAGGAGGAGAGGGATGTGGGGAGCTTATTTGGGCAGAGTTTGGACGAGCCAAGTGGCTTGAGAGGTGTGAGGAAAAGAGAAGGAGGAGTGCCCTTTTATAAGAGGGGTGAGGGGCACCTTTGGAAAAGCTAGAAATATTAATTTATAATAAATTCATATTCGGTTTCCAAAGGCTCCAAAGTTTACTATTCAAAGGATGAGGTGGGGATAGGTCGAAAACAACTCATCTAATAGAATTTATACAGGTTTGGGTACTTATATTAACCTTATCTTTAAGTATTAACTCTAAGTTAATTAGTTTCACTTTTACAATGTCTCTTTGTATTTTTATATAATATGGTTAATAAACTTACTATATACATCCAAGAGACCCCCAAGTGGTCCATTAATGATTAACCTATCATAATATAAGTCTTTTGGCCGAATATTAGATTTTTAGGAATTTAATATCAATTAATAATATAATATTTGTTTTAAGAACTCTTTTATGTCAATTTTGACACTATTCAATAGTTGATTTTTGTGAAACTCATAACAGATTGATTACTTCGAAAAACGTCAATTACATCAATCCTAATATATCATATTATCCTAGAAAATTAGTTTAATTCATTAAAAGGTTCATATTATATTTATTTGGGTATTTATAATATCAATTAGTTTAATTTTTCACTATTATAGTAATTACTGCATCATCATTGTGTCATAAATAAAATAAATTATTTAATGTCTAAAAATTATAAATAAAATATCATTATGTAGGAAATAGTTTTAGCTTTCTAATTAATATTTATAATCGAAATTCAAACATGTATAACCCTATGTAAAAATTGTTCTTCTAAAAGATATAAGCTTATGCCATTTTTATTTTTATTTAAGCTTTATTAATATAATGTGTCATTATCACTTACAAGTGGATCCATGGGGTCCCAAAATAGACCCAAAGATTCCCATGGTCGACAATGTATCAACCAATAGGGTTAAGACACGTTTTAGGGTAATTTAGTATTATTATAATATTATTTTTTAACCCTTATTTACCGGATTTACCCTTAACCATGGTAAATAAAATATTTACCGCAGTAATTATTCAAAATATCTAAAAATAAAAGTTACCTATTTACACAATTTGAACATCCTGATTCCAAATATGGAATCCATTTTCCTAAATTCAAAACACAGAAGTGGCAGAAATTAATTTAAAATTAATTCCCGCTGTCAAAACAAAAAGCATGTTTTTAAGAGATAATAGCTATCAAAAGATTGACACTTGTTTATGTTCGGTTTAATTGTAAAATTATGTCCAATGACCAACATTATATTAAGTGGTAAAAATATATTCTAAATATACTTTAAAACCACTCAAATTCATAATTTATCACTATTAATTATTTTGATTAAAAAAGTTGTTTTTAATTAAAATTTAGTAATTTTCACTATTCATCAAAATATGAAAGTTATCCGAAATGTACCAAAATTTCAGCTTAGGTTAAATTAGATATTCCGAATCCAAAAATGAAGTCCATTTTGAAATATAAAATATATATAATTTTAAAAAGTAGGTATTACTATTCACAACGGCTAGTTTAATTAGTTGTGGTGTGTGTTAGAACTCGAGGTTGCGTACAACACACGTTATCACATTATTCGAAGGGAAACGTACCGTGGAAGCTTGGGGTGTTTCATTTTAAATTTTTGATGTCCCCATTTAGTCAAAAGTTTAAAATATTGTATTTAAAAAGGTTTCACTATTAGAAGTTGATAAAAGTGAAATACTGAAAATGAATCTGTTCTTGCAATATGACTAAGAAACTCATAATAGGGATTCTAAAATTATAAGGATTATATAAAGTTCAAAATGTAGTTAATACTATTCATGACCTCTTTTAATGGTGTGATTGAACTCGGTGTTGCGTGTAGTGCAAGTTATTGAATTATTTTTAAGAAATAACACACTCTGAAATCCTGGGGTGTTACAATATGTCTGATAATCCTCTTCTACCACGATAATGAATATAAAATGTACTCAATGACCACCATGTACAATACAAATCCACTTCATTAATTTAAGGATAAATATAATAGAAGAAGTCAATCATTAGATATCCACGTCAAGGGAGTCTTATATAACTAGGATTGATCTATAAATTAATATATTATAAAAAAATAATCAACAAAAATAAATTCATGAATAATAGGGTTCACACACTGCATTCCTTTCTTAGGATATTCCTTAACATAATTAAATTTTTCCATGATTATGGGAGATTACGATGAGGAATATAGTCGAGAATAGGAACTAGAGATAATATTGAAATTGAAAAACAAACAACATTGAACTATGTTTATTAAAATATTAAATATGTTATTATATACCAAATGAAAATAAAATATAACATTAGATCTAATCTAATATTAGAATAAAAATAAGCAAGATTCCATGGGTTGTGGAATACCCCATACTTACTAAAACGCTCCACTTATTTACAGGCATTTCCATATCTATATCAAAGGGTTTATATTTCCATTCGATAGTCAAATGTTCTATATTCTATAAATTTTAAAAAGTATAATTTTAAATTCTCATTAATTTATCTTTAAATATTTTTGATTGGTTCTTCTAAAAAATATACATATTTCCATTTTCTTTGTATGATTGAAAAATTATTAATATTATTATACACATAGTTACCACAAATTAGTAGCATTAACATTAATTTGGATCCAGAAATTCTTGGTTTGAAGTGATGATAATTCCAATGAGATCAATTTATGCTCATTATTAATATATGTTTTCATAATTTAAATTATCCTTTGAGAGGTCATATTGTCCTACATGTAATCCAATTCAACCATTCATATGATAAATGTAAAACATGAGGCCAAAATGACATACATTTATGTTTTGTTTCCTTGGACAGATTTTATCATTGTTTAGTTTCCTATAGATTCCTCAAAATATACAATATCCAACTTTAATTTAATATGTGGAAGAAATTTATCTTATATTTAAAAAACCTTTTATACATTCCTTCTAAAAATTACATACAGGTGGAAAAATTTTATATAGGTACAACTTTCTCCTCTACAAAATTATACACACTTTAATATATAAATATAGATCAATTATACTCTGCATGAATGATTTATAGTTCCTTTATATAATTTAGAGCGTGGTCCAATGTTTATTTCTAAAAGTTTTTGATTAATTCTAATTTTATCTAATAATTCTAGAATTACTACACAAAAACTATAAAAAAATTATTTAGCAATACGTATGAATCCACTATAGAGTTCTTTGAACATATTCATAGAAATATCAATTATCAAAAAATAAATTATGCGCCTTAAAAATCACCTTTGGGTATCCTAGAGAAACATCAAAATAAAGATAATTAAATTTAAGGTACATTTTAATAATTCCAAAGTTAAAATAAAGATTAAGAAATTCATTTTTAAACGTATTTTTGGTAATATAGACCAAAAAGATCATATACTCAAAAAATTAACCTAAAATTGATATTTTATTGAGATAAAAAAAACGTTAATATAACATTATAAAATTAATAAATAAATTGTATTTATCTATTTAATTAGTCGATACTAATGGATTTCAGTGTAATCAAATTTAATAGTGGGATGATAAAATTGTATTCTGTAATTGGAAGATGTAATTTGGTTTTATCTTTTTTCATTTATAATAAATGTAATGTGGTTTTTTATAATGATAAAATATAAGACAAATATTTTAAATGTATAAGTAGATAAAACTACTCATTGGGTTGAGAATTTGTGGTTGTAGAATAGCATAATTGAATATGTGGATCATCTATAAAGATAGGGAAAGGAAGACTCCAACCCAAGAATATCAGATTGCAATGATTACTAAAAAACACATGTATCATTCTATAAATAGTAGGGTGAATACAATGTAATATATAATGAATGAAAATGATTGAAATCAAAATCAATTTACTAGAATAATGTAGTTATAGTGTTACTACCATGGATTGAGATGAAACTCTAAGACAGATAATGATTTGTGTCATTATTTTTCTTAGATTTATCTTACTATTTACATATAATTATTGTTTTATTAGTGTATCAGGACATTATATGTTTTTTCATTTCTTAATTCAGTTACATGTTTCTTTAATGCTCTATATTTCCCAATGTGGTGTCAATAAAACAAAATTATTTCTTTGAAAATATGTTCCAGTGAATACTAAATGCTTGTTATATTATCTTGAAGATGTGATCCTATCAACATTAAACCCTATTAATGATGATTTTTTAGAATATCTTTGTGTCATGACCCTATCCTTGGGACCCATGTCGTGACTGCCCCAAGCCCGCCTTCCATAGGCTAGGGGCTGGTGACTAGCACTAAAGGTGTAAATCCCTAAACTGGGAAGGCATTGCCATTATAAAAAGTAAACACACGCAATCAGACTACACAAATAGAAGCAAAACACTAAAAAATATTGTATACAGAAGTTGTGATGGAAAGTAAAAGGGGCTGGAAATTCAATCCCAACAGTAAAGTACAGGTAAAACTAGAAGCAAGTACAACTCAAAAAGGGAAAAATAGTTGAAAGGTAAAGAGAAACTCATGGATCATCCTCTAGGTTTCCTACCTAAAGGGTAGGTACATATGGCCGCCTCAGCACTCCACCTCCATCCACTTCTATGTGTACCGACTATTCGTAAGGTCCACCTCCGGGTATCGTCCAGTCCTGGCGCTCTCGGCCTCCGCCAGCGTTGTCTGTCGTCTACGTCCAACACAATGAGGTGCGGGCATAGCCCGTGCTGGGGGGATTATAATGATAATCAGTAGGGAACCCAAGACCCTCATGGCCTCACAATAACCAACAAGTATAACCACAAAGTTAATATTCAACTAATAACCCTTACTTAGCTATATGCCCATACATAGACCTATGTTATATAGCAACTCATCTCAATCATGAGGTAAAAATAAAGTCACGAAACTCAGCTCAAACGATGATTTTATTCTAGGGGTGGTAACATGTAACACTCCCAGTCAAACACTCAAAAACTCGGCAGTTGGTGTACTCCTCCTCTATAGAGTACTGTGGGCCTGCCACGTCACACAACGACGCTTCCTACTTTCCTGGACTGATGTGGTACTCCTCCTGTCAAGTATTGTGGTTCTACTGCATCACACAGAGGCGCTCCCCACTATCGGTCTATCGTGCTCACACAGAGGCTCTCCCCCTCGTAGCCTGGTGAGGTACTCCTGTTGTCGAGTAATGTGGTTTTACTGCGTCACACAGAGGCGCTCCCCTAATGGGCTAGTCGAAACACTCCGAGTCGAAAGGTCAGCAGTCGTCAGGTATCAGCCAGCTACTAGGTCTCCGTACTCCGCTCGCTCGTCACTGGGAGGATCCGCTCCATGAGCTACTGGTCGATAATCCAACCGTCACTAAGTACAATGTAGAAATATCTCATAGATCTGATTCGTCATAGGGATCTGAACCCAACCGATGGAACGTCAATCAGACGCCCGATCTGTGACTTATAGGCATTTTTGTTCCAGGGACAGGTTGTTTTTTACATTCAAACCAACCCGAACATAAAAAAACATTATCCAAACCTCAGGTGGGTTATGCCAAGAGACCCATCTCGTTCTAAGTTTGACGTCACCTCATACAGTTTGTCAATCGGACACTCGTAGCCCATGATATGGACGAAAAGGTGTAATCTGGCCATAGCGGGTCCGGGTCAGGTCCTTCCTAGTTAGACCGACCCGACCCGACCAAATCCGAACCAGGGTCTGACCTGGTCTGAGGTGGCGGCCTGACCCGAGTGGTCGGCCCGACCTGAGTGGGTGGCCTGGCCCGATGGCGGCCCGACCTGAGGGGGCAGCCCGGCGTCCAGGGAAGGAAGTCACGCCCCCTGGCTCCCGAACGGCTCTGTCATTCGGGTGGAGCTCCAACCGGTGCCAGGTGATGCCGGTCCAGCACACGCGGGTCCTAAAGGGGTCCTGCTCTTCCCATTTGGCCGAGTGGCCGGACGCTACACTCCACCGCGTGGCGGCGCCACTCCCCTCCGCCGTGACCCGCCCTGGTTGTGGCCCTCTATTGGACTCCGCACGGCGCGATGGCGCCGTGCGCCTCTGGCACGGACTGTAGTGCTCACGGATCTCTTTCCCTATGGCACGGTAGTGCCCTGCCCTCTTGGCGAACCGATGAAATTATGCTATCAGTTCCTTCGTGGTCGACCCATTTACGGCCACTGTTGCTTTTTCCGCGTTCCATTCCTCCGATGGTAGTGTTACATCGCCACTGTTGTCAACAAATGAGAACAACAAAGGGGGAGGGTCAGGCCATGTTCGTGCAGTCCGATCCCTCCTCATTATGTCATTATCAATTGGAAATTTACATTTCATACAATCAACAACATATAACAAGAACAATAAATCAACTCAAACCCCCTACCTCGTATGTCGATGATCGTTTGGCGAAGTCGCAGGAAAGCGAACGTCATTCCGTTGACATCAGAAAGAAGGAAGAATTCGAGGACAGTGTCATCAGCGTTCTTCATGGACGGCACTCCCTTATTTTTCCCAGTTGAAGAAATAATAAGGTGGCAGATTTCTGTCGTTCTTTATTGGATAGAATTGGCTCCTCCAAGTTCTTTCCTCTCTTTAATTCTCCCAACAAAAAGAATGAAGCATGCCAACCAAATAATAAATGGAAACGTCGTATATTATTTTTTGGCACAACAATTCAAAATGTTGTGATTAATTAAATGAGACAACCCTTCAAATTAATGAGGGTGTTATAGGCTCAAATAATTAATAGGGGAAAGTGAAGTGTTTCATCCTCCTTAATGGGGACTTAAGGGAGGTTTAAAGCTCGTGTGTGCACCACCAAGGATATCCTCCCAATAGAGGTTATGTGAGGGTGGGCCCCACCACCATAACCTCTCATGGGAGGTTATGTTGGGGTGGCCCCCACCACTAACCTCTTCTTGGAGGTTCTTAACCCCCATAAAATAAAATAGTGTTAATACTTTATTTTTATTCAGTTTAATTAAAAACCCCAAAAACTAACTCCCATTATCGTCAGAACGCAATTGCGATGAAGATCTCACTAGGCAATCACCGATGCTGCGAGCTCAACGGTGCCCTCGAAATTCAATTCCGAGCACCGGTTCAAAAGTTATAAAATCCCGATCGAACATTTACTGAACGTACCCAAACAAAACATCAGAATTTGATTCCGGGCACACCGGGCATTGGAATCAAGCGCCGTAAATATTCACGGACTCGTAAAAATCCCCTGATTTTATGAAAAAAATTTCCACGAAATTTTCTGGTCTTCAAGCTTTGATTTAATTTAGATAGCATTGGGTATTATAGTTTAATTTTTTTATTTTAAAAACTATTACAATGATTCTAAAATATCAGTGGATGAACATAATATGTGTCAATAATGAGATAAGTTATCAGGACTTTAGAAGAATTTGGAGACATAGGACATTCATTGAAAAAATATATAGGCCATTCAAACCTCATTAATTTATATAAATTTCAATCATAATATCTTTCATTATTATGTGAAACCAAAATTCAGTGAATAGGATGTTCAGTAAGGGGGGTTAGGTTTCACTAAAATAATAATAAATTAATCAAATTCAAAAATAATGATACATAGGAATTACTATCACATCCAAATAAAATTAATATAATAAGGATGAAATGAGTATTATGAGATAAACTCAATAACATAGGATAATTACCATGAAATATATTTTTTATTATTTTTTAGTGATAATCTCATATATGTGTTATATATTTTGATTGGGAATTTCTCTCAATTCACATGGAGTGAAACAATATGGATTATTCTAGAATTATGTATTCATGTTATTTATAATGGTTTTTTAAATCTATGTAATTCCAGTATTCTTAAATGATGAACATATAAGATATTATTTCATTTAATAAATGATTATTTAATCCTTTATGGTGTGGTTTTTTGATATTTCTATAGGAAGAATGATTTATATGGCCGAAATAAAGATTCATAATCATTGTATCTAGAAATTGATAGTAGTTTATGGAGGATAATCTTGAAGAAACAATTATTTTATTGTTTTAAATTTTCATGGGAGAAAAGAAAAACATAGGTATTGTGATTTTAGAGTATTATGCCGTTATTTTTTATGGAAATAATGGAAATACTTGTGCTGAAATTGATAACCAAATGGAGAAATAATTTGTGATGTTAATGGCTGATGAGAAGAATTTAGTCTTGGGGTTTCAAGTCAAAGAAAAAAATTTATATCATTATTGTACTAGATAAATATACTCATAGGTTAATAATGATATTTATGTAGAAATAATCAATAGGGGTTTTTACTCATATATAACATAGGACTATGTTTTCCATAGTTTAAGAAGTATAGTGTTCTGACCAAATAGAGTTCTAAATTGAAAGAGTATCATACTTAATTTGATAAAATCTATAGGGGATATCATTTTTCTCCTTACTCTATGTGTATAATTATATGGAAACCCTAACATATCACATCTATTTTTTGGGAAATGGATCTTTATTTACATTAAAGGGGCTCTTATTTAAGGATTGATGTATGTAAAATGTCAATTTTTTTATTTTTTCTTATTAAATATGGAATGATTAGAGAATTTTGGTAAAGGAATGAATATTTTTGGAGGTTAAATATTTATTAGATGAAGAAATGTTTCATAATAATATAAGAATAAATATAAAATCACATATATCTGAACAAATTTTTTGTAAATTGTGGAATCATTAGAAAATAAATAAATGATTTAGATGGAGTCACATTGTAAATATATTGTGGTGGATATACCATACCCATTAGTTATTTTGTGTGAAAATCAATTTGAAATAAATCTATCTAGGAATTTTATAAAAAAATATTGGTCAAATAATATTGATATCTAATATTAGTGAATCATATAAAAGGATCTATGTGGAGTTAAATAATTGGAATATAAATCATCCATGTAGAATGATATGGATATTTTGACCCATCCTATTATAAAGGATGGATTTCAGTGTTTGATAGTGTTTTTGGGTGATCATTCATTAACAAAGACTGTGTATGTTTCAATTTTATTTTTTTATCTCTTTTATTCAATTTATTTTTTCATGAAGGTGGATAATTTAAAATATATATTCATTTAATTTTGGGAAAACTATTTCTTTTTATTGGTAGTGATCAATGGGGTGGAATAAAGAATTTGTTTCCTTACAATGGGAGGCCTGAGGTGTTATCTTTATAAACCTTAAATATAGATCGTCCATTGTTTTCTATATTTACAAAATATAAAAATGGGAGATTTAATATTAATTATGGATATTGACGTGTTTATATAATCCTTTCATGAAGTGAATGGATGAAGTGAAATTTCTTAAATATCTTAGTGAAAAATGGTCACTATTGTATTATTCATTACACCATGTGGTTGGAGAACTATCCAAAAAATCATTCTACCATATGATGTGGTGTTTATTTTACCTTCATGATAGAGTTTTCTATGAATTATTTATTGAGGCATTTCATTTGGGAGTGTTGGAATTATTTTTTGTTGTATTTATGGAAAAATTATCATGGATGAGGTAGGTATCTTTGGGAATTGATATGAAATATAATAGAATGAGAATATTCTAAGTTGATGTACTACAAGGTGTGTAAATATATGTCACTATATTATAGGGATAATTCATAGGAGACAATATACTCTTATGTTTATATAATTTCATAAGTTTCAAATTTTTTAGCATGTGAATATAGAAGAAGATGAATATATTACTCTTATGAATATCATCACAACACTATGGAAATAAGATTGTGTTATGTTGAATTTTTTAGGATGTTCTAAGATAAATATTGAGACATAATTATAGGCCCTAAAATTGGGTTATATGGTAGTCAATGAGTCAAAAGAATATCACACCTTAAAGCTATGTATTTTTTCATTAAGGTGGAGTTCATGCTACAATTTTTAGGATGTGAGACCTAGGTGCATCATTGGATAAATAGTAGAGAAGGAAACCAACCAACATTCTTAATAGAAGAACTACACTAGGTGTGATGATTTTATTAATCTATTCAATGATTTAAAAATATTTATTTCCATGTATTTTTTATTTTACTTCCATGTTGTTTTGATATATGTGATACTGAAATTCATGATTTTTTTAAAAATATATTGTGTATTACATGAACAAAAATATAAAACTATTAGAGATAAAAAAATAATTAATAGTTTCATAATCATATCTCATAAATATTTATAAAGTTATTTTAATTATTATATATTTGAATAATGAATTTTCACGTCATACTTATTTTGGAGGGGCATTGGGAGGTAGGGAGAGATCGATCAAATTATTGAGACTCATATAGATAAATATTATACATAGTATTTCAGGACTATGAATCTCTTCCTTACATATTACAATTGATAAAAAATAAAAAAGTTCCTAGATGGGATAAAAAATATAAAAATTAATAATTATTCGCTTGATCAGAATATTGATTGAACCTCGTAAAAAACCTAAATTTTTTTTTTCTTTCTCCCTCATTATTATATCATTATTTAATTTATGATTTAATAAAATTAATTTATTAAGTGAAAAATAGTTGATAGAATTTTTTTAAACAACCAAAAATTCACTAGCCATATCTATTGTTGTTTACTATTACTATGGAATATCATGTAAATTATTTTTTAAGTGATGCCCCTATATGGGTTGTCTAGTGTTATGTTTATCTCTTGGATCTATAGAGGATAGGGGTTTAATTCTCACTGGTATTCAATCAAGATGGTATTTAAAACCCAAATAGATTTATCTTTATAATTAAATAGGGGTGTGATGAAGTTAGTCAGATATATCATGTTCAACCATTAGTTGCATCCAAGGCTTAGGGATTAGAACCAACTCTGGTGGAAGAGGGAAAAAAATTGTTGAGTCAATAAGGTCCCTTATGAATTTTTCATTCCTTATTGTTTTATGTTTAAAAAATCACAAACACATTTTCTTACGTTCTATTTTACTTATGATTTTATAATTCTATTTTACAAACAAATTTGTCATTCCATTTTATTTACTAATTGGTTATTCAGTTTTACTTACAATTTTTGTATTACATTTTACTTACAAATTTTTCATTCCTATTTACATACAAATATTTCATTCTGTTTTACATAAAAACTTTTCATTTAATTTTAAATACAAATATGTCATACCTATTTACAAAAGAATCTATGATACCGATTTAGTAGTATTTTTTCATTATTATAACACTATTTTCATGATACAAATACCAGAAAAAATGTCATACTGACTTTATGATACCAATACGGAAAAATAGTAATATCTTTTTCTTAATATGATTTATGTTTTCTTAAGATTATGTTTTCCTCATAATGTCAGAGTTGTTTAATTTAGCATTCCATTAATATCAGAATCTATGTTTTCCTATACCTAACATTTATCTAAAACTTAACATCGTTTCTTAATCCTAAAATTATTTTGTACAATTTGTTATAAACTAACAGTTGTCTATTTGACATGTGTCCAGGTCCCTCTGAAATTTAACTAAAATATGACTATTGGATTTGGGCCGACCATTGAGAATTTTTTCCTATAAATTGATGTTCATTTGAATGATCCAATAAGTTATAGTAAAGGTGAAATATATTTTCAAGTGATCATACGTTTTAAAGTAATTTGTAGAGAGAGGCTCTTACTACTCTCAGTTCTTTATACGGATGTTGTGAAAATCATGTTCAAGAGTGAACAACTTGTTCAGACATTCTTTGTGATGACTCTGATCATGCTGATCATGGGCTTCCTGGTTTGGAAGAGAGATGTTCCGATTTTCTTCTAAATCGAGGGCTTGTAGGGATATCAAGACAGATGCCGATCTTCAGATTGAGGGCTTACCTGGGTTTGGGTAAGACAGACTGTCTTTAATGTAATAATCAAGGAACTTTTACCCATGGTTGTTGGATACCCTTCTCTTTGGGTTAAAATAATCTTATTATTACTTGTTCTCTATTGAAAGTTGTTTTTTATTCCACTGAAAATTTATCTTTATTAATTTATACAATATAACTTTCTTATAATTTTTAATTCTACTACTCTGATTATATTAAATATTCTATATGCTTTAAGGTAGAATCATTCTTTTAAGAAAATATTTCTTATGTTTTTTTATCTTAAGGATATATTGTTTTTGAAATGATTTTTAAAAGAAATATATTTACATAAAGCTAAGAAATTTTCTTTAAGAAAGTATTATACCATCTTTAAAGGTTCCAAAAGAATTTTTAAAGTATACAATTCACCCCCTCTTTCATTTGATCATCTCATTATACATATCTGATCTTACAATTGGCATTAGATCCAGTATCACTGCTATACTAATACGTTACATTTGGTATTAGAAAAATGTTTCATAGATACTCATACTCACGTATTAGTATATTGCATAACGTTCTTAAAGTTGTTTTTCTTTCTTATTATTTTTTAATGTTTTACATTATCTTTCTTAATAAATTACTTGTCTAATATTTAGGAAAGGAAAAATATTTTCTTAAATGGAAGGAATTCATATTGGATCGCTAGAAATTCTCAATCCTACTAGACCACCGATATTTTATAGAAATGACTATAAGTACTGGAGAGATAGAATAAAGACCTATGTGATAAACACAGGTGTAGAAAACTACATTATGTTAATTAGAGACTATAAAATTCCTGATAAGAAACTTTGAACCTTCAATAATCTAGAAAATTTAGAATACCATCAGAACATTAAGGTAAAAAATAATTTTCTTTGTTCCATTACTAGAAATATATATAGCCAAATTTCATCTTGTGAAGATGAAAATAGAATTTTGGAAGAAGGGATAAGCTTCTCACTTTCTAATTTCTAAAGTTATTGAAACTAAAAGAGTCATGATCAAAGCTGAATATCATGGTTTTTGATTTACTTATGGAGAACCGATATGTATGGTATGAAAAATATTCATAAATATCATCCAAAACATACAATAAATGGGTGATAAAGGTCTAGATTATGAGATTCTTGTAGACAATATTATAGACATCATATCTAATGAATGGGAATATAAGAGGACAATAATAGATGAGAATATGAATGTTACTCAGATTTATCTTGATGAAGTGTTTGGAAATCTTCTCCAACATAAAAATAAAAGGAATAGAGATGTTGATAATATTAAAAAGATGAAAGAAAATGGAAGTGTTGATTTTAAAACTAATTAAAATCACATGAAATACATGACTCCTAAGAGAGTTACAAGATCTAAATATAAGAAAGTTGTTTTTCAATATGAATCTAGTGAAAGTGAAGCTTTAAATAATGAGTTAGTTAATCTTTCTCAGATGATGAACAAGATTTTTGGTTATAAGAACTTTAAATATATATAAAAGAAGAAATATGGAAAAGAAAATAAAGATTGAGAACTGACAAGTTATGAATGAAGAAGAACCAGTCATATTAGACCTGATTGTCCCTTGCTTAAGAAAAGTGTCAGGAAGGAAAGGAATTCTGAGAGGGACAAGATGATGATCCATTAATAAAATCATTAGAACTTTTTGAAATCCAATGAAATTTGTAATTCCAGTGGTAAAGACTCTTCTGATGACTCTTTAGAATTTAATTCTTTTGAGAAATAGAATATTGGTCTAATAGCCAGATCTCCATTTGAAAATCATTGTCTTATGGCTAAGGTATGAAATGCTGAATCCTTAACCAAAATATCATTGAATAGAAATTTTCTAGATGAAGGTTTTTCTTCAGATGAAGAAAACTCTTCATCAAGAAATTAATAATGATTTATCTTTATATGAGGAAGTTTCTAGATTTTCTATGATTCTTGAAATTCAAAATTGTAATGTTTCTATGAAACCTGAAAAAATTCGAGATAATTTATTTTAAACAAAGAAACATCAGATGTTACCAAATATATTGACAAGAAAAATGATAATTTAGAAAATATTTTTGGGAATTTTGATGTAGTTTATTCTTATAAGGACAAACATTTTAAGGATCATAAAAATCTGAATTTAGAAAAAAGTTTCTTTAGCGGATAAGCGTAACTCTAAATATATTATTCTATAGGATAAGAATTTATTCTTGAGTCTAAAGTATGAAATATTTTCCTTGATGAAACATATTTAATGTTTTACATCTATTAAGTAAAATTTTGATGATATGTATTCTCATATACAACCTAATGGTAATAATCAAGAAGTAGGTTATTCTTGTAAAGGCCAATATTTTAGAAAAAAATTATTTTGTTCCTTAAAAAGATCATTTTTTCACTAAATTACAATGTGGTGGGAATTGGAAGAAGAACTATTCATTAAAAAGAGTTCAATCCTTTGGGTTTTATAAATATAACTTTTCTAAAAACCTGTAGATAAAAAAGATTTTATTATCTAACAATTAAAAATACAAGAAAGTTTGGATTCTGAAAACCTAACTCTTTCATTTTCAGGATAATTAAGGAAGTACAACCAACATATGGTATATAGATAGTGGATGTTCCTGACACATGACTGGTAAAAAATTCTATTTCAAGAAGATTTTAATGACTAAAGGTGGAAATGTATCCTTTGGAGATAACTCCCATTGAGAAATTTTCAGTATAGGTAACATTATTCTTCTTTGCAAATATATTATTTCATATGTTCCTTTTGTAATCGGACTTAAGAACAATCTCATTTATATAAGAAAATTATGTGATAAAGGTTACCTTGTGAATTTTAGAAATGATAAATTCTTAGTTCACAATTCCAAGGATAAGTTTATTCTCTTTGCACTTCATCATAATAATGTGTACACCAAAATCCTAGAAGACCATAGATGTTAGGATCTACCATTACTTGGTGAAATTGAAGATCAATCATGGCATTGGAATTGAAGACTATGACCCTGAAAATTAAGAAATCTTAGTAAACTTTCTATGAAATGAATTTTTGAGGACCTACCAGATCTTAGGTTTGATTCTTCAAAAGTATGTGATCCTTGTCTATATGGAAAGAAACATAATTCTAGCTTTAAATATGTAAGGTATTTTTCAACATCAAATATATTATAGTTAGTTCGCATGAATTTATTTGGACAAAAAAAGTTGGATGTATTGGAGGAAAATACTAAGTGTTTGTATTAGTTGATAACTACACTAGATTTACATGGGTCTATTTTCTTGAAAAGAAATATGAAGATTTTTCATATTTTAAAAAAATTAGAGCACATGTTATAAAAGATAAAAATATACCTCTAAAAACTATTCATAGTGATCATGGTAAAAAATTGAAAATTCAGATTGGGAACTTTTTTTAGTAAGAAAGGTATTACTCACAAATTTTCAACTCTAAGAACTCCTCAACAAAATGGTGATGTTGAAATAAGAAATATTTCTCTTCAAGAAATGACCAGTACCATGATGAGTGAATATTCTATGGCTAAATATTGTTTGTCTAAGGTTGTATGTACTTCCTTTTATACTATAAATTGATTTTTAATAAGACCTTTTTCTTAATGAAACACCTTATGAGTTATGGAATGGCTGAAAACCAAATGTTTATTACTTCAATGATTTGGGTTGCAAAGTATTTATCTATAATACTAAAGATAATGTACATAAACTTGAACCCAAATCAAATGAAGTAATTTTCATAGGTTATTCTACTAAATGTAAGGCATTGAGACTCTTTAATGAAACAAATTGTAGTATAGAAGAAATAATACTTTTTAAATTTGGTGAAACTGATCCTTTTATTTTGAAACACTCTGAAATTATTTCTAATATATTTTATAAAACATGTCATAATCCTTTCTTAGAAGATCCATCAGATAAGTAAAATGTACACGAAAATATTTACGAGACATTTACCCTTGATGATTTTTTATCATATGTGGATGAACATGTTTTACAAAACCCAAGTCTGTTTTTACATAAGAATCATCCCAGTGACAATATCATTAGTAATATTAATCAACCAGTAAGAACTTGAAGTTAATTAAGGAATAAAGTTAAACATGTTTATTTTTATTCCCAATTTGAACCAAATAATCTTGATGAAGCCTTGGGTAATGAATATTGGATAAAGACAATGCAAGATGAACTGAATGAATTCATAAGGAACCAAGTTTGGTCCTTGGTTGAAATAACTATGGAAACTTCTGTCATTAGAGTCAAATGAGTTTTTAGAAATAAATGCGATGAAAATGGAATTATTTTTAGAAATAATGAAGGATTAGTTGCTAAAGGCTATAACCTACTAGAATGAATATACTATGGAAAACCCTATGCTCCTATAGCAAGACTGGAATCAATATGTATTCTTCTTTCCATTGCAACATTATTTAATTTGAAACTTTATCAAATAGATGTGAAGTGTTCTTTCCTCAATGGTTTTGTATAAGAGGAGGTCAATGTATATCAAGCCCTTAGTTTTGAAGATACATAACATCCTAATAATGTTTAAAAACTTACCAATGATTTATATGGACTTAAATAAGCCCCTAGAGATGTGTATGATAAACTTACATGATTTTTGATTCAAAATAATTATGTTAAAGAAACCTTTGATCCAACAATTTTCATTAAGAAATAAAATAAAGATGTTTTTATTATACAAATTTGTGTTGATAAAATTATCATCGGATCAACTCACCAATTATTAACTAAATCTTTTTCGAATCTTATGAAATATGAGTTTGAGATGAGTATGATGGGTGAGTTAACTTTTTTCCATGGTTTTCAAATTTCTCAAAAATCATAAGGAACCTACATATCTCAACATAAATATATCAAATAACTTTCTACAATGTTTGGGTATGATAGAACTAAGTGTATAAGTACTCCTATCAGAACTTATAACACTCTTGATATTGATGACGTAGGGAAACCTGTGGATCGTACATCTTATAGAGACATGATACGAAGTTTACTTTACCTAATATCTAGTGGACTTGACTTAATTCTTTTGGGGTTCTTATGTGAATGATACTATGAAAATCCTAAATAATCCCATTTAAAGGCTGTGAAAATTATTTTTCGGTATTTAAAGTGAACTTTATATTTCAGACTATTTTATTCTTCTAGAAATGATTTTGAATATAATATTTTTTCGGATGCTGAGTTTGGTGGTTGCAAAATGGATAGGAAAATTACATCGAGAATATTTTATTTGTTAAGAGATTCTTTAGTTTCTTGGTCTTTCAAGAAAAAATACTTTGTAGCACTTTACACTGTAGAAGTTGAATATATAGTAGGTGGAAGTAGTTGTGATCAAGTGTTGTGGATACAACACACACTCACAGACTGTGGCATGAGTTTTATTGAAACTCAAATATTGTTTGATGAAAAAAGTGAATTTCCTTAGTAAAAACACTACATGTCACTCCTATGCAAATAACATATATACTAAACATCTTTTTTTAGGGATCACACACTTAAAAGAGATATTACTCTCCAATTTATCTGAATACATGAACAACATGCTGAAATTTTTAAAAAACCTTTACCTTCTGATATATTTGAATATATTAAACAGAAGTTAAGAATGATCATTTTAAGGTAATCATTCATATATACTTCGTGTTTAAATAATATCCAAACATTAAGATACACTTTAATTTAGAGGGAGTACATATGCTTGTTTTTTTAATTTCATTATTTTTCTTGATATAATAAAATTATTTTTTCATTAAAAAATATATATATTTCTCTAAGAAAGATTATTTTTCCTTACCTTAATAAATTCTTAGAATGAAAATTCCTGGAATAACAATTCATGGAATGTAAATTCATAGAATAGATATTCATGAAATGGAAATTCACATAATGGAAATTCACATAATGGAAATTCATAGAATGGGAATTCCCAGAATGGTTATTCATTGAATAGAAATTCACAAAATGGAAATTCATAGAATGGAAATTCAAAGAATGGAAATTCCCAGAATGAAAATTCTTGGTACGGACATTCATGAAATAGAAATTCACGGAATCTAAAACTTCCAAGAGAATTATTATAATTATGAGAAATTCATCAACGTATCCCATAAAATACAATTTCTTAATTTCTAATTTTATGATTTAAATTTTCTGTACTTCAAAAAAACATTTTTTTAAATTCATTGTTTACCTTTCCTCAAAAGGCCTGAATTCGTATTTCTTACAATCATCCTCATCTTTCAGATTAGATAAGATAAATTTTAGTCGTTTTATTATCTTATGGATGTTGAAAGGTCCCTATTATGACTATATAAGTGGTGCTTATTTTTTAAGTGCCATACCATCTTCTCTACTCTCTGTGTCGAAGGTTTATTTCTTTCAAAGTCTTCTTTCTTATTCACTAGTTTCTTAGACTCTGAATGACACCTAAGTCCTCAATAGATCATATGCTGATTCTCCATGAAATAATGGATTAGTCGATATTTATAGAATGAATTGTATTACTTATTTTCTTTTCAAAGTATTACTACCTCATCTCTATGGTCATAAAAACTAATGGATGGGAAAGTGTTTGTGTGTCTATGGAGAAAAGTCTGAATGCGGTTTACCCTGACCATGTCATACAATTCTATCATTCTGTAATTTTGTTTCAAAAGAATGGAAAGGATATGTTTAAGTTCAAATGTTATGATAAGACTTATACAGTTCCTTACAAGAGGGAAGAAAATGTCCTCAAGATAACATATGAAGGAGAGGATATTCTATGATATAACGGACTTCCAATAAAGGATAGTTCTTTTGAGAAAGACAAGGCTCTCGATTACCTTGGTCTAAAAAATATTAAGCATATTAATATTACTAATGTTATAAAAAATCACAAACAGGTAGCCCTCTGGATGAAATATTTTTTTATTCCATGGAATGGGGATAAGGACTCATTAATGATTTGTGATATATTTTTATTACATTTTATGGTAAACATAAGGAATATAATGCCAATCAAGTATATCTTCCTCTCTATCTATTCATTAAAAGACGGATCCATCATGTCCCGAATACATATGTATCTAGAAACTATCTCTAGGATAATTGTAATGTTCTTTGAAGAGTAGAATGTCCCTTGTCGATCAATTTCTAAATCGTTCAAGATTTAGTTACCCAATGATAATAATCTAAAGAAAATTAAGGTAGGGGTTTTACCGAAATATAATATTTCTTAAGAAATTTTTTTTTAGAACAAGGTTGATGTTCCATAATCTTCAAAATCAGTACCTAAGAAAAGGAAACATGAAGAACCAATCTTACCAGCACTGGTTTCTATTGATCCGGTATCAACACCTCCTCCTGTAAAGAAGCCAAAATCCTATTCTGATGCAAAAGTTTCAAAATAGAGATATATGGAAGCTACAATTAAAGAAGTTGATCCTTCATCTGGCTTAAATCCTATAGAGGATAAGGCCTTAAAAATTAAGCAAGCAGAAATTGTAGAGAAATAAAAGAAGGAGAATAACTTGAAGAAGAAATCATAATAATCTCAAATGTGTCAATTTTTATTGAAATAAATTTATAATAGATCACAAGAAGTACCAGAATCTCAATTTAATCCTACGAAACTATTTTTCACTATAAAAATGCATAATGTGAAGAAATTATTAACAATATCAAAACCTGTTCACGAAATGGAAGATCAAATCCTTCAAGAAGATAGTAATGATATTCTAAGTGAAGTGGAAGATTATAATGGAACACCTCAAACATCAATTACTAAATCAGTTTATGAAGAACACGATATTGAAGATAATGTTGAAGTTGATGTTGAAGAAGAAGTTGACATTGATGTGGAAGAAGAATATGAAGAATAGGTTGAACAACATGAAGATAAAGGGGAAGAGATCCAGGAAGAAGAAATTCAAAGAAGAACTCTAGAAGAAGAGCTTGAAGGTGAAGAAGATGAATAGAGAGATCTAAATGTTATCCTAGTATCTGGTGAGAAAATCCCAGTTCGAAATTCTGAAAAAGGGAAAAGTGTTATGGTTGCCTCATATGATAAGAAAACACCTCAGAAGTATTCTAAAAGGATATAGAAATCTTATTCATTGAATCTAAGAGGAACTGAGAAAGGAAAAGATGATTCAGACTCTGAGTCCTCAACTACTATTGAGCATGAATTTTTCAATCTGTCTTTACGAAAGTTGGTTATCACAATTCTGATTCTTGCAAATATAGATTCCGGGAGTCAAATCATTCAAGGGTCCCTAAATCAAAAGATGAAATCTGTTAATATGTTGATGGAAATTGTGGTTAAGTAGGAAGAATATTTCAACAATCATTTGATTCATTATAAATATCAGTAGGTAAATTGGAAGAATGGATTTAATCGCACCAAAACCAACAATGAAGAACATAGAAATTTTAATGACTTCATGGATTCAACAAATGGATATTTCAATACTTGTGAATCCGAGTTCAAAAATGTCCAAACATCTATCACTGAGAATGTAATCCAGCTCAATTATGTTTCTCAATTTGTAAGCGGTGAAAAGGAAGTCAGATCCGAATTAGTAAAAAAGGTGGCTGCTCAAAAATAGTTCATTAAGAATCAAGATGATAGAATCAAATACCAAGATGAAAAAATCTTTACATTCAAAAATAAAAACAAGGATCATGAGATTTTGTTAAAGAAGATTCAAGGAGATCATAAGGAAGTGAAGAAAGTTAAAGCCTTGATGAAGAAAATTTTATCGGAGCAGAATAAGGATGGATCAGTCTTTTCATATATTCCAAAGTTTTCTTATAACATAAACATCAGTTTCAAAATTTCTATAAATTATTTTCTTGAATATAGGTTTTGATTTTTCATGTATGTTTTTTAACCATACAAGTAATTATTATAACTCTCTATTCCTTTTTGAAAATCACAAAGGGGGAGATCTTATTTGGGGGAAAAGTTTAAATGAAAACATCAATGAGGGATAATCTATTAAGGGAGATATATTTTTTTAAGGAAGAAAATTGATTACTAAAGTTCCAGAATACAATCCTTAAGAAACATAACCTAAGGGGAATTCAGTCATATTCATATAAAATCTCATTCAATGGGCGAGATAAGTTTTCATTACATTTTTATCAAAGTCAATATATTTTTCCTTAGTAAATTTGTTTGTGCCTTCCAAAAATGGTTAGATTCTGGAGTCAATAAGGTTCTCTTATGACTTCTTCATTTCTTATGGTTTTATCTTTTGAAATAATCAAACACTTTTTCTTATGTTCTGTTTTACTAATGATTTTATCATTCCTTTATAATTACAAATTATTCATTCTGTTTTACTTACAAATTTTTCATTCCATTTTATATACAAAATTTTCATTCTATTTTAATTACAGATTTTTTATTACATTTTACATACAAATTTTTCATTCCGTTTTACATATAAATTTTTCATCCCATTTTACTTATAAATTTGTCATTACTTTTTACATAAAAATGTGTCATATATATTTATATAAGAATCTGTGATATAGATTTAGTGTTATGCTTTTCATTATTATAGTACCATTATTCATGATAACGATACTGGTAAAAATGTCAAACTGACTTTCTAATACCGATACCAAAAAATAGAAATACAATTTTCTTAATCTAATTTACATTTTCTTATGAATCTATTTCCCCGATAAAGTTAGAGTTGTTTAATATATCTTTCCAATATTATTTTATTCCAAGTTTTGTTATACATAACATTTATCATAAACTTAACATTATTTCTTATACATGAAACGACATCGTTAAATTTGTTATAAACTAACCATTGTCTATTTGACACATGTCTAGGTCCCTCCAAAATATAAGGAAAATATGATCATTGGAGTGGAGCTGACCATTGAGAAGTTTTTCCTTTAAATATGAGTTCATTTGAATGATCAAATAAGTGATAGTAGATGTGGAAAATATTATAAAGTGATCTGATGTTGTGAAGTGATTTCTAGAGAAAGAGGATCTTACAAATCTCATTGCTTCATATAGATTCTGTGAAAAACTTGTTCAGGGGTGAAAAAACTTGTTCAAACATACATTGTGAAGACTATGATCATGATAATTGTGGGCATCCGGGTTTGGAAGATAGAGGTTCTGATTTCCTTCTAAATCGAGGGCTTGTAGGTATAACAAGACATATAATGATCATCATATTTATGGCTTACATGGGTTTGGGAAAGACATACTTTCTTGAATGTAAATAATCAAGGAACCTTTATACAAGGTTTTTGGATACCCTTATCATTGGGTTAATAGTATCTTATTGTTACTTGTTCTCTATTAAATGTTGTTTTCTCTTCCTCTATAATTTTAGCTTTGTTATGTTAGACATTATAACAATATTATGCTTTCTAATTCCACTAATCTAATTATATTAAAGATTATATACACTTAAAGATTCAATAATTATTTTACAAAAATCTTTCTTAATATTTTTATCTTAAGTTTATACAGTTTGAGAAATCAATTTTCTAAGAAACAGATTTCCCTAAAGCTAAGAAACATTCTTTAAGAATGTATTATACAATCTTTAATGGTTCCAAATAAAATTTTAAAATATACAGTTCACCCTTTATTGTATTTTATCAACTCATTATACATAATTGATCTTAAAAATATTTGATGGCCATGATGGTGTAATGTGTGGTGGGGTTATGTATAAATAATTTTATTTCCTAAATAAATATTTATATAATTATTAGTATTATTCCTATTAGATATTTTGTTTTTAATGTAAATGTTTATTATTTTGATTGATGGATATAACATGGGGTTTTAATTGAAATGATACTTTAAATTTATGATTTATATTAATTAATTATTATTATCCATATAAGAGAATATTAAATTTTTATTTTCAAATTGATGAGACCGTATTAGTTAAATTATTGTAATCTAATAGTTTTCATTGTATTTATTTAATATATTATTTATTGAGATAACTGTTAGTTTTCTAATCTATGGATTATTATTATTATAAGATAGAAAGTTACCAATAAATTACTCACTAATGTTCTGTACCAATTTTGTTAATTCTCTCAAAATTTATTTATTCACTGAATAAATAAAAAATAAAATATCTAGATAGATACAAATATGTTGTCAATTACTTTAAAAAAACAATTTGACCTATTTTTGTAAAAATTCAAACTCATTTATTAGATATATATGACCTGTATATGTATACTTAATTCAGTCTATATTTAAATCTAAATTATATCATATATTATATCATAGATATTTTATATGAAAAAATTGGAACCTTAAATTTTTTTTCATGCTGCACTCTATGTTTTTAAAATTAAAACCCTTGAAAAATCCATTAATAAAAAAGGAATAAAAATTATTTAATAACATTTTTCTCATGTGTTTTTATTTTTTGTGATGGGATAATAACTGCGACAATCATCTTTTCAAAATAAATATAATATTTTTTCAAGGGATTCATTTTCGAGATAAGTTGTTTATTCTTAATCAACTACACCAACATTTATTAAAATATTATATGCTTGGGGGTGTTCCACTACAAACACATTGAAAATTTTTATGGGTTACCCACACTATCATGATTTTTTTACTGAGAAAAAAAATATGTTTCAATATCGCATGAACTCAAACAATATCCCAAATAATTAATAACTACGATGAAATAATTTATGATTGAATGTTGATCACCAGATGATTATAATTTCAATGCATGAAATTTGAATTATTTTACTCATGTACAGAATTTAAATAATGGTTCTTAGATATTGAATATGGATGAAAAAATTGGAAGATAATTGAAGGTAATGAAAAATTCCAAAATCAATTTTGAAAGAGGTAACTATTGTAGAGGCATTGAACTCGGGTGTGAATTTGTATCTCCCTATAATATTTATTTTAATTTACATTTCAAAAATATCATTTTAAATTAATTGATTAATATATTACACTGAACATGAATCAAACATGATAGCTTTTATTATAAAAAATATTATAACTTAGGAAAAACATTATTACATTACGTTAAAACATTATTAAAAATATTTCTGAAAATTGGAAGAATTATAAATCTACATGTAACTAAAAAAGTATAGAAAAATTAAATATTTATCCTCATGTTTTTTCAAAAGATCAAATCCCTTATTACAACTATGGAAATAAGGAATAGAGTTAGAAATATTATAAATATGACGAGATAATTTTTTATGAATACAATAAATGGTTTTATTTTACTTATATATAAGAATAAAATATTATTGTTATATATTGTTTTTTTAGATATATAGTCGTTATAAATAGGGTTGTTTAAAATATCATCATTGGATATATGGTCATTTTCTCGATTTGATTGTTAATTTTTGTAATTGAAAATAATATAATTCAAATGTGATAAATAAAGAAACAAATTTATAAAATTTATTTCGATTTTTTTTAATATTTATATATATATTATTATTGTATAATTATTTCATTGAAATATATTGTTAAAAATGAATGATTTTGGGTGTAAACAAATAAAATCAATATAAAATTTAAGTAATAATAATGAATACTAATTTATTTATTCATGGACATTAAAATATTATTTTCTTAAATAAAATGTTTTTTTAAGTATTATGTGTTTTTGGTTATTAGTTAAATTTATACTCTTTTTAGAGATATATTGAATGTAATTATATATATATTAAAATGATGTAAAATTCATGAAATTATTTTAACTTACATAATAATAATAATAAAAATAAAAACATTTATAATTAAATAGTGATGTTTTTGAAAGAACTATTTTTAATATATATTATGCGTTTTGAAATAATAAAGTAAATTAATCTCTTTTTTGGATAATTTTTTAATAAATATTCAGTTAATAGAAAATATATTAAGACAATTTTAAATTGGTAATATATATACAAAATAATAATAATAACACTGAAGTTTTAAATATTACAATTTCTATAGAAATAATTCATTTATATTTTAAATTTTTTTATTAAAAATATAAATTTTTGTTTTTAGAAATTTAATAAAATTAAATGGAGTAAATTTTTTGATTTTTAATTTTTAAAATTGGTAATATGGTTTCCCTTATATTTTCGGTAAAAATTAATTACTTGGGCAAAACATTAAACATGACAAATAGGAATTAAAATTGGTAAATTCTTATGGTCATTATTTGTATAATTAATATGATACTTATTAATTCAGAAATCCATTATTAGGTGTTGTAGTGATAAATAAATATATATCTTACATTTCCTATACTAAATTACCTAACTCCCATTTGATTCCGTTTTTATCATTAACATGTCCTTATTTTTTAAAATATCCCTCATTCTATCCTATAAAAGAGCTATCTTTTACCAATTTAAAAGAAGTAAATATTTTTGAAACATGCAGTAATACCTTTCAAATTTAAATTACATAATACCATTTAAGACATTGGGTATATTGTTTTCCCAGGAAAAAAGCCTAAATCCTTCATTCTAAAAGATCATGATTTGATACTAGGAGAATTTGTCTTGTAAGTGTCCATATTATTATTTTACATTATCATATCTAATATTTACAAATATAATAATCTATTTTTCATATTTATTAACATAATTATTATTGTATTTAAAACCAATAGTATTATATAAATATATAATCTTAGTTATTAACTAGGATTACATGTTTATGATTTAGCCAGTTCAATTAGGGATAATAATGATGCTATAATGAAATATCCAATATAACCACAAATAAATATGAATACATTAATAAAAATAATATATAATATTAAGGATTAATATATTTAATGATTATTGTTTTTTAATTATGGCACAAAAATATGAATGTTCGTTATAAAGAAAATTTATTTTATTATTAAATTACATGATGATTGTCCATCATACATTCTATTCTATAAATCCAAACCCATAATGAACATAAAATGACCATAAAATTTCCTAAATAATTGAATAAATAATTTTTCCACTTCCTTTAAAAATCTATGATGATTAACTTGGAATAAAAGAATAGGGTTTTAAATCGCCATTTCAAAAAAAATATAGACTAGTCAAAACTACTAACATCTGATAAAAAAAGAAACTAACATATATGAAATGAATAAAAATAAATCAAAAAAATAAAATGGTATTATATATGATTAAGGTTCTAATATAAGTGATTAATAAGGTTATATTTATTATACAAGATGTTAATGAACAGTCACTGAAGTTGGTAGAAAAAGGTAAGGTTTTCCTTTTCAATCTCACTATAAATTTGTCATTTTCATGAATATGGTTCAATATTGTTAAGTTATATTATATTTCCCGAAAAAAACACATATATTTTCATATTTTATTATTTTTAATGATTTTTCATTATCCCCCTTTCAGTTATGTTCCCATTTTATTAAATATTCACATAAAGTGTTGATTATAGAATAATAATCCCTACCTATCCTTTTTGGATAAGATTAATTTTCCACAATTCCCATATTAATTATATATATATTAATTTATCTTTAGTTTTATGAATAAATAAGATATTTTTCAATTTATTTTACTTTTTTTTACAAAAGGAATCTTTTTTTAATGTTTTTGTTATAATATTTTTCCACTAACATTGACCATATTAACCAAATGCCAATGGATTTTTTTTAAATACAGTCCAAACTAACTCGTTTTCATGTTATCATTGATATTTTTCATTTGGAAACGTCCCCTAAAATAATTCAGGGTCCTCTAAATAAATTTATATTCACTTTTTTTATAAATATATTCTTTTAAATTAAATGGTATAAAAAACAAAAATGTAATTTCTTGAAAGTAAATATTAATTGAAATATAAAAGTGTTATGTAAACATACGTTATTCTTTCTTATGATCAACTGAGAATATTATCTAATGAAAAAATCAATTTTTATTTTCTTTTATTATGATAATGACTTATAGATTTCATCATGAAACTCATATATTCTCATAGGTTAATTATTATATAATGGAATTCTGAATTTTTTACATTTTCTAATTGAAAAAAATGTATAAGTTTATTGTTATTATATAGGTGAGTATGTTTTAGATCCCTAGTACACTGGGTAATGTTTTATATATCAAAACATTATGATGGGATAAGTTTGGTTATCCCATGTTTGATATGTAAAAGGATACATTTGTTTATCCCATGTCCACTATGTAATGGGAAGGTAGTTATCCTAGCCTACGATGATGTGATTTTATTGGTTTTTTTCATTGATATATGTTTTGAAATATATGAAGATTTATTTTTCGTATTATTTTGTTATAAAATGTTCCAATGTTATGTTCTCATGGATCATGATTATTGACTCAAGTTTCTACTCTCATATGACTCATGTAATATGTTATGATAAAAAATTTATTCCATGACTCGTTTTTATAATATATGTTTTATTGGGTATGATTATATCATGTTATGACTATATAACTCTATTATATTATCACTCAAAATTTCATATTTTAATTTCACTTGTTTTAGATGATATATATATCATCTGTTTTCAACTAATAAACACTTCAAAATACCTTTTCTTATGTTTAAATTTTCCAGTTTATGAATACTATAATTATGTATGATGTTTCAAAAGAGTTACATGTATGAAGATTATTTTCAATATATATTTAAAATGAAGTAAAATAAGATCATTATATGCCTAATATATAGAGAAAAACATCAGGTTATCATGTATGATTTATAGAGAGATTAAGTGAATATTTTTGGAAAATTATGTATTATTTATATATATAATTGATGGGTAACTATGGTTGGTTTCAAAGAGAGGTTTAGATATTTTCAAGGATTATGATAATAAAATATTAGTCAAAACTAGAATAATTATACTATGTATGAAAATAATACTAAAAGATTTGAAAATTATATAGTATGTGGTTTTCTAGAAATGAAATCTCTATATGAACACACATGTAGATGAAGATACTGACAAAAGATCCCTTAGGGGTAATAATTCAGAAATTATTTTTGAGGGATTTATTTTATATTCTCATAGTTTACAACAATTGAAACTAATTGCAAATAATTTAACACCCCTAGGGGATATAGATTTGGAAATTTCCAATCTCTTTATGAACCATTACAATAAATAAGAGGATATAACCTAAATTAACCCATTTTAACAAAAACATGTTGTGAAATGATACTAAAATATCATTGGTTGAAATGCAGATTTTATAATTTGATGATATTTGGAATGATTTACTTTATCATATAATTTTATAATATGATCATTATTCTTTGATACATGCACTATATACATGTTTTTACATAAAAATTTGTATTATGAGGAATAAATTAGACAGTGAGTTTGATAGATAGTGTAATGATTGTCCAGTTGAGAAAAATGGGATAATATCTTTCATGATGAATATCATTTAATTACCCTCCTAACAATCAAAAGATATAAATAATAACATGATTCTGGTAGAACATCATAATTCATTGAGGATTGAATAAATCTATTTTGAATCATTCCTTTATAAATTAACAAACTACATTATTTGGAATTGAAATACATTAATAATAGAGCAATGGTTCAGTAAATAACAATATATTTTTCATTATCCAATTCGAATATAAATAAAAGTTTGTTCTATAGATTTTGGTTATTATCGATGGTGGATAATAATTATAAATACATCACCATTAGAGGATGCTAACTCAATTTAATCAGATATGTTTTTGAGAATTTTCTACACCAAATAGTTTCTCATAATGATTTACATGAAAATGGAGTGCTAATTCTATGTCTAGAAAAAAAGGATGGATCAACTAGTACATGAAAAGATTACTTCAAAATAATATAATTCTATTATTCAAGTTATACAATTATCCATGAATGACATAGATATAATTTCATTTGATTCATAAAATCAAGTCTTTAAAAGGTTTTTTCTGTAAAGACCCTAAAATTTCAAGATAAATTTTTTCTTAATTTCTTTGGAATTTTCCGAGTAGGCAGTTTCTGACGGCACCTGATTTTGAGTTCCGGTGTGCCCGAAATCAATTTCCTAAGTCTAGCTCGGGTACGTTCAGTGAATGAAGGAGTGGGTTTTTCTATCTTCTGAACCGGTGCTCGGAATTGAAATCTGAGGGCACTGATGAACTCGCAGCACTGGTAATTGCTTAAGGTGACCATTACCATAGTTTCATTTTAAGCTGGTTGAGTTTTATTATTTGGGAATTTATATAAAATAAATAAAATTGTGTGACCAATTTTATTTATTATCTTTGGGGGTTATTCTCTCTCATGGGAAGTTTTTGGTGGGGCCCACGACCAACCAACTTCCCATGTGTGGATACATGAATGGTGGGGCCCACACGATCCCCAACCTTTCACCTTACCTTAATCTTTTTATACTCCCTTGCATTTAAATGTGTCGACTCTCCTTTAATTAAGAGATATCTTCACTTTCCCCAGTCCCATTAATTATGCAAACACTTTATTTAATTAAAGTTGTTTGAATTTTTGAATTACATGGGTTAATTAAATAATAGGCATAGTATTTTATTTTAGATTGGGACTTTCATTTTGTTAAGATGATTTTGGAGAGATCTTATGAGAAGGAGAGAAAAATGTTCTTCTCTTCAATGAAGAATGACTTTCTACCTCGATGAAGAACGCTCTACGATTCAAAGAACATGAAGTTGCCAACGCTGTTTACTCCTTGGATGCACCCCAACGTCCACAGAATTGAGGTCCGATCTCTGTGATGCCCGACATGTGACGACAATTATCGAGGTAGGGGAATATTGTATATTTCTCATTTATGTGGTTTATACACTCGAGCTTGAGCGTTTATTTGTAGGATATATCTTTGGGATTCCTTAGCCCGATTTAAATTTCTCAGGATGAAGGAAAATTAAATAAATTAATTCGCAGATTGATAAATAATTGATTGAATTAATTTTCTTATTTTTTATCCTGAATTTGAGATTCTTGAAGCATTAAAAATATTTAATTTCCAATCCTCCATGTTCTTGATTTTCCAAAACAATGACCAAAATAACATGGCTATCGATCTGCACTTAAATCAAGATCTTTTCTTATTCATGGTCCGCTCATTCTTCGCGTTTTCTTCATCGTCAAATAATTAAGCCCACTAAAAACTCGATGTTTCGTTGAGCGCGACATACAGATGCAGAGATCTCAGTCCGAGGATCAATAATATGCGATCCTCATAATTTTTGGGGTTAGAATAAAGGTGCAGTTGACCGAATGCGTAGTATTGTGGCAGGTCAGAAGCAGTCCGTGTGCGTGGTGGAGGCACATCATTTCCGGTTCATGAGGGCGGTGTGAATTATGGAGGAGAATTGTGGTAGATTGGAGAGAGAATAAATTTGAAAGGGGTTAAAATTTAAAAGAAGAAAAAAGAAATCAATCATGGGGCGTGATTGGCTTGGAGTCAAGAAAGGAGGATTTATTTTTGGTGGTTCATGGAATTGGGTGTGAGAATTTAAAGTATCAAATTAAATTATTAATAATAATAATATATTATTATTATTATTATTATTTTGATTGGGAAAACCTTATTTCGATGGTATCTTCTTCGTGTGACCTTGGTTTTACGAACCGTCAGGGGCAGTGCGACCCAGATTCTGAGACGGACATTCCAAGTCCAATATTGGATGTCTTTTTTGGTTTTTTTGGATCGGGTACCCAATGCGCTCGGAAAATATTATATTTAATATTTTTATTAAATCTTCGACCCGCCATAACTCATGCATGCTACGTCTGATTGGCTTGCCGTCAGTGGCGATGTAATCCCGTAATTAATATGGTCAATTCAAGTCTAATGTTGGATACTAAATTTTGGTTCATGGATCGAGTCCACGAAACACCGAATAATATTATTATTATTATTATGGGATCTTGTATCTGACATATCTCTATCTTACAGTGTTGGAATGACAAACCGTCTATGACATTGAGACCGTAAAATTAAGATGAACGTTTCAAGTCAAGTTTTGGATATTTATGTCGAGGTTGAGGCGCCGGCCCCACAAGTCCTGTTTCGTGCATGTTGCTGGAAATGAAACCTTTTCACCGACTATCCATTATGCACAAATGGGTAGTCCATCTCATGTGTTATTATGTAAGGATCGAAATGGTGTGACCGGTTAGGTTAACTGGTGTCATTTGAAGTACGACTGGGTTGGATCGAACATGAATCCAACCGGGCCCTCGAAGCGAAAATGCTTAACAATGAGCTCCGGACGTCCGATTGACGTTACGTCGACTTTTTTGGATTTCTCTTGATGATACAGATCTTTTGGAATAATTCACATGAGGATTGGATGCAGTTGGAGTAAGACCGGGTTGGATTAACCCCGAAATCCAACCGGGCCCCTAGAACAGAAAAGCCGATAACTTTCAGACCAGATGTCCATTTTACGAACCATCATCGGTGTTGGTAATCACATTGAGAAATGGTCCATATGATTTTACCCTATGAGAGTTCGCAGTACAGTTGAGGTATAGTTGAGATACGGCCAGGTTGGTTCGTACACGAAACCAACCGGGCCCCCGGGACTAAAAGGCTAATAACTCACAGACAAGAAGTCGGATTGACACATCGTCTGTTGCATTGAAACCCCTACGACGAGGTGGTCCTTTGAGATATTTCTTTATGGGAATTTTTGATACATGGAGTATTGAATTGTAGGTCATGGAGAGGACCCTCCTAGAGACGAGCGTACGGAGTACGGAGACCGTGTAGCTGGATGAGACCTGATGACAGCTTGTCCGATTCGATTCGGAGTGAGTTGTATAGCCCAGTGGGGAGAACTACTGTGTTTGGGTGGCAGAAACATGGCAGGGAGCACTACTGTGTTTGGGTGGCAGACCCATGGTACTCGACAGGAGGAGTACATCTGCAGGCTATTTGCGGGGGGGGGGGGGGGGTGCACTACTGTGTTTGGGTGGCAGACCCCGGCGGGGAGCACTACTGTTTTTGGGTGGCTGACCCGCGGTACTCGAGAGGAAGAGTACCTCAGTAGTCTTAGGTTAGTGGGAAGTGCCCCGGAGTCGTGATAGGATCACTGTACTCGACTGAGATGGAGCTCTTCAGCAGTTGCGGTTTCGATAATGAAAATCCTGGTTTGAGATGAGTCAATGACCCTTGTTTTTTCCTCTTGATTGAGATGGGTTACATGATAACTTGCATATATGTATGGGCATATACCTAAGTAGTGGTTATCCGTCGACTTCATATCTGTGTTCTATATAAAGACTGAGATGGGTTACATGATAACATAGGTATAAGTATGGGCTTATACCTAAGTAAGGGTGATCTGTTGAGAACATTCTTTGTGATTATCCTTGTTGGATTGAGTGAGACCTTGAGGGTCTCGGGGTCCCTACTGAGTATCGTATACTCACCCCTACACGGGCTATACCCGCACCTTGTTGTGTTGGATGCAGATGACAGACAGCGCTAACTGAGACTGAGTGTGCGAGGACTGAACGGTACCCAGAGGTGGACCACACGATGTGTCACTACCCGGAGGTGGACTTCACGATGAGATGGTACTCATAGGAGGTTGGCGGGTGAGAAAGTTGGGGAGGCTATCTATACCTACCCTTCCGGTAGGATCCATGGTGGACGATCCAGGAGGTGCGCTATCTGTACCTAACCTTCAGGTAGGATCCGAGGTGGAAGACCCAGGAGCTATTTCTGTCTTCTAGCTATTGTCTTTTCTGTTGTACATTCGTTCAGTTGTAGCTGTACTTTTCAGTTTGGTTTGTATTCTGGCCCATTTAATTTCTAGCACTTTCTTTTGTACTTAGTACATTACTTCCTCTTGTACTCTGGTTGGATGTGTTTATGTTTTATAAGGTAAATTCCTTCCTACTTATCAGGATTTACGCCTTTGGTGCTAGTTGCCAGCCCATGGCCTATGGAAGGTGGGCTTGGGGTAGTCATGACACGAGCCCTGAGGACGGGTCATGACAAATTAGTATCAAAAGAGTCGATTCTACTGCAGAACTCAGAACTATGATCTTTCCATTCTATGAAGAAATAGTGTTAAGGGTACCGAGTGTGGTCTTCAGTTCAGGGAGTCCAGTGTTGGTACAACATACGACATATCCATAAACCAGGACCCTGACTAATGATTTCCGACTTAGTGCATGAAACACTAATTACGTGTGTGTTTCCAAAAAGTTTTAAAGTCAGCTCAAACTAGGTCAGCTCACCAGGTATAAACCATTGACCGTGCCACATTTGTTCAGGATGTCTCCACGCTGTCAGTTAGTTGGAGTTCCGAGAGAGTACTCGATGATGGCCCACTGAGCGACGGGACTCCGATGCAGGGCCCTCTTCTTGTGTTGGCACCTTCGGGTGGTGTTCCAGCAGCAGCAGCACCCGTTAGGCAGCAGATGCCACCAGCTGTACTAGTGGATGGTGCATGCTGGCAGAGTGTGTTGCATGAGTTCCAATAGCAGAGGCCTCCGAGGATAAGAGGCGAGACAGATTCCCGGGCAGCGGTGGACTGGGTGGAGGCGACTGCTAGAGCTCTACACCTATATTAGAAACTAGTAGATCAGAGGGTGGACTTGGCTACTAGGGTTTCCTAGTGGGGACCATGAGGTTGGTCGGCATAGTGATGGTACATCGGTACGTGGACCGATGCCTGAGATAGTACCATCGGGTAGTGTTCCAGCTATATCACAACCAGTTGGTCTGCAGACACTACCAGCGGTACCAGTAGAGGATACTTGTGGGCTTAGTGCCTTAATTATGTTTCAGAACCAGATATCCACCATGTTCCGAGGCGAGCCTGACACATTGGTGGCTGAGGACTGGCATGAGGAGGTGGCTGAGATTTTTCTGGAGCTTTTACAGCTTCGGCAGGATGACATGTCGGTAGCTGAGTATTCATCGTGGTGTACCGACCATTACTGGTACTTGATGACTATGATATGATCAGTGATTTAGGGCTCGGACATCTGAGCGAGGTGTGTTTAAGGACATCTGAGCTATCACCTTTTCTCTATTCATTCTTAATAATGCTAGGGTGCTAGAAAGAACCTTTGTGGTTGAGAATTCATTTTCTAAATGGATGCATCCAGTGGAGGTTAGCAATGAGAATAGAAACAAAGGAGTGCTATTCTTAGAGACTTGGGCATATAAAATGTTTCAAGAAGAGGATGTTTAAAGGACAGATGAATCTGCAGGGCAGCAGACGTGGAAGTAGAGCTAGGAGATTAACAAGAGTTGGTGTACATTTCAACATGTTACAACCACCCACATTTGTAGTCCCCGCCAGGCTCTGGGGGCAGGAGGGTAGGGGAAGAGAGTAGATGTAAGCGGTCAAGGAGGGTGACCTAGGGGATCTAGGAATGATTCGAGGTACAATTTGTGTCTACTAAGAGCTGTCGTATCAAAAGATATAGGTACCAATCATTCCTTCCTTCTACGAATCTTGTCCTAGACCACGAGTTTCCGGTTAAAGCCGTTGAATTTACCCTCACGTCTGGAGATAATTTTGGGAGGAGACTCGATAATCACACTTACGCCGATGGTGTGATATGACCCATGAGGCGATATTTTCGTTTGGAACCTCATTGTGGCACCGTCGAGGCCTTACGACGTTAGTTTGAGTATGGACTGCGCAGCCACAGTTCATACACAGATTGGCGGTATTTGGAAAAAGGGTTGTGGTTTATCTACAACGTTGGGAAGGGTTTTTACTTGGTTGGAAAAAAGGAAAAACCAGGAATCATAGCATAAAATCATGAATAGGAGGGTGCATCCGATCACTCTTGAGTCGGCTAATATTACCCTTGTGGTAGTAGGAGTTTTGAGTTCCATGTAGGGAACAGAGGCCTCTAGAGTTCGAGGGTGGCGACAACGATTTTTTTTTCATGGGTCTCACCTCAACGAGGACTTAGGAGATTTGGCCGAGGTGGCAAGTTATCTCTGAGGTTCATCGGACCCTTCTGGGTCCTCAGCAGGGTAGGTGAGGTGGTTTACCACTTGACCATTCTACCTCAGTTGAACCGGGTGCACGATGTCTTCCACATATCACAACTGAGGAGATACGAGCATGACCCAGCGTATATTATCGACCAAACGGAGCTGGACATCGATGACAGGGAGACATTAACATAGGTTCCAGTGGAGATCAAGGATCGACAAGAGCGGGTCCTACGTGGACAGTCGGTTCTTCAATTACGCTTCTATTGGTACCACGAGAACTTTCAGGAAAGCACTTGGGGGCGAGAGGCTCAATTGTGTGATCAAAACTTCATTTAGTTTCCCTTTTTTGTGTTATAGCTTTATGGGGATGTAAATCCCGAGGGGGAGTAATTTAAAGACCCAAAAATTTCAAGGGAAATTTTTTCTTAATTTCTTTGGAATTTTACGAGTACACAGTTTTTGATGGAACCTGATTCTGAGGCCCAGTGTCCCCGAAATCAATTTCTGATGTTTAGCTCGGGTACATTCAGTGAACAAACGAGTGGGTTTTTCTATCTTTTGAACTGGTGCTCGGAATTGAAATTTGAGGGCACTGATGAACTCACCGCACCGGTAATTGCTTACGGGGACCTTTACCACAGTCGCGTTTTAAGCGGGTTGAGTTTTATAATTTGGGAATTTAGTTTGAAATAAATAGAATTGTGTGACCAATTTTATTTTCTATATTTGGGAGTTATTCTCCCCCATGTGAAATTTTTGGTGGGGCCCATGACCAACCAACTTCCCATGTGTGGATACATGAAAGCTGGGGCCCACACGAGCCCCAACCTTTCACCTTCCCTTAATATTTTCCGCTCCCTTGCATTTAAATGTACCAACTCCCCCCTAATAAAGAGATCTCTTCACTTTCCCCACTCCCATTAATTATGAAAACACTTTATTTAATTAAAGTGGTTTGAATTTATGAATTACATGGGTTAATAAAATAATAGCCATAGTATATTATTTTAGTTTGGGACTTTCATTGTGTTAAGAAGAGTTGGGAGGGAGATCTTGAGAAGGAGAGAAAAGTGTTCCTATCTTTAACGAAGAACGACTTTCTACCTCGATGAAGAATGCTCTGCGATTCGAAGAACGTGAAGTCTCCAACGTCGTTTCCTCCTTAGATGCACCCCGACGTCCACAGAATCGAGATCCTTTCTCTGCGACGCCCGACGTGCGACGACAATTATCGAGGTAGGAGAATATTGTATATTTCTCATTTATGTGGTTTATACCCTCAAGCTTGAGAATTTATTTGTAGGATATATCTTTGTGGATTCTTTACCCCGGTTTAAATTTCTCATGATGAACGCGAATTAAATAAATTTATTCGTGGATCAATAAACAATTGATTGAATTAATTTTCATTTTGTTTATCCTGAATTTGTGATTCTTGGAGCATGATAAATATTTAATTTCCAATCCCCCATGTTCTTGATTTTCAAAAACAATGACCAAACTAACATGGCTATCGATCCGCACTTAAACCAAGATCCTTTCTTATTCATTGTCTACGCATTCTTCTTGTGTTCTTCATCGTCAAATAATTAAGCGTGCTGGAAACTCGATGTTTCATTGAGAGCGACATACGGACGTGGAGATCTCGGTCCGAGGATCAAGAATCTGTGATCGTCATAATTGTTGGGGTTATAATGAAGGTGTAGTGGACCAGAAGCGTAGCAGCGCGGCAGGTTAGAAGCAGTTTTTGTGCGAGCTGGAGGTGCAACATTTCTGGTTCATGAGGGTGGCGTGAATTTTAGAGGAGAATTGTGGTAGATTAGAGAGAGAATAAATTTGAAAGGGGATAAAATTTAAAAGAAGAAAAAAGAAATCAATCATGGGGCATGATTGGCTTAGAGTCAAGAAAGGAGGATTTATTTTTGGTGGTGCGTGGAATTGGGTGTGAGAATTTAAAGTATTAAATTAAATTAATAATAATAATATAATAATGTTATTATTATTTTGATTGGGAAAACCATATTTCAACGGTATCTATTTCATGGGACCTCGGTTTCACGAACTGTCAGTGGTAGTGCGACCCAGATTCTGAAACGGACATTCCAAGTCCAATAATGGATGTATTTTTCGGGTTTTTGGATCGGGTTCGCAAAGCACTAGGAAAATAATAGATTTAAAATTATTATTAAATCTTCGACCCGCCATAACGCATGCGTGCGACGTCTGATTGGATTACCGTCAGTGGTGATGTAATCTCGTCATTAATACGGTCAATTGAAGTCTAATGTTGGATACTAAATTCTGGTTCATGGCTCGGGTCCACGAAACACCGATTATTATTATTATTATTATTATTATTATTATTATTACGGGATATTGTATCTGACATATCTCTCTCTAACGGTGTCGGAATGACAAACCGTCTGTGATATTGCGACCCTAAAATTAAGATGAACCTTTCAAGACAAGTTTTGGATATTTAAGTCGAGGTCGAGGTGCGGGACCCACGAGGCCCGGTTCGCGTGTGTTACAGGAAATGCATCCTTTTCACCAACTATCTGTTCTGGACCAATGGGTAGTCTATTATGTGTGTTATTCTATAAGGATCACAATGGTTTGACCGGTTTGGTTAACCAGTGTCATTTGAAGTACGACCGGGTTGGATTGAACATGAATCCAACCGGGCCCTCAGAGCGGAAACACTTATAACTTGAGCTCTGGATGTTCGATTTATGTGCAGTCGAATTTTTTGATTCCTATTGAAGAGACAGATCTTTTGGCATACCTCACATGAGGTTTGGACGCAGTTAGAGTAAGGCCAGGTTGGATTGTACCTGAAATCCAACCGGGCCCCTGGAACGGAAAAGCCGATACCTTTTAGACCGGACGTCCGTCTGACGAACTGTCAGTGGCGTTGGTAATCATGTTGAGAAACGGTCCCTATGAGTTTACCCTATGAGAGTTCAGGGTACAGTTGAGGTACAGTTGAGGTACGTCTGGGTTGGTTCGTACACAAAACCTACCGGGCCCCGGGACAAAAAGGCTAATAACTCACAGACCAGGCATCCGATTGATGCGCCATATGTTGCATTGAGACCCCTACGATGGGACAGTCCTTTGAGATAATTCTTCATGGGACATTGTGATACTTGGCGTATTGACCTGTAGCTCATGGAGCAGACCCTCTCGGAGATGAGTGTATAGAGTACGAAGACCGTGTAGCTGGCTGAGACCTGATGACTGCTTGTCTGATTCGAGTCGAAGTGACTTGTATATCCCAGTGGGGAGCACTACTGTGTTTGGGTGGCAGACCCATGATGGGGAGCACTACTGTGTTTGGGTGGAAGACCTATGGTACTCGACCGAAGGAGTACTTATGCAGGCTATTTGGGGGGTGCACTACTGTGTTTGGGTGGCAGACCCCGGTGGGGAGCACTACTGCGTTTGGGAGCTGAACTGCAGAACTCGACAGGAGGAGTACCTCAGCAGTCTTAGGTTAGTGATCATTACATCAAAGTCATGACAGGATCACTGTACTCGACAGAGATGGAGCTCTTCAGCAGTTGCAGTTTCGATAATGAAAATCCTGGTTTGAGCTGAGTCAATGACCTATATGTTTTCCTCTTGATTGAGATGGGTTACTTGATAACATACATATATGTATGGGCATGTACCTAAGTAGTGGTTATCTGTAGACTTCATATATGTGTGTTATCTCATGGATGAGATGGGTTACTTGATAACTTAGGTATAAGTATGGGCTTATACCTAAGTAAGGGTTATCTGTTGATAACTTTCTTTGTGATTATCCTTGTTGGATTTAGTGAGACCTTGAGGGTCTCGGGGTCCCTACTGAGTATTGTATACTCAGACCCTCATGGGCTATGCCCGCACCTCATTGTGTTGGATGCAGACAATGGAAATCGCTGACAGAGACCTAATGTGCGAGGATTGGACGGTACCCTGAGGTGGACCACACGACGAGCCAGTACCCAGAGGTGGACTTCACGATGAGATGGTACTCAGAGGAGATTAGCAGACGAGAGAGTTGAGTAGGATATCTATACCTACCCTTCAGGTAGTAACTGTGGTGGATGATCCAGGAGCTGCGCAATCTGTACCTACCCTTCAGGTAGGATCTGAGGTGGACGACCCATGAGCTATTTCTGTCTTCTATCTGTTTTCTTTTCTGTTGTAGTTTCGTTCAGTTGTAGCTGTACTTTTCAGTTTGGTTTGTATTTTGGACCATTTACTTTCTAGCACTTTCTTTTGTACTTTTTATATTACGTCCAATTGTACTCTGGTTGGATGTGTTTATGTTTTATAAAGGCAATGCCTTCCCAGTTATCGGGATTTACGCCTTTGGTACTAGTCGCCAGCCCCTAGCCTATGGAAGGCGGGCTTGGGGTAGTCACATCACGGGCCCCGAGGACGGGTTGTGACATTGTCTATATGGGGACCTAGTACCTATGAATAAATTGGTCGATGTGCTCTCATAGTAGAGATAGAGATTGAAGACTCCTATCATTCTGATAGTTTGAGGGACAGGATGACAAAATTTTATTTTCTTGTAATCTAAAATGATTGAAGACATTAATTATATAAAATTAAAAATCATATAGGAAATAATGTTGGAATAATCAGGGAGTAAATTTTATCAATGGAACAACTAAATTCATTAACTATGTAAGGGAAGGTCATTAATCACATGAATGGTAATGTGATATGAATAGGTCAACTAACAAAATAGTTGAACGAAGGGCTCATCAAAATGCACCACCCAAACTAAAATTATTCAATTGTAAGGAGTATGGGACATATATTCTTAACTACACTAAATCCAAGGTTAAGGATGAAAACCAACATTAATTACCTCCATGAAAATGGATAATTGAAAATCATGCAAAATCACCATTAAAAAAGTGGGTCACAAAAAAATAGTAGTGAAAGTTAAAGAATAATCCATAATAAAACATCATATTAATTATTTTATTCTATTTTTACTCATTCCTTCATATCTAGAAATATTTATATGGTAATCAAATCACCAACCATAATTCTATATATTAAGTTATTAGTGAACATTCTTAGTTGTATGATTATTTTAACCAATGTATTCAACTCATATATGGTAGATATTTTTTTACTATAGTTCATTAATATATTATTATTCTACAATTTGTTTATTTTTATGTTATTTTGGTCTTTAAATGGATAACTATAAAAAAATACCATATCAATTCTTGGGATATGTAAATTATATTTCATATCAAATTTATACAAATTATCATCTATCAGTGCAACGATGAATATGATCTCTCTATTGATATTACTTTTATTATACTATAATTAATATCAAAACATTAAGGGTATTTAGTTCAGATAGTTTGGGAAACGATTTGTATATTTAATAAGATTATTTTTTTGGAATATGTCAACATATTTCATGAAGTGTTGTCTGGTTTTTTTCTAAGCCATGAGGTTATAATTTCAATGGAACCCATACCTATAGATATTTATATCTCAAATAACCACTATAGAATGAATCTAATTGAATTAGTGTAATTGATGAAAAAGAACCAATATAATATTGATGATGGTTTTATATACCCATACTTCCTCCATGGGGTCCACCATTCCTATTTTTTAAATATAATTTTGGATAAAGTCATCCTTATATTGATTAGTACGAATTTATGAAAATCAAGGTCTAGATTAAGTACATACATAACCCTATTTATCCATTATTTAATCAGTTATGAGGACCTCAAAACTCATATATGATTTACTATTAATCTATATATCACTAATTAAGGGTGAAACAAGATGATTTAACCAAGCATGCATTTCCTGCGATATATGGAAAAATTGAATTCATTGTGATGACATTCATACTCACAAATAACCATTATATCTATATTGATCCAAGGAATAGATATTTATATATCACATAGATTAATGTTTTTTAGTATTTATAGAAGATATTTTAATATATTTCAAGAGAAATGAAGAGGATGAATATGATTTGACGATTTTTCTATAATCCATGAGCAAGAATAAATTGTAATGAAAATTTAGCTAGTGTGAATTATACATATAATTTATAATTCTTATATCACTTAATAACATGTGAGAGTATATATTTGGAACATTTAAGTAATAATTTTATTAATCAATATCCCATTACAACCACATTAATCGATATATATAGTTTTCTTATATTGGTTAGATACTATCATTGATTTGTGAGAAATATCCCATCGCTATCATATCCACTAAACAAGATAACATTGAAGGGAGTCCAATTATAATTGAAATTGATTGTTAAGGAAAAAAATCCAGAATCATAATAAAATGGTTTCACCACCTCAAAAATCAAAGAACCTTATAGAGGAAATTTTATTATTGTATACATTGATACATTAATGAATGGATCATTACGTGTCCTCCGAAAAAATGTCATCATTATAGCTTATAAATCACATAAATTAATTATTCAAGAGAAAAATGTGACCAAATAGGTAATCCTAGATATTAATTAATCTTAGGATAAACAATTTTCATTTTATTGCTTTATATTCACCTTAGTTTTATAAATAATTTTATAGAATTTATTTATCAAAAAATGATATAGTCTATTAATCTAATTTTTTCCATGAATTAAATTATTTTATTTAAAAGTTAAATTTACTAATATTAAAGATGAATGTTAAAAATGAAATTCAGTTTTTCAATTAACATATCAATTATATCATAGGATGAATGATTTGTATTTTTATGATAATGTTTATTTTTTAGTGAATTGGGAAAATTATCATTTTGAAGAAATGTTATATTTATTTTAAATAAATAAATTAAAATTCCTATTATATTTTTTATTTTTTTATAATTTAACAAATGATCCATTAGATGAAACTAAATAAAAAAAATTATAAATGAATTAATATTATATCTAACATTGATATAAGTTTATTTTTAGTCTTAAAACAAAATTATCGTAAAACTAATTTTCATTTCATTTTACACACTAATGTTAAAAGTTATTTATTCCAATTATAAAAATTAAATCATAGAAAATGGGTTCCATATTCGGAATTAGATGTTTTAAATTTACTAGTGAGGTCAATTTTGATATTTTTCACTGAGAATTGTTACCATAGAAAAAATGTGTAATCACGGTAAATTTTAAGTCAGTTTAATTAAGGTAGAAATTAAGTTATAATTCCACCAAATAATATATTAATTATTATTGAATTATTTTAATTTTATCTTTATCAACTTATATTATAAATTTTATATATTTTGATACCCTTTCCTGTGATTAAGACATAATAATACTTCATGTTTTTGGAAACATACTAATGTGCCACTACCCTCACTTATAAAATGGAAGCTAATGTATTTCCTTGTTATCCTTTCAAGTACATTAGTTTATAATTTCCCTTCCCAAACCTCTCCCCTAATCCCCAAAAATAATTGAGTTCTTTTCCTTATCAAAATACTAATCATAGAAGGATTTAGGAGTAGGACAATTGGAGATGTCTAAGGGGAAGTAATATGTCCATAATGTCCCATTTCAAGTTTATTTATTCATTTACTCCTTCAAACATTCTTAAACCATGGTGAAGTAATATTATTAGTATCATCCACATACATAAAGTTTATTTCCACTAATTTACATCATTTTTATCTCCCTTTACATTTGATGCAAAATGAAAAATGTGCACATGCATATGTGTGTTGTACTACGCCAACCCGAGAATCCTGGAGTTTGTGCATTAGTTTATTACATTGGAATGATTTAAAGTAACTGAAACCTGAAGGAAATAATATTTCAGTTGTTTTCAAAAATAATATACATACATAAGTTCACCATTAGAACTTGAAATAAAATACATTATAGAATTTCTACTAGGAAAATTCAAAACTCATAGATTATCCAGGCAATTCATTTGTAATATACTTCATCGCATCCTAGGGAAAAATAGAACATAAGAAAGGTATGGGATTAGATGCATAATAATGGTGTTGAATATAATTTAATATATCATAAACATAAACATTAGGCATGGTGAATAACTAAAAACACATGTCTCTAAAAAATAAGCCTAATTATAAAATGGAAGGAAGAAGAGATGAATAAATAATTCCTTAATAAGAAATAAACATGAGTATTCTAACAGTCGAATAACCACATGGATTATAAATCAATATTCTTATAGTGAGGGAGTGGATAATTCGGTATAGTATAGGCATTCTCTTAAGGCCTCGTGCTAATGCCATATATAAATGGCTAAAAAATACACTAGTCTGTCCCATGAGACCTAACAATGCATTGAAGAGATATAGAGGAACTCATATATTAAATACTATGTGAAATTAATTCTTAATATAAAAGGGGTGAATATAATCAACATACACATTCATATTGAAACTAAAATTTGAAATGTAAATAACATTCCCTAATCATTAAACATAAATACTAACCATTCGTAGTAATATAGTGAATGGTAACAGTATACCACATCTATTGTGAATATTATCAAAAAACAATAAATAACATATTTTAGATGATATCATAATATATAAACCTCAATTAAGTACAACATTCAAAAATTGATGTTGACATAGATGAAGATTCATTTAAATGAAAAAATTGAAAATTTATTGAGGAAATAATCCTTAAACATTCCAAATATTCACATACAACCTTGAATCATTGAAATCATAATCCCTTATAATATAATTATAATAATTAGACCCTTAATATGATAAAAAATGGTATTACATACACCACATTCAAGTAATAATAGGTTAAAAGGGCATATATCTAATAAAATTTAATGTGAGACAAGAAAAATAAATTACTTTGAAAGAAAATTCTTTTGTAAAATCATTTTTATTTGTCATGAAATTAGATTATAACATGTATATCCTAGAAAGGAAAATTTAATGAAATTATAATTACATTGTAAGCATGAATATAGTCCCAATAAAGTGAAATAATGTTATAAGAGTATTTAAAGAATCTTTAAACTAAAACATTTTAGAGCGGTTTAAAGAAAATATTAATGATATTTTAATGTTGAAGGGAATGTTTGTTTTAATAAAACCACAAATGAATCAATAAAGTTTTTTTGATAAAATGAGTTGTTTTTTAAAAAATATACATTATAATAGATTATATAGTGTACATGTAAATGGGTAAGTATTTGAGAAGTTCCCTTGAATCAAGATTTTTTAATGAGAAAAATTGAGGACGCAACAATTTTAAAACATTTAAATCCACACCAAAGAAGGATGATCTGATATGGATATATTATTTTAATACATATACATAGATTTTTTTTATAAAACAATAATCATTATATATGAGTAATGGTGCAGAAATATTAATCTGAAGGGAAAAAAGGGTTCAGGTATAATCCCTTAAGACTTTATAATCAATCAAATCATATGCCCCAAAATTAATAACCATAAAATTTTAAATTTAATACCATTAAATTAAATATGTTAATAATATTATATAATAATGGAAAGTATATGTACAACGTCCACAATAAATATAAGGCCCCGACCTTAAAACATAACATAATCTTGAATTAAATGAAAAATTCACAATTAGGATCTTTTCTGGTTTAGAGTTTTAGATAATTAGGACAAAACTATTACATATAAACTTGAAAATTATATGTATACAATAATACTCAATATCCATTTTTTCCATAAAATAAAAAATCATAGAAATAAACATGTCCAATTCCATGTTTTAGACAACCAGACTTTTCATTGATTCTATCCTTGACCCTATTCATCATTATATCCTGTAGAAAACATTTAAAAAACATGGGATGAGCATAAAAAGATCAGTAAGGGTTATAAAATAAGTAAAGGAAACATTATCCCCTCATTAAATACAAATCAATGAAACCATAATTTTCAATCATAACATACCTCGTGAAATCATAAGATTTATGAATAACATATAGAAATCATAAATCATAAATGTAAATTATAGAATCCATATCATACTTATATTATAGATATCATAAATACATATGGTGTTATGTTGGAATACCCATCACAGTATATTCTGTAAATCTCTTAGGAGAAACATTCATGTTTACCTCTGTCACGTTACCCAATTCATTGGAGAGATATCTCAGGCTCACCTGCCCTAGGTTTATCACAAAACCACCTGTATACGTAAACAATTCACAAGAACCATAAAGTAATCATAACACATATAATTATCATAAAGTAAAGATAACATTCCCACATTGCAATCACAATATATCAGTTCAATGTATTGAAATAATCAATGCTTTATCAAAACCATTTTCAAAACCATTTAAAACATTTATTAAATAGATTTTTTAATCAAAGTCTCCCAAACCAATTTCAAAATTTTAAAGGAATTAACATTTTTTAAAAAATAATGTCCATATAAATAAATCTTTAAAATCATTTTTAAAACATGGACATTAATGAGAAATATTTAGAAGAATAAATATTTAAAATGATATTTTAGTTAAGGAGTTCTTAACCAAATAGGGGATTCTTAAATACAAATAATTGAGAAATAAATTTTCATTAAAACATTATAATATCGTGAGAATAAATGTATTCATGATAAAATATTCCAAATGATAGTATATACACCATATAAAAGTGAATTGGCACAAAACAATAATAAAGTCTCAATGGAATGTAAATTCAGATAAAATCCCTTATAAAGATGGTATCCTTAGATTCAGGATAAATCAATTATGTAATTATGTGTGATAAATAAAATACAGACAATATAAGTGGATATTATGTTTTAAAAAATCATAGGAAATTCACACATATTCATAGTTTGACATAATCAAGAAGTAGAGGTTCAACCCAAAAAATTGAAATTGGGTAAAGAAGTTCCCTCACATAAATTCAAAAAGCTAACAACATCACGTTAAAATTTATAAAATCAGTTGATGAGAGTTAAAAGGGTATCTCATTAATTGGACATAATTTTCACAGAAATAAGTATATAGAAGAAAATATCCCAACATAATAAGATATAAATTGAAAGACAACCAAAAATAAGTCTTTTAAAAAGTGGAGGGTGAAAGGTTCCCTTACCGATTTGGTAACATACAAAAAATACACCACATGAAAGAAGGATCATAAAATGAAGAATTAAGTATCCATAATTTATAGTATATGACACAATTAATTCAATCATGGGCAGTACATACACCACACAAAAGGAAATGGTGCCAAATATGGCTTGAATCTCGTGGGAATAAAAAAGTGAGATGAAAACTCCTTACCACTTAGCAATCAGTTGAGTCGTAGGACCAAAAGTTAATAACAACCAAATGAATCAAAAAATACCATGAATATAAATATAATCTGGGTAATATATATCAAATGGAATTACACAATACACCACATGCAATAAATAAGTGGCGAACGATGGAAATCTCATGGAATTAAAAGTGATATAAGAAACCCCTTACCTCGTGTCCGACTTGACCTGTTCCTTCTTTAATCTCCTGAATAATAGACTAATGTAAATTTATAATTTCTTAAGATCATTTTTCAAGTTTATTATTACTTTTATATCACTTATTACCATTTTATAATCATTATGTAATCATTTAAGTTAATAATAGTCGTTCTGTCGATATTTGGTATATTGGTCAAAAATGAACTTTAAGTTGTTCATGTGGTAAAACTTCCATTATCTTACGAATTATATTAATTATTTATATATCATATATATCATATATATATCCATTATATATATGTATTTATAATAATACAGAACATTTGGAGAGAAGAAATGGAATGCACCGTTCATGGAGAAGGTAAGCCGTACGTACGCATGAACGCTACTTTCATTTCTATTTATTATATAATGGAATTAAAACATAATGATACATAGGTATATTATAATTACATTATAATATCATATAAAATTTAATTAACTATATCCTTTATAAATTCATCACAAGGCATGAATGAGTCATATCACTTTGAGGGGGCGGTAGTCTGCACTTCCTTAAATGAGATTATCATATTTAACCACTATAGAAAACATAAAGGTATTATATAATTGTAAAATATATAAGCATAGAATAAATATAAAAAAAATATATATCACATATAAATATAGTTACATCTTAATTTCCCCCATAAGAGGTGGTAGTAGATAATTGAAGAATCATCGTTTTGTGAGGCGTTAGTTTGTCGTCCACAAAAACAGTATGTGATTTACCCATTATATGAAGGTGCGTGTAAGTGTAGTCAGAATCCTTCTCATAAAAAAACCTATTATATTTAAGATACTAGTTATTTTTATAAAATAACGAAATAAAAATATTTTAGGGGGTTGGAGAAGGAAAATAAAACCGAAGAACTTAGGAAAAGACATTACCTTAAAATCTGGTATCTCCTTTTGGTTTAAACCAAATGGTTTACTTGAATTGCCTTATGAAAATGGTATGGATTATAATAGGAGGACATGGATGTAGGATGATAAATTGGGAAGAGGTTTTACAAGACAATTGGATTTAGAAGTGTGAGTAATGGGTTAGAAGTGAGGGCTTTTTATAAATGGAAGGAGGGGCTCTTTAGAGAAGTTTGAAAATATTATTTTCTTATAAAATTATCTTTGGTTTCCCAACATCCAAAAATAAATAAACTACAATAAATATGAATCATGTTTGAAATAAAATAATACAATATTAATTGGACAGGTTTTGGATATTATTTTAATATTTATAATCTTATTTATTTAAATCATTCATTAATGATGTTAACACTGCATCATTATTGTGTCATAAATAATTTTATTTATTTGATGTCTAAAAATAATAAAAAAACTACCATGATGTAGGAAATTTTCTTAGATTTAAATTTAATATTTATAGTTTAAAATATAACTTATATAACCCCATGTAATAATTAATTTATTAAAATATATTTGTTTATGTCATTTTTGTCTTTACTTTAAGTTAATTAAAATAATGTGTCATTATCACTCCCAAGTGGCCACATGGGGTCCCAAAATCCACCCAAGGATTCCAGTGGTCAGATATGTATCAAAAAAAAGGATTATGATTCATGTTAGGGTAATTTAAAATTATTAAATTATTATTTATTAACCCTTATTTACCATATTTACCTTTTAACCCTGGTAAATAAAATATTTACTGTTGTAAATATTTAAAATGTCTAAAAATAAAAGTAACCTATTTACAAAATTTTAAATTACTGATTCTAAATATGTAATCCATTGTTCCAAATTCAAGACACAGAAGAGGCAGAAATTAATTTCAAATTAACTCTTGTTGTCAAAACAAGAAGCCTGTTTGTAAGAAATAACAAATATGAAAAGGCAGACAATTGTTCATATACAATTTCAAAGAGAAATTATTACCTGGACCAAAATTGGTTTTAATTTTAACAGTATAATATATTTACACTTTAATCCCAATTAAAAATATAATATAACCATATAAATAAATTAGATTAAATGGAAGTTTTGAATTAAAATATAGTATTTTTTACTATTCATTAAAAAAAATAACTTTATCAGATAAATACATAAAATTTAGCTAAAGTAAATTTTTATTTCCTAATTCTAAAGAATAATTTTATTTTGACAAATGTAAAATATAAAAGTGACAAAAACTATATTTAAAAATGGTTCACCATCAAAAGGCGGTAAAACGACTTTTTAGAGAATATTATAGTATTTCATGCTTAAGATAGAATACATTCTTATTTTAAGCCTCTAAAATCTATTGCATAAAAGTAAAGTCATTTATCAAACATGTATAATCATATTTTAGTTATTTCTATTCATTCCTGCCAATACAACCACTAGGTATTATCTACCATTTAAAATAATAATAATAATATATTATTTTTTTCTATAACTCAACGTTGTGTGAAACATAAGATTTCAAAAAAACCATTGTGGTGAGTTGAGTATGATAATAGACATAGCATCCCCTTTAATGTAAAATTGATATTTAATTCACAAATATTCCGAAATAAAAAAATTTCATATTTTTTTACCAGGGATGTTACATCCTTCCCCCCTTTTGGAAAAATTGCGTCCTCGCAATTTTAAAATTGTGCACAGAAACGTAATTACAAGTTCCACATCAAAAAAGAGTCAATAAAACTATCACATTAAAATAAATAAATAAATTAAAAAGGTTGCATAAGGCAAAAGATACTAGGATTCCATGAAATCATGGATATGGTGTAGAAAACAAACCATCTAGTTCAGATGGAGTGTGGTAAAAAATATTATTAGGAGAAATTTAACCACCAAGAAATCACAAACATTTGATGGGATAAACAGACTTTGACTACCTAGTAGGAAATTTTAATGGTTGATGTTTTAGTTTTAAATTTACTTTCCATAATGTTGAGGAATTTTTTGTGATCTTAACAAAAAATGTAAGTAAATATACTTAATTTTCATGTATAATTTCATCCATTACTAAATTTCAACCACAAAATATTCTTTTCTATAAAAGAAGAGTATTCAAGATGACATGGTCACATTAAAAGCACTAGAATCAACTTATAGAGAATCACATAATCCACAAAATGTGAACTATATATTTCCCATGTCTTAAGACATTAACCAAAACCAAAATAGTTAGTACAAGATCAGATAATCCTCAAAAAGGATAATCTTTTACCAAAAATAAAAACTATTTTTAATCTCCAAATTTTGACAAACAATACCCACTTTTTAACAAATAAAATTCAATAACAAACTGTCTATAAAATTCTTCAAAGTAATCCAAACAATGATTGATTCCCAAATCTCATAATGATTTAATCACATAGTCTTCCTAGATAAATCTTAACATTTATCTCCATATAACATCAGTTACACTTAAAGTCTCATATTGAAAATTAATTAACCTAATCACATATTTTATATGATAGGTTAATAATTTCCCTAGATAACCCAATATCAACTTATTGTTGATTCATAAAATTATCTAAGTAAAAATAATTTGTCATACTAACTAGGGGCTTCATGTAGTCCAGTGCTAGGTGATAAATCCCAGTCACACTTTGGTTGTGGGTTCAATTCCCGTAACATTGTCCAACACGATGGGTTTTCACGTTGTCTGCATGTTGTCCTTTTTCAAAAACTATAGAATTTTAGAACATTCTAAAAAATTAGATAAAATCGTCAAAAATAAAAATAACATATTATAAACACAAAGGTTATCTAATAACTTTCATTTTTCATCCCAAAATGTATTAACCTGTAAATACCTCAAATTCAAGGATCGTATAAACGAAAATGGTTCTTTATAACTGTATCCACAAAAGAAAAGATAATTATTCATTGAAAGAAATTTTCATATATCAATCTTCAGGGTTTCAGATACTTTAAAAATTTTTCTAATGTAATCCAATCATCAAAAGATCCATAATACTTTTAATCATTTCACTATCATAAAATCAAAAAAAACTCTTGAATCCCTTATATGTTGACGTCTTACTCATTAAATGTTCTTAATGATCCATTAACCATTTTATTCCAACTTATAGTGAAATAATTATTTCCTAAAAACAAAATCATCAATAATATCCTATGATTATTTAATGTCAAAACATCAATTAAGAAATAATCCATACCTTTCAATGGTCATTTTCATTTTCTTCACCCTCAATTGGAATGGAATTAGGTATTGGTAAAAATACATTTGTAAGATCATGGTGATCCCATTATCAAACCTTCTTTATATTACATCTCTTAGTATAATGACAATGCACACCACATTTAAAACATTCAATTGGTCTCACAGAAAGAACTTCTTTCCCTTACCTTGAGTCAACCAGATGCTTCATTTTTATATTGAAGGTTCTTGTTTTTTTACCTTTATTTCCACATATATTGAATCTTAACATCCCTTTGAAAATTTTATCTCTATGTTTCTTTCCACATCCTTGGAATATAGGTTTTTTAATATACTTTCCTTTATTATTATTACCTGAACTTCAGTGGGTATTTGTTTCTATCATTTACAATGCCTTATAAAAATCACCAAGGTTAAGGTGGTCAATCATGATTCCATATAGCTGGTTGAGAATAACCACAAGATTTCTCATTGCAGATCCCATTTCATTCTATTTCTCACTCATAAAACTGTCATAGTTTTCTTCACATCCACTGTTACATTGGTTCCTTCTAAATCCATCCATTTACTAAAACCAAAAAATTCTGTGTGAGTATATCAGTAAAATAATTATATAATATCTAATGGGGAGGGAAAATACAAATATATACTTATTCATGTTATCTTAAACTCATTCACTTTATTTAAAATAACTACAACTATTTCTAAAATAATAACCATTACGGTAATGTCATTTATGCTTAAAAACATTGTAACCTCTATAGTAATCTAAATCATCCTCTGATACAAACTATAAGGACCTGACCTTAAAACATTACATAATTTTGAATAAAATGAATGATTCAAATTAAGGAACTTTTCAGGTTTAGAATATTAGAGAATTATACCATAACTATTACATATCAACATGAAAATTACATCTATACACTACTACTGAATATAAATTTTTTCACAAAATAAAAAATCTTAAAAAGAATCATGTCTAGTTCCATGTTTTAGACAGCATGACTTTTCCTTGATTCTATCGTTGACCCTATTCATCTTTAAGTACTGTGGAAGAAATTTCAAAAACATGGGTTGAGCATAAAAAGATCAGTAAGGGTTATAAAATAAGGAAAGGAAACATTAACCCATAAATAAAAAAATCAATGAAACCATACTTTTCAATCATAACATACCTCGTGAAATTATAAGATTTATGAATAACACATAGAAATAATATATCATAAAGGTAACTTGTGGCATCCATATCATACTTACATAGTAGTCACCACATCTACATAGGGACTTATTTTAGAATAACCATCAGAGTATATTCCCTAAATCTATTAGGAGAAACATTCATGTTTTCCTCCATCATGTTGCCCAATGCATTGGAGAGCTATCTCAGGCTCAACAGCCCAAGGTTTATCACGGAACAACCCATATATGTAAACAATTCCCAATAACCATAACATAATCATAACACATAATATAATCATAAAGTAAAGTTAACATTTTCACATTGTAATCACAATATATCTGTTCAATATATTGACATAATTAATACTTTGTCAAAACCATTTAAAATATTTCATAAAGAGATTTTTGAATTAAAGTGTCCCATGCAACTTTGAAAATTTTAAAAGAATTGAAATTTTAAAACAATAATGTCTATATAAATAAATCCATAAAACCATTCTTCAAACAAGGACATTAATGATAACTATTTATAAGAATAAATATTTAAAATGATTTTTAGATAGGGAGTTCTTAACCAAGTAGAAGATTCTTGAATACAAATAATTGTGGAATGGAATTTAATAAAAACATTATAATATAATGAGAATAAAGGTATTCATGATAAAATATGTCAAATGATAGTATATACACCATATAAAAGTGAATTGTCACATAATAACAATGAAGTCTCAATGGAATGTAAATTGATATAAATCCCATATAAAGACGGTATCCTTAGATTAAGTATAAATCATCTACATATTTATGTGTGAAAAAAATAAATACACCAAATATTTGTGTATATTAACTGTAAAAAATCATATTTAATTCACACATTTTTATAGTATGACATAATCAAGAAGTTGAGGTTTTACCCAACGAATTGAAATTGGGAAAAGAAGTTCCCTTACATAAATTTGACTTCTAAACGACATCACTTTAAAATTCATAAAATTCTTTGATGAAAGAGAAAATGGTATCTCATCACATTTATATAAAATTTACATCAATAAGGATATAATAGAAAATATACCAATGTAAGAACATGTAAATTAAAGGACATAATGAAAAAGAAGTCTTTTAAAAACCGGAGGGTGAAAGGTTCCCTTACCGATTTGGTAACATATAAAAAATACACCACATTAAAGAAAGATCATACAATAAAGATTTAAATAATAATAATTTAGAGTATATTACACAATTAATAAAATAATGGGTAGTACATAAACCATATAAATGTAAATGGTGTAAAATATAACATGAATCTCACAGGAATAAAAAAGTGAGATGAAATCCACTTACCAAGTAGCAATCAATTGAATCGTATGACCAAAAGTTAATAAACAAAAAAATTATAATAGAATAAAATTAATATAAATAAAATCATTATAATATATATCAAATTTAAGTACACAATACACCACATGCAATAAATAAAGGGCGAACATTGGAAATCTCATGAAATTAAATGTGAGATAAGAAACCCCTTACCTCGTGTCTGATGTGACCCATTTGTTCTTTAATCTCCTGAATAATAAACTAAAGTTAATATATACTTTTTTAAGAACCCTTTTGATGTTTATTATTACTTTTATATCACTTATTACCATGTTATAAACTTTATGTAATCATTTATGTTAATAATGCTCGTTTTGTCGATATTTGGTGCTTGAATAAAAAATGATTATCATGTTGTTCATGTGGTCAAAATTACATTATCTTCAGAATTATATTCATGATTTATATATCATATCTATCATATATATCCAACATATATTTATTTATAATATTACATAACATTTGGAGAGAAGAAATGAAATGCATTGTTCATGGAGACGGTAAGTCGTACGTATGCCTGAATGCTACTTTCATTTCTATTTCTTATTTAAAAGAATTAAAGCATAATGATACATAGGTATATTATAATTCTAGTATAATATCATATATAATTTCATTAACCTTATCCTTTATACACTCCACATAAGGCTTGAATGAGTCATATCACTTTGAGGGGGCGGTAGTACGCACTTTCTCAAATGAGTTTATCCTATTTACCCACTATAGAAACCATAATGGTATTCTATAAATGAAAATAATAGAATAATGGATACAATATAAATATAATATATATCACATATAAATATAGTTCCATCTTAATTTCCACCATAAGAGGTGGTAGGAGATAATTGAACAATCATCATTTCATGAGGCGTTAGTTCGCCGTTCACAAAAACAGTATGTTCTTTAACCATTAGACGGAGGTGTATGTAAGTGTAGTTAGAATACCTCTCATAACAACAACCTAGTATGTTGATAATACTATTTTTGTTAAAAAATAAAGTAATAAAAAGATTTTAGGGGGTTGTAGAAGGAGGAAAACAAAGGATCTTAGGAGAAGACATTACCTTTAAATCGGGTATCTTCATTCGGTTTGACCAAAAGGTTTACTTGAATTTCCTTATGCCTAATTTAAGTTTTATAGGAGGAGTAGAGGAATATAAGGATATTTATTTGGTAGAGTTTTTACGAGCCAAGGGGATTGAGAAGTGTGAGGACTGTGTAAGAAGTGAGGGATTTTTATAAGGGGGAGTAGGGGCTCTTTAGGTAAGTTTAGAAATATTATTTTATTATAAAATTATGTACCATTTAAAACGGTGATAAAATCATTAAAGTGGAAGATAAGTTGACTCATGTTCGAAATAAAGTCATTAAATAATAAATAGACACGTTTTGGATGATATTTTAATATTTATAATCTTATTTATTTAAATCATTCATTAACGAGGTAAACACTGCAACATTATTATGTCAAAAATAATTTTATTTATTTAATGTATAAAAATTATAAAAATATTCCATGATGTAATTAATATTTTTATATTTAAAAGTAATATTTATATTCCAAATGATAACTTATATAACCCCATGTAAAAATTTATTTACTAAAAGATATTTGTTTATGTCATTTTTGTCTTTACTTTAAGTTAATCAAAATATAGTGTCATTATAACTCCAAAGTGGCCCCATGGGGTCCCAAAATACACAAAAGGATGTCCATGGTTGGATATGTATCAAAAATTAGGATTAGGAAACTTGTTAGGGTAATTTAATATTATTATAATATTATTGTTTACTCTTAGTTACCAGATTTATCTTTTAACCATGGTAAATAAAATATTTACTGATGTAAATATTTAAAATGTCTAACAATAAATGTTACCTATTTACACAATCTATACCTACCAATTTCCAATATGGAATAAATTTTCCCAAATTCAAGACACTTAAGTGGCATAAATGAATTTAAAATTAATTCCCACTGTCACAAAAAAAGCGTGTTTTTAGGAAACGATAACCATCCAAAGGTTGACACTTATTTATGACCAATTTCAAAGTAAAATTACTTAAAATTACCAAAATTGGATTAAATATTAAAAATATATTATAATTAAACTTTAAAAACAATTAAAAATAAAGTCTAACCATATAAATAAATTAGATTAAAAGGCAATTTTGAATTAAATTATAGTATTTTTCACTATTCATTAAAAAATGAACTTTATCAGAAAAATATAAAAAATTTACCCAAATTAAATTTGGATTTCCTAATTCTAAAAGAGAATTTTATTTTTTTCAAATATAACATATAAAACTGAACAAAACTAGATTTAAAAATGGTTTTCCTTTAAATGAAGATAAAACAACCTTTAAAGAATATTAGAGTATTTCATACTTAAGATAAGATTAATTATTATTTTGAGCCTCTAACAATTAATGGATAAATGTAAAGTCATTTATCAAACATGTATAATCATATTTTAGTTAGTTCTGTTAATTCCTTCCAATACAACAACTAGCAGTTAACTACCATTTAAAATAATAATAATAATATATTATTTTTCGGTATAACTCAACGTTGTGTGCAATATAAGATTTCAAAGAAACCCAATATTGTGAGTTGAGTACTCTATCAGACATATCATCCCCTTTAAGTAAAATTAATATTTAATTCACAAATATTATTAAATAAGCAATTTTTATATTCTTTATTTACCTGGGATGTTACAATAAATTGTGGTGAATAAGTAATATCTCACAAAAATTGACGTGAGACAAGAAAACCCTTACCTTTTATCCGAATGTATCCTGTACATGACCTTAAAGTCTTGGATAATATAATTAATTCCATTAATTAATTAACTCATAACATTATATACATATATTTGTTTCATTATTGTATTATTATATTAATTTATATCTTTATTTAAAAGTTATATGAATGAATTTTGTCATTCTGGAGTATTAATTTTCTTGGTTTTCATAATCGGTTCTCTTGTTTATAAGTAGTAGAGTTCTTGTGGAATCGATATAATTATTATTAATTAATTTTATATGATACAAAATAATATTTATAATATTAAATTATTATGTAATTCATCTTGATAAATTGTATGAATATGAGTTATTAGATTCATCATTAATGAAAACCATTTAGATTATTTTGGTGGAATTTTGATTATTACGAACTAGTTTTGACGTATGAATTAATATTATGTATATATAATAGTTACATAATATTAAAATGGTTATAATAATTATATTATAGTTTTTTAAACCATAAAAATGGTTTTATTACCATTATTGGTTGAGAAATTGAAGAAAAATGGTTCGTCGTCAAAGAAGGTTGTAAATCGGCACCTCCCGAAAGATGATTTTATTTTTAAAATAAAAGAGAGAGAGTAAAGATATTGATGATGAGTATTCCATTAACATGATTTAATTGAAGTATATATTTTACAATGGAGTTATAATGATGATTTGAATTTATAATGGGAGGATTATATAATAATTTAAGACAAATTGAAAATGAAATTAAAAGAAAAAGAGAGAGGGTTTACCTCTTGAAATATCGTCCTTGAGAACCATCATAAGGGAAGGGGTTTTGGTGTTTTGTAAAGACCCAGAGGTATTTGACGTGGGAAGATACCAGGGAAGAGTATTTTTTATGTACAGTGAGAATATTCAAGTCTTATAAGAGTTATTTGAAGAGGGAGTGAGGGGTAGTTTTTATAGTGGAGGAGAGGAGTGATTTTTTAATATCTTTTTCATTATTTTATTATTATTCTCAATTAAAGAAACAGTGTTTGATTATTGTGACCATAAACAGTAATCGATTCATGTGAGTTCTAACTAATGGTTTCATAAATACTCAATGATTCAAGTAATATTGTATATAACATTAATGTATCTATATAGTAAATTACCATATTTCACTATTCACTAAAATTCAAATATTTCAGAAAAATCCCCAAAATTCACCATAACCATTATTTCGATGTGTGTAATCTAAAAATGGACTCCATTTTATAAAAACAATTTTAAAATTTGATAAATTTATTTGTTGAATTAAAATCAACATTTAACCGAAAGAAATAGACTTTAAAATTAAAAACGAATTTTATAACACCCTAAAAATTAACTAATATCTCATTAAATTATCCTAAAATCACAGGAAAAAATATTAATTTAATAATTTATTTTATGAAAATGAATTTAATATTAAATAAATTTATTTACTATAAAATTTTAAATAAATATTTATTATTTAATATAAAAATACAAACACTTAATTATTAACTCTATTTCATTTATAAGGTGCCTAAATTTTATTTATATTTTAATGGGTGAGGTTATTGTTAATAAGGGTCATATTACTATTCATAATATTAAAATAATATTCATAAGGGTACATTACAATCCATAAGGGTCAAGTTACTGTTCACCAAAAAACTTCATTGACCCTATCAGACTCAACATATCATACTTAACACAACTGCGTATGTTAGTTTTTCAAAATTAAAATCACAGAATCACAAAATTTTTGTTAATTGGCTAGGTTATGAAATAGTTTTGTTTCATAAAGACTCAGTGTTTCATGTGTTTTATATTAAATTTACTAATAAATCCTTGGGTAGTTACATTCTTCCCCACATGCAACAATTTCATCCTCAAAATTATAGAAATTTACCTCATAAAAAATTTTGGTAGCTCTTCATGATTAGTTCCTCAAGATCCCTCATCATCACCTCAATTTTATGATTTTTCCAAGTTAAATTTATAATCCAAGTCATCTAATGCTTAAACACCTAATCCTTAGTGTCTAGAATCTGGATAGTCTCTCCCCAGTTTGGTAAGTTAGGTTCCATATCTATTCCTTTAGAAGTAAGCATGTGTGTTGGGTCTGGCATGTACTTTTTTACCAAAGAGGCATGGACCGGACTGTGTACCTTATAAAGAATATGATTCATTTCCAAACTATAATTTATAGCTCCAATTCACTTCATAATTTCAAAAGGACCAATGTACATGGGGCATAGTTTCCCTTTCTTCAAAAATTATATAACACACTTCCTTGATAATCCTCATTTCTATCACTTCTAGAACCATGTAAACGAGGTCCTTAAAAATCCTAATTTTGTTTATAACTCCATGATCGATACTACTCAATGCATTATCTGTCTTATTTTCCTTTAATCAACATGACACTACCCTAAATTTTCATATTCCCGACATGTGAATAACATCATCATGTGTCCCCATGAAATATGGTAATAAATATAATTACCATAAAACCTTATTGGAAACATGAATTGATAATTAAAAATTAAATTTTATTTATTCCTTTTATCCAAAACTGTTGTAAACTCCATCAGTGATAACCTAAACCACTTGTAGAAAAGTCATTAATCAATTCCATGGTAGTCAACCATTATACGAATTAATCATTTTTTATCATTATACCAACATCACGAATATATTTATGGTTGTCTTTCCCTCAATCATGAATTTTCCATAAAGTTTAACTTTCTACTGAATATTTTTTTTGTAATATTCAATTTACGTTCTCAAATCCTTAAAATATATACTGCATTACAATACTCATATATTCCGTAATTCTTATAACCAATATCTAACTGAAAATTATTTTAATTGAAATAAAACCCCTTTTATGTTAGTAGGGGGAAACTAACATGACATCAAAGATATAAACAAGACAAAGAACCCCAACAATACAAAAATACCAGTCCAAAAAACCCACACTACATGAGAAAAGCCCCTCCCATCATCAAAATACATGAAATCTAGCTTCCACCTTTCACCTCTGATCGGCAAGTTGCCCTGTGAAAAGATGCACAAGACTGGTACCGACAGTCGTAGTCATGCCCTCTCAAACATCCAATTCTGAAATTTTTTGTTATAGTGGAAAATCATTTCCCTAAACCTCATCTAGAGAAGCCTCATGTGGATGATCTGATTGTAGAAACCCCTGAACCACATACCACTGAGGCCGAAGTAGATCCAACCACTATGGGAAGCCACAAACTAACACTACGATCTTCAAACAATTCAAAAACAATTCCATCATTCCAAAAAAACATGAGCAACAAATCCTTAATAAAAAAACGAGTTCCTTCATCACATTAAAAATCAAACGCACCCAAATGACTAGATCTCCCACAAGCAAAAAATCCAATGTTTTAGCCTCAGATACTCATCCATCAACTCCTCTTCTCACCGCAATGTACCTGACCGCAGAAGATCACAATTAGTAAGAAGTGAGGAATGAGAGAAGATCTATATCTAAAACCATTAAACAACCTGTAATCCAAATAACAGACATCCAAGTCCATGCTCCTCAAATAGAAATTACCAAAGAAAAGATGTAGAAACAACATCAAGAACAACATCCTAATATCCAACGAAGGAAAAAAGTTAAGAAGCAAAAATACATCATCATAAAATTAGAAACTTGAGAATGAAAGACCGCTGGAAAAGGACATCATGTCGCCAACGTCCAAAATACCCTCAGAGAAAACCATAGACCACCCTTCGGACCCATAGAAAATGATGATTCAAACCTCAGTCGTGGAACCTAGATCTCGGATGTGGAACTGTCTTCATGCTGACCGATGATGCCCTATCCAGATGATATGGAGTGAGGTGAGAACATGCCAATAATGAAGATAAAGGTCATGATGGCCGAATCCACGAGGATTTCAAAGACTCTACGAAAGAGAACATACATCCATATTCAAACCGAGGAAATGCAGGGGAGGAGAGCCAATCCACACCAAGACAGAGGAAGGTGGTGATGGAGTGAAACCCTAGTCATGTCACCCCATAAAGGAACATCCCATCTCCCCCTCTTATAACCAATACATTGCTGATAAAATATTAAAATGACATGATTCTTGAATATTCATATTAATCATTCAACATTATCTATGGTAGTAGCATAACATTATCATTATTCAGTAACATCATTTTTGGTATTCCTTGGATGCTTGGGAAATTGATTCGAATAGTGTCTCATATCCTTGTCGATGAAGATTTGTAAATTAGAAACCTTTTTCTTACCCTTGAAATCCTAGACATGGTGTCCTTTTTCTCCCCACATAATACAAACTCCCATTATGATTAATCAATTTCTAGGGTGATTCTTTCCATATTTATCACATGTGGGATGACCCTTCCTTCAATTCTTCCATTTATCCATCTTTTTCTCTAAAATAATATTCTTCTATTTCTTACCATTAAAGCCATATAACTCATATATTTCTTTACACATCTTGTTAATATATGATACTATTTCCTCACATGATGAGGATACTGTTAAGTCAAAATTCCTCTTTTTACTTTTTTGCCTTTGGTTTTGGAAATCACAAATCCATTTATTCTCATTTAAAAAAGTAAGGACTTACTTTGAATACAATTTTTATGTGAATCGTACTGACTCAGTAAATCATATTGACTATGTTAATCATACTAAACCTATCAATCATAGTGACTCTGTTAATCGTACTGAATATGTCAATTGTACCAAATATTTCAATCATTCTGGCTCTATCAATCATACAGACTCTATCAATCTTACTTGCTCTATCAATCGTATTTATTCTATCAATTTTATTGTATCTTTCTGACATACAAATTGTTTCAATTGTACTGAATCTGTCCATCATATTGACTATATTCATTTTACCCACATTGTGCATCTTACTCACATTTCATCATATCATTATATTTTACTATGTAATATCAATCATACTAATGTAATCATTTTCATATATCTTTTGTTCTTAAGAAAAACAATTTCATGGAGTTAGTTATAAAATAATAAAAATGATGTTAGGTTTTCTGTTTCAATATGATCATTACAATGTCATGTGTCCATGCCCCTATGAGTTTTTTGGAGAAAAATGACCATTGGAGAAAATATGACCATTGGAACCTGAGGCCTATAAATAGAATTTCATTTGAAAAAGAGAAATTACGTTTGATTAATTCTGGCTTCTATCATGCTCTAGAGAGTGACTCTGTTACTTCTATATTGCTTTGTGCGAAAGACTTGGAATTACAATACTTGTACAACATGTTCTTAGGTTTTGTATTTAAGTAAGTGTTTTTTTTTCATTATACGAATGATAAGGTGATAATGATCCAGAGCTACCGGGGATTGGCAGAGGGTGCGTCCGATCATTGTATCGAGGGATTTCAAGATTTTGAAAGAAAAAGGTTCTAATTACTTATAAAATCGAGGGCTTACAGGGATAGGAAGAAAGACAAGCCGATCCTCATATCACGAGATTACCAAGTTCGTGGTAAGAAAATCCTTCTATCCTAGGTGACAGGATACCCTTCTCTTTGTGTTAAAATAATTGTAATACTTTTACATTCCAAATGCTATTTTTATTAGAAATGGAATTTTATTGTTTACCCTTTCTTTTCATATTTAATTAAATTTTAATTAATTCAATTATGATTCATATTGTATTAATATATTCTATAAACTATATGGTAGAATGTTTTTCATTTAAATTACTCTGAATATTGTATTTAATTAGAATATGATTGGTTTAAATTATTTATAGTTTAAAATCATGTCATATCAATTAGTTACAAGACCATTGTGGTAGATTGTATTGATTGTGAATTGTATTAGTTTAAGACATCCTAAAATAAGTTCTTTATTAAGTGAATAAATACAATTTTTTTAAACTTATAATTCACCCCCTCCTGTATTGTTCAAGGTAATATACATATACATATATATTATGACCCCAAAATTGGTATCATAGGAGGTTTCCACTATTTTGTACTACTCGCTATATTTCATTTGGTAATATAATTTTATATTTGTTTTACAAATTTGTTTTATAACTACTTACTACACTAACATGTGTAGTTGAAAATTATTGTTTTATAATATGCTGGGAATGAATATTGGATCAATTGACAATGTAATTACAATTAGACTATCTATATTTTATGGGAATCATTATGAGTACTAGAGAGATCAAATGAAGACATTTTACATCAATACAGGAGTGGACAAATTTATCATTGTTATTGGAGGTTACAAAATTCCAGAAAAGGAAGTTAGTACTTTCACCAGTCAAGAGAAGTAAGAATATAAACAGAATTACATGGTACACAATACTTTGTTATGTTTTATGACCAGGAATATATATAGTCAGATATCATCATGTGAAGAATCCAATTTTTTATGGATGAAATTATAAGTAACACATTTTGGTACATCTAATGTTATAGAAACAAGAAGAGAAATGTTTCAAGCATAATATCATGAGTTTCTTTTTTCCTTAAGGATAACCAATATTCGAGCTGCAACAGAGGTTTATGACAATCATCAATACTCCAAAATATATGGGTGAAAAGGGTCTTGATGATGAAGCACTTTTGGAGAATATTATTGATATTATGCAAAACGAGTGGGAATAAAAAAGAATGGCTATTATTGAAAATACGAAAGTTACTCAAATCAATCATGATGTGTTATTTATCACTTACTTCATCACGAGACAAGAATGAAAAGAGATTCTGATTTCAATAAGAAAAATAATGGTAATGGGAGTGTAGACATTACTACTTCATCAAAAGCTAAAACACCCGAAAGGGTGAGAAGATCCAAATCTAAGAAAGTTGTTGAATTAGAATTAAGTGATAGTGATCACTCAGATTATGAGCTAGCCAATCCATCTCAAAGGATGAAAAATATTGTTCGAATGAAATACTTTCATTACATATTCAAAAAAAGATTGAAAAGAGAATAAAGATTATGAGGTCACTTGTTAAATATTCAAAAGGGCAGGTCATATTAGACCATATTTTCTTCTACTAAAAAGAAAATATAGCAAGTATAAACTTTCCGAAAGAAAAAAAATTAGTTCAAGTCAAAGACATAGAATATTTTGAAAGAAAATGATTCTCGGAGTGAAATTTGTGGTGATTCATCAGGCGAATCCTCAGATTATGAATCTTCTGGTTAGAGAAATATAGGACTCATATTCATACTACCAATTGAAAATCATTGCTTCATGGCTAAGGTACACCATGATGAATCTCTTACAAATGATTTGTTAAATTATAATTACCTGGATAAGAAACATTATTATTTTTTAGATGAAGAATCTTCCTTAGCATAAGAAAAATTACCTTCTTTTGAAGAAGTATCCCAATTTGAAAAATTACATGAAACTGAAAATTCCATAGTCATGAAAAAGAATGACAAGGAAAATAATAGAATAACTATTCTTAAAAATGAAATATAAATTCTTTCAAAAGGTGTCGATAAAAAAATTATTGTTTTTTAAAGTATTTCAAAAAACCATAAGGAAGTTATTTCTAAAAATAATAAACTTCCTAAGGATCATGAAAATGTAATTTCTGCGAAAAATATTTTAGAGGAAAACTCTAGTTCTAAAACTAATATTCTTGAGGATAAAAACCTGGTTGTTAAACTAAAGTCAGAAATATTGTATTTAAGGAAGTGGCTAACAAACTTTACCTTAGGTAAAGAATATTTGGACAAGATGTATTATGAAATTCGACCTTTAAGGAATCATTTTGGATTTGGATATACCCACTCAAAACCCATTTTTAGTAACAACTATTTTGTTTTTCAAAGTTCCCCATTCTTTACTAAATTTCAATGTGGTGGACATTGGGAAAGAAATTTTTCTCTTAATAAAACATAATCTTTAGGATTTATCAATGCTCATTTTTCAAAACAAATTTGGATAATCAAAATTCATTTATCTAAAAATTTTGGATCCAAACAGGTTTGGGTGCTGAAAAAATAATTGTTTCTTTTTCAGGAAAATAAGAAATGTAGAAACAAAAACATTTGGTAATATAATAGTGGTTTTTATCATCACAAGACCATAAAAAAAGATTTATTTGAAAATATTATTGAAACAAAATGTAAAAACGTTACCTTTAGAGACAATGCTCAAGGAAAGATTATTGTTATAGGTAATATTTTTTTCCTTGGTAAATTTTTAGTTTTAATTTTTTTTCAAAGGTCTTAATTAGAACCTTATAAGTATAAGTAAATTATGTGATGAAGGATACCTTGTGAGTTTTACGAATGAAAAGTTTATAGTTCAAAATTCCAGGGATGAATTTATTTTCTCTACCCATAAGCATGAGATTGTACACACAATTAACTTAGAAGTCCTTTAGAGTCAATACTTACCTTGCTTATGTGCAATGGAAGACCAATCTTGGTTATGGAATATAAGGTTACAACGCTGAAAAATTATAAATCTTTGTAAAATTTCAATGAATAGACCTGTTAAGGATCTACCGGATCTTAGGTATGATTCCTTAAATATTTGTGATCTCTGTCAATAAGGAAAGAGACATAAAATTATCTCTAAATCAGTCAATGAAGTTTCAAATTCTAATGTATTATAGTTAGTTAACATGATTCATTTCGGTCATACAAAAACCGAATGCATTGGAGGAAAATACTATGTATCTGTTTTAGTTGATGACTACACTAGATATATGTGGGTCTATTTTCTAGCATCGAAATCTAAAGAATTTTTCTTTTTCAAAACATTTAGAGCCCAAGTAAAAAATGAGAAAAACCTACAACTGATAACAATTTGTTGTGATCATGGTGGTGAATTTCAAAATTCGTAATTTGAAACATTTTTTAGTAAGAATGGTTTTAATCCCAATTTTTCAACTCCAAGAACCTTTCAGAAAAATGGTGTTGTTGATAGAAGAAATTGTATTCTTCATTAAATGACAAGAACCGTATTGAGTGAATACTCAATTGATATGAATTTCTGGGTTGAAGCTATTAGTACTACATGTTATACTATAAATATTATTTTAACTATACCTCTTCTTAATAAAACACCTTATGAATTGTGGACTAGACGAAAACCTAAATTTTCATATTTCAATGTATTGGGATGAAATGTATTCATATTGAATACAAAATATAATTTACATACATTTTCACCCAAATCTAATGAAGGAATCTTTCTCGGTTATTCCTCAATTTCAAAGGATTACAATGTTTTAAAAAAAACTCTTTTATTATTGAAGAAACAATTCATGTTAAATTTGATGAAACATACCCCTTTGATTTTAAACAATAATTACCTACATATATTGTTGTATTTTCACAAACTGATTATCAACCTATGATTGAAAACTCTTCTAATAAGGGGAATACTTTAGAAAATTTTTCTGAAACATTTACCCCAGAATACTTTCTATCTTATGTTGATGAACATGCTTTACAAAAACCATATCAGTTGTTACCTAGGAATCATCCCAGTGATAATATAATTAAATATGTAAATCAACCTGTCAGGACCAGAAATTCCGTGAGAAATAAAATAGAACATCTTTTTTTTTCTATCCCAATTTCAACAAAAAACTCCAAGTGAGGCCTTAGGTGATTAAAATTGTATTAAATCAATATAAGATGAACTAAATGAATTTGAAAGGAATGAATTCTGGACATTGGTTGAAATACATAAATAAACAACTGTATTTGGTGTAAAATGGGTTTTCAGAAAAAAAAAATGTGATGAAAATGGATTTATTGTAAGAAATAAAGTAAGAATTTTTTCTAAAGGCTATAATTAACAAGAGGGAATAAACTATGAAAAAACATATGATCTAATAGCTAGACATTAATCTATTAGAATTATACTTTCCTTTGCAGCATACTTCAAATTCAAACATTTTCAAATGGATGTAAAATGGGCTATTCTCAGTGGTTTTGTACAAGATATAGTTTATGTAGAACAACCTCTTGGTTTTTAGATCCAAAATATCCTAATCATGTTTTTAAACTTACAAAATCTTTGTATGGCCTTAAAAAATCTCTAGGAGCTTGGTATGATAGAATTTTTGGATTTATTTTACAAAAAAATTATGGAAAAGGTATGGCAGATCCAACTCTTTTTTTAAAAATGGAAAATAAATTTTTTTGGATTGCCTAAATTTATGTTGATTACATTATATTTGGATCAACTCAGCAATCTATAACCGATTTTTTTCACAAATATAATGAAATTTGAGTTTTAAATGAGTATGGTGGGTCAGTTAACATTATTTTTAGGTTTCCAAATTTCTTAAAAACTAGAAGAAACCTATATATATTAATATAAGTATATAAAATACTTACTCAAAGGGTATTGATATGGAAACACTAAAAGAATTTTCACTCCAATTGGTACCTCAAATACACCTGATCTTGATAAAGCTAGGAAATGAGTGGATCAAATAACTTTTAGAGGTATGATATGAAGTTTGTTATACATGAAAGATAGTTTTCCAGACATAACTTTTCAGTATTCTTAGGTTCAAGATATCAATAAAATCGAAAATAATCCCATTTAAAATCTTTTGAAAGGATTTTATAGTATTTAAAAGGAACATTGGATTTAGGTCTGTTTTTCTTCTAGAAATGATTTTATTTTAAAATATTTTTCAGATGCTGACATTAGTGGTTTCAGAATACATAGAATGAGTACCTCTAGAAAATTTCATTTATTAGAAGATTCATCAGTTTCATGGTCATACAAAAAACAACACTCAGTTGCACTTTCCACAACTAAAGATGAATATGTAGCAGCTCGAAGTTGTTGTGCTAAATTGTTGTGGATGCTACAAACACCAACGCACTATGGGATGAGTTTTTTTTTCAAAACTCAAATACTATGTGATAATTATAGAGCCATATATCTTAGTAAAAACCCATCACATCACTCACATTCAAAACCCATAAATATTAGGCGTCACATTCTTAGGGTAGACACACACAAAAAAGATATCATATTACAATTCATCGGAACACAAGAACAACATGATGATATTTTTACTAAACCATTACCTTCTGATAGATTTTAAATTATAAAATTAAATCTAGGAATTATTACATTAAAACAATAATTCACAACTACCTTCAGTTTCTATATTTATTCTTACATTAAAACACTTCTTTTCCAAAATGAGAACATTTGTGTTTTTCTCTTTGTATTACCTATTTTATATTATTTTTTTTCAAATTTTGTATATTATTTTATCTTAATTAATTATCATTAGTTATTTTTTTTTCTTGTTTTGAAATTCTATTTTTTGTTTTTCATTTTGATATTCGGTTTTTTTCGTTTGGACATTCAGTTAATCGGTCTGACAGTCATTTCCATCAACTTGAAAACCTATGGTAAGGACTTGGTTTTCAATCGGATTGAATCCTATAGTAATGACATTTTTTCCATTGGCTTGAAAACTTATGGTAATAAATTATTTTTCCATCAGAATGACAAAAATGGAAATGAATTTGTTTTCCATCAACCTGAAAACCTGTAGTAATGACTTTGTTTTATATTAGTCTTACAAATGATAGTATTCAATTTATTTTTCATCATTTTAATGTTAGATTTTATTTTATTTTCATTATTGTATTGTATTATATCTAATTTCATTATACTATGAAACTGACAACATACATGAAATCCTTGACAGGTACACTCTCCGTTCTTATTTTATTCTCTTTCTTTCATGTTATTGTTTTTCAGTTTTAATCTTTTTTACATTTTTTTAAAAAACCACACCTCTTTTATTCTCCACCATTGGATTTTTATCTTTTAATCTCAATTGTATAAGACCAATGGTCATCAAAATTTAACCTATATATAGAACACCCCCTCCTCAAACCCACACCAGTTTTTTCAGATTTCTAGGTGAATCTCTTACTCCCCTCCTTAAAACTCGGTATAATCTTTTCCTTTACCACTCATCTTTATGTCTTAGTATTCTACCAACACACCTGCCCAAATGTCGTCAATGAATTTATTTGAGAAGGATTTCTTCAGAGAAAGGTTATTTTCTTGGGATTTTTCGGACAGGTATGACTCAACAATCAAGAGGATTATTTTATTTCAAGGATGGGAACATCTTTCTATTGAGAAACGCATATCTCAAGACCTGGTCCTAGTTGAAGAGATTAGAAAATACTACAATATGGCGTCCTTTGAAAAGAATGTGATGATTAACTTTGCATTGTAGGATAGAAAATTTTCAATTACTGTAAAAAAAGAGACACACTTTCTAAATTTTCCTACTGAAGGTGATTCCCTTTGCCCTTCTCATAATCTACCTGAATAATGTTGGAATGTTTAACAAGGAAAGAGCTGAAAAGTCATTTTTTCTTATCAACATGGAGAAAATAAAAGTATCTCATCTTTCCAATAACAACCGGTTTGATTTCCTTTGCATGCAATTATTTCTAATTCGAAGGAAATGGGATAGTGAAACTCTTAAGGATTATTTTATTTTTATGCTAGATTATCTTGTAAACACGAGAACGGTAAATCTCATGGGTTTCATTTTAGAAACATTCAAGAATGTGAATTCTGGAGCTATCAAGTCTCATTTTATCATGTATCCATCAATTCTCACAAAGTTTATTCTTGAAATTTTGATGTTTTGTAATATTCCTATGAAAGGGGAATTGAAAGAGATGAATCCCTCTTAGATATGTAAGAATACACTAATGAAATTGTATGTTTGTTTTGATGAAGAATCAAAACTTTTTTTCAATGATGTGGAAACAGAATCGACACCAAATCAATCGACACAAAATCAATCGGTACTAATGCTAATTAAATATGTTCCAACCATTTTTTATTTCTCAAATGTCGTATCCTCAAATTAGTGAAAACATGATGAAGAAATAAAAATACAGTAAGGAGGTTGTAGAGATGTAGAGAAAAGAGAAATAATAATGAAAAGAAGGTGATCCAAAATGTGGTCTTGACCTAGATAAAGCTATAAATGAGAACATAAGGGTAGAAGATACTCTACATACTGTGTAGAAAAAAAAGACACTCTTAAAAAATATCAATAATTTTATGTTACTAATGTCTTAAAAGTCTTTGAGTTGGAAAGTGCTCAAAAAATAGAAGTACAACAAGAACCAATCATAAAGACTTTTTTACAAATAAAGATAAAGGGAAACAAATAGTGAATGATGTTTAAGAATTTAAGGAAGAGTAAGAATTTTTTCTTTTGAAATTTCTTCATTTTTCTAAGAATCGTAGTGAATAATAAACTCTTCAAAAGCTAAGTGATGGAATACAAATTAATTCTCATGTCGATCAAACAACATTTCAAACCTTAGAAGCTCAATTAGAAAAGATTTCATCTCATGTTAAGAAAACGACACAAAGTTCTCATATTAAGAAAGTAATTTTCATCACTGATGAAGTTGAAGAAGAATGAACTATAAAAGTAATATAAAGGGTGAGAAATGAAAAAGAGAAAGGAAAAGGAAAATAGTCTACTAAAGACTTTAGTTGATCAAATGAACGGGAAGCATTTGATGATGATACTAATTCAAATCCCACAATTTATTTGAAGAAAAAATTACATTGTTCTTGTTTTGAGAATAATTGAAAACAATATTATTTATTTTCATAAAATTGAATGAAAAATTAACTTTATTACAAACAATCAAAGTATGAAATTTGGTTCAGTAATATAGCCCAAAAAGAGTAGTTTTAATAGACGTCAATTTAAATGTTTTGGGTGATAGTTCTGTTTCTCATAAGAAGGCTTGCAACAAGATAACGTAGTGGTCATACAAAATAGAAATCCCAGTAAATGATAATGAGAAATCAATCAAAGACTTGAGGATACTCTCAATTTAACTAGCTATTTCTTTTAATAATCTTGATAAGAAAACAATCGATAGGTTGAATAAGATTCCAAAATTTCATGGTGTTGATGCTATTTTAGTAAAAGAATTACCAGATAGGTTTAGTGATTTAAAATATGAATTCTAAAAGGTTTTTTCTTTCCAAATGAAGTAGTATTGTTAATGAAAAAAACATTTTTGTCTGAATAAAACAAGGATATACAAAACAGAATTGATACTCTTGAAGAAATGGTCAGTGTGCAAGAAGAAACTTTCAAAAACAAAGATCAAGTTCTTACATACTAATTATAGCTTCTCAAATCTCTGGTTGATTCTGTCACAGGTTAGAAGAAATATATAATAAATAGGAAGGCCTTTATTTATGAGTTGATCAAGAAAGAAAAAGAAAGAGAAAACAAATGATTTTTATTTATATTTCTTTACTGGTTGTTATTTCAATTTCTCTAAACTTTTGACATTAATACATGATATGTTTTAATTTCCTTTTTATCATTTTGTGTTTCTCTCTAAACTTTTCCGAAGAACTCAAGATTACCCCATTAATTTTGTAAATCAAAATGGGGGGAGAATATTTTATAAATGGGGGAAGAATGTTTTATAAAAGGAAATAATATTTCACAAAGGGGGAGAATTTTTTCTTTTAAATCAAGGAAAATCTATGCATACAATCCTTATAAAAGTGTATACCTAAGGTGGAGTTAGTTGTATTCAATTTCCTTATCTGAATAGTTTTTATAACATATGGAGAGATAAGTATTTCTTTCTAGTTTTTTTTTTGGTTTTTGTCTTTCCAAAAGGGGGAGATAGTTTAGTTAAAAATCCTCTTTTGAATTTTCTGTCTTTTTTTTCATAAATCAAAAATCCCTTTATAATCCTTTATCAAATTAGGGAAACACTTAAAATATAATTTTTATGTAAGTCGTACTGACTCGGTCCATCATACTAACTCTTTTAATCGCACTGACTGTGTTAATCATACTGAATCTATCAATCATATTGACTCTGTCAATCGTACTGACTTTTTCAATCATACTGACTCTGTCAATGGTACTGACTCTGTCAATCGTACAGAATCTATCAATAATAGTGACTCTATCAATCGTACTGACTCTATCAATCGTACTGACTCTGTCTATCATACCGACTATATTCATCATGCCCGCATTGTGCATCGTACTCACTTGGCATCATATCAATATATTTCACTAAGAAATATCAATTGTACCCATGTTATAATTTTCAAATATCTGTTTTTCTAAAAAAAACGATGTCATGGAGTTAGTTATAAACTCATCCAAGTGATGTCATTCTTTTTGTTTTAATATGACTGTCAAAATTCCAGGTGTCCATGTCCCAATGAGTTTTTTGGAGAAATATGATCATTGGAGAAAATATGACAGTTGGAACATGAGGCCTATAAATAAGAGGTCATATTATATAGATAAATGACTTCCTTTTAATTCTTTCTTCAATCATGTTATAGAGAGAGACGTTGTTACTTCTCACTTGCTTCATGCGAAAACATTGGAATTACAATACATGAATGGCTCATTCTTAGCCTTTTTATTTCAGAATGTTCTTTGTTTTTCATTGTGATATCAATTGGTATTTACTGATCGAGAGCTGTCAAGGATAAGAAGATGGTGTGACTGATCATCATATCAATGGCTTTCAAGTGTTTGAAAGATAGAGATTTCAATTACCTATAAAAACGAGGGCATTATAGGATACCAAGACAGACGTGAAGATCATCATATCGAGGGATTATAATAGTGTTGGTAAGAAAGTACTTCTATCCTAGGTGAACAGATACCCTTCTCTTTGGGTTAAAATAATTTTAACACTTTTACATTTCTGCTGCTATTTGTATTAAAATGGAATTTTATTATTTCCCCATTATTTTCATATTCAATTCAATTGTAAATAATTATTTTTTATTTAAAAATATATTAATAGATTCTATACGATGTATGGTAGAATATTTTTCATTTGTACTACTCTAAAAATTTTATTCTATTAGAATACGATTGTTTTACATTAATTAAATTATTACATTATATCATACAAATCAGATCCTATACCATTATGGTAAATTGTATTTATATTGAATTGTATTAGTTTAAAAGATATTAAACTATATTCTTTCTTAAGTGTTTAAATACAATTTTTTTAAACTTACAATTCACCCAACCCCTTTTATTGTGCTAATTAATGTACATATACATCTATATTACGATCCAATAGATACATGGGAGAATATATTCCTTTGAAATAATTTCCTATGTCCATGAGAGATATGATCCTTCATTGTCATTTCATCACATTAATTGGTTATGTTCTCATTACATCAGCTATAAACCAATTATTAGAAATTCCATATACTATATTTGCTCAAAATATTATGAACAGTCTATAAATCTGAACATCGTATAGAACATAACATAAATTCATGCATCATAAATCATAGAACCATATACTTTGGTTTCATTGGGAGAATACATCCTTTCTAATGTTGGGTAAAATAAATGTTAATTTTCATAAAAGTATCACCTAAAAGTGTCAATATAGTTTTTTAGTAAGGCTCAATTTCATTACAATGTTACCCTGAGTCATGTTCAGAACACCTTTTTAGACTGGTTACTCCTAAGAACATCTCTTCTAGAACCATGTAAACTTTTAGTATCTAATAAGGGATGTATTTTCTACGAATATACATATAATACATTCCTTAAAACAATTATAGGATATTCTTGTATGATTATCCTATATGTCATTCATAGGGTTTTTCCCCTAATATATGATTTCTAAATCCAGTTTTCAAGGTTTCAACTAAACTTCCTTTGATACAAATTGTAACGCCCTGACAACAAAATCACATTGTCAATGCATTAGTTTATAACATTTTCATGATTATAAGGAATCAAATCACAGATGACCTAATAGATTAGAAGTTTTGGAAAACATGATACATTCATTTGTTCAACATTAAAACTTGAAAAGAAATACATAATATAATTTACAATAAAAACATTCACAACTCTTATATTATCATTGAAATTAATTTCTAATATACTTCCTAGAATACTATATAAAACATAAGAAAGGGGTTATCTTAGATGATCAGTAAAGGTTTGTAATACAATGAAAGATATCATAAACATTTACATTAGGCATGTTAAATAACTAATAACACATTCCATTAAAAAATAAGATTGAGTTTATCATGAAAAGAATAATAAATGAATATATAATTCCATAATAAAACATAAACATGAGTATTATACTTCTCAATTAACAACATGGACTATCAATTACTGGTTTCATAATAATTTAATTCCAAATGTGGGTCATCAAAACCAATCTTCCAATGCCTCATTCCATGGCATACATAAATAGACAAAAACCCAAACTACTATTTCTCCTGAGACCTGCCGATTCATCGAGGGGCTATAGTGGGCCCCACACATCACTTAATAAGTCAATGCATTACTCATATGAAAGGTTTGAACAAAATAAACTTGTAAATTTATATTAAAACTAACATATTAATTGTAAATAACCTTCCCAAATAATTAAACATAAACACTAACAATTAGGATTAATATGGTTAATGGTATCCAGATAACACATCCATAGTCAAACTAAATAGAAACACATCAACAAAAATATTTTAGATAATATCATAAGACATAAGACTCAAATATTTTCTAGATTAAACAAATTTTTTGGACATAGATGAAGATACTTTTAAATGAGACCATTGAAAAATTATTGATGAAATAATCATTAAACATTCTAAAGTGTCTCATACCTCCATAAAACATTAAAATAGTAATCCCTTGGAATATCAGGAGAATTAGAAGATACTTCATATGATACAACAATGTGAATTACGTAAACCACATGTAAGTAATAAGTGGAGATCAAGGAATATATCTCACAAAACATCAAGTGAAATGATTAAAATACTTTTTTACTTTGGAAGGAATTCTTTTGGAAATAATTTGTATTTTTCATGAAATATTATTGTATGCATGTATATCCTAGAAAATAAAATGTAAGGACATTGAAATCATATTTTTGGAATAAATTTATCCCCACTAAAGTTAACTATCCTTAATATAGTTTTTAATGAAGCTTTATAAATTAAGCATTATAGTGCGGTTAATGAAAAATATTAAAGAGATTTTAAAGAAGAAGGGAATTTTTTTTCATAAAACTGTAAATGAACCAATATTGTTTTTCATGATAAAATTTTAGATTTTATAAAAAAATTAGGGATTAAAATAGATCATAAAATTCAATATAAAATTGGTAAGGATTCGAAAAGTTCTCTTGAATAGGGCTTGTTTGTCATGAAGTATTGAGAAAGGAACCATTTTAAAACATTCATATCACCATAGAAGAAGGTTGATATGATATAGATATAATATTTTTAGAAATATAAATTGAATTTTGGATAATTATATTAAAAAAATCACTAATCAGAGTAGTGTTAGAGAAAAATTATCCCAATGGATAAAATGGGGATTCAGGTAGAATCCCTTGCCACATGTAGTCAATCGAATCATATGACCCAAAATTAATTACCATAAAAGATATATTGAATACAATGTAAATAAATAGATTTATGATATGATAATACAATGTAAATTATTCATAAATCATACATAATAAATAGTTGTGAATAAGTAATATCTGACAGAAATATATGTCAGATGATAAAATCCTATCTTTATGTTTGAACGTATTCTGCACTTGACCTTAACTTTAGAACAATAAAATTAAAATCATTAATTAATTAATTATGTATCTTATATACGTATATTTTATTTATTATTGTTTTATTATGTTCATTTATGTAATTATTGATAAGTTATAAGACTGAATTTCATCGTTCTAGAGTGTTCGTTTTCACGGTTTTCATAATCGGTTCACTTGAATATATGTACTATAATTCATGTGAAATCGTTATAATTATCAAAAATTGATTTTATTTGATAATAAAGAAATTGGATATTATTAATTGTTTTTAAAATTTATTTATTTATATGTAATTAGTGTGAGTTATTAGATGAAGCATTAATGTCAATCATTTAGATTATTTTGGCGGTATTTCCATTATTAGGAACTAGTTTTGTTATATGAAATGATATTTTGTATATATAAAGGTTATAAAATATTAAATAAGTTATAATACATATATTATAGTTTTTATAAAATATAAATATTGTTTTAGTACTAGTATTTATGGAGAAACCAATGAACTATGGTTTTCCATCCATGAAAGACATAAATCCTTCCCTCCTATATATAGATTTTGATTTTAAATTAAAATTGAGAGTGTTAAGATATTGATGATGAGTATTCCATTAATATGATATTATTAACTTATATATATGATATTGGAGTTTTCATGATCATTCTGAAATTGGAAATGAGGATAAATAAGAATATAAAACAAATGGAAAATTAAATAAAAATAAAAATGGACAGGGTTTCCCTCTTGAAATATCCTCCATGAAAACCATCTTAAGGGAAGGGGTTTTTGTATTTTATATAGACCAAGTGATAATGGATTTGGGTATAGAATAGGTAAGATTATTTGGGTAGTACATCGAGAAGCTTATAGGAATAGAGGAGTGAAGATATGAGGGACTGAGTGGCAGTTTTTTTATAATGGAGTAGATAACTGATTTTTGAATATCTTATTCATCATTTTAAAATTTTTCTCAATATAAGAAATTTTGTTAGATTATTTTTGTAAAAAATAGAAATAGGTGCATGTGAGTTCAAACTAATGTTTTCTCACATCATCCATGATGCATGGAATAGTGTATTTAACATGTAATGTATTTATATTGTAAACTAATGCATTTCACTATTCACTAAAATTGAAATATTATAGAAAAATCCAAAAAATTAACCATAACCATTTATATATTTTTAGAATAAAAAAATGGACTAAATTTTCTCAATATGATTTCTATATATGAGAAAACTTATTTTTAATTAAACTCATCAATTACTTGAAAAATATCATCTTTAAAACTAAAAACTGATTTAATAACACACTAAAAATAAAATTATGACTCGTTAAATAATATTGAAATCCTAAGGAAAAAAATATTGATTTAGGAATATATTTTTTGAAAATTAATTTTGTTTTAAATAAATTTATTAATTATATAATTTTATTTAAATGTTAATTTTTCACAAGAAAAATTCAAACCCATAATTATTAATTGTATTTCATTTACAAGAAGCCTAATTTCATTTACTTTAATGGGTGAGGATAATATTATATGTGTCATATTACTATTAATAAGGGTAACTATACTATTCATAAGGGAGCATTACTATTTATAAGGTTCAAGTTACTATTCTCCAAAAAAAGTGATCTGACCTTATTAGTCTCTTAATATCTCACTATATGCAACTATGTATAGTAGTTTTTTGAAATTAAAATCAGAAGAACTCGAAAAATTATGTGTATTATATAGGTTTTAACAAAGAGTTTTTTCTTAGAGACAATGTGTTTCATGCATTATATATTAAATTTATTTTTAAATCCTTAGGGTGTTAAATGAGTATTATCACAACAAGGAAGAAAAATGTTTTGATTTCTGAACTAGATCATATGGATGGTAAAAATGATTGAATAATTGGATATATATTATATGTATGAAATAATTATCATTATAGAAAAGTAATATATTACATTCTTTCTTACACCATTCACCTTGGTAAATAACCGCAAAATGTATAAGGTTAACTTTACCAATCTACTAACGATATAAAACATAGTAATAAATGAAATAAAAGTTATAAAAATAAGAAAATAAAATGAAATATATTATGAAGAAAGTAGGAAAAAATTGTAATTATATTAATATGGAGTTATATAATGTATGATTCTAGAAAGAACTTATAATAATAAATTTTATTTTAAAACATTGTTTCGAATGATCCAAACTAATTCAACTTTATATATATGTTTTTTTAAATGTTTTAATAGTTTTCTTATTTATGATTCAATAGATTTTAAAGGTAATTATTTTTAATATTTTAACTCTTTCTACATTATTATCCACGTAAATCAATTCAAAAAAAATCTATGTGTTAATTACGTTTTTCTACAACTATGAAACATAATGTTTTACTAAATTATACACCTTCAAAGAACATTTATCTCTATCATAGCCACCATAAATTATATAGATTCCTAAAAAATTTGACAAGTATTTCAATGAATAATCTATTCCTTCAAATAATGGATTGTTTATTTTTTAAGAGTTTTGAAAGAAGCATAATATTTCTCCCTATGATTATAAAAAAATGGAAATGGTTTTTTATTGGTTTGAAATGAATTTTACATGTATTTTATGAAATAAAAGTACAATTTTATAAATATTTTATTCATGATATAGTACTTTAAAATTATATATGATAACTAATGTTTTCGATATATGTCATGATTATGGATGATCTAGATATAGATCTCCAATGCGTTGGGTAATGAATAGAGATTAAAGTAGAAAAATGAGGTTGATAACCAGATATGTTACTCCTATGGAATTAACTAGGCTCTAGTTTTTTTTACACTTGATAAAAATATTAAAAAAATGTTATGAATTGGAATCTCCCATATAACTAATTTACGCTTACAAAAAATATTTTCTAGGTTTCATTTGATTTTATGAAGTTATTAATGTTTAAAGAATAACAGTTTTTCTGAATGAAATTCCTAATAAGTTCACTCATAGCTAAAGATTCCACAATGGTTTTGATTATTCTCAATAATGGGTTTTATAATTTTTCTCTATGAAAATTATAATTTTATAATGTGGAAATGATATATTTATGTTCTCAATGATTATTTATATAAAGGGTCAATGTCATCGTATTTTTTTATATTTTTTAACTATACTAATTTGATTATTTTATTTCTATATTTATTACTATGATTTTATTTTGTCATCACATGAATTAATTTTATTTTCCTATGGTCTAAAAATATGTATAAGTTTACTCAATGTAAGGATTTTCATTATAGATACAAATTTTAAAAAAAAATATTTTCTTGAATGAATAAAGGGTGTAAACATTATGCTTTATTTTTTTGGGAAAAAATAATAAATGTTTAATGTTTCCATGCTATTATTTAATTTTTACTTGTAATTATATAAATCCTTAAAACAAAAGGATATTATAAATATATGAATGATAAAAAATTGTTTAAAATCATGTAATTATGTGTTGAATAAGGAACATGTTGCTTTAATTGGCACCAATGGAAATGTTTTTCTACTATTAGTGGTTAAAATACTATTAAAAGACACATTAATGAAACTAATATATATAGTTATATGTTCATGACATATATTTTTAGAATTATATTTTTTTTATATATACTTTTCTATTAAGAATGGTTTTTATCTAAAGAAATAGATCACATTATGTATGATGGAATCAAGAGGATGATAACATTATGAATTAACAACCTGTAATGGTTAGAAGAGAGTATATTTTTGTAGTATTTACTCCATTAATTCATGATATTAATGGAGGTATCCATGAATGATAATGACTGAATTATCCTTAGATTAACATTTCTATAGTGAATAATTTCATGAACTATCACACTCCAGAAAACATTGGATCCTCAAACCCATTGAATTTTGTAGGATTGATTAATTCACTAGAAAATATATTGGATGTTTTGGTATGTATGGATCATTAAACGAAATTTGTGTATGGGTTCCCTATACAAAACACATTTTTTGTACTTTTATTAACATTTCATGTATACAGTTTTATATATATATAAATGTTTTAACTTACCATAATAGTGACAATAATTTTGAATCCAATATTTATATGGTAATTTCCTTAGATTAAATGTCATGTTAAATTGGTTATAGTTGTTTCTAGGCTATATTGGAAACCTAGAGATATTATGAAAGAAGTCGCAAACTTATATCTTATAGTACTGACACAAAATGGTGGTAGGACGCAAATGATGTTCAAGTAATATGTGATGGGGTCTTATTAACATTGGGAGTTATGCTCATCATGTTGAAATTTGGTTATCTTTAGTATATGATACCATGGGTACTAAACGACCAATAAGAATAAAGGGTGTAAACATTATGCTTTATTTTTTGGGGAAAAATTAATAATTTTTTAATGTTTCCATGCTATTATTTAATTTTTATATGTAATTATATAAATCCTTAAAATAAAAGGTTCTTATAAATGTAGTAATGTTAAAAAAATTGTTTAAAATCATGAAATTATTTGTTGAATAAGGAACATGTTGTTATAATTGGCACCAATGGGAATGTCTTTCTACTATTAGTGGTTAAGATACTATTAAAAGACACATTAATGAATCTAAAATATATATTTATATGTTCATGACATATATTTTTAGATTTATATTTTTTTATGTATACATTTCGATTAAGAATGGTTTTTAACTGAGGAAATAAATATGATTATGTATGATGGAATCAAGAGGATGATAACATTAGGAATTAATAACCTGGAATGGTTAGAAGAGAGTATATTTTTCTAGTATTTACTCCGTTAATTCATGATATTAATGGAGGTATCCATGAAAGATAGTGACTGAATTCTCCTTAGATTATCATTTCTATTGTGAAGAATTTCATGAATTATCACTCTCTAGCAAACATTGGATCCTCAAACCCATTGAATTTTTAAAGACTGATTAATTCACTAGAAAATATATTTGATGTTTTGGGATGTATGGATTATTAAAAGAAATTTGTGTATGGGTTCCCTATACCAAACACATTTTTGTACTTTTATTAACATTTCATGTATATAGTTTGATATATATATAAATGTTTTCAACATACCATAATACTGATAATAATTTTTGAATCCACTATTTATATTGTAATTTCCACTGATTACATGTCATGTTAAAATGGTTATAGAGGTTTCTAGGCTATATTGGAAAACTAGAGATATTATGAAAGAAGTCACAAATTTATATCTTATAGTATTGAAAAAAATGGTGATAGGAATCAAATGATGTTCAAGTATTATGTGATGGGGTCTTATAAACATTGGGAGTTATGCTCATCATTTTGAAATTTGGTGATCTTTAGTATATGATACCATGGGTACTAAACGGCCAATAGGAATACCCGATGTTTCAACTTTCATTTATATTTACAAAATTTCAACACATGTAATGGTCTCATGACTTTGATATTATTATAAGTGTATACCATATTATTATTTCCATCGATGAGATATGAAAAAACCTGAAATATATTTCATTCTGAGGTAACTTTAATTTCATATTACATTGTTTTTATGACACTGATTGAGATTTGAGGACATGATTTTCCTCTTAAATAATGAAGTGATATCTCAGGCCTATTCAATAATTATCGTCGTACCTTCACTAAATCCATGTCTATGAAAATATAAGGAATTTATATCCAGTGAGTTCAATAAATAATAATGAAATAATGGATGGGGACACAAAGTTTGAATATTTCTTTGTGAGATATCATTTTAAAAATAGATTGTATTATACATCATGTGTTCAATGGGAAGGTTCCCATTACTATGACTATAACTAGTCTTATTAGTTTCATTGATTAGTTTCAAGAATCTACTCCATGTATGTGAATAATATTCGCTGCTATCGAGATAATGACTAAGATGGTCACACACATTACATATTCAATTTTCTAGGAATAATAAAAACAATGATAGAATAGGAAGTTGTGGGACCCACTATGTGGTGAGGGAGATGTCTTAGTATAAATGATTGATAGGGAATTATTAAACACATTATTATTTTTTATTTTAATATTTTTAATTTAAATTATTTATTTAATGTATTTATTAGTATTTAAGTGAATACAAGAGAAAATATGTTTTAGATTAGTAAAATTGTAAAATCAACACTCCATTTATATTTTCTAGGAAATTTGAGTAATGTTAATGGATTAATTTTATCATGTCAGATATTTATTAATACTAAAAGTAATTTATAAAATTAAAAAACTACATTTATGACAAAAATATTTTGTAATAATGTGTCATATATGACTTATTTTGTGTGAAATACTTATATAGGGGTTCAAGAGCCCTTTCCAGGTGTTTAATATCTGAAATTTTAGCATAGGGGTTCTCTTTTCTAATGGACTATCAATATAATAAAAGATTATATATGCCCTTTAATCCCTCTTACATTATATAGAGATAAGTTATCATTCCAAGAAATCAATCTAGGATCACCTTTACATATCAATGGAATTGTGTAGTGGTGATCATTAAGACATCGTAGGCTTCTCCATATCACTATTCTTGTAGACATATTTCAAATATTGACATTACTATAGTATTTTAATGTGACATTAGATAATCTAGATGGATAAAACCTCAATTACTAAATATAACAATCATCTACAATGATTTATTTTAAAATAGTCCTTCAAATTGAATGGCGTGACTATTCATTTAAACCTTTTTATTTAAATTAATTCACATGAGATCCATGGATTTTAATGAGATGTTTTTTTATGGATAAAAATTAATATGTAAATACAATTATAAATATTTTAAATCTTCATCATGTCTACATATGTTGGACACCCATGTATGAAAAATCGGTATCAAAGGGAACATGTGATTCCTTTATCTAAAATAAATTATGTTATCAATACATTAATATATATGGAATCTTCATCATCTCATCACAGTAAACTGTTATTCGATCTGATTTAATATATACATGTTTTATTCATCCAAGTTTTTAAATTATATATAATTCATACTCCACATTTATAGGGTTAGTGCATGATTCCAACTCACACTATTATGTGCAAGAATTGTATTTATAATTTTTTTTATTTTTTATAAAATGTGGATACATCCCTTCCCCACAAATATTACTTTCCCCCCTCACATGATTCATTCTCATAAAATATCCTATGATCAATCCAATTCATGAACTGTGTGACACTCATCACCCCATACAGAACTTAAAAAAAACCACAACACTTTTTAAGGGAGTTTTAGGAAACCTAAGTGCCCCATAATAAAAAAATTCAAAATGTAAGAAGATATTTTTTTGTTGAATTATAGTTTTTTTCGGGACCATGGGAATATATATTTTTGGATTAATATTAGATACATTTTTTAAATAATATTAATTTATGTGGAGTAGAAATTTGGAACTTCTAATTTGATATTTCATATATATTATTTTCTAACTAATATTAAGTATCTACCATCCAATGTATTTTTTCTAATTTAATTTATTAAATTTAAATATTTCACAGCATGGGATGTATATAATAATTATTTTATTTTTTGAGGTATATGGATAGGTTTTTCTTACTTTACATGTATAAGGGATTTGACATCCATGTGTATTAATATATATGTATTTATTTCCTTCTCTTATGATTATTCATAATATTGGGGGAGATATAATATGTGGGACATGCTGACACAAAGTGGTATTCCAAATTAGTTGTGATTTCATTGGACATGGGTGTGAGCTTGATTCGAGTTAGAAATGACTCAGAGGATTATAAAAATGATTATGAATGATCCATTTAGTCTCAATCTATTAACCAATAGTAAATATTTTAGATATTTTCAGTAGTTTATTTAATTAATTAACGGTTTATTCTTTTTTTAAATAATAAATTTTATTTGATCTGATAATATCATAAAAATATCCATAGATTAAGATATTATGGTTATTTTTTTAGGCATTTTGAATATTTATGTGCGATCACATATTAATATAATATAAAATAAAAAAATTGTTCATTATGTATTAATTTTTAGATTCCATTAGTGTAATATTAAATAATGGCCACATTTGTCACATACATTTTCAAAAAAATCAAATGTATGAGGTGCTCTTCAACACAAATTAAAATCATTTTCTACTACTATAGATTTATAATGAGAGTGATGGTTCATCCAAACAAATGATGATATAAAATGGGTAGTCATTCCTAATTTGTTACCAAATCAGTGGTGATTTATATTTAATCACAATTATGATTCATAGAAAATGGGACTTCAATCAACAGTTCAGAGTTTCATGAGTCAATGACACTGATTAGTCTAGATCCTATTTTAAATCTCTTCATGTAGTATTGTATCCATAGCATGGACATAAAAATATGGTTTTATAAATCCTTTTCACTTGAATAATCAAGTGACTATATATTTTAATTTTAGTCGTGAAGGATACAAATGATTGATAAAATAATAGGATACATTTATTGATTTAAATATTTATAATTCCAAATAATTTTTTTTACAATGTACCAACAACTTATATTATATTTGGTAGATAAAATTTCAATCACCAATGCCAATTAATTTTAACTATGATCTTTTCTAGATTAAAAAAATATTTACCCTCCATAACTTCTTGGAGGAGAAGTTGTGCTTATACATAGTACTACTTAAAGAGAGGAATATTTATGTACTATAGTACCAACTTCCAGGTGACCCTCTATATGGAGAAAGAAATGAGGATAAATAAAAATAAAAAATCATGTAGATGATGCACTATCTCTAAAACGTATCATGTTTTCATCAATTTATAGTAAACAGTAAAAAAAATGAATAGGAAAAAATATGCCTATAAGATGTAATCTCATATCCTAGAGTTATATATACATATAAAATAGAAAGATGGATATGTGATTTATAGTTCACTATATTGGCGAAAACTAGCATAATAGAATCATGAATAACCTTGTGTACTCATGGTGATTGGTTATATTGTAAAAAATGAGTCCCTATGGGTTAAATTGAACAGTTTTATGGTAACTCATCTCTTCATTACCTTTTTACCTCAAAGATTCTCAACTTTGATTATTAATTACAATGTCAATAAATTAAAGAAGTATATCCTAGATATATTAGATTTAGTTTTATAATAAAATAAGGATATGTAAAATAATAAATATTTTATCCATATGGTGAAAAAAGGGGGAAGGGAAAGGTTTAGTGCTCTAAGGATTAACTCCTTCCAAATATATTGATATATCATTCATCCATGAAACAAATGATACTAAGGACATAAAACAAGAATGAGTCTATCCGCATTACATGTGGAAATAAAAGCCACTAGATGAAGCCATTCATAACTGGGAAAATGAAGAAAGGTGTTTCTTCTATATATAGATTTTTTTAATTGAATGTAATATATATTTATCAATGTGTTTTTTATTGGGTACAACATGTAGCCCACACATTTGTATTAATATAAAAGGATTAATTAAACTTCATAATATTTCAATGGGTTATGTGTATCTTTGATCTATAAATGATGCATGACTATTAGCCATAGTATATCGAGGTTACAATTCGATATTTCATAGTGGTTTGGTTCTTATATTAAACTATTATTATTATGTACCATTACTTTCTTGAAAAATAAGATTAGTGTCGTGTTTTGACACTGTGTGATTTTATTTTAATTTTGGAAATAAATTATATCCCATTTATAATGATAAAATATGTTATGGTATGGCCCATGTTGACAATGGATTGTATATAAATTATCATGAAAACCCTATAATTAAAACAAATTACAAAACAAGTTAAAATGACTCATATAACACATGCTTGTAGAACATTAGAGTTACTCATGTAATTGAAAATACCTTACATAAATTACACAATTAAAGGTATTTAGGCACTTCTTTGTTAAATCACGTGGATTTATTTCTTTCCTGTTTTTAATGGAAAATGAAAAAGTCAGCCTTTACTTGGAAAGGATTAAGGTCCACTAAGCTACATCATGTAATTTATACCTATGTATGAGGTAAATTTCCTATTGAGTAAAGGGGAGGGTTTTTCTACTACATTAATTTTTCCAAATATAATAGTAGGTATGGATTTATCATATACTGAGGTTTAAGCTAGCTTCCTCTAAAATGGTTAGAGAATACAAATATAAAGTAGAATAAATTTTTTTAATGATTATTGGGGAAATCTGTTTTGACTGAGGCGGGGAGTATCTAAAATAATAATTTATTGATCTCTTAAAGGAGTTATGTATATTACCCCATCTCACTCATCCTTGTACACGTAGGTGGAATTGTTTTAGTGAGAAAAAGAAACAACACAATCTTAGATCACTATAAAGTCAGTAAATTATTCTATTATCATTTTCGGGATATTAATTTTAGATAATATTATAAACCATTAATAAATTTCCAAATAAATCCATAATTGAATTCCATATGTGTTTTGGTATGAAAAGAAACCATGTTTATCCTATAAAAGTCTTTTCAGATGTGAGGGTTTAATAAAAACAATACTTAATGAAAAATTAGAATCTAGGGGAACAATGTTCCTCTTTATAGGTTATCCTAATGAATATAAAAAGATATTTTCAATATCAAATTTCAGATAGAAAATTGATGGAGGAATTCAAGGACACATTTCTTGAAATGGAAAACATTTGTAGTTGAAATTGTTGGACCAATATTTTCTTCGATGCGGTTGATTCTCCGTATTCACAAGAGTTAGTATAGGGCCAATCTTCAAAAATCACAGTGAGAGATGATGATATTCTTGATACACAATTACTACATCACTCCACTATAGATATTATTGAAATAATTTTATATGTTTTTTTTTCACCGATATAGGTGAAGCATTACTCTATGATAATGATGAAAGACTAACCTGAAAGGAGTAGTGGCTAGAAATAATGTTGTTAAATGGAATGATAAAATGTATTCTAAGATATATTACATGTATAAAAATGATTTTTTTGGCAGACCTTATAGATGATTTAAAACCTCTTGGATGTAAATGGGTATTCATGAAAAAAAATTACATGGATGGTAAGGTGAATTTCTATAAAGCATGATTGGTTGTGAGGTGTTTCAGCTAACATCCATGAAAAGACTACAATGAATCCCTCTCAACAGTAGTGATACTGAAATACATTAGAATATTAAATATAGTATCATGATTCATGAATATGAAAATTTTAAAATGGGTTTTAAATATAATTTTCTAAATGGGAATATTGATAAAGGAATCGATTTGCTTCAACCCGAACAGTTCATAATGCCAAACAGTGCCAATAAGATATAAAATCTAGAGAGATCAATTTATGGATTGATGTTGGAATCATGTTCATGTAATGTTCATTTTTACGATTCCATAAGATATTTTAATTTATTCTATTTGACAGTTAGAAGGGATTAAATCATTTTCCCTATATGATATGTTGATGACATATTAATAATCGGGAATGAAGTTCATGACATATAGTTAGTTAATACATTGTCAAATTAACACTTCTCCATGAAATGAATATTTAAAGTAACCTTTATTCATCGGATCAAGATATTACATAGAGGATTCGTTGGTTATGCCAAAGTATATATATTTACAATGTACACAAAATGAACAATATTGATCTATTCGATAGGAAATTGTTTCTAATGTCATGAGATATACATATCTCCTTGTAAATGTTTCCAAAAACATTGAAGTATTTTGAGAAACTTATTGGAATACCTTATTCTTTAGTAGTATGAGCTATAATGTATGCCATTATTTGTAGTTGGTATGATGTTTCTCTCTCCTTATGAATGGTGGGTAGATAATAATCTTTTCCCATAGATATTTTTTGGGAAGCTATAAATAATATACTGAGGTACATGAGATATTTGAAGGATATTTTATACATTATGAGGGAGGTGATGAAATTATAGTGAGAAGATAGACTGAATCTAGTTTGATGATAGATCAAGTTGATCTAAAATCATAGGCAAGATCTTTATTTTTCAAAAAACGCCAGTGTTGTATATGAGATAAGATTGAGAGTACCTATGGTCGTTGATTATATAGTATAATATGAGGTTATATGGGTTTCTAATGTATATATAGTGGTAGTTTGGATATAAATATCCATCTTCAATCCAACATTAAAATTTTTATTCATGAGAACGGAGAGAGATACAGGATCATGGTGGACCGAAATAATGTTGCCCAAGGTTATCGCCCCGTACAATGTTCACCCCCTCCGGTTTCATACTAGACACATTGGTAAGACACGTCACCCGCATACCAAGAACTACAATAGAAGCCATATAATCCATCTTATATATTGGTTTAACCACGAAAAATTTAGACCATTTTATTGTTTATTTTGATAATATTTCAATACCAGTGCTTTCCATGGATCCATTGTCATGCATGGAAAAAAATAAGATACATTATAATTTGCATATATTTTTAGATTTTACATAGATAGTTGAATCCATTTTTAGAAAAGTAGACTCATTGGATAATGTGGAATACCCCTTGACTAAATCTATATCTTATCTAAGGCATGATTCTTATGTGAGAGATAGTGGTTTAAGGAATGATTGTAGTTCGATCTTGTGTAAGTGTGAGTGTTATTAGTGGGTTCATAAGGTGAAGCTACTTTGTGTACTTTTATTATCATTAAATGATCAAATATTGATATATATATATATATTTATCATAATCTATTCATGTTCATACCTATGTGCCCATAATTTATATGGTAATTTCCTACATTACATGTTTTATTAAAAACAATGTATCAGTTTCTAGGATAAAATGAGTACCAGAAGATACCATGTCAACAATCATAACCTTATGTCCCATGGTTAAGACAAATCATTCTGAGAGAACATGTATGAATTTTTTACTATTAGGTGTTATGGGATCATAAATATTGAAACTTTTTCCCATGAATTTCACATATGGTAATTTCGAGTGGATGAGGTCTTTAGGACTTACTCGTTAATAGGTTTACTAAATTCATAATCACCCATTGGTAGTTCCCATATACGATGATTTTTAATTGTATCATGACTTATGATTATTTACATTGTATATAATTTGATTATTTCCATAAATATAAGATGAAAATACTAATATTTATTTCATGGTGATGTATCCTACATTGAAGGCACCATTGGTGGTATGACATTGATGGAATGATCAATATAGAATATTTCAATTCCAAAATAATGTGATATCATAGACCAATTTGATCATGATGGTAGTACCTTGCATAAATCCATGAATATTTCAAAAGAAGGTATGTCTGTATAGTGAGGAAAACGAATAATAATTAAAGAATAAATTTTAACAAAATGATTGAATCCTAGTTAATGGGATATTTTATGAAAATAATATTATATTATATGTCAGGTGTTCATAGAAATATTTTTTATAGAAATTTATATACCTTTTTTAATTATGGGATTTTATGTGTTAGTAGACACTCCTCTAGGTCAATGAATAACATTCACTAAAATAGATATAATGTGCTAGAGGGTCACACTCCATTAATATTTAATAGTCTAGGCCTATTATAATTAATATTAGAATAGAACATGGTCAGTCCCAAGATTCTATCCAAAAGATTTTCTAATATAGAAAATTACCAAATAAATAATTTAATTATAGTTAGAGATTAAAATAATTGAAATTGAATTTATTAATTCGAATTATTTAATGTTATTAATGTAAAAACAAGGAAAATTATCGAACAAATGAAAATTATTTTACGATTAATAAATAAAATTGTATTTGTGGGAATATATAGTTTATTTAATTGGTCAAATTTATCATATAATATAATTTATTACATCACATGTAAGAAATAAAATTATAAATTATTTTTTGACATCGTTAGTTGGACATAACATTATGTTTATCACTTATTCAATTGGCATTACTTATATAGGGGTTGATGAGTCATTTTATAGCATTAAATCCCCACTATGTAAGTAAGAGGGATATATTTCCCAATTTACTATTCATTAAATTGAATTTTAGAGATCTAGTATAATCCCTCTCACATTATATTGAGAGATTACATCTTCCATGTAATCATTCTAAGATATCCCTCACTGAATAATGAAATAGGATTGTAGTGATCATCGGGAATTATAAGTCTTCATTGGATGTACATTATAGCACCTTGATATTAATGATTTATGTTCCCATAGTCTTTTAAATCTTATGAAAAAAATCCATAAGGATCATACATTAGTTACTTTGAGCAGAGGATGATGGTGTGGAGTTGTCTTCCAATTCACCTTCCAATTGAGTGAGGTAATATTTCTTTTTAATTTTGTGCATAAATTATTCCATATTAGATAATCAATTTTTACTAGGATTTACTTCATTGAATATTATGCTTTTATGTAGATCCATTGATAAAAATATAAAATCATTTGGCCCGTATACATTAGTTTTGCAGTGATATACCACTAATCAGAACTCTTAATATTTTTCTATTTGAAGGTGATAGATATCGGTGTTGGTGTTACATTAAACGTTATATGGAAAAATATGACATTGATCCATTACAGTGGGAATAATTTATAAATATTCATGTTCATATTTATTTTCTTCATTTCATTCATCATAGAATGGAAAGACAATTTATAGGGTTTGAGTAAAATGAAAAAGAGTCAATGGAGACTTATGAGGAAAATTTCACCAGTTTTTCTAGTCATAAATTGAATTTTTTATGGACCATTTTTTAATATTTTTAGATTTAAGATAGATATAAAATGATATTTATGAAGATTTTCTACCTCTCTAGATTTAAAATTTATGAGGACATTTTTCATTGTTCTAAAAATGGGATGATGGATTTTTCTAACACATAAGTACTTGAAGATGAGAAAACTTAAAATTTTAAAGGGTGGTAATAAATTCAGTAGAATTAAACCATTAAATAAAGAGTTAAAGCTAAAACAATATTCCATAGGTGGTAAAATACATTTTATATAATGTTTTGTTGGATTATGAATGTGTTACCAATTAGGTATGCTCAAACATTTGGCTGAGGACTATAAAGACAATAGTTATAATTAAACTAGGAATAGGAAAATATATAGTCACACAATAGTAACATTTTTTTGTATTAATAATTTGGTTCATTATTGTAATTAATGTAGAGTTTATATTACTATATGTAGGATTCATCATGTCAAAAATAATAAATGTGTGGAAAAATAATTTCTACTACTAAATTAAATTATAGGATATAAAATGAAGTTGTGGTAGGTAAATTTCATATATATTATAAATAAGCCAATATTTTTTTATTTTGGTCCAAACAAAATTTTATCAATAAGAAATATTAATGTAAAATAAAAATACAATATCAATAAATTAGGTATGAACATTTGGTAAAAAACCCCATGGTTTTTATAAAGGAAAAAATAATTTAAAGACATCTTCATGTTGTCCTATGTGGAATGGTTTTTCCTATAAACCATGTTTTCTTGACCACTATAGAGTTTTATGGTATTTTGGTAGTGGATTGGTTTTTAGTTTATTAGGCCCAGATATCTTATATAGCTAACAAAGTTGTGATTAATTTTCATAGTTTGTATCAATTCATATATAAGATTGAGTTAATACATTTGATAAAATATCATGATTCTATGACACTGAGTAATGAAGAGATTGAATGTTATCTTGCATATATATTTTTATGAGAATAAAATAACTCATGTTAGTGATTTACTAGTGATAAATTAATATATTGATATATTTGATGATTTTTTCCTTGGTTTATTGCTGATAAGTAGGTTGATGTTACTGTTTTCATAATTCATAATGCCAATCCAATTTCAAAACTCTTTATTAAATGAATTTAGTTGAGTTTTTTTGAACATAAAATTTAGTTACATGGGTTTCTTGTTAAGGGTATTATCCTATCTATCACATACCCTTGGGGTGCTCGAATTTTATATGATAATGATAAGGATGGTTCTTCAATAATTTTCATTGATTATGGAAAATTGGATAACAAAACTATTAATAAAAAATATTTTCTTCAATGTACTAATGACATGTTTTATCATATTCGGGGTGAAAAATATTTCTTGACAATTGATCTCAGGTTAGGGTATCACCTACTAAAGGTTAAGGTGGAAGTTATTATGAGCAGACTGTCTTGAACTAGCTATGGTCATTGTGTGTTTTTAATTCCTTTTGGGTTAAAAACATTACCATTGTATATATATTGCTAATGAATGGAGTGTTTCATGTGTGTTCAAATATATTTGTTATTTTTTTCAACAATTATAATATGGTATAATTTAGCTGCTGTAGAGATCATGAGAAACTTCTATAGACTATTTTGAATACTTTTAAAGAAAATAGGTTTTAAGGAAAATTTAGTAGATATGAAGTTAGGTTGTAACATATTTAAAATTATGGGACTGTTTTTTCAAAATATTGAATAATTTTTCATCTATAAAAAAATAATGTTGGACAAGAGTGTCCATGCTCTACAAATGTCACTAAGATTCGATGTTTTCTGGCAATAGTGAGTTACCATTGATATTTTCATTAGAAATTTTATTTGTTATCTACAACACTAACTATGTTTACTCAAAAATTAATTCAATTAATCATGATAAATTATTGTGAGGAATACTGTTATGAATTGAAAATATTAGTGGTTAATGCTTTATTTGTATCCATTACAACAAGAAATAGTTAATTTTCTATTCATAGTGGTATTTCTCTACATTGAATTTCATGTATATTTATACAGAATTATTGAGTTATCATGTATGAATATCTTCAATTAAAATAACATCAGCCAGATTATCCTACACATGACCATGAGACGTATTTTATAGATCATTCGTTAAAAAAATGGGGAAATCATTTATATGGGGTGAAATGTGAAATAAATACGGATTATAAATGTTTAAAGAATATATTTATTAAAAAATAATTGATCTGAAGGTAGCGAATGGTGATAAAAGTTATTAATAATTATGATTTCATAATGAAATATCATCGAGGTAATGAAAATATGGTAGTTTATGCCGACATTCCAAAAGAAAAATAATTAACTATGTTATTACTGGAACATGATCCTATATTTAAAGATTAAATAAATTAATCCTTGGAAATTATGTGTGAAAAAACTTTTTCTTTATTGACTTAGGTATCATTACATCCTTTTTTATATAAATAATTAAAGATGTTCATAAATATGATCATTTATTGAAACAAAAAGTAAAATTTGTCAACAAGGGAATTATTCATATGTTTAATACTAATAAATAAGGTGTCACCATATTTTAAAAGTGGTTGTGTGTGATAAGTGAATCATTGTTTAAGAAGTAATTGTTTTATAACTCTCATATATATCATTTTTTTTATTAATCATGTCATAACTTTGATGTAATAAGATATTTGGTAATATTATTGTCGGAAAGTAATGATGGAAATTATGACTAATTTTATCATGAAATATTTGAAATTCCAATGGTTTAAAAATTTGTGAAATATATTGACTGGGGTTCTTCAAAATTTTAAATTTATTAATGGAAGTGGGATAATATATCAATGGATTTTATGGTGGGATTACTAAAGTAATATTGAGATAATGATGTGATTTGGTTCATTATTGATCATTTGATTATTTCTAGGAATTATATTCCCATTCATTTTTTTTCAATATTTGGATCAATAATAAATACCTTATTTTAAAGAGATAAATATATTAATTTGAGTCATTATGCATCTTGTATGAAATCCTGATTCCCTATTTACATCAAATTTCAGTAAAGGAGATGAAATTTCATTTGTAACTGAATTAAATTACGATACGACATTTTCTTCTCAATAGGATGATAAATTATAATGAAACATTTATAATTTTTAAGTTATGATTTATTCTTTATCTTTAGATTATAAAGGATGTTAGGATAGACATCATTCATTGGTGGAATTTTCATATAATAAAAATTTTACTTCTAATGTACCTATAGAACCTTTTGAATACTTTTTGGGAATGTGATGTAAAAGTCCATATTGTTCAGATAAAGATGGTGAAAGGATGATTTTTGGTGATGGACTTGTAAATGAAATGTTATAGAAATTAAATAAGATGCATATATTCGTGAGGATTTATGATAATTGTAAAAAGCTTTTGAGACGTCATAAGATTAAATATCTATAATTTAAAGTTAGAAATAATTTATTTTATTAAAGAATCTCCATGGAAAAGTGTTATTAATTTTAGCCGAAATTAAAAGTTATAATTGTGGATTTTTGGTTCATATGAAATTATAGAAAGTTATGATTTTTTTATATAGTATCATTACCTCTGAGTGTATCTCAGGAACATTATAACATCTTGAACCAAGTAACCGTCAAACCAGTAGCCGGGCTAATCATCACATGGCCTCAAGCACACCTCCCCATATTCCATAGGCTACCAAATTATGGTGAGGGTGATATTTTAGTATGGTGGGGAGACTACACCCTCATGTTTAGAGTAGCATATTGGTACAATAAATGATAAATTAATAGAAAACAACAGAGTTAGTAATTATAAAAGGAAATTCAGTAGAAGAATATAATATAATATATAAACATAACTATTTATGTATGTCCAGGTGATGCTACAACATACAAGAAGATGAATACAACAGGAAGACATGTCAAAATACACAATTAATGAAAATAATTGAATGTCGTGGGGAGATCTCATTGAGTTTCATAGGTACTATCCCAGTCTCGTGATCGTATACTCCCATCTAGAAAGTACATCATAAGCATAAATCTTTAGACATACAAATAATAAGATCTTTTTAGGTTCCAATGGCGGTCCTATTATGGTGTGAGATATAATCCCAATAGTCCACCACAAATAGTATCTCGATCCAACCATATTTTTAAATATATTAAGAATAGTGTGATGATATATGTAAATGAACGAAATATAAAAATAATAAGTAACACTCATTTTAGATTCATTAGTGGATACTCGGCCATCTCTACCAACATCAGCCTAAGTCAAATGTCTGAAAAAATATAACCTATAAAAGTATTAAGATATGTTAATGGGCCATAATTAAAAGGATTCACATGTGGACTAACCAAAATCTCATTCTATATCTTAGCAGACATGTCCCTAAACAATAAATATTCATACTCATAATTAAAATAAAAAAGGATTATGCATAATCCTTGAATCCAATCCCTTAAATATAGTAATGGAATCATGTGCCCATCCAAGGTGATCTATAAATAATACCATTGGTCACTTCTGGATCCTTTGATTTAACCAATACCACTGAGTCTATCCAAGGAAACCCAAAACAATGTCCCTTATATCACTCATGGAATGTTATGCTCATATCCCATGCCATGTATATCACATAACGTACCGTGTATCACCCAAGGAATAGAATAGACATATTTCTAATGATTCCATTCATGGTTTCTCCCATAGGGAAACATTGTTACTCCAGAGTATAAAATAATCCTCCTACAGATCCTATAGAAATAATTCCAATGTATTGCTTTCAGCGTGTTAATTAGATAAAAATCCATGAACAATATTCCCATTTTTGGTATCATTATATTAGGACCTATGTTCACTCTCAATAACGAAAAAATGATATCATATCAACCCATATCACACATCAACAAAGAATGACATGTACACCAATATAAGAAAGCTTTACAAGCATTTAATCTGAGCCAAGAAACTATGTGATAATAAAAAAGGAGTAAGGAAATAATAATAAACATAAGTAAGAATATAAAAGGCATAAACACATATAAATAATCATCAACACAACACAATATACAACAAGACTTATGTATAAAGAACATGGTATGAAATAATCCAATAGAATAATAAATGATGCATAAGGAACAATGAATAAATCGAGATAATAAGGCATGAAGAATAATAAGTGATATATAAAACATAAGGAATAATGAATGAGGACTTAATTCGTGCCTTTTTAAGATTCCTAATGAATTTATCATTCAAAAAATTTATTTCAAGCAAAACCCACACCCCTAGGGTGGTTTATCAATTTTAAAATAAGGGAATTACTGTTCTAAATGGTAGGCACACCATCTCGAGTGGATAAAGACTACATGATCAACCAATGGTTTCATTGTCAACTCGGTAAGATCTTACTAAGAATAAGAATCCATTTAACATAAAATAATTTATCTTTTAGAAGGAATCACTAGAGGGTTCTGGTGTTCGGCCCAATGATGTACCTTATAGTACACAATGAATATTCTAGAAAGAATCTAGACTACCATCCATATACCGAGGAATATCTACACATCCAATATCATGATTTTATTTTTCTCAGTTCAATAGATGTAAAATAAAAGGATGAATACACTAAAACTATCATGAAATGATGAAGACGCTCAAATTAGACAACATGTAATGGAGATCTCCCAAAAACCTAGAGGAGGATGAGTGGATCTTGAGCAGGAGCCCAATTTTTCACATGAAAGATAAAGATAGTAGTTGGGAAGATAAATAATGATGGATGGGAATTTAGATAATTCCAGACTCGTTAATGGGGCGTAGGGTTTGGCTCCTTGGTTGGAAAAACCATGCATCGACCATGAATGTGATGTTTTACAAGGAAGTAGGTTTCATGGTTTATGAAAACTATTTAGGAAATAGTGTGTGAACCATGTTTTTCTCCTCTTTCGAAGACTTGTAGAAAGCCACACATCCATGTTTCTCTACCTGAATGGTTAGACAAAACTATACAGAACCTTCAGCTTCACTAAATGAGATACACTATTCTTGTTTAAGGGCCACAGGATTTCAAAAGAATGGTACACCCCTACCTACCCTTCCCAAATTTTAAAATTCTACTCTGAACCTCCTAGTACTTATAAAGAAACATGACACAACTCTTGGTCCTTATAGGATGTATAAAAATGGAACCTTAAATCATTCCAATTCTAAAATTTCATTCTAAATCTCGGTTTATAAGACATACCATACGCCAAATGATAAAATTGAAATTCCTTTTATATTTTAAACATTCAAAAAATGTGGGACGATGCAACCTCCTGATCATAATACATATCATTAGTAGGAATCCTTGGGGGATCTACAAAACCACAGATGACCTTCTCATGTTGTGTGTTTTTGTCCAAAGATCCATGTTTCATCTCGAAGCACCCAAATTGCTTCCATAAATCACATAAGCATACAAAACATGAGACACTAAACTAGATTCATTGCTTGTTTTCCGAATTGAAAGATTGATATGGACCATTCCTAATACCTTAATACCAGATGAACATTCAAATATTTCCCTTTTATTTATTTTCTCAATGATGATTCCCCCTATAGGTTCTAGTGTTTGAACTTCCATAATTGGGTCACATAATAACATAGTTAGAATTTCCCTTTAAAAATTATCACAATAATTCTAATGATACTTATGTTTTGAATATCATATCATAGAAACACAATAGACCTTAGGATATAACAAATTCCTTGCTATATTGAACATGTCAAATTATGATTGACCAAGTTGAGACTGGTCATGCATTTATCCATCGGAAAGTATTACTTAACATTACATCCCATCTATTCTACCTAGATAACATGCCTAAATGTTTCCACACATACCATATTCATTCCCTTTAGTGGAATCATGTCAATACACTAGTGGAAAAAAATCATGAAGACCCACATATTAAGAAGATGGATCATTCCAAACAAGAAATGATGCATTTCGAAGAAGTCACCCAATGTTTTTTCTCTGAGAATGCTCATAGAATCCTATAACAAAAATTCAGTGACTTATCTAGCCAAAACATCCATTTATACTGTTATTATCTAGAAGGAACCAGAAATATACACAAACTAGAAGAAAAGGATAATTCCCCTTTCAAATAACTCGTCCAAGCCCAAATGAATTCCATGCTACCACAGAATCATTAGCAAGGAATGAAGGAGATCATTTAAGGCATTCCAAACATCAAAATTCACAAGTTATAATCTAGAAAAATGATGAAACACCCACTCATCATGAGAATTGGATACCCCTAAAAGGGGCCTCAAATTAGAGATCAACCCTAAGAGAACAGTTTTTTCCATGATTCCATCCAAGGCATTCCAACTTGGGAACTCAGGTATCACTTAGTACTAAAAACACCTTGTTAACAACCATACATCTAGTACAAAACTCTGATAGAGGTCACTCACCAAACACAACAACATTTAAAATTATTGAGGAATATAATTTATGTTCTCTAAGTGTAACCAGATGATTTCAATTATATTGACCCTCATTTTTATTCATTAACATTACATAACTTTTGTGGATTTAAAAACATTATACATACAGATGTCCAAATACCATACTAGTCTAGATACTTAAGAACCATGGTCACATAAATACAGATACATAAGTGAGCTACATTATCATCCACTACGTTCTTCTGGACTATATAACTTATTATACGCAAAAAATAATACATATCTTCATAACCTATGAAAATAAACATAAAAAGGGGTGACACAATATGAAAAGTAAGGGTAAACAATGGATATATATATGTATTATGATAATCATAATGTTATGAGAACATCATCATTAAAATAGAAGATCATAACCTCAATATTAAAAAACAACCACATGAATCCTGGCATAAATCATGGGTGTTCATAAGACATTAATCAAATGAATAAAAGTACATAATCCATAAAATCATAACATAGGAATAAATCATGAAATTTTTTCCAACACATATGAACATAATATGATTTCCACAAAATCCAAGGAGTTACTAAAGATACTATCAAAGTAGAATGAATTCAATCCTTATCCCATCATGGTAGTCATGGTTCACACCCATTTCAATCTTAGTAGCATGACTTCACTCCTCATATTATATTGGTAGTCATGGTTCACTCCCATGTCTATCTTAGTAGTCAAGTATTACTCCTTAGACAATCATAGTCTATCCCATTAGATATAAATCTTTATCCAATACATTGGAGGTTGAGATGGGTTACTCCCATCTCATAATGAAATAATACATACATGTTCCATAAGATTAAAAATAACCATATAATAACCAATAAAATTAAATGGGTATAAAAACATGTAATTATCTCATAACATGTGGAAAAAAAATATAGGTTTCATAATCATTTCATCAGAATAATAACTTGTGAAAATAATTATTCATCAAAATTATATAAACCTTGGAAGTGAAACAGGTATAATAATCTTCATTGCATAAAAAAATTAACCATTCGAGAAAAAAATATTAACGTATCCATTGGATCATTTCATAGAAAGTAATTAGTAATGTCAATATATGTCATCATTGAGGGAAGATAATTGGGAAAGATATTTTTAAAACATTTCTTGATGAAAATATCCATTCATTATGAACAACTATTATTTAAAAACATATATCCTTTTGAAAACAATTTTCCATGAAAACTTATAACTAAATATGTAAAACATTTTGAAAACTATTTCATTGAAAATACATTAAAAAATTATATAGAAAGATTTAAAATATTTTGAAAACGATTTTATTAAAAAATTATAAAAGAAACATAAAACAATTTTGAAAACTATTTACATTGAAATTATATTGAAAACATATGATGAAATCACAGAATTGTTTTGAAAACTATTTCATTTAAAATAATTTTGAAACTTATAATAAAATCGTGAAAACCTTTTGAAAACATGATACATGAAAACTTATGAAAGAAGATTGAAAACATTTTGAAAATATTTTTTTCCTCGAAAACATATAAAATAATATTTATTTAATTTTAAAAACATTTTTCATTGAAAATAATTTGAAAAATTACAATGAAATATTGGAAGAGTTTTGAAATCCATTTTGTTGAATAATATTTCAAAACATATAAAGAAAACATGAAAAAACCATTTATTTGAAAATAATTTCAAAAATAATATAATGAAAATAAACCTTTAAACATAAAAATATAACGGTTCAATGACTTTAGGGTGGGTAAATCTGTACACGTTGTGCAAGGTAAAAAGAAATTTTTTTCATGGTAAATGGTTTTGGAAATGCCTCGTTCAGAAAGAGAATCTATTTTTTCCTTTTAAAACATTTGAAAAATACAAAAAAGGTAAAAATTTATATTTATTACCATATCATATTATTTGAATATATTTTGGACCGTTTTTTATAAAAAATGGTTTAGAAAGAACACATATTTTAGACTGAAGAGATAAGTAAAGACAGATTTTCTTAAAAACATTTTCTTAATTATCTAAAGTACCAACGAGTGGGAAAATGTTACTAATAAGAGAATTAATACTAGTGAACCAGAGGATAACAAAAATTTATAAGTTTTCTTTAAATATGGAATATAGGATTCCATTAATCAAACGGTGATCATGAATATTCTTGATAAACTGTGAGATTATTTCAATAAACTCTTACCACAATGTAACTTTGAATCATACAACCCATATAGGAAAATAAAATTATATGAAGCTTAAAATATCCTCAAAATAAGTAAAATTATGATATAAAATTTCAAAGGCATTATATACACCTCATGAAAAAATATGGGTGCACAACATGCCATGTGTCTCCAAGAATTCAAAAGGAGAAAAAACTATCTAATTGATTTGGTATCTTTTGAATCATATACCCGATGAAAGGATGATAATATAATGGATTTATAATTACCCATAAATGTAATAATAAGAATCATATAATACATTCATGTATAGTTTATAGACTACAAAAAGGGAAATATTGGTGAACAAAGAATGTTTGTAACCGAAACAAAATGTGAGATGAAACCCCCTTACCATGTCTGTTAACTCTTTTCGTACTCATAAAAACAATAGGTATAATAAATATAAATTTATTATAAATATTATAAATAAACAAATTATTTTATCTAACACTATATATGGTTTTATTGTGACATTATATTACATGGTTGGTAACAATATTATGGTAATGTTTCACATCGGGTAATATTCACTTTAGTCATTGCATATTTTCTAATTTGTTTTATATTTGGTCCTAATACTTATATCATGATTTTGAAAGTTTGAAACATGATATAAATATCATTTAAATTAATTATATTTGTATTATAATAACATATTTGACATATATGTTTGAAATTGAATACAATTTTCATAGAGATGGTAAGCCATAAGTACGCATGAACGTTGTTTCAATTTGAATTGTAGTATTAATGGGAAGAAATAAAATGAAATATATGTATATATATATATAATTTTATTAGAATTATTATTTAATATATTCCATATTATTTCATTAAACACATCCTTAATAGATACAATGTAGTTTGTGAATGAATGGCAATGCTTTGGGGGCGGTAGTCCACACATCGTCAAACAAAATTATTGTATTTACACCAAGTCGAAAGTATAAATATATTTGTTTTAAAATGATTATATAAGAATAATGACATAATAAATATAAAATATAAAATATATAAATATAGTTTCTATCATAATTTACACAATGAAAATAGGTAATGCAAAAATTAACAATCATCATTTCGTGAGATGGTAGGTCACTGTACATGTGAATAATATGTTTATTACCCATTGGATGAGGTTTTGTATAATTTTAGGTCAAACCCTTACTATAAAAAACTCCTTGTAAATATTTTATACTTTTTTTATACAATAGTGGAAAAATATAGTGTATTGGGTGTAGAAAGAAAATAAAAGAAAGGAGCTTAAGAGAATGCATTACCTCTTAATCTGGTTACTCCTTTTGGTTTGTGTGAAAATGATTCCATGGATTATTTTCAATAAGTAGGGAGGATTATATGAGTATATTATGGATGTTGATAAGTGTATTCAGAAAATATTGGCCAAACCTAATTGGTTTGAGAGCTGTGAAGAAGAGGAAGGGGTGGTGGCCTTTTATAGGGAAGGGAGAGGACACACTCAACATTTTTGAAAACAAGTTACATATACCCAGGTTTTTACCTAAAAAAAGTCATAAAAATCACAAAAAACTAAATAATGGAATTTTTATGGACTAATAATTTCTAGATAATGGGTTTGGATAAGTTTTTAAGTTCTTTTGGGTCTTAAATTTAACATTTAGTACATTATCTACTTAATTTTTCTTTTAACGGTTGTAATAAATTTAAATCACCTTCACTAATATTATTGGTCAAATAAAAAGTTGAACTTATTATACATTATAAATTATTATTATTACAAATATGGAATCCATTATTCCAAATTATAGTCACATAATTTTAAGAAATTAATTTAAAGGTAATCTCGGTGACGGGGTGACATTGTGGGTTTTTAAAGTAAAATCGTCCAAATCGTTAATATGTTTTTGAACCCAATTTCAAATCGAAATTACTTAAATTTACCTAAATTTTATTACTTGATAAAATTATTATCTAATTTTTCTTTTAAAAAAATATTAAATATAATTTCTCCTTATAAATACATTACTCGAAAAGGCAATTTTGAATTAAAAGCTGGTATTTTTCACTATTCATCCAAAAATGATGTTTCTTAGAGAAATCCCAAAAAGTATCCATTATCTAATATAAACATTATAAATCCGTAATTTATGTTTATTTAATCAAATTAAATTTCAATATGTGTTTAAAATTAATTTTATTATTTTTCACAAGAGGACATTAAAAGAAGGTCATTTGTGATAACTGTAACGACCCAAAGTTTCATTAATAGAAAATCCCTCTTGATCCAGTTAATTGTCTCTTTATAAAAAAATGTTTTTATAAGATATCATCATCTTTGGTTTTATGATAAGTGTTGTGACCGTTACTTTTATAGCCGTTGAACAGTGGTCACATGATTAGTATAAATATAAGGCTTTAACGAACCCAGTTTTTACTCAGACAAAGGAAGTGATGGCCTCATCCAGTAGAATTTCCCCATACGAAGCCCATTTTTCAGAGCTCGAGAAAGAGGTGGAATCCTTGGGCTTCTCCCTTGACCAAGCCCAAGCTAAGCTTCATTATGTCAAGCTCGAACGTGACCTTCTACGGGAAAAGTGGAAGTTGATTGAAATTACCACTCAAGCGATGTTATCTGAGTCTCCCCAAGAGTCTATCACCATGGCACACCTTTCCCTTAGGTCTTATGAAGCTATTTTAAGGGTTTATGTAAAAAATAAGTATTAATATGTTCATGTACATTATTTTTATATATAACAATGAATATAATTTCTAGTCATTTTTGATACATTGTAAATAGTTTTTAAAGTACAAATGGTGTTTTTATTTATTATTTAATTAAGAAATCTATTTTATTAAACTGAGGGATTTTTTAATTAAATAATATTTCAATAAAATAATAATATTTTTATTAAATTAATTAAATATAAATGATCTTATAAATTTATGAATGCAATTAAATTGTTATATTAAGGTTTGAAAGCCATTTATGTCAAAACCCGTGAATTTTCGATAAATGCTGGTTTTTATTTTAAAAGTGAAAATTAACATATTTAGAAATTTTTTAAGATAAAATAAATTTCATTTCTGGAATCCGGACATTGAAATTATCCAACGGTGAATTTTTCATAATTTTCTGAGACACTCAAATTTTTGGGAAAAGATTAGATACCGTTTAAATATAAAATGTGTTTTATGACATCATAATGACCCAATGGTGATGTAGTAAAATACTATAATCCTTATTATTGGCCAATATATGTTTTAACATTAAAATAAAGTGACTTTGGGTTTGTTTTACTTATTTTTCAAAGCATTATTGAACCCCTCAAGACTTATTCAACACATTGCCTTTTTAAATTAATTTCCATGGGAGTGTGACTCACCTCCACATAAGCAACCTTATTATTTTAATATGTTCGGACCTTGTCCATGTAAAATATTGTTTTCCTATTTCCTTTTCCTGAAACCATGGGAAAAAACCATGGGGTGGTTTGTGGTTTGGATTAGTTTAATATAAGGGGTCCCAAACCTAAATAATAAAGAATTCTCTCTCCCTTCCTATATAAACCCACCCAAGCTCCCACTTCCTCCTCACTAAAATCCTTTGGATTTCGTCCAAAATCTTCCCTAATCACTCAAGAATCCTCCAAAAGGTGCCCCAAGCCCCCAAGAAGCCTCTCACAAGCCTCTCTCTAGCCTTTGGAAGCACACTTCCAAGTAAGGATTTTTTCTTCCTTTCTCATTTTTGTCAATTTTCATTAAGTTGTATTGCCCTTTTAATTCCAATTATTAATGTTGGGGTATGGTTTCTCACCTCTCCCATACTTCCCTCTTATTTTTTGAATGATGGGAGACCCCTTTCTCTCTCATTAAATGCTTCCCATGTACACCTGTTACTATGCCGAAATTCCGAAAGGAACTTCTCTCTCTTCTTTTACATTAAAGCAATACTTTTGTATCATAAATCTAAATTACTTTTCAATTGTTGGGACATTTATCTATATGAACTCCTTAATGTCCATTACATGTAAATATTATGAGGAACCCCTTTCTCTCGCACCAAACATTTTTATGAATTCTTATGTCACGCCGTTACACTGCCGAAATCACACCGATTTTCTAAGCCAATGTCATTGTGTAGTGAATACCATACTCATTTCTCCATCAATGGTATTCACCTTTATGCACATTTAATTATTGATTATAAATTTTCATCTATGAATTCCACATTCCTTTATCGTGGAATAAATTATTATGTTTAATGAATCCATGTTTTATGATCCATGTGGCACACTTATGCATGAAATGAAATGTTTAAGAAGGGTGCGCCCTTATAGCACTCCAATGCATTGGGTAAAGTATAGTATCATGATACGTCCTGTGTAATGAGTGTTTAAACATGCTAATTCAAGTGCAACAAGGGTTTACTCATTCTTCATGTGCAATGAGGGTTTACTCATGCTCCATGTGCAATGACCCACGGGTCAAGCTAATTCAATGTTAAGTGTTGTTGCCACATTTCCATGTTATGATTATCATTCTTTATCTTGCCTTTATGTTCATGTTTCTTTTTTTCTCTATTGATATGCCTATTTTCTAACATTTATTTTACTCCTCATGTTATTCTATGTGTACTCCCTTACTGGGCTTTATAGCTCACCCTTTTCTTATACCTGTCCTCATGTTATCCAATGCAATGCTAAGTACAAGGTAATGTAGTGGTCATGTAAAGGAAGTTTTCAATAAAGATGTTGTATTTCAAGTTTTAAGTTGTATGTAATGATCCTAATCCCCAAATACACTAAACCTCTCGATCTTATTTGTTGTATCAAGTGAATTTTTATGTATTAAATCATGTTTAAGTTGTAATAAAAGCAGGGTTGTCATAGTTGGTATCAGAGGATAGGTTTAGTTATATTTGGGATTAGGAAACCCTAGTAAAGCCTTATATACAAGACTAAGTATAATAAAAACATCCCTATGTTTTGGTAAATACTATGTAAGTGGTTTATCAAACAAATACATCCCTGTCTGGATACGAGCAGGTAGAGGCGGCTCTGGCACAGATGTATCCTAGGGGTAAAACCCGAAAACACCGCTTTGAGCTAGACTCGAACGGGAACTGGTGCACGACAACGGGCCTAACTGCACTCTTGGTTACGACACTCCCAGGGAATATGTTTTGATAAATTCACAATCTTGGTATGAACCCTTATTAAGGAAAAAATGCCTCTAAGAATATATGTTAGAAAGTATATCATGAAAATCCTAGATTGAATCTTATAGACTCATGAGTTAAAGAAATTAAAGTTTATTTATAAGTCATCAAATTTTGTCTTTGGATTACCCTTTATGTGTTACCCCTAACTTTCCTTTTATTCCATCCAATGGCCGGTAATAGGAGGACTCGGGCTAACAACCGTTGTGAAGATCAGTGTGATGATTGTACTAATGAGATGCCCAATCCAATGGGAGCGGAAATCGTGAACTTTGTCATACTTCTCTCTCAGCTAACTCTTGTTTCGAATAGAAACACAGGTCAAGAGGAACGTTAAACCCCCCAATGAAGGAACAAATCACTATCGAGAGATTCATGAGACAAAGGCATCATACGTTTAGTGGATCATCCGATACCACGATCGCTGAATAATGGATCAACTCCATTGAAAAGATATTCTCCATCCTCCAATGTTCTGAACAAGAGAAGGTTCTCTTGGATGCTTATCGTGTGGAGGGTTAAGCTGATCAATGGTGGATGTTGATCAAAAATACGAAGCCTGAGGAGGAGATCGAGGATTTGGAATGGAAGGAATTCCGGAAGATGTTTTTCGATAAATATTTTCCACGCACCCTCCATCTTAAGATGGAAAGGGACTTCCTTTCCCTCAAGCAAAAAGATGAAGAATATGTGGGAGCGTACGAGGAAAACTTCAGAAGACTTGCATGATACGCTTCCGGCTTTGTCGTTACCCCTGAATGCAAGGTTGACCACCTCTTTGGTGGGATGAAGCCTAACTTGCAGAAAGCATTAGCGATCCGTGACTTTGATAGCTATGAGGAAATTGTCCGATGTGCCCTTAAGGTAGAAATGGAGATCGGAGAATAACAGGGGTATCATGGGGACAAGAAGTGTAAGGTGGACTTCAATGCTGGTGGTTCGATGGATAAATCCAACGACGCTAAGAAGTTCCAGCACCCCACATGCCAAAAGTGCAGAAAGAAGCACCCTGGAAATTTCCTTAAGGGGACAAGAAAATGCTTCAGGTGTGGAAGAGAAGGGCACCTAGCTATTAACCGTCAGCAAGAAGGACCCACGGCTGCAAAAAAGGAGAGGAACACTCCATTCGAACCTTAATGCATTGTTCAATGCTACAAATGAAAAGAACCGGGTCATTTTTCAAATCAGTTCCCTAATCCAAGGGTTATCAGGGGCAACCAACAACCTGCAAGACAACAAGGAAGAGCTTTTTCCATCACTTCTGCAGAAGTGAACCCCGAAAACGATGTGGTGACAGGTACGCTAGTTATTCATTCAAGAATAGTGAACGTACTTTTTGATTCAGGTTCTACGCATTCTTCTATATATAGAATGTTTAGTAGAACAATCCCATCACCACCAAAAATCATGGAAGTAAAGATGTCGGTGAGTACGGAAAATGGGGAAATCATTGCATCCCATGAATATAAGTCCTCCCCTGTTATAATCTATGTATTTAATTTCCCAGCGAACCTCGTCATACTCCCTCTGGTGGAATTTGATGCAATTCATGGCATGGATTGGCTTTCCTTGTATAGAGTCAACATAAATTTTCGGGAGAGGGAAATCACACTCCATATGGAGAATTGACCCCCGATTCTTTACAAGTGTTAGGAGGAAGATGAATCTTCTTTAGCTCCATCATCTCAAGCATGGATATTACTACCCTATGAGCATGCGTATCTAGATCAGATGATTGATTCCAAAGAAAAAACCATCCTTGAAGAAATGCTTATTGTGAGAGAATTTGCGGAAGTGTTTCCCGAGGAACTGTCTGGTCTTCCTCCAAGAATAGATGTTGAGTTCTCAATTGAACTTATACCTGGGGCGCTACCAATATCCAAGAATCCATATATAATGGCTGTTTTTGAGCTTGAAGAGCTGAAGAAACAACTACAGGATAATCTGGATAAAGGGTTTATACGCCCAAGTGCTTCACCATGGGGTGCACCAGTCCTCTTCATCAAGAAGAAGGATGGGTCAATGCGGCTCTGCATTGATTATCGTGAACTTAAAAAAATCACGATAAAGAACAAGTATCCACTCCCACGAATTGATGACTTCTTAGATCAGTTACGTGGAGCACAATAATTATCTAAGGTGGAATTTCGGTCGGGATATTATCAAGTAAGGGTGATGAAAGAAGATATCCCCAAGACTGCTTTTCGTATAAGATACGAGCACTATGAATTCATAGTAATGCCTTTCAGACTCACCAATGCTCCAGCAATATTCATGGAATTGATGAATAGAGTCTTTAGAGATTACCTTGACAAATTTGTGGTAGTCTTTATAGATGATATTCTAATATACTCCAAAACCAAGGAGGACCATGAGGAGCATTTAAGAACTATACTGGAGACTTTGCGTAAGGAGAAGCTCTATGCAAAGTACAGCAAGTGTGAGTTCTGGTTGAAGGAGGTCTCATTCTTAGGCCATATCATAACAAGCAATGGGATATCTGTGGACCCCTCCAAAACAGATGCAATTGAGGGATGGCCGAGGGAAACATCGGTAACAGATATCCATAGCTTCTTGGGGTTAGCTAGATATTATCGACGATTTGTGAGAAATTTCTCACGATTGTCCAACCCTCTTACCAAGATAACTAGAAAGGGAGTAAAGTTTGATTGGAGTGATGAATGTGAATAAAGCTTCAAGGAGTTGAAAATGAGTCTTATCACTACACCCATGCTCACTTTACCCACAAGTGGGGAGATTTTTGTGGTATTCAGGGATGCCTCAAAGAAGGGATTAGGCTGTGTGATGATGAAGAATGATAAAGTGATATCCTATGCCTCAAGGCAGTTGAAAATCCATGAGATAAACTATCCAACACATGATCTGGAGTTGGCGGCTGTGATCTTTGCCTTGGAAATATGGCGGCATTATCTCTATGGAGAGAAATTTGAGATATATACTGACCACTAGAGTCTTAAATATATATTCACACAGAAAGAGCTTAATATGCGCCAGAGAAGATGGATGGAGATCATCAAGGATTATGACTGTTCAATACATTACCACCCTGGGAAAGCAAACAAGGTGGTGGATGCCCTAAGTAGAAAGGATCCAACGATTCTATCAATGATGAGAATTGAGAAGGATCCAATCTTCTTAGACTTGATGAAGATGGATGTGGGAATCATAAAGAAGGGAACATCATCAATCCTTTCACAAATTATTGCTCAACCATCTCTTTTGTAAAGGTTAAAGGATGCTCAAAAGGATTATGTGGGAATTCAAGAAAAAGTGGAAGATATCAAAAAGGGGAAATCCTCGTAGTTTAATGTTAATGAAGAAGGAATTGTGCAGTTTGGGAAAAGACTATGTGTTCCATCAAGTCCAGAGCTGAAGAAGGAACTTTTGGATGATGCACATAGTTCAAATTTCTCTATTCACCCAGGGAACACAAAGATGTATTGAGATCTCCGAGAAAACTTTTGGTGGGATAATATGAAGAAGGAGATAGCTGAATATACATCAATGTTACTGGTGTGTCATCAAGTGAAGGCAGAGAGGCATAAGTTGAAGGGGATGATGCAACCATTGCCCATACCAGAATGGAAATGGGAGAACATCACTGTGGACTTTTTCACCAGACTTTCGAGGACATTCAAAGGCAACAATGCAATCTGGGTTGTTTTGGATCGTCTTACAAAGACTGCACACTTCATTGATATTCGTGAGAATTTCTCATTGGATCAACTGGCATGGATATATATTAGGGAAGTGGTAAGGTTTGATAGAGCACCACTATCTATTGTGTCTAATCGAGATCCAAGATTAACCTCTAAGTTTTGGAAGAATATTCAACATGCTCTGAATACTGAACTAAACTTCAGTACGACCTATCATCCTCAAACTTATGGACAATCCGAGAGGACTATCCAAACACTTGAGGATATGTTGAGAGCGTGCTCAATTGACTTTAAAGGGGGATGGGATCAACATCATCCTCTGGTTGAGTTCTCTTATAATAACAGTTTCCACTAGAGAATCCAAATGGCACCATATGAAGCCCTGTATAGGAAAAGGTGCAGAACACCGGCATGTTGGGATGAGGTTGGTGAACGTAAGCTGCTTGGACCAGAAATGGTCAAATAAATGGTGGATAAGGTGAAAACCATTCAGAAGCATACCAAGGCAGCCCAGAGTCGATAGAAGAGTTATGCAGATAATCGTTGACGAGACCTTGAGTTTAAAGTTGGAGACATGGTTTTTTATGCATATTTTCATGGAAGAAGGTCATGAGGTTTGGAAAGAAAGGGAAGTTAAGTCCAAGGTATATCAGCCCCTTCGAGATTCTTGATCGTGTTGGGGATGTGGCCTATCGACTAGAACTTCCACCTACTATGGCCAAGGTGCATGATGCCTTTCATGTATCCCTCTTAAGGAAGTACATACCGGACCCTTCACATGTACTCTCTTTTGAGGTGGTACAATTGGAAGATGATCTTTCTTATGAGGAGAAACCAGTGAATATCATAGATCGTAGAGAAAAAGTTCTACGAAATAAGACAATGCCACTCATCAACGTGTTGTGGAGAAACCACAAGTTTGAAGAAGCGACTTGGGAGTTGGAGGATATGATGAAGCTGAGTTACCCACATTTGTTTTAGTGTGGGAAAAGGAAAATTTCGAGGGTGAAATTTCTTAAGGGGGGAATATTGTAACGACCCAAATTTTCATTAAAGGAAAATCCCTCTTGATCAAGTTAATTGTCTCTTTATAAAAAAAATGTTTTTATAAGATGTCAACTTCTTTGGTTTTATGATAAGAGTTTTGACCGTTACTTTTATACTCGTTGAACAGTGATCACATGATTAGTATAAATATAAGGCTTTAATGAACCCAATTTTTACTCAGACAAAGGAAGTGATGGCCTCATCCGGTAGAATTTCCCCATACGAAGCCCATTTGTCGAAGCTCGGAAAAGAGGTGGCATCCTTGGGCTTCGTCCTTGACCAAGCCCAAGCTGAGATTCATTATTTCAATCTCGAACGTGACCGCCTACGGGAAAATTGGAAGTTGATTGAAATTACCACTCGAGCGATGTTCTCCGAGACACCCCAAGAGTCTGTCAACATCACACACCTTACCCTTAGGTCTTATGCGGCTATTTTAAGGGGTTATGTAACAAATATGTAGTACTATGTTCATGTACATTATTTTTTTATATAATAATGAATATAATTTCTAGTCATTTTTGATACATTGTAAATAGTTTTTAAAGTACAAATGGTGTTTTTAGTTATTATTTAATTAAGAAATATATTTTATTAAATTATGTGATTTTTGATTTTAATAATATTTTAATAAAATAATAATATTTTTTAAAATTAATTAAATATAAATGATCTTATAAATTTATCAATGCAATTAAAATGTTATATTAAGGTTTGAAAGCCAATTCTGTCAAAACACGTGAATTATCGATAAATATTGGTTTTTATTTTAAAAGTGAAAATTAAAATATTTAAAATTTTTTTTAGATAAAATAAATGTCATTTCTGGAATTAGGACGTCGATATTATCCAATGATGAATTTTTCATAATTTTCTGAGACAGTTAAATTTTTGGGTAAAAATTAAATACCGTTTAAATATATAATGTTTTTTATGACATCATAATGACCCAATAGTGAAGTAATAAAATAATATAACCCTTATGTTCGGACAATATATGTTTTACCATTAAAATAAAGTGATTTTGGGTTTGTTTTACTTACTTTTCAAAGAATTAATGAACCCCTCAAGACTTATTCAACACTTTGCCTTTTTAAATTAATTTCTATGGGAGTGTGACTCACCTCCACATAAGAAACATTATTAATTTAATACGTTCGGACCTTGACCTTGTAAAATATTGTTTTCCTCTTTCCTTTTCCAGAAACCATGGGCAAAAACCATGGGATGGTTTGTGTTTTGAATTATTTTAATATAAGGGGTACCAAACCTAAATAATAAAGAATTATCTCACCCTTCCTATATAAACCCACCCATGCTCCCACTTCGTCCTCACTAAAATCCTTTGGAGTTCGTCCAAACTCTGCCATACTCTCTCTAGAATCCTCCCAAGGTTCCCGAAGCCCCCAAGAAGCCTCTCACAAGCCTCTCTCTAGACTTTGGAAGCACACTTCCACGTAAGGGTTTTTTCTTCCTTTCTCATTTTTGTCAATTTTCATTAAGTTGTATTTCCCTTTTAATTCCAATTATGAATGTTGGGGTATGGTTTTGCACCTCCCCCATACTGACCTCTTATTGTTTGAATTATGGGAGACCCCTTTCTCTCTCATTAAATTCCTCCCTTGTACACCAGTTACTATGCCGAAATTCCGAAAGGAACTTTTCTCTCTTTTTTACATTCAAGCAATACTTTTGTATCATGAATCTAAATTCCTTTTCAATTATTGGGACATGTATCTATATGACCTCATTAATTTCCATTACATGTAAATATGATGAGGAACCCCTTTCTCTCCCATCAACCATTTTTATGAATTCTTATGTCACGCAGTTACGCTACCGAAATCGCACCGACTTTCTAAGCCAATATCATTATGTAGTGAATACCATGCCCATTTCTCCATCAAGGGTATTCACCTTTATGCACATTTACTTATTGATTATAAAGTTTTATGTATGAATTACACATTCCTTTTTCGTGGAATAAATGATTATGTTTAATGAATCCATGTTTTATGATCCATGTGGCACACTTATGCATGAAATGAAAAGTTTAAGAAGGATGGGCCCTTATAGCGCTCTAATGCATTGGGTAAAGTATAGTATCATGATACGTCATGTGCAATGAGTGTTGAATCATGCTAATTCAAGTGAAATGAGGGTTTACTTGTGCTTCATGTGAAATTAGGGTTTACTCATGCTCCATGTGCAATGATCCACGACTCAAGCTAATTCAATGTTAAGTGTTGTTTCCACATTTCCATGTTATGATTATCATGCTTTATCATGCCTTTATTTTCATGTTTCTTTTATTCTCTATTGATATGCCTATTATCTAAAATGTATTTTACTCCTCATGTTATTCCATGTTTACTCCCTTACTGGGCTTTATAGCTCACCCTTTTCTTATACATGTCCTCAGGTTATCCCATGCAATGCTAAGTATGAGAGAATGTAGTGGTCATGTAAAGGGAGTTTTCAATAAAGATGTTGTATTTGAAGTTTTAAGTTTTATGTAATGATCCTAATCCCCAAAGACACTAAACCTCTCCATCTTCATTGTTGTATCAAGTTAATTTTATGGTATTAAAAAATGTTTAAGTTGTAATAAAAGCAGGGTTGTCATAATAACAATATTTTTAAACATGTAAGGACATTACAAAAAAAATATATCATTAAAAATTAATGTTTTTTATTTATATTAAAACATTACAAAAATAGTTTAAAATTATTGATTAAAATTAATATTAGTTATTTTAATGGATAAGTTACAATTATCTAATTTAAATAATTATATCAATTAAATAATGCTTTGTAGAATCCTAGTTTTGCTTGTAATGTACGGAAAGCTGGTGTTATGTGTATTTATATCCATGTTGATTTCATGGGCAAGGAGTATTCTAATTTTTTTAAGATATAAAAATATTTTCATTATTTTTTTAAATGAAAAATATCAAATGATTAAATTAATTCAAAAAAACATTCACAAAATCTCAGGGTTTTACATTCTACCTCCCTTAAAATGAATTTTACCCAAAAAATTATCTGGGTTATCCAAGGTTTAATAATTTAATTTTATTTTCATAAAAATCCAAATTTTAAATATGAGTTATAAAAATTTATTTAAAAACCAAAATTTGGAACCATAACGGCTACCCAAAGTAACATATAAAAAGGTTTTCACAATGGAGAACACAGGTTGGGAGTGAAGATTAGTCAAGGAGAAAAAACATAAATATTTATAGAGATTGATTTTAGTCATAAAACATAATAAATTGAATGATCAAATAAAAGATTTGGGCCTCAAATTCATAAATCTTTAATTATTTAAAAGTCCACATGTTGAACAAAATTATGCTAATAATTGAAAACAAATATGTTGTTCATTATCCTAATATCGAGTTATTATTTTATTGACCATGAATATAAGAAAATATTCATACTTTATATATTTTAACAAACAAAATTTAATTGTTTATTTGTGCTGTATTTTACTTCTAAATCATACATTACTTCAGGAAATGGATGCCCAAAAATTATCCTTGATGTCTGTAGTGCTAAAATACAATTTTATTAGATCTTAAGGCCTATAAGAGATTAAAAATTAAAACTATTTATTTTAACTATTCTTCAAAGTCAATAAATTTAATACACTAATTTGTAAATATAAAATGTCTCTATATTGTCTCATAATTAATACTTAATCAAAAAAATAAATACACATTAACCTTGACATCATGTAGGACAATGGTAGGCATGAAACCCTCATTTTCGTTTGGTAATGCGTCTAAGACCCATAACCCTTCTGAATAGGATTTGTTGTCACCTGAAATACATGGTCTCTATTTCTAAAATCATGCAATATATAATTTCTAAAATAAATAATATATAAATCCTTTAAATATGGTTAATCACTAAAAATACTTTTAACCAATGGTTTTAATACAATCTTAGTTCATAAATACTTCCTCAAATTTTCAAAATAATATTTTCATGAATGGTTAAACTTATAAACCTTCTGAAAGTTGAAAATCCATAAAATTCAATATAAATTCATGAATTTTTCATGACATTGATTCCCCCATATAATACAAAGTAGTTCTTGGTGTCACAATACAAACATGTGAATAGCGTCATCATATATTCTCTTAAAACATAGCAATAACCTAAATTTTCATTAATTCATCTGAAAAAAATTCTCTCACATATGTGATCTTGATTTCAGTTATTGTTATATTTTATCAATGATCTATATATTTTCCTTAGTTTCCCATTTTATTTTTATGTAAAATGGATTGTTTTGGGTGGATAGCCTCCCACACATGATTGGTGCACGGTTAGTAGTAACTGTTCACCCAAACTAGGAAGATTATTTGTAGTATAATAAACCTAATACATGTCCTCATCAGGGTCATTTTCCTTGGCCCATGTAATTGTGCATGGAAATTTTTTCAGATTGATAACTCTATATAGTTACCCCACATTTTACCAAACTGTGCGGACTAACCATGTGTAGTGTATAGGTCATTAACAATTTCCCCCTCCTATCAATTTTAACCCCTAACCCACCAATTTTGTCCCCTGTTTTAGGGGTTTTCACCCTATGGATTCCTCAACATCCTTCCATCTCCATTGGAGCTTAGATTTTGTTGCATATTTTGGATGGTTTCCCCTCAAATAATTAATTAAGAATTTTTTATTCTCCCAGTATCCCTCTATTCTAGGGTTTCCTCCCTTATTTTGGGGACTTCCTATTATTTTGAGGTGATTTGATACGCCATTGGTTTTTTAAAATGGCCATTACAAGTGAAATTGGTGTATTCTTGGAGAAATAAATTGTTGTGTCCTTTTTAGATGTTTCATTAATTTATTAAATGATTTACTATGTTTTTTTTTTGTATTTTGAAAAATGGTTGGAATGTTTTCTAGGTTAGTTTGATTTTTGAAAGAGGATTTTCATGTGAAAATCGGTGTTTTTGGTCTATGTGGTGCCTTTTTTTATCTTTTTTGGGTTAATGTAGTGTATATTATGCCAAATAAAACATGATTGAGAATACTAAGGGTAAACCGAGTAGCTATGAGGGAGGACTAGTACTAGTGTGATAGTGATATAGAGGTGGCTATGACCTGGTTTAACATCACAGGATTGACAAGGACAACAATAAATAAATATTGATGGTGATCAAAGATCGCTAGATTATTGGATGCTTCTACTCTCTTGTGGATCATGCTTTGAAACGTAGATGATTGTGGTTTCTATACCACATTTCACTAAGATGTGAGGTACTAGGGTCCCATCACTATGTGGTACCCATTGGGCCTCTCCCGTTTTTGGTGATCTTGACTACTTTAACCCCATCGTCGACATAAGGTGTGGTTTTTATGAGAATAAAATAGTAAATGTGTTTTTATTTAATGTTTTATTCCTTTAAAAAAGTTTTAAAATTATTTTCCATTAAATTATTATAGAATTTCATTTAATTTGTTAAACGTGAAATTTTATTTTTCATTTAATGTTTAGAGTATGTAATCCTTTTGGGAGGATTCCTGTTGGAAAATGGCTCACACCCTGCTTACACCCTTGGGTGTAAGAAAATATTGTCTTGTTTGATATAGGTAAGGGTAAGACTTTTGTTGGGGGTGTTTTGGGATGCTAGTGAACATTTAGGGTGGTGATGCGACTATGAATTGAAGGAGATGCTCCCTATTCATTGGGTAGTATAGGATATGGGTTTTGGTTCCCTTTTTTAGCATCACACTATTTTGGTTTTGTATAATCTTTTAGACTTAAATAATATACCTTGTAATGGATTGTATGGTTTGGTTTTCCAAATTTGGTTTATTTTATATTGTTGGTTGTTTTATATTTGTTTGATCGTGTTACTCATTACCACTAGCTTGTATTGATACCTCAAAACGTGTTCCAGCCCTTGGGTATTGGGAGAACCCTACAAGCCTTTCCGTGGACCTGGAAGGGATCTGGGTCGGATCGAAACCCAACTTTGTTCATGAGTAAAATGGTATTATATAAGGTTTATCTAATTGGGTCATGTTATTTTGGAAGAGTATGGATAGATAAGAGCTAGTACTTTGGGGGCATAGAGTTCTCATTGCGAGTAGGGTGTCTGGATAGCACACCTCATGACAGACCTCAAGTCACCGTTGGATATTGGGATTCTTGTTTGGATTCTCCCCCAAGTGGGACATGTAGGTTTCAGTCTATATGTGGAAATTCGGGGGGGGGGGGGGGAGTGGTTTGGTCACTATGTTGCCATGGAAGTTTTTATTTATTTGTTTTGTTCTTATTGATGTGATTTCTCAGACCTGATGTTTTAACTATTATGTTATGTGACAATTCTCATGTGAATATTTCACTTGAAGAAACATACATCCCTGGAGAGTTCCCATACAACCGCATGAATAAGATGAAGAGAGTTATCCCTCACCTCTTGGTCAGAGGTTAGTAGATGTTGTGGTATGAGCTATTTCAGCCCTGGGATAGGGAGGGGGTCCTACTCTTACTCCAGTTAGGGAAGCTGATCCTGGATCTCAGTAGGATAAAGATGATGAATTCCTAAATAATAAACCTCCTCCTTTATCAGTCATCATAGATCCTTAAGAAGAATAGGAATGGATGAAGGAGATAGAGATCATGTTCAAGTTATTATACACTCATTATGAGGTCACGGTGAAGATTGCTTCATTTCTACTAGAGGGTCAAAGTCGAAGGTGGTGGGGCTCAGTCATTCAAGATATGATGCATGAGCAGTTGAGCTAGCTGGAATTCAAGGAGGTCCTTAATGACCAATATTTCCCCATAGTCATGTAATACGCAAGATCATAGCAGTTTATATACCTTGTCAAGGGTGACCAATCTGTTATTGTGTATGCCAACCGCATTGCTGATCTGGTTTTTTATTGCCCCAAAATAGTCTCCAATGAGTCGATGAAGGCTCAGAGGTTTGAGAAAGTTTTGCGACCATAGATATATTCTCATGTTTTTTCTGTTCAGCTTGAAAACTTATGATTAAGTGTGTGAGCAAGATTTTATGGTGTATATTGATCATAAGGGAGGTTCTAACAACTCTGGGACATTGTTAGTAATGGGAAGTGGGAGTTCATCACAAAGGAAGAGGAAGCGTGAGGAAGGGAATAAAGTGGTGGACGTTTCAACCATCCTTCCAGTCTGCCTTCGTCAATGGATTTCGATGAAGGGTCTATTGGGTGAAACCAATGTAGTAATGTGGGACAAACTCAGCCTTCATGTATGTCTCCTCCCCAATCCTATCAGTGGGGTGGAGCATTAGGGCACTTGCATCTATTCTATATAGGTACACGTTCTTATCAAGGAGGTTCCCGATCAATGACCTCTAAAGGTATTAAATAACTATTAAAACCATCCCATACAATGGGATCTCCATTTAGTTGTAGAGCTAACAAGACTGGATCTTATATGGGTCAGATTCAGCTCTGAGTAGAGATTCATGCCTGTCGTCATGGTTAGACTCAGATAGTTACTAGGACCCTTCATGTTGTGGAGTATGCACTAGTAGGAAAGGATGCATGGCCCTCCACTATTCTATGTACCATTATGATTACATCTTCTATAGATATAGTTTTATTATATTAGTGCATATATTTAATTTTTATCTTTCATTCTTGTGAACCTATTGAATATTCCCACTAAGATCTTATCTTTTACGATGGAGTTTGTGATGTTGTTGGGAAAAAATAAGGAGTTCTTTAGGCTCCCATATGTGTGCACTTTCCATGTATGGGTCTAATATGGAAAGGTATTTCTTGGTCATGGATAAGGAAATTTTTTATGTGGTCATTGACATTGAAGGGACGGTTCATTTTCAGGAACACATTGAATGTTATTGGTGGAGAGTTAGTTTCATGGCACCAGATAGGAGTACTCATTTATTTCCTGGAAAATTGATTACTAAGTTGGTTCGAGCTGGACCTCCAATACCATATTTGGGAAATCGTGTATTTTAATTACCATCTATCATGATGGAGTAAAGTGGTTGTACTCGTGAGGAAATATTTTTTCATGTAGTGTGTGAATTCCCATAGGTATTGCTTGATAATGTTTTGCGCATACCCCTATAGTAGGACATGGATTTCTCGATTGAATTGAATCTAGTAACATAACTAATATCTTTTCCTTCATATTGTATGGCCCCCACTGAATTGAGGGAATTAAATATGCAATAGGGATATTCGGAATCCCAAAGGTTCATTCACCCAAGAATATCTCTTTGTGCTACTTTCATTCTTTTGATAAAAAAGGCAGGCATATCTCTCTAATTTTGTATCAACTATTGGAAGCTTAATATGGTAAAAATTAAGAAGAAAAGACTATTTCCCCAGATTGATGAATTGTCCGACCAGCTGAAGCAGAAAACTGGTTCTCCCAGATTTATTTTCATTCAGGTTACCACCACTTCTGGGTAAAAGAGTAGAATATATCGAAAACAGCTTTCAAAATTAGGTACAACCACTTTGAGTATTTGGTCATTCCTTTCAAGATGAAAAATTCTCTAGAGGTCTTTATGGAACTCATGAATAGTTTTTTCGACAAATATCTCGACAACTTCATTGTGGTATTTCTGGTAGATGTACTAGTCTACTATAGATCTAAAGAAAAGTGTGATAATCATTTTTGGATAGTGTTGGGAACCTGTTGGGTCATCATCGTTATGAAAAGTTCACAAAATTCACTGAAAGGATCATGGAAGTGAGGTTTTTGGACCATGTTAGTTTGGAAAAAGTGGTTTCTAGGGACCCCAAGAGGATCAGTGACATTATTTCATGGGAAAAACTAAATAAATGGTTTGATATCTAGAGTTTTCTCAGTCTAGATGGTAATTAAATGTAGTTTTTCTAGGATTTCTCATAGATTTCTTCCTCTGTGACCGCATTCAACTGAAAATTGGTGTTGTTGGAATGGATCCTAGAGTGCCAGGATTATTTGGAGGAGATGAAAGGGTGTTTTACTACATATCCTAGGTTGAACTTTCCCAAATCCTGAAAGGGGTATGTGTTCTACTACGATGCTTCAGCAATGGGTATCAAGTGTTCACTTTTGCAGGATGATCCTGTGGTGGTATATGGTTCTCATCGACTCGGACCACCTGAGAAGAATTACCCAACCCACAACCTGGAGTTAACAACGGTGATTCATGCTTTGAAGACATGGAATCACTACCTCTTTGGGGAGAAGTTTGTGGTTTACTATGATCATAAGATCCTAGCCTACATCTTCTCAAAGAAGGATCTCAATGTAATGTATCTTTGTTTGGTCAAATATCCTCAGGTATTAAAATTTGATATTATCCACACTCTGGGAAAGTATAATATGGTGGTTGATTCTTTGATTAGGAAAGTGTTAGTGTGGGAAATGGGGAAGTCTTGTGATGAGTGGACTTTGATGGGTCTCTTTACCTAGATGCACATAGTGACCAAGGAGCACATTAGAGGTTCATTTCTGGAGAGTTTTCAGATGGCTTAGTCTCTTATAAGATTGGATCAGTGGGAGTGGCCTAATGATGAGTTATGTCAGAGGTAAATGAGGTTTCTTCATGGTGGGAAGACATCACCAGATTGGTCAATGTCACCCTAGGGAATTCAATGTTTCAAGGACTTTTCATGGTGTCATTATCTCTGAAGAAGGTGGTCATGCTGGAGAGCCTCCAATATTAGTTGGAAGTTCATCTTAGAGCTACAAAAATGTATTATAATTTTCATTGATTGTTTTGGTTTCCATGTATGAGATGAGAGATAGCTAACTTCATATCGAGATTCTATACTTTTCAGTAGGTGAAATCAGAGCATCAATGTGTTGAGCAATGTATTGTTTTCAAACAATTCAAAATAATGTTTTTTAAAGGGGGAGATTATTTTAAATAATACTCTGTCTCTTTATGATGATTTTGATGCTCACAAATACCCTTAATTATTTACTAATTATTTCGTTGAGTATTTTGCAGGAATTTATTTTATTTATTTATTTCATATAACGAGATTTCGTACTTCATTTATTCCGAGATCAATTTTAGCGTGTTCTGGAATCACTGTAGCACGAGATCAATTTTAGCGCGTTCTGGAATCACTGTAGCGCGAGATCAGTTTTAGCGCGTACTGGAATCACTGTTCATACCCTACGTTGATGAACGTAACGTATGGATGAAAAGTTTACTTTTTATGTTAAAAGAAACGTATGGTTAAGGAACCTTACTTTATTTTGAAACGTATGGTTAATGAACCTTACGTTGTTGAAAAGTATGGAAGAAGAACATTACGTTTGGAAGGAACCTTACGTTTTTGTTTTTGGACAAGTATGGAAGAGAAACTGTACATTAGTTTTCAGTGTTGAGTTTGTTTCTCAAAAGTATGGATCATCAACCTTACTTTTATAATCAACCGTACGTTCTTTGGAGAGTTGAAGCAAGACAAAGTATGGATGATCAACCCTACGTTTGAATGCTGAAGAGAAAGTATGTATGTTCAACCTTATGTTTGAGCTTTCGTTCGGAACCTTACGTTCTGAACCTTACGTTCTGAACCTTACGTTCTGAACCTTACGTTTGTGAACCTTACGTTTGTGAACCCTACGTTTGGAGCCACGTCATCAACCCTACGTTTGGCGTCGGGATATTTTTGACAGACGATATTTCCTTTTGCAATGGTCAAACAGGCAGATTATTAAGCGGATTTCGAGCCGATTCTTAAGTACGACTTTGACTGAATCAAAGACGATTTTCAACGGATTAATGATTGATTTAAACAGAGCTTTTTATGCCGATTCTTCAGGGGAGTTACAACGACTCTGTTATTTCATTTTTTTTAATATCGCGAATCTAAAGGAGATTTTCATGGATCTATTTATGCGGAAGATTTTCTCAGATTTGAATATATATGTTCTATCTTGGAAACTTCGGATATATATATACACAGGAAAGTGTATGAAATATATAGATTGATCTTTTAACGAGCAAGAAACAGAGACTGTGTGAAGACGTTCTTTTCTGGTGATCGAGAAGAAGTGTAAAACCTTTATTACCGAAGGAAGATCTTGATAGCAGATTCACGTGTTCTACATCGACTATCTGTTGTGAATCTACTGCTGTTGAAGTTGTGAAGTTTCTTGAAATATCTATTGCAACTGGATCTACTCATAACTGTTTTGATTACAGATCTTTATTTTCTGAAGACGACGATCTATCTACTGTCAATTGCATTCTGTTGCAATTGTGAAGATCAACTGGCGAAGTGTTTTCTTTATCGAAACTCTTTTTATTTTTGAGTGATCAGCTTCTCGTTCTAAGCTGTGTGGGTTCGTGTTTGAACCAGGAAGGCTGTGTATGCCTGAAACTTGTAAAGGTGTCAACTGCCTGTACTCAGTTGTGAACAGGTCTGTGGAAACGAGGACCAGATAGTGAAAATCGCCAAGCTCGTGGATTTGAGCGTTGGTGGAGTGGACTAGGGGCCTTCTGTTCCCCGAACCACTATACATCCGTGTGTTCATGATTTTACTTTTTCCGCTGAATATTTAATCGTGCTAAAGCATAGTGGATAGAATTTTTCTAAATTGAAGAGATTGTAATAATTTTGAAAAGACACAATTCACCCCCCCTCTTGTGTGTAATCCGTAGATTCAGATCCAACAATTGGTATCAAAGGAGGAGCTTCTTATTTTTAAAGTCTTATCAAGCTAGAAGTATTTAAAGATTATACATAGTGTATCATGGCTGATACGAGAGAGGGAATTTCAATGGTCAGAGCACCTTACTTTAATGGAGATAATTATGGCTGTTGGAAATCACGTATGATTATTTATCTAAAAAATCTTGGTTACAAAGTCTATTCAAAGATTCTGACTCCCTATGAAATTCCTGAAAATCCCGATACATGGAGTGCTGCTATAGAGGCTGAGTATGACATGAATTCAAAAGCTATGAATGCAATCATATGTGGTCTAGGACCAGATGAATTTAACAGAGTATCTCAATGCCCGACTGCATATGAAATGTGGCAAACAATAGCTGTTGCTTATGAAAGAACAGATAATGTAAGACAGATGAGATATGCTACTGCTAAATTAAAATTCGATACTTTCAGAATGATTGAAGGAGAGAGCATCACTCAGATGAATGGAAGATTGACAGAAATTGTCAATAACATAACAGCTCTAGGAGAACCAATCAAGCAGGATGATCAAGCGTTAAAGGTACTGAGAGTACTTCCTACTCGATGGAATGGAATCTCTGCAGCAATCAGACAATCAACTTCTGTTAAAGATCTAACTATGAGAGAGCTGATTGGTACATTGATGATGTACGAGGCTGAAATGCAAGATGAGGTAAATGAGCATAATGTCTACATAAAAAAGGAAAATACTGCTTTGAAAGTGACTTCTCAACAAAAGGATAGAAAGATGAAGAACAGAGAAGTAAGTGCTAAATCAGAAAGCTCTGATTCTTCATATTCGGATGAAGAACTGGCTCAGCTAGCCAGAAAATTCAAAAAGTTCTACAGTAAGAAGAAAGACTTCAAGAAATCCTTCAAGAAGGATAGCAAGGAAGTGAGATGTTATGAATGCAAAAAGATGGGACATATCAGACCGGATGGCCCAAAATTGAAAGATGCAAAGAAGAAGAAATTCTTCAAAATAGATAATTATGAGCAGAAAGACAAGAAAGCTATGAAAGCTACTTGGAGTGTTTCTGAAGACTCAAGTAATTCTTCTGAATCAATCTCATAGAAGGAGGAAGCCAATTTAAAAGCAAATATGTGTTTCATGGCTGAAACGGATGAGGTACACTCATACTACTCCTCTGACTCAAATAATGAATCAAACTCTGAAACAAGCTTCTCAAATAAAAAACTTGCAGCTTACTGCAATATGCTTAAAGAAAGGTATGACTCATTATTTAAAAAATATAAATCTATAAAGAACTTGCATAAAGCTATTTCAGATGAGAGAAATACTTTGCTAAAACAACATAAGGAATTAATTGACAAATACAACTCTACTGACTCAAATAAAATTAATTTTGAATCAAAAATAAAAACTCTACAGGATGAAGTAGAATCTTATAAAAAGGCTGCATTAGTTTTTACAAAAGCAGAAAACGCCTTAAATGAGATACTTGGAAAAACTGTAATTAAAAAGTAAATGTTTGGAATTGGAAGTAAAGGAGAAAAACCTAAGTTATACAAAAATTATTTTGTTCCTAGCACTAAACAGGTTATTTGTAACTTCTGTGGAACAAAAGGTCATATAGCTAAAAACTGTTTTCTAAGACAACCTCAAATATGTGGAATTAAGAAAGCTTATATTTCCAATGATCTATATGATTCAATCAATTTTAAGAAAACAAAACAAATCTGGATACCCAGATCACTGCTTGCTAACACTCCTGGACCCAACAAAATATGGGTACCAAAGCAATTTGTTTGAATGTCTTTGCAGGTAGCAGGTCACCAAAGAAAGAAAGAAATATGGTATATGGACAGTGGCTGCTCAAGACACATGAGTGGAACTTCAGCTAATTTCTCTTCTCTTACTCGAAAGGAAGGAGGACTTGTCACCTTTGGTGACAATGCCAAAGGAAAGATTATTGGTATTGGAACAGTTGGAAATCCAGAGACAGTCTCAATCAACAAAGTACTTTATGTACAAGGGTTAAAACACAATCTGATAAGTATCTCTCAACTCTGTGATGATGGATACACTGTTGATTTTACTAACAATAGTTGTACTGTTTCTAAAGATAAACTGTTTATGTTTAGAGCACCCAGAACTGATAATGTTTATACTTTGGATTTGTATTCCTTGTGTAAACAACAAGTAAACTGCTTAACTGCTAATATAAGTGAATCTTGGATCTGGCATAGAAGACTTGGTCATTGCAATATATATGCTTTACATAAATTATCTAAGAAACATCTAGTTTCTGATTTGCGTAGTCTCAAATTTGAAAATGACAGATTCTGTGATGCATGTCAGCTTGGCAAGCAACACAAATCATCATTCAAATCTGTTAATAAAGTTGCTACAACTAAACCTCTAGAACTTATCCATATGGATTTGTTTGGACCTTCAAGAGCAGCAAGTTTAGCTGGTAAATTATATGTTTATGTATTAGTTGATGATTATTCTAGATTTACTTGGATTTTCTTTTTGAAATTTAAAAGTGAAGCTTTTAGTTTATTTGAAGGTTTTTGTAAATCTATTCAAAACGAAAAAGGTTTTAATATAATCTCATTGAGAAGTGATGATGGTGGAGAATTTGAGAACCATGAATTTAATTCCTTTTGCTCAAACATGGGTATTAAAAACACCTTCTCTGCTCCAAGAACACCTCAACAGAATGGGATTGTAGAAAGAAGAAATAGAACTATTCAAGAAATGGCTAGAACTATGTTAAATGAATATAGCCTACCTATATGTTTCTGGGCAGAAGCTGTTAATACAGCTTGTTATATAATGAATAGAATTTTAATAAGACCTATTTTGAAAAAGACACCCTATGAACTATGGAATAACAGAAAACCTAATGTAAATTACTTTAAAGTTTTTGGATGCAAGGCTTACATCTTGAATACCAAAGATAATCTTGGTAAATTTGATCCAAAATCTGATAAAGATATTTTCTTAGGATATTCTGCAACCTCCAAAGCTTATAGAGTCTATAATAAAAAGTCAAGGATTGTTGAAGAATCAGTTCATGTGAAATTTGATGAATCTGATCCTTTTGAGAAAAGGATAGAACAAATAGATGAACCTGATTCTAATGAAAACATGAGACTTGAGAATTTAAAGAATGATTTTGAAAATGATATAAAAGAAATTCAGTCCAGTTCAGAAGAACATGACACTGAAGAACCTTTGAATGTAATGCCTAGACAGTCTAGAACCTTAAAGAATCACCCTTTAGAATCTGTGATAGGTGACTTAGAGACTGGTATTCAAACTAGAAGAAACCTTGGAAACATAGTTGAATTCTCTGCTTTCCTATCCCAACAAGAACCTAAGACCATAGAAGAAGCCTTAGATGATGAGAGCTGGGTAATAGCAATGCTGGATGAATTGAACCAGTTCAGGAGAAATAAGGTTTGGGAATTAGTTGAAAGACCACATGATTATCCAGTAATAGGAACTAAATGGGTCTTTAGGAATAAACAGGATGATCAAGGGATAATAAATAGAAATAAAGCAAGATTAGTAGCTAAAGGATATAATCAAGAAGAAGGAATAGATTATGATGAGTCCTTTGCACCTGTAGCCAGGTTAGAAGCCATTAGAATCCTTTTAGCCTATGCATCTTATATGAATGTTAAATTATTTCAGATGGATGTTAAATCTGCCTTTTTAAATGGTTATTTAATGGGGGAAGTTTATGTTGAGCAACCTCCTGGTTTTGAAAATTCTCAAAAACCAGATTCTGTTTTCAAACTTACTAAAGCTCTTTATGGCCTTAAACAAGCACCTAGAGCTTGGTATGAAAGACTAAGTTCTTTTCTTTTGAAAAATGATTTTACTGTTGGACTGGCAGATCCAACACTCTTTAAGAAAACTGTGAAAAATAATGTTTTGTTGGTTCAAATTTATGTTGATGATGTAATTTTTGGATCAACCAATAAAATTCTTTGTCATGAATTTTCAGAATTAATGCGAAAAAAATTTGAAATGAGTATGATGGGAGAATTAAATTTCTTTTTGGGTCTTCAAATATTTCAAAAAGATTTTGGAAATGTTTTAAATCAATGCAAATACATTACTGATTTACTTAAGAAATTTGGACTTGAAAACAGCAAGCCATTTACAACTCCTATGTGTACTAATATAAAACTTGATTTGGATGAAACTGGAAAATCAGTGGACAACAAGTTATATAGAGGTATGATTGGTAGTTTGTTATATCTTACTTCTAGTAGACCAGATATAATGTATTCAATATGTCTTTGTGCTCGATTTCAATCAAATCCCAAAGAATCCCATTTAACTGCTGTTAAAAGAATTTTTATATATTTAAAAGGTACTATTTATCAATCTCTGCTTTATCCAAAAACCTCTGATTTTAATTTAATTTCATATTCAGATGCTGACTTTGGAAGCTGTAGATTAGATAGGAAGAGTACTTCAGGAACATGTCACTTTTTAGGGAAGTCTTTAGTATCATGGTCTAGTAAGAAACAACACTCAGTTGCCCTGTCAACAGCCGAGGCAGAATATGTGTCTGCAGGTAGTTGCTGTGCACATGTGTTGTGGATGAAAAACACTCTTATGGACTTTGGATTAAATTTCAATAATACACCTATTTTATGTGATAATACTAGTGCAATTAATATTTCAAAAAATCCTATTAGTCATTCTAGAACTAAGCACATTGATATAAGACATCACTTTTTAAGAGATCATGTGTTTAAAAAGGATATATTTTTAGAATTTGTAAATACAGAAAATCAATTAGCAGATATTTTTACTAAACCACATCCCACGGCAAGGTTTGAATTTATTAAGGGGGAGTTAGGTTTATTTAATTTTAAATAGTTTTTTTAAATCTTATTCTGTTTTCGAATTCTGCTTAATTTCTGTTTCCCGCAATAAGTAATTTTATTTTGTTTTAAATAAAAGTAATGATTAGTGATTACATGGGAATCAAGGCTTTCAGAACCGTTTCACCTTCTAAACTGCTTCACCTTTTTTGGAAACCCTTTCGAAAACCTAAAACCGCACATCTGCTCCAAAACCCTTTTCTGAATCTTCAAACCCTAAACACACGAACCTTCAGAAATCTTTGTTGGAATGGCAAAGACTAAGCGTCCAGATGAAGCCGAGAGCAGTGCTGCAAAGAAACCTAAGGTAGTTAGTCAGAAAATACTGCAAGGTAAAATCATAGATTTAGAGTGGCTGTTTGAAAATAATTTACTATTGAAGCAAGCATTGTCGTTTCAAAGCCTTGAGAAAGCTTTTAATAGTGAAAATTCTGAGATTCTATATGAGGCAGAAATGAGACATTTCTTTAGAACTGTTCAGTTTAGCCTTGGAGATACAGAGGATAGTTTATTGGCTCAAATAGAGGATAAGGACTTTTCAATATCATCTGTAGAGATAAGTCAAATTCTTAACTGCCCTCATGAAGGAGTTTTTCATTTCGATTTACGGAATATTGGAGATTCTGTACATAAGTCTGAAGACATTATTTCTTTTCTGTTTGGAACCAGAGTGATAAAGAAGATGTTTATTAAGTATTTGGAGCCCGATCAGAAAATTTTGGTAAAATTTGTTCAGACTGGTTTAGCACCAAGAATGGCTGAGATGGAGAAAATCCTATACCCTGACATGTACATAATGTATCTTCTGATGTGTGATATTAAGTTTAATTTTCCTCGGTTTATGATAAGATATCCGAGTTACTGCTGTCATAGCGAAGCAAGAATGACCTTTTTCCCTTTTGGAAGGTTCATTTCTTTGTTTTTGTTTAAAAGAGGAATGATCAGATTGGTAGATACTGGGGTGAAATGTCACCACAGTAATGTTTTTAATGCTGGAACTTTGAGGAATGTAGGATACTTCTGGAGCACAATTAAAGGAAAACTCTTACCTGTTGGAGCTGAGGAAAACTCGGAGAGTGCTCATGCTCAACCGGCTAAGTCCAAGGAGGGACAAGCAGAATCAAGAGTTAGTACAGTGGCAAGGAGAATTCGTTTTGAGATGGAGGATGTTGAGGAAGAGAGAAGTCAAGAAGGACTTCAATCTAGAAGGAAGAGGCCAATTGATGAAGAAATTATCTCTCCTGCCTTGAAATCCTCTGAACCGTTATTTTCTTATTCATTTGTGAGAGAAGCTGTTGTGGAGCAGACTGCACCGATAGAGGAACCAACAGCTCAAACAGAAACTCAAAAAGAACCTCAATCTGCTGCTGTGGCTGTTGAAAAAGTAATTCAACAAGAACAACTTATGGAGGCAGTGCCTGGTGAAGAAGTGGCCCGACCTCATGATTTACATGAAGATATTGTTCTTGACCAATCAGTAGAAGTCAGAGAGACTACTGTTCGTGATGAACATACTTCTGAAGCTAATACAGAGGTACTTCAGGAAGATTTTTCAGTGGAAGAGTTTCAGGCTTCAAAAGATAGTTCAGTGGATCAACCTTGTTAGGACAAGGACAAAGAACAGTCAGATGCAGATTTCTTACCACTTTCCCTGCTTCATCAACCTAATTCTGGACATCAGAATCGAGCATAGGGTGCCCCTGATTCGAGAAAAGAAGAAGTTGTTGAGTTGTACAAGCGTATCTCTCAGTTAGAATCTGAGAATGTTAGTTTCATAAATTCTCTGAACTTAGAGCAGTTGAAGTTTCAGAAGCTGAAAGAATGTACTGTTTCAAGACAGGAAGTAGATTTGTTTAAGACTGATATGCTGCATGCTGTTGATCAGTTAAAATCAGAAATGGTAAAGAAAGATGATTTGTCTGAGTTGAAGATTTACATGGAGAATAAATTTGAGTCTGTTGCAAACAGTGCTGTGAGTGGATCAGGCTCTTCACCTGATTTGATTCGGAAATTTCAAGCAATTACTGCAGCAATGAGCAATATGAGTGACATATTACATGATCTTCAGTGTAATAGTTCCCCTTTGTCAGTTTTTCTAGATAATCAGAGATTTTTAGTGGATCAGTTGACATCTGGAGAGCAACCGATTAGGATTCTTTTGAATCAGTTATCAGAAAAACTAACTATTTTTGTTGAAAAAGAAGAAAGAATGCATGAGTTATTCAGAGTTAATTTGATTGAAGATATTCATATGACTAGAGAACAGAGATCTTATCATCAAGTTAGGATATGGGATGATGAAGAGGCTCATAGAACAGTTTACAGAGATAAAGACCGAGATTCAAAGGAGATAGACACCTTTTTCCCTGTCTTATCTATCAACCTTGATTCCTCTGTATATCACAATTGTTTATATATAACAGCTTGTGAATGACAATTCTTTTCTTACTTCTTTTTTGTTTTGTTGTTTATTGATTTATGATTGAGTTAGCCAGTATAACAAATTCACTTATTCATACACAGTTAATTATAGCATTTACTTATAGTTCAGTGCTATATTGAATGTGTTCAAATCCGTAATTTTACATTCTTTTTGATATCACAAAAAGGGGGAGAATTTGGATAAACACAACATTTAAATTCATTTGTTTCCTATGAAGAAATTTGGATATATGGGAGAATTTGGATATATACGACATTTATCTTTTATCTATTTTTAGCTGAAAATTTATTTTTATGGGGGAGAAATTTTATTATAGTTAAATATTGTTTTAATCCTTTCAAAATTCTAAAATTTTATAAAACTAATTTTTCAATAAAGATTGCAATTAAATTAGTTCTATTATTTTATGGGTTTTGTGATCATCAAAAAGGGGGAGATTGTTGAGCAATGTATTGTTTTCAAACAATTCAAAATAATGTTTTTTAAAGGGGGAGATTATTTTAAATAATACTCTGTCTCTTTATGATGATTTTGATGCTCACAAATACCCTTTATTATTTACTAATTATTTCGTTGAGTATTTTGCAGGAATTTATTTTATTTATTTATTTCATATAACGAGATTTCATACTTCATTTATTCCGAGATCAATTTTAGCGTGTTCTGGAATCACTGTAGCGCGAGATCAATTTTAGCGCGTTCTGGAATCACTGTAGCGTGAGATCAGTTTTAGCACGTACTGAAATCACTGTTCATACCCTACATTGATGAACGTAACGTATGGATGAAAAGTTTACTTTTTATGTTAAAAGAAACGTATGGTTAAGGAACCTTACGTTATTTTGAAACGTATGGTTAATGAACCTTACGTTGTTGAAAAGTATGAAATAAGAACATTACGTTTGGAAGGAACCTTACGTTTTTTTTGTTGGACAAGTATGGAAGAGAAACCGTACATTAGTTTTCAGTGTTGAGTTTGTTTCTCAAAAGTATGGATCATCAACCTTACTTTTATAATCGACCGTACGTTCATTGGAGAGTTGAAGCAAGACAAAGTATGGATGATCAACCCTACGTTTGAATGCTGAAGAGAAAGTATGTATGTTCAACCTTATGTTTGAGCTTTCGTTCTGAACCTTACGTTCTGAACCTTACGTTCTGTACCTTACGTTCTGAACCTTATGTTTGTGAACCTTACGTTTGTGAACCCTAAGTTTGGAGCCACGTCATCAACCCTACGTTTGGCGTTGGGATATTTTTGACAGACGATATTTCCTTTTGCATTGGTCAAACAGGCGGATTATTAAGCGGATTTCGAGCCGATTCTTACGTACAACTTTGACTGAATCAAAGACGATTTTCAACGGATTAATGATTGATTTAAACGGAGCTTTTTATGCCTATTCTTCAGGGGAGTTACAACGGCTCTGTTATTTCATTTTTTTTAATATCACGAATCTAAAGGAGATTTTCATGGATCTATTTATGCGGAAGATTTTCTCAGATTTGAATATATATGTTCTATCATGGAAACTTCGGATATATATATACATAGGAAAGTGTATGAAATATATAGATTGATCTTTTAACGAGCAAGAAACAGAGACTGTGTGAAGGCGTTCTTTTCTGGTGATCGAGAAGAAGTGTAAAACCTTTATTACCGAAGGAAGATCTTGATAGCAGATTCACGTGTTCTACATCGACTATCTGTTGTGAATCTACTGCTGCTGAAGTTGTGAAGTTTCTTGTAATATCTATTGCAACTGGATCGACTCAGAACTGTTTTGATTACAGATCTTTATTTTCTGAAGACGACGATCTATCTACTGTCAATTGCATTCTATTGCAATTGTGAAGAACAACCGGAGAAGTGTTTTCATTATCGAAACTCTTTTTATTTTTTAGTGATCAGCTTCTCGTTCTAAGCTGTGTGGGTTCTTGTTTGAACCAGGAAGGCTGTGTTTGCCTGAAACTTGTAAAGGTGTCAACTGCCTGTACTCAGTTGTGAACATGTCTGTGGAAACGAGGACCAGATAGTGAAAATCACCAAGCTCGTGGATTTGAGCGTTGGTGGAGTGGACTAGGGGCCTTCTGTTCCCCGAACCACTATACATCCGTGTGTTCATGCTTTTACTTTTTCCGCTGCATATTTAATCGTGCTAAAGCATAGTGGACAGAATTTGTCTAAATTGAAGAGATTGTAATAATTTTGAAAAGACACAATTCACCCCCCCCTCTTGTGTGTAATCCGTAGATTCAGATCCAACACAATGGACCTATGGTTTTCTACAGTTGCTACAGATTCCTATCTATAAATGGGACAAATCACCATGGACTTCAATAGTTGATTTAGTCTTACATCTTGATGAAGGAAATATATTTTTGTATTTATTGATTGCTAGACAAAATCATTCCACTTCATACAGATCAATGATTCAGTGGAGGTGGATGAGTAGGGATAGATTTATGTTCATGATTTGGTCAGGCTTCAGGGTGTGTCATTAATGATTATCTCTGATAGGGACCCTTATTTTACCTCTCAGTTCATGGAAGGCCTTCAGAATTCATTGGGGTCATAGATCAAGATAAGCACGGTATACCACCACCCAACGGATGGTTAGATGAAGCGAGAAAATCTAATTCTAGAATACATGCTTCGTGCATGTGTTTTAGATTTCAGAGGTTCTTAGGATAACCAATTGGGATTGGTTGAATGTGATTATAATAAAAATTACCAATCATCCATTCAAATGGATAATTTTCAGGTGCTCTATGGTCGGCCTTGGTGGTCTCATCTGCATTGCGATGAGGTCGGTGAGACCACACATTAGGGACTGAGCCTTGTGCCACAGACATTTGTGAAATTTAATTGATCAAGTATTAGTTCTTGAAAACTCATAATCACTACAAATATAAGGCCAATAAAATATGTTAGGATCTTTAGTTATCTGTGGGTGACAAGGTATTCTTGAAAGTGGAACCTCATTTTGGTCATCAAAGCTTATAGAAGAAGGGGAAGCCAACATTGAGGTATGTCAGACCTTTAAGAGTATTTGATCATATTGTATTGGTAGTATATCATCTTTCTTTTCCTTCTTAGTTGACATAGAATCATGACATGTTCCATGTCTCCCAATGGAGGAAGTATAATCCAGAACTGTCCCATGTGTTGAATTGGTAAGTGTTGATTAATGATCTTGATTTATCAGTGCAGACAGTATATTTCAAAGTGAATATGATTCTTGGGAAGTCAATTCTATTGGTCCATATCCTTTAGATGCATGGGAATGAAACTAATTAGTCTTGGGAGTGAACATATTGGGTCATCAAAGATCATCTATTTTAGTTTTATTTTCATGTTTACTGTTGACTTTCTGAGGGAATATGGTTTTATTGGTGGGGAGAATTGTTACATATGTGATCTTGTTTTCAAGTATTTTCCTATTTTATGGTTGGTCTATATTTTTGACATGGGGTTCCTTTTGGATTTTGGAGAAAAATGAAGAGTTTTTGGTGGATACCCTCCTACGCACGGTTGGCATGTAGTTAATAGTAACTGTGGGCCCATCCTAGGAAACAATGTGGTAAGAGATAGAACCAAGCGCACGGCCTCTGCATGGCTCTTCTCCTCAGCCCAGGTAATCATGTGCATGCCTTCCTTTGGACAAAACACTTCACACAGTCTTCCAAACCATGAGGACTAACCATGTACAGTGTCCAGATCATTAAAAATTGCTCTCTCCTCTTGGGTTTAACCCCTAAACCACCTCATTTATTCCCTCCTTCAGGATTCATCACCCATGGTGTACCTCTCCATCCTTCCACCTCTCTTAGAGCATTGATATTGTGGAATATTTAGGCTTGTTTTATCATGATTGATCATGTAATCCTTCGTTATTCTCCCAATATCCCTATATTCTATTGTTCCACTCATATTTTAGGAGTTTCCTCTTCTTCAGGCCTAGGGTTCTTATTTTGGGATTTTAATTTGACATTACTTATTCGATATCTTGGATTATGGAATAATATTGCGTTCCTATGGTGAGGTCATGGTGCGGTTGGAGTTTCCCACCGATTTTGATAACTTTTTTCAATCGAAGTTGTTGATTCCATGATTAAACCTTATCTCATACATTTATTAGTATTTTTTGTGTCTATTAGCATATTTATGTGTTACAAATGTGGTTCAAAATTTATTTTTTATGAAATTTGATATACCATTGGTCTTAAAATGGACATTACATGTGAAATTGGTTTATTCTTGAAGCAATCCCCTATTGTGTTCTTTTGGAATGTTATATTAATTTAGTAATTGATTTATTATGTTTTGTTTGTAATGAGAATCATGGTTGGAAAGGTTTTTTGTAATTTCGGTTTTTCAACAAGAATTTGGATGTGAAAATAGTGTATTTTGGTGTGTGTAGTGCCTTCTTTTTCTTGAGTGTGTGAATGTGGTTTATCTTGTGGAAAATTAAAATTGATTGAGCACACTAAGGGAATATTGGGTAGCTAGGAGGGTGGATTGGGACTAGTGTGCTAGTGATATTGAGGGATTTACAGCCTAGTTCCACTTAACGAGATTGAAGAGGTCAACACTAACTAAATAATGATGATGATTGAAGACCGCTAGAATATTGGATTCTACTCCTCTCTAGTGGCCCATGCAGATGATCATAGATAGTTTTGGTTCCTATGCAACATTTCAATGAGAGGAGAGGTTCTAGGGTCCTATCACTAGCTTTTACACATAGGGCTTCTCCAGTGTTTGGTTCACTTGACTACGTTACCCTCCCCATCAACATACAATGTTGATATTTGGTTCATTCAATAGTAAAGGTGTTTTGATTTAAAAAATCATTCCTTTAAAATATTTCTTCATCAAAAATATTTTCCTTTAAATTATTCTAGAATTTTAATTAATTTATTAAATATGAAAGTTTACGTGTCATTTAATATTGAGATCATGAAATCCTTCTGGGTGGATTCCTGTTGGGAAATAGTTTACACCCAACATACACCCTTGGATGTATGCAGTCTTCGCCATGTTTGATAGATGTAAGGGTAAGGCTTTTGGTGATGGTATTTTGGGAAGCTAGTGATATTATTGAGAGGTGTTTCAGTGATGGATTGAGGGAGATGTTCCCCGTTCATTATGGTGGTTTTGTATATGGTGTTTTCCCTTTTGTAGCAGCTCTCTCTTTTAGTTTTGTAGATTATTTTGTCTTAAAAATGAAACAATGGAAAGGATTTTTTGGATATATTTTCCAACATTGATTTATTTTATATTTATTGTTTTTTTATATTTGTATGATTGTGTAAATCATTCCCACTTTCTTTAATTGATACCCAGGCACTTGTGCTAGCCCATGGGGATCAGGAATGCATTTCGGGCCTTTTCGGAGACCGGGTCAGGACCAGGTTGGATAGTGACCCAGTTTGGTTTGTGACACAATAAATATTCCTTATTATATAGATTAATTGATATATTCCATAAATCCAAGATGTTTTATACTTCTTTTTTGATAGCATAAACTGATTGTCAACGAGAACATAATTAGTTCCAAGGTAATCAGTACCATCCAATTTACTTATATCAAACAAATAATTATCCAAACAACATTATCATAACATAAGGAACATATAAAGGGTTATCTTTCCCTTAATCATGTGTTTTATATGGACATCACCATTCCATTAAATCATATTTCTATTCTATCAGATCCATTCTACATACTCATGTAAATCATTACAGAAAAAACATAAACATAGAAATCCTTTTATTTTTCACCTTTCATATAAAATAATTCTTAAAGAAAAATACATAAAAACAATTAGTATTCCCCTTCATATTTATTCCATTAACAATACTTTCTCATCCAATTACTCAATACCGCTTTACATTCGCATTTAATATAAAGTCTCATCATTATCTGCAATGTAACCATTAATCACACCACCTTTCTAGTTCTCTTCAGGAGTATTCTTCTTGGTATATTGAGTTTCATAATGAACATTTATTCCACATATAAAACACATAACATTTGAGTATTACATAGAGAGGCCCCAGTTTCCATCAATTTCACGAATTGAAATATTTATTTTTCATTTTCAGTAATGTACATTATGTCCTTATTTTCCACAGTGAAAAAATTATTGTTCTTATACATCATTCAATTAGGTTATTATTTTAAAATTCATGGAGAAAAGTGAACCAAATCATCTTTATCCTATGATTCATATTACCAAAACACTCGACAAACTCCTTCTTAATCATCCTTGGGGAGTCTAAAAGTTAGTTAGGATAGATGTTGTTAATCATATTTTATGAAAACTGATTACACATGAGCCCAACATCTTTCACTCTAGTGATAATTCTACCTGACATCTCATCATCAAATCATCCATCACATTGAACATAAATCAGGCTTCTTCAAGTGAATAAAACCAAAACACAGTTTCGTATTACTTATCATTGCTGAAAACCAAATAGTCATTAAAAACATTACAGATTGGATGTATATGTCAGGAAACCATCCCCAATCTATGACACCCAAGGTTTATCCTAAGTTATTCATAGACAACTTATATTTAAATCATTCATGATGGTTTGTGAGAAGTTTTGTAAATTCCGAAAGTATATTCCCTAAGAGTGTGAAATGAGGTGTGTAGAAAGGTTTGTCTTAATGTACCAGATTACCCTAAGTGACGACTGAAACTTATTTTCAGAGTTCTTTTCCCTAGATACATTTGTTCTATATCCCCATCCACTTATAGTATCTAGGTAGGGATTTATTTCTTAGAAACCACTCACTATATAGTATACAATAATTCTACGACATTTTCCTAAACTTTGACTAATACTTAAACTTATCCTTTGACAAAACCCAAGAAATATCCTTATAAATATTCCTTGAGATCTCACTAATGTTTTCATATCCTAGTTTACAAATGTTAACTAAACCTTTTCTCTGATTCCAACTATAGAGACCCTCACTTTTCATAAATTAACATTACATAACATTTGCGTAATAAATAATGCATTATACAAATATATTCCACAATTCCATACTAGTATAGTGCCTTTGGAAACAAGGACACATAAATATTGATACAAAGCTCAGATACAATATCTCCCACCAGTTTCTTCTTGAAAGGAACCCTTCAAAAAAAATATAATACAAATAAATATATATTATGGAAGGAAGCATAAAAATAGGTGACCTCAGATTCATGGTATGGGTAAACATGGAATATATATAAGCTTAATCATGAGGATAATGGTATCAGAACATGATCATGAAAATAGAAGATCATACCATGAATATCAACTATCAGTACATGAATCACGTCATAAATCTTATCATTTCATAACACTTGGATCATAAGGATATAAAGGGAATAATCCACAAAATCATAACATTGGAATAATCAACGAAATTGTGTCAAGCACATAAGAATATAATATGACTTCTATTATAGCCAAGGAATCACATACAAGACCATCCTAGTAGTATGGGTTCATTCACCATACCATCTTTGTAGTCATGGTTCACTCCCATGGACATCATAGTTACATTAGTTCACTCATCATAATATCTTGGTTGTTATGGTTTACTACCTTGGCCATTTCTGCAGTGAAGTTTTACTCTGAAGACCTTCTTTATTCATCTCATGATATAAAAATCTTCACTCAATGAATTGGAGGTAGATATAGATCCCACCCATATCATAATGAATTCATACATACATGTTCCCCAAGATCGTAGATAATCATATCATAACCCCTGAAATGAAAGGGGTATCATAAAAATGTAATCATATCATGACCTATAGAAAAAGATATCATTTTCATAATATTTTAATAAAAATCATAACCTATGATAAGAAGCATGTTTCAAAATTATATAACCCATGTGAGAAAAAAATGTGTTATAATAATCGTTCCCTAAAAACATAAACACGTAAAGAAAAAAATGAATGGATCATTTGGATTGTATCATATAAGGGAATGAGAAACATCATAATATCTCATCATAGATACAAAAAAATTTCAAAATATATTTTCAAAACATTTCTTGAGGAACATATCCATTGTTTATGAAATTTTTTTTCCCTAAAAACATAAAACCTTTTTAAAATAATTTTTTTTGAAAACATATAAACAAGTATTGATATTTTTTTGAAAAGTATTTCATTGATAATATATTGAAATAATATATTTAAACCTTGAAAATGTTTTTAAATCCTTTTACATGAAAACTTATGAATGAATATTGAACACATTTTGGAACCCATTTTTGATAAAAATACTTTGAAACTTATAAATTAATATTGAAAATTGGTTTGAAAACCTTTTAATTTAAAACAACATAAAAACATATAAAGAAAGCTTGAAATCATTTTGAAAATCATTTACATGGAATCTTAAGAAAGAATCTTGAAAACATTTTGAAAACATTTTTTACTTTAAAACATATAAAATAAGCTTTAAATCATTTTAAAAACTTTTAATTTGAAGAAAATTTGGAAGGATTAAATAGAATGATAATAATATTTTTAATACCATTTCAATGAAAATACCTTGTGAACTAATAAAGAAAACATGAAAACGTTTTGAAAACTATTTCATTGAAAATAACATAAAATTTTATTAAAAAATCATGATACCCTTTTTAAAAAAATCTATTTAAAAATTCTTTTACTTTTTTTCCTTAAAAATAAACCTTTAAACGTAAAAAAATAAGACTTAAAATAATTGATGGTGGGTAAATTCGAACCTGTTGTACAGATTTCAAATACCATTCCTTTTTATGGTAAAAAGGATATAGAATTTACAGATTCAGAAAGATAGAAGAATATTAATTTAATAAAATTGGTATAATAAATAAGGAAAAATTTCTCTTTTAATAATCATAATAGATTATTAGAATACTCGTGGAAACCTATTTTAAAAAGTGTGTTTTTGAAATAACAATGATTTCCCACCGAAGAAAAATGTATGGCCGTATATTCTTAAATACATTTTCTTAATTATAATAAGTACCAAAGAGTGAAACATAATTGTAAAAATACAATAATAAATCAATACTAGGGATATGAGATGAAAAATTAATGAGTGTTCTTGAAATATGGATCATAAGATTACACTAATGAAAGCATGATTATAAAAAATCTTGATAAACAATGATATTGTTTCAATAAACTCATACCACATGGTAACTATGAATCATACACCCCTTGTAAGAAAATGAAATGACATAGAGATTAGAAAATCAGAAAAAAGGTCATTCATGATATAACATTTTAAAGGCAGTATTTACAACTCATGGAAAAATAAAGGTGCATAACATGACATGTGTCTCATAGATGAAAAATAGAGACAAAACTATGTTATAGATTTGGTATCATTTGAAGCAAAAACCAAATTAATGGAATATCATAGTATGGATATGTAATTACTAATTAATTTAATAATAAAAATCATATAACACATTCTTGGGTAGTATATACAATATTCCACAGGAAATATTGGTGAACATGTTATATACCTCATTGATAAAAAAAGTGATATGAAATCCCCTTACATAGTATCATGACTCTCTTAGTCATCATACCATCCACCTATATAATAAATTTAAATTTCTAATAAGTATTATTAGAATAAAATTATTTTATATAATTCTAAATATTCATTGATTATAACATTATACTACCTGCCTGTAAAAAATCCTATGTTATGTTTTCACATCAGGTAATATTTTCTTTATTTATCACATGTTTCTTAATTTGTTATATGTTTTTTTATTTATAATTATATCATTATGTAAATATTTTACCACATGATAGAAATATAATTTATACTTAGTAAATTTTTATTATAATAATCTATAGAATATATATGTTTGAAAAAGAATACACTATTCGTGGAGATGGTAAGTTGTATGTACGCAAGAATGTTATTTATGTTTTTTTATCATAATAAAAAAAATAAAAATAAAAATATGTATATATGAATATAATAATTACATTATTATTATTATTTCATATATATCAAATAATTTAACTAAAATAATCCTTAAAACATTCCATATAGTTTGTGAACGAATTACATCGCTTTGAGTAGACGGTAGTCCACACTTCCTAAAAAGAAATTATCATATTTACAAAAAGTGGAATGTATAAATATATTTGTTTTAAATAGTTTAAATAAACATAATGATATAATAAATATAATATATAACATATATAAATATATTTTTCTTAATAATTCTCACCATGGGAGGTGTTAAAGGAAACATGAAAACTCATCATCTTTTTGAAGTAGTTGTTCGTTGTACATGTGAACTGTATGTTTGTTACCCATTATATGGAGGTGTGTATAATTGTAAATAAAAACCATCCAATTATAAAAAATACTAGTATATTTAGGATACTGGTATTTTATAAAACCATTTAATAATGGGGGTGAAGGGGGTCAATAAATAAAACAAAAGAAAGGATCTTGAGAGAAGATTTTACCTCTTAATCTGGTAACACCTTTTGGTTTGTGCCAAAAGGATACCATGGATTTATTTATTTCAAAGGGAAGTATTTTAGTGGGATGTTATGGATTTTTGGAAGTGTAATTTTTAGATATTTTCATAACCTAATTGGTTTGAGAGGTGTCAATAAGAGGATGAGGTGGTGACCATTTAGAGGGAAGGCAAAGGACACACATGGAATTTTCCAAAACAAATTAGGTGTATACATGTTTTCCCTTAAAAAATTAATAAAAAAACTAAACGAAATAATTTTAGGAGAATTTAACATTAAGGTCAATTAAATGGGTGTTTTAATTTTTTATAGGCCACTTTGGGTCCTAAATGAATTTTTCTGAACTTTATTATCCTAATTTATCTATTAACCATTATAAATATTTTTAATGACATTCACTAATATTTTGGGTAAAAACAATGATGATATTTTTAGACAGTATAAATTGTAATTATTAAAAAATATTTAATCAATTTCTAAAAATTATAATCATAGATGTGCCCTGAAGTAATTTAAAATTAAACCTGTTGACGGGATGACAGTGTAGGTTTTTAATGTAAGAACTTCCAAACCATTCCTTTTTTTTAGGCAAAATTTCAAATAGAAATTGATTTAAATGAACTAAAATTGATTAATTGTTAGAAATATGACCTAATTAAAAATTTAATCAAAATTAATATATAATTTAACCTTATAAATAAATTAGATTAAAATGATGTTTTGAATTAAAATTCTCAATTTTACACTATTCATCCTAAAATGATGTTTCTGAGTAAAATCCCAAAAATTCACCCAAAGCTAATTTTGAAATTAGATATACAAAAATAATGTTTATTTTATCAAATTAAATTTCTTAATTTTGGTAAAATTAATATTATTATTTTTCAAAAGAGGACATTAAAAGCAGTTCATTGGAGAAAATTATATTTTTTAACATATATTGACTATACTGAAATTATTTATTTCACAATCAATATTTATTATTTCTATAAAATCATTATATAAAAATATAAAAATTAGTTAATTATAAAAAAATTAATATGTTTAATGAATCCGTTATAATTTTCTCAGTTAAATAGTTATAACAATAAAATAAAGCTTTTTAGAAAATCAGTGTTGTGTGTAATGTACGCTAAGTTAGTGTTGCGTTTAGCGCAAGCCATGTCCTCTCTATGTGAAAGGAATACTTGAAATAGTATTTTAATAAAAATATTTCCATCATTTTTTTGAATTCAAAATATCAATAGAATAAATTTATTAAAAAAACATTCACAAAATCATGGGGTGTTACATCAAAATTGCAGACCCGATCGTCATAAATATTAGAGTGCACCAATATAACTAAATGATTTCAAAAAATGACCCAAGAAACTTCTGATAAAACTCATTTGAAGCTCTTAGTATAGATCTCTTATTTTTATAACTGATATCCATAAGGAAGAGATAGAATTTAAAAAATTACTAATCAACTCTATTTGGATGAGAACTCGACTTCTCAAGATGACACAAGGTTACTACCTGACCACAATTCTCTTTACACTAGAAGTTTTTCTTTAATCCATCAAGAAAATACACCACAAACTGTCCCTAACTACCAATTTTTACAAAGGTTTCTTTCCCTTCTAACCATTCATTGTTGTGATACCTCGCAATCAATGACATAATATCAGCTTACCAACGTCATCGACATCCAAAATCAGAACTAAACATTTGGTAATGTTCCTCTTGGTTGTCTATCCTATAATTGGAAGGAAATGTATAACTAAAACTCATGTGATGATCCCCACCATATGAGTCTCTATATCATCTAATTTACTGAGAATGGGAACCTATCCAACGACACCAACTCCATCGACCACTATCCACATGTCATAGAGGTATCCATCACAGTATAACAACGGTTTAACCAAAAAGAGGATAAATTATCCACCAAACAGTTCACATGAAAATATCACCTGTAGGAATATGTGTGATTAACCTCTGATTCATGCTCCCATACATCAAGGCCATATGGGTAAAAGCCAAAAGACTAAAAAACATGTCAAAAAACCTAATCCTCCTTAAAACATCATCCCCAAATTTGGGACGAGTTGATTCAATGTAACACCTAGATCACTCCTCTAACGAGAAGTTTGAAGAATCAAGCGCAAAAACCCAAGATCAAATAATTACCAAATAATTGAAATGGTTCTCTGCATGATTAAATAAATCGATCATTTTCACATATATCAATGAAAATCGTTAACGTTTTAAGAGAAAAATAGAACATCCTTGATAATTTCTATAGGCTTATTAGTCATATGCACTCAAGTATCGAGGGCATGTAAATCGTTTTTAACACATAGTCAAATCATTCAATATAAAAATTTACTCGACTAGTGATGTATTGAGTTGACTATCCATAATGAGATGTAAGAAGAGCAGGTCACAGTATCCACTAAGCATTAAACCATTCCATAGTCATGTCAAACCTACTAAAACTAAGAACCACTTGATGATCACTCTCAAAAAAATGGTCTAAAACACCACATGACGGTTGAGAATGTATTGTCTCAAAGATACACTTTAATATTTTAATATTTTTTATCACAATAACTATAGATGGTTTTATAATATATATTCAAAAATTATGTTTTAGAAATATATATCATGATTTTATTTATATAATCAATGGAATGAAAAGTAACGAGATGTGTTATGGAATCACTTTCCAAACCCTATGTTTGATAAATGAATATATGGATCAACATCCCTATGATATTAAAAGTAGTTTGTGTATGTATCATCATCCCTACACCGGATATTAAACATATGGATTGCAAACCCTACATTCATTGGAAGGAAAATGTATAGATTATCAACCTCACATTGGAATCTAGAAACATTGTCCATACCATTTTTTTGTGAGATTGAATGTATGGTTAAAAAATGCTACGTCTGGAATCAACCTTGAAATAGAAGGATAGACATATTGATTCTCATCCCTATGTTACTTTTGATTCCAAAATTTCTTGCAAATGAAAATATAGCTAAGGAACCCAATGATCTTCAAAGGATCCTTATTCTATGAAATAAAACCATATTCTACACAAAGGAAACCTATGTTAGGCAGTTGATCCCTATGTTTAACTATTAAAAAAGATATTATTGTTTCTATAATATAATCTGAGATCCATGTAATGGACTTTTCTGAATATTAGGGTAATTAAAATATTCTCTACGAATGATAAAGAAACATATTATGATCGATTCAAAGAACCTTATTCATAATAAGAAATCAATATTATTCTTAATAGAAGTTAGAAATCCCATGATTATTTCATATTTTGGACATTCATAGTTGATCCAGCTATATTCTTAGATCTGGAATACCAAAAATCCTATCAACACTATTTATTCTATCACAATATCTTTTTGAATTATATGTTCACACATACATCGGTATTCTTGTGGAAATATATTCCTATGATGGTACAATAAATGATTGACTCTATTTATTTGTGAAATAGGTTACACATTCAAAGTTTTACATTTTCTACTATAGAATACTATTAAAGATTTACTATATTTTCTCTAATCAATTTGGAGACCATTTGCAACCAGGATCACATTAGAGTTATTTTTTCTTGAAGACATTCATTTATGAATAAGTAGATCCATATGATATCATTATATACTGTATTTGTGATATTAAAAATGAATCCTCATAGAGTCAAACTATTTTGATTTATTGTAATGTAAACTTCTCCAGTCAGTTGTGGTTTATATATCAGCTTATTGTACTAATCTATGGATAAAAATTTCCCATTAAAAGAGCCCAAAAGATCTATTTTTATCCTTTTTTGTAATGGTTTTAACTGCCTGTACTCAGTTGTGGATTTTACGTTCTAGTGATAAGAGGAGATTTGTAGTGAAATTCAATAAACTCATAGATAGAGAATTTGTGAAGTGTAATAGGGGATCTTTGTGCCTCGAACAACTATGAAATTTTTGTTTTCATTATTTCAGTGTATCCACTACTCATATTTTATAAAGAAGAAAACATTTCAGATCTTCATAAATTATAGAGGGAGTTAAAACCCAGAATTGGTGAAGACTATCAAAATTAAGAAAATTCACCCCCTTTTATGTGTTATATTTGTATTATTATAACCTAAAAATTGGTATCAAAGGTTAGATTTTGGAATAAATATATAGAATTATCCATGAAAATAAGGTCTATACAATGAAGATGGAAATGGTTAATCTAGGAGAAGTCATGTCTATGGTTTGTGCTCTTAATTTTTAGTTGTGATAACTTTGGAATCTGGAAATCACATATGATCATATATCTGAAAAATATGGGATTAATAGACTATTCAAATATCATTACTCCTAATGTTATTCCTGAAAAAAAACACCTGTATTGATAAACTAGAAGTTGAATATGACATCAATTCAATGGAAATGGATCCTATTATCTGTATATGTCTACATAATGAATTAAACTGAGTTTCACAATGTCCTACTTACTATAAAATATAGAAAAATATTTTTGTTTCTTATAATGGGATAAATAACATCAAACAAATGATATATACTATAACATAACTCATGTTGTTCAACTTTAGATTGTTTTATGTTGAAAGTATCACTCAAATGAGTGGATTGTTAAAAGATATTTCCCATAGCATTACTGCATTGGGAGATCACATCAGTCAATCCAATCAAGATCTAAAAGAACTAGGAGTACTACCCTCTAAATGGAATGGGACTTCTAACAAAAATTTGAAAATAATTACGTGTCTAGAATTTGACTATGGAGGAACTGATTGGAACATTGGTGATGTATGATAAAAAAATATAAGATGAAAATAATGATTATAAAATTGTAGTAAATTTTGAAATTAATGCTCTCACTGTAACATCTCATAATCATAACTGAGATATAAAATAAGAAGGCAAAATAGAAAAAAATAGATTCATTATATTTTGAACCAGAACATCCATAACTAGCCAGACAATTCAAAAAAAACTACAAGAAGAAAAGAGACTTCAGAAAATCCTTTAAGAAGATTGATAGAAAATTGAGAGAATTAATATGATACTAATAAAAATAATTGGGTCACATCAGACCTGATTTCCCCCAACTGAATGATAAAATAAGAATAATATAAAATAAATATTTGAAGAATGCAGATTATGAGAATAATGTAAAAATATGCATGAAAACTATGTGGAGTGTATCTGAAGACAGCAACACCTCTTCGAAAATCTGATTTATAGAAAGATCCATAAAATCTCAAAATCAATATGTGCTTTATGGATAAAGAAGAATAAGAGGTAAAAAATATTATTCTTCTACCTAAGACTCTAATAGTTTATTGAATGAATAATTGGATTCATATTATTCTTTGTTATTAGAGAAATATGATCATGGAACATCATCTGTAAATGCTACTATATCAATGTTAAATGATTCAAAGTCCATAGATATCTTTAAATACTCTTTATATGTTAAAAATAATCAAACAATGGATGATTTTATAAGGGAGGCTGATGTGGGATTAACCATAATGAGAGGTACCATATTTGTTTCATCTTTAAAAGAAACTACTCATTTGATTCATGTTCCTTACACTTGATCATATTTTCCTATTTTTTATATGATAAAACATATGGTGGATCTAATTTCCTTTATTAGGAAGATATAAATAAATCTTATAAATAGGAATGAAAATGGGTATCATTAACCGGTGTTCCATTTATAGATATCTTAAGACAGTGTTAGTTTGGGATTTCCTTATTATTAGTCTATATGTGTTCAATGTCATCATTAGGATGGATTGGATAGTATCTAATTTTTTTAATATTTAGTGTTTTCATCATCACGATTTATTCATTGCTACCAATGTGATATCATGGGGTTTTAAGGGAGAATTAGATTTGAGGTCCGGTCAAGCTGGACCTTCCCACCCAATGCATAAGAGTCTATAGTCTGATATTTTCGTTGAACCTTATTATGTTCCCTCTATTAGAAATATTCTCTAATTACATATCAAGCGTAAATTAATAATATCTTGTGATGTCATTTATTCTTAATAACTCCCTTGTAGTTTTTATAGATTTAATGAACAAGATATTATATGATTACATCAACACCTTTTTCATATAATTTCTAGAAGATATCCTAGTTTATTCAAAATTCAGGCATTACCATGAGAAACTACTAAAAATGTTCCATTAAATCATATGGAACCCATGACTATGTGTGAATGACTCAAAATGAAATTTTTGTATTAGAGATTTGATGTTCATAGGGAACATGATTTCAGAATAAGTCATATTTGTTGATCTTAAGTAGGTGGAATCTATTTTTTCATGGGAGTATCCGTAAAATTATTTGAGATATGGAACATCATAAGAATTTCTAGATATTATCAATATTTTTTCATAGATTTAAAAAAATTATAATCACACAAGATTAATGTTATAATGAAAATGCTGATGTTCATATCGGATGAAAAATCCCATACATATTTTGATAAGATGAAATAGATTAAGACATCAGATCTTATTTTGATCTTACCTAAGCCCATTAAAGGTCATGATGTGTACTATAATCCTTTTGTAGATAGTTTAGGAAGTGTTATTATATATATGGTCATTTTGTGGCCTATGACTCTCATCAAAACCAACTTCATGTGAATAATTACCTTTACATGTGATTTGGTCTTTTCTAAAATTATGCATTTGCCTAACTCTTTCTGGATATATTTTTTGAGGAGAAGTTCACAGTATTTTATAAACATAAAATTATCTTCTGTATATTTTATCAGAAGGACCTGAATCCAAGGAAAATGCAGTGTGTGAAATCCTTCATATGTATGACATCAATAGCAACTGAAACCTAGGGAATGTGAATTTTATTACTAATGTTATTAGTTTCAATTTTCCAACACATTCTATCTTGGAATCGAATGAAGAGTTGAACTTTATGTGGATCCTCAATAACATGAATCGAGACATATAGGTGGATGATTTATGTGTTTTTCAGATACTTTTTCAGTTATCATCATCTTCCCTTAAAGTCTATTCTATAGACCCTATAAAAGGGTATGAATCACAGAGGTATCGGTGAACCCTTATATGGTGGAAAGACAATTTATTCTTATCCTCTCCCTTAATATGTTACTCACTATTTGAGGGATCAGTTTTTCATTCAACTATTTTAGAGAAATTTATTCTTTCATAATTTTATTTTTTCATTAAGGACCATTCACCATAGGATAATGAGGATTTTTTATGACATGGGATAACCTTTATGGTATCTTATTATGAAGCATGACATTAATGATTATGTCTCTCACTATTATATTTTCCTTTACATATAAGTATAGAACCTAAAGCTATCTATTATTCTATTGCATCGCTGAGTGACTGTTTGGGCATGAGTGAGGTTTTTATTAACTTATATATATAATATTACCATAGAATCACTAAGGGAATGTTTTTATTTGTGTAGTGATAGATTGATTAATGAAATCATTTCCCTTTATTCTGATCAAGTAAACCACAAAGGTAGAAGATCTATGTAAATTGTATGTGATGGAGACAAAGAGCTTACATGGGGCCTCTATGACAGTGTACCATACTTGGATCCCATGTATACATACAAATTCTCGAAGAGGCTCTAATATGAGATGGAGACTCAAGTGAGGTTGACCACTCCTACTATCCATACATGGATGGTCAGATGGATTATTCCATTAATAACTTAGAGGATATAATCTATTGATATTCCATGTATTTAAGTGGATTATTGGAAATCCATTTGGGACTAGTCATGATTGATTATAGCAATATTTAATGGTCTTCAATTAGAATTGAACCCTTTGAAGACTTATATGTTTACGTATGATGATAACATATTGGTTGGGAAGAGGTGGGTGATGCCTCTCTTATGGTATCGAGTCTCATTTATGTGGTATCAATGAGAATCTTGGATATAAATCAACATTTAGTCACAACTAAGAGTCAATGAAAGTTATATATAGATTAATGGGACAATCATTTGGATTTTTTTTGAGTGTGGTATAGTTTTCATGTATTTATTTTCTCCTTTGGGTCTCCATTGGAATAATAAATATGGAAATATAGATAAGTGATATGTAAGAACATTTGAGTTTAATGAGAATATTCATCAGTTTTTTATATATTAACACTACTAGATCAGTTGATGGTTATTAATGAGGTTTTCCACATATCTCAGCTCATGTAGTACCATCCTGATTCCACTCTTGTTCAATGTTTGGAAGATATTTAATTGAATCCATATGGTTCTATTTTGGAGAAACTATAGCTACCCTAGCCTTTTTTAAATGAAATATCATTTTTAAAGCATAATTATAAATTAGATTACTATCCAAAGATCATTAAGTGTAGTGTATTGGATGAATAGATACATAAAACATAAAACATGGGGCTAAAAAATACTTCTTTATTTAATATCTATAAAGAGATCCTAACATCCATTAACCCCTAACATCTACATAGTGTTCCCTGGGGAACACATGAACAATTGGATGAGCTAAAAAACCTAGTAAGGGAAAGAATATAAGAATACAGCTTAAGCACATGAATTAGAATGGATGACGTAATGAAATAATATCATTTATACATGGGTTCATATAAAAACAGAATCATATTAATGTAGTTTAATCATTAGATATGTATTTAGTATGATTCAAGGCTATCTTTTACAATGATTTCTCATAGTATTACTGGTGAAGGCTAACCACAAATCCCATTTCCAATTGTAGTACAGGTCAAGTCTAACCGCCAATCCCATTTCACATCGCATATCATGAGAAATACCATTATCCAATGCATTGGAGCTCTATCTAGGCACACCCATCTCAAAATTTTCATGAATATTATTTCCACAAAAACAATAATACATAATCAACAATACATAAACATAAGGGTACCCATGGAAAGAATTTTGTTCCACAATCATGACAGAAAGCATAACCAATGGATGTATCATGAATATGTCCATGAAATAAAGGGATTAGAAAATACATGGACATTCATAAGGTAAAACAGTCATATAAAATGGTAACTGACGTCAAAAAAAGTTACAACATATAAGAAATGTATTTTGGAGACATTGGCATTAAAACATTTTTTGTGTGGTTTTATGGAAAATACTATAGAGCCTTTAAAATAAAAGAGAGGAAAATATTTTATATAAAACCAAATTTAACCAATAGATTTTTCGTAAAAATATTAATTATTTAAAAAAACGGTGTCTTAAGAAAGATGATAGATTTCAGTTGAATGTAGGTAAAAATTTGGGAAGTTCCCTTTAAACATAGTTGCTTATCCGAAATCTCTATAGATGGAATATTTTAAAAAGATGTATATCCCCAAAACATAGTGGTGAAATTGTATTCAAAAATGAATTTTTTAAAACTACACAGAATTTAAAATACGTACATAAACATATAAGATAACTCTATTTTGATATAGTGGAAGGTATGGCAACATGAAAGAACAAAGAAGGTTCGGGTAGAATTCGTTACGGTTTATTAGAATGGTGTCGAGTATACCTATGAGGGGTTTATGAGAGAGAAAATGGGTCTATAATCACATATAAATCACGAGGGAAGAATGAGGGATGTCTTAAATCATACCCCATCACTATAAATTACACATAAAATGAAATAACATATAAGAAAATATTTAATAAAAGTGAAAAGAAAAATATCCCTTACCTTAAGTACAGTAGTGTTCTGTACATGTTATTAATGACCTGAATAAAGAAATTATGTTTATTAATTAATAATTCCAGAACCTATTATATATTTAATTCATTTATTATAACCTTTTTTAGTTCATTGACGACCTTTTTGATTGGTTATAAGGATCAATTTCATTTTTCATGTCTGTTTGCTTGCTTGGTTTTAAATAATCGGTTCATGTTTGGATAAATACGTATAATAAAATTGGTTTTCCAGAATTTAAGATGTATTTTATTAATTACCAACCAGAAAATTACATGGTTATAATAATTAATTTGGTTATTTTATGTGAAGATGAAATATTACATAAAACCATAGTGATAACCATTTTTGTTAATCAGTGGGTTTGATTACAATGAACATGTTTTTAATTATAACATAATACCAATTTTACAAAAGAATTACCTAACCTTAAAAAGTATATATTAAATATATAATTATCTAGTGAAATCGTAAAACAAATGGTTTCATGACCATAATTAATGATGACAATTGAAATTGATAAATGGTTGTCTTTGAATGTGCTAAATTAACACACCTCAAACGGTTTTTATCATATCATTCAAATAAAAGGTGGGAAAATGAAAGAAGAAATTGAAATATACAATTAGGATAACAACATTCAATTACATATATTTTACTGGAGTTATCATACCATTTGGGTGAAAGGGGGTGAGGAATGAAATAACAAAAAAAAAGAACTTAAATAAAAGAATTGGAAAGAGGATTCTACCTCTTGAGTTTTTCTCCTTTGAGAACCTTTTAAGTGAATAAGTTTTGGTATTTTTAATATACTAGGTGTTGTTGGACATGTGGGAGGATCTTGAGGAGATATTTGGGTAGAATAGTGGAATAAAACAAGGCTTGATAAGAGTGGAGAGAAGTTGGAGTGGGGGGGTTATAGTGGAGGAGATGGGTTTTTTCCTAAAATTATAATCATTAATTTATTATTTCATCACAAGACAAGAAATAGTAAGTATTCCATGACCAAGGATAGTAATAAATTTATTTTATTTCAAACCAATTGGGATAACATCAGTATATCTTCATCAATGTCTCAATAAATCCAATATTTTTAGAATTTATCATAAATGGTCGTATTTTACTATTCATTGAAAATTCTAGAATTTTAGAAAAATATCAAAACATCACCATAACCATTTTTCCACTTGTAGAATCAAATAATAAAATCCATTTTTCAAAAATAATTTTCTAAATATGATTAATTTAATATTTAATTAGAATGATAATTTACTATAAAAAACTAGTTTTAAAATATTCCTTTACTTATTCTAAAATATAGGTATATCGTACTTACATCTTGAATATAATTTATATATTATCAGAGGTAAGTTTACTATTTATTAGGGTATATCACCATTCATAAGGGTATGTTACTATTCATAATGGTAGGTGACTATTCCCAAAAAATTATGTTTTCCGTTGGACTTCCAATAACTTTCTGATCGCAACCATGTGTGTCAGATTTTCGAAATTCCAAACACATAAGTGGAAAACCTATGTTTAAAGATCAAATAAATCTTAGTAGTTCATTATGTATTTTTTCTTGATATTTTTGACATATTTATCAGAAAGTAATTTCCATTGAAAAAAATTAGGCCGTTACATTCTTCCCCCCTTATAAAATGACTCCCTTGAAATTTATTTTCGTACATTATAGGACATTAACAGGTGTGGGTACTTTTTCTTCATTGCCTCCTCCAGTTCCCATGTTGCCTCTTCATACTTATGGTTTCACCATAGTACCTTGACTAGATGAGAAATTTTGTTACATAAACATTTTCTCTATGATCCATGATCTTAACTAGATCTTCTTCATAGGAAAGATCATCCTCCAACTGTACCACCTACGAAGAGAGTATACGTGAATGTTTTCTTATGTACTTCCTTAAGAGGGATACCTCGGAAGAGAGTACATGTGAATGTTTGTGTATGTATTTCCATAAGAGGGATACATGAAAGACATCATGTACTTTTGACATGGTAGATGGAAGCGCCAGTCAATAGGACACAACTTCGACTTGATCAAGGATCTCGAAGGGGACGATATAAATGGGAATTGGCTTTCCATTCTTCCCAAATCTCATGACCTTTTTCCAAGGAGATATATAGAGAAATACCATGTCTCCAACATTGAACTCAAGGACTACACTATGGTTGTACGCATAACTCTTCGGTCGACTTTGGGCTTCCTTGATATGTTGCGGAATGGATTTCACATTCTCCACCCATTCATTGGACATTTTATGTCCCAAAAGTTTACACTCAACAACTTCATCCCAGCTCCCCAGTTTTCTGCACCTTTTCCCATAAAGGGCTTTATATGGTTCTATTCAGATGCTCGAGTGGAAACTATTTTTGATGGAGAATTCAATTGGTGGAAGATGTTTTTCCCACCATAATTTGAATTCAATAGATCATGCTCTTAACCTTTCTTCCTGTGTCTGAATAGTCTGCTCGGATTATCCATTAGTTTGAGGATGATAGGTAGTACTGAAATTCAATTCTGTGATTAGATCATGTTAGAGACTTTTCCAGAACATCGAGGTGAATCTTGGATCACAATCGGATACAATATACAGTGGTACTCAATGTAGCCTTACCAATTAGTTTATGTATATCCATGAATGATGGTCCAATTAGAAGTCATATCAAATTGTGATAAAGTGATATATCTTTGTTGGATGATCCACAATGACCCATATAGAATTTTTTTCCTCTGGATGTCCTTCAAAGTCTAGTGACAAAGTTCATGGTAATGTTATCCCACTTCCATATTGGTATGGGTAGTGGATATATCATCCCCTTAAAATTTTTTACTCTCGTTCTTCACTTGCGGACTTACCATGAACATTAATGTATATTCAACAATCTCCCTTTTCATATTGTCCCACCAAAACATTTTTCGGAGATCTCGATACAACTTTGTGCTCCCATGGGGGATAAAGATATTCGAGCTATGTGCATCATTAAAAAGCTACTTCATTATCATTGGATTGAATAGTACACATAATCACGACCCAAATCATAAAAATCCTCCCTTATCAACCAAGAACTAAAAGGATTTCCCATTTTTAACAACTTCCACCATTTTTTGAATTTCCACATCTTTTCATTGAGCATCATTTATTTTATTCATGAGAGATGGTTGAGCAATCAGTTGAGAAATGATTTATGATGTTCCTACCTCAGGGATTCTCATGTACATCCTATAAAAATATAAGAAGATGAGATCCTTTTCAATTCTAATAATTGATAGAGATGCATGATCATTTCTACTTCGATCATCTACCACCTTGTTTGACTTATTGGGATGGTAGTGGATTGAGGATTCATAATCTTTGATAAGCTCTATTCATCTTCAGTGGTGCATATTAATCACTTTTTGTGTGAATATATATTTGAGACTCTTGTGGTTAGTATATATCTCACACTTCTACCCATAGAGAAAATGCCGCCATATTTTCAACGTAAAGATCACAACCTCCAACTCCAGATCACGCGTGGGATAGTTTTGCTCATGAATTTTCAGCTTCCTTTAGGAATAGACTATCACTTTATCATTTTTCTTCATCACAGAGCCTAAACCATTCTTAGAACCATAACATTACACCACAAAGGGTTCTCCAATTTTTGGTATTTTGAGTACTAGTGTAGTGATAAGCCTCTTTGTCAACTCTATGAAATAGTCTTCACATTTCTGTGTCTAGAAAAACTTCACTCCCTTCCATTTAAACTTTGTCATTGGGACGACAATCGTGAAAATTTCGTCCCAAATCTTTGATAATACCTAGATAGACCCAAAAATATGTGGATATCCATTACAGAAGTTTGCATGGGCCTCTCTTCATTTCCCTTTATGTTGGAAGGGCCCACAAATAACCCTTTGTTGGTCATAACATTCCCCAAGAATGATACTTCTGCTATTCAGAAATCACATCTACTATACTTGGAATACAAATTCTCCCTCCACAAATTACATAACATAGTATTCAAATGCTCCCCATGTTCCACTTTCCTCTTGTATTATATTAGGATATCGTCAATAAAAACTACCACAATGTTTTCAAGGTAATCTCTAGAGACTCTATTCAATAAATACATGAAATTTTTTGGATCATTAGTGAGTCCAAAGGGAAATTCTATGAACTCATAGGGTCTATACCTCGTTCGTAAGGCCTTCATGGGAATATCTTCCTTCCTCACCTTTAAATAGTGATATCCCTATCGAAGTTCCATCTTAGAGAAATAACAGCCTCCATAAAGCTGATCAAACAAGTCATCTATCCATGGAAGGGGATACTTGTTCTTTATCATGATTTTATTGAGTTCACGATAATCAATGCAGAGGCCCATTAATCCATACCTCTTCTTGATTAAGAACACTAGAACCCCCACAGTGAATCACTATGGAGTATAAAAATGTTCTCCAGATTCTTCTGTAACTACTTCTTCAGCTCTTCTAGTTCTATGGTGGCAATTCTCTTAGGTGTCTTTGATATAGGTAGAGATCCAGAAATTAGTTCAATTAAGAACTCAACATATCGGTTAGGAGGGAGACCTGGAAACTCATCAGGGAATACATCAGGGTAATCCCTCACTATGGGCATGTCATCATGCATGATTATCTCCTTTTTCACAATCATTTGAGCTAGATATTCTTTCTCATATAGAAACCATATCCACACTTGAGACTAAGATTCTAAAGAATATTAATCTACCTCTTTACACTTGTAAAAAATTTGAGGATTCTTTGGGATGTGAGGAGTGATCTCCCTTTCTCGATAGTAAATGTTGACTGTGTATAAATATAGCCATTCTATGCCCAAGATAGTTTCGAACTCCACTAAATTAAGTATGAAAATATTTTTTGGGAGGATTAGTCTATAAATGTTAACTGGGGATGAGTTATAAACCATGGACGCAACGATTTCACCATTCTCTATTCTCATAGATAACTATTCCTCCAAATTTTGAGGTGGTGTTTGAATAGTTCTTCTAAACTTGAAAGATATTTAATAATGTGTTGAACTAGAATCAAATAGTATGTTTTATATTCATGAATGAATAAATAGCATACTTGTAAACACATCGTTTTCCGGATCCACCTCAGAAGTAGTGATAGCATAAGCGCTTTCATGTTTCCTTGGAGGTTCTTACTGATTTCCTCTGACAACCCTCAGCTTATGGATGTTTATTTCTTAATTACCATGCTACTTATAGTTTTAATACAACACCACTGGTTGAGCGTTGATCTGAACCTTCCTTTATTCTTTAAAATTAGCGGGATTTTCCATATCCCTTCAACTATTCATGGATAGATAACAAAACTTTCCACATTTGATGCAATTATTTGTTCCCTTCAGACAGTTCGTAGGATTCTTCTTACTACAACTTTTAAAAGGGGAAAATTTTGGATTTGTTCCATCATGGGATTTTTTTGTCAAACCACTATTGTGGTTCTCTATTTTCCTTTTCTTTTAAATAGGCCCATGAAACCTCTAAGAGTATTCAATCTCTATTTCATCCATGAGAGCACAAAACACAATCTCTACATAACATTTGATGTCTTGAATCGCCAATTTTTTTGTAGACTCATCTTTAGTCCACTAAAGAAGAGATCCACCTTACATTCAGTGTTCAAGACAAAGCCAGAGGCGAACCTTGAAGGCCATGTAAATTTTTGTTCATACACCCCAATGGAATCATCTTCTTCATGGATGAGTCTGAGGAACTCTCTTTCCATCGTGAGAGTAAGATTTTGAGGAAATATTGGTTAAAAAACATCCTCTTGAATTTCTACCAATAAATGGAATTTATTTCCTCTTGGGACTTTGTATTCTTGATCGGAGTCCACCAATGATTAACTTCCCCATCAAAATAAAAAACCAATTGTACTACTTTCTCTTCTTCCGAGCACTATAGGACGGAGAATATCTTTTCAATGGATTTAATCTATTATTCCATGAAGAGGGGATCATAATATCAGCTAAACATGGGAGGAATTTTCCACATGAAGGATTGTACAACAACTTTATCTTTCCTTGTAATAGGAGGGAATTCCGTAGGATTCAAGTTATTATTCATAACTCAAGACAACTATGAAATTATTTTCATGATGTTTTGAGAAAATTCTCCCATCATATTTGGCATATCATTAGAAACATTTTTACATTACCTATCATATTGATTGTTGGAACGTGTTCTTCTATCTACCATCATTAACTAATAAAAAGAATGTACAATTATGGTGCATGAATACTTTTCTATTGAGCATAAAAAGGAAAATTTTGATCATAAAAGGATAATCATGTAGAGGATAATTATATCCTAACTAGTGATTATTTAGTTTTAAATCTAGGTTATCCTTGATATATTTCTTTACTTATATTATTACATGATTTTTTTCCCTTAATAATTGTTTTTACTAAGATCATGAATTTACCAAAGCATATCCCCTGGGAGTTTCATTACCACTAGTGCAAAAAGGACCATTGTGGTGCACTGGTGATCGTTCGATTCTAGAAAAGAGCAGTGTTTTTAGGTTTTACCCCTAGATACATTTGTGCAAGATCTAACTCAACATGCTCATATCCAGGCATGGATGTATTTTCTTGATAAACCACATTCTCAATACTCGCCAAAATTTATGAATGTTTTCTTATACTTAGTATCATCTTTGTGGTTCTCACTAAGGTTCTCTATTCCTAATCTACAAAAATAACTAGACCATCATCTAATACTAGCTATAGTGACCCTATCCTTTTCATATGACATTATTTGTTTTTTAGATTACAAGACAAGGATCATTAGTTTTAGTGTCTTGGAAGACTAGGTATATAAAACATAAAACACGGAGATAAAACCAATTATTTATTTAATCACTATAAAGAGATACTAACTTAATTTGAGCCCTTATATCTGTATAGGGTACCATGGGAAAACATGAACCAAGGGATGAGAAAAAAATCAAATGGTAGGAACATTAGAATACAGCTTATGCACATGAATTATGTGGAATGACATAATGAAATCATATCATACAAACAAGGGATCATATAAACATGGAATAATATAAATGTGGTAGAATCATTAGATATGAATTTAGTATGAGTCACTGATAACCACCAATCATGTTTCCCATAGTAGTACAGGTCAAGGCTAACCACCAATCCTGCTTCCTATTGTTGTACGGTTCAATGCTAACATCCAATCCCGTTTCACATCGCATCTCATGAGACTTAACTTTACCCAATGTATTGGAGTGTTATCTGGGAATATCCATATAAACATTTTCATGAATATGGTTGAAACGTAAATAATTATACATAATCAACCAAACGTAGACATAAGGGTACCCATGGAATGAATTGGGTACCATAATCTTGATATAAATCATAACCAAAGGGTGTATCATGAAAGTGTCCATGAAAAAAAGATATTATTTCATACATGGACTTTCATTAGGTAAAATAGGAATATTAAATGGTAAGTGACATGAAACATATATGACAACATTTAAGAAATATATTTGGGAAAAACTGGCATTAAAATATTTTTGTGTAGTTTTAAGGAAAATACTATAGATCCTTTAAAATAGAATAGATGAAAATATTTTATATAAAGCAAAAATTTAACCAAGAAGGTTTTCAAAGAAAAAAAGGGTGATTTTATAAATACATGGTTTCCAAAATACATAGGATAGAGTGAACTTGAAATTGGGTAAAAATTTGGGATGTTCCCTTAAAATAGGTTTGCTTATTGTAATGTTCTAAGGAGGGAATCTTTTAAAAACATGTATATCCCCAAAAAAGAGTGATGAAAGGGTCTACATAAATGAATTTTTTAAAAATACACAGAATTTTTAATATTTTCATAAATAAATAAGATAAATCCATTTTGATATAAAGGTAGATAAGGCAACCTGAAAGAATAAAGAAGGTTCGAGTAAAATTTGTTACGGTTTACTAGCACGGTGTATAGTATAACTAAGAGGGATAGATGAGAGAGAAAAGGTGTTTATAATCGCTTATAAATCATGAGGGAAGTATGGGGGAGGTTATAAATCATACCTCATCACTATTAATTACACATAAAATGAAATAACAAAGGGGAAATTCTTGCATAAATCTGAAATGGAGAGGATCCCTTACCTTAAGTATGGTGGTGTTCTTAACTTGTTATTAATGACCTAAATAAACATATTAGGTTTATTCATTAATAATTCCATAAACACTTGAATATTTAAATAATTTATTATAACCTTTTTTTAGTTCATTCAAGACATTTTTATTGGTTATAAGGTTAAATTTTATTGTTCGTGTCTGTTTTCTTGCATGGTTTTTAATGATCGGTCCATGTTCACATAAACATGTATAATGAAAGTTTTTGTCCAGAATTTAAGTTGTATGTTATTATTGAACATATATGAGATTACATGGTTATAATAATTAATTCGGTTATTGGAAGTGAAGATTAATTATCACATAAAACCTTAGGGATAACCATTTTGGTTAATTGGTGGGATTGATTACAATGAACATGTTTTCCTTTAAAACATAATACCATTTGTACAAAAGAATTACAAAAACATAACTAGGATATATTAAATATATAATAATATGGTTCTACCATAAAACCAATGGTTTCATGTCCATAATTAAATATGATAATAAATATTGATAAATCATTGTCCTTGAATGTGCTTAATTAACACATTTGAAACGGTGTTTTCATTTTTTCAAATAAAAGGTGGGGAAAGGAGAGAAGATTTTGAAATATACCATTACCATAAAAACATTTGAGTGAATATATGTAACTATAGTTATCAAACCATTTGGTTGAAATGGGTGAGTAAAGAAACAAGAAAAGAAAACAACTTAAATAAAAGAATTGGAAAGTGGATTTTACCTCTTGAGTTTGACTCCTATGAGAACCTCTTAAGGGGAGAGATTTTGGTATTTTGAAGAGCCTAGGGACTATTGGAAGTGGGGGAGGATCTTGGGGAGTGATTTAGGACTAATATTGGCAAGGTACAAGGCTTGAGAGGAGTGCATAGAAGAGGGAGTGAGGTGGGGTTGTAGTGGAGGATAGGAGGGTTGTCATAATATTATAATCATTAATTTATTATTTCTTCACCAGAAAAGAAATAGTAAGAATTCCATGACCAATAATAGTAATAAATGCATGTAATTTCGAACCAATTGGTCTTAAATTATCATATCATTATCAATGAATCAAAAAATCCATTTCTTATCATTTTTTGTAAATTGTCGTATTTTACTATTCATAAAAAATTCAAGTATTTTGGAAAAATCATAAAAATTTAACCCAACCATTTTTCTATGTGTAGAATCCAAAAATGAAATCCATTTTTCAAAAATAATTTTCTAAATATTATTTATTTAATATTTTATTAAAATCATAATTTATTATCGAAAATCAGTTTTAAAACATTATTTCACTTATTTTAAAATATAGGTATATAGTACTTTCTGCATTAATATTATTTATGTATTATCCTAGGTAAGTTTAATATTAATTAGTGTATATCACAATGTATTATGGTATATTAAAATTCATATGGGGAGGTTACAATGTAAAAAAATTACATTATTCTTATCGGACTCCAAATAACTTACTGATCGCAAACGTGTACGTCATATTTTCGAAATTACAAACACAGAAGTGAAAAGATTATGTTTAAAGGTCACATAGTACTTATTAGTTCATTATGTTTTTTTGTCATGTGATTTTTTTACATATTTTTAAGAATGTAATTTCCATTGAAAATCTTAGGTCATTATAGAAACCACTAATGATTCTATTTTTTAGGTAACTGGATAGTGTGTGAGGTGTATTATATTGTGACCCTATCCTTTTACACATATTATTGCATGATTTCATGCATAATTAGACATTAAATTACTAGCCAATGATCATAATATATATGATCTTGGATATTAGGTAAATAATAAATCACCGTGATTCCAAAATAAGAAAATATTTTATTTAATCTTCATAAAGATCTCACAACATCCTTTGTGACCACACATATTCATAGGATAATCTGGCGGAATACATTAACAAAGGGATGAGAAAAAAATCCCAATAAGGAAATAAAAATTTAAATAATACTTAGCACATGTGTTAGAAGGCATAAAATAATGATATCCAATGGCATGGAACAATATTAAACATCTTGAATCATTACATATTGAACATGGGATTATATGATCATAGAATCATATTAATGTTGAAGCAACATAAAAAAATAATTTACCATGACTCAAACCTCATTTCACTTGGAGGATCATGAGTCAAGGCTAAATATGAAGAACGTTGGACATGGTGTATGATTCAAGGCTAACCATCAAGACCATTTTATAGGTCATCTCATGAGACTAAAATTTACCCAACAATTTGAGCACTATCTAGGTGCACTAATCGAAAAATGGTCATGAATCTATTATCCACATGAAGAATCATACACATGGAATCTAACATAATCATTCAGGTTACCCATGGTAAGGATTGGGTATCACAATCATGTCAAAATGCATGACATAAGGGAAGGGCATAATGATGTCCATGAATTAAATTATTTAAACCATAAATGTACATTAATAAGGGAAAATATTCATAGATCATGATAAGTGCTGTTAAACATAATTGAATACATGTAAAAATAAAGTTTATGTAACATTAGAAATAAATCATTTTATTGTTGTTTAAGGAAAATATTAATGATTATTTAAAATAGAATGGAATAATTGTTTATATAAAACCATAAATATAACAAGATATACTTTAATGAAAAAAATGAGTTATTTTAATATAATTATATTTTTTTAAACAAATTACGGGTTATACTTGAAACCAGGTATGAAATCAGAATTTTCTATTGAATTGGGTATTCTTTTTGAAGAGATTTGGGTAGGGAACATTATTAAACCTTATATTACACCATCAAAGGAGGATGATATTATATAGATACATAATTTTCAAATATATATATAGAATTTGGGAATAATTACAAAAAAATAAATAATTGTTATATTGTGTAAATAGAGAGAAAATGTATCTCGATGAAAATATGGAGGTTTAGAGAAGATCCCTAACCTTATTTTAGAAATGGTTCTTCTATTTATATAAATGTCCAAAATAATAAAATTAGATTAATTAACTAATTATTTTGTATCTTTTTATACATTTAATTTGTTTACAGTAATTTTATTAAGTTCATTTAAGCCCTTTTTGATGAGCCATAGTGTTGAATTTCATCGTTTCAGGGTGTTTATTTTCATAGTTTTCATGATCGGTTCACATGTATATTAGTATGAAAGTTCAAGGGTATAATTCACAAGAATTTAAATTAAATGTTATTAATTAAATACTAGAATTTAAATTGGTCATATATATTTTTTATCTTCACTCATATAATGATGAATCATTATAAAACATGTTAATGACAATCATTTAGACTAATTTTTTATGTTTTTCAATCACAATGAACTCATTTTGTTTTATCATTTATTATTAATCATATATGTTAGTTACATTAAATAAAAAATATTAAAAAATTTATTTCAAAATATTATTAAACCATTATAATGGTTTAAAGTACATATTTGAATGAGATAAAGGAAAATAAAAAATGTTCCTCCGCGAAGGTGATAAATCAAAATCTCACAGAAGATAGTTCAATTTTTAGAACAAAATAAAGGGATGATGGGGTTGGATAATGGGTTATTTTATTACAATAATATCGTTCAAGTATTGTTAATGTATTGGAGTTACAATTCCAAATATATGAGGGGTGTCCAAAAGATAATAAGAAAATAATGAACATGAATATAAATTAAAAGAAAAGATAAAATGATTTACCTCTTGAACTTATCCTCCATGAGAACCTTTTTAGGGAAATGGTTTTAGTATTTTTATGGGACCACGAGCTCATGGAAATTGGGTATGGGTTTGGTAGTGGTATTGGGAAGTATTTGGGACGAATTTGAAAAAGGTTCAAAGCTTCAAATGTGTGAGGGGAATTGGTGGTGAGGGGTGCTTTTTATAATGGATGAGTGGGGTGTTTTTCTTTATTTTATTCATTATTTTATTATTTTTCCTCATGAATATGAATAGTTTGATAATTATCTATAAATATATTAAAAAAATGAATGGAATTTATTGATTATGGTGCTTATGTAAATGATTAGTCATGTAATAGTGCACTTAACTTATAATGCATATATATCGTATATTATTGTATTACACTAATCACAAAAGCATCCAATATTTCATAAAAATACTAAAAATTAATCCCAACCATTTTTATGATTATAATTAAAAAAATAAACCCCATTATAAAAATAAAATATTATAAAATTATGTATAAATTAAAAGAACCATTTAATAAAAAATAGAGATTTTAAATTTATAACTAATTTTGTAAAACATTGAAATGTTAAATAACTTCTTAAAGAAGTATATAAAAATCATATTACAACAAAATGTTTATTTATGAATAAATTTTAAAAAAAAATCTTTTAAATTATAAAATTCATCATAAAATTGTAATTATATATTTATAAATTATAAAATTCTAACAAATAATTAATAATTTATAAAACAATAATTTACTTAAAAAATGATATTATTATATAATATTTTCATTTGTAGGATACCCAAATTTTATTTATACTTTCATAGGTAAGGGTAATGTACTCTTATCAAGTTCACAAATGATAAGGGTCACATTACTATTACAAAGGTCAAGTTACTATTTATTTCTTAACATCTAAAAATACTTATTATTTATTCAATATTTTTTCTATTGTTTTTTTGTGTTCATAATTTAATTTTATGTAGTTTATACTATATAACATAGTTATAAGAAGTGATAATTTATTGAGAAAATTTTAGTTCGTTACATTCATCCCCTCTTATGAAATTTCTCCATAGAAATTTCATTTTACATGCTATGATAAAAACAAGTGATGGAAATTCACTTTCTTTGCTTTTTACGATTCCTGTGTTTCCTCTTTATAGTTATGGATCTTCTATAGTTCTTTGACTTTGAGATTAGTCTTCTTTCATAAAAAATTATCTCTATGATTCAATTTCTTCCCTGGATGATCCTCATGAAATAGGTCATTATCTAATTGTACCAAATCCAAATTAAGTGCATTTTAGGGATATGTTATTCAATTCCTCAATATGGATATTTGGAATACATCATGTAATTGAGACTTGGTAGGTGTAAGTTTCAGTTGACAGGCCACGACTCCAACATCCTCTCAGATCTCGAAATGGTCGATGAACCTAGGACATATATATTATTTCTTCCCAAATATCATGATCCTATTTTAGAAAGATATGTGCAAGAGTACCATGTCTCTAAATTTAATCTGATGGTATCATCGATGATTGTTTGCATAAATCCTATTCCAACTTTGGGAATCCTTAATCGGCTTCATTGTTTCACCTTCTCCACTATTTATTTGTGCATTTCAGGTCCTAGCATCTTATGTTGAGTGATCTCATCCTAGCATGTTAGTGCTCTACATATTTTACCACAAAAATATTCATAGGAATTCATTATGATTCATGTATGGAAACTATTGTTATAGGAGATTTTGACCAATGGAAAATGTTTTTCCCATCCTCCTATAAGTTCCATAGAACATGATCCCAACCTTTCTTCAAACATCTAAATAGTCCACTTTTATTGGTTATTAGTGTGATGATGATAGGTCATACTAAATATCAGCTCAATTCTTAAATCATGTTTGATACTTGACATAATGTGAAGGTGAATCTCAAATCTCGATCATATATAATCAATTATGGTAATCCATACATCCTTAACACTTCATTGATGTATATCCATGTAATTTGAACTACTGATAATCCCTCTTGAATTCCAATAAAGTTAGTTGTGTTTGTAAGATGATCCAAAACAACCCAGTTAGCATTGTTTCCTATCTATTTATTTGGAAGTATAGTGAAAACTTTTATGGTCATGTTCTCCCATATCCATGATAGTACGGGTAGTGGTTTCATCATACCCTTATAATTTTTTGTTTCAACCTTAAATTAGTGATATACTAGGAAATTTTATGTTTATTGAATGATATACTTATTCATATTGTCCCACCAATAATTCTCTTGAATATATCGATACATCTTTTTTCTTCTATGGTGAATAGAGAAGGTTGATCTTTGTGCCTCATTTAGAAGCCCCTTCTTTATCATTTAATCTAATGTTACACATAGTCATTTCCAAAATTTTATAACTCCATCATCAATTTTAAACTATGAGGATCTATCGTTTCTCATAGATTCCTCCTTTTTTATGATTTTCACATCATTCCATTAAGCATCGTTTATTTTTTCTAGAAGGGATGGTTGAAAAATCATTTTAGAAAGGATTTATTATGTTCCTTCCTTAAATATTCCCATGTACATCATTTTGCAATCTAATAAGGTTAGATTCTTCTCAAATCTCATCATTGATAAAGATGAATAATCCTTTATACATATAACATCTACAACCTTATTTTCCTTACATGGATGGTAAAGGATTGATGATTCATAATACTTAGTGATCTCTAACCATATTTTGTTGCATATGATAAAATCATTTTGTGTTAATATATATTTAAGACTCTTGTGATCAGAATATATCTCACACATCTCCCATTAGAGATAATTCCACATGATTTTCAATGAAAATATTATAGCTGCTAACTCTAGATCATATGTAGGATAGTTTTTCTCATGGATTTTCAACTACATGGAGGAGTATTCTATCACATTATCATTTGTTGATATTAAATAGCCTAATAACTTCATTGAACCATCATTGTATACTTTAAAGAGTTCCCCACTTATCGGTATTGTGAGCACTATTGTAGTGATAAGCCTCTTTTTTGACACATTGATGTAGCCTTCACTTTCACTAGTCCAAAAAAATCAATCTTTTTTAGTGTAGTTTGGATAGTGAGTTCAAAAGTCATGATAATTTACTCACAAATCATTGGTAAATCCATGAAAGACCATGGAAACTAGGGATATCCATTACAGATATTGTCTTCATACACTCTTCGATTTCCTTTCTCTTATAAGGGTCCATCAATATATCTATGTTACAGATAGCATTCCCCATGAAAGACACTTCATTTATCTAGAACTCACATTTTCATTTATTTTCATCATGTTTCCCACTTGGGTATGTCTTCATCCTAGTATTATAGTGGTCCCCATGAACCTCATTTATCTTTGCGTATATTAAAATATCTTCAATAAAGACTAAAAAGATTTTTTCGATGTGTTATCTAATGACTCTAATCATTAAATCGATAAACATTTATGGAGAATTAGTGAGTCTGAAGGGAATGAATATGATCTCATAGTGTTCATACTTCATTCAAAATGCATTCAATGGAATATCTTACTTTCTCACCTTTAATTGGTGATATCCCAACCAAAGTTCCACCTTATAAAAATAACTGACCCCACATTGTTGATCAAAACATTAATCTATCCATGGAATGGGATACATGTATTTATACTGATTTTATTGATCTCAAGAAAATCATTGAAAATGTGCATTGATTCACCCTTCTTATTGAAAAAGAGTACCGATTCACCCCATGGAGAAGCACCGAGGCATATAAATCCCTTCTCTGGACTCTCTATTAATAAATTATTTAGTTATTATAACTCAATGGGGGCCATTCTATAAGGATTATTTCATATAGGCAGTGATCTAAAATTATGTTAAATTGATAACACAACATCATGATCGGGAGGAAGGCCATGAAACCCTTCAATTAACACATCAATGTTTTCCCTCACAATGGGAATGTATTTGAGCATGATTCTCTCATTTGCCTCAATAATTTGAGTTATATTTGATTGCTCATAAGGCAATAATATCCACATGTGAGTCAATTATTTTTAAGGATATTCATCATCAACTTTAAACATGTATAGAATTGAAGGATGAATTAGTATGTGAAGTTTAATATCCATTTTCTAATAGTTGTTATTGGATTAATATAAAGATAGAAAATCCCTACTTAATATAGCATCAAAATCCACCAAAAAGAGTAAGAAAATATTTTTTGGGAAGTTGAGTCCAAAAAAAATAACTAGGGATGATTTTTAATCATCAGATGCAATAATTTCCCCATATTCTATTCTTATAAGTACCCAGACCTCCAAATTTTTAGGTGGTGTTTGAATAGTTATAAAAACATGAAAGATAAGAATGAATGTGTAGAAATAGAATCAAATATTATGTTATTTATTACTAAATGAATTATGAGCATACTTTTCACCACATAATTGTTGGGATCCTTTTCAGCAGTATTGATAGTATATGGCCTTCTATTCTGTCTTAGATGAGTATTGTTCAGAACCATCCATTCTTCTTCCACATTTGTTGGATTCTTTATATCCCTTCGGTAGTTATTATCTAGGTTTTCCATTATACCAAAATTGAATCATTTCCTAGTTCCCTATATAGATTTCCTCGGACGCTTCCTCCCAAAATATTGACATGTGGGATATTGGGTTTTTTTCTATCATGGGATTTATCTATCGAGCCACCCATTAATATACTCCAATTCCTATTATTTTTCCCTGTGCCCATGAGACCATTGAGAGTACCAGGTCACTATTTAAACTTTAAGGGAAAAATGTACAATCTCTGTATACCTATCAAAATCATAAATCACCAATTCTTTCTGTAGAATTTTATTTCTTACACTAAATAAGGGATCCACATTGCTCTCAGTGTTCATGAAAAATCTAGGGGAATAGCACCCAATCCTTGTGTGAATTTTTCCTTGTATACCTCAATATACTCATCATCCATGTTCTTTAGTATGAGGAATTCCATATCCATATTTAAAAGGAGTTTTGATAAAAATATTTATTGAAAAATAGTTTCTTGAAATCGTCCCATTATATGGAATAAATTTTACCATTTTACATTATGTTTTTTATCAGTGTTTACTACGGATCAGCATCCCCAGGGAAATGATAGACCACCATCACAACATTCTCTTCTTCTAATCACTGGAATACATGGAATATATTTTCAGTGGAGTTAATATACTCTTCCAAGAGGAGGGGATTTAAAGATCCCATAAACATGGGAGACCATTACCTCATGAAGTATATGATGGAATGTTGATCTCTATTTTTAGAATGAGGGTGTTCCAAGTAGTTCATTTTATTATTCATAACATAATCGAATTGATCATGTACTTTCATGATGTTTTGAGCACTCACTACGATCATATTTGGTATATTATTATGGAAATTATCATATAGGATATCACATTGATTATTGGTGAGAGTTCTTCTATTAACATACTTTACCTAAAAAAGAATATATATTTATGGGGATTGAATAACTATCTAATTATCATAATTATAATAATACTTTAACATAAACAGATAAACTTTTAATATGAAATTATATAATAATTTTAATATCCTTAGGTTACAATCTATGTTATCGAAGATATATTTCACATAATTTATTCATATGGTCATGTTTTTGTTCCATTAAAAATGGTTGGTACTAAACTTATCAATTTAATAAATCATATTTCTCAGGAGTTTCAATCAATTTGTGTAGTAGGGCACATTTTCATGTACCGAGATACACTGAGTTAGAACCAGAACACTCATTCTGTGTTTTGAAACATAGGTACATATGTTCTTGAACCAAAAAAACTTCTATTATCTAGAAATGGATTTATTTTCTTGATAAACCAAATAATCTATACTAACCAAACTTTAGGGATGTTTTATCATACATAGTCTTATCCCTAGGGTTTTTACTAATGTGATCAATTAATAGTCTTCAAAAATAACTACACCTTCCTATGACACCAACTATAGTGACCCTATACTTTTAAACATATAAATACATGATTGTAAATATAATTAAATAAAAAATTACAAGCTAAGGACCATAAAGTCTAGTTTCTTGGAGATTAGGTACATAATTAAACATTATGATTCCAAAATAATACCAATTTTTCTATAATATTCATAAATACATAATAAATTCACTTGACCCCTTACATCTTTAATGTATATCCTAGGGGAATTAATTAATAGAGGGATGATCTAAACATCCACATAATGAAATAATCAATATAATAAATCTTAACACATGGGTTAGAAGGAATAACATAATGATATAAAAATGAATATAACATGATTAAATAAATGGATTTATAACATACAGAATACATGATCATATAATCATGGAGTAATTTTATTGTGTAAGAATAATAAAACATGACTTTAGCATAACTCAAGGTTCATTAGACATATTGGAGGATGAGTCCAGGATAACCACTAATATTGTTGCTCATAGAGCATGAGACAAGGCTAACCACCAAAACAATTTCATATGACATCTCAGGTGATTAAAAATTACCCAATGAATTGGATCAATATTTTGTAACACCCATCATAATATTTTCATTAATATATGTGATACATGGAGAATCTTTCAAAATTAATAAAACCTAAACATAAGGGTTACTCATTGTAAGAATTGGGTATCATAACCATGTCCAAAGGAATAACATAAAAGAATATCATAATGGTGCCCAAAAAATAAAGTATTTAAACCATAATTGGAAATTAATAATGTAAAATAGGAATATATAATGATAATTGATGAAAAAAAAAGAGAACATATGTAAAAATATTTGTTAAGAAACTTTAAAAATAAAATATTTTATTTCGGTTTAAGGAAAATATTAAAGATTCTTTACAGATGAAGAGGAATAATTTTATGCATAGAACTATAAATTAATGAATATATATTTTCTTGATAAAATTATTACTTTTGGTAAAATAGTAGTGTCTCAAAATAGAATATGGAGTGCACTTGAAAACGGGTAAGAAATCGGGAAGTCCACTTGAATCTGGGATTCCTGTTGGGAAGATTTGAGAGGGGAACCATAATGAAACATGTATTACCCCATAAAAAAGGAAAATATAATATAGATAAAAGAGTGTTGAACATATGAACAGAATTTATAATAAGTAAAAAAAATAATGAAGAGTTATAAGGGGTAATTATAGAGAAAACATAACCTAAAATAAATATGGATGTTTGGAATGGATCCCTAACATTTTGTCCAAAACAGTTGTACGCATCTTCTTAATTTCCTAAATAATATAATTATATTAATTAATGAATAATTAAAGAATTATTTCAACATTAAATATATTTATTTTAATTTTATTCTATTCATTTAGGAGCTTTTTGATGAGTTATAGTGGTCAATTTCATTGTTTAGGAGTGTTCTCTTTCTCAGTTTTCATAATTGGTTCGCTTGTATATGAGTATTGAGGTTCATGGGTATAATTATCATGATTTAAAATTATATTTTATTAATGAAAATATATAATTTTAATTTTTCAAATATATTATTTTGTTTCCACATACGATGATAAATCATGAGATTACATGATAATGATAATCATTTAGATTAATATAACTATTTTTTATCTCCAAAAACTTGTTTGGTTTTATAATTTTCAATATGTATATATGTTAGTTATATGACATAAAAAGGGTTGAAAATAAATTTTGCATTATAATTATAACATTATAATTGTTTTAAGACCATATATGAAGGGTAAAATTAAAAATGGAAACTTTTTGTCCATGAAAGTGAAACATCAACATCCCACGAATGATAGTTTATTTGATAGAATAAAAGATAGGGGAGACTCACTAATTTTTTTTTATTATATCAGAAACCCATTTTAAGGGCATAAGGGGAACCCAATATGAATTCATATACATAAGACATTACATTGTTCCCAAAAGGATAATAATCCAAAAAAACCAATCAAATCAAAAAGAGAAGCTCGTCCTTATCATAAATCAATCATTCCAGCTTCCACCTTCTCATCGGTACTCACCTAGTTGTCCCGTGCAGTGATGCATATGCTTGGTACCGATTGAAAAATACATACCCTCTAAAACATATAATTCCAAAATATCCATTATCAGTTGAAAACTATCAGCTCTAAATCTCATCTAGAGCATCCCCTGCACAAGATATGGTAGTATATATCCTTGAACCTCTGATCGCACATCATAACACACCACTCAACCAGAATCAACAAAATTCCCACATCAGGTTCACCGCATGAAGAATAATCACCGAAAAAATGGATCCAAGCATATAAAACATCAAAGAGAAAAACCCATCCCAACAAGGCAATCTAAAAATCATCCACTAATGAAAATTCCTATATCATCCCGGTCATCGGACAAAGCCCAAGACCCCCACTACCTCCATGTGACTCGATGTTGGGTACCTTGGTGATAGCAACAACCAAAATTTTTAGATCGCAAACATCAAAAACTCCGAATCCCACATTGATAAGTGAAGACCATAGAATTCCATAGAATATTAACCAAAAACCCATCACCACCATCTAACCTCGCATGGAGATGACAGCGGACCACCCCACGCACTCCAAACTGACAAAAAATGTGAATCTGTACTCTCAGACCGTAGATCATGACCATGAGAGCATCACCATGCTGATGAAGAAATCCCTATCCATTGAAGGGGTAGGATGGGAATCAGAAAAGAAAATGATGAGAAATGTCAATACAGATGAGCCTGAGGAAGTCGATGCCACAAGGAAGCCGAGCATAAGCGCCCAGAGGAGAAGCTGTAGCTGATCCGTGGTGGAGGAAGAAGGTTTATGATGGGGGAAAACCTAGTGGACCACCACACACACTTCCAATATATGTATAGTAATCGATTTATCATTCAATTTGTATGGGTTATCTGAGGAGAGATTAATAAAATAAAGAACATAAAATTAAATTAAATGAAATGAAATGAAATTTACCTCTTGAATTTATCCACTTTAAGAACCTCGTTCGGGAATGATTTTGGTCTTTCGATGAAATCAAAAGATCCTAGATATGGGGTAGGTGGTTTGGTAAGTTTATGTGAAATAATTTATATGAGTATGAACTATTGTTATGTTTGACGAGAATATGTGGTGAGCGGTGGTATTTATAGTGGACGAGATGGGTGTTTTCTCTTTTTTTATTCACTAGTTTATTATGTTTCCTCAAAATGATTAATAGATTTAGAATTATCAATAAATATATAAAAATAATGAAGGTAAGTTTAATAAGATGGTTCTTACATCATAAATAACTCATGTAATACTGAATTTAACTTATAATGTGTATATATATATATATAATAAATTATAATATTTCACCATTCAATAGAAATTCATGTTTTTCAGAAAAATATAAAAAATTAACCCGAAGGATTGTTTGATGCGTATAAGTCATAAGTAAACTCAATTTTATTAAAAATAATTTTCTATGAAAGAGAAATTTAGTTTTTAATTAAAATCATTATTTACTCAAAAAGTAAATTTGTTTAAATTATAACTACTTTTATAATACTTTGAAAAATTAAATAATGCCTCATAATTTTTTTCCAATCATAATAGAACAAAATATTAATTTATGAATACATTTTTTAAAATAAATGTTCATTTAAATTATAAAATTAATCAAAAAATTTTATTAAAATATTTATTACATATAAATTACCACTAAATAATTATTAAATTTTAAAACATTATTTTCTTAAACTATGATATAATTATATCATATTTTCTTTTATAAGATACCAGAATTTTATTTATAAATTTCTATTTAATGTTACTATTCTCTTGGATAGTTCAGTATTCATGAGAGTCACATTCCTATTTTAGATTTCATGTTTCTAATTTTTCGTTAACTTTTAGAAATACTTATTATTTCATTTATTCAAGATTTAAAAAATTTGTATTGTGTTCTTTACGTGACATTATGTGATTTATAAAATATAATGTAACTATAAGAAGGGAATTTTCATTGATAAAATTATAGGCCTTTAGATAATAAACTTGTGAATGTGTTTTGGTATCACATATTAGATCCTCATGATACATTATAGAGTGAATCATTAGATAGTGAGCAGTGACCATAACTTTTTCGAGAGAATCATACTTTTTCATGACATTCTAGTGAAGGAATTACCTATGGTAGTGAAAATTTTAACATCTTTTTTATGTTAACTACTCTATTTAGTGTTTAATATGTGGTTATTAATTTTTTGGGTGGTCTTAGATTATCTCTAGGAATCATTCTATAAGATCTTAGGCTAGGAACAAGTATAAGAACAAGTTCATAATATAGACTATTTATTTTTCTATGATTTAATTATGGTAAGAATCCATGATTATGGTTCATGTAATAAAAAAAATTTAGGAAACACAATATATAAAATAATTAGATGATTTCATGGGATTTTAAATCTATAGTAATTCCATTTTCTGTATACATGAAAATAAAACTATTCACGATTTAAAACCATAGTTTATTTAATTATTACCTTCTTATCAGTAGGTTGGTATGCATTTCACACCAAACTCCATTATATTATTGGATGTATATATTTATCGCTTGAACCTTACCTCTTTCCTAGGAATCATTATTTGGTTTTTCTCTTTATGAATCACTCTATTTGGCACCTTGATCTATGGCATGGTGGGTAGATTCACTATTTGTGAGTGTTTAGTTCCCTCTTCATTTCACCGAGTGTTTGTATAAGTGTTGGGAAGTGGTCTGAGAGTCTATAGATCATGTTTTTATTCTATTTGTGGTATTTGGATCCCTTTATGTTTTTTTTTTCTTATGGTGGATATTTAAGGTTTTTTTTTATGTTAGTGGATTCTCTTTGTTGGGTGTTATTTTATTCCTATATCAAGAAGCATTTAGATCTAGGACATGATTTTCCTGGTATGAGGGTTCAATTTATGTAGTGTTCATCTATTCTATATAACATTCTCTATTGGTTATAGGGACTTGTAGAGTGCACTTGTCATAATTAAGTTTTGTGTGACCTAGATAAACTAAACATATTTTATTATCAGAGTGTTTAATCATTATTATTCTACTTGTATTATTATTTATTGATACAATTTTTTTATTAACGTAAAATTATCTATAAATTTTTTTAAAAACTATTTTACCAATTTTTTTTGAAACTCTATAAAAGGGGGAAACACATTACCTTGCTTTTAGAAAACAACTATTTAACTAATTTTCATTCCATATTTTATATTTAAATTGAGTAATTTGTATTATTTCATATAGGCATGAAATGAAACACCAAGGTGGGATTCTACTAAGCCTATATAGATCACACCATGAATGTTCCCTTGGTAACGGTTAAACCATGTATTTTCCCTTAAAGTAGGAAAAGGATAGGTCCTAGAGTGAGTTAGTAGGGGGTTTTGTTAGTTGGGTAGGAGTAGCTAGTGATGGTATATGGGTACATTTTCCATATCTCACATGTAGTACTTATTTCATATATTGTTGTCATTTTTGGTTATGGGACATGTACCTTTGTGTTTTATCCTTCTATTTTAATGTTTTATCACTACTATAGTCAATTATTGGATTATTTAATATTTCCCATATCTAGTGTATTTAATTCCACATGTATATATATATATATATGAAATTTATTATATTTTAGGTTCAGATAAATAATTCAATGTTGTTGATATTTGATGACTGGGTGCCAGTTTCCAACATGTGGTGATTAGGAATTCCATTTGGGTCTGTGGAGAGTCATTTTGGGTTATAGTTTAGAATTTAACCTAGGTATTTTTGTTACAATGTCAGTATGTGTTAATTTGTTCACTTTACCATATTTTAGAGAAGGGTTTGTAATAAATAGTGATTTATCATATCAGTTATTGGGATGAAACCTCATTAATAATTATATAGTGATAGATTATGCCTCATTATAATTGAATGTTCAGGAGAAAAGGAACACATCTCATTATTTAGAATTATCTACTAAAATTTTTACATTTAAGATATGTTATAATTATCAATATAGGAAAAGGTGTGATATGTATACTGATCATAAAATTTTAAATAATTTATTCACTTCAAATGAGTTGAATATGACTATAGAATATCTTTGATGTTTATTAAAGAGCATTAATTCTTAATACATCTACACCCAGAGAAATTGAACATGTTTTATGATGCTTTGAGAATAAATGATCATGAAATCTTCTCTATTATGAGGATAAAATATGATAATATATATCTATATTTGTAAAGTATGGATCATGTTTTCATTAATGAAAGGAGGAAATAGTATAACCCTCAAATGAATGTTCAACCATATATCAGGGTAAATATTAAATGGGCACAAAAGGAAGATTTATTGTAATAAACAGATGTTAGAAATGTTCTAGAATTAAACTATCATTATGATTGAATGATTTGTTTAAGAAATAGTTTTTTATTCAATCTATACCAAACACGTAGATGGTTTTACTAGATAAATCTCATATATCATCATTCTCTATTCGTCATGGAACTGTGTCGACATATTGTTATTTGAAAGGGTATTTCTGGTAGAACACCCTGAAAAGTGATATAGAAGAGTATATATCTATCTACATTATATTTTATAATGTAAATTACACTAGAATGAAGATAAAAGTGATGTTAGAATAGTTACCCATTCCATAATGAAAATAAAAAAACCCCACCATGGATTTTTTTATCAGACTCTTCATAATGATGAGGTCCATAATGTTTTTGAGTTTTATATGATAAACTTACATATAAAAAATCCTTATTTGATATTTTTGAAGATTTATACGTTGATCATATTTATATAACATACTTTAATGTATTTTTAAGTGTGTATGGATTACAACATTCTATTGTATCTGATGGGGATCCATGGTTTACCTCAATGTTCTAGAAAATTTTTATTGAAAAATTTTGTTCATAATTGTGTTTTAGTAATTTTTATTGTAATTAGAAAAATATTCTATTTTAGATAACCATTATGAATATGGTGGATACACTGGGGACTAGTTCTATAGTTTTTAATGCTAGTTGGGATAAAGACCTTCCTTTGTTTTAGTTTTCATACAAGAATAACTTTCAATCAAGAATAATGTTGAATCCTTATGAAGCCTTCTATTGAAAGATGTATCAAACTCCAACATGATGATATGAATATGGAAAATGATACTTATATGGACTTCTGAGTATAAGGGAAATTATAGAGAAATTTTTTGCTGTTTAGTATCACATTAAGGCATATGAGACACGATAGAAAATTTATACTAAAAAATAAAAAAAATTATTTTTAAGATGGAGATAAGTTCTTTCCATCAACATATCCATTTAATATAAGTTATAAAATTAAAAAATAATTAAAAATTAATCCCTTATTATATTATCCCCTTTGAGATTCTTGATCAGGTAGAGGTATGTTCTTATCTCTTAGTGCTTCTTCAAAGCCTTCTTAAATGAATGATTTATTCCTTTTATCTTCACTAAAAAAGTATATACCAAATCATTCACATGTACTGAACTCATTGGTATTTATTATGTTTTAAGATATTTATAATAAAGAACATACAGAATAAATATTTCATCATGGAGATAAAAGGATATGAAACCAGAATACTACCCTCGATAAAGTTCTCAAGAGGAATCATGAATTCAATGAAGAAAAAAGAGGACCGTGGGAGATGTTGAAAAAATTACACACTTATTTGTTTATGTTTTAATTTTTGAATTACAATGGTGAATCTCATTTTAAATAGGTATATTGTAACACCATGATATTTTATGATATTTGTTAATGAAATTTAATTTCTTTTACAATATATGATACTTGAAAACCCAAAGTATAAATAAAAACTAATATATTAAGGCATTATAAACTAACCATTAAATTGTTTGTATAAATATGGAAAACCATATTTTAAAAATATAAATAAAGGTTTAAGACAAATCAAATATATTTATTTGCCAAAAAATTAATTTTCTTTTAAAATGGGTTTTAATGGTTTTTTCTTTAACATTATATAATTATTTTTTTCCAATTTTAATGACATTGTTAAAAATATTAAATTAATGTTTAAAATAAAAATCTCAAAATTCTTAAATTTATATTTTATGTCAATTATCTAAAAATATTAATTTTTCAAACAATAATTGAAATATTGAATTTTATTGAAACTTGTATTTCGGTTTAAATAATTTTTCAATGTTCTAATTCATTTCAAATAGTTATTAACGTACCATTGCTTAATTAATTTAATTAATATTCCATATATGTCCATTGGAATTAATTTTATATGAAATTGTTTATAAAAAAATTATATACTTATGAAAATATATTTTTCACAAAAGTGGGATTTCACAACATGTTGTGAGTTTATATTAAAAATTACTTATGATAAATTTAGAGATTGAAATTGATATCATGGATCCCATATTTTCAATTAGAATATCCAAATTTGGTAAAGTTACCACTTTTATATTTTGACATAATTAATAGTATAAACTAAAAAAATCGCATTGGTTAAGGTTAGGACATGTTTATCGGGAGTAAAACAAGAGATAATGATGGTGTACCAATTTAATTGATTAATACCTATTTGGTGGACATATTAAGATATTATAATATCCTAAATTCAAATCATTGTCTCTTTAGAATAATTTGGATTGAATTGTTCCTTATTATATTTAATTATTTAAAATAATATCAACGTTTTCCTTTTCCACATTTATAATATGAAACCATTCCTTTATCTTTATTAAAAAACATTTAACCATATATATCATCCAAAACATAAAATATTTTCTTCTAAAATTTCATAAATATTGTATAAAGGTTCTTGTATTCATAACATACTATTCTAAGGGTCCATTAAAAATGATCAGGAGTCCCACTAAAGAAGAGGTTAATATTTTACCCAACTTATTTCAATTTATTTCATCTTATAACTCATATAAATCATTTGTTTTTAGCATAAAATTAAAAATTAATTATACTAAATATACTAAAACGTTATTATTATTATCTAACAAACAATATACACCTATAATCCTTCAAATGGTATGTGAATGAATCACCCATGCATATGTGGGGACTAAAACCTGCAGTTAGTGACACTATTCATTTTCCATGACCATATTTCATGGGTTTTTATTATAATGTGTTAAATAATTTTAAATTATTTTTATAATTTAATTATTATTTTATAATTATTATTTTATATCTATATTCTTACCGTTGAATCTATTAGAAAACAATAACATCAATCAAGAATAAGTGTGGACTACCACATCCATGAAATGATGTGATTTTTTTATCAATTCTGTAATAGGTGGATAGAAATAATGATATATTTAATCAATATATGTGATATATTTAAAAAATGGAAAATTATTATTTACCTTTGTTTTAATTTATTATTCAAAAAGTTGAAATTGTGTTCATGGGTACTTATACCTTAATGTCTCCATGAATGGTGTAACTCATTTCTCTATCTCTATATTTTATGGATAAATTTGAATATATATATTTCTCTATGTAATAATTAAATATGATATTTTTATCATGATAAAAATTATGGAGATTATGTTACCATGAATAAATTACAAATACCAGAACTACCAAATGAAAATTGTCATGGAAAATGAAGCATTTGGCACCTTGAATCGATGACTTTAAAAAATAATTTTAATAAATGTGTGTTATAATGATATAAGTGCATTATATTTTTTATTAAGATAATATAGAAAACCCTATTGTTGGGTTATAATAACAATAATATTATTATATAACATGTTTGATTTATTTGATATCAAGTCAAACTAAAGTTAAGGTATTCTTACCTCACTTTTATTTCTATGACACATAAACCATATTCAACAGTTGCTTAATTTATCTAGTGTATATATTACACATGAATATATTTTATTATAATTATAATGAAAATTATTGGGATATTCATATCCATATAAGGTTATATCTTTCATGAGTTTTTGACATCAAATTTACCAAATTTAAAGGGTTTTATATTACAATATCACATTTTACCATGATTGTTGATGATTAAATTTCAAATGGTAGAATTTAATGATCTTCCACTAAGTAAATATCATTCAATATATTATCCTTTAATTATTTATGGTTATTACATTTTTTTAATTTTTTTCTCCCTATTATTACTCAATATACTAAAATAACTTTTTCAATGTAAAACCTACCTTATTTATCTCTTAGATAGATAATACAATTTCTTCAATGGAATTTATTTCTATAAAAAATTCATAAAAGATTTCTCTATTATCCTAATTTTTAAAAATTCATTTTTACATATTATTAATTTAAAAAAGTGGTTAAAATTTAATTTTATTTTCATTATACTACCGAGGAACATATTTCTCAGTGATGTGAAAGGAATATTTGTTTTAACATACAACACTTGAAAAACAATATCCAACTACAATTAAAGCTCAATGATTGAATATTAAATTATAAGCTTTGAGAGTTCTTTTAAAATAAAATATTTACCTTAATATTTATTAAATTAGAAAATATTAAATAATTTATTCAAAATTTAATATAATATTTTCTTCAAGAAATATTTTAGATATCTTTTAATGGAGTTTTCATCTAAAATGATAGTATTTTACCTTACTTCCGAATTACTAGGGACATGATCCAATGGTACCATCCACTTTTATTCCTTATATTAATGATGATGATGATGATTTATGGATGATTCTATAACCTGTTAGATTTCCATGGGTGAATTATGTTATGTTGAAACATTTATGGAACTCGTTTATTTCCTATAGGTTATGATGTTATAGTATAATGAAATGTTTATGAAATCAGTTTCCCTTTCATGGTTAATGAAATAATGAATCTTTTATTATCTTATGGAACACATATTTAGGATTTTAATTATGAGATTTGTAGTGCCAATATTCGTATCCCACCAATGTATTGGCTAAAGATGGATTTCTCATGAGATAAAATGGACTTGAATGAAGAGTAAACCATCTCCAATAGGGTACTCTTTATTCTATGATAACCCTATGATTGAACCCTAACTAATACAATATTTTTAAGTGAACACAATCAGATATGATAGTTTATTAATTATCCATCATTACTATTTTAATTATTTTCTTTTCTAATGTGAATTCTATAAATATTTTCTTATTCCATTGTTATGGTCTCATGGCTCATTTTATTTTATTAAATTTTGATTCATGTGTTATAAGCTTCTATGATTTATTATAGGACTCATGATTATGGTATTCTATATGTAGTTAAGATATTGAAATGATAAACTCATGTTCTCATACACTTATGCCCACCTTATATTTATATAATCATTGTATTCTCACTCATTTACCCATACCAAGAATATGTGATGACCCTTTCTTCTGTTTATTTTCCCAAAGATGTTAATAATGGATTTAAAAATGATATTACTTTAAATAGTTCTTATAATGAGAAAATTAGTGGGGGATAATGTAGATATATTAAGAATACTTTATTTTTGTTATAAAGTTTCCAAATAAACTAGAACAATAAGTTTCTAGTGTAGATAATAATGTTTTGTATTAAATATTCAACTAATAAGATATGATAACTATTTATTTAATCTATTGGTATTTTCAATTCCATTAACTGTAAAAAATAATTTTTTGACATACTTGTGTTATTCTCAAGTTTAACATATATAAATAATAATTTGTTTTCACAAGATCATAATATGGTTTAATAAAAAATTCACTTAAGATGTGAATATTATTTTTATGAAGTCATTTTTTACTATATGTTTTTTCTATTATGTTTTTATAAATTTTAACTTCTTGGAAGTCATGTGATGAAAGTATAAATTCCAATACTACAAATTTTATATCTTAAAAAATCCTGTTTTTTGAAATTTCAAAAATTTTGGAAGCCTTGCACTATAAATTTTTTCACAACAGTATGAAATCTATTTTTTGAAAATAGATAAATTCATAGAATTTTGATTAAAGCTTATGATATAGAAATATGATTAACAAAAAAATAAATACAACATATCAATTTTTATCATAGGGAATATGAATTTCATATATCTGAAGAAAAAAGTTTTATGAAGAAACATATATTTAATCCCATCATGAAGGATTACAGAAATATTGAATTTTAATATGAATTTAGATAAGTAATATTATCTAATGAGGTATTATCAACCTACTAATTCAGACTTTAATATTTTTTGGGGACATTACAATAGTTTTTTTGGAATAAAAGTAGTAATGAGAGTTTTTCAAAGATATTAAAGAACCATTTTTTAGATTATGAAAATTTAAAAGTCATATTAAGTCTTTCTTCTCCAATTATAAAATGGACCTATTTTGTTTAGAGTAATTATGAGTTCATTCATTGAAATGGTTTATTTTTTCACCACCGTATATATCATAGAAATATGGAATCAAATACCCACACAATCCAACTATATTTAATGATATATACATAGCAAGAAAATATAAATGATTTTAGGTTTTTAATTCATTCATCCAAAATATATTTTCCTCTTATGAGATTCCTTCATCTTCTTTTTACACATTAATGTAGGTTGTGATCGTATTATGATAAATAATAAAATTAAATGTGAATTATTTCCATTTTTTGATTCATAAGTATTATTGTAGAAGATGAAATATTTTCATAATTTCTCATCAGAGTTATTATCATTATTTAGAAGTCTTATTCATCATGTATCTTTTTTTATATGGAAATGTTTCTGGAACCACTTTACTATTTTCAAATTATTTTCTTGTTGTAATAAGTGTACACTCCTTGTATAAATTGATGGTTGGAGACCATGGAATAGTCTTATAAGGGGATATCCTTGTAAAATATCTGGGAACCTCTATACCCTTTGTAGCAATAAGCACTCATCTATATAATCCAATGGAGGTTGACTAGAATAAGATTCTATAATCCTTATCTAAGAATAGGTGGACAATATTAGGGGAAGTTCATATATTACTAAATAGCTATAATGATCTGTTGTGTCCTACCCTTTATTTTAATATATATTAATATATTTATCTACTATAAATGGTAATGTAATTATACAAATAGATTTAATTTTGAATATTTTATTTGGAAGGAATCTTAATAATTTAATTCACTCCAACATCATGATTTATTGTACAAAATAAATGGGACAACACTTTATATTAGCATAAAGACATTCTATTTCAAAAAATTTACCCTTTTGTGTCTAAATATAAATATATTTTTACTACAACGGCCTACACGAATGAGGAAATGTCCTAGGTAAGCTATACATATTTCCATAGATAAATGCATGAGTTATTGATGGCTAGGATGGTTGTATATCTGAATAATATTTCTCTGAATGTTTATATAAATCTTAATAAACCATATATGATTCATACCAGAGTTCTCATGTTATAGAATGCATATGAATAAATTGATTATGATCAAAATTATAAATCAATCAATGTTATAATATATGTCTGAGGGCATGATAAAATTAAAACTGTGTCTCATTATTCTACTATACAAGATATTCTAGAGACTCTTATTTTTTCATATAATGCGAGATAAAATGCCAGATATTTTAGGTATAATATTGGAAAACACTACTTCAAAAAATTCATCACTATAGATGGATAGATCCTAACCCTAGTACACAGTAATATTATTAGAATTTTAAATATTTCTACTACCAAGGGAAATATTATACTCAGATATGGTCATGCTCTAAAAGAAAAGACATTTCCTGTAAAAATTGATTACAATATATGTTTCCATTATGCAGTCTACACTAGTGTATGATTTGAAAATTTAATATCTCATTTGGACTTTCAGGATGTATGAGGAATAAATAAAGGCCGAAGTTATGGATCATAAGCGCATCATGAAATAAAATTCTAATAATAAATTTTATATATTAGTGGATGGAAATAAATCAAATTATATATTATTTACTAACTCATTTGATGAAGTATGTTCATTAAATTCATATTCACAAGAAGAACCTTTCATGACAGAAATAATTCGTAACAAGTTGTATATGATGGTAAATGGATTCATGAAATACTTTAATAGGTATAAAAAGACAAATAGAAATTAAAAATAAATTAGATTATATAAATGGAAAAATCATCGGAACAACAAAATTAATTTTCTATATTATAATGAGAATAATAAAATTGAGAAGATGTTTAAATTGAAGTCATATTACAAGATAAAGGGAAATAGTGCAATCAAATCCACATGTATTTCTTTTAGAGACTCCAATTATAAATATCATTTTTATTTAGAAGTTAAAAATTAAAAAAAATTATTATGTTCATTATATCCTAAACTAAAGTGGTGAAATATTTTTTTTGATCTGGCCAGGAATATGAAACTAATTATAAAAACTTCTATTTTTATGAATTAAATAAATATTTTACCAAGAAAAATAAATGTTTTGAATCAATTAAGAAAATAATAAGACCCTTGAATCATATTATGATGTTGTACTAAGAAGAAAAATATAGATTTTAAAAATATATTTCATACATAATAACTAACCTAAAAATATACTTCTACATATATTGTACAAGACTATGAAATTAATGAACTATTATCAGATATTAACTCCCTCAAATAGGTTTTTATGTGAATTTACTAGGGGTAGGTGATTAATTAAATAAAATAACTTGTTAAAATAAATGAAATATAGAAAATAATGAAATAAGTACTGATGGAGAAAGGCCTAAGATATATAGAAGTTGATTTTCTACAAGATTAAGAATAAATATATGTCTACAATTTGATGCATTCATTTTTTAATAAATCAAAATTATATAAATGACTGATACATTAGAAAACAATAATTTAGTTGATATAAAAAATCTATTATTTATAAATAAATATATTTTTTAGGCGTGGAATGTTTTCGATTTTTTTTATTTTTTGTTCCTAAAAGTTCAATGGCTAACAAAATTTGACCCAAGTGTAATTTTTTTCAAAAAATTTTATTGTTTGATTTATTTTATTATGAAAAAAATCCATGATGATAGATGTTTAGTATAGAAAATGTAGTGCAGTTTATCATTGAACATGAATGATGAGTTTTTAAACATCCTCTCACAATCAATGATTGATAGAGAATATGTCACATTTAATGATGATGAAAAAGGAAATATTATCAAAGTTTTATTTTTTATATATACATATTATGACCACCTCAAAAAAAAATCAATTATGTTTAAATATTGAATGACTACATGATCAGTATCTCTCAACTTTAGGATGATGGTAATTGAGTTGATTTTCCAAAAAAATCATGTTTTATTTTTAAGTATAGATTGATTAAATTCAAAGAACCTAAAACTATAACTCATTATAAATTATATTTTTATTCATTTTGAATAAAAAATATAAAGACTATAAATGATTAAATTAATGAAAAATGGATCTTTAAAAGAATACATGGAAATTATTATAATTATTCATTAAGAATTATTCTAAAAAAATCAATTTTAATCCACCTCAACAAATGTTAGAAAAAAAATGTAGTTTACGATTCAAGTGAAATTGGTAAGAAACAAAAATATTCTACCAAACATTTTAAAGATGTTTTTACTTGTAGACTCCTAAAACTATTTCAAATTGATATTTTTTGGACCATATTGAATGTCGATCCATTGAGGAAAATATTTTCTCAATTTTTTGGTTGTTGAATTTTCTATTTTTACCTGGGATTACATTTTAAGACAAAAGAGTAAATCCTATTCTATTTTTACAAATTTCTACAAAGAGGTTTAGAATGTAAAATATATCAAACTTTTTCCATTAAGAATTGAACATAAGGTAATGTATAAAAATTATTATTTTATTTATTTTTCTATCATGGTATGAATCACATATTCCATGCATATAAAGAACCTCAATATAATGGTTGTTTTCAAATGGAGAAATTCGATTTTTCATAAAATTTAGTGAATATAGTGGAATTAATATATCATTCCTAATAATTTATAGCTGAATATATTTCCATACCATTAATTGTAATAAACCATTTTTTAATAAAACCTATATCAAATAGTAAACCCTATGATCTATGGAATAATAGGACTGAAAAAGAAGGATACTTCAATGTTTCTGGTTGAAAGGTGTATATCTTGGAAACTAACAAATATCTTGTTATACTTTATTCAAAGGATGATCCTTGCATATTTTTTATTTATTATACCACTTAAAAATCCAATATAAGTTTCAATAAAATAATAAAGATAGTTATATAATCTACTTATTTGATATTTGTTTAATGTTACCCCTTTGATCATAAGAAAACTCAAATTTATGACCTTAGATATTCTGTATACCTCTTAATACGAGATTATATTTTAAACTCTACAAGTGATGATGATTTTGAAAATGAAGATAAATAAATGAGTCAGGAATGTTTGGAAACTAGTGAACCTGAATGTGTGCTACCTGGATATCATAGAACCAAAAAAAACCACCCCTTCAAATTTATTAAAATAATCTTAAATTAAGGATTTAGTATTTTAAGAAGTTCTGGAAACCATGATGATTTTTTAACTTTATTTCTCAAAATAAACCTAATACTAAATTTTAATAATTAAGTGATGTGAAATGGGTGTTGTCTATACAAGAAGAAATAATATACTTCAAGAGGCACAAGGGTTGAGAATTAGATAATAGGACAAAATACCTTACTATTATAGTTAAAAGTTGGTTATTAGAAATAAACAAGATGGTGATTGGGTAATCGTTATAAATTATTCTATATTATTGTTCAATAATTTTAATTAGGACAAATGGTTATATAATATAAATCTATTTTCCTATATTTATAGATTATAATCCATTTGAATCTTTTAGATTATATATAATATATAAACTAAATACATTTCAAGATGGATATATGATCTGCATTTTTATATGTCTTTTATATATAGGATGATTATGTTAAACAACCCATACAATATTAAAACACACACTTTCTTAATTTTTTTATACATAATATCACATAACATGTTCTAAAATAGAAACTAAGATCTTGGAATGAATTTATATATTGACTAATTTTATTAAATATTTTCTTTTTTAGGAATTTATGTTCATACACTATTTAATAAAACTCCTTAATCTAATAAAACAATAGTTAAACCACATAATTATGATGTTATGTTTTGTTTAATAAACTATTATTTATGTATTGAATTTTAGAAACACTAGAAAAATTAATTTGAAATAATAATTACTAGTGACATATTAATTTTTCTTATTTTTACAATTTATCAAAAATACTTTTTCATTGTGTTGAATAAAATTAAATATATACATTAATTGCCTAAAAATATAAGACATTAAAAAATTTAAGATTCATTCAACTCCTTTGAGTGGTAATGTAAGAAATGATTTTTCTAAAGATAGGAAACTATTGAATAGAATTTTATATAGAATATTAATTGGTAGTGTTTTTTATTTAACTAATAGTGGATAAGTTATAATTTTTATGTACATTTATAATAGTGATTTCAAGGAACATTTAAATAAATTCAATTAAATGATAATAAATTTAATAAATTTTTTAAAAATAACATCTTATATTTATTTACTCTTACCTAAAAAAAATTATTTTACATAATTTACTATTTTTTCCATGACTTTGGATGATGAATAATAGATTTAAATATTACCATTAAAACATTTTACTTCTTTAGTGAAATTTTTGTTTCCTTTTCTAGTAAATAGAAACACTTAGTTTCATTAAATTTTATTCATGATGAATACATAATGATTGGTTGTATTTTTATATAAGTGTTGTTGATCAAAATCACCTTGATGAAATTTTAAATCAATTTTCACCATGTTCATATACAAAATGTGATAAAATTTGTGCTTTCAATATTTAAAAAATAAAATATTCTATTCTAAGACTAGGCATATCAATTTGACGAATAAACCATTTAGAAGTCATTATCAAAATTATGATATTTCTCTTGAATTAGATAATATAGAATATTTATTTGTATATATATTAGCAATACCCTTTCTGGATGAAGGATTTGATTTTACCAAATGTAAATAATATATGTTTGAATATGATTTTGATTCTTCTAATTCTGAATAATAATTTTAATTTATATATTTATTTACATATTAAGCAGTTTATAAAAATATAAATTTTTAGTTCAATTTATTTTTGATTAACCTCACATAATACATTGTAATAAGCGATACTTGTAATTTATAGATAAGGTCATACTATTCCTTTTTGGCTCGAAAAAACACTCGATTTAAAAACATCCATAAAAATATTTTCTAATTTTCTTAAAAATATAAACTCTAATAATAAATCCAATAGAAAACTGAAAATTAAAACATGTATAGGGAAATAAAAAATTACTATTTTTTGTGCCTCAATATTTTTAAATAAATCCAAAAAAACTTGTAGTTAGAACTGAGTTCTTCTTATAAGTGTTATAAATTGTTTTTGAATGAATCCGAGAAATCTATTATTGAATATTGTTTTTTGTTTATATGAAATTTGAGTGTAATTTTGATGAGAAAAATATTTGGATTTTTTTTATAATGAGGTATAGGAGTTCTATAATAATGACCTATTAATATTTTGACAAAATAAAAATTTGGGTTTTTATTAATTAAATTGAAATCATATTTCTATTTCCTCTACAATAAATGTGGAAATAATTCATCATTCCACATGAAAGGAGGGATATATTTATTAATAATTTAGTTAATAATGATTTATTATATCCCCAATGATATTAGTTTATCTTTATTTTTTTCTATATTTATTGATAATAAATTCCAAAAGGATCTAGAATGAGATAATAATGATGTCTATAAATTCATTCAATCATGCATAGTTTAATTTGATGGAGAATGAAAGGAAAATTAATCAACAATATCTCTTACTAAATTAAAGTATATTTAATATACCTTGATATATGTTTCGGTATATGATTCACTATAGTTAAAAGAAGTAGTGAACCATCTTATATCCATATAGAAGACAACTAATATTGATTTTCCCCCATAAAAATTTTAGATAAATGAACATATAGATATTAAATTTCAATGAAATTATAAATTTGTGATTGGATTTCTAGGAAATTTGTATTTTCTGGGATTTCTTCCCACAATAATATTTTTGTGTAACGGAGATTGGAAATGGATGATGAGGAAAAATATAATATCCCTAATAATGTTTATAGGGAGAAGTTAGATGAGGCAACTATAGTGTCATCCCCACATTTGGATTATGTAATAATATCTTCCCAACTAGATGTTAAATCTAATAAACATCTCTGATTATCATACTCATTAGAAGTGAGGTTCAAATATTTTGGATAATATTATTCTAAATTCTACTAATATGTAGTGTTATGAATATGATGAGGATAGAGTTTCCTAAATAGATGATTAAGTAAGAGTAGATAAAATGTTTCAATATGAACTTTAATTATAGTAGATTATCTTATTGGACCTATTATTAAAGTATAATTAGTGGTTTAAGGGATGAAAAAATGAAGACATTGAGACTGAGCCTACTGAAGTTGGAGAGGATATTGTTAAAGCTATTGTTGATTGTTCTTGATTTGAAGTTTGTGTTTTTATATAAAGTATAATTATTAAAGAAGTAGTTGATAGAGACTCGTATCACTAGTCTTAGAATGATCTCTGTAGATAACATAAGATAAATGTTCAAGGATATATAATTTATAGATACTAAGTATCATATGATTAGAAGGAACAAGAGAGTTATATTTGAAGAGATTCCCTCTCTAGTTAAAGCTAAATCTATTGTTAAAATTGAGTTCTCTATATTTAATAATCATGTTTAATTTTTTGGTATAAAACTTCCTTTTATTTCTATATATATAATAAGGGAAGAAATAAATGGTTAGAAGTCTATTCGAAAATAATTTATATAAGAGTTTAAATAATTGAAGGAAACCCCAGCACTTGAGGTTGATTTAGTTGATTTATATTTATAAATGATGAAAAACTATAACAATGATTTCATGAGTGAAATAATAATTTCAATGAAATTTATTGATATGATAAAAATTATGATGTATTATTTATTTTATTTTATTAAAAAACACCTTAATCAACCATTTTAATGAGGTGTTTCCAATTATATTTGAAAGAGAATAATTCTATAAAAATGTAAAAAAAATTTCTCTTTTTATTTAATCTTATTTCCCTTTTATATACCTATATTTGATCTTATTACCTTTATTGATAAGATTTTATATATGTGTGTGTGTGTGTGACTATATTGAATAATCTAATGACAATAGTACAATATGATTAAACTATAAAATACATGGTATGTTCTTATAGATATTGAAATCATGATAATATTTTATATATTGGACCATGTTAGGGTAGATATTTATGAAATTATTTCAAAAAAAGCACAAATTTTAATGTTTCTAAAAGTTTATAGTTAGAAATTAAAAGGGCCCCATCAAGAAGAAATGAAATTGTTTTTATTGAACAAAATTCTGTCTCAATACCATCTGTTGTTCCTATTCAATCCTTTATTTAAGAATAAGTAGATTATTTTTTTATATAATTGGTGGGAAAACTTCCATATATTTCTCAATTAATGTGCATTTTGGATGACTCTATACAATTCTTCTACAAGAATAATATCTATGAATTCATGCATATATAGAATAATAATTTTTATAATATCTTGAATGTCTATTTAGTTCTACTATGTTTTTAATGGATGAAGTCATTAACATATTAAATATGTGTGGTCATGCATTATTTGTAAAAATAGGTGGAATACCACATATATATGTCCGACCTGAAAGATAATTTTCACCTATGAATAAATTAGATGAAATAATTGGTTATCTAAGAGACTATCTAGATGTTATGGTATAAGATGGTGATGTTGTTCGGAGAGAAAAGGTAAATGATTTTACTTCAACATTTTTACTTAAGACTATATTTTTTTTACTCCTACCAAAATGGTGGATGTAACAATTATCAAAAGGGTTTTAGAGTATATAATATCATTTATATTGTCATCTATAAGGGCCAAGAATTGTCCAAGATCTATAAGAGACTAAACAATTCATAATTTAATAGTTTTTCTTGGAACATTCAATAAGAATATAGTCTACCTGAGGGTTCACATCATCAATCCACTCATACTAATAATATTTATAATCACACCTATATTATATCTAAATGTGATCTAATTTAAAATAAAAACCCCAAGACTAAACATGGATTTATTTATTCATTTATTGATACAATAATATTCATATAAAACACTTTTTTATTATGAATTATGTTATTCTACACTTTATTTAGTAAAAGGTAGAGATTTTGATGTTTTATAATATATTTCATTATACAATTAATTTTTTAATTTACAATCTCATTTAAAATCAATTATTTATTTGTTAATACAATTCAACATCCCAATCCTTATTCATTTTCATTCTATGTTCTAGTTTTTTTTGTTATAGTGTGAAAAGTGAAATGGGTTTTTCACAGAAATTATACTTTCTTTTTTATATAAAAGAAGGTGGAGAATATTGAAAAATATAAAATTTCAAAAAAAAGTATTATTTATATCAATATGAATTATTATATTTTACATTATTGAATAATGAAATAATTTTAATGTTTTATCTATAAAATTATCTTTAAATTTTGTTAAAAAATTTTGTGTTTTTTGTTCAGAAAAATGATGACATTATTAATAATACCAATGTAATTCAAATGTATCCTAAAATATAATATGCTTAAACAATAAAATAATCCTTATTGTATAGATAAAAAATTCATTTGCTGCATGAATAATAATTGAATAATGTAATATATTTCTTTATATTGAATTGGTTATATTCTATTTTTGGAAAATTCATTATTTATTGAAATCTTATACTAGAAGAAAATAATATTTGGAGAAAAATAATATTTCTGCTTGTTTTTGGAAACTCATGTATGTCTGGTTATTTTATGTTACAATGTCTTACCCTAATTTTTGAATGTCTTACACCCAGAATAGGGAACATCATATAAGGAAGATGAATATGTATGAGGTGGAATTATTTTAATCAATAAAGTCAAATACCATTTCTTTGGATGTCTTATATAGAAAAAAAGTATACTTCTAGAATAAAATTCATTTAAAGAAACTATGATATACAATATTCATGATGTATTATGAAAATATTGAATATTATAAGGAATAATGAGAAGTCATATGATTCGAATAAGAGTTATGAACATTAATATTTGAATTTGAAAATTTTCAAGGAAACTCAAATTTTATATTTTTAGAGGAAATATTTAATTCTTAATTTTGATTGGTTTTCAAAAAAAAAAGTTAGGTTATTGTTGTAACTAGTTCATTAGAAGTGAATATAATCCAATGTTCACATTGTCAAATATTTCCAAGAATATGGTTAAAGATTTCTATCCAACTATTTTTATTATATATATATATATATCATTACTAGACTGAATGAAATCCATACATTGTCATATAATTTTTCTTGAGTGAAATTGACCATAATAATATACAAGATTTTACAAGAATAATTCACACACCTAGAATTAGGTTATCCTTAATGAAAATAATTCTTCGTTATTTTATATGTTAAATTTTTTTATACTCATCTCAAAGAGGGATAATAAAATAAAATAAGATTATATTTTGTTGTTGTGCAACAAGGTTGTTAATACATCCAAATAATTATTTATAGAATTTCTTTTCTATGTTATAATAATTATTTGGTATTTTTCATTAATATCTAATAGTTTCTCCTATAAATCTTGAGATAGAATGATATTTATTTTTATCAATCATATATTACTATTGTATATTCATACTATATGAATTTAGTTCATGGAAAAGCTCGTGGACTTGTTTTGCTATAGGATATCTTGATAAAATTTTGTGTAACCTTTACACCACGTAGAAACTGGTTGAACTCAATTTTATAGTCCCTAAAAAAGTAACTGAATAAAAATAAAAAATATCACATTTGAAAATGGATGAGTGGTTTAAGGGAAGTTAATTTTTTGAAAATAAACAATACATATTCATGTTGTCCTTACCTTTAGTTTTTTATTCTCCTCTATATATCAAATTTAAATTCTAAAGGATAGATTCAAATAGATTTTCTGGGGGTGTTTTTAATTTTGAAATAATTTAAATAATTCAACTAACCCCCTATCCTTGACTTGAGTTATTTTGAACAAAAATATTGTGAAATATGAAATTTTTTATATGATGCATTGATTTTTAGATGATTAAAGACATCACAAGTCAGAGTCAATGTGAGGTGGCGTCACAAGTAAGTGATCATAGTGTACGGAGGAACCATGGAAATAAAATTTGATATAAATACTACGATTTGGATTATAAATATGTGGTTAAAAATAGGCATTTAAATGTACGATTTTGTATATACATTTTAGTAGCCGTTTATTTAAAAAAACACTATGTTTAGTTACTTAGTTGATACGTAATACAGAGCATAAACAAACCACCAATTATTCTTATTTAAATATGATTGTTGTGACCTAGTCATTCAATTGGTCTATAGGAATAGTATTAACAATATTATGAAAGATATATAAATATCCAAATCAATAAATATGCATTGATTAAGGTTCAAGAAATAATCCCTTAATATTCAGTAAAGTCATTTTATGTTTCTGAATACATTTCCTCCAAAACTGCTTTAAATTTATTTCTATAAATAATTTATTATATTTAATTAATATCATTAAATAAATTGTATATGATAAATCAAATAAAATTTTTTAAATTATCATATCAAAATTATCTTATGGTGAAATTTTAGAATTTTTTTGAAAAGATTGATTTTATAGTTAATTGTGAAAAAAATAGATTTTTATTAAGAACTATATTTTTTATTTAAGAATTAAAAAATATCAATTTTTATTAAATGGTATTGGAGAAAAGTTATTTCTATTTTATTATTAGTGATCTAATTAAATTCACTTTAATTATTTTTGTCGTTGAACTTGATATAAAAATATTTTTAAACATAAAAAAATATTTTTTCTGAATGAACCTCTTTTTCATTTCCAATAGAATTTTAATATTAAATTAATTTTTGAAACATTAAAAAATTTATTAATGAAAAATTGTTTCCATATTGGGTTTAGGAGTTAAATCATTGAAAAAAAGTTCTCTATTATTTTTGGTCATTATGAATTTCAACCATAATAAATAATTTACACCACTATTAGGGTAAATGGTGTAATTATGGTTGAAAATAATATGATATGGATAAAACTGACCCTAAAATTGGTCTTCTATTATTTTTTGAGTGTATTTAATTCATTTATATCCAAGTATTAAAAATATGGAATCATATTTACATATTTCACTAATTTTGACTATTAAAATAGTTTTGTAAAAGGTAAAGTAAAAAATATCCCTTTCTTGATTTTAAAATCAATATTATTTTGTGATAGTGATAAAATAATTTTTTTATCATGATTATTTATTTCAAATTTTTATTAATGAAATAATATCTTCAAATCTTATAGAACACTAACACAAAATTTATTGAATTAATATAAAAATAAAATAAATGATTCTTAACATAATAAAAAATATATAATTTTAATTAATTGCAAAATTCAATGAATATTTTTATTTAATATAAAATTTTATGAATCATTGAAGATATTATATTCACGTTCCCTTATTTTCATGTCATTTTCATTTTCAAACTAAACTAATAGTTTAAAAGTTGAAATTCATGATATTTTATAAGAAATAATAATTTGATAAATGATTTGTTATTCTGTAAAATCCTTCCTGGATACCGTAAATTAGGATATGGTATAAAATATCAAAAACAGTTTATTTATGATCCAATTTTCCTTTCATAATAACTTTTTAAACCCCTAAGAGTAAAAAATAGTTATCATGGTAATCATCAGAAAAGGTTAAGAAATCTCAACTTCCATCAAATGGGAAACTAAACCATTATTCGTGTGTATGAAAGACTACCACCTAAAAAAATCATGTAATTCATTTTCCATCACCACATCTAACATATTTTTATTATTATGTATATAATGAGTACAAGTGACGTTAATAACTTTATTATAATTTTTTGAAATTAATATATCTTTTCTTTCCTTAACATTACATTTATTGAAAAAAGAAAATGTTGTTCAGGTGTATGTGTGTAATACCACCTCTAGGACTGGATGTGATTAGTTTTTTATCTCCACATTACATGGATGAATAATATAAGAATATTTAAATAAATTATATGGTTTTTATGATATAATTATAATTCTATAAATTTAAAATATAACATTCATTCATCACATAATCATTAATTAAAAATTGCAACATTACTCATGTATGCGTATGGCCTACAGTCTTTAAGATTATAACATAAATCATTTTCTATAACGATATTTCATGATTTGTTTTAAAATTATAGATTATATACATTAATTATTGTTATTTTATTTTTATTATTATAGAGATAATTAAATTTCAACATCATTGACCATAGTCAACCTACCAAATTCATTTTTGATATGTTAGTTGAATATCATAAAAGACTAATACACGTACATAAATGATTATGTTATTGAATATGTCATTGTAGTTATGAAAATTAAATACTGTAATAAAGGTTATAATTACTATTATTGTAAAGGTAATTAGCAAAAAAAATTATTCGGAAAATTAAAAACTATGTGATTATTCAAACACAAGGTTTGGGTAACATTAACATAAAACCTCATTTCAAATGTTTCAAGGAATTATTTTAAAATATTTTCCTGTGATGTATATATTATTAAAAAGAATTATGGATGTATTTATATGTACATAGAAGAACTATAAAGGATTTTATAATCATAATTTGACTTTCATTCAATAGATTTAAAAAAGAATCCCTCAACATATTTTATATGAATCATTTATAATTTATTTATAAAAGGAAAAAAAGGAATATGCTACTTTAATATATACGGCGCCAATGGTATTTACCAAAAATATTATGGTTATTTGATATTCATATTCCATTACCATATTAAATGTTCTCATCAATAGAAAATTCTATTTCCATTTTTCTGAGTTCTTTTAAAATGGTTTCTTAAAAGGGAATAGTATTTTGGTATCCGAAAGTGTTTTTCATTCACATTCAAATGTTTTTTCAAGGGTTTTATAATGAAAATTAAAAAAAATATCATACATGAATAACTATAGATTAATCATTTGTGAGGATGATATATCTTATATGAGTTGTTTAAAATGATACAATATATACAGACAGGTGACCCTGATACAAATTATACAAATTGGTAATATGGATACAGCTTGTATGAATAGGTGTGTATGATACATAATATATTATTGTTAATACCCATTATTTATCTCTAATTAGTTCAGTAATATTTCTTATAATCATAGGCAAGAAAGGGGTAGTTAACTACAGAGGTTTCTCTTATGTATTAATCTGGGCTCTAGTAATTTCAGGCGCTGGTTATTAATATAATAATATAAGACACATAAAAAGGATATATAATTTCATATTATGTGTTTTAAATTATATATTTATGAAAATATTTTCATGTTTCTCAAGTGGATATGGTTGATTTAATACACTCAAATAATATTTGATAAAGGTAAAAATTTAATGGGTTTTCATGTTTTTCATTGGGCTAATGGATTCTATCTTTATTTCCTTCACTAATTGGTTTGTTCATATAGCTCATTTTGAAATAATTTTTACAAGGATTAAGGATTACTGGAATTTCTAATATGTTTAGAGTTCGAAATATAGAATTTAAATTTAATGAGGATATATTATCTTTATAAATAACTACTTTTGTTGTAAAAAATAGATATTATGTGGAAACAACCACTTATATGAGTTCATACTAAATCAATAAAGCTATAATAATTAATTTTATTTGGGTATGTAAGTGATATAGTAATATTCTATGATGTTTTATGTTTTATATAACTAAAATTGGGTCCCATGTATCGATACCAAAACTTAAAATGTAATGATGATGTTTTAAAACCAATCCCAGGAGTGCAGGTTTGTGGATGTTATTGTCATTTTCAGAGGAGATTTTAAAATCATTTCAGATTGTAATGTTTTAATATGAGATTAACATCATATTTATTGATAAAAACATGGTTTTATAAATTTATGTATTATCAATCATTAAAAGTCTTAGACGCCCCTTTTTTGGTTTTAGGTGATGTGATTTTATAGTCATTGACAATATTTTACATGATTTATATTTTTTGGATGATATATATTTAACAATTATCATTAATATAAAACAATATTTCATAAAAATGAATTCACAATTTTTCGTATGTAAGCTGAAAGATATGAGATAAAGTTTGACGTTAAAAAATTATTTAATATTGATGTTATTATTTTATTTTAATTTTCATTATATTTTTTTGGAAAATTATAATAATTATTTTAATATTTTTATTTTAAATGAACAACCTATATGTTGTACGACATCCCTTTACAACCAAAAATGATATATGGCATGGACCCACAAACTAAAGGGTTAAAATTATGCATCACATAGCATTTGCATGTGTGATGTCCGGGATAGTGGGACATAGATTCATTATATAAAAATTTGATAGATAAATCATTAGTTTATTTTAGGAACATATGTTCTTTCATATAGATAACAATGGGATTGAAAATTGATTTTTTTTATTACATGATTACTATTATTTCAGAAAAAATATCACTATAATTTTTGGGAACATTATATATTTAAGGTAAATAGAATATTGTGGGGAATTATTTTATGAATAATGATAAAATTTCATTTTTGATTCATATATGAAATTAATTTAAATAAATGACGATTCAATATAAATATTATCATAATTTGGGGATTATATGATTTGGGTTGATTGACTAATATTGACTAGTGATAAATATTAAATTAATCACGTATGACACATGATCAAATACTTCTAAGAATTAGTTTTTAAAATTATTCAAGAAACATTTTCAGGGTTTTTAAGGATTCTTATTTATGGAATTTTTTTTTCAAACTATGGGTATTACTATTGAATTTTGGATATGAATGTTTTATTTCATTGTATGATAGTATATTACTTTTGAAACTTATCTTAACTTATTCTATCCATTTTGGATTTGGTTTTGTTGTATATATAGGTGTAATATCTTGTTATCAGAATTTGTATTATCTATTTAAATAGAAGATGGTTTTTCTGCTCGGGTAGAAAAAATAAATCTTGAATACTTATTATTCGGAGAAAAAAATTAAGATTATGGTGGAAGTAAATTAATAAATTAAATTCTAATTTTTAAAATAAGAATATTTTCTTATATTCACACTATATAATGTAATGTAGTGGATCCAATATATTGAAATATTCATGAAAACATTTATTCATATACCTTAATTTCTAATCAATTGAATTTTTACACCTCTTTGGTTTATTGTTTTGTGGTAATTAATTTTCTCATGATCATTCACCTTAATGTGATCTATGATATCTATCACTCTCCATATTCATGTTGACATTATAAATTTCCTTTATGATTATTTTTTTAATCCCCAATAATGATATCTTATTTGTAAACATAATAATTTTTTATTCATGATAATGCATATAATTCCCCTTTCCTACTTATATAAGGATGTTTTTTAAATACTTTTTATGTTAAGGGTTTTTAATAATGGTAATTTAAAATATAAAACCCTTGATTACTAATATCCAAATAAAAATTTTAAGATTACTTTTATTAAATGGCAATGTCTTTAGATTTTAAAATTACCATAATTTTTTATAGCATAAAAGGAACACACCCCCAAGGGTAAACGAATAATGAAATATTATTATTTAAATACGACTGTCACAATGATGTTGTTCATTTAGAATGTATGAATATGATTAAAAAACAAGATATATATATATATATATATATATATATATTTCCTAATCAATATAAATTTATTTATTAATTATTAGGATATAAGAAATCGATTTTTAGTAAAACCGTTTTATGATTCAAAATATGATTCATTTAAAATAATATTATTTATTTATTTTTATCAACAAATTATTATATTTAATTTATATGAATTAATTAATATTTATTTTATAAATTGAACATTATTTTGGAAATCAAAAAACCATAATTATCTTACAGTGAAATGATGAGTTTTTTCTAAAAAGACTAATTTTCCAATGAATAGTGATAAATAATGATTTTTATGAAAAAATATACTTTTCATTGAATAATTTAAATGGATCCATTTTATTTTTAATTTTATTAAATGTTAAATAATTTCTATTATATTATTAATAATATAAATAATTTAATTTCAATTACTTTTATAATTTAATATTTAAGAGAAGCATTTTTATACCTAAAAATAATTTTTCTAAGAACCTGGATCTTCTTTTCATGAATGTGACCTTTGTTTGATGTTTTTCTTGGTTTTAAGGTCAAGGGTGATGAAAGGGAGATTCGGGAGAACATTTAATGAAGGTTTGAGGAAAAATGAGGAGTCGCATAGGGGACACACTGTTTGTATAACCGTACGGCCAAACCGTGCGTAATAAATTTTAAGGCAGTAGCTCTCACACGGTTGGCACATGATTAGGAGAAACCATGTGATGAGGTCATGCGAGAGGGTTGGACGAGGAAATGGCTACCGCATGGTTAGCATACCATTTGTCTAACTGTGAGAGCAAACAGTGTGGGCACCTAAGTGAGATCCTAAAAAACTGGATCTCACCCGTTTTAGTTTCTATGTGGCTCGTTTTTTCTTCTAGGCAGCTATATCTTGGGATGTTTCTCCTCCTGAGGTTAAATAAGGTTCTCCCATCGTTCCTGAGGTGATATGAAGGCTACTCTTGGCGAATCGAAGCTGATTTCTTAAGGTATGTGATCATTCTTCTTCGTTCTTGCTCGGTTTCTTAGATCTACTTAGATCTACTTCTCCTCTTCTCTCGGTTTCATAGATATACACCCGTTATGGGTAGATCTAAGTGTGTGGATGACTTTATGATGATTTTTGGTCTAGGTCTTGTTAGGATATGATATCTATGGCGAGTTCTTGGAGAATGAAATCATGTTTCTTGTGCATTCTTTGTTTGTTGGGGTTTTTTTTTCAAAACCTTTGTGGTAGGTGGTCTGTGCCTTTAGGTTTAAGGTCATTGAATATTATGTGCAATTTTACCCAATACCCTTGAATGGAGTATTGTTTAATTTACTATTTTATCACTATTGATTTTCTGCTTTGCTTATATGCCTTAGTAGAGGTAATTTCTTGTGAATAGTGTAATTTACTGTGCTTTGGATGTTTTTCCCTTGCATGTTTTGCCTATTTATAACCGTTTGGTCTAGCTTTTCATGTTAGGCTAATTCCAATTACATGCCTAGTTTTAGTATGGAACTTTGTTTATGTTATGCTGATACGTTGTATAATGATATCCAATTAGTTCTTGAGGTTACTTTGGCCTTTACATGATGTGATAATTGGTGACTTTACACAGGGCTGTGGGAACCTAGTGTAGTAGACCATAAGGAGAATGGATGTAAGGGATTCTCCAGAGTGTATTTTAATACGATGCGAGACCACAGGGGGAATTGATGTTGAGTGCTTCCTCATAGTGTTTGTAGTTCATTGACGCGAGCCACAGGGGGAATGAGACGTTGAGTGCTTCCCCGGAGAACCTTTAGTATGAGACCAGAATATAGGGAGAATTGACGGCGAGTGCTTCCCCAGAGAGTCTATTATATAGGTGAACCGGAGGGGTGAGACTGTGTGTTCCTCCCATAGGGTTTCTAGTACTTTTTGGGTGAACCATAGGGGTTAGTCTATGAGAAATACTTAGAGGGTTACCTGTTTGTTCTTCTTGATTGTGTAGATGAGTACTTGTTGTGGATTAGAAGCTTGAAACAGTGGATTGTTTACTATTTGGTACATTCTGGTGTACTGCTTCTTGTACTTTTACCTTCCATATATTCACTGACTGGTAGGCACATATCTCGTGGTGGTCTCTTAATGGGATTTAGTCTAACACCCTGTTTGGGCCATGCTTTTGGGCCAAAATAGATTATTTTGTTGCAGGTATAGACAAGTGAAAACACCCTTCAACTTCAGGTACATGATATGTTGTGGAGCAGGAGTGCACAAGACCAAGATGAGGCTTGTGATGCTGAGGATTTGTTTATCATGTTTTGTACTTTGGTTTAGTACTGTTTTATTCATGGATTGTTACTTGTTTGGCTTTTTTCCAAGACATATGTATCATGAATCATATATATATATGTGCTCCTGCAGTTTATCATATTTAGTCTTCCACTGTTTACATTGTATGGATTGTTACTTCTTCCTCTATTGCATGTTATTTACATCAGCTGTGTACTCTACCAATGAGGGTATAGTTTCCCCACTATCACACCCAAGGAACTTTCTGCTAGTCGGCAGCCCCTGGCGTTTAGGGAAATGCTCTTGAGGCCATGTTACCAACCGGGTACGGGGCGCCTCTGGGTGGCTTCCGGAACCGGGATGTTAGAAGGTGGTATCAGAGGATTTTCATTTCTCTTTATTTATTTTTTGGAGCCTTTAGATAGGGATAGGAAGGAATAGGTACTTGGTATTAAGCTGTGCCCGGGAGTAGCTAACCTATGTATAGGGAAAAGCCAATCTACCTCGTTGATGCAATTTTTTGGTTTTGCATTTTTATGGTTGCCTTGATTTTTAACGTTGGTGACTTACATGTTTTGTGTTGGTTATTATTTAAGTTATTGGGATTTTATCTCTGTCTCAACCCGATGAGATGAGGGTATTCCATGTCATTCATCATATAGGAACTTTCTAGTAATCATATGTCATGCATTCTTGCCATGCCATTTACGGTGCATTAGGAATTTCATGTTTTTGTGATAGATTTTTTGTAGAATAGGCAAGCTGTTGTGATTTGTTCCATGATAAAAATATCTGCTTCTTGTTAGAGAATTGATTGTTTATGGTTTTTTTGAATGAGTGCCAAATTTTGTTTCATGAGGTGTCATGGTCCCTCATGGACCGGAACAAGGGGGATAATTGACTTATTTACCTTGTTTATAACTTTTGTGAGATGGCGTTCTTTGATTCGTGGAGAGTATGGGCCCTCACGAATTGGAATTTGGAACTTTAAATGTTCGTTGTAGTGTTTCTCTGGGTTCTAGAGTAGTTTCTGAGGCATACTGTCTGGAAAAACACATAATGAACGTCGTGTAGTTTTGAAAACATGACATGTGTTCTTCTGTTCGGGAAGAAACATTCTTTCACTTTACACACCATGTACTCCTATGTTTCAGTCCCTATTAATCTTTATAAAAGGTGTGTGTTTGACATTGTAGAGTCATGCCACCAATACATCTTCTAGTTGTCTGCTAACTAAAGGGTGACGATCAGACACCAGACATGGCTGATCAGGGACTTCCGAAAGTTCCTCCTGTTGTGAAAGTCATTGCACAAGCAGTTATACCAGATGCAGGTGTTGATGAAAAGTTTAAGGGAGGCTTCATGTGGATGATATAGACCTTCCAGGGAGCACCGCCTCCTGCCTCGACTATGGCAGACTTGACAAGGGTTTTCCAGCAGCATCATCCTCCAACCTTCTCAGGGGAAAGAGGAACCCAGTGTAACACCCTGATATTTTTTTAGAAGTATTTTTTTTACGTAATATGTTATACGGAAATGAATCTTCCACTACACACAACACTAGCTTGGCTTGCGTTACACGCAATCGTGACATTCCTCGATAGCGTGTGTAGTACGCAATACCGAGTTTCACTAAACAACGATATATTATAATATTATAAACTAGCCATTATGAATAGTATTAACTGAATTTTGAATTTTATAACATTTTAATTCATCTTATATATTTTGCAGAATGAGGTATGAAAACAAAATCAGTTTTTTGGATAAAAGAAGTATTTTTCAAAAAATGCAGTTTTACCACCTTTTGATAGAGCACCCACATTAAATCTAGTTTTTGACAAGTTTATAATTTCAATTTGACAAAATAAAATTCTTCTTTAGAATTAGGATATAAAAATTACTTTAGATAAAATTTTCATATTATTTTGATAACATTCATATTTTAAGGAATAGTAAAAAACATGCTATATTTTAAATAAAAACAACTTTTTTCATCGCAATACTTTATATGGTTAAATTATAATATTGAATTTTTTTAAAGTATAAATAGAATATATTTTTACCATTTAATATAATTTATGTCATTATCATTAATTTTACATTGAATTCATAGGTAAAAACATTTCAATCTTTGGAAATATTTTAATTTTTAAAACCCATTTTCTTAACCACGGGATTAATTTTAAATTAATTACTGAAAATTCTATGTTTTGAGTTTTGAAAAATGGATTCCATATTTAGAATCAGTGGGTCCAATTAATGTTAATAGGTTACTTTTTTTTAATATTATGAATAGTAACTACGGTAATTTTTATTTACTACGATTAAAGGTAAATAGGGTAATTCAAGGTTAAAAGAATATTATAATAATTCAAAATTACATTGACACTTGTCCTAACCTTATTGGATCGGTAGTGGCCGACCATGCCCATCCTTGGGACGATTTTGGGACCCGATTGAGCCACTTGGTAGTGACAATGACAATTTGGATTAATTAATGTAATGTAAAGAAAAAATTGACATTAATAAAAATCTTTTAGTAATTAATTTTTATAAGGGGCTATATAAATTATATTTTGGACTGTCTATATTAATTGGAAAGCTAAAAATATTTCCTACATGATGATATTTGTTTTATAATTTTTAGACACCAAATAAATTATATTATTTACGACACAATAATGATGAAGTATTTACCTCATTAATAAATGATTTAAATAAATAAGATTATAATGATTAAAATATTTTCCAAAACATGTCGAATTATGATTGGATGATTTTATTTTGTCCATGAGTCATCTTATCTTCATATTTAATGATTTTTTGACCTTTTGAAACCGAAGATAAGTTTATAATAAAATAATATTTCCACACTTTCCAAAGATTCCCCTCTCCTCCCTTATAAAAGCCCCCTCCTCCCTCTCTTCCTCACACCAATTTGAGCCTTCAAACACGGCCAATCCCTGCCCATTTCTCCTCCCCACTTCCTTATAAACCTACTAGAGGTATTGGTCTTCTCAAAAGACCAACTCTAGTGGCATATGAGAAAGTTTAATGGAGGCACTTCGAGAAAGAGGAGGTTTGGACAGTTATGAAGCAAATCAGACCTAAGGTAAGGAAGAATGTTATTAGGTAAGATATTCCAAAAGGGACTATAGATATGATGAAATAAATGGGATACAATGTAGATTCTTTATGAACCAGTTGTTCATGTTTCCTAGTTTCTAAATACACTATACCTATACGGTCCTTTCATGGTTTTGTTATATGTTGTAATACATATGCTTCAATTTTGAAATATTAACCATGTATGTAAAGTATGGGTTTTTATAGTTGGTATCAGAGGAAAGGTATGGTCAACCATTGGAAACTAGGATGTGAAAGCCTTAGTAAGAAACCTAAGGATATGTCTAAGCATAGAATACAATCTTAGTGTTTTCGAAATGGCCATGAACAACCTACGATAAGACCTTAAGTGTGAAATTGTGTTCTTGATTATGTGGTTTTCCTATTATAATTATTGTTTCTCACACTATTCTTCTTGGTTTTAGTCAATGGGTAGAACCCGAAGGAACCGTGTTAATGCGGAATGCGACGAGCAATGCAATGATTGTCCCCCTGAGCAACCAAACGTTATGGGAGCTGGAATGCAAAATTTTGTAGACATGCTCACACAACTTTCTCAAGCCATGAATCATGCAGGACTTCCAAATGAGAAAAGGAAGGAGAAATATTCTGTTGAATCCTTCATGAGGCAGAGTCCACCTTTATTCAGCGGGTCTTTTGATCCATTAGTGGATGAACAATGGATCAGTACCACTGAAAAGATATTTTCAGCTCTTCAATGTTCTGAACATGATAAAATCATTTTAGCAGTGTATCGTTTGGAAGGTGATTCTGATCAATGGTGGAATGTTATTAATAATATGAGGCAAAGGGTTGAAATTGAGTCCATGGAATGGGACGAGTTAAACAACTTATTTTTTAATAAGTATTTCCTCGTATTCTTTGAACAAAGATGGAGAAGGAGTTTCTTGAACTGAAGAAAAAGTATGATGAATCCGTGTGTACCTACGAAGAAAATTTTACAAGACTTGCAAGGTACGCTTCTGGAATTATTATCTAACATGAGAGTAAGATCGATCGATTCTTTAGTGGCTTAAAACCACATCTTCAGAGGGCGTTATCCATAAGGGACTTCAATAGCTATGAGGAAATTGTTCGATGTTCTCTCAAGGTAGAGATGGAGATTGGTGTAACCAATCAGTCACATGGGTTTGATAAGAAGAGGAAAATGGAATTAAAAAAAAAATCCAAAGACCACACTGAAAAGAAGATGAGTTTTCCCTTATACTCAAAGTGTGGAAAGAAACATGGAGGAAATTTTCTTAAGGGGACAAGAAAATTTTATAAGTGCGGAAAAGAATCTCATCGGGTAATTGAATGTCGAAAAAATGGGAAGAAGATGTCTAATGATGAAAACCAAGGAAGGGATACACAGAATGAACCTACTTCACATCAATGTTTCAAGTGCAAGGAGATGGGGCATTATTCCAATCAATGGCCAAATCCAAGTTTTGATTATGATGATCGACGTCAACAAACTCTTAAGGGCAAAGAAAAAGGAAAGTCACATGAAATTACTATCGGCGATGTGGAGTATGACAACAAAGTGGTGAGAGGTATACTTACCATCCACTCTAAAGTAGAAAATGTTTTATTTGATTCCGGATCCACCCACTCTTTTATTTATGAAGAATTTTCTAAGGGTATCGCTGTATTACCTCAACAATTAGATGTTGAGTTGGATGTGACAACTCCTAATGGCACAACAGTTGTATCAAAGGTTTACAATTATTCTCCGACTGAAGTTTGTGGGAAAGTGCTTCTTGAAAATCTTGTGATCCTTCCTATAGTGGAATTTGATGTGATTATTGGCATGGATTGGATTTCTTTATATGGAGCTCATATCAATTTCCAAATAAGGGAAGTCATATTTCATATTCTAGATCAATCTATGATCGTTTATCGATGCAAGGATGAACATATCCTTCTAGTGGAAATTTCTTCTATCTTATGGGTCTTGATTCCACTAAATAAAGGTTATTTATCTCAAATGGTTGGAGAGAAACACACGATCACGATTAATAATATTCCCATTGTATGGGAATTTGATGATGTCTTTCTGGAGGAATTGCCAGATCTTCTACCAAATCGTGAAGTTGAGTTTTCAATAGAACTCGTACCGGGTGCTTTGCCTATTTCAAAGACACCTTATAGAATGGACCCAATTGAGTTGCAGTAATTGAAGAAGCAACTCCAAGAGAATCTTGATAAAGGATTCATACGCCCTAGTGAGTCACCTTGGGGAGCACTTGTTCTATTTGTTAAGAAGAGAAATAGATCAATGAGACTCTGAATTGATTATCGAGAACATAACAAGATCACTATCAAGAACAAATATCCTCTCTCCCACACATTGATGACCTATTTGACCAACTACGCGGAGCTCGATACTTTTCTATGATTGATATTCATTCAGGGTATCATCAATTATGGGTCAAAATTGAGGATATACCAAAGATGGCTTTCCGTACAAGGTACAGTCACTATAAATTTATAGTGATGACTTTTGGTCTTATTAATGCCCCTGCTATCTTCATGGATGAGATGAATATAGTCTTTAGAGACTATATTGATTAATTTGTGGTAGTCTTTATAGATTATATTCTTGTCTATTCAAAGAGCATGGATGAACATGAAGATCACTTGAGAATTGTATTAAAGACCCTGAGAAAGGAGAAGCTTTATGCCAAATTTACCAAGTGTGAATTTTGGCTTCAAAAAGTTTCATTTTTGGGTCACATAACCTCAAAAGAGGGGATATCTGTGGATTCAACAAAAATAGAGGTTATCAAAAGATGGTCGACACCAACAACAGTAACTGAGATCCGAAGTTTTCATGGCTTGGATGGATAATATCGATGTTTTGTGAATTATTTTTCATGATTATCTAATACACTCACCAGGTTGACTCTAAAAGGAGTTACGTTCATGTGGACGGAGCAATGTGAAGAGAATTTCAATGATTTGAAAGGAAGGTTATCCACTGCACCTGTGCTCACACTTCTTTGTAGTGGAGAAAGGTTTTTGATCTAAAGTGATGCATCCAAGAAGGGTATGGGGTATGTTCTTATGCAAAACGATATGGTGATAGCTTATTCCCCACGACAGTTGAAAATACATGAGCAAAATTACCCAACACATGATTTGGAGTTAGCTGCGGTAATATTTGAATTAAAGATTTGGAGGCATTATCTATATGTAGAAAAGTGTGACATTTATACTGATCATAAAAGTTTAAAGTATATTTTCACACAAGAGGAGCTGAATATGCGCCAAAAAAGATGGTTGGAGCTGATTAAGGATTACGACTACTCAATTCATTACCACCCTGGGAAAGAAAAGAAGGTGGCAGATGCATTAAGTCGACAATTCCATGCTAGCTTATCCATGATGAGGATCACAAAAGATCCAATATTTATAGAATTACAAAGGATGGATCATGGAATTATAATGAAAGGGTAAAATCATATCTTTCTCAAATGAATGTTCAACCATCTATACATGTGAAGATTAAAGAGGCGTAGAAAGAAGATTTTGAGTTTCAAAAGAAGGTGAGAAATTTTCCTAAATGCATCCTTGATTGTGATGGGATAATAATGTTCAGGAATCGAGTTTGTGTTCCTCCCATCCCAGAATTAAAGAAGGAGCTGCTGGATGAGGCTCATAGTTCTTCATTCCCTATTCATCCTAGAAGCTCGAAGATGTATAGGGACCTGAAAGAGTATTTCTGGTGGGATGGCATGAAAAGAGATATTGCTGAATATGACTCTCGATGCTTGGTTTGTCAGCAAGTTAAAGCTGAGAGACAGAAGTCTAAGGGGATGTTACAACCATTACCCACACCTGAATGGAAATGGGAAAACATCACTATGGACTTTTTAACTGGACTTCCTAAAACATCCAAAGGCAATAATGGTATATGGGTCATAGTTGATCATCATACAAAGTCTACACACTTCATTTATATTAGAGAGGATTTATCTCTAGATCATCTTACCAGGATATATGTAAAGGAAGTGGTACGATTGCATGGAGTACCACTTTCTATTATATCTGATCGCATTCCGAGGTTTACCTCAATGTTCTGGCGAAGTCTTCAGCATACTCTGGATACAAAGTTGAGTTTTAGCACTACTTATCATCCTCATACAGACGGTCAGTCTGAGAGGACAATTCAAACTCTAGAAGATATGTTGAGATCTTTCTCTATAAATTTCAATGGTAGTTGGGATCAACACCTACCTTTGGTGGAATTTTCTTTTAATAATATCTTTCAATCCAGTATTCAGATGGCTCCTTATGATGCTCTCTATGGAAATAAATGCAGGACTCCAACATCCTGGGATGAAGTTGGGGAATGAAAGCTATTAGGACCTGATCTTGTTGATGAAATGGCAGAAAAGTTCAGATCTATTCAACAACACATAAGAGCAACTCAGAGTCGACAAAAAAGTTTTGCCGACAACCGAAGAAAAGACCTAGTGTTTGAAGTGGGTGATACAGTGTTCTTACAAATATCTCCTTGGAAAAGAGTAATGAGATTTGGAATGAAGGGAATGTTGAGCCCTAGATATATTTGTCCATTTGAAATTCTGGATCGTGTTGGGAAGATTTCATACTGATTGGAACTTCCACCGAATATCTCTCAAGTTCACGATGTGTTATATGTATCTCTCCTGAGAAAGTACATACCTGATCCTTCACATGTACTCAGCTCAGAAGTTGTACGGCTGGAACAAGATCTTTCTTATGAAGAACAACCGATAGATATTCTGGATTGTAGCGAAAAATTCCAATGGAACAAGACCAGACGCTTCGTGAAAGTTTTATGGAGGAACCACTAATTAGAAGAAGCTACATGGGAACTTGAGGATATGATGTGGGAGAGGTATCCTCTCCTTTCGTTACGAAGTGACGAATTTCTAGGGTGGAATTCATTTTAAGGGGGCTAGAATGTCACACCCTGATATTTTATGAGAAGTATTTTTTTACGTAATATGTTATATGGAATGGAATCTTCCACTACATACAATACTAGCTTGGCTTGCGTTGCACACAATCGCGACCTTCCTCGATAGCGTGTGTAGTACGCAATTCCGAGTTTCACTAAACAACGATATATTATAATATTATAAACTAGACTTTATTAATAGTATTAGCTGAATTTTTAATTTTATAACATTTTAATTCATCTTATACATTTTCAAGAATGAGGTATGAAAACAAAATCAGTTTTTTTAGATAAAAGAAGAATTTTTCAAAAAATGCAGTTTTACCACCTTTTGATGGAGCACCCACATTAAATCTAGTTTTTGACAAGTTTATAAGTTCAATTTGAAAAAAAAAATATTCTTTAGAATCAGGATATAAAAATTTACTTTGGATAAAATTTTCTTATTATTCTGATAACTTTCATATTTTCATAAATAGTAAAAACACGCTATATTTGAATTAAAAAACTTTTTTCATCACAATACATTATATGGTTAAATTATAATATTGAATTTTTCTAAAGTGTAAATAGAATATATTTTTACCATTTAATATAATTTATTCCATTAGCATTAATTTTACATTAAATTCATAGGTAAAAACATTTCAATCTTTGGCAATGTTTTATCTTTTAAAACCTGTTTTCTTAACAATGGGATTAATTTTAAATTAATTACTACAAATTATGTGTTTTGAATTTTGAAAAATGGATTCCATATTTCGAATCAGTGGGTCCAAATTATGTTAATAGGTTACTTTTATTTTTTTGACATTATGAATAGTAACTACGGTAATTTTTATTTACTACGGTTAAAGGTGAATTGGGTAATTCAAAGTTAAACGAATATTATAATAAATAAAAATTACATTAACACTTGTCCTAACCATATCGGATGAGTAGTGGCCGAACATGGGAATCCATGGGTCTATTTTGGGACCCCATTAAGCCACTAGGTAGTGACAATGACAATTTGGATTAATTAATTTAATGTAAAGACAAAATTGACATTAACAAAAATCTTTTAGTAATTAATTTTTATATGGGGATATATAAATTATATTTTAGACTATAAGTATTCATTGGAAATCTAACAATATTTCCTACATGATGATATTTTTTTTATAATTTTTAGACACCAAATAAATTAAATTATTTATGTCACAATAATGATGAAGTATTTACCTCATTAAAAAATGATTTAAATAAATAAGATTATAATGATTAAAATATTTTCCAAAACATGTCCAATTATGATTGGATGATTTTATTTCGACCATGAGTCATATTATCGTCATCTTTAATGATTTTTGGACCTTTTAAAACCAATAAAAAATTTATAATAAAATAATATTTCCACACATTACCAAGGTACCCCTCTCCTCCCTTATAAAAGGCACCTCCTCCCTCTCTTCCTCACACCAATTTAAGCCTTCAAGCTCGGCCAACCCCTTCCCATTTCACCTCCCCACTTCCTTAGAAACCTACTAGAGGTACTGGTCTTCTAAAAAGACCAACTCTAGTTCTTTAAGAGAATGATTAATGGAGGCACTTCGAGAAAGAGGAGTTTCAGACACTTACGAAGAAAATCGGACCTAAGGTCCGGAAGAGGCTTATTAAGTAAGATATGCGAAAAAGGGACTATAGATATGATGAAATAGATAATAGATAGTTTAGATTCTTTATGAACCAGTTGTTTATGTTTCCCAGTTTCTAAAAACACTATACCTATACGGTCCTTTCATGGTTTTGTTATATGTTGTAATAATTATGCTTCAATTTTGAAGTATTAACCAAGTATGTAAAGAATGGGTTGTTATACCCAAGCTGCATAGTCATGGCTAGAAGCCATGGTGATGATCTTTGAGCCTCTACAGACGCCTCCAGAAAGGCAGGTCATTCTTGCTACCTACATGCTATGAGACTTTTCCAAGAGGTGGTTGGATGTGATATCATAGGCGGGCCATCATCAGGTTATGGTGTGGGAGGAGTTCAGTGCGTCTTTTATGACTAATTTTATCCGGAGACTTTCAGGACCGACCGAGCCTGGGGGTTTTTGAGCCTAGATAAGGGTACACTTTCTTTCATGGAGAATTACTCTCATCTCACCGAGCATTAATGTTTCACACCCCACCAGGGTGGAGATGGGCTGTTCTTGGCTAGGAAGTTTGAGGAAGGTCTCAGACAGGAGATCCACTCACAGGTGAATATCTTCAGGTTGACCTCCATCACATCCATCGTCAACCAGGCACTGATTGAAGAGCACAATTTGAGAGATTCTAATGCTGAGAGCCAGGGTCGTTCCGCTTCTAGAGTTAGTGATTCACCAGCTGACAGCATAACGCGATGTAGCGAGTCTACGCGTGGTGATTCGAGGCAATAAGACAAATATTCAGGTAGCCAGGTGGTATGCTACCAGTGTAGAAGGGATGGTCATACAAGGCCACAGTTCCATAGGTACCCAGTGAAGTGCCAATCTTACGGCAATATGGGTCACCTATAGCACTTCTGTCAGGTTTTCCCAATAGCAACCGGTGACAGGGGTTCATCCCTGACAACTCATTCAGGAGCAGTGCCACCAGTTTCTCACTAGTCTGGGAACTGGAGTTCTTCCGGCCATTCAAGACGAGGTGGAGGTGGAGGTCGTGGTGGTCAGTCACTGGTCATTTAGTGACAATAGGGTGGATCAGCTTTGAGCAGTCAGGAAGGGTCACCGTGTCGTGGAGCATGCCAGACTTTTGAAGTGGATCAGACACAACACGAGCAGGATCATGGACCCTCTATAGTTTGACGTACCATTCTAGTTTCCTCAGTTTTATCATCTTCTCTATTTGACACATAGGATTCCCATAGTTTAATCTTTGTTGCTGTTGTGGAGATACTTGGTCTCTGAATCTCTTCCTTTATCGATAATTTGACTCTAGACACACCATTGGGGACTAGGACAACTAGTGTACGTCAGTTCTAGGAGTGCCCTCTAGAGGTGGCTGTGTATCTCTTTCTATGGGATCTCTATGTTCTGGAGATGACTGACAATGATTTCATTCTCATAATGCACTGGATAGTCCCATTCCAAGTAGTCGTCTACTGATACCATCGATGTGTGTGTTTTATATCACTAGAGGGTGGATATTATCTTCATAAGGGAGAGTGGGATGTCTAGGTAAGAAGAGCAGGACCAGAGCATCATGGGTTAGGAGCAGTTATAGCTCAAATTGCTAGTATTTATCTAGATGACTAGGGGACTTCACATATAGACTTTCCTCCAGTGGTGGATCATTTCAGATATGTCTTTCCAAAAGACTTTTCTGGTTTTCCTACTTAGTGTGAGGTAAAATTTTCTATTGAGCTCGTTCTCAGAGTAGTATCTGTGTCCATTCCTCCTTATAGGACGGCTACACCAGATTTTCATGAGCCCAAGAAGGAGTTGGAGGAGTTACAGGAAAAGGGTTTCATCTGACCTAGTACTTCTCATTGGGGTTCACTTGTCATGTTTGTGAAAAGGGAATATGGTACTCTTAGGATTTGCATGGATTATCAGAATTTGAACTAGTTGACAGTCAAGAACCGATATACCTTGCCAAGGATTGATGGCCTCTTTGATCGGCTTAGAGAATCCCGGGTGTTCTCAAATATTGACTTGAGGTCCAGTTATCATCAGTTGCACGTTAGACAATATGATATACCTCCCACAGCTTTTAGGAGCATGTACGGTCTGTACTAGTATACAGTTATGCCATTTGGTTACACAAATGTGCCTGAATTTTTCATGGCACTGATGAACCGAGTGTTCCATCCACACTTGGATTCCTTCATGGTAGTCTTCATGGATGATATATTAGTGTACTCTCACATTCGACACGACCAGGTTACCCATCTTTGGATCATTCTAAGTACACTAAGGGAACATTATTTCTATTTTAAGATTTCGAATTGCCACTTTTGGATGGATGATATTTACTTTTTGGGACTTGTTATCTCAGAGACAAGAGTATTAGTGGACCCAGAAAAAGTGAGCGCAGTAGTTTTCTGGGAGCTTCCGAAGAATGTATTTGATGTGAAGAGTTTTCTAGGGCTTGCTGGATACTATAGAAGTTTCATAAAGAACATTTAATGCTTAGAAGAACCACTGAAAGGTCTGACCAAGAAGGGTGAGAAGTCCTTACAGTTAGATTCTTGTAAGTCAGCCTTTTAGGAGCTTAAAGGGAGATTTACTTCAGCACATATACTAATCTTTCCAGAGCCATGAAAGAGCTAAACTGTCTACTATGATGCATCAGGTATCGGTCTGGGAGTTGATCTTATGCGGGGAGATGGAATCGTTGCATACGGGTCTAGACAATTGAGGCCACATGAGAGGAACTACTAGATGCAAGATCTCGATCTGGTAGTATTTGTTCATGCATTACTCTGTTGGAGACATTATCATTTGGGAGAGAACTTTGTTTTTTTCAACGACCACAAGAGTCTCAAGTACATCTTCACTCAATGTGATCTGAATTTGAGACAGCACAGGTGGGTTGAGTACCTACAATCCTTTGACATTGAGATTTCCTATACTCATGGGAAGGGAAATGCAGTGGATGACGCGTTGAGCAGGAGAACTCATATATAGGTAGTTCAGAAGGCCATCAGTGAGTGGAAGCTTATAGAAATGTTCTCTGAGATGCTTCTAGAGGGGCGCGATAGAGAGGGGTATAATTTTCTATCTTATGTAGTTGTTACCTCTACTATTCTCGATCAGGTATGGATGATGCAGCTATCAGACTCAGAAGGCCTAGTCCTGAGGGAGAGTGTGTCTAGAGAGGACCCTCTTCCTGGATGGACAGTAGGTGAGGATGAGATCTTTCATTTCCAGGGATGCGTATAGGTGCCAGCAAACATATGTGAGGAGAGGATTCTGGATTTTCATTCCTCAGTTTGGGAAGTTCATCCAAGCGTCACCAAGATGTATTGTGATCCACACCGCCAGTATTGGTGGCCAGGTGTGAAGAGAGATGTTTCTGGTTTTGTCATGAGGAGTTCCATTTGTCAGCAGGTGAAAGTGGGGCATCAAAGACCAGTAGTTCTTTTACAGTATCTACCCATTCCGAAGTGGAAGTGGAACGATGTTGCGATGGAATTTGTGAATGGTTTTCCGAGGTTTCCTCGAGGGAACGACGCATTTTGGGTCATCGTCAATAGGCTTATGAAGGATTCTCACTTCTTTACGATCAAGGAGACCTTCAGTGTTGATGAGATGGGACAGTTATACATACATGAGATTTCACGTCTACATGGAGTTCCACACTCCATTGTTTCATATAGGGATGTGTGTTTTACTTCTCAGGTCTGGCAAGGGCTTCAGAAGGCTTTGGGTGTACAGGTACTTTTGAGTACATCATATCGTCCTCAGATAGATGGCCAGTCCAAGCATACGATTCAGGTGCTTGAGGATATGCTACAAGCATGTGTTCTGGTCATTAGAGGTTCTTGGGAGAAGCATATACCTCTTGTATAGTTTTCCTACAATAATAGTTTTAAATTAACTATTCAGATGGAACCATAGGAGGCTTGGTATGGTAGGCCATGCCCATCACCTTTATGTTGGCTGGAGGCAGGAAAGACAGCTTTGATAAGACCTCGTCTTGTTCAATAAACCACAAAGTAGATATAGTTGATTTGGAATAAGATGGCTACTGCACATTCTTGTCATCAGTCTTATGCTGATCAGCAGAGACGACCTCTGGAGTTCAAGGTTGGGGATCAGATTTTTCTACCTGTCACACCGAGGTTGGGGCACAAGAGGATTAGGAGGTAGGATAAGCTTTCGCCAAGGTACGTCAGGCCATTTGAGGAGTTAGAGAGAGTTGGGATGGTTTCCTATCGACTACAATTACCTTAGAGGTACTGGGATATACACGATGTTTTCCACGTTTCTCAGCTTCGATGTTACTTTTCAGACTCGTATCATGCTTTCCAACCCGAGGAAGTCGAGTAGGAGGTGGATCCATCTTTCTAGGAGCATCCTTCCGGATTCTCGATCACTGTATAAAGGTTCTTTGTGGCCAGTATGTTCCCATGGTACGGGTGTTATGGCAGAATGGGCGAGTGTAGGAAGAGACATGGGAGAGGGAGGCTGATGTACGATCGCATGGCCCGAAGTTGTTCGGGGTTTCTTCTTCTGTGCCTCGCTAGGGAAGTTTGGGGATGAATTTAATTTAGGGGGAAGTTTATAAGAACCTGGATCTTCATTTTAGGTATGTGACCCTTGGTTGATATTTTTCTTGGTTTTATGTTTATGAGTGATAAAAGGGGGATTCTGGAAAACGTTTAGTGATGTTTTGAGGCAAAAGGAGGAGTTTCACAGGTGGCACATGGTTTGTATAATTGTGCAACCAAACCGTGTATAATAAATGTTAAGGTAGTAGCTCCCGCATAGTTGGAACATGGTTTGGAGAAACCGTGTGATGAGGTCGTGCAAGAGGGGTGGCCGAGGCAGTGGCTACCCTATGGTAAGCGCACGGTTTTTCTAACCATGTGAGGAAACCGTGTGGCCACATAACTGAGATCCTAAAAAACAGATCTCACCCATTTTAGACTCTATGTGGCTGGTTTTTTCTCCTATGCGGCCATAACTCGGGATTTTTCTCCTCTTAAGGTAAAAGAAGGTTCTCCCATCATTACCGTGTTGATCTAAAGGCTTCTCTTGGCGAATCGAAGCCGATTTATTAAGGTATGTGATCGTTCTTCTTTGTTCTTGCTCGGTTTCATAGATCTAATTAGATCTACTTCTCATCTTCTCTCGATTTTTACGATCTATGCCCGTTATGGGTAGATCTAAGTGTGTGGATGACTTTTTGATGAGTTTTTGTCTTGGTCTTGTTTGGAGAAGAGATCCAATGTGGGTTCTTGTAGAATCAAACCGGGTTTCTTGTGCCTTCTTCGTTTGTTGGGGGATTTCGTCAAAACCTTTGAGGTATGTGGTTTGTGCCTTTCGATTTAAGGTCTTTGAATTTAATGTGAAATTGTACCCAATACCGTGGAATAGGGTATAGATTAATTTACTATTTTTTCTCTATTGATTTCCTTCTTTGCTTATATGTCTGAGTAGTGGTTATTGCTTGTGAATAAGGTAATTTATTGTGCTTTGGATGTTTTTCACATGCTTGTTTTTCATGTTTATGACCATTTAGTCTAGTTTTTTCTATTAGGCTATTTCTAGTTCCATTCCTAGTTGTAGGATGGAGTGACTTTGTTTATGTTATTTTGATATATTGTAGAATTCTAGCCAAGTATTTCGTGAGGTTACTTTGGCTATTATGTGATGCGATATTTGATGACTTTACACAAGGCTGCGGGAACCTAGTGTAGTAGACCATAGGGAGAATGAACGTAAGGGATTATCCATAGTGTCTTTTAATACATTTTGAGACTATAGAGGGAATTAATGTTGAGTGATTCCTCAGAGTGTCTGTATTTCCTCAACGCGGGCCACAGGGGGAATGAGACGTTGAGTGCTTCCCCAGACTGCCTTTTGTAAGATACGAGACTATAGAAGTAATTGACGGTGAGTACTTCCCCAGAGAGACTATTCATTAGCTTAACCATAGGGGTGATACTGTGTGTGCCTCTCATAGGGTTTCTAGTACTTGTTGGGTGAACCAGAGGGGTTAGGCTATGAGAACTACCCAGGGGGTTGCTTGTTTATTCTTCTTGATTGAGTAACTGATTACCTGGTGTGGATTAGATGCTTGAAACCGTGGATTGCTTACTATTTAGGGCTTTCATGTTTACTACTTCTGTACTTTTACCTTCCATATATTCACAGACTGTTAGGCACATATCTCGTGGTGGTTGCCTACTGGGATTTAGTCTCACACCCTATTTGTTCCATGATTTTGGGCCCAAAAGGATTATTTCGCTACAGGTATAGACAAGGGCATGCGCCCTTCTACTTCAGGTACATGATATGCTGTGAAGCAGGAGAGAATGGGACTTAGATGAGGCATGTGATGCAGAGGAGCTGTTTATCTGGTTTTCTTTTGTACTTTGGTTTAGTATTGTTGTATTCAAGCATTGTGAGTTGTTTGGATATTTTCCAAGACATATGTATCTTGCAACATATAAATATGTGGTCATACTGTTTATCATATTTGGTCTTCCACTTTTTACTTTGTATGGATTGTTACTACTTCTGCCATTGAATGTTATTTACATCCGTTGTGTACTCTGTCAATGAGGGAATAGTTTCCCCTTTATCACACCCAAGGCCCTCACTGCTAGACGGAAGCCTCTTCGGTTTGGGGAAATTCGCTTGAGGCCATGTGACCAACCAGGTACGTGGCGCCTCTGGGTGGCTTCCGGAACCGGGACGTTTCAATTTTTCTGAAAAAAAATCTTTTCATTTGGTTTTGAAATATAATATTAAATTAAATTCTACTTCTTAAAAAGATTATTTAAAAATGGATTCTGAATATGGAATAAAATAGTCTAAATATTTTAAATAGATATGTTTTATTTTTTTCCAATAAGAATAGTAACTATAGTAATTAATTATCACCACTATAATGGTAAATTGGGTAATTAAGGTAAAAAATAATATGATAAGGGAAAAATAATAACCCTAACAGATTACATTATCCTATTGAATTAGAAGAATTTAGAAATTAAAATAAAAATTTCTAAAATATAGAATCATGGTTCCTTATTTTTTTATTTTGACCATTAAATGTTTTTAGTAAAATGTGTAAGAAAAAAGATCACTTTATGGATTCTAATTTCTAAAATATTTTGTGATGGGGATAAAAAATTTATATTATGTTGTAATTTTTATTTTAAAGGTAAATTATTTTTTATCACGATAATTTAATTATTGTTTTTAGTTATAAAATATGTTCCTTAAATTCTTATGCAACATAAAAAATATATTTATTAAATTTGTTGAAAAATAAAATAAATGATACTAAAAATACTAAAAGTAATACAATTTAATTATTTATTTTTTTCTAAAAATTATTAAGATAAATATTAAATTATAATGAATTTTGAAAATATTATATTCTGATTACATTACATTCATGATGTTTTCAAAGTCAATATAAATTAATAGGTCAAAAAATTATATTAACGATATTTTATAAGAAATAATATTTTATTCAACGGTTTAAAATTCTAAAAAATACTATATTTTTTCAATATTGGTATATGTTTTATTATGTCATAAATGGTCCATTTATTGGTAAATTATCCTTTTATAGTAACTACCATGTCCCTTAAAGTGTAAAAAGATTTTTCATCATGGTTACACTCAAAAGGGGATAACAATGGTTAAAAAACATAAGGTTACAAACAAAACCTAAATGTGTATAAAACTTATTTGGTGATAATATTTGTACCCATACTCATATTATATTTTAATTATTTAATTTTTATCCATTATTTAGTGAAAAATATTTTTTTAATATATAAATTTATGTAATTCAAAAAGTTACCCTGCCCCCACTTATAAAAGATACCTCGTATCTTATTTTCTCCCAACATTAAAATACATTGTTTTAAAAAAAACCCAACTAAAATCCATTATTCACACCACTTACCACATATTAGTGTTAATTATTATCATAAATCCATCCTGGGATGTCTTTATGTATAATGAAAAATTGTTTTTCTGAAGAAGAAGAAGAAGAAGAAGAGGTATGGTTTTTACCAAACAATACCCTTTTATTAAATATTATATCTCATTCGTATATTTTCCGAAAATACTGATATATTAATATATATATATATATTATAATGATATTTTTTTAGTTTAGAACATATATCCCTCTCTTCTTCCATCAAATGCGAAATGAAACCATCATTTGTGAGCACGATAGACTACCACCTTACGAATCTGTATAAATATTTTCCCATCACAACCACTCAAGGATGATTATTATAATAGATTTAATAATTATATATATATATATGATATTAATCATATAATTATAATTCTATATAATTAAAAAATGGTTTATTTTTATAATTGTATATTCATTGAAAAATGAAAACATCGTTCATGCATATATGTGAACTACCACCTCCCTAGAGTGATGCGATTCATTTTTCTTCACCACGTTAAATTGATAATATATATAATTATATATAAATAAATAAAATTTTATTTTAAATAAAATTATATATCTATAAGTATAAAATAATTCATAACTTCCATCCATTATGAGCATTTAAAAATGGAAACGTTGTTGATGCGTACATACATTAAACCATCTCCAAGATTTTAACGTAGTTCATTTTTCCAAAGAATCACCTGATAGGTTTTAAAAGAATATTATATTCTTATAAATTATAATTATTTCATTATTATTATTCTCTATATGATTTAATAATTACCTCATTGACCATTTTCATCCTAGCAAAAATAATTTTGGACATACAAGAAAAACATTTTCCAAACATCTGACATAAACCTAGAAGATTGCATTATAGAATATTTCCAGGTGATAAATAAAATAAAAGTTATAGTAAACTAGTAAAATCTTCTTATTCATGTAAATAAATAACACAATTGGATTATAGTAGATGATTTTATGTGATTATTTGGTCTCAAGGTAAGATACACTTTAACTTAAAACCTTCATTTAAATGTTTCAACGAATTATTTTCAAACTCATTTTCTTCCATGTAGATATTATTGAAATTATATTAAGGATGAATTTATATGTAGATAAAATAATTGTAATGTATATTTTATGTTTACTTTTTAAAATTATTTTAAATAAATTCAAAGAGAATATTTTTATTTATTTTATACAAAAAATTTATAAATTTATTATGAAAACAAAAGTAATGTTCTTTTTTGACATATAAAAAATCTATAGTCCTTCCCACCATTCTAAATATTATTTGATATTTGGATCCATTTAAAATATTTCATTTTTACTTCAAAGATGAACCCTATTTACTTTTTTTGTAGTTTGGGTATCAAAAAAGAATTTTAGAAGGAAGTATTTATTTGAAATCAAAATTTTGTTTTTCATTTGTGTACAAAATAGTTTTCTAATTGTGTTGTGATGGAAAGTGAAAAAGTATAAATAATTTTTTATTCATGTTTTAATTGAGAACTATAAAGGTATAACGGGTTATCCCAATAAAGAATAATGATTGGGTGATCCTGATAAAACGTATACTAATTGGAGACCCTGGTAAGGAATATATGAACATGTGAGACCAATAAAGCTTATAAAAATGGTTGATATGGAAACATATGTTTTGATGGTTTATTCTTACTAAATATCTTCAGTTAATTGTTTCATTTTAATTATACTCATATTAAAAAAATGTGGGTATTAAATGAATAAGTTTCTCTTATAGATTTTCTTATCCTCTAGTTATTTCACCCACTAGTTATAAATATAATGATCTATGTTACCTAAATATGGTTTCAATTTTTTCTATAGGATTGAATGGTTTTATTTGAGTAAAAGGGTGTTTTTCCATATAGATATTTTTTTTAAATATTCTGAAAGATTATTTTATAATGGTAATGATTTTAAAGGTTTTATGTTTTCCATAGACTAATGGATTTCCATCTTAATTTTCCTTAATAATTTTTTGTGCTCATAAAACGTTTTTAATTAAATTTTTCATGGATGAAATATTATTATATTTATAAATATTGTCATAGTAACATATATAGATGCCACATTGAATGAAGCAATCATGTATTTATAAAGAACTTCTCTTGTGGGTAAAATAATACATTCATGATTCAAATACATGGAAGAGTTTGTAATAATTTTATCAAACTATAAACCTAAAATTTTATTATATTTATATGTGATCCAATAATTTTATATGACATTTTGTGTTTTTAGGGATAAAATTGTGCCACATGTATTGATATCAAATCCATAAATTAAATGACGATGTTTTATAACGAGATCTGGGATTGTGGGTCCTAGGTTATTAAATACATGAAAATATTAAATATTGGAAACTACATTGTAGAACAAGTGACTAATAAAGGTTTCAATGTTAGTTTTTAGGGATGAGTTATTTAAATTTACTTATTCCATTGAGAATATGCCATAAATTAATGTATTCAATCATGAAATACGACTGATAAAGTCAGGACTGCAAGACAAAGATTGTACCTCAATGATTATTTAGGTAAATTTCAATGGTTCTGAATGCTTGGAGAACACAGTAACACATGATAGGTATAAAAAATAATTTGGATAATTATGAATGTGGATTATAAAGAATCAAAAAACACAATATCGTCTAATATACGGATGATTTCTATTGTTAGATAAAAATGAGAATTGTGTTGATTAATATAATATTTTTTACAAAGGGAGATATAATATACCAAAATAAATAAATGGTTGAAATGTACTAGAGAATAACACCATGATTTGGGTGGAAATATAAAAGTTACATTTTCTACTAAAAATTTGCATCTTAATGTTGAATCAAACCATAATTAAATAAATAAGAAACAAATATAAATGGATATAATGATGAAGAATATGAAACATTGGTTGAGTTTTCACCATAAAGAGTTAGTTTTAATATTAACTTTTAGGAATTATTTGAACATAAAATATAATATAAAAGATCATAATTTAAGGTTTGTAATTATATTAAATGGATCAAAGTAAAAAATTAAAATGTGAGTTGAAAACATGGAGTAAAAAAATGTTCACCAAGAATATATGATGATACACTCAAAAATTCCCTCTTATAAATAATGAGGAGAAATTTGGAAGGGGAGGAAATAAGATGCTCCATATATATGAAGAATGGAAATGTTTAACAAAAACACTCAAAAAGGGCATAAAACTCTTAATTGAGTATTATGGAAATAGAAGAGGAAAGGCATGAGGTATTCCATAGTGGTTTAAGAAATTACACCATTATGAAAGTGATATTGTATGGTAAAAAATATCTCCAATGGGAGATAAATCATGGTAACAGATTTTCCAGTTTTGCATCATTTGATGAAATATGAAATATTTGCTTTACTCTCTTTCTATAGAAGGATACCAGAAATATAAGATAAATAACCCTATAAATACCATATGGAATGAAATTTTAATAAGTGATATTAAGAAAAATAGTCAGTAATATGTCTTGGAAGAATGTTGAAGACCCTAGTTTGGTTCATCATGATCAATAAAAACCATTATCTTTAGGATTTTGGAGGAACACCACTCTCCATCTATATAAATGTTTATAATATATATTAAAAGTTTTTCATAACTAATTGGGAGATATAATCCATTGTTTATATGTATTCATAAGATATGAATGCATAACTAAATGGTTTTGTACTAAAATGACTCATTAAATGAAAGGCTATGGGTATATTGATGTTAATAATTGTAATGAGGATTAAATATGGTTTTAGGGATCTAAAATAACTCAATATGTGGTGTCAAATAATTTATATGGTTTTATAATCAAAATACTTGATTTTCTTGATGGTGTAAAGAAGTTATAGTGGGGAGGATCATCATCTAAAGTTTTATATTTGTTAAAAATTAATCTAAAGGTTCCAATGGTGTTAGTCAACCATTGATGGACAACAAGTGATATTATTTCATTTATTAAGTGGTATATGACCACTTCAATAAGTAAAATAAAGTGTATTAATGTTTTTTTCTATTATTAATCAAACAAGTGTAATTATCTAAATATTTTTTTGTATACAAAGGACCTAATAAATAGAAATAGAATTATCTACGTTGTGGTTACCTATTATGAATAGATTTTGATGATATAGTTTCTATAGTGAAAGACATTATAGGGGAGTTGGTGAGGAGTTCATAGAGATGGTTAAATTTTACTATAGAAAACATTCACCATGTGATAAAAGAACGATAATGGATATGAATTGGTATTTTAATTTTATCACAAAAGATTGGTATCCGTTTGATTAATATGAGGTATTTATCAAACACTAGTGATTTATTGATTTTTCACTAATGGTTTGGTGTTAGTGTAATTCATATCACATGATTTCTTTTTAAATAGTAACATCACATTTATAATTATTTAATGTATGATTGAATAACATTTACTAAAATTTTCATCATTTAGATTTATAACATAAAACATTTTTTCATATATATATTGAAAACATTGTAGGCATAGATGATTTCTAGATGACCCATGTTCCATGTGTTAAATTTACCCACTAACATTTTAAAGAAAAATATTGTTAAATTTTAAGAGAAATAGTTCATATAATGTATGAGATAAATCTATAATAATTGTGTGTTTATAATTGTTCAGGAAAATAAAATGGATAATATGGAAGGCTTCTCTTTCAACTAGTTAATTCACAAATGCTATTAACTAATGTAAATTGATTCATAAAATAACCTTATAATTGTTTATTCTAATTGGTGTGGATATGGTTGATAGAAAAATGTTTAAGAACGTTAGATACCTCAAAATTAGTTTAGAAAAGAACAACTATTTAATGGTTATTGATTAAAATAGCCAATATAGTCAATATTTTTTTACATTTCAACTTTTGATCTCATATATAGAAAAAATAATTCCATATTAAATAGGGAACAATACCTCCTTATCTATATCATATTAGAATCAAAATTACCCAACTTGAAATATGATAGGATTTTTTAAAATCTATAAACAAGGTATGTAATGTTTATTATGATTTAAAAGGTTTTATAGTGAGTGAGAAAATCATTAAAATTATATATATAAATATTTGTCTAAATATTTATATAATTTACATTTACGTTTACACTCTCAAGGGGGAGGGGTGAAAATGCTAAGCGATAATTTTTTTTCTATTACCAAGGGGAAATCAAATTAAATTTTCAGTCTACGTAAATGTTAATATCAATGTAGAGGATTTAATGGGACAGTAAATCTATATCCATGATGTTATATGATTTATTTGATAAATTTTTCATAATTTATTGTATTTATAATAAAATCCTAACATAGGTAATGTGGGAACAAAATGTATGTTTAGATTTTGACTTGTTGTTAGTAACTGAATTTTATGTTTTGAATAAATTCATAGAAGATATGGATGATATGTAAACAACAAAGAAAATTTTCATGTATGGAATACATATTTTTTTTAAAATGTTGAAAATTAACTGAAGATGATATAGATGAATTGTTTTTGGAAGGGGAAAGATTAAAAAATGGGCAAGGTAGTGGACCATGCCATGAAGGGAATATAAAAAAGAAACATTAGAGGAATAATATTATGATAATTCCCTATAAAAACTAAAACAAATTATTCACAAGGTTGAAAAAATGTCAATTTTCACGATGAAAATGGAGTGGTATAGGATCATAAACCTTAAGGTTAGTGGTTGTAGTATAAGATGTAATTATAACTGGAAAAAATGTTGTGGATACCATTGTTGTGATTATTATGTAGTATATCAAAAATAAAAACACCAATGTGGGTTTTAGAAGATGTGGGACACTATTCAATCTGTGAAACCATGCCACCGCATATATTACTACACCATAAGGTTGACTAGGAACATTTGGGAGGTAATGTAGATTTAGTTGTAGTTGAATCATTGAGAACATTTCATTTGTTAATGGATTCTATCTTGAATTATTTTTTATAAATAAAATAATACATCATATTTATTGTTCCATATAGAGTTTAAATCTTTTTATTGACTCTTGATGATTGGATACCTCCACATAGAAAGATAGATATATGATCAAATTGGATTAAATATTCAAGAGAACAATATAGAAACACTAAAAAAGTTATATATTACATTAAGGATGTAAATTTGTATTATTTAAAGGAGTGTGTTGTAGACTATAGGTTTTTCAATCGTGGATAAATCAACCCCACCATTACTTGTTAATAGATGAGATAAAATAAGTGATCATTCTGTTATATTCTTTTGAATTGGAAACGAATACAGTTGACTAGATATAATGTGTATGTGTGTTGAATTAGAACACACTATAGTATGGAAGACATCAATATAATATAGAGGATATGGTGAAGTCCATTGAACAATCAGTGATGTTGATAAATGAAGATCCATTTTATAGATTCACTAAACATGTTAAGAGAATTTAAATGATCCAGGAATGTCTTCGTATTCAAATGTTTAATTCAGTTAAATTGGAACATGACTACAACACTTGAAGTGTGTGGTACACTTAGAAATATTTAAAACGATTTGATGATGATGGAGTAGTATCATCACTTAAATTTAGGTTCGGATGATGGATATTCATCAAAACTACTGTAAATATTCTAAAGAATAAAATCTATAAAATATAGGACTGTATTGTATTTTATAAGTTTAAATACGATTGAGATAGCCTCAAAATTTCCATTTCTAGATCTTTTTTAATTCGGGAGTAATGGATAAATGTAGAATAACAAATAATCATAAAATTATACCGAGTTTGATGAAATTATAGAAGTAAAAAATATAATTCCAATTTTATAATTATATTTATATGCAAGAAGAAGGATTTTTTATTGATATTTGTAAAATAATATTGAGTCGATCATCACAATGATGTATTGATCTCATCTAGAGAACATGAAGGAGAGTTCAACCAAGTGATGGTTAAATGATTAGAGACCTATAGGTGGAGATGAGAGTTATTTTATTAACTAATGTTAAATATAGATAAACTCTCATAATTATATACTATTGAAGATGATCAGTATACCTATAAACATCCCCTAACCTTTTTGATTGAGTACACATATAGATAAAATTTTAGAGTGTGATTTTAATAAAATTAATCTTTTTATAATATATATTTAATATATATAATTAATTGAGGTGTATTTATGGTTCACCAAAAAAACAACATGTGTATTATCTTCATATTATGCCTTGGTGGTGAACCACGTAAAATTCCTGTTTTTTTCTCACTTTACATTATGAATATGTTTTATCAATAATGGAAAAAACATAAATAAGGGGGATATTGAATGTTTTACACTTGGAATAGAACATGATATGTATTAATAACTGGACCATAAAAAGTAAAAATATAAATTTTTTAACAACTGGATCCCCCACCCACTTAGCATGTTTTGTGTTAATCTAGTCCCAATATTAGTCCTCTATAATATTTAAAATAAAAGTTTAGAGTGGATAAATTTTTCTAAATACATGTGTGTAAAAAACAACCTTTATAATATACACTTTTAATAACAAAAATCTCATGATGATAGAATATGATCCCCAATCATTTAATATATTAATCATTGAAACCAAAATATATGATAAAATTTAGAAAAATCATAATAAAAATATTCCCTCATCATAATAATATTCATTTCAATATTACCCACTCTTGTTTTCATTTAATGTATATTTTCACAATTTAAATTATTAATAAGAAAATATTCAATATAAAAAACACCTTATAAATCCAAATTGATTAAAATACATATACTTATTTATTAAAAAATGATGGAATATTTCTTATTATATTACAAATAGACAAATTAATATATTTTTCCAAATAAAAAGTCTTAAATAGTTTAATCTCACTTCCCTTATCGATTTTCAAAATAATAATTAATAATTTTGTTTTAATAAATCTTTTTAGAGAATCATGTTAAAAAATTTAAAATTATTTCCATTTTAGTACTCTTAATATCATAGAATTAATAGAAATATAATTTGCAAAACAATCCTCGGATGGTGCACATAAGAAAATCAAAAAACATTTAGATTATAAATTTATAAAACATGGATAAATATAGTTAATTCCACATTATCCTCATCATTAAAAATATAATGGATTAGATCTTTAAAAAAATTGAAAATATATAAAACTGTTTAGTTATATATTTTTCAATATAATATAATATTATCATTAAATTTAAGATGTAAAAGAAATATACTGAAAAACAAAAATACCAATTTTATATAATTATTACAAAATTAAACAAATAGAACTAACTTTACACAATAAAAAATATGTAGGTTTAGTGCCTTTTATAAATAGGTTCATAAAAAATTAGTAAATATAATATTTTTACATTATTTATAGCCTTCGACATAGTCTTATAAAACATAGTAATACTTCTAATAATATAATTACTTAGAGACAAAATTCAGGGAATGGTTGAGACAAAAAAAACGAGGTTAGGGAAGAATAATTGTAAATAATATACAATGTGAATCATGATGAGTAAATAAATGATTCATAATGTCCTTATAACTACATAATTCTGGGAATGTAATGTAAATTTATGAAAACCAATTGAATGAGATATAGAATGTTCCATATTCATAATAATGAAATATAATATGTATATGAAATGGATTACGACCAAATGAAAAGAGAATAGTTGTGGTACTATCTTACTCATTCCCCTTATAAAATAATTTCATTTCACAAGATAATCAACTAGTTCATTTAATGGTCGTAGAATTCCATCCCTACCCATCACATCATAATATATTAGAAATTAATTGTTCCATATATAAAGTTAATAGAATAATAAATATAAAAAAATTAATAAGTATAATATATAATACCCTTGGAAAAAAATCTAAAAAATATTGTACATCATGTCATACCAACAGTTAGGTAGAAAATTAGAAATAAAGGTAAATACACGAGAAATAATGTGGAGGGTCTTAGGGTATTCAATTTTCAAAATAATAATTATATATTCCCTATTAATAAAAAATGAGTTAATATAAGATGTGAGAGGAAATCAAGGTGAGGCTTGGGATATGATACATTTATGTTATTTTAATATTCAATGTAAAAATAAATCAATATGATAATATTTCCAGCGAGTGAAAATAACTAGAAAAGTATCACGAAAAATGTAAATGAGAATTTGAATTTAATATTATACAAATATATATTGAAATACGATGTAATTTAAAGAGTGAAAGAAAGACACTTTCATACAGTGGAATATTCAACAGAATTAGATATTGGAATTAAATATTTGCATAAATATAGCGGATAAAAACATTAATAAGAATATGTGTTTCATAAAAAATAATTGAAACTACCAAGAGTAACAATACATAATTTAATCACATAATATAGTTAAATTGATTAAAATACATAAACAAGGTCCGCTATTTTTTACACTCAAAAAACTTTTGTAAAACTATTTTTTGAAAAAGTTATTATGAACTTTTTTTATATTTAATTTAAATATTTTTGACAACTTATTTCTATTGTACATAATTCATTGACAATTCATTTTTAATAAAATATTTGAGGGAATTTATGTTCAAATATTTCTATTATAGTTTAGAGATTTTCTATTAAATAATTTTAATTTATTTATGATTTATATCTTATCCAAAAGATTACAAAAAACAAAAAATATATATATCTAATGACACACACACAATTGAACATAATATATAAGACACACTATCATGAAATATTGGTAGTGGTAAATAAAAAAGGATAATACCTTTTAGTTGACAGATCCAAAAATTCAAGTATGTGTCAGAGGGGAAGGAGATAATATATATATAACTTGTGTAGTTTATATAAATTTTATATAATGATAATAATATTGTTATTATTACAAAATAATGAATAATCATGTTTGGATGTATTATTTTAAACAAGAATATATGAAATAACTAAAATAAAAGTATATAACTAAGATACAATACATTTATCTCTCTTAGGACTTCTCCTTTGTTACGTATCAGACAAATTAGGTGTATGGGGTTTAGTTTGATTATAACATACCCAACAATATAATAGGACATTAGATCAATAACATGAGTATAATACAATTTATAAAATATTTTTTGGAAGTGGATTGAAAATTTTGGTGAGAAGATGAACTTATAATAAAAAGGGAGGGTTATTTTGAGATAAAACAATAAATATTAAATTATTTCAGGACTAAGGCATCAAATAATGGTATTAGTTATGAAGTGGAATAGTATAGAACACCCTTTTAGATAAAAAGACATCTTTTTTATATGATGCATGATTTTATTTCATGATAAAGTGTTTATTACATCATTTTAAAATTATATTTCCATCATTTATTTGTTCATTTATTTTATTTGTATTTTGTAAAAATATAAAAATTTAAACCTAGCTGAATTCCAAAATATTGATTCAAAATATGAAGTTTATTTGATGATAATTAATTTCATAATATTTCAAAAAATTCTAAAAAAATAAATGATATGTAAAAAACCAATATACTATTTTATAAAACTTTTTAAATGATTGGAAGAATATAATTTTATAATTATAAATGTAAATATAAGGTTTCATAAAAAATTAGTATTTTACATTAAATTATTTTTCAAATAATTATATTTAAATTATAAGAGAGTATTATATATATATATATATATTAAATATTGTATTAAACTAATCACCCAAATCATCACCTATTACATAAAATTATTAAAATAATAAATCTGGACTAATTTTGAGTTTACGATTCCAAAATTATTATATATTTTATCAATAATATATATATGAATTAAATTAAATGATGAAACATAAAATAAAATATTAGTGCTTAGAAATTTTGTTAATATTATATAAAAAAGTACATGAATTGATTTATATTAATTAAATAATTATATTAATTACTATAAGCATTGATTTATGGAATTTTTTAACCATATATTAGTAATTATTTACTAAAATATATTTTATATAGTTTCCCATAGGGATTTTTTTAAATGGTAAGGTTGATATTCTAATAATTATATTTTTAATGGATTCCTTTCACATTATAGTATATATAGTGATTTTCAATACCCTTTATGTACAGATTAAATCAATTATATTTTAACCACTATGTTTTCTCTCAATGTTTTCTATATTTCTTTTATAAAATGATTACATTTTATTGAAATAATTTACATTATTATTACTAGTATATTCATGGTTGTGTAATTTATATGACACAATATCCAATAAACTTACCTGCTTCAAGTCTAGTTATTTATTTGTGGTTATCATAACTTTATACATTTTAAATTTTAGAAGATATATTTATCCAATTTTTAACAATATTATTTTTTAATGAAATTAAATGGTTTTTATTTTTTAATGGAAATATGATTTATTTATATTGTACATTAGATATGTATCCTTGATGAAAATAAATATAATTATAAAACACATATATTCTATGTAAGAATATATCATATTTAAAGAATAATATTTGTTACATTATTTCCCGTTTATAAATTTTACACTAGAAATGTTAATCATCGTTCCAATCTAATAATGGAATGGGATAGTTATGTTTCATTTCAAACACTAGGTTCCATGATTCCCCTTAAAACATATAGTTTTTAAAATTTCTTTGACAGGGGGACCTATATTATTTTTTAATACTTCACATTTATAATACAATAAATTTATTTGGTTTTCATAAAAAAAGAGATCATATTCTTGTTGTACCACATACCGAATTATTATAAGTGGCTGATTAGGTATGCATTTATTCAATAAAAATACATGGAACACATTATAAAATTGACCTAGGATTGACATATGTTTTAGTTGATAGGATACAACTAGTGTACCTAGGACATATAATTCCATTATTTCAACAAATCATATCTCTCCTCATTTGAAATATTAAAATTAATATTTTATCCCTAACATAAAAATACAAGTTCGATAAAATATTTTTAACATATAACCTAAATAATTTGTAGTGAGATTTATTGGGTAATTTAATGTATCTGAGGTTCTCTATAATTAATTATGTAAGTTCACAACCAACATCTTCCATTTATCAATTTCATTCCAAAATATATTGATTCTACATCTCTTTCCCTATAGAGGTACATATGGTTTTAAGTATTTAGGGGTGAAAACTGTTATCATATAGAAAATCTACCAATAAATTTTTTAATCCTTATATCCTTATATTGAGCAAGATTTTGTCGTGTATTGATGTTTCAATATGGTTCTTTCTTGTTGAATATATAACAATGGATGAATCTACATATTAAAATTCAACACATTTTTTAATCATATAGGAAATTCTTCTAAATATTTTAGATTAACATTATAACTCAATCAAATATGATCATGAGTGATTCCATATATTGTGAAACCAATTCCATTTCATTTTTTAGAAATCTTCTCATGATTTAAATAATATAAAATCATATTGAGGTGTTTAATCATTATAATTTTATATATCCCAACCTATATATATGTATTTCCTTTATAATTTTTCAAATGAATCTTGAAGAAATCCACGGCGGGGTTCTCATTTTTATGGCTAATGGAATCATCACCAACTTACACTTTTGATTAACTAACAAAATTTCTATCTTCCATGAATTTTGGGGTTTCTTCCAAAATATTGTTCTTTATTTTATCCCTACTAAAATGCTCCCAAAAATGAAAATATGGCATGGAACATTCTAGGTGGATATAGAAAAAAGTGATATATGAATTACCAAGTTGATCCATTGTTATCTATAGTTTTTATGGAAAACATAATGTAGTTCCAACCAAATTGACTCTATCTTGGTTAATATTGGATTTAGGAATCTTATAATGCTTAATTATCTTAAAATATTTTAGTATCTTTAAATAATTCATTTCTTCATTCATATTTTTTTTAGGATGTATTATTGTGTAATTATGATGTAATGGTAGGATGTAATCTCTATTTTTATGATTTATAAATTAATTATTTATATATCAATAATGGTTTTGTCTCTATTAATCCCCATAAAAACATGGATTAATGTTTATTTTCTCCTTAAAACATTATTTGGATAATTCTCCCTAATTTGATGGTAATTTATTGAGTATTCATAGTCATTGATTAATACTATAAATATACATTAATACATCTTCACTTTTTTTGTAAATATACTCTTTATGATCAGATAATATATCATGCTTCTCTCTATTTATGTCATCTATCGAAATATTCAATATATGGATTTCCATTTATAACTAAAAATCAAGAAATTATTTCAATTATCTTTAATTATCATAATAAAAATTTTATCAATTTATCATTCTCCACGAGGATGCAACCCATTTGAATATATGGAGAATTGTTATTTGTTAAAAACACCATCTCCCCATGACTGTATTATGAGTAATATGCATTAATAATCACCTATTAAATCCCCTAAAATCTCTTTTAATATTTTTCTATCCATAAATAGTGGACACACATCTATAGAGGTTTAGTTATCAATATCAAAAATAATGATAGGTAACCCATAAAGTACTCATATTACCCAACCAATGCCTGGAAGCCAGGGATCTATGTGAAAATTATTTCTATAGACTATTTTTCAATTTCATTTTCTTTTACAGAAAAATAATAATGCAATTTTTTTATCAAATTCCCCAAAAATCATACATGCTTAATCAATAAGTCACAAGCATTGTGATTTGTGAAAAATATCTGAGATCATGAAATATTAAATATAATTAATAAATGTAATTATATAATTAATTTCCCTTAAATTAAATTAGAATATAGTCACTAAATACCATAACAAATTATTATAGTAGTCAAGAAGGATTATATTCCTCATGTTCATGAATACTTTTAAGGTATTTCAGAAACCAAATGGCATTACTACAAACTCTTAGTTTCTATAGATGTTGTTGAATTATATATTTTAAAGATCATATTTTTACACCTTAATTTGATGATATCTATAACGAAGATTCACTTTTGAAAAGTATTGATATCCATAATGTAGATTGAACAAGTTATCATTCCATTTTAGTTGATATTCATTCATTAAGGTGATTTTTTTATGTTCTTGGTAATCAATTTAACTTCACATTATCTAGTCCTCATTCATCAGAAAGATAACTTATTCACCCTATGGTTGTGACCTAAGGAGTATAAACACCTTTTACAAATTCTCTTTCAATTTGATATTTATTTCCTCCAGGTCTACTATGTTCATTATATAAGAGATCTTGGATATTATTGATACACTAGGTAAATGTTCTATTATAAATTATACCTATTTATATGAGGTAACAACATACAACTATATTAATAAGACTAAATGGAACAATGAGTGATTAAAGTATGAATAACTCTTATTATCTTAAATTAAAAAGGGTTTCTTGATTGATATCCATTTGTATATTTTTAGTATGGAATTGATCGTACACTAAGAGATGGTGTTATCTCACAATAACCATTATATCTTTATGGGAGGATTTTAGAAGACCACTATATTGAAGGGACGTTATGAATTGTTTCATGATAAAAATTGCATTAAATGTTTGTCATAATTTCATCTTGTATTCATTGGGAAAAATTTCATAGATGATTTGTAATAACATTATATTTTATTTGGGATATTTATTATTCAAATAAGTAATTTTCTATTATATATTTGAAATGATTCCTTCATATATATGACCATTATATTTCTAGTTTGAGTAAATATTATATTAGGAATTTGTTTCATTTATAGTAAAGAGAGATAATTATCAATTGGGATGATTGATTAATTTTTAAAATGTTAAGATTATATCATATATATAGACATAAAAATATGAACACAATTGTTTTATAGTAATTTTGATCAATGTTATCCTTTTTAAAATCCTCAATTATTCCTTTAATTCAGAGGAATGGAATCCCGTAAATAAACTAATTTTAAGGGGAGTCACATCCCATTTAAAAATGAATTTTCCAGTAGAGTAATAACTGACACAACATAGATTTTAATTTGGAATAACCACACATTATAAATAGCATTTTATAATTGGATTCACAACCCAATAGACTAGACTTTTTTACTATGAGGCATGACCATTGTCAAGAATATCCATCAGTCACCCATCCCAGCTTGAAATAAGAACTCAAGCATTAATCCTTGTATTCCAAAGGGTGCCAACTATTAGTGAGGCTCCAAAATAATATAGTGTGGGGACTATGAACTCATATCAGAGTATAATAGCATCAGAAATAAGTTGGATAGAAACACATCCAAGAACATCATAGTGGAATAAACAAATAAATAAATGAAACAAGTTATTATAAATGAAAATATAGACAAAAAATCATACAACATTGTTCCCCCACTATTCCAACAACATACAGAATAAAATATAGAATACATACACACAATGCTCTACTACTACCTCGAGACAAACCATATACTCAATCTCTACTATTTATGAACAAATCCATCATGAACCAAATAATCTATATGATACATCATGATCAATGATACAATAATGTTCCCCCTCTTAATCCACCACAATAGGTTCTCATCCGGAAAAAAATTCATAAACTCTACACACACCCAGAGGTGCACATATAGTGTGTGAGAAACAAATCATAGTAGGTTGCCCCAATGGTGGTCATAACATCTACTATCACAATATTTTCATGAAACATCTATCATGTATAACCTAGAAGAATGAGAATACTAAAAAGGGTAATGAAAGGCATAAAAACAAAATAACGGCATAAATAGGATAACACCCAACCATAATTTCTTGTTAGAAAACTAAGGTAAAACTACCCTAACTCTATCCCTAGTAAGTGAAATTTAAATGTGTGGCTCATATAGCCATAGATCAAGAGAATATTCCTAATAAATAATGTGATAGAAATTCATAGGCAAGGACATGATTGAAATTTGGACCCTAGGGTCAAATCCTATGAATCTAAATTATGTGGAACACATACTATGTTCTAGGACTCCAATGGCATGACTTGAACAAGTGGTAAGGACCCCTTTTCAACCTTAGAAGAATTCTACCATGTCCCAAAATCATGGATAACCAACTGGGAAATAATGAAGATATCAGTGCATCACTATACTGCATAACTAGGCTCTAATAAAATGACCAACCTCGAGGAGGATAATATTCTCCAAGGTTCACTATATATAGCTAATTAGAATAGGTAAACTAGGATAGGTTATAGCATCCATATTTTTCATTATATCCCTAGCCCCACTTGAAAAAAATTAATCAATAGAGGAGAGAAATAGAGTAAATAATAGGTTCGATTCCTAGGGAAATATTTTCCCAAAGGTCAATTATATCATTAAGTCCTCAATAGGAACTATCTCAAACCTCCAAGACTTTAATCTTAAGCACTATGGTTGGATAACACCCAAACCCAATGAATGGAACTACTAAGACTAGAATCAACTATCTAATATGCTAAAAAAACGAGGAATGCTCCATAGTACTCAAAATATCAACACAAAAAATATATCCAAAGAGGGGATCATCTATAAAAATGAAAAATTGGCCATGATAGTCAAAAAGAAACATAGATTGTCTCATTGTATATTACCAAATGATCACTTCGCCGGAAAGGGAAACCTCAACCAGTACCTCACCAAGATGTGAAACCACAAGAAACACTCTTCCCATAAGGGTAACTTCAAATTAAATATCAACTAGAAGGTAATTCATCATAATATGTCACTTGGACCCCTCTCAAACTATAATTAGTGGAACCTTGCCACACCTAACTTTTGGTCATGTCATCCCAAGCCAAAGCCTCCGATGAAACCACACCTTATGAAGAAATCATAGTGACATTCATTTATGAATTCTCTAAATCTCACCTCCTAGGATCCTACCCAATAATATCAAAAAAATTCTTATATCATCTTCAATACATGGTTATTAGTAAGCTCAAAACATCACAAGATCATCACAACTCACAACCCAACCCCTAAGAGAATTTTATAATTGAAAAATATATGGAATCCTCCCTTAAATCTCTCTCATTTCAAAACACCATTCAGAAAACCACTAATTTCTAAATTGATTATACCATAGTGATCTCTGTGAAAAAGAACTCAAAATTGACAACCCAATAGTCTAATTTTGTCTTTGTTGTACTAAGACACCCAAAACCCCTTCCTCAAAAAATTAAATGTCATGAACCCTCAATTGTGCACCAACACATGTACTTCTAAAATTTTATGGCACAAATGATGTCTACCCATGTACTACTATATGGTCAGGGCATACTTGTGGTCTTCCCATATACTTCTACATGGCCACGTCCACTTAATATGGAGTTTCTTCCCAAGTACCTATCTAAATAGTCTTGCAATACTACATGACGTGTATCCCCATTTCATAGAGTGTAGTTTAGAAAAGTATGTCTAACCTTGTACTCATATACATGTCCAAGTATCACTACACCACGTGTATGCCCGGTATATGTTTCTTGTCCTAAACACTCCACAAGAACATATAATCTACCTCATTTTCAATTACTACAACATAGAGTAAACTAAAAGTACATGGTGTGTACCTCTAGAAACTTCATATTCCCTAAGTAGAAGGAACACATGTTGAGTGTTCAACAAACCAGATTCCTTGTAATCATGGTTTCCATATTTGAAAACCCTTTTGAACCTCCTAAAACCCACGATTATCCCACCGAAACTACCAAATCAACCCTTTATGGGCCAACAATAATGAAAAAACATGTTTAAAACTTAATGATTTTTTTTAATTTGCAGTAAAATCATCAAAAGTACTTACATATATGTGGAAAATTCCCAAGCATTGATCTGATCCATGATATGCATCTACCTCCCAATGGTTTGTCTCCTCCAAAGTCGTGTTGTGATACCACACTCTCCATATCTCCCTCTCCATTTATCTCTCTTCTCTCTTTCCCAAACAACCCAATGGGGAGATACCAATGAGAATGTAAAGGAAGGAAAGGTGGAAATGTGAAATGAAAATATTTAAAGGAAAAAAAAGGAAAATGTGATAATGTAAACAATGAAAAATGGAATTGAGCCTGACCTCAATGCTCGATAAAAGGTTATGCCTTTCTTTAAGAAACCCATAGACCCTAAATCATCCACTAATTCATAATTCTATTATAAAACTCTAAAAATAAGATATCACAGAACAAAAATTCATGGATAAATAATGTGTATTCAATTTAACATCAAATATTACAACAAAATTTGAATGGATTTGAATTCCACCAAATACCATTCCTAGGCTAAGGAACCAATTCTCACACTGATGGAGTTTTTGAAAACATATTTGGGATCTCTATGAAGGAGAAAGTAACATTTTCTCACCTTAAAAATCACCAAAGAGTAATAATTCAAATTTACACTAATTATTAAAGTTGTCACGACCTGGTTCATGACAAGATAACTAGTAGAAATGATTCTCTCCCCTTAGAAGCCTTCGTGGCTAACCAACTATCCATATTCACCTTAAACACTGATGTTTCCAACCAAACCATGACTATCAAACAACCCATATCATTGTGTAAACAACACTCCCAACACGAGTGACATTTAATTGAAGAAAATATGACGCTCCCCCCAAAAGAGTATCTTTAACATCACACCTAACCCAAATAACAATATTCATTTCCCAAATTACATCCCCTTCAAAATTAAATGGTTAGACATGGAAAAAAAATTTACACCAGAGCACCATCAAATAATTCCAACCACTACATGTTCCCATCTCACCAATAATGTCATAAACACACAAAAAGCCACATAAAATGCGAACTAAACCCCATAATAGCCTATGGTAAACTCCCATCCAAAAGGATTCCCTTATTATTCTCCCCAAATATTAGGCTCAAAACCCAACTGGTACTATTCCTAACAAGTGTGCATATTCCCTCACACCAAATAGTAAACTTTATCAAAATCCATGATAACCACCACTCTCCTACTCATTGTACAATGATCCTCTAATAAACTATAAAAAACACTCATTCAAAAATGATTTATGTCTTATTAATCCTTGGATAAGATTATTTATCCCACTGACCATTATCCTTATGCAGGATAGTTCCAACAAGCCAGAGAACCCCTTCTACTCCACATAAAACACTAGAAATCCACTTAATTTTATGCACCACCACATGAACACCATCCACATTAGAGTCGATCCAAAACCATGATCAACTAATCACTATCCCATCACACTACTCTATGTTCTACCACAACCAATCGGTCTAGGAATCAAACTAAACTATCCAACCAAATAATATAGAAAACAACAAAGATAACCAAAAATCATAGAGAAATTACAAAACTCCACCTCATAAGAACTTTAAAACCTCATCCTTCCAATAGAACTTATCAGGGATACCAAAACCATAGGTATACCTAATATGAATCCACACACCTCTCAAATATCATTTTCTTAATTAATGCATCCACACCTATAAGGAATCCCAAATCCTACACCAACCCACAAGGGTTTCTATGTATCACTTTATGATTTTTTTGAATATATACCACCGAAGATTTACCCTCCAAAGGATCAAAATGAACTATAATCAGAAGATGTGTTCTCCTGGTTAATATGTGTATAATTCCACTAATAATATATATGGAAAAAAAGCATATAGTTAATTGTTGACACCTTGAAAAAAATCTTCATCATCAGTAAAAATTCACACAACCATGAAAATAACATAAAGATCCAACGTGCCTATTATGGTTCCGGAACATATGTCTCTTACATTCATATAATATATAAAAACTCATAAATCATAATATCTACAAATAATACTACATCACTCGAAGTGAAAATAACACAACCATTACATGGAAAACCATGAATTGTTGTCCTATAACCCTAAAAACCAAGAATTTCTTTTACAATAGGTATTCATGACTAACTAGCCTAATATCCATTATAGGGTCCAATAGATTCTAATATCTCATATCTAATAACTCCCAAAATAGTAATAAAAATGAAAATAATGATCTGATACCATTTTTTGAAGAACTTTCCCAGGCCAACCCAGCTGTCACCCAACCTAGCTCACAATAGGACCACAAGTGAGCCTCCCCATAGACTAAATACTTCTTACTAGTGTTGTGGGATTAAAATAATATAGTGATAAGACTATTCCATCATATTTGAGTTCAATAGTATCATAAAAAACTGGACCTAAACATATCCATGAATATCAAAGTGTTCATAAATAAATAAATAATTGAAACAATATATAATTAATAGATGGTTGTATACAAACTGAAAAATCCTACAACACTAGTCTCCCACTAGGATAACCACATAGAGAGTAAGTTATAGAAAACAAATACATAAGTATATAATTAAATTCCATGAAATACCACATACCTGAACAATATTACTGCTGAACACATCCAACTCCTACTGAAGACTCCACATGATCGATCCTGTTTGATCTTGAAACACTACCTCTTCCCACAGTTCATCACATCAGCTGGTCGACCTAAATGAAAACATATGAGTTGTAAGAAAACCAATTTGAATGTAAAGGGGGTGATAAAATATAAATATTATAGAACTAATGGTGTTCCTGAACTCTGATATCACAACATGTTCTTACAACTTGGTTCGTGTCGAGCCTAGCTAGATGAGAGTACTGAAACCAATTAAAAAGGAAAACGAATACAAAATAAATGGATAAAAAATTAAAATAGAAATCCATGTGTTGTTGTTTAACATTAGAGGTAAAACTATCCTCACTCAATCCCTAGATAGAGGTATTATGAAGTATGGATCACACAGCTACAAATCAATTGTGTTTTCTTATTCTTGTGGGAGCTCTAAATTCTATAATAGGGACAAGAATTATTTTTAGAACCCACGATCATATATTTGGAATATAAAACATGTGCCACATCTATCAATGTTTCAGACTCAAGTAGCCTAATCATAGCTAGTGGAAGGGACTCAATGTTGAAGTTGGTAGGATACTATTATGCCCCATATTTCTTTATAAACTATCCAGATGATAAAAAACCTTTTAGAACATCCCTAGGATTCACAAAAAGGGTTAAATAAAATGATCCGGTATTGGGGGTAAAATATCCTCCATGGTCCTTTAACCTAATCCAGGATAAGTATCTAAACCAGGATGAATACACTCATCCTGATCATCAATTATATCTTAACTCTATCCTCAAAACAACCAACCAATAGATGAGGGAAACAATGTAAATCTCACAATGGATCCCCATTCAATTAATATCCCAATGTTCCCCTATATCAACTTTTCATAAACAATTATTGCCTAAATCATCGATGAAAATTTGCTTATCTACCATAGTTATATAACACCCATACCCTTGGACTAGAACTGAATTCATTGGAGTCGATCGTATCATAGGCCAACAATTAGGGAACACCCATTGTAGTCCCGAAAACCTCAATGCCTGATGAACACCCTAGGAGGGACTCCTTCAACAAACCCGTACCTCTGGACAATAACTCCTAATGTAACCTCATCCAGTCTCTCATCTAATATACCAAAGTTCACCATGTATAAAATATTACCCTCAACTAAAACCTCACCTAGAAGTCAATCCATAGCACACACCACACGCAAAGGGGAAAACTCAAACTACATCATGACTAAAATGGAATTCATCAAAATAGGTCCCCCAAATCCATCTCAATATCTACTCAATGACATTTAGTTGAACATGACATCTTCTAATTTTATCCCATCCTAAAGGATATCAATGAACCACACATTGAAAAAAAGGAATTCTAGCTTATTCAAAATCCTCAGGATTCAGTATCTAGGTTTCTTTCATTTACCCTTAAATAAACTCACATGGTATCATCATTACATGGTGATCAAAATGTCTACAACCTTAGATGGGAATAACAACTCGTAGTAAAACCCCATAGAGGATTATAAAACCAAAACCTATAATGAATACTCCCCTGAAAATATTTCAACACAAAAAACCTATCTTATGGCCTCTAAAAAATGAATGTACTACACCCAGGTGATCTATGTGGGAAAACACACAAAATGGACTACTCACAAGTCAAATTATATCAATAGAGAATAAATACACACAAAAACCCTTTTTGGAAATATTACATGGCATGTACATCTAAGTACATTGTATTTACCCTACAAGGTGAACCTAGACTAGTACTTTTACATAGTTACAAAAAAAAAACCCATGGTATACACATATTCTATTACGTGACCAAGTCCCCTTCACTCTGGGTGTACTTCTAGGTACCTGGCCATATGTTCATACACTACTACATTTCATGTACTCCCCATACATGTGGTGTAGTCTGAAAACATATGTCTACTCATGTACTTATCTTCATAGCCAAATATCACTATAGGGGGTGTACCTCAGCTATATGGTTTGTATTCCCAAACAATCAACATTCCTAGGTAGTTTCCCACATGGAAAAATACTACTACATGGAATGTTCATATAAACAGTTTATCATATTTGAATAATATTTACACCAAACATGTTTCCAATAATCCACTCATCATGTGATTAGTCCTTCCAAATGGGAAACCCCTTATGGTCCTCCTAAAACACACAATTAGTCCCCAAAACTACCCGGTCAACCATCTAATTACCCCTAAAAACAATAAACAAAAACAAAAACAAAAAAACTACTATATGAGGATTTATGAAAAATACATTAATGTGGGACTACATATGGATGGAAAACTATGAATTTGTAATCCAATTAGTGATATGTATCTTCTACACAATGATTTGAATCCTCTCGATCTCTATGGAAACACCTACCTCTCCATATCCCCCTCTTCCTTTCCCTTTATTCTCACATGGATTAGTACCCCAAAATTTAGGACCCAAAGGTGTGTCTGGGAATCAATTTGAAAAAGGAGAAAATAAAAAGAGTACGAAGAGAAGAAAATAAAAAAGGAAAATAAAATAGATAAAGGGATCGAGCCCGGCCTTAGCGCACGAAGGAAGGTAATTCCATTAAATGGTAAGTACCTATTTACCAGACTCTACTACAAAGTTAGAATTTAGATCTAATGAAAAAAATATAATATATTTCCAATTGAACTGGTTGGAATAAGTTAAATAATATTAATTATAAATTAAATATTCCATAAAAATTCAAAGAGTCAGAATTCCACTATAATAAAGTAATAGGGTAAACACCCTATTTGGGAACAAAAAAGGGTTCAGAAAAATTATAAGAGATCTGGGGATAGAATTAATTACTATTTCCCCTTGAAAAACACCCAAGAGATAAAAAATCATATTTCCCCTTTTTATCAAATCGTCATGATATAGTTCATGAATTCCATAATATCATCCCTTTTTCATCCTTAAGTCACAAAAAAATGTACCTTTTGATGGGTATAATAAATCAAAATCTAAAGTCATGATTCTATATTTTAACCCATAGAAAAAAATAACACATATATAAAAGACTGAAATTATAAAAAAAATAGAACTAGAATGTGGACAATGATGTTCTGAATATCATGGAAGCATTGATCACACATTATGCGAAATAGAATTATATTGACTAAACCCTTTTATAAATATCATTACATGTTTTTATGTAAATATCTATTGATTGCCACTAAAATATAATGATGTCGAGTGTCTTTAGAAATCTAGGATAATAATACACCATAGGAAACTAAAACATAGAATCTCCATTTTTCCCATAGTGACCTCATTGATCAATTTAATCTCCAAAAAAATTATCGGATAACATTCATAATACATAAAAAAAGGGGTTATATAAAAAAATAATTACAAATTAATAAATATGAAATGAAAACATAACACATGAGTCAAAGATATATCATTATTTCATAAAAGAGAAGTCACATGAGTAATCAAATGGAAGCATAATATGAATAGTGTTGAATCATATTATCATGGTAGAATGGTACATATGTAAGAAAAATAAAAATATTACATTAACATTATTCTAGGATAACCTCCTAGACAATATCACATGTTTGAAATTTCCCAATAATTGATTAGGTTTACACTCTGAACTCATACATGACCCCTAATGAGACTAAATCTTTATACATTGCATCAGAGTGTTATCTGGGTGCACCGATCATAACATGTCCATGATTTATGTGTTTTATATAATAGAAATCAATAATAATAAATAACATAAGAATTACCCATAAAAATTAAATGGGATTTATAATCATTCTCCATATATAAATTGAAAAAAATTTCATAACCATGGAATTTGATAAATAATCATATGGAATTTTCTACATAATAAATGAAAGGGATTATAAACTTTGTATATATCTAGATAAAACAAATAAAAAGTAGATAATTTATACATAACATAAAAGGATGTTTTCATTTATGAAAATAGTTCTAAAATACTAAAAAAATTCTTAATGAAAAAATCCTTTTCACTTTGAGTAACATCAAAGAATGCGATCTTAGATAGAAAATGATTTTTCAAGATAAATTTCGTCATTTATTGACTAAAATAACCTATCTTAAAAAATATATGTTAAATAGTAAAAATTGATAAATCATTTTTAAATTTTTTTCATTTAAAATGACCCTAAATGTATTTCAAGGAATCCTTTAAATTCATTTAAAACATTCATTATTGAAAATATCCATTCCTATTTGTAAAAAAATTAAAACACAATGCATTTTCACAATAATAATCATTGAAAATAAATTTTGAAACATATAATGGAAGATATAAAACTTTGAGAGGATATAATGTCATGAAACATTGTATATGGTAAAATAAGGATTACATTCACATTTTATATAAAAGCCAAATGAGCCTCGTTTCTAGTATACCCTATAGATTCTTTTCAAAAAGCATTGTAAAAGAAAAAAAAATTGGAAAATGGTTTATAAATAATTTTAATATTGATAAGAACATTTTTTTAAAAAAAATTAGAAGGCATGGTTTTAGAAGAATATGGTTTTCAGTTGAAGAGATAAATAAAGTTACTTTTTCATAAAATGTTATTTTAAAATATTGAGTACATAATTAGTGGAAAATAAAGTGAAAATAGGTATTTTCATGTAATAACCATTTAATAATAAATAATATTTTTTACAAGATAGAAATATAAAATAATTCCATTAAGGGAAACTTAATAAACATATATCTAGAATAATGAAAAGATTGTGATATAAATCCTTATCACTATAGTAACTTCTAAATCCTAAGCCCCATAAAAGGAAAAATAATCAAATGAAACATTAAATACAATGATGATAAATATATTCATGATTTAACATATCTAAGGGGATGTATATACCCCACTAAAATTAATAATATGGGAGTATGGAATATGTCACATGGAAGTTAAAAGTGAGGTGAGAAACCCTTATAAAGATCATATCATTGAGGTGAGAGTTAATCAATGCTGCCATTATGTGTAAAAAATATAAATCCAAAAAAAATATGGAAATAAAACTAAATTAATCAAAATTAATTTCATACATAATATTTTTCACAATATAATAAAAAATTTATACATATACCTCAATGAAAGAAAATTGATTTATGAAATCTCGTACCTCACACTTCCCATTATATCAGTACTCTTTAACATTTTTTATAGTGGTTTTAAAAATATTATTAACTTATAAAAATATTATATTATTATATATAATAACATATATGATCATTTTATGATAACCTAATTTTTTATAATATTTCATTCTCACTATTGTTTTGGATGTAAATTTCATTGTTTTCCCCTATAAGTTTCATCATTAAAATTATTGTTCATAATGATTTTTCTGTAGTTCCATAATATAGAAATTAAAATTAATATTATAAATATATATTTTTTTATTATAAAAAAATTATAATCATTATTAATGTTTTGAACATAGAGAATGAATTACAATGCTTTGTATAGACAGTGGGTATACGTAAACCCAAGCATAGTTTTCAGTTCCTAATGAGTGATAAGGAAAGAAGAGTACAACATATTAATTTTTTTAAAAAATTTAATATATAATTAATATAATATAAAAACATAAAATTAATATTTTTTACCTTACATTATATAATTAATTTAAAATTAATGACATTTCTTTGTGAGGCACTAGTCCACCATACACACGAATGACTTTATGATATTTTCTTCGGAATGGATAGTGAGAAGGTAAATATGATATTACAATTCTATAATGATGTTTATATCATAAATATAATATATAAACATTATTTAGTTCATTATATATATCATTTTTAGGTGGTTATTTAAAACCAATTATGTCTGTTCGTGATGTAGTAATCCATCGTACAAACAAACAATGGTTTTGTTTCCTATTTTCTGGTGGAGAAGATAGTTGTAAGTCAATATATTAATATAAAATCATCTCATTATATATAATATACATACTTTATTATTCCAAAATCAATTAATAATATTTTTAGGATGAGGAATAGAAAGTAAAATGATATTGCATAAATTAGGACAAAACCTCTTCTCTAAAGAAAAACATTCTCTTTACACATAAATACTTTTAAAGGGTGATTCATAATTAAAATAAGGCCTATAAGAAGTTATTATATATCTAAGTAATTTATTTTTCCAATTATTTTCTAATCCAAAATTATCATGAAGTTTTTATTGTATAGTATAGGATAAATCAATTTATATGATGGGAGAGGAACCATATTAAAACTACATAGAAATTTTTCAAAAGACTCCAAAATGAAAAAGACACTCCCATGAAATGAACAATAAAAATGACCATATATTAGATATTTATATGTATACCAATTAAATATTCCCATAAAATAAGAATTAGATGAGTTTTGGTCCACTCTTAACCCTTATCTTTTTTCTTTAAACCCCTCCACAAACCCATTTCTACCTTAACCGCAGTAAATAATATTTACAACTATAACTATTAATTATGGATAAAAATTTAAGTTGAAGTAACTAAATAATATAATTTTTTTATTAAAACTTTTTAGTCCATATTTCTAATTTCAACCCACCAAAGAGACAAAATTTAATTTAAAATTCCTCTCGCATGTGTGATGAGAAAACATGTTTTCCAAGAGAAGTTTTCTATATTTATAGAATCATTTAATATACTAATTCGATTAGAAATTTATTAATATTAAATAAATTATATTAATATATATAAATAAACTAACTTTACTTTTAGAACCTTTTTCATACAAAATGTTGAATGTATGTGCTTTAAATTTAAAATCAGTTTAACTAATTTTTTTACTATTTATCGCAAAATGAAACTTTTTAGAAAAAATACTAAACCAATCACCCTTAAATAATTTTGTATTGATAATTTCAATAAATATATTGATTTAATGAAATAAATTTTCTTTATTTTGAATAAAAAATTAAATTATATTTATAAATATCCATTAAACAGCCTTTTAGAAAAATACAATTTTTTAGAAACAATTTCTTTTTCTTTCAAATGGTTCATATATTATTGTAGATAAATAAATAAAAACTGTATTTTTATTATATTTTTGAAACATATAAGTTTTATAATTTTTTTATTCCTATTCATATCCACGACATTAACAACAATGTTTAAATATTCATTCTAAAATAATAGTTTTTTAATAGATTTTCACGTTTCGTTTAAACCTATTATTATATGTATTGAAAGCTATTGAAGAGATTGAATTTATTTACAAATAATTCTATTTTAAATTATAGAGGTGTTACATTATATCCCCTTAAATAAATTATGTCCTCAACATTTAATCTTGATGTTGGTAGACATAGTTTTGATATTTGAAAATTCTTTTTTTGGAAACCCATATCGTAAAAATGTTTTATAAAACATCCTCCTGATAATAGTGAAAGGGAAGTATGAAGATCATCCAAAAAAATATATTACTATGTTTTTATGTATTATAATAGATTTGGTAAATAAAAACATGACCATAGAATAGAATTCAAACTCTCAAGGATTAATAGAGAGTTATAGTTGGCTTAATTATGGGGATGTTAACCACCACAAACCCATAAATCTATGATGAGTTAAAAGAAAAATTATTTAACATAAATGAAATTAATATGAAAAAAATGTTATTATTATGATAATTCTTCTAATGTTGAGTTTATTTATACCATATATATATATATTTATAAAATATTAATACTATATTACAATATATCTCATAAGAAGAATCATATCCTTTGTCTAAATAATTAGTATTTAAGATGAATTTTTATTCCTAAAACAATAAAAAGAACATTAAAAAATTATTTATATCAATAAATAAATGAAAAATTATTCCACTTATCTCAATATATTTTTTATGACCAAAATGATTAGCAAAAGATATCCAGTAAAACCAAAAATCCATCTTATCCCACTCCACAAATAATTAACATTACAAATCATCTAACATATGTTTAATGAAATTCAATGTTTAAAAAAATTGAAGTAAGTAAACTAAATCGATATTATATTCCCCAGTCAATATAAATTGGTTCTTAATTCCAAAATACAAATATGTTAATACCTCCATCACTATAAATCTATAGTTCATGATTTCAAATGTAAAATATCAGGATATCGAATATATTTCACAACTCAAAACCATATGTAAAATCCATCAAATATTACATAACCATAAAACCTTTAACCAATTTCATGGTCACAATAATTATGTAGAGACTGGTTTTTTTCATTTTATGAATTTAAAATATATATATATATATATCTGTGTGTGTGTGTGGTACCAGTCTCTATAAAAGTGTAGGATTATGTGGCCCGGTGTTCCAAGAATTAATTTTATTAAAATATTAAATATACATGACATTAATCATTCATTTTTTCAAAAATAAAATGGTATGAAACTTAAATATAATCTTGGATCAGAAATATGATGCCACAATTAATTCCAGAATGCAATATGTACGTTATATGAAACCTAAAATAGATCGGTATGGGGTGTTTAGATAAAAGAGGGTGTGGGCATGTGCATTGAGTTAAATAAATAAATTATTTTATTTTATTTTATTTAATTAACCTATTTATTTTTAATCTATATAAAAACTATTATGTAAATTTTTTAGGATTTTTTCACAAAAACTCTAAGATAATTGAAAGATGTTCTTCCTCTTACCCATTTGTGAATTGAATCTAGATAATAAAGAAACTTCTTATCAAGGAATATCAAGATGTAGAGAATTCAACAATCCATCTTGTATATTTGTGAGTGTGTTCTTCATAAAAAAAACCTGGGTAGGATCCATATTTTACTGGATTCTTCCTTGGTTAATAAACATTTTTGAGCATAAACATTATATTTATTGATCTTCATCAATTTTCAGACATTTTATACACTCAAGTATAGATTTAAATTATTTATTTAACTGTTTTCTCACCCAAATATACCAAATTAGATTCATTATCCATGAAATCTATTACAACTAGTTTTCACACTTCTTTATCATATTTATCCCCGACTTTCATATACTTTTATCTAATTGGCCTATAAGATCTCGGTTGAATGTTGCTGGGTAGTACCAAGCCTGATTAGACCCCCAATTTCATAACTAATTCACATGTAAGGGATGAATTGATTAATCTATAATAGATTCAGATAGATAGACAGATATGGGTGATTCAATGGAAGATCAATTTATTGGTGAGGTGATGGAAGAGGAACAGTGGTGCGACGATGAGAGGAGGTTCATACAACCTTTTTAAATATTCAAGAGAATAAAATTTTTGGAAATTAGATGGATGTAAAAAATGATTTTATGTAATTTCGTTCAATTTCATGAGGCATGGAGGTGTGATACAAAGTATAAAACATAGATCTAGAAGCTTGGTTACAGATCTGGAAACCTAGAATGTACTCTAGGAATACATGAGTATGGTATGGACAAGCACATGTTGTGTATAGAAGTACATGAACATGGAAAGGATACACATAAACAACTAAGAAGAAACGGAAGGACCCCAGGTGGCTAACGCACACTATGTTGTACCCCTACACACCATGCGTCGATACAAGGGAAATGAGCTATGTACATGTGGAGAAACATCCCGAAATGTTGTATATCACATGTTAGTAGTCAAAAGAACTCCACATTATTGGTAGTTTAATGCTTAAGGATCTCATAGGCAAGGGAAATATGGCTCTAAGAAGGTGGGACTAGGAGAGGACCAGGTGGAGCTCTAGGGGAGGAGCTATGTGTGGGGTATGATGCTATGATATCCACCACCACCACTACAAGGAATCATATTTTAGGATAAAGGAGCTAGAGGTAGGGATTTTGGATAGCTTCAAGCTATGAAGGAATATGACCTAGTGGCACATAAGATTATTAGACGTATGGAATTTTTTTATTCTACGTAGTCCTTAATATTGGTAGACACGTATGAGAGTCATTAATTCATCCCATTACCTATGGTTTGAGATCTAGATTTACCAGTTGAGTTCCAAGACCATCAAAATTATCTTAAAGTTTCAATATAGAACCATTCTTCTAAATAATTTATTTACTAGATGTCTGGTCTATCACTTTGTGGAGATAAGTTCACGTGGGACATTTTTTCCATCATGAATGGACCCTATGATGTCACCATATGTATGGATTTTATTTCCATGGTCTGAGACATGATTAACTATCACTATAGATGAGTCTGATACCTTTTCAATTATGGGGTGATATTCTACTTTATGGGATAGAGAGATCCCATGGAAAGATGAATGGGGTTTTCAAGAAGGAGGTTGTTTCCCATCAAAAATCAGTTGGTGAGTGAAGCCTATAGTGCATCATTCTCTTTTACCAGATATAATACTTATATATTAGAGGATTATATGTAAGTCTTCCATGAGGACATTCAAATGCTACCTCAAATGAGAGATATTGAGTTTTTTATCAACTTGAATCCTATAACATATCTGATATCTTCTCAGGCATATTAAATGGCCCCTACCGAGCTCCAACAGCTATTGTTTCAGTTGGAGGACCTTCTAGAGAAAATTTTTATCTGGCCCAGTGTGTCTCATAGGGTGTTGTAGTGTTATTCCTAAAAAAAGGTAGATATGATGTTATGAATGTTTGTGGACATTCATCACCAGAAACGTGATATATTAAAGACCAAGTACAATTTTCTAAGGATTGATGGCCACTTTGAATAGTTTTGAGGCATGAGTTGGTCCTACAAAATAGATTTTTGGTGTAGATACATGTAATTGAATGTTTGTGAGTATAATATTCTGAAGCTATAATTCCAACGTCTCTAGGGACACTATGAGTTTTTAGTGATTCCATTTTTTGGGACGAATGCCCCCAACATGTTTACGAATTTGAAAACCCATATCTTCCTGCCATACAAGGAAATGTTTTTGGTTTTTAAGTTAAATACATACTCATATACTTTGTTTTAAATAATGGTTGTGTAGGAAACTTGAGGATGGTCCAATAAATTCTTTAAGAGAACCATATTTATGGTATTCTCTTGGAGTTCGAGTTCTGGATTCATGAGTTTCACATCTTGGGGCTTCTGATTTCTGAGTATGATTTAGATGTGGACTCAGAAAAGATTTATGTTGTGATTCCTTGGGATCCACCCTAGATTATGTCAGAGTTCAAGAGTATTTATGGATTAGTATCATAATACTGAATGTTTTATACATAATTATATAGGATTACAGAGCATTTGACCACCATGATGTGGAATGGGTAGCTGTTTACCTAGAATGAGAAGTGCCAGAGGTACTTCTATGTGTTGAGGATGAGTCTGATGAGTTTTATTATTTTGGGACTACCACAAGAGAGCATTGAGAACATAAATTATTGACAGAGATCTGGAGATGGGATCAACTATGTTTTTATTTAGAGACATGCAATTCTAATATATAGGTAATGGATCTTGAGACCAATTAGAAGAACTATGTGACTCGTGACTTAGATCTAGAAGAAATTTTATTTTCTCTTAAGATATGGAGGAATAATCCTTTAAGAGATTAATATATGGTTTAATAAGACCTTCAAATTTTTAGGTATGTCTTCACACAAAGAGACATCAACTCAAGATAGAGGACCTGGTTGGAGTTTCTATAGGACTATTAATTCATGATAGTGTAGACTATATTGAATTGAAATATGGAATCAGACTCACTTATCTTGAAGTCCTATAGCCATTTGGTGTATGTGCTTTATGAGAATTTTATTTCTTGTAGCTGGCCTACTTTGAGAAAGAGGGTTCAACATTTCTTCAAATGAAGGTGTTGAATCATCCAATCCTTCAGCGTATGAGAGAGTCCCACTTGGGAAACATGAATTGTGAGATATTTCATTACTGTATTTCTGTATTATATTCATCAAATATATATTCATAAGGAGGGAATCATGGCGTTCTTTTTGCAGGATAGATGGTGGTCATAGTCACAATGCGGGTGGTGGTGATGTGATTGTTCCACACATCACCTTTTAATATAAAACCTAGTATGGGTATCATGTCTAGATAAATTTAGTGGTCGTTTTTTAGTACCGACATGAGATTGAGTGTGACTACATCTTTCTCACAGTTCCTCACCTATCTACAGGTGAAGGTAAAGAAACAGGTTTTGTTTGGTTTTTTGTTTCTCCTTGAGATCCTGGAGTGAAAGTGGGGTGGAATATCCATGGAATTAAAGATAGGGATTCCCAAGATAGTGAAAGGATAAAATACTATATAGGAGAGAGTTGAATTACTCATGATGTTGTCACACTTCTTGTATATCATGTATAACATTTTGGTTGAGACTTTGGGAACATGTACAAAAAATTTGTCGTTCGTCTCAATGGGGTTCCCTCAACAATTGTATGCAACCTTGATTTTCAGTTTACATCACAATTTTGGAGAGTCCTATGGGAGAAATTAAGGACATAGAGGAGGATGAGTAAAACATTTCTCTCCCCTGAATGTGAATATACTGTGATCAATATCTATGTGTTTGAGGATATCTTGATGGCATTCATGATAGGCATTGAATGGAGATGGAAGGATCACACTTCCATGTTAGAGTTTGTATATAAAAAAAGCTACAAATTTACTATTGTCTTGGTACCATTTGAGGCCCAGTATTGGAAACTCTAAAGGTCTCTCTTTTGTAGGAAAGATATTAGTATTTCATCTTGTATCGGTCCATATATTGTGTAGGTGATGACAGATAAGTTTTATGTCATCCACGAGTGGATGAGGACAACCAAGAGCATGAAAAAACCTTATACATATCGATCTCATACACCATTTGAGTTTTAGTAGGGAGACAATGTTTTTTAAGGGTATCTCAATGATGATTATTATATAGATTCAGTCGTGGAAGAAACATATCCATGGGGTTCATCAGGCCATTCTAGATCATGTAGAGGGTTGGCGAGGTTCATTACCTCTTCTCCATACTTCAATAGTTATAGAGGGTGCATGATGTTTTCTACAAGTTAATTTTGACGAGATATGTGCATGTCTATATTCTCATTATTGAATGAGTCTAAATAGAAATTGATGATCAAGGAACTTTTTTGGAGCACTTGGTTGAGGTTGGGAATCAATAGGAGATGACCCTGGATGTTCAGACCATCCCATTAGTGTGTGTGTTGTGGTTGCACATGAGTGTTTATGAGAGCACTTGGAAGTGGTAGAGACATATCTGGGCTTAGTATCCTTATATTTATTATTATTATTTTATATTTTTAGAAACAAATATAAGGGGGAAATGATTTAAATACCTAGTTGTCTCTTATAGAACATTAAAATATATTTACTTATATTTTCAGAGCTACGCACAGAGATGACATGTGATTCTAAGGACCAGTGTACCTAGAAATAATTTTATTAAAATATTAAATGTATTCTATATTAACCACATGTAGTTTCTTAAATATAATGGGAGAAATATTAAATGGAATCATGGATTAGAAATCTGATACCACGGTTGAGTCCAGAATTCAATTTTTATCATTGGCACATCCTAAAATTGATCGGTATGGGAAATTTAGATAAAAGTGGTCATGAGAAGGTGTGTTTAGTTAAATAAATAAATATGTTTATTTATATAATTGAATTAACCTAATTGTGTTTCCTGAAATTATATTACATTATAGATTTTTTCAAGGGTTATCATCATAAACATTGGATGAATTGAGATGCATTCTTCCTCTTTTCTGTTGGAGAATAAAATTCATACAATAATGAAACTATAGATTAGGGAAGATTGAGATAATGTGAAGAATTCAATTCATATTATTCATTAATGAGAATTTGATTAATAAATGAACAGTTCAAAACTATGTAGGACTCATCCATTGATGGATTCTACCCTGATTGTTTAAATATCCTCATCCTTATCATTATAGTTCTTCATTTGTGTCAATTTGTGGACATTTCTATCCCTAGGTACATATTTAAATTTTTTATTCAATGGTTTCTTCACCCTAATACCTGAAATTGGATTTTCTTTTCCATGAAAAAGAGGTCAATGGTTGTATCACTCATATTCCTAGTGATTTTTCTCCTCTGTTCTTTGTGTTCTTTACTGATTGTCCTAAAAGGTCTCAGTCGGATGTTATCAGGTGGTACAGACCCTGATCAGACCCTCAAACATGAAACAGATTCATGTGTGAGGGTTGGATTGATAAATAAATTATAGTTTCAGATGGATAATGAAATATGAGTGATTATACTAAGGATCTAATTACTAGTGAGGTGGTGGGAGATGAATGGAAGTGTGGTTCTGCGATGTGGTTTGTGTATCCTTCATACGGATCGATAAGTTGTTTGATTTCAAACCATTAGAGGTCCAAAAAAATGATCATAGTATTTTACCATTAATTTCATAGTCATGGAAAAAATATCTAAAGTATCAAACAAATATCTAAATATATGGATGTGGATTTAAATTTATTGAAAAATCCTAACTACATGACATATAGATCATAAAAACATACATCATGTGACCTCATGGTTGTTATGTCTAGGGTTTTAGGAATTAAAAGTGTCACAAAACATCTTAGACCCCCACAGGATATGTGGTTATTTTTCTTATAACTAGGCATGTACACCGGGAGTATATGTTCATAGGCATGGAAAGGTATATGTCTTGTACTGAAGTACATAGACACGGGTAGGAAACACGGACATGGTCAGGGAGAACGGGTAGGACACCATGTGGCTAAGGCATAATGTTTAGTACTCCTAAACACAATGTGGTTCTACATGGGAAATAATACATGTACATGAAATGACATTTCCAAGCGATTTAGTAGTACCACATATTGTGAGGTCCCCCATACACATCATGTACACCAACATTCTTTCGAAGGAAACATTGACCTCTCGTAACTCCTTCATTTGGATTCATATTTTGGACCAATATAATGTTATCATATTTTTCCCCATATATTTCGTGGTAGACTCTACATCGTCTTTTGAGATAAAATTACGAATGTTACCAGAATGAGACTTATGAAGGTGGTTCTCATCTATGGCACAGATTAGAAGGAATCATTGCAGTGGTATCGCCCAAACAAACTAGGGAGCGGGTCGTCTATCTATCAACTAAGGGGTACACTCCCTATCATATAGTCTTGATTCTCCTTACTTTAAGTGGAACCTACTATGGAATTAGGGTTTGGATCCACAATCTACTGAGTGGTACCCCTATAGTATATAGTAAGGTTCTTCCATACTCGGACCGGTATCCCCCCCTATGGAATTAGATTATCGGTCCTTTGTTTACTAAGTGGTACCCTTTATGGTATTATGGTTTTGTCCCTCCATCTACTGAGTGGTACCCTCTAAATACAATAGAATGGGTCTTCAACCCATATGGTTTTACCCCATATCCAAGAGGGAGTAGTTCCTCCTAATATTGAGGTGTCCTCCTCCCCATGGTGGTCTAGGGAGAATGTTCCCTACATGGATATTGTATCCCCTCGACTATGTGGAATGGTTGTGAGGCATGGGGACTTCATGTGGACAATTATTTGGGAAGACGTGTGAGATTTTGGGTATCATTGACGGTCTTATTGAAATGAGAGAAATCATTTCCTAGGTTGGGTTGTTATATGGAGATCCCCTTCTCTCTCATTTGGTTTTCATTGAATTACGAATATATATATCTATATATATCTATATATATCCATGTTGTTGGATTGTTTACTCTCTTGTTTTGGGATGAGATGTCTACATATTCCTATCACATCTCTTATTGACCCCCATACATATTTTGGAAAATCCAATAGTGTATTTATACACTCAACCCCATATGGGATTTTCCAGCATGTGTGGTTTCTTATGAAGATAGTGGACATGTCGATGATTACTATAGAAGATCATAAGGATATGTAGTTAATTGGAACATGTATGGTGGTTAGAGATTATAAATAAATATAAAGGATGTCTCAATAATTATACTTATCATTTTTTCATGTTGGTATAACATTTTGGCACGCTGTGTGCTTTTTCCCTTTATATTTTAGTATAAATTATTGCACTCTTATACACCCTATAGGTTTTTCATTCATGGTTTATATTATTCTTATTACATATTTTATTTTATTATTACACTATAATTATGTATTGATATGGTTAGGTGTGATTTTATAGGTACATTTGTAAAATTTATCCTATAATAGTTGTGTCATTTGACTCTTGTAGCCTGCCCTTGGACATTGGAGGGGGGCTTGGGGTAGTTGTGGCTCGATTCTAGTTGGGTCAGGACGTGACATTATACCATAAACAACTCATTTTTATATCATAATTAGAAACCTACTAAGGGATATCCTTTCTTAATAATTGGTTTTCCATGATGTTAAGCATATCACCAAAAAAAATTCATGTATCAGTGGTATCATTTAACATATTCTCCCAATCAATTAGGAAATGATATGGGCGTATAATACTTATATATTTCATGATTCTTATCATGATAATTTCATTATTTAAATATTATTATAATATATTTTTGGAATAATAATTCAATTACCTCACTAATTTGATAACTGATGAATCAATATCATAAGATTTATCTTGATCCCTTGGTTTTTTCTAAGATATACTCCCTTTATTCTTGGATAATTCATTTTCATTGTCCTCGATATCATTATATATGAAGCATTGAAAATTAAAAAAATCATTCATTCTGTTGTATTCACAACCATAGAGTACCTTAATTAGACACATTTTTCAAACTATAATTCCCCTTAAGAAAGTACATGTGTGTTTCTTTCCAATGTTATATTATATTATAAAATACTTCTTTCTCTTCTTCCCCTTATCTGTTGTGTTAACAAAACTTTTCATTTTTCCTCAACAATTACATTCTTTGTGTCCTTCATTTACACAGCCAATTTTTTTCATTTCCTATAAAAAATTCACTTGAGTGTTTTTTTCCACATTCTCTAAAAATAGGAAGCAGCATATTCTTTCCTCCATAGTCTTCACCTCCTAAACTCTCAGAAAACCCTATACTTCTATTCTTTGGTAAGTATAAAGAATGGTTAAGGTATAAGTTTTTAATCATATGTCATGAAAACTAATTATGAATTTTAATAATATCCATAAATCTCATTATGGATTCATTCAATTTCTCATAAACCCATTTTCTATCGCATTCATTGTTAACATAGTTCCATCTAGTTCTCTCCATTCACTTAAATTAAAAGGCATTGTGTAAGAAATAATATTTATAGTGTAAACCCACATAATTATAAAATTCTCTTACATTATCTTTAAATAAGGACACATTTTTTTCAATATATGAAAACATAGTTATGAACTTCGCCATTCATGGTTATTAATCAAATATTTCTTTATGATTCAGAAGGGGTTTGTGAATTTCCAAATCATAGCCCACAAAAGTGTCAAATTAGTTGTGCGGTGAGGCACATTGTCATGCACCAACTAAATATTTAATCTATTTCAATGGCTCCTTTTTATTTAATACCTCTAGGTACCTCTGTGTCAGATCCATATATACCTATAGTATCCATATAGGGATATAATTTCTTAGAAAACCCATATCTTGATACTCCACCAATATTTGAGGACATTTGGACATACTTATTCATTTCTCTGTAAATATCCTTTAACTTGTCCTCAAACATATATATAGGGTAATTGTAATTTTTTCTCAACATATTTACAATGGTTAACTAATCCTTTTCTCAGGAACCAACTATTTCGAACCTTGCCTTTTATGCATATATTTTCCTAATTTTTAACATAAATACCAATTAATTACAACCTAAGGATCGTGATTCCTAGGGTATTTAGAAGACTAGGATCATAAAAAATAAATGGAAACTAAAACATGGGGTCCTTATTTTTTCCTTGGAGATATCATAGATCCATTTGAGAATAAAAAAATAAATAAGCTAAATAGGGGAAGACATAACACAAAGAGGTGTGCTACAAATACCAATAAGGTAATAACCATGATAAGGAAACATAACATATGGTCAATGATATAACAGGATATATTATAATAGAATTTTCATAAGTAATCACATAGAATCAAAACATAAGGAACTCAAAATCATAATATAAATGAACCATAGGAAATTTTGAATCAATACAAAAATAAAACAAAAACATGAGGCAAGGATAACTTTCTATTCAATATCACAGTGTGTACAATGTCCACTAACGGATTAGATTTACATCCTAATCACATATATGAGGCCTCATGAGGATGAATATTTTACTAATACATTATATCGCTATAAGGGATCACCCATAATAACATTTTTATGATCGATGTTTTCCACATAAAAAAATCAATCAAAAGTAATAACATATGAATTATCCATAGAAATAAATCGAGTGTCATAATATTTCTTCATATCAAAATCAAATTATAGTTCAAAATTATGGAATTTGAGAAATGCTTACAAGGCTTTTATTACCTTATAAATGGAAGGGATAATAAACTAGGTATATATTTGAGTGGCACATATAAATAATTTAGAACAAATCTATGAAAAAAAATTTATTTTTATTAATGAAAATACTTTTAAGAATATGAAAAAAATTCTTAATGAACATAACCTTTTCACTTTGAGTAAAATAAATGGATTTCATTTAGAATGAAAATGATTTTTAAAAATTACTTTGATCAAATAATGATGAAAATAAACATGATCTGAAAATCACTTTATAAAACTAAAGATTCATAAAAAAATTTAAATAATTTTATTTCAAAATAAAATTCAAGACACATAAATGAAATCTTTAAAAATATTTTAATACATTTCATAATGAAAATAACATTTACACTTTTAGAAAAAGTAATCATAAAACATTTTTAGAATCCATTTATTTCAAAATAAATTTGGAAGCTTATAAAAAAAATATTGAAATTCATTGAGTGGTCATGAAAATGGGAAATATCATACACATTAAAACAAATGCTCATTTTACATTTTTGGTAAAAATCCAAATGGGACTTGATAGGAATATGAAATGAAGATTCATTTCAAAGAAAATTTAGAATTAAAACATCGGGAAAATATCATATATAATCCCACCCCTCCTCGCTAGCTTGAGTAAAAAAAAGTTCCACATGGACTTAAGAGACATTCCCAATGCACCAAAGGCTATATATAAATATCTAGGTCCTCGTGAAAGGTGGGGGATGATTTTACCGTTGGGAATAAAACAACCAACCAAACATTACATTATCAAAACTAATACATGATGAATGTCAACCATATATCACAGTACAACCTCATACCCATGTAAATAATACAAAACAATACCAATACCAAAATAGACTACCAAGAATATGAATAAACAAAAAACCTAAAAGAATCCACATAGAACCCAAATTGCACACCACACTCTAAAAGACCACCCAAGCATCAGGATACACTACTAAGGAGTGAGATGCTTTACCTTTACATGTGCCTCAAAATAAAACATCTATAAAAGCACCGAAGTTCCAAAGTAGGTGGTGAGTAATAATAAGTGTTAGTTCTTTCCCCAAATCACATACCTATTCATTCCAATAGGATATAACGAGTTAGAAAATTTATATAAAACATTTATATACAACCATTAAACAAGGATACAATTTCCAATAATACAAACACTTCCTGACCAAAACATTTTACCCAAATTAACAAAATACCCAGGAACACAACCAAACAAATCATTAATCATATTTCCAAAACATATTAAAACAACCCATTTCAATTTGAGAGGTATCACACATATTTCAACCATCAACAGAAGTACTAGAAACACACCCACTAAATCTCGGTGCTTCCATAATGGTTGAACTTCATGTCCAAACTCATCCACCCATTAATTGTTGTGTTACTTCCTACACTACTAACCATGATAGTGATCCTTCATTACCATAATCCATATCACTTTTATTGTGGTAATTCACGCCACTATCCAATTTTCCCAACACATGATTATCCACTTAAGCTGAAAATAAAACCAATAGCATGTACCAAAACCACAACAAAATTCCAGTCAATATTTTCAAAAACCAGGTCAACAAACACATGCCATTCCATACTATAAAACAATTTCCAAACCAAAAAATACCTTAAGAAAATAAAGAAATTCCAAAAACATGCCCAAACCACTTCAATAAATCTCACATTTTTTGAAAACACTCTTAATCCATTATCCATGCCAACTCCCATTTCAATAAAACAAAATTTTTATATAAAACCTTTTTTCATAAACCATTTTCCATAAATAAACTAAGAAATTTATTTTAAAATATATATTTTAAAATCCAACAATAGGAACATTCCACAACAATATCCCATTTTCCTCAAAATCCATAAATCATCACAAAATGGGTTTCAAACAAGATTCCCACATCAAATTCAAATTCAATTTCAATATAAAAAATTAATTTTAAATTAATCATTATATTTTGTGAAAAATAGAGTTGGGAGTGAATCCATTTACATTCGGATTTTGTGAAATCAACCCAACGCACAACAACACACCGAAACTAGTTGAATGTTGGACAATATTTCCTTATCTCCATTTCCCTGACATCAACAAGCCTAGATCTTACCATTATAGGAAACAAAATTTTATATCCACATGTAACATTAGTAAATATAGGGAAATTGGAGGGAGATAATAGTATATCTAAGAAAAATTACAAATCTACCAAGAGAGGAAATATACCGAGGGAGGATCACATTCAAGGCACAATGGAAACTATTTGACTCACTTACTAAATTAGTGGGACATCTTCCTAGACCCTATGAAGATGAAACGATAAATGGAGTTCATGTGGGAGTACATATGACTATTTTAGGAAAAATATATATCGCACTCATTTTTTAAAAACCCACATTTTGACAAGTGCACATTTTAGCTACATGGTTAGGAAAACTGTGTACAGACTTTGATCCTACTATGGCCTCATGTGGGACCCCACACGGTGACCTCAAATGGTTAGACAAACTCTACACCAACCATGCAGAAGCCCATAGTCCCAAGATGCAAAGTTTACCTTGGTGGACAAACGGTTTGGGAAACCTTGATCAAACCATGCACCTAAATATGTGACAACCAATAGACCTTATGTATTTTTTCATGGTTTTCTATAAGTATTTCATGGTTTTCAATAACGATGCTCAAACTGTTCACCCTTAGAAAATCCTCAAAACTATCCCACACCCTTCAAACCACTACCAAATTTTACCAAACCATTTTACATACATAAAAAGGAATAACCAAGTGATACATACCTCTAACCAGGGGTACTACATTCCCCCACCATTAGGAATTCTATCCTCAAAAATTAGAAAATCATCACTTTCCTGAAAAATCCTAGGCCATTTTTTGGTGATATCTTTTTACCATTCTCAAGCCTCACCTGAATCCGATCATGTTTCCACAAAAAACTGAACTAGACCAACTCTTTTGACACGAAAGTCTTTCTATTGCCTATCCATAACTCACACTAGCACATCAACAAATCATCTGGATCTAGCTCAACATGATCCCATAGTATCACATGGTCATGATCTGGCTGATACATCTTCAACTGAGAAACATGAATCACATTGTGAAAAACACTAAACTATGATAGAAAATAGAAATGATATGACACCTCTCTAACCCACTCAAGTATCTCATAAGGACCAATATACCTCTGAGATACCATACCCTACACTCCAAAATGACGATTTCTAAGCCCAAGATGGATTATCAAGAACACAAGATCACTCACCTTGAAGTTCAAAGGTCTTTGGAAATGACCGACAAATGATTTTTGATGAATCTATGTTGTCTCCATTCTCTTCCTGGTCAACATAGTATTATCTATAGAATATTAAACAATGATTGACCCAATGATCAAAGTCTCACTTGTTTCCACCCAACATAGTAGATAATGATAATAAATCCCATACAATTCATCAAATGGAGCCATATGTATCGATGCCTCATAAAAATTATTAGATGTGAATTAATCCAAATGAAAGTTCTCCTCCCATGAACCACTAAATTACATTATAGAAGTTTACAACATGTCTTCCTATTTTGGTACCATACTCTTAGATTTCCCATCTATTTGACGATTATATGATGTACTCGTCGTCTAATGAGTCTAAAGGTATTACAATAAAAATTTCCAGAAACAAGATGTGAACCTCAGATCTCTATCTGATATAATCAAAACTGGTACACCATTCATCTTTACCAATTATTGGATTTATATTATGGATAGATCCTCCATTGTATCAGTTTGAAAATGGTGATTAAATGAGATGACATTGTGAGCTAAGCCACAATAACCCATATAGAATTAGGTTTTCTAACCATTATTGGGAGACCTCAAACAAAATCTATAACTATTTGTTCTCACATCAACAAAGGGATAGGTATAGACTAAAACATACCCGCTGGATGCTAATACACTACCTTGACATTTTAACGATTTAAGAATTTCGTAAAAAAAACTCAGTCTGTTTCCTTTTCATACCATCCCACCAAAACTAAGCTTCCAATTCCATAAAAATATTCTGATTTCTATGATGGACATACCATTTGGAATAAATATAAGAACTGAGAAGTTTCCACTAACAAGACTCCAATAAAACAATGTGATTATGAATGCACAAAACAAAATTCCAATCTAGTTTCCAACCATCAATAGTCTTCCCACCATTGAATTTATATTTCATATCCACACACTATAAAATTTGACATCTATTCTTATTTTTAAAAACCAACCACGTTATGAAAAAATAAATATAGAATGATGGTCACTATATCACCTCGGTCACCAAATTCTAACCTGAATGAAATTTTAATTTTTATGAAAAGGAAAATATGTGTCATACCAGATCAACTTACGGAATAAGAAAATAATTAGGTCAAGGGGACTAAGGTTATGAAACCTGAGGGCATCTCCTTTTATAATCCACTTTAACTCGAGGGGTAAGGAGGCAACAATGCTATAAAAAATGAAATCTTCATCCATTCTGCATGCACGAGCTAACCCATCTTCCAAAAAATTCTACTCTCTCCAAACAATCCTGATAGTTCAACCTTGTCTGATACGTAACATGCACATCCAGATAAAAAACTCTAAATCCCAATGTAGGTCTACAGATCCTTGGAAAATTCGAATAAGGGTTTTTCAGTTCTATTCAATTTAATCCACCACTATATTAAACCTATCAAAAATCTCTATACTAGTGAGAAAATATATAACCTCCAAACCCAAATAATTTCCAATGCCATAAAAATCACTAAATGATATGATAACTAAACAGTGACTGTCTCTCACCAAGCCACCTCCCCACATTAATCGGGAAATTTTGGAGCCACCCAAAATTAATTTCAATCCTCTTCATGCTGGATTACATCTAATCCAATGGCCCTAAAAAGGTTGAGGAGCCCAAAAATTCACTGATGAACTAGGAATAAATCAGTTCAGTAGAGCCAAATTACGTGTACCTATGATGAGAAAACCCAATTCAACCAAAAGCACCCTCATACAGATCTTGAGGAAACTCATGGAATGTTGGGTTCCTAATCTAGCTACATTGTGTCCTTCCTAGAGTGTTTAGAAGATAGAAACTGAAATGAAAACTTGAACCCGAATGTCCAGCTCGTGTGGACCTACATTAGATATCCATTCATCAAGAAAATCGTTAGAAAAATTCCCATCCACCAAAGTGTATGACCTTATACATAATTAATCTTCCACAGATTTTCCTTTTGATGGTGTGTACATCATGTCGAACACAAACGTATGAAGATATTCCATCCCTATAAGTTTACTAAAATTAAAATCTATTTTTGATTAAAAATGCTTCAAACTATTATGATCGATGAATACTCTGAATTTTTCACAAAATATATAATGACGCCAAATTTTCAAAGCATGCACTATAATGGCTAACACCAAATAATTTTATGGGAAGTTCTTCTCATGAAACCTCAATTATCATGAGCCATATGCAACAACAGGATCCACTTACTTGAGAACACACCACATCAATGATCCAGATGCATCACAATACACTACATACCCTTTCTTTAGTTCAGGAAATATCAATATTGGTAAATATGTAAGGCATCCCATAAGCTCTTCAAGATACCTATCACATTTCCCATTCAATTTAAATGGTATATTATTCCTTGTCAAATATTTCATCGGTAATGATAATATTGAAAAGTCACAATCTATGTGTAATTAATACCCAACTAGAATAAGGAATATTTTTATCTTAAAGATGTTCTTTGATAGTTTCCAATAGATAACTACGTATAAATTCTCTGAATTCACTGAAAAACCTTTGTCATAAATAACATTGCTACGTAAACAAACCCCTTGTATCCAAAAATCACACTTTTTTAATTTGGAATACAACTGATGAGATCTTAATATTCCTAAAACTATTGAAAAGTGTTTCTCATGATCAATACTTGTCATAGAATAAACTAATATATTATCAACAAACCCCACTATAAATAAGTCCATATGTCTATGAAATATTTAATTAATATGTTCCATAATGGCCACTAGTGCATTCGTTAGACCGAAGGGAAAAACCACATACTTATAATGGGAATATATACATCTGAATAGTGTTTTTGAAATATACTCCTTCCCCACCCAAAACTGATGATACCCTGATCGAAACTAAATTTTGGGGAACTACTAATCTCCCATTAAAAGATTGAACATCCCATCAATTCATGTGAGTGGATATTGATTCTTTATCTTAAATTTATTATGATTAGGATATTCAATACATATATTGAAGAGGTCCATATGCATTTTTAACACACAATATGGGTGCTTCCCTTGGAGATGTGTTAGGCCGGATGAACCCCTTGTTTTCCAATTCTCTTAACTATTATTTAAAATCACTCAAATCAGTTAGTTCCATCCGATAATACATAACTAAGATATGTCTAGTCCCTTAGAGGAGATCAACCAGAAACTCCACTTTTATCATGGGTAGAAATGTTAAGAATTATTCATGAAAGACATCAAGAAACTGATCAACCACTATTTGAAAACTACTTATCCTAACTAGTTCCACTGATATTGATGAATAATCCACCAACTAGTGTGATATTATGAAAACCAGTTGTGAAAAAAAAATCATTTCACCCATCCTTACGCTCTTCTCTCCTATAGAGAGTTAATTGATGCCATCCTCCATTGTGAAACTAATTGTTCATGCATTATAGTCAATTTTGGCCTTCAACATCATCAACCAGTCCATACCTAGGATTACACCATAAATATACACCTCAAGCACTGATAAATTCAATATCATCTCAGCTATGTAAATGGCTATACAACATTCTCTTTTTAAAAAAGGCTCAAACCACCCTTTGACCTAGAGAAGTTTGAAGTATCAACATAGATGGTATAATTTCGGAATTAAAACCCAAAAAATCACTAATTCCAAAATTAATGAAATAATGAGACTCACCTAAATCAATCAACTCTTTTATAATGTTCGAATTCAAAAGTATCGTATCACTAACTATGGATGGTCCTAACTGATCATCCACCACAACCTACTGAGCACTAAAAACCTTTTTGATGGTTGCACATTACTCTTTATTCCCTTTCTAAGGAGTCATGGAATTCCTAGAATCACCATAACTAAATTTTTTCTACTGATGAGTGGTATGTTTCTACCCCCATCTCGTCAAATCTTATAATTCCAGCGAACCATGAAAAGTGTAATGAACACCCGACCATGAAGCATTGAGAAAATAAGGCTGAAGATGTCCTATATACTTATAGTTAGGACATTATTAGAATTTTTCCATACAATCCCGCTTCATGTGGCCTATAGAGAAACATTAAAAACTTTATAGCTTATTCTGAGGCATTGTAGAATGATTCAACAACCATGTCTTTATATTTTAATCCATACTCCCACCGTACAAATAAGTGTCCCTCTTATAATTTCTCCCCGTATTTGATTTCCCATTATTTTCAATGGGCACCAACTTGAATCACCCACCTATATACATTAACATATCCCATTCAGCCACAATTTTTGTATTTAAAATTTCGTTATTATCTATTGTATAGAGCACTGTAAGATTCAAACTGATTTTCTGCATCAACTGTGATTCAAGATTACATGCCTCCAAAATTTTAGTTTTAGAATCCTCAGGTAAAAACCAGACTAAATTCCAGAATTTACCCACACAATCCATCAATGAAAGGTACTCCTTCTTCAATCTAAATAAATTATTCATTCTATGTATTCTAAACATGTTTAGATGTAATTTTTTGTTTAAAAATTTCTTAAAATCACCAAATTCCATACCTTGGCACCCTTTATCTTGGATCAATAACCCTAAAAATGACATGATATGTCTTCCAAAATATGTGACACTAAACTGAATTTTAACTCCATTGGTGTTCCTATGAAATTAAATATTCGAATAATCATGTTCAACCATGCTTCCATCCTTTCTGGTTCTGAATCTCCCCTAAAAATGGATGGATTCTACTTCTAAAACTGAAATAAGTGATCTACATGCATCAGATAATCCATTCTATTATCACATTCCACATCTTGGAATGATTAAAATATGCACTCAATAATATTCGGTTCACCTAGGGCTTAGGTGAAACCACATTTTCATTAGAATCCACTGGTTGGTCTCTACATTGCCTACCCAGTACCATTTCTATGAACCCAATAACCATCGTAATTCTCATTTAATAGAATATAAAGTCTTAAATATTAAAATTATAACACATTTAATCTATCATAAAAATCATTTCTAGGATTTCCATTTTTCTATTTTCAACCATTTTTTAAAAATTCATTATTATTCGAAAATTAACCCATTTTCAAAACACCAAAACCATTATCTTTTAAATATTTCACATTTGAAAACCATTTCAATATTTTTTGAAAATCAAAACATTAATACCACAATATAACTCATTATTCCAAATGAAATATTCAATCCTGATGTTAATTAATTTCTACCATACATATCATACTCATCTAATTGGATACACCCATGACAATGATATCACGCTCTTATAAGTGTCTCCAAAACACTTATGTACCCAACTCCCAGGTAACCTAAAGTTCAGCATAAATGAGTTAGATATGTACTTTTGTACTATAAATTTCATGTTCCAAAAATCTGACTCCTTTTTGACACCACTACTAAAGGAAATAACCAACAATGAATGCCAACTCCCAAACTAACAACTGATGTTAAAGGACTGAACAATAATGATATCACTTGTAACATCCTGCCACTCCCCATTAGCTTTAGTGGAGACATAAGTTTTATATGGACTTAATCGACATCCCCAAGGCACTAATGGCTAGAAATAAATAACATGGTATTCATGAAAAGTGTGGTATGATTACCCCATTGTAAATATAACATCCTACAAAATTTGGAATTACCAAAACAATTATATGATTCATGTCAACATTGTATCACAATACACCCTCATACCACTAAAAACAATACAAAACCATACCCATACCCAAACAGAGTACCAATCTAAAGAATAAAAAATGTCAAAAACTCTGCATAGATCCCAATATCCACACCAAGAACCATAAGTCCACTGAAGTATCATAATGCACCACTAACAGAATGAGATGATTTACCATTACCCATGTCTCTGAATACAACATATGAAAAACAAAAATGTTCCAAAGTATGAGGTGAGTAATAATACTCAGTATTCATTTCCACTAATGAATTCTTAACACACACCACTAGGATAAAACCAGTTAAAAATTTTCTTTAAAATATTTATATAAAACCATTAAACAAGGAAACAATTTCTAGAAAACCAAACACATCCTTTCCAAACCATTTTACCCCAATCAACACAATGGAAAGGAAATCAACGAAACACATAATTATCCATTTTTACATTATATATTAGTATAACCCATTTCACCTTGATAGGACTCATGCATATTACGACCATCTTCACAAGTTTGATACACAAAAACACGAGCTCGATGTTACCATGGGAGTAGAACTTCATGTCCAAGACTATCCACCCTTTAATTATAGTCGTACTTTTTTCGCACATAAACATGTTGTCTGTCCTCCCCACCCATTATCCATCCACATTTCATAGTTGTACATCTCTCCACTATCTATTCCATCCAACAAATTCTTAACCACTTAAGCTGACAATCAAACCAAAATCATTTACCAAAACCATGATAACATGACAGTTAGAAATTTCTAAAATCATGTCAAAAATCATATTCTAAGAACTACTAAAGAATAATTTTTAAAAGAAAAAAATACATTAAGAAAAAAAATTCTAAAAACATGTGGAAACCAGTTAAATTAATCACCCATATATTAGAAAAAACCTTAAACTATTGTCCATGTTAACCACATTTCAATAAAATGATAATTTTATTAAAAACCATTTTTTACAAACCATTTTCCATAAATCATATAAGCCATCGATTTTAAAAGAGGAATGTTAAAATCTAATAACAAGAACATTCCACAATAATAATCCCTCACCCAAAAACACTCAAATAATCACAAAATAGTATTTAACCAATCTTTTCACATCACATTCACATTCTATTTCACAAAAAACCAATTAATTTGAAATTAAGCCTAATATTACTAGTGATATGGACTTGAGAGTGAAGCCACATACCTTATGGTTTGTTGAAATCGACTCACCACACAACCACGCACTAAAACCTTGTGAAAAGTCAACAAAATTATCTTATATAACTTATTCTAACATTAAAAATCCAAAATAAAACTATTATAGGACAAAATTCCTTATATCTACATGCAACAGAAGTAGAACTAGGGGACTAAGGAGAGAGAATAGTAGATCTAAGAAAAACAAAAAAAACTATCAAGAGAAAAGACATACCAAGGGATAAAAACCATAAATGAACCTTGAAAACCCTTCGAATCACTTCTTAAATGAGTGGGAGAGCCTTCCTAACCCCTAAGAAAAAATTCCAATGTGGTGTTCGAGTGGGAGGAGAAATGGGTGTTTTAGGGAAAATCTCGAGTACCCGTTTTTTGAAAAACCACATTTTAACTCGTTCATGGTTTAACTGTATGGATAGGAAAATAGTGTGCTAAATTTCTCTCAATACTTCCTTAATCTATACCTCGTATGGTTCCTCAGCATGGTTAGACAAACCGAGCACCAATAGTGTGAAATCCCACAGTCCTAAAATACACAATTTTCCTGGGTGGCCACACAATTTTGAAAAAAACGGTCAATCAGTGCACCCTACCCATGGGCCAAATCGTATCCTACTTACTCCTTGTTCACAATTTTCTACAAGTGTTACAGATTTTTCACTAACTGTACTCAAACTATGCAACCTTAAAAAAGCATCAAAACCTTCCAAAAACCCTTTCAACCTAACCCAAAAATTACCAAACCACATTACAAACGTACAAATTCATGTAAAAGATATAAATACCTAAAACATAGGTTACTAAATAACATTAATAAATCATTTAAATAAGTTAAACAAAATATTTTTTTTAGAAATCATGGTTTTGGATGAGTAAGGGTTTTTTATAGAAGAGAGAAATAATGATAATTTTTCATAAAAAAAATTATTCCTAACTATTGAGTATATAAAGAGAATAAAATTATTGAAAACCCATTATTAAAATGAAATGTCCATAGGTGAATAAAATTTATTCAGATTAAGATTTGTATATATTAAATATTTTCCTGTAGGAAGAATTAAAGAAAATAATCCTGAAAATGATGAGAGTATAAAATAAACCCTTACCGCTTTGGGAACATCCCAATCATATGACCCATAAATTATATAACCATAAAATGAAACATTAAATAAAATTATGATAATGATATCCATGATAAAAATATCATATCGATAATATATATACCCCACAATGTAATAAGTGGTGATTATGACTTATTTCATGTAGCAGTAAAACTGAGATGAGAAACCCTTAAAAATTCATATAATTGATGTTATTTTCAATCATTGGGGTGATTATGTGTAACAATTTTATATCCACATAAATATAGTGTAAATAAAATATAAATAAATGAAAATTAATTTCACACATATCTTGGAATAATACAATCAATGAAGTAGACATATAACCCAATGAATAAAAATTGAGATAAGAAATCACATACCTCATGCCTCCCTATATTTTAGTACTCATTAACCTCATGTATAGTGGTATTGAGAATTTTATTAACTTATACAAGAATAATAATTTTATTCATAATATTATATATGATAATTCTATAATATCTTATTAATCATTCATTAATAATCATTCAATATCACTATTGTTTCAAGAGTTAATCTCATTTTTTATCCTGCGTGTTTCATTAGGAAAATTCCAGATCATTATCAAAGGTTTTTGTTCCATAATCTCCAAAATTATATTAATTTTATAAATATAATTTTTTGTTTGATAAAACATTAGAAAAAACTTTAAATTTTATAATAGTGATAACTATTCACATCGCTTCATGGAGATGGTAGGTTATATAAATACATGGGTGACATTATCATTCTTTAACAGTTGAAAGGGTAAGGAAACAGAATGTATTATAAGTTTAAGAATTATTAAGATTCAATTAATGTAATATATAATCACCTAATTAATCCATACTATATTATAAGTAAATTATATGTGAAAAATGAATCACATCGCTTTACGAGGTGGTAGTTTGTCGTACCCATGAATGACATTATCACATGCTCTACAAAATTGAATTAAGAAGGAATATTTTATGTTATAATTACATTATTATAATTATATAATATATATCATATATATCATATATAATCGTTACATAATTCATACATATATCCTTGATTAGTGGTGATGGAAAATGAATTATGTTGGTTCATAATGTGGTAGTCCGCTGTACAAAAAAAAATATTTGTGTTTCTCATTTGAGGGGGAAAGAGATTGTTGTAGGTCTTGTACATAAGATAAAAATATCTCAGTATATATATACTTAGGTTATTATATCATTATAATTTAATAATATTTCAAATAAGTTTAATAATAAATAAAATGAAAATACATAGTTATGGACAATATCTATTCTTCAGAGAACGCCTTTTTGTTTACACCTAAACCCTTCTGAGGAGAACATACTAATAAGACTAAGTCCTCCATTAACTAAGTATTTAAGTGAAAAATATCTTTTTTGGTTTTTTTTCATAAATTACTATTATGTGTGGAGATTAGAGGAGGGGAGAGGTTTATTTATAAGACGGGGAAGGAACCCACAAAGAAACTACTTGGAAATGTCATAAAAGACATTAAAATGATAAATATTTCCCATAAAAAAATATCCCAAATGACCATATATTCAATATTTAGATGTATAATATCGAATTACGTAATTAAAATAGAAATTATCCATGTTTGGGTTTATTTTTAACCCTTATTTTTTTTACCCACCAGTAAAACCATTTTTACCTTAACTTAGTAAATAATATTTATTGTTTTCACTGTTCAATATGTAAAATTTAGTAGAGATTTTTAGAGAGTATAAATTATTCTGATTTATAATATAGAATATATTTTTTCAAATTCACATCATGTAAGTGGGAGAATTTAATTTAAAAATAAACCTTCATTTTTTTAAATGTAGGTTTTAAAAGGGAAACAATTTGATATGTAGATAATGTTTTAATATCAAAATTATGTTTAAAATTGATTCTAATGACATATGTTGAAATTTTATTTATATAATTGAATTAATTATACGTATTCAACCATACTAAGTTACAATTTATCTTCTAAATACTTTAAATGAAGAAGCATTTTTTAACAAATAATAGTATTTTTTCACTTTTCATCAAGAAATAAAACATTTTAGATAATCGAAAAAATCCACTCTAATATAAAATTGAAATAATCATTTAGAATTTAATTTTTTTAAATACAGTTATATATAATTAAAAAAAGTATTTTTTATTATGTGTGAAAAGAATGACTAAACCGGCTTTTAGAAAAATATAGTTTTTCAGTAAACATTTATTTTTTATTTCAAATAGTTATTATTTTTATAATTATTATATAACCATTGAATTTATATTTCACATTTTGGAAGAATATAATTTTACAAAATTAGTTAATACTATTAAATCCCACCAACTTAACGACTATGTTATAATTTTCATTTTTAAATAATAACATTTTATTAAAGTATCATGTCTCTTTTAAATATGGTGTTTTATTCATCGCATGTTATCAAAAAATGTATTTAATTAAAATTAAAGGTATAATAAAGTCTTAGGGGTTTAAAATAATCTGCTATGAGAAATTTTAGAAATATTTTCTCCCCAATGATTATATGAAAATGTGCAGTTACGTTCAATGTGAAGTAGCTCTCTAATTTTTGTCACATTGTACATCTCATGTACCACTCAAAATATTTCAATAGTTATTTAAAAATATATTTATATAGATTATTTACACATTCCTTCTTCATCAAATATTAAAACTAGTTGTATTATCATTAAAATATTAGTTATTGTGTCTCACATTTGGAAGTAGTATCCATTGAGGTATTTTTGAATGATAACATATTAAGTTAAAGTTCTATAATGTTGATTTTGAAAATTATTTTTCACGTGTTCGCTACATTTAATTGTCAGTAATGTCAAAATTAATCTCATTGAAAATTGATCTTGTACCTATGTAAATAAATATATATTTTAAAAACATAACTCTATAACTATAGAAATAAATATAAACAAAAATAATAAATAAAATAAAGAAACTGATCTTTTTATTAAAGAAATTGTAGGTATTATTTGAATAATCATAAATTTTAACATTGTATGGTACATTATTATCATAGGTAATATCCCTCATCCGGTATATCCTTTATATGTTGCAATAATTTTCAAAAATCACCTTATCTATGAATAACTTAATTGTCATAAGGTACTATAACTTACCAAAATTATAACATAAAAGGTTATAATGATTTAGTATGATATAAAGAAATCATATAATATAGAGAAATGAACAATATAAAAATTTCAAATTATTTTAATTCCTACAAGATATAAAATATTATAATATCTAATCCTTTCAGAAGATATGAATTCCCAAAATATTGGAAATCATGTATGATATAGATTTTAATAAGATGTGAAAATTTTGTATAATTGGAAGTCCTGTATGATACATAAACTCTATAAGTTAAATAATATTAAATTTTAAGTGATACAAAATCTCATAAGACATGTTTATTCATAAGATATTAAATGTGTAAGGATAAAACACTTTGTTAAAAAATTAAAAACAATATAACATCATTTTATACTGTTTAAAAGAGAATAAAATGAATAATAATCAGATATTTAGCTTTAATATATTTTATATTTTTGGGATTTTTTTGTATTTAAAACAATAAACATAAGTGAATAATTATTAATTAATATAAAAAATAATAACATTACTAGTGAGTAAAATGAAACTCTTATTGACAACTATTAAAAAATTGTTTAGGAATTACTAATTTTTATTAAATTTATAAATTTTGAGGAAGTATATAAGTAAAATTTATGAAAAAATAGAAAATTATATTTAACAAAATAAATTATGGACATCTAGGAAATGGTAAATTAATTTAATTTATATTATCCTCTAAATTATTTGTCAAATAAAAATGTTGTGATGGTAAACACTAAGTTATTTTATAAGTTTTATTGAAAAGTAAATTTATATTATTTAAAGTAATAATAATATTAATATTTTTTAATAAATTATAAAAAATAAATTATATTTTTATTTTTATTATCAATTGGTTAAAATTAATATAAAATTATTTTAATATTAAGAGATATATTTTTCATAAAACTATTTTTTATTTAGGTAATGTTTTTCTTTCGAATAAATTAAATCATTAAAGAATAATTAATTATTTTAATGAAATTTACATATAATATATCTCACCAAACAATTTGACATTCATATAATGTTTGTTACTATGAATGTAATTAGAATATAATCATTTCTAAGCGAAATGATTAATTTTTTCCTAAACGTTTTTTTGTATTTTTATGTTGATATTAGATTTTATTTATGCCCCTAGTAGAATTTAATCTAACAAAATGGATTACATATTTTATATCATCAATTCCAATTTTTTTACATGTTCAATTGTATTTTTTTCATAAATAATAGTTACAATTCTAAAAGTTAAGTCATTGTAGTTATTGTTCACATGGTTTTAAAGTGTTAATCTAAGGGATAAAAATTATAATATCAAAATAAACATATAATTATTTTCTACATTGAGTGTTCATTAACATACCCACACAATTTATACTGAATGGGTCCTATTTGGTTCCATATTCCCTTGAAAATAAATTTATATTATTTTAATGTTAAGGGTGTTAACAATGGTCCCAGTCACCTCAATTTTTAAAGGGAACATAATCCCCTCACATTTCTACAAAAATAGAGTACTTTAGAACAACCATTCTTTGAAAAAACACTTCAAAACTATATTCCCCACTAAAAATAAGTTCAATTAATAATAAAATTCTAACCAATAAATTCTGGAGATGTAAGACAATGGGGGACACCTCAAGAAGAGGTAATTATCTTAACCCAGTTTTTTTGTTTATTTCTTCCCCCATTTTTTAAAACAAATTATATCTATAATGATATGATTAAATAAGTATCATTAATATAATTAAAATTTTTATGTAATGATTTTAAAAACATTATCTACTCCTCATCCTCCCAACAAAAAATAAAAATGTCACTCATTCACACATGAGGACGATAACTTCTATGAAATGATATATTTTATTTTCCATCACTGCCTATCATGGATAGTTATATAGAATGATTCAATAAGTATTTATGATATTTTTTCATTAATTTTTATTTTATTGAAAATTTATTTTTTACCATTATTTCATTATATTGATTTAAAAATTAAAACAAATATTCTATGTTTGTGTAGACTATCAATACCACAATGTAATGTATTATATTTCTCAAAAATTCCATAAATATATGGTTATAAAATTGTTAATAATCAATAATTATTATATTTAAAATATTCTAAATATTTTTTATATGATAAAACCATGGACATGGATTATGGATTAGAATCATTATAGTAAAATCTCACTATTAATCATTATTCTTTATGTTTTGATTTACATTGATGGATTATAGGTCATGTTTTCCATAAGACATATATTTTATTCTCCTATAATTTTTTTTAATGTTTGATATATTATTTATATTTCTCCTATCTTTCATTCTCAAAAATACTAAGAAAGGTTTTATAGGAAAAGTTGGTCTTATTTATTTTTATAGTCAAGAATTTATATCCTCTATACCCAGACACTTAAATAATATTTTATATCAGTTATTATTAATATTTTAATTATTTATAAAGGTTTTTTTTCAACTCAATTTTACTTTATTTAAATAATTGTTAAAGGAAAATACTTTTCATTTTATGAATGAGTCATTTTTTACTTTTGTTACAAAAGTCCTAAGTAAATATTTTATATGATTTATGGAAGGAACATATTATCCATCAATCACATAATTTTTTCATATATCTAATTTACAAGTTTCTAAATATTTTAAAATAAAAATATATTCACATTGTTTTGGTAATCATTTTTTAATTTTTATATGATAAAAGAATATTTAATATTAATTTTCAAAAGATATTACCAATACTTATATACAATAATTTTTCATCCATATAAAAAATTTTAAGGATTATTATGATTCACTATGAATGCGGTGTTGTTGTAAAAACCACTTCATTTCATTGCGTAGCTTTAAATGATTGTTTTTTAAAGATGCTTTCAAAAAAAATCATAGCCATTGGTGAATTAGTCTATAGGGAAATGACATTTATTTTTGTACTATTATGTAATATATAGGTATAGATTATAATTAATGGAAGGTTAAATATATTATATCACTCATATTCATTGGGTAATGTTTTATGCATCGTTATCTTTAAGGATATGTGGGTGGTTATTGAAATCATAAGTGGTTTTATAGGTGGTTATCCAATGTCCAAGAATTTACACATTTGGTTAACCCACGCCAACAATGTAATCAATTTGATAGTGTATTCCCTTGATATATAATTTCGATGCTTGTAGATTTTCCACAGTTTTAATTCCATAAATATATTCATTATGATAATGGTATTATTTCATGTATCATGATTTATTATTGAATACTCCAAAATCTTATGAAAGATGATTTATTAATGATAAATCCTTGTTCCATGAATCAGGATTTATGGTATCTGACATGTTCTGTGTATTTTCTTATGTTATGATCATTTTTTATAAATTAACAATTATCTTATTCCCATATATGTTCATAGATTTATATCTATCATTTTTACTCTTAATAGTCATATTATATCACCATTTATTAGGTTTATATTTACCCACAATACGAATGAATGTATGACGTATTATATATCTCAAAGTGGACTATTTGAGAAGAACGTAGAAGGATATGTAAAATATAATTCAGGAAGTAAGTTGATGTCATGAACCAGCCCGAGTCGACCCTGAACCGGTCACAAGGGTCATCCCACGACAAGTCCCAAGACGCGTTCCCGATCCTCCCAAGATGTTAACAAGGACCAAGGACATCAATATAATACCCAAGGGAATGATTTCTACAATATATAAACAATAAAACAAAAATCGGAAATAAATGGATTGCCCAAAATACATTTATATTAAAACTGAACAGAACATTATTTTTACAAGAAACTAAAAGCAAAACTAAACCAATAAATCATCTGACCGATCCTGATAACCAACTAAATCCATGTGACCCTTCTTTTCACTCTCCAACATAATGATCACATGTCTCCCAAGGCGATTGAACTCAAGCTGAAACCTGAATGAGGGCTAAAAACAGAAGAAGACTATAGGCGTGAGTATTAAAACTCAGTAGGTTAACCTGATATTCTATTCCCAATTCACATCCCTTAAAACAAAAGAAAGATCACTTTAATGTTTTTAATACAATATATAATGGTATGTTTTCCAAATGAGGTCCAATTCAATAAAAAAAATACCATACCAAAACTAGAATATTTTATAAACAAGAATGCTAGTAATAATTTTCAACGAGGTGCAACTTCAAAATGAAAATAGTTTTTCAGACGGATGCTTTAAAGAATTTAAAATTTTAAATAAATCACACACACTACTTAATTTACCATCCAAACACACCATATGATGATGGTGAGTACAAAATATCCAATGAGAACAAGTCACAGGAACACCCCTAGGCACTAGTTAGTTGTGAGCCCCAGGTACCTCGTATCTCGGTGAAAGTAACCATAATATAAATCTTCTCTCATGAACATGAGCCACTAGTAGGGATCATACACATAACCTAGTGTTCCAAAAACAACATCATCATCATTTTTTAGTTAGTGTTAGCATCGTTAAACTTTCTATGTGAAACATGGGCCAAACCCCACAGAATCACTAACATACTAGTACACGTCCTCCCACCAAGATAGTCGGGATTCCCTTTAGTGCTCAATCAAGTTACACATATTATAAAATAGACTTTCCACATAAAAATTACATTACCAACCCATAATCCCACAAACATACCACAAAAATGCTTCACATTTCTTTCTCGAATCAATAAACCACTAAAAGGATTCATAAAACAATTTCAAGGAGTATAACGAGGCCTTTCACATAAAATACATCAAAAATCCTATTTTAAGTACACAAAACCATAAATAACATAAAAACCAGGATTTTTAATCCCCAAAACCAATTAATAAATCATTTTCATAGACCATAAAATTTCCCCAAAACATAGAACAGGAAATACACAAGGAAACCATTTTTACAAAAAAAAAAACAAATGCCAAACGGGCCTTTAAGCATTTCTCAAAACTATAGTTTGACCAATTTATACATATAACTTATATTAATGAGATGTATTCACACCATTTACAGAAGAAAAAAATTCTCAAATCCATTAAAACATTCTTTTTACATATTCAAAACACATCCATTTTCATAAGGATGTGAAATGGGCCATTTTCCGACAACTCGGGCTAAAACATGTTGTAAAATAAAACTCATTTGTTCTTAAAACAAACTCCAAGTTGTAAAAAAATAAGAGGAACCAAAATAACTTTTATCATTCTTCCAATTATTTTATAAATCCGAATAAATAATTTTTAAATCACAAATCACACATAAAATCAAACCGAGCAATTTACTGAACACATGACACGCCTTTTAAAAAAAATTATTTTAAGAACTTGACATGGAATAAAATACCAATTTCATTAAATATTTTATTATATCTATTATAACATGTTCAAAATACCATAAAACTGGTTTTAAACCTCACAAAACAGTTGCAAAATATAGGAGAACATTTAAACAAACACTTGGTGTGCACTTTTATGACAAAACAACACTACCTTCCACAAAACAAGGATTAAACAACCATTTTTCACACCTAGAAAATTATCTAAATGAAGAAAAATAATAATAAACATATATATAAGATTAAAAATATAAGAAAATGATTAACCTTTAAGGATAATGGCATGTTCAAGGGATATCCTACCTCGAATCCTTGGCGTAATGGAAACGCACACCCAATAGCACCATCTGAGGGTTTACAAACCCTAGACCTATGAAAACAAGACCCAAATGAACAAAAACCCCATAAAAATCACAGGATATCAGAACCCTATTTATATCATGACTAGTGGAGATTATAAAACCATGAAATAATGAAAGGAGGAAGAAGAGGGAGGAGAAAGGAGAAGGAATCTCACCGTTTCAACTAGAAAACTCTTTGTCTTCCATTAGATATGCTCCCTTAGAGAAATAGGAATGGATTGAAACTTCATGGAGAGTATAATAATGTCTGGAGGAACATGGTAAAGAATATTTGGGGAAAACATATTACGAATGTAATGATTTATGGATGAAAGAATTTACCTTCACAAATCTGGACGATTTGCGAGACATTTAGAGGTTTTCCCTAATCCACAACTCATATGAGATCCAAAGAGATAAAATTGATAATGGGGTGTGGATAAGGGTATTGGATTCTATTTGGAGTTGGAAGCACCGAAAAATATTAAAAATTGAATTAGATATAAAATAATAAAATTATTTATTTTAAACTAGAAATGGGCCCATGGGCTAGCCCATTACCTAAATAAGTAACAATAATTCCCCGTGATTATGAATTATTAAGGGGACCAAAAGGATATTTTTGTTTCAATATGTTAGTGGAGGAAATTTATGAATTTTAATGGGGGAAAAAGTAGAAAAACAAAGGACATATTAAAGAAACAAATTTGGTTTTTAAAATGGGAAATGGGCTCACGGTTGGCCCAAATCATAAAGTAACCACCCTTTCTCCCAAAACTCTTAAAAAAGCAATGGAGAACCCAAATTAGGGTGATTAGACATATATAAAAGTTTAAGACTCAAAATAAAATCACTCAAACCCCAAGAGAAGGATCAGTATTTTCAATGAACCGGATCAAAAGCATGACATGAAAACAAAAAAAAGCAGGTGTGACAATTCTCCCCACCATTAAAGCTTTCTTCCCCCGGAAATCCAAAACGCTTTTCAAATGATAGAACAACACATAAGGATTCCTTATCAACATAATCCAGCTTCTAAATCTAAGTAATTGTCATTCACCATCAATTTAACTTAATACTCTTTCCCAAACAAATCACAAACTCACAATCACTTCTGGAGAATCAACAAAAAGATCAAGCCACCACCTCCACAACCAATCCAAGAACTAGATTGTTTGGCCTTCTCCCAATGAAACCAAAGATCACCCCAAAACATAGTTCACTCACAAAAACAAAATATTCCAGTGGATTATGGAATGGACTCCCCTTTATTAAGAAAAAACTATCACTAGATACGTTCTTAGGAGGAAACAAATCAACAAGACCTGTGGTGGGTCCCCCCACCATTAGAACCCAACTTGCAATGAACAAAAAAGAATTAAAAAATAACTATAACTGGGAATAACTTATACATGATGAAAATAAATCTTCCAAAACAACTTAAAAAACCATATATATAGTGTTACAACGTGAACATATAAACCACCCACTCTCGATCAGAGGGGACAAGAACTGGGCCAACACTTTCGGCACTGATCCGGACCCCCACCACTAGAGGAGGGGAGGGAAGGGGACCCAATAATTAGTCCACTGAAACCATAAAAGAAATAAAGGAACTACCCAAAACTCTCCACCTACGAACAGGTAACACCAAGACCGCACCCTATATTCACTGGTGGTCCACACATGGGCATTGTTCAAAAACCCACATTCATGAAGGCATAACCATGGACGCTGTGTGAGTGGTAAGTCCACCACGCTTGGTGCGACAAAGGGAAATTCCAATAAATGACGAAAAAATAGAGACATAGAAACTACCATAAAACAATGGTGGAGGAAAGAGCCTAGTCAAGTTCCCCACACCTCTAGAGATTTCTTGACTGTGTGAAAATCTTCACTCTAATGCCAATGGGTGGAGCCCTGATTCTTGAAGCATCTGCTGCACCGTAGTAAGGGTACTAATGATCACACCACTAAAAAAACTCACATGCTCAACAAAACACATGAATCTAAATAGGAACTCATAGATACATATCTGTAGACGCCGGAAAAGTCCGTTGTTCCCAAACGAAGCTCCGGATGCGGAAAGCGAGGTCATATTTGGAGTCGGAAGGATGTTTCGGAGGGCCCGGAGGCCTTGCGCGGAATTTCAGAGGCCCGCGCGCAAAGGTGATGTTCCGCGCGCAAACCCCCCGGGATGCGCGCAATGCGCCGGTCCGGCGCGCAATTTTGCGCGCCGCGGGTCCGCGCGACTCCCTTGCGCGCCGCGCCCGATTCCGCGCCCGCGGGGGGAATTTCGCGCTCGCACCCTGGATTCCGCGCCCGGGGTTGCCTATAAATACAAGGCGACCCCCAACGTTTCAAAGGTTGCTGGAAGTCGAAACGTCTCCCGTGCGCGCAATTCAACCCCTTCCGCGCGCAATGACGAACTTCAGGTAACCTCCTTTCTTTCGCGCAAGAAAGCCTCGGGGTCCGCCTTCGCGCGCAATCCCCGCTGGCTCCTTTCATTTGAATAAACACTCACCCTAAGGCCTTTGCGCGCAAAAGAACCCGCTTGCGCGCAATTGCCCCCGGGGTGCGCGCAATCCGGCCCGATTGCGCGCACCCCCCTTCTTTCAAGTGGCCATTCATTAGAGAATGAGCCGTTGCCCCCGCGCGCTATTCGAAGCCCGGTGTGAGCATTCTCAAGTATCCGCGCGCAAGGCACTGGCCCAATTGCGCGCCAGCCGCCCCGATTGCGCGCCGGCCCGCAGTATTGCGCGCAAAGCTTCCTTTTTGCGCGCAATCTGCCAGGGTCGTCCCCGTTGACCTTCTAAGGGTACCCGCCTGCGTGGCGCCCGATGATCCTCATCCTGGGTGCCCGCACCGTGCGTTGTCTTCCCGTGCGGCCCTCCAGGCTTGCGCGAAGTGACACGCACGTATGTCCAGCATGACGTTAAACTGCATATTCGTCCAGCATGACGTTAAACTGCATATACGTCCTGCACGACGTTAAACTGTACCTCGTCCGAGCTACAAGACGTTAAACTGTTCAGCATACGTCCAAGCTGTACGACGCTAAACTGCCTAGCCTCCATCGTCCGCGCTGCAAGACGTTAAACTGCCAAGTGCTTCGTCCTCAACACATGACGTTAAACTGTACTTCGTCCGGCAAGACGTTAAACCGTCCGCTTCGTCCTCAACACATGACGTTAAACTGTACTTCGTCCGGCAAGACGCTAAACCGTCCGCATCATTCGATCCCGTGCCTCGCACGCAGGGTCTCCCCCGGTTTGGATGTGGCCCCCACCCGCTCGTCTCTGCAGGGATGTCGGGATTGTCCCCCTTTTGGGACGATTTAATGGGAGTGGCTTTTCCCTACGGGGGCAGGGTATTACAAACCCCTAGTTCCTCGTGGGAGGCTGCACATGTGTATCTCCATTGCGCCTCCCCACGGCCGAAGCCAGTAGAGGGTATGACTGGGATCGAGGTGTCTTCTGCTTTTGGTCCGAGTCCCTTCCAACTGAGTTTTGCCGCAACCGGGCTGCCCCAAGTGCGTAAGTCCTGACAGAATGAACTACGTGGACTTTGATCCCTGTCTTCTATACAGGGTACGTAGGAAGCCTCCCCGAGGTTCAAGCCCACCACCTGGTCGTCCCGGTCGTATTTACGTCGGTTCGTCCATCAGTGGACCCCTCCAGGGTTCACGCTTGCGTCGATTCACCTATGAATCCGCCCCTGTGGGAGACTGCCCGTGTGTATCTCCGCGGTGCCTCCCCACAGCCCCCCTTTTCCATTTCCCCTTTTATCGTCCAGCATGACGTGAAACTGTGATCCACCCGGCCGTTCCATCCCCCTCTGTGCGAGGTGGTTCGGTTCAATCCTCCGCCCGGCGGCCTCGACCTCTTCGTGAGTCGGCTTGCCGACGTCCAGCATGACGTTAAACTGTATACCCGAACTACGTTGACTTTGATCCGTGTTAACGCGCGGTACGTAGGAAGCCCCTCTGGGGTCCAAGCTCTTTACTCCATCATCCATCCTGATCCTTACCCGGGCCGCCACATCCCGGTGGGGTCATGCCACTTCACTTCACTCCACGTTACTTGGGAAGCCGCCCATGTGCTGGCCCCAGCGTCGGAGGTTCCCCGCAAGGGGTTCTGTCATCTGATCCACTTTTCGTGTTGATCGGTCCGATGCCGTCCCCGCTGGACGTTAAACTCGCGGCATACCCCGTGTTAAACACGGGAAGCTGAGGAAAACCTCAGGTGACACAGTTCCCCGCACCTAGTACGGGATGCCTCAGGCCATCATGCCTTCGAGAAGCCCTATTAGGGACGGAAGACAGATGTGCAGAGCCGCAGTGTTACGACACGCCCCCAGCACCCAGAGCCACCCGGCCTTCTCACCGCAGGTTGCTGCCCCGCCCAGACTCCTTGGAACGTCCGGGCGGAAGCAGCGTAATTAACCGGTGTCCATGAAGATATGGCGCCGGGAACGAGATTCACGAACATTCTTAAGTCTATGAGGGAGACCCGGATTAGGCGACAAGTTCCGAGGAGACGTCCAAGGAAGGAGAAGCCGACATCCCATCATCCCGGTTTCGATCAAGGAGCAGACGCCCCTGAATAAGGGACGGATGCCGCCCGCCCTTGGAAAGCGGGACTGCGGGACCACAAGCCGCGCGCCCATCCCCTCGGGTTGACGGGTGCACGCGCGAACGCGTCCTGGCGGAACAGCGTAACCCGACGCACATCCGCACCGAAACAGAAAAATGGTGAACCCGACGTGAATCTCTTCTCCTCGATACGAAGACCGATGGCTTTCAGAGGTGTTGGAAGACCGGCGTGTTGCCCGGCCAAGCATTCAGTCTTACCCGCCAGGGGCTGGGGAAGGGACATCGGGCACTCCGTCTCGCAACGTCGAGGGCCTGGGTTCCCCCCACGGAAGGCGTCGTGGCGCTAATGGTTGGTTGTCGATTCCTTTTTCCTGTCAGTGTTAATGGGTCATTCTCCCTGCTTGCAGAAATCAGGTCGCCCGATCTAGTGCCCGATCGCCACCCGCCCACTGGCGCAGGGACAGGGGAAACACCGACGCGGCTACTCCGCGCGGTCCTGCCCGTTCCACAGTCGTCCCAGCAGCCGCAATTGCGGGACGACCACGCCCTCTCTCCCCCTCGGAGGTCATCCAGAGAAGGGTGATCAACACCCTGGTGCGGAGATACGAGGAAGAGGGAGTCATCCCCACTAGGGAAATGGCTCGCCTGGACCTTGAGGAGGCTGCGCCTCGCCACCACCGCCGCCCCCGAGGGCCGCGCAGGGAGGCACCGCTGCCTACCTCAACGTCCAATCGCTTCGGGAGTTTATCCCCGGAGCGCTCTGACAGTTCCCTTCCTTATGCGGATGAGGTGGGAGATGCCCAGGATCACCCTATCCGAGGTCCGCTCCAGGGATCCACGATAAGGGCTCCCGCCAGGCCACGGCGACATCGCCGCCAGGCCCCTCAAGTCGAGGAACAGGCTCTCCACCCGCCCGCGCCGCTCATCCCGGCTCGTCTGTCTCGACGCCAACGTCGGGCACGAGCGGAAGAGGATGCCCACCTTGGGGCTCTGGCAACAGCGGCCGCATTGGCCCAAGCCACTGCTGGCTCCAGTCGCCAGGCCTCTGCGCATCCTGAGCAGGGGAACTCCTATGCCCGACCTGGATCGAGGCCCCGACCGCCCCAAAGGCAGGTTGGGTTGACTCTCCCGGTTGCTGGCACTGGCAGTAGCCACCGCAGACCACCTCGCGGTAGCGCTATTCACCGGCAGGGTCTACTCTGCGTGGCCGATTCTGGAGGCATGGGTCATCCCACCTCCCAATCCCGGCCCGGAGGCCTGCCCGGAATCATCTCTCCCCGCGTCCCCTTTGATATCTGTCCCGGTGCCCCTCGCACCTTGGTTCCCAGTCCTCTTGGCCCCAGCACCAGTGCGGCCGGAGGACGCCAGGACAGAGATCAGCCCTGCCCCGAAGAACCACCCAGGGGCAGGAAGGCAAGGCGTCGACGCCGAGGGAAGAATGTTACGGAATTCCGGACAGAGATCCGACCGGTTTGCTTCTCTGACTCAGAGGCGGAGTACGATTCGGCGACTGAGCCCTCTCCCCAATCCCGCCAGTCAAGGGCAGGGGTAGGAATGCGGCACGTCAGCCTCGTGCTCCCCGAGAGCGAGATCGATGTGATCCCCGCTTCTCTCCGAAGGTATATCCGGAGTAACGAGGGCCTGGTAGACCCCCAAGGATCAAACTTGCGGTTGGTACCGGCCCCTCCGGAAGTGCCTTCCGTCTCGATCAGAGAAACCGGAGACTTTTTCTGGGGACCGACGGTCGAACCACGATCTGGTGCGCCCTCGGCGAGCACCGATGCTACGGCAGGATATTCGCTCGCCGGCCCGTCCTATCGTGATGTGGTAGCCAGGCCACCGCCACCCTCAGGGGAAGGTCCGGGATATGGAGGCCAATCGGCCTGCTCGCCGTATTCACCGCCGGCCAGCCCGTCGGCCCGGCGGCCCGCCTCGGCACCACTACCAGTTCCCCGTCCGTTCCCAGCCATTGAAGAGGACCAAGGAGATATGGGTCCCGAGTTTGAGTCGTGGAGCTTCTGGACCGTCCTTGCAGAGGGCCACTTCCCTGAGAAGTTTTGGCCAGTCGCAGGACCGGGCTTTGATGCACCCGAATCGCTCACCCCGGATGAGTTCGAATGCTTCCGCCGAACTCTCCGGGAGACTCGCTCCTGTCTTCACCGCTTACAAATGCCATACCCCGGGAGTCAAGCGCACCTGGGGGATATTGGTGAGCAGTGCCGTCAAATTGACCTGGCCATGCTCCCCGCGGTTCGGCACCCCGGGTCATTTGGGCACCATGAGGCCCTCCAACAACGATGCGTTGAGTGTTTTCAAGTACTCCGCAAAGTTATCGAGGAAGCCACTCCCCACGTGTATATCCGTGGATGGAGGCAGTACGCTGCCCTACGCTTCAGTGTGATCCGCCGACAGCCCGATTCGCTGGGTGGCCCTGAGGGTATATCCCCAGGGACAGGAACGGTCAACATGGCTGACCTGTCGGGAGAGGGGAACGACTTGGAACTTCTCGACGGGGGCTTCCCCCCCGAAGACAAGCCGTCGTCAGATCCATCAGTGAGAGTTACTCGTCATCAGAGGAACCTCCTGGGGCTCCCCGCGCCCACTGAAGCACTGACGTTAAGCCGAAACGTCAGCAAAGGAAAAGAGCACAGCGAGGCTATAAAGCCCGCCGACCCATCTGCCTCCATGCAGAGGGCAGAGGAGGATCCCGAGAAGGCTACGCTACGTCAGCAGCTCGCCGAACAGAAGAAGCTGGTTGACCAGCTCCTCGCCGAGCGCGCTGCAGAACGGCGGCCTGACTACGGTGATCCCAGGCCAGGACAGCAGGGACCGGAACAACCGCACCTCGACGAGACTCTCCCGGGCAACCGTGATCATGCCGTGTTCGCCGACAGGAGAGAGTCCATTGCCTATGGCAAGAGGGCGCGGTATGTTTCGCCACACCCTCCCGAGCGGCGGGACTACTTGAGGGACCCCGCTCGGATTCCTCCCGCTGCCCCAAGGGCCGCTCCGCCAGCCATCCCACGAGCTGCCGAGTTCGACGACCCGGTCGACGACCCGATTGAAGGGCCATGCAATGCGCTCGTGGTTAGAGATCCTCGCCAGGACTGGAACCCATGTCCGGACGATCCGATGGCGGCACTCATTGCCCGCTTGGAAGCCTTGGAGACTCGGCAGGTGGCGATCCCACCGGACGGCAAGCCATACCCAGCATGGGTGGATGACATGCCGGCGCCTCCGGGATTCGGGAATCCCACTTTCGCCCCCTTCAATGGGACTGTATATCCGCCACAGCATTTGGCCCACTTCAACTCGAGGTGCGGGCCTATGTTGGGGACTCCGGCGCAGCAAGAGGCCGCTAAGCTTCGCTGCTTTGTTCAGACACTGGAAGGGCCAGCATTTGTCTGGTACAGCCAGCTTCCCGTCGGGTCGGTAACCAGCTGGGAGGACCTCCGTAGACAGTTCCTCTACCAGTTCAGTTCCACGACCCGGAAGACGAGTATCGCAGACCTCTTCAAGTGCAAGCAGAGGCCTGATGAGCGAGTCGCGGACTTCGTCGCCCGATGGAAGGGTCTCACGTATTCCCTTGACATGCCATTGACTCAGGAGCAGTTGCTGACAATGTGCGTTGGGAACGTCAAGACCGAGCTGGTCCCTTCCCTGATCACTCAAAATTACCCCGGAGGGTTCAGGGACTTCTCAGACAAAGCTCAACGTCTTGAGGAAGCCCTGCAACAGGCCAGCCAGGCACACCCGCTGCCTCCTATGATTCCTGCAAGGAGAGCCAGCAGGGCTGAGCCCGCTGCTATGGCCCAGATAGAGGCTCCCAGGCCGTTGGAGCTGCTGCCGGTGAGGCCAGCTCCACAGCCTCACAGGAATCCGCCTCCACGGGCTCAGTTCCCGGCCCAGCAACGACAGCCTCAGAACCGGCCAGCCCCTCCGCGTAATGTACCGCCGCAACCCAGGCGAGATAATCAGGGTCCACCTCCTCGGCAGGCCCCTCCGGCCCCTCGTCAAGACCACGCTCCCAGAGGCCCGCGACACCTGACGTACTCATTTCATGAGGATCAGGTCCCCGGTTATTTCCGGAGTGCCCTGGAGCAGAGGATTGTGCGACTGCCTGAGTGTTGGAAGCCAGAGGAGGCACATCTTACGAATAACCCCCGCTACTGCCCTTACCATCGAGCCCTGGGACACACCATCCAGCGGTGCTATGTGTTCAAGGACTGGCTCCAAGACCAGATTAACAACAATGTAATCAGGTTGGGCCCAGCTCCAGCACAAGTGGCGGGCGTGTTCGTGGGATCAGATGACGATAGTGGCAACGAGGACGAATGGCAGCTGGTCTCCAACCGCGGATCCCAGAAGTATAATAACTGGATGGCCCGCAAGACGACCATTCGCGCCCATGGAATCATCCGTGCGCGCTTGAATCAGCCTGAGCCCCCAGAACCCGCGGGTGCTGCTTCGGCATCGTCGTCCCAGCCTGCCTCTTCCAAGAGGAGCAAACGGCGGCAGCGCAAGAAGGAAGAGCGCGCCCCGCCAGTTCCACCACTGTCCCGTACTCTCGGCGATTTCATGCCCCCGGAGATGGGGGTCCCTCCTCGGATCCGCCCGGTGATGGATGATTCGTCCGATGACGGTATTGGGTACGCTTCGGTTAACACCGTCGAGCTGGTAAATCCCTTTTCGGTTCCCGACGTTGAAGAACACCAGGTGGACCTCCCTAGTGTCCCCGGTCGTCGCCACCGTCGGAAGAACCGCAGCAGCAGGAGTCGCCGGGGCACAGCCGTTGGTACCTCCAGCCAGGCCGTGCACGCCACTGAGACTAGGCAGCAGGCTCAAGATCGAGCTCAACGTGCGCAGGCTCCCCATCCGGGGATGACGGATTCGCCTCCGCCACTGTTTGTGGTATGGGACCGGCCAGAACCGCCTCAGCCGCGTCACGACCAGCTCCGCCCTGCCACAAGTCCATCCCGGCCTCCTGACTCCAGTACGGTGACCATTTCCCGGACTGCGACCAGTGAACAGCGAGATGCGCCAAGTACCAGTCGGCCGCCGATCCAACCGGTAAGGCCCGTCATGCCACCAACCGCAGAGCAACCTCCTGCAACCAGGGGCTCGCGCTTGGCCAAAAAGTATGATGTTCTGAAGCACTTGGCCGACATCCCAGCAAGGCTCTCCATCCTTGAGGCTCTGCGCATGTCATCTGAGATGCGCGAGGCACTCGCTGAAGCCCTGAAGAGCCCCCTCCAGTTCGAGACAGAGGTTGCGGCTGCAGAGGCCTTCCACGCCGAAACGATCGAGGACGCCGAATGTCAGGCAGTTATCTCGTTCTCTGGTAAGGATGAGGACCCTCCTATATAGGGACACATCCGTCCGCTGTATGTCACTGGCCAGTTCAATGGCTTTGAAGTCCGGCGTTGTCTTGTCGACACGGGGTCCGGGATTAATCTGATTCCAACTCGGACGCTCCGGAGATTGGGGTTGTCTGAGGATGACTTGATTCCCTCCGACCTCAGGATCCAGGGGTACGACCGCACCGAGCAAACCCCGGTCGGCAAGATACGTTTGAAGACCCAGTTCGGTGACTTGGTTGCCAACACCGAATTCATGGTAGTCTCTCAGGACACTGCGTATAACGCATTGATGGGCAGGCCATGGCTTCACCTTCACGCGGCGGTTCCCTCGTCATACCACCAATGCCTCAAATACTCCCTTAATGGTCGAGTAGGCGTGCTTCAAGGAGATGCCTCTCCTTTTGCCTCATGTGAAGCCCGTTATCTGGACGCGGACTATTACAAGAGCAAGGATAAGCAGATCCTGGCAGGTGAGGTTGAGCCTGTCGCTGTTGCAAGCGATCCCTGGGCAAGTCTGGATGACGCTTACGTCCTCCCGATTCACCGGTTGGACGTCGCCATGGTCTTGACGGTCCGCGAGTCTCCTGATGAGACGGCCGCGACCGCCCGCGCCAGCACCAGTGGCCCAGCAGGATCTGGTAGCCCCAATGCAGTTTCCAACGCAGTCTCTCCCGTGGATGATCCCTCCCCGAGTGGAGAGGACGTGGAAGATGCACCCCCAGCCTTTGAGGAGGGCGTCCCCGCCACGGTCGATGAGTTAATACAGGTGAACCTTGGAACCGAGGCCGATCCAAGACCCACGTTGGTTAGTGCCGCCATGCCCTCTGAGGAGCGGCAGCAGTACGTGGACTTTCTCAGGCAGCACCGTGATGTGTTCGCTTGGGGCTATGACGAGATGCCGGGGCTAGATCCTCAGGTAGCCGTCCACCGCCTTGGTCTCCCGGCGAACCATCGCGGGTTCAAGCAGCCTCCCAGGAAAATGCACCCATCCCATGGTGCCATGGTTGAGGCCGAAGTTGACAAGCTTATCAAAGCCAACTTCGTGAGGGAAGTTCAGTACCCCAAATGGCTGGCCAACATTGTGCCGGTCAGGAAGAAGAACGGGCAGATTAGAGTCTGCATCGACTTCCGCGATCTCAACTGCCACTGTCCGAAGGATGATTTTCCCCTTCCAGTGACAGAGCTGTTGATTGATGCCACAGCAGGGTTCCAAGCCCTCTCCTTCATGGATGGATACTCCGGATACAACCAAATTCGGATGGCCCCTGAGGATGAGGAGTTCACTGCCTTCAGGGCCCCCCAAGGTACCTTTTGCTACCGGGTCATGCCCTTCGGCCTGAAGAATGCAGGTGCCACCTATCAACGGGCGATGCACCGCATATTCAAGCCAATCCTCGGCACACTGGTGGAATGCTACGTCGACGACTTGGTTGTCAAATCGCGCCAGCGTCAGGACCATCTCAAAGATCTTGAGAAAGTGTTCAGCTTCCTCCGGTCTCGCTGCCTGAAGATGAACCCGTTGAAGTGTGCCTTTGGGGTCACCTCCGGAAAGTTCCTTGGATTTGTGGTAAGATACCGGGGTATTGAGATCGACCCAGAGAAAATCAGGGCGATTAGCCAGATGCCTCCCCCGGGTACCGTCCGGGAACTGCAAGGGTTCCAAGGCCACTTAGCCTATATACGCCGATTCATCGCGAATCTGGCCGGCAAGTGTAAGCCCTTTTCTCGGCTTATGAAGAAGGGTGTCACCTATGTATGGGATAAAGAGTGTCAGACCGCTTTCGAGGAAATCAAGCAGTACCTGCTTCAACCTCCGGTCCTGATGCCGCCCGTATCCGGAAAGCCGCTGGTCCTTTATGTGACCGCCCTGGAACGGTCCCTGGGTGCCCTTCTCGCCCAGAAGAACAACGAGGGAACAGAGAATAGCCTCTATTACCTCAGTCGCATGCTCCTCGATGCGGAGGTTAGGTATTCCCCCATCGAGAAGAGCTGCCTGGCGCTCGTATTTGCCGTACAGAAATTACGGCACTACTTGCAGCACCATGAGGTACAGTTGGTTTCTCGGGTAGACCCGTTGAAATATATCCTGAGCCGACCTATGTTGACTGGCCGTCTAGCGCGGTGGGCTGTGATTCTCCAGCAGTTCGACATCAGGTATGTGTCTCAGAAGGCCATCAAAGGGCAAGCGTTGGCAGACTTTCTGGCCGCTCACCCGACCTCCGCGGATCAGCCGCTGGATCTAGGCTTTCCTGATGAGACCATTCTCTCGGTTGATCGAGCCGATCCATGCTGGCAGATGCACTTTGACGGTGCCTCCCGGAGCCCCACCGGTAGAAGACTCGATAATCCTAAGCTCAATAGAGTGGGCTTGGGCATCGTCTTCATTACCCCGGAGCGAGCCGTGCTGCCATACTCTTTCCTGTTGTCAGAGGGCTGTACCAACAATGAGGCGGAATACCATGCCCTCATCACCGGCCTCGAGTTAGCTCTCGAGATCGACGTGCCCCGTCTGTGCGTGAAAGGGGACTCCGAACTGGTCGTTAAGCAGATCAATGGCGACTATGTTGTCAGGAAGCCGGAACTTGTTCCATTGTTGGAGTGCACCCTCCTTCTGATGGCCCGGTTCCCTTCTCGGCCAGAAATTGTCCATATTCCCCGGTCGCAGAACGGTCGAGCAGATGCTTTGGCCAGCCTGGCTGCGTCGCTTGCGGAACCTGAATAGGACAACCTGATCGTCCGCGTGACGCGCCGCAGGCTCCTCGCTCCCGTTATCCCGGAAGAAGATCGCGGCCCGTTGGTAAGTAATCTCACCACGGTTGCCCCTATGCCCGGAGCCCCGAGTACCCCAGATATAGCAGTCGGATCAGCCCCTGATTGGAGGACGCCTTTGGTTGAGTACCTCCAACATGGCATTCTTCCGTCAGATCGGGCCGAGCGTGAGCGAGTTCGACGCCGCGCATCGCAGTTCGTCCTCCAGAGCAGTCCCGGCCTGGAGCAGATCCTCTACAAACGCGGATTTGATGGTGTTCTCCTCCGTTGCCTTCAGGGAGTTGAGATCCCACGAGTCATGCAAGAGGTTCATGCTGGTTCATGCGGCGCCCACCAAACTGGGCCGAAGCTGTCCCACCAGATTCGGAGGTTGGGATACTTCTGGCCCTCTATGATCCATGACTGCATCGAGTACGCCAGGAGGTGCCATGCGTGCCAGGTTCATGCGAACTTTGTGCATCGGCCGCCGGAGCCTCTCCATACCACAAGGTATTCCTGGCCCTTTGCAGTCTGGGGACTGGACGTCGTGGGACCTTACCCGCCGGCGACAGCTCGCCAGTGCCGGTTCATTCTGACCGCCACGGACTTCTTCTCCAAATGGGCAGAAGCGATTCCGCTCAGAGAGGTCAAATCCTGTTCGATCGCTGACTTCGTGACCTCCAACATCATCTATCGATTTGGAGTGCCTCACGCTATCCTCACGGATAACGGAACCAATTTCCGAGCAGCCGAGTTGAAGAAGTTGTACGCCAAGTATAACATCCGCTCGAACCATACATCTCGCTATCATGCGCAGGCGAATGGACAGATCGAGGCGTTTAACAAAACCCTCTCTAACATTCTGCAAAAGATGGTTGGTCAGAACAAGAAGAGTTGGCCGGACAAGCTCCCCAACGCCCTCTGGGCTTATCGGACGACGACTCGCAATTCCACCCAGATGACCCCTTATTCCCTGGTGTATGGAGCTGAGGCCGTCCTGCCCATCGAGATCCAGTTACCGTCCTTGCGCACTGCGGTCTACGACCAGCAAGCGCCGGACAGAGTTGCTGAAGCCCGTCTAGTCGAGTTGGAAGCACTGGATTAGAATAGACTTCGCGCTTTGCACAACTTGGAGAGGCATCAAAGCAGGATGGCTCGAGCTTTCAATAAGAAGGTTCGCCTCCGCTCCTTCCTGCAGGGTGATCTAGTGCTAGCCCTAAGAGCACCGATGATCCCCGGCAGGAAGCCGCCCAAGTTGGAGCCCAAGTGGGAGGGACCTTTTGTTGTCCACAAGGTCTATCCCAATGGCGCGTACTCCCTAGCAACTATGGATGGTGAGCGTGTCACTCCTCCCACCAACGCTAGGTTCCTCAAGCAATACTTTGCCTGAGTGTCACCACGTCCTGCACGACGTTAAACTGCATTCGTCCAGGCTACAAGACGTTAAACTGTTCAGCATTCGTCCGCGCTGCAAGACGTTAAACTGCCAAGTGCTTCGTCCTGCATGACGCTAAACTGCACTACGTCCGAGCTACAAGACGTTAAACTGTTCAGCATTCGTCCTGCATGACGTAAAACTGCCACTCGAGAACTACGTGCGGCTTGATTCCCATCCTTATGGGATACGTAGGACCGCCTGAACCCTCGTGTTTCAGGCCCAGCCCCATCCTTCGGGAATTTCCATCCCATCTCGGGCCCTTGGCCCAGTTGCCCCGGGGTGTGCGGCGTATGGTGTGAGTGCGGGGCTATGCCCTCATTCACGTCGGTTTGTTCGTCACGCTGTACGCCCCCCTCCACGTTTGGGGATGCCTTCTGCTCCCCCCTTCTTTTTTCCTCATCGTCCTGCATGACGTTAAACTGCACTTCAAGAACTACGTATGGCTTGATTCCCATCCTTGTGGGATACGTAGGACCGCCTGGACATTCATGTTTCAGGCCCAGCCCCATTTCCCGGGAATCTCTATCCCGCGTTGGGCCTCTGGCCCCAGTTCCCCTCCTTTTTGTGCGAGGCGTATCGCGTGAGCAGGGGATTATGTCCTCATTCACGTCGGTCTACTGGCCGCGCCGTACGCCTCCCCCGTGTGTGGGACTACCTCACACCCCTCATCGTCCTGCATGACGTTAAACTGCACTTCAAGAACTACGTATGGCTTGATTCCCATCCTTATGGGATACGTAGGACCGCCTGGACGCTTGTGTCTCAGGTCCAGCCCCGTCTCTTGGTTGATCACGGGGACCTGCCCCCCTTCGGTTGCTCTCAGGGTGAGTCCTCCGACCCTTTCCGGAGATCTGTTAACATGTTTTGGGTGCTTCGGTCTATGACTTGTAGTGTCAGATTCAATCCCGACAAGTCCTGTGTTGCTTGTCAGGCCTCGCGCTTCCTCTTGTTCGAGCCTTCACTCAAAGGGGTCCTCGTTAGCGGTTTGGGTACGATGCCTCAGTGCTCTCCCGCCGCTCCGGGTCGATTTACCGGTGGGTCTTGGGCCGCAAATCGATATGAATCCTGCGATTGAGCGGTTGATGCTCGTTTGCTTGCCCCGTCTTAGGCTGACGCGATCGGATGTTGTGTTGCGAATGCGTCAGCAACGTCCTTGATCGCCATGTCAGCTCTCTCGGGCTCTGAACATTGGTTGCGCAGTCCTCATCACACTCCGCCTTTGTGCGTTGTAGTGGGATCTTGACACTCTCTTCATACCGACCTCCGGTACGCCTCTACACGTTAGGCAGACCAACCAGGGTAATGATGTCGTTCGAGGCTCCCATGATCTGAGCACCAAGGATATATGCAGATATCCTCCCTAAGGGCCATGCGTAGCTGGACCCTCGTCCCCATAAGGAGGAGGGAGTCGCCCGAACAATTGCGTTCTGGGCCCAGTATATCTGGAGGCTAGCATCTCTGCCCCTCGGGTGATGGACATACGCAGACCCCTATCCCAAGACTCTTTTCCTGGAATCGTGCGTGACCGCAGGGCTGGGTATGCTCCCACCTCCGCCGTGTCCGCCGTACCGCAATAAGCGGATTCCTCCATGGTCCGAACCACACGACCTTAAACTGTGTTGTCTGGTCCTACCACACGACCGTAAACTGTGATCGTCTTGGCCGCCCGACGAAAAACGGCACTGCATCGTGATGTCCTCCTCAGGGGACACTCATGTTGGGCGCTGGTTAATGACCACACCATTCATCAATGCCTTCCATGGCTTGATTATTGTGGCGACGCCAGAGATTTCTCAATCACGGGCATGTCGCCGCACAAAGAAAAACCATTCATCTTTAAGGACAAACAAGAAATATCAAATGCCGCTCCTTTTGTGTGCGAGGGTCAGACCCGCACTCTTCCCCGCGCTGGTGCCCGATTGTGTTGCACCGCGCTTCAAGAACTACGTGCGGCTTGATTCCCATCCTTATGGGATACGTAGGAACGCCCGGATGTTTGAAACTTCGGGTCCAGCCCCCCACCTCTTAGAGATTCCCCCTTCTCTGGGGAATCCGCCGCCTTCAGGTCACCCTCAAGGCGTGTAACCCGACCCCTTGCAGTGGTCCACCGGTGTCAAGAGTACTCTGGTTTATTGCCAGGAGGGTCAGGATCCGCTTGGTCAGGTTTCCTCCACTTTTCAGGCTTCGTGCTCCCTTTCATTCGGACCCATCGTCTACGCCCTGGGTGGAGCCCCCGCGAACGGTTCGGACACAATGCCTCAGTGCTCTCCCACCGACTCGGGCCGGTACCCCCAATGGCCTCGGGCAGCAAATCGATATGAATCCTACGATTGAGCGGTCGATGCTCGTTTGCTGCCTCATTCCATCAACGGTTAGTGCGATATTGATGCTGCTTTTCCGCCACGGTCGGCAGTACTCTCATATCGTCACGCCGGTGCTCCCGGTCCTCGAGTGAATGGCCGCATGATTCACATTTCCCACCTCCCATTCTGACCAGGCGAAAACTCGACACTCCTGACACTATCCCTCAGTGCATCTTCGCATATCCAGGGGATATGACCGGATGCGGCGTACTTTGAGCCCTTCTGGTCCGAGCTCTAAGACCTTAAACTAAGATCTCCCCTTTTGGTCCGAGCTCTAAGACCTTAAACTAAGATCTAGCCCTTCTGGTCCGAGCTCTAAGACCTTAAACTAAGATCCCCCCTTATGGTCCGAGCTCTAAGACCTTAAACTAAGATCCCCCCTTATGGTCCGAGCTCTAAGACCTTAAACTAAGATCCCCCCTTTATGGTCCGAGCTCTAAGACCTTAAACTAAGATCTCTCCTTCTGGTCCGAGCTCTAAGACCTTAAACTAAGATCCCCCCTTATGGTCCGAGCTCTAAGACCTTAAACTAAGATCTCCCCTTCTGGTCCGAGCTCTAAGACCTTAAACTAAGATCTAGCCCTTATGGTCCGAGCTCTAAGACCTTAAACTAAGATCTAGCCCTTATGGTCCGAGCTCTAAGACCTTAAACTAAGATCCTCTAGCCCTATGGTCCGAGCTCTAAGACCTTAAACTAAGATCCTCCACCTTTATGGTCCGAGCTCTAAGACCTTAAACTAAGATCCAGCCCTTATGGTCCGAGCTCTAAGACCTTAAACTAAGATCTACCCCAAATGGGGTCCTACGTCCTGCATGACGTTAAACTGCACTCTCAGAACTACGTATGGCTTGATCTCCAGCCTGATGGAGTACGTAGGAACGCCCGGGCATTTCGACTCGGGTCCAGCCTCAGGGATCGTTAAGTCCCGCCCCTCCTCGCCGTCGGCCGTCTGGCCTGACATCGGGTAGAGTGGTGCAGTCGTAATATTCTCCCCGATTCAGCTCGGGATGCCCCATCGCAAGGATGGGAAGCGACGGTTTCCTCGTCAGAGAGGTGCTGTCTGAGAATTGAGGTGACTCACGGCCAGATTAGTGCATCCGCCTAGTACGTTTTCCCCACGGTGGCGCAATTTTGAGAGCGTTGGATTCTGCCCGAACAAATCGTCACTTCGCCCCACGCTTCGCATGCCCTGTTGATCTGGATTTTCCACCCTTGTGTCTGAAGGAACCCCAAAGCGGTATTCATGATGACATGTGGTCCGCCTCCTGCAATATGAATGATGGCCTTTTTCGGTCCGTCTATTGCAGTTGTTATGGTCGATCCACTGTCCGCCTACCGTCTTGGGCATTTCCTGGAAGGCCGACCGTTGTGGATGTCTGGATTCGGGACACGCGATTCACCCTTTCTCATTTCCCTATGTTCGGATAAAATCTCAACGCCCCTAGCGTTGTCCCGCTCGTGTGTTGGAACAAGTTGGGGGACGATACATTGGTTAGGTCTGAGGTCTCCTTTCCTAGGAATGACCTCCCTCTTTTCTCCAGAAACCCAGGCCCAATTATGGATGCCTGATGCTTGGTTAACACTCCCGCAAGACAACAATTTGTGGTTGAGCATGTTAAACCAAAAGACGCAGATAAATATGGCGATTCATACAAGTGGATCAAAATATTAAGTAGCGGAAGCAAATGTTCTGGGAATGGCAAAAAACAGCCCTTAGGGATTAGCGTGCTGAATGAGTCTTTCTAATGCCGCTACCCTTTGGCTGGCGGCCTCCAGGGCTGCTTCTCGTTCTCTGCGTGCCCTCTCCTCGTCGGCGGTCGCAGCACGCAGTTCGTCAATCCTGGCCTGTGCACGCTCCCGCTCGACTTGGAGTGTGACCATCTGTTGGCCCGCCTCCGTCAGCTGTACCTGAGCGTCGATCAGTTGTGCCGATAGTTGCTCCACAAGCTCGGTACATGCTGCGACGAAGGCCTCCTTCTCTGCCGCCTGCCCTTCGAGGCGCCGGACTTCCTGCTCTGCCGCGATGAGCGCCTGCGTGCTCTCCGACATGTCCCGACTTTGTGCGACGTCGGCACGCCGGCGGCTCTCGCGCATCTTCTCGGCCATGAAATCACGGACCGTCAGATGGAGGCGTTGAGCATCAGCTCCCCCGGCACACAGGAAGCGCAGCCAGGTCTGAAGTGATCCCATGCGCCCCAGCCATTCTGATGGGTCTCGCTTGAGGAAGCGCTGGATGCACTTCCACCCCCTGCGTCGCGTTACCCGGCTATCCTCGACCGCCTCCGCGTCCGAGTAATCCATCTCCTCGGGGTCGGCAGGCCGGTAGGAAGGGAAGGCAGCCAGCAGGTCTGCTGCAGGGTCCGCCCCTGGGAGGTCCTCACGAGGGATAGGTTCCCCAACATCCGGGCAACCTTCTTCTCTCTCCCCAGCGGCGCTGACACCCTCGTCAGCCCCCAGCCTCTCTCCGGTGGCAGCACCGCCGACGTCCGCAGCCCCTTGATCAGCAGTTGGTGGGGCCGGCTCGGTTTGGGAAGCCTGTTCCGGAGCAGGCGGCATGTCCACCACTGGTCCACTCGTAGATGGCCCGGGTTCGGCAACCCGACGAGCCTCCGATGTTGAGATCACTGCGCAGGGCATGCCATGGTTAGTCACGGATCGTCAATGGCAAGCACCAGCAGTAAAGTAGGGAGACTTACGGGAGTTCGGAGCATCATCTTCCGCTACCCCGGTCGCCGCAGGAACAGTTGCAGCAGGGGACCCCTTAGCGCTTGTCAATTCGATAATGGGTGCCTGGCCCCCGCCTTGTCCTGCTGGCGCCTCTCCTACTCCTGTTGAGGACGCCTGACCGACGTCCGTGTGCTCCTGAGAAGGATGGAGAAACGGGTTAGAAGCTGCATAAGAGAATGGATGAAGCAAGTTGAGTAGGGATAGAAGCGGACCTCGAGGAGCTCAGTGACATCAACGTTGTCAGAGCCGGCCACCTCGCCGCTCTCCCGTGGGCTCCCCCGATGGGACCTTCCCTCGGAGCCTTCATCCTCCCCCGTCTCCTCCTCATCGGAGTCGTTACTGTCATCTTCTTCCGGCGGCATCTGTTCCGGAGCGGGCTCGAGACCGAGCATCACCTTCACCAGAAGGGATGGCTCCGCACGCTGACCACGTTGGCGCGCGTACTCGTCCATGGCCGTCAGATATGCATATTGCCGGTTGAAGTCCACCCTGTCGGTGATCTGGAGGCGCCCGACCTCTGGCAGATAGATTCCTTCTCTGAGTATCTTTCGCCAGATGACGTCGGTCCCCAGTGACTGCCGCAGGGTCATCCAGGCCGACCACAGCGCCGGGAAGACTGCATCGTGGGAGGGTTCGAGCAGACGTCTCACCTGCTTCCCGGGCCGCTCCTCGACCGCCGCATGTGCCCCCTCTCTGGGCGCTGAGGTCGTAGCGGCAGCCTGCGATGCGCCCGCCGCCGAAGTCCCTGCTCGCGCCGGCCCCGCTGCTTGGCGCGCCTCCGTTCTCCCCCGTGTGGCGGCGCCTCGCCTCCTTCCTTGACGCCCGGTCTCCGCACGGGTAGCCTCGAGCCGCCGAACTAGCTTCCGCAAGAGCCCCTCAGGGTACGCGATGGCCCAGTGTTCGGCGTACTCGGTTGCCAAGCCTGCGTCGATCCCGGTAGGAGGGAGAGTGATGACGTCGCCAGAGCCGAAGGCGACGAACATCAGCCACATCTGGCGAAGGACGCCAGGGTTCATCTCCTCCTGGACAGCAGTGAATACCCTCTTCGGCATCCGCTGAAGGCACCCGAACTGCCTGGCGAACCGGGTCGGCACGTAAGGCTCGCAGATCACCTTCCCGTCGATCCGAGTCACGAGCACCCCGCCCCGCATGTTCAGGAAGTATTCATGCTGCTCCAGCGGGCCCTGTCCGTTGTCGATCATCTGGCCGACGGGAGTGGGGAACGGGCTGAAGTTGAAATTGGCATGATTGCCAATCCGAACCCTCACGCCCTCCTCACTGAGGGTCATCGGAGCGACCCCCGCAATGTTCAGCAGGGAGGGTCGCAGGCCGTTGCCCGGAGGACTGATGGAATTTGGGAACGTATACCCACCGAGGTGAGCAGCCACCCATCCGTGGAAGAACTGAAAGGGCCCACAGATCCTTCGTGGCGACCCCCCTCGTGAGATGCGTCCCAGAATGGCATACAGCCTCGCCAGTACTGGGACCCCGAGGTTGTACCTCTTATTGGCAGCCATGGCGCCCGCCATCGCCAGCGTCGCCGGGCGGACGCCCATCCTCGCATCCCGCACTGGCAGGAGCCACCCGCTCAGAAAGGCGGCCAGGAACGCCGCGTACCGGACGTTCGGGTCCCGGGCCTCGATGACGCGGTACCCCCATGAGCGGTAATCGCCCGTCTCCAGGACCCGCCAGTACGACCCGTTCCGGCTCCTCTGAGCTGCGGTCGGGCACCGCTTCCCCCTGCCTGGCATCTTGACCGCCGGGTCATGCTCCAGGAACTGGCCGAACCAATCCTTGTAGGCTATGTCCTTCTGGAAGTCTTGGATCCCGAGCCGCTGCGTAGCCAGGTCAAGAAGATGCCAGGTCAGAATGGGAGTCCGTGACCTGTCCTCCCAGATGTTCTTCGGTGGCAGGAACTCATCGTACTGGTAGCCCTCCAGCGGGATACCTCCGATGCAGTGGATGTCCCAGAGACCGATGCCGACCTCCCCATGGTGAAGATGGAAGGTGTTGGTATCCGGGGACCAGCGAGTGAACAGCTCCGGCCCGAGCTCAGACTGCTGGTAGAAGTGGAACTGCGACGTCCACACCGCCTCGAACAGGCCGATGTACCGCAGCTCCTCTGCGAAGTGATCGCAAGTGTGGCGTACCCAGAACGCCCAGGCCCATTCACTGGTAAAGTTGCCCCCGGATCGCAAGTCCCAGTCCTTCAGCCAGCCCTTGGTGTCGTCAGTGACACTCTGACGGTATGTGCTCGAGTAGAGGGCTGGAGAATTCTCCGCTGTAGGCTCACCCCCATCAATGGTTCGCGTCCTCGGGTTCAGGACGTAGACATCCAAGTGCCTGGTTTCCCTGGCAGGATGCCCATTGTTGGTGATGTTATAGCGGTGAAGCTCGTCCTCCCGAGTCACCCAGGTTCGCGGCGCATCAACCTCGAATCCTGGCACCGGAACCTCATCGAGGATGCCGAAGTTCCAGAGCGGCAGGTTGTCCGACAGTGGATATGTCTTCTGGGCCGGCGTTAGTAAGTCGAACAAGGATTGATTGTTGGAAACAATCTCCTTGGCTCCGTAAACCTCCTCGTTCGTCGCCATCTCAGCTCTGCGAGTGGCGGCATCCCCCTCATTTCCTCTGTGCGCGGCCATCTCAGAAGTTTCGGGAGTCGTGCGGGTTAAGGGATGAAGAGTGCGGGATCGGACGAGGCTGGTGGAAAAGTTTGAAGGTTGGCGCGCAATCCAAGTGGACGGCGCGCAATTGGGAAGACTGTCGCGCAAATTTCCGGGTTTTCGCGCAAAAACAGGCGAAATCCGGACGGTTTTGCACGCCGATCGGGCGAATTTCGCGACCGGAAGAGGCAATTTCGCGCACGAGAGCTTTGGAGCTTATCGCGCGGAAGGCCAGAGTACGGAACGCGGGACCCAGCGCCCCTATTTATAGGCGAGGCCGGGTCCGCGCTGCGCGGAAAGCGCTTTGCGCGACCGCAGCGGCGAATTTCGCGACCGGCGCCCCTTTTTGCGCGCCTAAGTCCCGCGCCGCCCAGGACTTCGGCATTCCGGCGTCTCCCTCGGAACCCGATCGTTGCGACCTCTCGCCGATCAGATTCCGAGGGGGGGCTTTTGTAGACGCCGGAAAAGTCCGTTGTTCCCAAACGAAACTCCGGATGCGGAAAGCGAGGTCATATTTGGAGTCGGAAGGATGTTTCGGAGGGCCCGGAGGCCTTGCGCGGAATTTCAGAGGCCCGCGCGCAAAGGTGATGTTCCGCGCGCAAACCCCCCGGGATGCGCGCAATGCGCCGGTCCGGCGCGCAATTTTGCGCGCCGCGGGTCCGCGCGACTCCCTTGCGCGCCGCGCCCGATTCCGCGCCCGCGGGGGGAATTTCGCGCTCGCACCCTGGATTCCGCGCCCGGGGTTGCCTATAAATACAAGGCGACCCCCAACGTTTCAAAGGTTGCTGGAAGTTGAAACGTCTCCCGTGCGCGCAATTCAACCCCTTCCGCGCGCAATGACGAACTTCAGGTAACCTCCTTTCTTTCGCGCAAGAAAGCCTCGGGGTCCGCCTTCGCGCGCAATCCCCGCTGGCTCCTTTCATTTGAATAAACACTCACCCTAAGGCCTTTGCGCGCAAAAGAACCCGCTTGCGCGCAATTGCCCCCGGGGTGCGCGCAATCCGGCCCGATTGCGCGCACCCCCCTTCTTTCAAGTGGCCATTCATTAGAGAATGAGCCGTTGCCCCCGCGCGCTATTCGAAGCCCGGTGTGAGCATTCTCAAGTATCTGCGCGCAAGGCACTGGCCCAATTGCGCGCCGGCCGCCCCGATTGCGCGCCGGCCCGCAGTATTGCGCGCAAAGCTTCCTTTTTGCGCGCAATCTGCCAGGGTCGTCCCCGTTGACCTTCTAAGGGTACCCGCCTGCGTGGCGCCCGATGATCCTCATCCTGGGTGCCCGCACCGTGCGTTGTCTTCCCGTGCGGCCCTCCAGGCTTGCACGAAGTGACACGCACGTATGTCCAGCATGACGTTAAACTGCATATTCGTCCAGCATGACGTTAAACTGCATATACGTCCTGCACGACGTTAAACTGTACCTCGTCCGAGCTACAAGACGTTAAACTGTTCAGCATACGTCCAAGCTGTACGACGCTAAACTGCCTAGCCTCCATCGTCCGCGCTGCAAGACGTTAAACTGCCAAGTGCTTCGTCCTCAACACATGACGTTAAACTGTACTTCGTCCGGCAAGACGTTAAACCGTCCGCTTCGTCCTCAACACATGACGTTAAACTGTACTTCGTCCGGCAAGACGCTAAACCGTCCGCATCATTCGATCCCGTGCCTCGCACGCAGGGTCTCCCCCGGTTTGGATGTGGCCCCCACCCGCTCGTCTCTGCAGGGATGTCGGGATTGTCCCCCTTTTGGGACGATTTAATGGGAGTGGCTTTTCCCTACGGGGGCAGGGTATTACAAACCCCTAGTTCCTCGTGGGAGGCTGCACATGTGTATCTCCATTGCGCCTCCCCACGGCCGAAGCCAGTAGAGGGTATGACTGGGATCGAGGTGTCTTCTGCTTTTGGTCCGAGTCCCTTCCAACTGAGTTTTGCCGCAACCGGGCTGCCCCAAGTGCGTAAGTCCTGACAGAATGAACTACGTGGACTTTGATCCCTGTCTTCTATACAGGGTACGTAGGAAGCCTCCCCGAGGTTCAAGCCCACCACCTGGTCGTCCCGGTCGTATTTACGTCGGTTCGTCCATCAGTGGACCCCTCCAGGGTTCACGCTTGCGTCGATTCACCTATGAATCCGCCCCTGTGGGAGACTGCCCGTGTGTATCTCCGCGGTGCCTCCCCACAGCCCCCCTTTTCCATTTCCCCTTTTATCGTCCAGCATGACGTGAAACTGTGATCCACCCGGCCGTTCCATCCCCCTCTGTGCGAGGTGGTTCGGTTCAATCCTCCGCCCGGCGGCCTCGACCTCTTCGTGAGTCGGCTTGACGACGTCCAGCATGACGTTAAACTGTATACCCGAACTACGTTGACTTTGATCCGTGTTAACGCGCGGTACGTAGGAAGCCCCTCTGGGGTCCAAGCTCTTTACTCCATCATCCATCCTGATCCTTACCCGGGCCGCCACATCCCGGTGGGGTCATGCCACTTCACTTCACTCCACGTTACTTGGGAAGCCGCCCATGTGCTGGCCCCAGCGTCGGAGGTTCCCCGCAAGGGGTTCTGTCATCTGATCCACTTTTCGTGTTGATCGGTCCGATGCCGTCCCCGCTGGACGTTAAACTCGCGGCATACCCCGTGTTAAACACGGGAAGCTGAGGAAAACCTCAGGTGACACAGTTCCCCGCACCTAGTACGGGATGCCTCAGGCCATCATGCCTTCGAGAAGCCCTATTAGGGACGGAAGACAGATGTGCAGAGCCGCAGTGTTACGACACGCCCCCAGCACCCAGAGCCACCCGGCCTTCTCACCGCAGGTTGCTGCCCCGCCCAGACTCCTTGGAACGTCCGGGCGGAAGCAGCGTAATTAACCGGTGTCCATGAAGATATGGCGCCGGGAACGAGATTCACGAACATTCTTAAGTCTATGAGGGAGACCCGGATTAGGCGACAAGTTCCGAGGAGACGTCCAAGGAAGGAGAAGCCGACATCCCATCATCCCGGTTTCGATCAAGGAGCAGACGCCCCTGAATAAGGGACGGATGCCGCCCGCCCTTGGAAAGCGGGACTGCGGGACCACAAGCCGCGCGCCCATCCCCTCGGGTTGACGGGTGCACGCGCGAACGCGTCCTGGCGGAACAGCGTAACCCGACGCACATCCGCACCGAAACAATATCAAAATTCTCTCTCAATCCGAACGAGGGGTAGAATAGATGAGGAACACATCGAAACACTTCAACACCACTGAACACAATTAATATGTCCAAAAGAATTATCACGACCTAGAAGCACTCTAAATGGATCTCAAATAGCTCTATATTCCAAAAATCAGGCTGAGGCATCATCAGAAGAGGTGGATTTAAAATTTTAAATGAATCCTTTGGTTGCTCAACTAGAATGATTTCCCACAGAGAACTATTCATGGCCACATCACAACATTAAACACATCTTCAGAATCCCAATTGAACATTACTCCAAAACTGAGCCAACAACAAGATCCCATCCCAAGGTACAACAAGAGTATGAAATCTAGATCACAAGGGGGATTAATGAATAAACAAATCTTCTATGACATAGAAAAAACTAGCCACATAACCATTGGTTTATAATTAAAGGCCACAATATTTCATCTCAAAACTCTTTTTAAAAACAAACAAACTTGGTGGGTTACCACATTAACCAATGGTGTTTCATCAAGTCTCACCCAAATGCACATTTCCATTCCACCCTAGGCATCCACCCACCATGACATATGGACCATCCTTCCACATAACAATAAAACCTTGTATGTGATAACCCATGAAAACAAAAAAGGCTAAAACCAAACAACATCATTCTAAAAATCATGTAACTTTAAAAGAAACACCAACCAATAAGTCAAAAACCCTTTTCATATTTCACAAAACCAACCACACTTCATCAAGAAACATGTGCTTAAAAACCTACCCATTTTAATTTTTAAAAAATTTTAAAACAACCTAGCTACTCCCAACGAACTGTTCCAATTTATTTTTAATTTTAGCAAGGTATTTTTCATAATCTGATGGCCATTGAGACCAATTCCCTTTCTAGGAAAACACCAACCATTCAAAACCATTTTCCAAAACAAACGTATCATATTCAAATACTCTTTAACATCCCAAAACACCCCATTTAAAATAAATATTTATAATCATGTTAAAATTATTCACACTTTCAAAACATTTTATTCCAACAAACCACATGTTTAGATTATTAATAATCATTTACCATTAATTTATTTCTACTTCCTCATTTTTTTTCAAAAAAACACAACCTTCCAAAACCATTCATATATTAAATTTTTGAAAACCCCATTTTCCACTTTTTAAAATCCCATCCTTCATTAAAAATCATTTTTTCAATTACCACATAAGGATTTTCAAAAAAAAAATTCATAATTAAAGAACGGTCCAAGATACCCAAAAAATAGAACTAGTGTCAGTGGGTGACTTGACCATATGGTTGGTGGCCATATGTCAAACACAACACCAACATGGGGAGACTTATTAGAACCATTCCCCGGCTCCACATGGCTTTCTAAGACATGCGAGCTCATGGAGGCCATTAGTCAGACTCCCCTTGTAATATCAAAACACCAAATAATCAACTAGTACAAAGGAAGAAAAAAAACTGGACTTCCCATGGAAACTCAAGGATCAGAACGAGAAAGAGTTTGCAACTCTCTTAAAACACTTTCCCCTCAAGTCCCAAAAATCCTACTCCAACTACCTTGAAATCCCACAAAAAACAAGGGTTATCTAAAAAAAGTTCTACTAAGATCCTACCTCCTCTGATACCATTTTTTCACGAACCAACCTGAGTCGACCCTGAACCGGCCACAAGGGCCAGCCTGCGAAAAGTCCCGAGAGGCATTCTCGATCCTCTCGGGATGGAGGAAAGAACAAATGGAATAAATAGAGTACACAAGAGAATGATTTTGTCCATATATAATCAATAAAATCATCATAGGAATGAAATGGACAGCCCAAAATACATTTATATAAAAATTGAACAGAACATTATTTGTACAAGAAACTGAAAGTTCAACTAATCCAACAAATCATTTGACAAAACCCGATAACCAACTATCTCCATGTAACCCTTCTGGTCACTCTCAAATATAATGATCACATGTTGCCAATGGTGATCTAACTCAAGATGAAACTTGCACAAGGTCATAAAACAAAATGAGACTATAGGCGTGAGTATTAAAACTCAATAGGTTATCCCGATATTCATTTCCCAATTCATATCTTTTAAAATAAAAGAAACATAACTTTCTAGATTTTAATACAATATATAAAGGTATGTTTACCAAATGATGTCCCATTCTATATAAAAAATACCAAACAAAAACTCTCATGTTTTATAAACTAGAATGCTAGTAACAATTTTCAAAGAGGTACAACTTCAAAATGAAAATAGTTTTCAAGAGGGTTGATTTAAAGAATTTATAAATTTAAATAAATAACACAATATAATTAATTTACCAACCAAACACACCATATGTCTATGGGGAGTACAAAATAGCCAATGAGAACAAGTCGCGGGGCCACCCCTAGGCACTAGTGAGTTGGAGCCCAAGGTATCTGATATCACGGTGAAACTAACCATAATAAAAATTTGTTTTGGTGAACATGAGCCACTATTATGAATCGTAACCATAAACTAGTGGTCCCCCAACATCATCATAATCATATTTTAGTTATTTTTGTCATCTCCCAACTTGCTACATGAAACAGGGGACAAACACCACAGAATCACTAGCATACTAGAACACATCCGCCCACCTAGATAAATGGGATTCCCTTTAGTGCTCAATGAAGTTACACATATTATAAAATAAACATTCCACATAAAAATTAAATTAAAAAAATATAAAAACACAAACAACCCGCAAACATGCTTCACATTTCTTTCACAAATCAATAAACCACTAAAAGGATTCGTAAAACAATTTCAAGGAGTATAACAAGGCCCTACACATAAAATTCATTCAAAAATGCTCTTTTAAGGCCACTAACCCATTAATAACATAAAAAACCAATTTGTAAGACCCATAACCAATTAATAAATCATTTTTAAGGACCATAAAATTTCCCCAAAATATAGAACATGAAATACACATGGAAACCATTTTTACAAAAAAAACAAATGCCAAATAGGCCTTTAAGCCTTTCTCAAAACAATCCTTTGACCAAGGTATGCATTTCACTTTTATTTAGAAGGTTTATAAACACCATTTACAGTAGAAATACACATTCATAAATCCCTTAAAACATTCAGGTTACATATTCAAAACCCAGCCATTTTCATAAGCTTGTGAACGATCCATTTTCCGACAACTCGGGCCAAAACATTTTGTAAACCAAAACCATTTTTTTGTAAAGCCAAATCCAAATAGGAAAGACATAAGAGGACCCAAAATAACATTAATAATTCTTAAAATTAATTTATAAATACAAAAAAAAATATTTAATGACACATCACACATAAAATCCAACCAGGCAATTTACTGAACACATGACACGCCTTTTTAAACAAAACAATTTATTTTAAGAACATGAAAGAAATATAAAACACCAATTTGATGCCATATTTGAATAGATATACTTTTAGATGTCCAAATACTATAAACAAGGTTTTAAACCTCACAATATAGTTGGAAAATATTGTGGAACATTTAAACAAACACTAGTTGTGATCTTTTATGACAAAACAACACTACCTTTCAAAAAAAAAGGATTAAACAACAATTTTTCACACCAAGAAAATTATCCAAATGCTGAAAAATAATAATAAACATATATATCAGATATAACTATAATAAAATTATTAATCTTTAATGATAAAGGCATGTTCATGGGATATCCTACCTCAAATCTTTGGCATAATGGAAACACACACCCAATATCACCATCTCAGGGTTTACAAACCCTAAACCTATGATGACCAGACCCAAATGAACAAAAACACCATAAAAAATTAAATGAGAGCAGAACCCTAGGTCTATAATGTCTATTAGATATTATTAAACCAAGCAATAATGAATAGAGGAAGAAGAGGGAGGAGAAAGGAAAAGGAATCTAGCCATTTCAACTAGAAAACTCTTCATCTTCTATTAGATATTCACCTTTAGAGATATGTTAATGGCTTGAAACATCTTGGAGAGTCTCCTAAGGTCAGGAAGAACCAGGTAAAAAATATTGGGGGAAAATAGTAATAATGAAATGATTTATGGATGAAATAATTTACCTTAGCGATTCTGGATGATTTGAGAGACATTGAGAGGTTTTCCCTAATCCGCGACTCATATGCTTGCAAAAGAGGTAAAATAGATAATGGGGGTGAGTATAGGGGTATTGGATTCTATTAGGATTTGGAATCATAGAATCATATTAAAAATTGAATTAGATATAAAAGAAACAAATTATTTCGAAAAAATTGGAAATGGGCCCATGGGTTGGCCCAAGGGCTGGCCTATTACCTAAATAAGTAACCTGAATTCCCCTTGATTATGAATTATTAAGGGGTACAAAATGATATTGTAGTTTTAATATGTTAGTGGACAAAATTTATGATGTTTAATGGGTGAAAATGTAGAAAGACAAAGGAGTTATTAAAGAAAAAATAATTGGTTTTTAAAACTGGAAATGGGCTCACGGTTGGCCCAAATCATGAAGTAACCACGCTTTCTCCAAAAACATCTAAAAAAGCAACGGGGAACCCAAATTAGGGTGACTAGACATATATGGACGTTCAAAACTCAAAATTAATCTCACCCAATGCCCATGAAAATGATTGGTTTTTTCAATGAACCGGATCAAAACCATGACATGAAAAGAAAAAAAAGCGGGTGTGATAGTTGACTAAAAATTTAGTCTCAAAATAAAATAATAATTTACAATAATCAATTATATATTAAAGGTAGATAAATTGAGAATTCATCAAAATTGATGGATATTGAATATATGTTATGATCAGGTCACATCATTTCATGTTAATTTATATCCACTTAGCTTGAAATATAGTACATAAGAATAAAATAAACAAAAAAAATTCTAGAAGTATTTAAATACTTATGATATATCATTAAATACCTTAAAAATATTATTAAATACTAATATTATATATATATCATTTTTTAGATAAAAAATTACTCATTGGGTTTCATGAAATTTCACTTGAATCAAATAAAAATATTTTTACTAAAACCTTAGTATATTTAGTCTGATTTAGAAAAATTACATTATACCTTTTAAATAATTTAATCCCATGGGATAATTTTAATTCTTATATATGACTCAGGTCAAATTTTGAATCCGTCAAATTTTAAAATTCTATACAAATCATTTGACTTCATGTTTAAAAAATAGCCAAGAAATTTGGACAATCAAAATATTTTTAGTGTTCTTGTCAATATATAATGTAGGTTCTACCTTATAATAAAAAAACATGTTTTTAAAAATAAACTGATAAAACAATAATTACTATGAAAATATATCTTGGTTGATTCCATAATGATAATTTCAATATTTTAAAACATATTTATGTTTAATCTCATTCTGAAATCTAGGGGTTACATTAAATATACTTACTTAAAATTTGAATAATTTATAAACAAAATTCTGACATCCATTTATTCTAATTTAAATCAATGAATATATGTATTCTCTAATAATATTCTAATATCATTTAGTGAATATAATGTAAATGAAACATCAAAATCTTCATATTCTTCTTGAAAATTTTCATTAACTTATAATATTGATTTATTTCCTATAATTTTTCAGTATTGATCATGTCTGTTTCTAAATATCTATTCAGTTACAATACATTTAGGATATTTAACTACTTCAATTAATTTAAAAAAAATATTTCTAGAAAAAAATTAACTAATCTTAAATATAAAATATCGAGTTTAAATTTTTATTGAATCAAAAATGTAATTAGGAAAAGAATTTGGAGTGAGACCATTGTATAAAATAAATTCATCATAGAATTTCTTGTTTATAATATTGATTATATATTTCAAATTACTCTACCAATATGATTATATCTGTGTGTTTTCCATGATCTTTTGTGAGCATCATCTTCAATTTCAACCAGTTCTTTGAAATCCTGATGTAATACTTCTTTAAAAATATATTTGATAAAATATTTTTCTAGATGATCAAATTAGAGATTATTTTATTTTAACAAATTATAATTAAATTTAACTAATATATAATATTAAATAATGATGGTTTTATTATTGTTGACTCCAAATGCTTTAGTCACATTTAAATAGTTGAAGAATATCACTCCATATAATATTGAATCATATTTATCTTATAACTTTGTTGTGTTAAGAATAAATACATTATAAATAAACATACAAAAACATCCATATTTTGTTTCCTAACTTCTTATAATTCATAATTCGTTTTTAGTAGAACTTATTTAATATAATTTTATTTGTAAATTTTAAATTTATATTCATAGATTATTCGCAATTTTTTATATTTATTTAACAAAATTATTGATATTTTATACAAGTTCCTATTTTTTACTTTCCACTACACTATTTTTTAGGTGTCCTACTAGATGAAATATTATGAAAATATCTATTTTCTCCACAAAACCTTCTAAATTCATTTTTAGGAATTCCCCACCAGTATCATTTAAAATTGATGAAATTAGATATCCATTTCCATTATGATTATATTTATAATAATTAATAAAAATAATGAAGGGTTTTGATTTATTGGAAGGAAAATAGACACATTTATATCCACTAAAATCATTAAAAATAATAAGAACAAATTTCTTACCACACATGCTAGATATGTTTTTGGGATTAAGAAATATGAGATGAATAATTTGAAGAGATCATACAATTTTAACATCCCTAAAAGAAAAAATGTCTCTTTATATTATTTATTATTCATAAATGACCCATAAAAAAGATAACGTTTGAGCCTCCATTGTTGTAAATTATTTTCAAAATATACATCATTCAAACAAATTATATTTTAATTCATTGTATCATTAAAATTAAATGATAAACTGTTTTATTTTAGTTTTCATAAAATAATATAGAATTACATTTATAAAATATATAATTATTAGTTTTATATTGTATAAAAATTAAAATAAAAAATAACCGTGTTATAATTATCAAATATTATTTTTAAACCTCGGTATATAATACTTTATAAATAATGATAGATTTAGAAATTTCATCCTCACCAAATCCTATTTCAATAATTTTTTTTGATTTTTAAAAATTCTATATTACCTATAACATTTTTATTGAGTAATAAATTATTATTTTCATATCCTATAATTTCCCTCAACCATCAATATTCTATATATCACATTTCTTTCTTGATACATCCATGACATGTTTTATAAAATGTTAATTTTAACATAGTTTTCATAACCATAAAAATCTATCTCCAATGTTTAATGAAATGAATTTCATTGGAAGTCATGTAGATTTATAAAATTAATAATGATTAATCTTAAAGATAAGTATTTAAAAATGTATGATTTTTTATTTCATTATGATTTTGGAAATATTTTTTAAAATTCAAACTTTTAATGGCCTTTCATTCCACATCTAAAATATTGTACCACTAAATATTTCCATTATAATATTCTATGATAAATATATTATATATTTAATTTAATTAATGTGAATTTACTATCATTTTTATATTTATATTTATATATTTAAAACATAGAATTTTATTATAACATAATTTTCCTCAAAAAAAATGATATATATGAATAAAAAAATTCAAATTCATATTAAAACCAATTATTTTTCTTTTGGAGAGGTTTCAAAATCATCACACAAGTATTTAAAATTCATATCTTTAACGTTATTGTATTTTTGAAACAAAAAATAATTATAATTATAATTTTCTTCTTTATATTTCATGTTCATTTTTAAATTGTTTTTATTTTATTCCATATTATTCCATATTATTTTTATTATGTTACTTATAATCTTTTTTATTTATCTCAATTTATTATAATATCTTTTTATTTCTTCAATTTCATCATATAATTCATCTATATATGGTTTTTTTCAGACCAAAAATAATTAGATTCAAATTCAAAATCATTTACCTGATAAATTGAATCTATGAGACATAAGTTAGAAACTAACATTTTAGTTCCCAATTCATCTCTGCAATATGAATCAACGGTATAGGTTTAACTAGATTCAGTATTTATTTTTCCTTTGTTTTTTATATTCATGATCATCAATTTTTTCATCTAAAATTAATGTTTTATATATCATTTTTATAAACATTCATAATATATTAAATCAAGAGAATAAAGTTTAATATCAATACCTTTACCATTTCCTTTTTAATCATATATTTCCAAATCCATTCTAGTCATTCTCGAGTATCCCTTAATATTGTATAATCCTTTTCAGAAAAACCTCATCTATTTCACTTGAATGCCTCTCAAAATCCAAATAATTTGTAGTAACATTCAATTTTTATTCAATAACTACACTTTTCCTTTTAGTATCTTTTTCATCATAAATATATTTAGGTTCTTCTAGAAATTGTAGTAGTGAACTAATATGTTCATCAAGTGAATTTACTTTTATTTTGTTACTTTCATCAATAAAACTATTTTTTAATTCAACTTATTAGTATTGGCCTAAGGTAATGGCATAGACCTCCGTTGTCCATTCCTTTGTAAAATTTTGGTGTTTGAGGTGATTTTAGAGGATATGGTGACACATTTCTTGGGTTTTTCAAAATCCATATTTTCCAATGGTAGCTCATCTGACGGTGACTCATCCAATGGTTGGTGGTGATAGTAGGTCATCCCAATGGTGAGTCACATTGGAGACTCGCAATGGTGACTCACTGAACAGTGGCTCACCGAACGGTTTCTCACTGAACGGTAGCTCACCAAATAGTGGCTCACCAAAATATGACTCACTAAACGGGGACTCGCTAAATGGTAGCTCATTGAATGGTTACTCACCATCGGTAGCTCGCACCGAGGACTCATCTAGCGGTGAGTCATCCACCAGTGACTCACCCACCAGTGTCTTGTGAAGGTGAATCACCCGATGGTGAGTCATTTTGACAATTTATGAATTTCTATCTTTTCCAAGTTTTTCCAGATTCCCCCCTTTAACATTTTATTTGACGTAAAACGATTTTAAAACCATGTTTAAAAGTTTTTAATCATTTTCGATGAAATTAAAATATATTAGTAAATCCCTAACGCTTAGGAGCCCCCTATATAGTCAAAATAAGTGGTATTGATCATGATCTAACATTAATGGATTTTGAAACTATTTCTCTAGTTGATATATGATCTATCCTTTCTATAGTAAATATCCTTTATCTGTAGTGTGTTTTCTCTTTAATATAAAATACCGGGTGAACCAAAAAAACTCTTCCCTGGGGTTCTATGCATTTATCTTTCACCTGTGGATTACGTTTCCTTGGAAAATTGCATACCCCCTATTTGGTGTATGGAGGAGGATTAGATTATCTGTTTCTTGTGGTAGGGATCCCTTCATCCCTATTATTTGTGTATCATGTGTGATTGGTGTATGAATGTTTTACATGTGAAAAAAGTTGATTCCATATTTCATAAAAATAATTGAATTGAATTTAAACCAATAAACGGGGATGGGAAAATTGATGCATGCTTCTACTTTTTGTTCACTGATATTGTGAGTTTTTTAAGGGTTTTTTTCATATAGAAAATCATATCTAATGGTGGCCTTTTTTTGTGCTCTCGAGATGACATTGGATGGATTTTTTTTCATGATTTGAACAACTATATATATTAAATTGATTAACTTTGTATACCTGGTTAAATAAATTAATACCTCATGAATCAACTTTCTCTATGATAATCCTTGAATTATCAAAGTCGAATTAAAGAAAAAGTGTTTGCTAAATCTTAGTACACCATACCTAGTTTTGGGTGGTTGTGTGTTGTGTGTGGTAATGTTTTTTCTTATGCCTTTTATGGTGTTGTGGGGTTGGGGTTTAGAGAAATACTGTAAGGTTGGGTGGTGTAATGGAATATCATGTTCATAGATTAAATGACTGTGGAATAGATAGTAAGTGCATGAGCAGTGGGGATGTAGGTTCAGGTTATGCTATGTTTATGTTATTGGGTGTGATGGGTGTGGTTTTTTTATAGAGTGGGGGTGTCTGTTTTTGTTTTCATGAGATGTAGTTCTGTGTTTGAACTTGATTTGGGGGTTTCTTATTGAGAGGATGGATTTGACATAATAACTTTGAAGAATAATGATGCATTGGTTGTTATGGGTGTTAAATAGAGTAGAAATATGACGTGAGTTTCTTTTCTATGTTTCTTTTTCCTCTATGTGGTATGTGTTATGTGGCATGTATCATTCTTTTATTGGTAGATTCCCAGGTGCAGATGGAATTGATAAATGGGTTCTCTTAATAAATAATTACATTTGGTTAAGTGAGCTGGTTGGGGTTAGGAATTGAATTGTGGATTTTTGTGAAGATATTCATTTAGATGTTGCAGTAAAGGAGGTTTTGTGGACTGGTTGTTGTTTGGGAAAAACACATAGTATGGGGTTTACTGTTTGATACTATATATATGTACCTATATTTTCCTTGTGTTTTCTATATGCACCCCACCCTAGTTGCTAACTATGTTCTGAACATCCCCATTATCACGGGGGAGGATGGCTTTTCCCCACATCATGGTGGGAGGATAGATGGATGGTTATTGGCTCTTCCCAAATCCCTATTCAATGAATTAGTATCCAAATATTCTCTGGGTAGGTTGTGGTGTGGTTGTGAGGCCCAGTTTTTTGTGAGCAACGTATGCTTTCACAAGTGTCTAATTGGGGGGATGTGGTGTGTTTCTTAGGTGTATATGGGATGAGATGTGGTTTTCTTCCCAGGTGTCTTTCGGATGTGGTATGGATGTAACTCTAGTGTTTGTTTGTGGGATGTGGTATTGTTATGGATTAGGTGTGTGTGGGAAAGATGAGGTGAGATTTGTATTCCTAGGTTGTGGAACTATCTCTAAGGCCTAGGTGTGTGTGGGCGGGTTGTGATTTAAGACTTGTGGAAGATTGCAGAATCACCATGATGTTTTCCATTATGTTGTGAGAAGTTAACTACTGGGGTGTAGTGTGGGGTACCCAAACATTGATGTTCTTATTATATTAAATTACTTGACTTGTGTTATTTGGTGGGATTTCCTTGGTGATGATGGTATGGCTATTATTCCTTTCTAGGCATTTTTGGTTTCTACTATTTTCTTATAGGGGAATTAGTATGGTTATTTCACTTGTGCATGAGAGACATTAATTTTTACATACTGAGTGTACCTGTATGCTCACCCTACAAATATAATAAATTCCTTACTGTTTCCACGAAGATAACATGGACCATGATGGACAGTACTATCTCAAATGTGGGGATATTTGTTGTGTCGTTGTTTAGCATTGTTATTTTGGTACTTACATAGAAGTTTATTTTATTTTTTTTCAGATATATTTTAAACGTGTGTGTGGGATGGTTTTGGAGTTCTTATATATATATATATATATATATATATATGGATTGGAGTTTATTTTGGATGAACTGTCTTATCTACCGATATTGTTTTCTTAAAAAATGGGTAACGCCTCTTATTTCGTGAGATTCTATACCCTTGGTGTTGGTCGCCAACCTAGGACCTACTGGAGGGAGACTTAGGGATAATTATCTCCCTTCCTTTACTGTTAACTCAAGAGTGGCATCTTTGGAGGGATGAGGTCATGATAGAATGATATCTGATGCTGATGGTTGAGAGATAGAATAGAGTTTGGAGTTTGGAAAAGTGAGGATTTCATGGGTTGGTATGGAAACAGTGTTAAATGACCTTGTTACATGACATAGACCAAGGAATACCACATAAGAAATGGGATTTAGGGGCTCCCATGTTCTCTTCTAAGGACACTGACATTACCAAACAACTAAGAGAGGCAACCCTATTTATATGGTAGAAACCCTAGGAAAGGTACATGCATCATAATGACTTGTGTTCTTGTTTTAATCGGGTGTTTTGGTAAATTAAAGTAAATGATGATTTAAACTTATTCTTAAATAAAAGTTTCATATTACTTAGGATTTGTAATTCCTTGTTCACCTTTTTCTGCAATAAACCCTCTCACCATCCACATGTAGTGCTGGAAATAGAGCTTTAGTAGACAGAACCTGTTGTTTTATGGAGTTTTTATCGATCATAGGAGGATGATCAGTGGTAGAAAAAGCCATGTAATTTCTTACAATAGGCTCTAAGAAAATATGAGGGCATCGTTTTAGACATGGATATAGAGAGTTGGCTCAAGGAGGTTGTGATCTTTTTATGCTTGATCTGGGATTTGACGAAGTACTGGGTTTCTTTGGAAGTGATCCAGATGAGGGGAGCTGTATGTCAGTAGTGGAAGTTGTACCTGGGGGAGACGAAGGAGCTTGACATTCTATGGGTCGATTTTGAGAAGGAGTTTCGAGTAGAATTCCTTTATTCAACCATGAAGGATGAGAAGAGGCATGAGTTACTCTCCCTCCAATATGTTAGTATGTCGGTGGGGTAGATGGGGGTAATGATCAAGGATCTCCTTTGTTTTTCTTTGGATATCCTTCCAGATGAAGAGACTCAAGAGAGATGTCTATAGGATTCACTTTGTCCTTCTCTCCAGTACGCGGTTACTCCCTTCACCTTGGCGACATACATAAAGGTCTAGAAGAAAGCAAATATAGTGGATAGGATTCACTCACGATGATGTCTACATTGGTAGGGGAGCCAGAATAGTTCTTCGAGAGGCGGAGATTCAATTAGTATGCCTCAGGCGCTAGGTCCTTCAAGGTTTTGACCATTGGGGAGCCAACCATGCCAGTTTTCATTCTGACCTCCTAGTCCTTGTTTTTTTACCTTGATCATGGACAGAGGTGTTCCAATTCTAGAGATCATGGTAATATTCAGAGTCAGTTCCTAATGGCCGATTGAGATCTGTATGGTGGGGGTGGGATTTCTAGTGTCGGCCTCAGTAGTAGTTTCTAGTAGAGAATTTCAAGTAGTAGAGGCGGTAGGCACATGCTGTACCGAGGGGAGATAGAATAGAAAGAGGCTAAACTTAGCGTGTTTCTCAGGGACCTTGACTCGGGCATGTTAAATGATGTGGTCATTTGCAGAGGTCAGAGGATATGGTAATGGTTAGTTACATGCTTCAAAGGTAGCAGTCTCAACAGAGCCAGAGATCAATCGATGTAAGATCAATTTGTTCAGTACTATTTCTTGTGCTTTTTTTGGTTCAGGATCTTCACGCCCATTTTTTACCCGTTATAGACCATGCTCTGGAAATAGACACATAGAGACCTCCCAACCCCCTGCTGTTGTGTACTACAATTGGAGGACACACTAGCTTGTTTGATGTGTACTGAGGATGTAGACTGATGATGGGATCACATCATTCATATGGGGACAATTTCTTACTATAGAAGCATTCATATGATATCATACATGGAATTGACTGATTGTTTTTAGAGAATACTATTATCAAATACTCCCAGAGGGGAGTCGTGTTTACAAACATGGATCGCTAATGTGTGTCATTTGTCGGTGAGTAGAGCTTTAAATTAGGCCCTCATGGTTGGAGCCTCTTCTTTCCTTGTTGGGTGAGATGTCAATGGAATCAGAGGATGTTGAGATGGTGGAGGTTACCATATTTTTTGGGGAGTTAATTTATTTTTTCATATATGGGGTTTTGACTCTCCCCCCTGAATGTGATGTTGAGTTCGGGATAGGATTACAGCCTAGTGCTTGTTCGATTTCGATGGATCCCTATCGGAATGAACCTTCAAGTTTACGAGAGTTTAGAATTCAGATAGAAAATATAATAAAGAAGGGTTTTATCTATCCTAATGTGTCACTTTAGAGTAATCTAGTCTTGTTTGTAAAAAAGGAAGATGGTGGCAGAAGTTGTGCGTAGACTACCATAGGTTAAATCAGGTACCTATCAAGAACAGTTACCCTCTCCCAAGGATAGATGATCTTTTCTACCATAAGAGTGGACAAAATATCCTCTCTATAGTCTATCAGTGGTCTGGATATCACCAGCTAAGGGTGAAGGAGGGTGATATCTTGAAGGCTTCCTTAAGGATAAGGAACAACCACTTAGAGTTCAGGGTTATGTCTTTCAACTTAATGAATTCTCCATTCGTGTTCATGAAGCTTGTGAAATCTATTTTCTATAAGTTACTAGACCTATTCATAGTTTTATTCAATGATGAAATCATGATGTACTCGAACTCAGAGGAGGAGCATACTGAAAATATCTGGACTATCTTAGAGGTTCTTTGATGAAGCCAGTTCTATGTAAAATTGTCCAACTATATGTTCTGGACGCGAGAGATTTATTTCCTTGAACATGTCACATCACATAAGGGTATAGGATTTGAATATTAAAATGTATATGCAGTTGTTTCTTGGTAAGAACCCAAGAATGTTGTATAGGTTCACATTTTTCACAGTCTCTCAGACTATTAACAAGTATTTTTACCCGATTTCTCATGAGTTGCATCCCCATTGACAACTCTGACTAGAAAATACCAGGATTTAGTGTGGAGTGAGCAGTGATAGGTAGCATTCATCTATCTTAAGGGAATGTTGGTAAGTTCCCTAGTGCTCCAGTTTCTAGATTAATGGTGAGGTTTGATGTGTTTTGTGATTCTTCCAACCTAGTCTTGGGATGTGTGTCAATAAAATACCAAAGAGTGATCTCTTATGGGTCTAGACAGTTACGTCCCCATGAATGTAAATATAAGTGAAATTTTTCTCAAAATAAATATAAGTGAAATGTTTCTCAAAATAATTCCAATAAGATAAGATAGAATGTTTCATTAAGGATAATATTCTACTTCTTTTGTCGGAGGTGATAATGCATCATGTATTCTTATAAAAACCTTGAGTTATTTTATTAATTTAATAAAGAATAATTATATTTCATGAATATATTGGTGAAATATAAAAATATACATTAGTGAAGATCACTATAGACATGAAATTTGGAATATATAAGTAGGGTGAGCACACAACCAGTGGATTATTGACATGTTTCCCTTCTATTTTATAAAAATAAAAAATAGAGAAAACACCAATGAAATATCATTCTAATAGAAAATAAATTATTCATATGAGCATCATAGATTTCATGAGATATTTTAGAAAAACCATATATTATTAGAGGTTCTTTCTTAGAGGTGAAAGCATGTTAGACATAAATAAATGTATTATCTTAGAGTCGCACCATCTTAAGAGGGAATGCTAAAAGATATGATTGATAGACTAGAGGATACATGTTCTTTAATGAATCATCTTAAATGGAATGCCTAAAAAATATTAAATAAAGGAATCCATGACACATAAATGGAATAATGATTTGAAAAAAAATGATTCCATGTATTCTACTTTAAAGGAATTATAATAATTGGATAGAGTAATATTGTTGAGAAAATATTATAACCCTTATCACTCATATTAATGATCTAAATGAGGTTCCATTTAATTACCTCATCAATTTGTGTTTTATTTGGTTTATCTTGTTTTAGGGAATTCAAAAGGAAGCTAGTTCTTAAAATAGAACTAGAAGGAGGACTATATTGGAATACCTTTTCCAAACATGATAAAATTCACCTTCTTTTCAGGATTAATCAATTGGTACTACAAAAAAATCATTTTAATAATATGTCTATATTGATGTTATATGTATAGATATCATCCCTTGAGGTGGAGTTAATTATCAAAAGCTTCCAAAAGAATTATTACATGTTAATAAAATCTCTATAAGTTTCATTGAAATACATAATTAAGAATGTATGAATTATTAGTCTATAATAATTGGTCTGAAAATATTAAACCATGATAGTAATGGGGGGAATTATTCTATTCAATAAAATTAAAAGTCGATATTTTAAGGAATTTCAGTAATGATTTTCAAAAATACAATATAGACATCAATTTTTAAATTTGTGTTTTGAGATTAATATATGATTTCACGTTTCAAATTAAATAAGATCAATCATATCAAATAAAATCATCTATTTTTAGTGTGACGGAATAGGGACAACAACTGAATGACTTCTTGAAATTAATATTAGTTTTTATCATAATGTTTAGATCAAATGAAAACACTTCTGGCTAAATTACATCCTCTTGTTTTATACACCGATAATGGTCCAAATACACATAAAGTGGGATAATTTATTGAATAATGAATTTTTATGATGTAAAACCATTATATTAATGGAAATATTAATTTATTATTAATCATGAGGAAATAAGAGAATTTAATTTCCAGAACATATACATAAACCATTTTCCAAATTTGTATTGACAACAAATAAAAAGGGAGGGATTATGGAACCACCTCTAGGTTGGTGTTGTATAAATTTTTACTAACTATCATTGAATTGATGGAATGGTTCATCATGTAAATATTAACCTTATTACACGGATGTAATGGAATTTAGTACCAACATTTCTTGCGTATAATAGAAGACAAATTATTAAATGATGCTATTAGATTCAAAAATGTTCTGTCACATGACGGAAAATATGATTTCTCTTGTGAGTTATTATGAAAATTATTAAAGAATATTCAATGAACTAATGTATATAAATTATTGTAGAAGAATCAGTATTCATATTTGGTTCAAGTATATTTACTGAAATAAATATTTTCATATAGTGAAGATTAGATTAGGTATATTATCTCTATGATGTAATTGAGAAAGTACATATAATGAGAGAGTTTTCTAAATCATTTGATGGAGTTTGTAAGTTTACTCCTAGTTGAATATTTGGAATTAGATGTAATTCATAAAAAGAAATATGTTAAATAATGTAAATAGACCATCCATTGATATATATGATCATTGGGATAATGATTGATGTTAATATGAGTTTATTGAGGAGAGTTGGATATGGGATGAATAAATTATTAGACTGTTTGAGTGATTTTTTGAATTTATTAATTGATACATAACATTAGATACATACTGATGGTGTATGGAATTATAATAAAATAAAGTTTATATTCTACGTATAACATTTGGTTTGTGTGTAAAACATTCTCAAGAAGCATAAGAATTTCATTGAGGGTAGAAAATGGTTTGGGATTCAAATATTACTTTGGGAACACATAAGATATTTAAAGAACCACATTTTCTGTTTCAAGAGAAACAAGTCTCATATGATATTCGAGAGGATAGTGTATGACATTTATTCTATGTTTGATGCCATTAGTTTGGTCTAATGTCTTTTTCATAAGATTCATTGTATAAAATTATATTTCCATTTATGACTCTTTGATCTTTGCATGCCTCTCTCATGTCACATATGGATTTTTAGCACATATGAAATTCTATAGGAGGTCATGTATGACTTTTCCCCAGTATTATACATTCAAAGAGAATAGAATTTTTTATATAGTTGAGATTAAAACCTATAGATTCTACATGACTCTGATCCCTATAATAATTTATTTTCTTACATGATTTTAGATATTAAAAAATTTTCTATTATGTGAAATATAATATTGAAAATTTTGATATATTTATTTTCAAATATGATTATTTTTTGTCCATATTTAAATACAATTCATCATGATATTATAAATCATGATTACAATGGTAATGAAGGTGTTGGTTGTTGTAGAAGTTGTGATGAAAATACAGAAGTCATGACTTTTCATTTCAGTTTTATTATAACATGTTGTTATGAAAATGTTAATATATATGGAATTTTTGGAAGCAATTAATGTGAGATGTGGCCATGTATAATTCTAAGATAATTGGTTAACAAAATTGTAGTTCTCATATGAAATTAAACAACATGTTATTTGTAATAAATGTGGGGACATAAATTACAAGAACCTTAAAATGTATGTATTTATATAGATACACTACACTGAATATCAATAATTATATATTCACACAAACTGTGAATACATATAATTAGTGAATAATATTAATAAATTTTTGTGTATTTATAAAAAATGTTATATGAATTAATAAATTATCATGGATAGATATAAAATAATTTAACTAGTTAGATAATTCAATTATATTGAAGAAAATGTGAGATAATAAGAGTGTATTGATAATATACAAAACACATTAATGAAGAATATAGAAAGAGAAATAAGGAGGCTCAAATCTGTTAGGAATTCATAAAAATTAATGAAGAAAGTGAGTGATCCCAAAATACACTATTCTAATATTGTAATAATTGAAGTTCATTGTGATAGTATTTTAGATTGTTTTTATTTAAGTAAGAAGAACTTATTTTTACAAGAGAGACATGTCATTATATTAATTATCAGTATTAGGGTGATACAAGATTAATCTTTTGTTTTGGAAGTTATTTGTAACATTATGTGAAACTATTCGGTGCCACTATTTATACAATTCCATGAATATACTCTAGGAAAATTTACTCTTTACAATAACAAGGTAACTATGTGTTCATATGATAATAAATAGTATACACTCGGGGAATAGTCATACATCTTATTAGAGAACCTTATTAAAATACTCCAGTTTTTTGGTTTGGATATTTTCAATTCATTTTACATGAATACTGACAAAAGGAAAGATAAAAAAAGTGTGAGATCCAATAATAGAATATGTGAAAAGTTAGAAATATATTAAATTATAACATGGTTTTAATTTATACTGACACTGATTCACACCTACCCCGACATAGTGTAACATGCCTTCATATGTGATACATTGGGTTACCATCTAATTTATGATCTACACCACATCAACACAACAAATCCCTATAATATAAAATCTTATACCACCACTTGAGATCCAACTACACCAAATCATGAAAATATTTAACTATAATAATTTACATTTAATTATAAAACTAATATGAAGAGGCATAGTCCATGTATATCCCATTTGACATTATCTAATTTTATAAAACATAGACAAAAACACAAGAGTGGTACATGGTTCACCCCAACACCATCCTTGAAAAAACATTATCAATTGACTCTCTATCAATAGATAATTTTATACAATTTAATAAAATACCTAAATAAATTAGCATATCACCTTACCTCTATCGAAAATAATGAAATAAAATGTGAAATAATTCCAATGGGATTACCGCAGTCCATGAAATGAAAAATATCTATTGAATATAGATGATTTCTCTATGTTCTAGTGAAATGTACACTCATATCGTCACCTAATAACAGTAAATTAGTGAATATTAAAGGGAGTAACAAAAAAAATTATACATGGGAATAATGCAGATCATATCAGTATATTATCACCACCATATCATCCCCATATGTGGGATACTGAAGAGAGGAAGGGGAAGGGTACAGACGGAAATAATTCACCACTTATTGGTTCCCAAATTTCTTGTAGTGACCCTAAATGGAAGAGTTTCTACCACTAAAAAAATAGTCCTATGTATCATTCACAACATTACCATAAGAAAAACCAAGAGTTACATATATAAAAATTTTATATTGTAAAATTAATACTAAATATATATCACACTTATACACACCTGATGACCATAATATGTTATTATATTTTGAAACCTATATACATAAAAATACTCGTATATATAATATTTACATAATCTCATATAAATTTATTCACAAATAGTACCCTTCTTAGACATATCATATATAAAAACAATATTCAAGTCCTGAAAAAAAGGAAATATAAGATATGGCGACCTCAAATACTCATTATGGGTAAACTATGGATACATAAATTACTAAACATATGTAAGAATAACATGAATATACGGTTAATACAACATGGAATTAAAATTCTAAATTCATACCCCTCAATTCATATTACATAATCATGATTCATGGTATAAATCATTGAATTTCATAAGATATAAATCTTAAATTAATTTAATAACATGATCTATGAGTGCTTAACATTGTATTAAGATCATGTAATAAAATATTCCATAATGTGTGTCATAATAATAATAATAGAAATAATATTTCAAGGACACCCACAAAAAAATAGTTCATATGTTAAACTTAGGATAACCATTGTGGTACTTTCATTGATCATGGGATAACATCTAGTGTACCCTATTTTGGTGTTTTGATAACCTCTCTTGTACCTTATTTTAGGATTTGTATAACGTATTGTGTACCCTATTTTGGGAATGGGATTACCTCCAGGGTACCATATTTTAAAATTGGTATAACCTCCTATATACCCCTTTTTAGACTTGTGATAACCTCCCATGAAGTTTTTGAGCTCATAAAACATTGATATTTTCCCAATACATTTTAGGGATATAATTCACCAACCTATCATTTAATGATAATTCTTTTATATTAATACCATGCTCTCTTGAAACCATTTATACTTTCATCATAACTTAACCCAAAAAAAAAACAGATTTAACAGAAATTTCATAATCAAAATAAAAAACCATCCAAATAATGAATAAATATTTTAACATTCATTAATATCCCTAGTAAGGAATAATAAACAGAAACAGATTTTTTTATAGATGAAAATACATTTAAAATGTTACTGTGAAATTTTATGATTAAAATTCCCAATTATTTTTTACCTCAATTATTTAAAATCTAAATATTTCAAAAAAAATCTGGGAATATTCTCTTTGTAAATAAAAATAAAAAAATTAAATAATTTTAAAATTAAATAAAATTATGTTGGTGGGAAAATAAATTCTTGTGGTGTAAGTCAAAATAAAAGTCTCTTTATCAATTTCAATAAAAAGTAAAAATTTCCTCATTCAGAAAATAAAAATAAGGTTACATTCAAACATTTATAAACAAAGTCAATCATGGGAATAAATGACATTATAAAACCATTATAGAATTGTACAATCATTATTGAAAACATTTCAAATAATACATGTGTATTGAAAAAAATCCTTGTTTAACGGATAAATGAAGTCTATTTTCATTAATGAGATTATTTTAGTCTATTCGGTACATAAATAGAGTAAAATTATTGGAAAACATTTAATATCTAGATATAATCATATTATTATAAAATTCATATGATTTGGAAGCTATAAATAATATAATTTCATCATTGTAAATTTAAGCTTAAACAGTCTTGGTTGAATGAGAATGCATTTTAAACTGTTACTTTTATGTTATATTTTGAATTCTTAATCCTAGAAAAAAATAACTTCAAATTAAATATTAAATTACATGAATATAAGGATATTATAGATACAATGTATCATTGGGTAAGTAGATAAATATCATAACATTATACAGGTGTATTTCATAAAATATGTCCTAAAGATAAAATTCTGTGACGATAAACCCTTAACAATTTTGAATAATTAGAATCAAAATCCCATTGATGAAATAATTATAATTTTAACATAAAATACCAACAATATTGAATTATCCATGACATAAATTGTTATAGGTTCAACATATACATATCATAAAAAATAGGTTCATAACATCAAAAATGTATCAATAAAACAATATTATGATATAGAACCCTTAACTTATATCTAACATGATTAATGAGAACTATACCACATAAATTACCAATTTATATTTATTAAAATTTCATAAAAATAATATTCAAACTTATTATATCATATATCACCCACTTGTATAATTTCAACATCGATTTATTAACAATTCTATTTTAAAGTCTCCATTTGGGTTTTAAATACTTCATTTCTTATGTATGTTTTATTTCATTAGTTCTAGTGATTTTATTTTTATAATGTTTTAATCAACTATTGAATCATAATGTTTTTATATGTATAATAATTAGTCATTATATAATCTTTATTAAATATTTATATGAATTAGGTATTAAAAATGAATTACATCATTTCATTGACATGGTAATCCATATTTATAGATAAGTGATGTTTCCCATTTTATATGGATGGAATAAAATAAATATAAATAGTAATTAAATTTTATAGAAAAAAAATTATTTCATAAATATCATATATATATTAATTAAATATACCCTAATTAACATCCATGTAAAGGGTAAATAAATAATGAATCATATCACTTTATGGAGGTGGTGGTCCATAGGTATGCAAAAGGAATGTTTTCATTTTCAAACCGATGGGATTGTAAGAAAGAAGATAAGATTAAACATATATAAAAATCAAAAATATAATATATAAACACTTAATCAATCATAATAACCTTCTGTAAATAGTTATAAAATGATCATAATAAAATCTTAATATATTTATGAATCTTAATTAATCATATTTTTATTAATTAAATGGGATTATATATTGTGAAATAATAAATAAAATTTAGATTACATGGTTCAAATTTGTACCTCTTCTTTGTGAGACCTTCTTCGGATTAAAACATAATATTTGAAATATTGGTCTTAGGAGAAGAACATGGGATCAAGTATGATGGTTTGGAATATAGGAAGATTTTGGTTTGGGTATTTGTGTTGATATAAGGCCTAAATGTTTTGAAAAAAAAAAGATGTTAAGAGGCTCCCTTTTATATGTGATTGGAGGAAAAAAATAAAGAAATACAAATTTTTTACAATATATAATCACATTCAATAGAATGTTGAAAAATGGACAATTAAATTAATATAAGTTATTATATGGTTTAAATATCTTCTGAAACTAAAAATTATAAAATTTTATGGGATAATCCTACCATTATCTCTTAGTTTATCGCCAGTTAATCCCATTTTAACAATAACTGTGTTAATGAAATTTTATTGTCTTTAATATTATTTTTGAACAAAAAAAAGTAAAATATATTACATTATATTAAGTATTATAATTCAAAATATGGAATAAATTTTTATAGAATTAAATTCATATAATTTTTGAATTTAATTTTAATGATGTGTGAAAAATGCAACCAAAAAATGTTTTTGTGAAAAAAATTGAAATTTAAATCAAAAAATGAATTTTGTTATATTATTTTAATTCTAATATACATAAAATGAATGTAAAAATATTTTATTGAATAATATATATATATATATATATCATTTAAGCCTTCAACAAATGGTGATTAATTCATTTTTTATAAAAGAACATATCGTGCACCTTAAAACAGTTTTTAGAAAAATGTGGTTTTAATCCCCAAAATGCATTTATAATAAAATCATGTCTAATATTAATTATTGCATAATAAATTCTATTAATTATATTTAAATAATAAAAATTTTCTTAAATATTAAATTTATACAAATAATCGGTCTTTAAAATTACATGATTGAATGAAAAAATGGATCCTTTACAAAAAAATCTTTTATCTTCTAAAAGTTGATGAAAATTAAATTTTTTTAAAACAAATACTAAAAAAATCAATATATGATAATTTTGAAATGATGATTTCAGAAATAATATATATTTCCTCAAATAAAATTTCTAAAAATATTATAAATTAATTTTAATTCCCACTAACATAATTTACTAAAAATGGTTTTCTGATGAAATAATTTTAAATCCCAAAATGACATTACTAAAAATTGAATGCCTTTCAAAAACATTAATCTATAAATTTTTGATTATTTAAAACCTCTATAACATTTTTTTTCAAAAAACAATATTACTATTCATTTGATAAAATTCAATAGCTAGGTTAAAAACACAACGTTTAAAAAATATAATTTATACTATATATAATAGTTTTCATAATGATCTATGTTGTAAGTTAATAAAGTTATCATGCATAGTATTATTTTAATCTAAATGTTCTTGTTGTTACTTTATCAACCCCTTAAATAAATATCATCAATTTAGTTTTTATCTCGATAATCGGGGATTCGATATTTGAATATAAATTTTTTGGAATCCCATAGTTTATAAAGAGTAATAAAAACATCCACAGAAAAGGGGAATTGGGAAGAAAAAATGTAACATGAAATAACTCATATTCGAGTTCCTAGTAAATGAGATAATTAATGAGAAGTTGAAATATATAAATGGGTAGTAAGGTAATGTATAAAAAATAATATATAGATATAGAGAACATATTCATGAGAATGTTGTTCACCAAAAAACCTTAAATGATAGGGGGTAAATAAACTATTAATTATTCAAAAATAATTGAAGAAAAGAAATCATAATCATTTTTGTGGACCTTTTCCCTATATTTTAGTAATTTCTTTTGTTTGGAATATGTGACAATATACTAACATGGTTTCTATAATTCTATAAATGTAATTTCAACCATTGGTTACATGTTTGAATTAGTTCTATCTCTTTTCATCCGATGATGATTGTACAACATGATTTTTTTTCATTCTTGTACCACTAAAGTAAACTTTTAATAGATCATATTTTCTATAAAAGATGATAATCTATTCCTCATGTACCAATTAAATTACTAAAAAGAAAAATATATAGTATATGATAAGATAACTAATATAAAAGTCATTATTTTTGTAATATTAATCTAAAAATATTTCAAACAATTACCTAAATATATTTTTGATTCATTTTGTAAATACATAAATACAAAACCCCTTGAAAAATATTAAATATTATTAAAAATATATATTTTCTAAAATTTGTCAAAAGTTTCATAAATCGACATAACCATAATTCCAAAATGATATAATATATATTCTTCTATCACATACCAAACAAGTGAATACATTGATCATTTATTTACCTAAAACATGCTAATAACCTGAATCACCATAAAACATAAATTAAAACATGTATTATTCAACAAAATAACTCTATAATTTTCCCTCAAATTTAATCATAGACTATACAATATATTCTATAAATTCAAAAAATACCCTAAACATCATAAAATATAACATAAATAAACTATTTTATTTCAAATCACTAATAAATTCAAAGTACACCAATACTATTAAATTTTCTTTATCGATATCAATAGTCTCTTTATCCAAATTAGACATAATTATCTTAACATCAAGCACATATCAAGGGTTTTTTATCTCTCAATCAGGAATTTCCAAAAAAATCACTTTGCCACTAAATCACTTTTCTAGGTTATTGGTATGTTTCATCATATGATTGAAAATACATAATGTAAAACTACTAAATAAAAATCCTTATATTATTCATAATCCCTATAAGATTTCAAATACACCATAATATCAATGAAAATATCATAATTCTTTAATCCCAATACATATAAAAATAATCACTCCTTTTTTTTAGAATCCATTAATCAATATTTATCACTTTAGTTCATAATTCGTTTTTCTTATAATATAGAATATTTGAAATTTAAAAACATTCAATAATGTCAATTTAATTATTCATTTTAATTTTCTTATATTCAATATCAATAAAATAATTGAAACCTTTTATATTTCATTCATAGTTTCTTTATCATCTATATTAAAATCATCACTCATATAACCTTCTTGATCCTCTACTTGATCTATCCCCATAGAAAATCAATTTTCATAATTCTCATATATTAAACATTTAAAACATTCAACCATCAATGATACATTATTAAAACTATTATTACCATTTATTTTGTTAGTTAAAATTTTCTTAATTTTGTCAATAATTAATTTCACTATGTCATTATTTTTCTTATACAAAAGATATTATCATTTCCTAGGAGAAATTCCCTACGTTATTGTTCCCACATTATAGACATGTAGGAAACCGAATTTTCCTTCCTCCATTATCTACATGAAAATATATTTTTCTCCAATTGTTTTCAGCCTGAAACTCAATTATTCTCAATTTTTTAATCATATATTGAGTTATAATTTTAGACATAATCTCAAGCCTTTTAATTTCATCTCCAATTTAATTTTTTTTCTTATGAGTTGATTCATTGAATAATTTTTCAGATTCAATATTAACATGATTATTTTTTGTTCAATCCATATACTAAAATAAAAAATACTAGAGTGATAAACAATAATGAAAGTGATAAATCAAATTATCACGAGAATTATTTATATGATGTATAAATCTTGACACATTATTTTAAATTTATGATACCATAGGTTTATACTAGATTATACATGACCTATATATATCAGATCATTAAAAAAATCATAATAAAAATGTGAATTGATTTCATAATATCACCCAAAAGTGTCTAACAAGTTCTAAAATCTTAGGATAACTCATCATGAACTGGTGGTGAATGAGTTAATAAACAATATAACACATTTTAATTATTACCAACAGGTGCATCTATTAAATGTATTTATCCACATTATAATATCTATATATGTATGTATTTTTTGATAAAACCACATTTTATTCTTCACCGTAACTTATGAAGTTCTCTTATACTTAGTCATATCCTAAGGATTCTTGCAAAAAAAATTCAAATACAAGTTTCCAAAAAAAATAATCTATCCTATGATTCGAAAAGTGGAAACCCAAAAATTACATACAATAATATTACATCATATTAGATTAATACACAACCGATATCATAAATATATATTTTGTTTAAACATTAAAATTTCAATGCCATTGAAAACATGGATACATAGTCAACTACTAAGAAAATATCAACATCCTAACCCGTTTATTTATTCACAAATATGACCATTAAGTGAAATTCCATATTTAAAACCATTATTAATAACATGGGGAAATGGAAACATAATAATGTGTGAGATAATGGGACCAAAAAGGGTAATCAAGTGATCTATCAATCAATGATAATATATAAGTATATCATGAGAATAAGAGTATAATAACATGATTTTAAAATTTTAAAATTCATACCCAAAAATTCATCGACCATAATCATGAGTAATGGTATAAATCATGAAAGTTCATGAGACGTGAATCATAATAGAATCAAATAACAAGATCCATGAGATCATAACATTATCATGAGATCACATCATGAAATGGTGGCATACATAATTTAATAATAATAATCAAAGAAATATTATGTCAAGTATACCCTTAAAGAAATTCATCACATGTTATGATTGGGCTAACCAACCATGTACATACATAGAGCATCAGATAACCTCCCAAGTACCCAATTTTGTCCTTAGTATAACCTCTTCTGTTCCAACATTTGGTCTTTGGATAAAGTCATGTGTACCATCATTTGGTCTTAGGATAACCTCTGGTGTATCCTATTTTAAGCATCTGATAACCTATAACAGAACTTATTTCGGGCATGGGATAACTACTTTAAACCCATCGATCTCAGAAACCATTAATCTATAACCAATGTATTCTAGGTATATAATGTACCCACCACTCACATAGTAATTATCTATTCAAATGTATACAAACTTATCATAATAGAATTTATCATTTTATTATAACTTTATGCATAAAATAGAATATGGCTTCAATAAATATATATCCATCAAATTCATAAAACATGTTTAGAAAGAATAATGATATAAAAATTTTATCATATACCTATTAAATAATAAAAACCCTCAAAGGATGGTGTTATAGAACAAAATAACTTTTAATGTTCACTAGAAAATTCCTTCGGTAAAATAAAATTTTAATTTTGAAATAATTTATTTAAAACCAAAATATTACAAACATGTTAATCATATTTTTTCCCTAAAAATAAACATGGAAAATTATAATGGAATCTTTAACTAAAATATCAATTCTTATGGGCATAAAATTCATTCATATAGTATTAATTAAAACAAAAATAGCGTCCACACTTTCATAAAAAAATGAAGAGTGCCTTATTCAGAAAAATAAAAACAAATGATTTTAAAATTTTCAAAACAATTTAAAACATGTGTAAAAATTAAACTCTATAAAAATATAAAAATTATAAAAACATTATTGAAAATATTTTAAAATATATATGGATATGGAAGAAAAATATTCATTCTTGAATAAAAAAATTAAGTCGTGTTTCCTTTAAAATATTCATTTGGTATCATGAATACATAATGTGACAAAAATGAAATAAAAACATGAAATATAAAAAAATAACTACATTTGAAGAAAATAAATACAATTTAGGGAGATAATTTCATTATCTTAAATTTACTCATAAATAATCCCTGTAAAAATGATATTGTAACTTAAAACCCATACGATTTTGGTAATTTTTGAATCATAACCCCCATGAAACAAATAAACTAAAATGAGAAGTTAAATAAAATTAATATAAGGTTATTAATGAAACAAAATATATAAGGTCCATTAGATACACATCATAAAAGGATATAATTGAATAAAATATCATATTTCCCAAAGTGGATAATTTATGATGGTAAACCCTTACCCCTTTAGTAAATTTAGAATAAAATACCCTTAGATGAAATATTATTATTTATGTATTTAGATTCCATGAATAAATAAAGATATACAATATAAAATGTAAAATATTATTTTATACACCTCATATATATAAATAGGTTTATAATATCAAATATGTCTTAGTGAAACAATATTGAGATGAAAAACCTTTATCAAATATCTAAAATGATTATTAAGAACTCTAACCCACTATATAATAAATTTAAATTTATTATAATTATATAAAAGAATAATATTAAATATTATAATATAATATATATTCTACTTATAAGATTTCAAAACCTTTTTATTAAAAATTATCTATTAAAATAACAATTTCAGGTGTTAAATTCTTCGTTTCTTACATATGGTGTATCTTAAAAGTTTCTATCTTTTTAAATTTATTAGCGTAACAGAAACTAAATGATATTAATCAGGAATTTTTTTTATATTTAATAATTATATAAATTATTAAAACAATTCATATAATGTGGAGATACTAATTACATTAATTTTTGGAGATAATAATCCCTTCATACATATGAGTAATGATTCCAATTTTCAAGGGATGAAATAAAAGAATGGTAAATAATAACAAACCATTAAAAAAATTTATATCATAATTATAATATTTATATATATAAATATATAATAATTAAATATATCATTATTACCATCTATGTAAAATAAAATTGAAAAATGAATTTCATTGCTTTGTAGAGGTCGTAATCCAGACATACACATAAGTGATGTCAAAATATTCAAATAGTTGGAATTATAATAAGGTGGATAATAAAATATATAATTGACAAGTAAAATTGTTTCATAAATATTATATATAATTATTAAAACTTTCATATTAATATTAAATGAAATATAGTGATGGAAAATGTATCATATCACTACATGGATGTGGTATTCCATACTTTCCCATGATTGATATTTTCAATTAAAATTTGATAAATAGAAGGTGGTAAATTGTTGTTACATCATAATAATAACTTGTAATTATATTAATAATAATTTAATCATCAATTTTTTTGATATAAATTTTTTTAAAAGCTGTAAGAATAAGTAAACTTGAAATGGATTAGTTAATATGTATACCTCTTCTTTGAGAAACAACCTTTGAATTACAATATAAATATTGAAATATGGGTCTTAGGAAAAAATAGGGGGAAAAATATAAAGTTCAATAACCTAAGAATGTATTGCGGTAGATCATGGATAAGATAGAAGCCTCAAATTTTGTGAATATGGGAAGATAATAGGTTCATTTTTTATAAGTGATAGAGGGGAACACGAATAATTACGTAGAATATTTCCATAATATAAGATCACTTTCATTATAATGTGGCACAAAATTTCCAATGATTTTAAGATAAGAAAATATAAGGATAAAATATATTCAAAAATAAGAATTAATCAATTTATGTAATTTTAATACCATTATCTTTCAGTTTTATACCCCCAATAAACAAGTTTTAAACATAGAGGTGCTCAAAAAAATTCTGTTTTAAAACTCAAAATGACCAAACATAAGTTAAACATATTAAATTATATTAAATATTATGATTAAAAATATAAAATTTGTTTTACAAGTTTTAGTTTATATAGGTCATAGAATTTAAATTTTAATAGTCACACAAAACATGTCAAAAACACATTTTTATAAATAATAAAATTTAAAAAATAATAATGAACCTACTTCCTTTCGTTTCCATATAAGATCCACAAAATTATTTTTATAATAGTTTATTTAAATTATAATATAAAAATTTAGATATAATAATTTATCACTAGAGATTAATTCATTTTATTAATGTGAAAACACATTTCATGCATAAAACCATTTTTTAGATAAATGTGTTTTTAGGCCCAAAAATGAGATAATACCAAAACATAGTATAAATATTATTCATATGTAATTAATATTATTATTTTAAATAAATTATATTTAAGTTAATTTAATATGAAATTAAAATAATAATAAGAAATTTAAATTACTTTATTTTCTTAAAATAAATGTTGGTTTTACAAAAAATGATATTCTTTAACTATTCACTAAAAATGAATCTTTTTTTGAAAAATACCCAAAATTCACTATATAATAATATTGAAAAGATGATTTCAAAATTGATATTAACTAAATAAAAAATTTATCAAAATGGCTGTAATTAATTCTAATTTTCAAACACAAAATGTAATAAAAATCGTTTTTTGATGAAAATAAATTCCTTAAAGCATAAAATAACATTATTGAGAATTTCATTCGTATTCATTATTCATTAATAAACAAAATTTCATTATTTAAAAACTCAATAAATATTATTTTTAATTTATTATTAATATCAATACCTTCCAAATTAATTGTTAAATTATAATAGTGACATTTAAATAAGATTTATTTTATATTATATCATTGTTTTCTTAAATCTCGATTATGTGTTTTAAGTAAGCAATCTGGAATAGTATTTTTCAAAAAATAAAACTTTAAGGTGTTAAAATACAAGGGGTTTTTTAGTGATTATACCTACTTCCAAAAATTGTCGTATCCTAGACACCCTAGGAAAAGGGCTTCACCCTCGACGTACCTCCATCACAATATGGCCCATCAGGTACATAACACAAAGTCCACAAGACATGGGGATGCTCCCGGATAAAAATCATCATGGAATATCCCTTATAGGAGACTTATTAATTTGTGTTTTGGAAATTACACAATAAATTCCCCCAATATTCACAAAGAGACCTCCCATTCCTCATGTTGTGGTGTGTACATGGAAAAAAATTCATCATATTACAGCCTATACGTCTTGGTGTGACTGATTGTAGGGGTTGAAATTCAACTGCACAGTCTGACTTACCCACTCTCTGATCCTTCTTCAAGAATCTGAACAACTAACTAAGACTCATTCTTCATCTAGAAACAAGTTCCTATGATTTTCCAAAACTTAGAATCATGATATTAATCCAAATTCATGGAATGACACCATCGTTAAGCTAAAAATCAAAATTTTCAGTTCTTTTCCTGACAAATTATGACATCATAGTTAAAAAATCCCCACCACAACAATTACCATTTTAAATAATCCATTTTAGTCCTCAAATGGAAAAAATGACCTACCATGGTCATAAATTCACTAAGAAGGGGTCATGTTCTATTTCTAAACTCTAAAGGCACTTCAGCTACACAAATCCAAATACTAAGGAGAAATATTCACCAAATGTTGATCCTCCCACACTTCATCAAGACCAACACTTATAGGGTACTAAATTAAACTTGTATAAAAAATGGAATCGTAGTTTCCTCATGTAATTTATCTTAAGGATTTTGGTACTCCTCGCCATAAGGATCCATTCACAACATATAATTCAGAATAGTTGTTCTACCGACCAGAAAAATTTATTTATAGTATTCAATTCATGAATCGAGTGGTCTCTTGACATACATAACCTGGTTTTCACTAAACCACATACAATAAAATGTGCAAATTAACAGTTCATTCCTTCTCTAGCCAACATCTTCCAAAAACATTATGGAACCTACCGAAACGTCCCTATTACACTCAAACATGATGCCTTTATTCCTTAGGGATTCTTGAAACAGAATGAAAATACACACCACTGTTTTAAGGGAAATGTTATTGTAATTATATATTTGATACCTCAAATAACCTTACAATCAACTATATGATCTCCACACGTTCTGAAAAACCCATGGTATGACACACTCTGATATCATAGGAAGACTACCCAAGGAAAGATTCTAGTGATCAGTATCAAAATTGCAATGTATCCAAACATCCTATATAGTATTCTATTTTGAATAATATATCATAGGATCTTACCAAAAATCATCATAGAATTGTATCAATTATCCACAAACCCATCTCGCTACAACTATGAAACTTATGATACATGATCAATTCCCATGAAACTCATTTAATTCTCGCCATGGTAAGAGTATCCTCATCCTTAATTCTTCATTATAAAACACCATTCCATCAAATCCCACACTACTTCCATTACAAAACATAGTTATTGAAAGTGACCCCCACACATACATAGATTTTTAATGAAAAAAATCATCATATTTTTCACTTATAATACTAGGAACACCATCCATAATTCTAAAAAATCCACTCATAATGAGAATCACATCCTCCCATGGTTTTGGGTTCCCTTAACAATCTATTGATTATATTAATCCACTATTTGAGTATAATTCTTGACATATACCCACTCTGAAGGTGTTGCTCTCATCATAAATCCTACTCACCCAACATATTATCCCTTATTACTTTTTTCAAAGATCAACCTAGAACGACTACGCCATGGTACCCTAATGAATTCTGGATATCTCATATCACCAACAAGGGACACATATTATCCATAATGACTCATCAATCCATCATTACTAAAATCATCCCACTAAACCCATAGGTTCCCAAACCACACATTTCTTCACATCAGTCTATAAATAATGGGAACTAAATCTATCCAACAAATGGATTCCCAAAAAAAAGAGGCACTACCTTAAATTAATATCAATAACCACTCAACCCATCAGGGGAAATTATCCTCCAAGAACCCTCCCTGGATTTCTTACCCACTATCTAACTTTATGTGATTCGAATCCAACAGTATCACACTTACATACAACTTAGTCGCACAATATAACTCACACTCCCATGAGTCATGTCTCATAAAACCTAGACTTATATACCTAAAGCACAACACAAGATTCAATACACATTATATCTTTTACCTAAAGTATCCCTTTATACTTCATTTTATTAATCAATATTTCAATATATGATTACCATTACATAATTCAATTCGATTGAATGAAGTCTCCAATTATAGTACTAAAGTTAAACAATACCTCAATATATTTTGATAAAATATAAATATTTTAAATATTCATGTTAAAACATGGTTGTTGAATTAAAAAAATGAATAAGAGTAAGAAAATTTTTTTATTAATAGAATAAAAATAATGTACACTTGAAAAACTTATGGAATTCAAGTTTTATAGCCGAATTGAAAAATAATATCATTTTAAGCATGGAATTGCATTTTTTCTAAACAATTAATTTTATGGGAAATTTATTTAACATAAAAAAACTTATAATAATTTTATTTTAATATATATCTATATAAATAATATTTTAACTCTATTAATTAAATTATATGAAATAAGAATAAGATTATATCATTCATAAAGTTTAATTTTCCTAGTAAAAAATGTCTTCATTATATTTTATAAATTTATTGAATGATAAATTTATAAATTTTAGAATTTGAATATGAAGAAAATGATAATTATTTTTGTATTCATAAAATTAATAACTTTTAGGATTACATATTAGGATTTTTCTAAAAATATTAATTTTAATATGAATATTGAAATATACTTTTTTACAAATACAACTATATAATTATATTATTTGACAGTATGTCATATAAAATTTTGAAACCTTTTTCTATAAAAAATATGTAGTTTATAAGAGACATTATAAATATTAAAATATTTATTATTGTTTTCAAAACTATGTTTTTAATCTTATAACTTATGTAATATTTTCCTCAAATGAATTAATGTATTTTACATTTACTATATAAAAAAATTATTTTTATCACATTTTGAAATTGGTTTAATAAAATATAAGTCAAATTTATAATCATTTTTACATGTTATTTAATAAAGACCATATTAGTTTTTTGTATATGGCATTAATTTATTAGGTAAAAACAAGTTACCTTGTTAAGAGTAAATTAGGGTAGTAATGGATTTCCATAGTGAAAATGGATAATACATGTCAACAAGATGTGTTTGAATGTGTTTTTAGGAAATTATGGACCTTATATATTCCCCAATCAACTATTTATCAATTTTGGGTCAAATTTAATTATGAGTGATTTACCATTATTAAAAATTAATTTAAATTTTCCAAATAGTAAACCCTTCTATAACATACCAATTTGGGTCAACTAGACCATTCACCCAAGTCATCCCATCTTAGTGTGGGTATACAAAAGCTAAAAATAACATGACTTGTATATAAGAAAAATAGTTCATACAACCAAAGTACAAAATAGGAATAATGGGAGATAGAATTTATCCAAATAAGATTAAATGGAAATAAAGATATGTCTAGACAAAATTAATCTCCATGTGAATAAATGTCACCTTCAAGCAATCCTGAAAATTAAAATCAACATAAAGGTAAGTCTGAATACTATAGAATTATCATACCTTTACTAAAATACTTCAAATAAATTCTATAACAACAAATATTTAGAAGGAATGTATGAGAAATAGATCATAGTAAGATACCACCATGACATCTATACAAGTTTTAATAACAATAATTCACAAGTTCAAGATTTAAAATAAAAATATTTTTAAATAATTTTTGTAGATAAAATATTTTAAAGCCTTTTTCAAACCACCCTTGAGTTTTTAAAAATTCTATATCACATTTTCCAAAACCAGAAACAAAGATTCTAATGATACCAAAAAATAAATATACATGTGATCCAACACCCATGAAATGAACCATCATGAAATAAACAACCATAAACAATAATGCCCCTACCTCCTGAGATCTATCATAGGGAGAAATACTTACTAGACACTCACAACAATAAAAAAACAAAAGGATGTATCCAAATATCATAAAGACCTACCATAGTCAATCGATATACAATAAGGTACCTCTTAGTGATTTCAGACACACTAAGGATTTATGTGTCACCATATCAACATAACCAATGTTCGCACTATGCAATTTTTATCAATTTCTATTTTAAAAACCATGCTCTAATTTATAAAAAACATTTTCAAATCCAATCCAATCTAATAATGTATTTGAACATCCATTTTCCATTTTAAATTATGTAAATTAATTTTTAATTTATAATTTCCTTTTTAAATGAAAATTTATGCCCCTTTTTAATTTCAACACATGAAAATCTACTTCACATCTCAAGAAAACAGTATGAATAATAACAAATTCAAAAATTTAGAAAAAGTTAACATATATGCCTTCCTCAATATCATAGAAAACCAAACTATCTTTGAAAATGGGGATTTGAAACCATGAGATCTACCTTCATAAGACAAGGTGTGCCAAAATACTGAATTTGATTTATAGTAAACACCATTCGATTACAAATACCTATAAATAATGGTGTCTCAACCTCAAACGAGAGGGGAACCGAGTAGAAGTCTTACATAAAGATATAAATAACCTAACATTTTAGTCAATCAGAGAACAAATAAATCTAGATAGAAGGATTTCATCCAAACTTTCATCGGGTAGGAGCTCTAGCTAAGAGGAGAAGGATGAAAAATATACTTGGGCCTCAAAAATGTTCTAAAATCCCAAAAACTAAGACTCAAGGAATTATATAGTGTGTAATTGTTTTCACATTTGAATCCATTTTATTTTATATACCACCAAATAAACCATAACATTTTCAATTTAAACCCTTATTTTCACATTACATGACATGTAACCCTTACATGATGTGTAAATTATCATGTTGTGATGTAATATCATGGGATGAGTCAGACCATTATTATTAGTTATGAAACCCAATTACATGTTGTGAAACTACCCAGATAATAGCAAAAAGGTTGAGGAACAAGAAAAAAATAAATAAATCCATGACTTCAACATTATTAGTATCCTACCAATTTAGGGTTGAAAATACTCTCCTAATCAACAAGGGAATAAAAAAAGAAATAAAAACTTACCTAAAATATAAGTAATGTAGCATTAAAATCACTGACCATAAGATATTTCTTCCCCAAAATAGATCATGATCTAGGATCTACAAAAATACAAGGCTACTACTACATCCTAAAAAACTTTGTGTCCCACGTCTCATCCTGATCCTGTCTAAACTTCCATAGTACCTAGACTAAGGGGCTATTTTTAAGGAATAATACATTACCCATTCAATACATAATCTAAATGAGATGATCAGCCAATGGGGTGTTGGACTCAATAATAACATCCTCCCATATAATCCCATAGGAAGGAACTGTTATATAACTCCTTAACTAGGAATCATGAAAGAAATATTGTACAAACGTCAATCTAGATAATAATAGAAGTTGATAGGCATCCCTCCCCATTCTCTAAAAAATCTCAAAGGGTCCCATGAACCTCGATTTCAACATACCCTTATTACCCAACCAAAAATTTTCCAAGTGTGGTAAAACTCTAATAAATACATGATTAGGAACCTTTAACTCCAATGGTAAATGTTGATGGTCCGTACAATATTTATGACCACCCTATTCCATGATCTAATATCTCTAGATCAAATAAACCACATATGTCTTCTCCTAAACAACACGCGTCCCAACCGAGGACCACTCTCCCATCTCTTCCCAACACAAGGTATATCGACAAGGCCTCCCATACAAATACTCAAAGGGTTCCATCTCGATCAATTACTAATAATTATTTTTATATGACAACTCAACCAAAGAAAAATTCTTTTTCCATGATCCACCATAATCAAGAACACAAGCCAAGAGAATATCCTCAAGAACCTGGATATAAATCTATATCATTCTATCCATTTGTGGATGATAAGTTATGTTTAATTTCAACTAGTAACCAAATGAATCCTGTAAAACATTCTAGAATATATATGTGATCCTCAAGTCCCTGTCAAAAATTACTACATGGGGTACCTTATGAAGCTTCAAACTCTCTCAGGCATACAAGTCCCTATGTCTTTTCACCTTCATCGGTTCCTTTATTGTTAATAAATGTGCTTATTTAGTGTTTTTTTCAACAATAAACCAAATCAAATCCTTCTGACTATGATTTTGTTGTAAAATAGTATTGAAATTCATATAAGTATCATCCCACTTTCATACAAAAATTGATAAAGGATCCAAACAACTACAGGTATCGATTAAATAAACTAAACTCTTTGACAAGTGAGGCACCATGATATCAATTCTACAAAAGACCATGTCAACCACAACCACCAATACTAACATCCCAAATAATGGTCCATATTTGTAGTCTGATGGTTCACAATCCAACATGACTAGAATCCACTATATATATACTCATGTGTCAAGGAAAAGGTAAAAACCAACCTTTCTTTGAAGCATAAAGATCCACTGGGAGATCGAGAAAACTCATATGAGGTCTCCCCACCATTTTGGATTTCTCCTAAGTCTTATCTATTGGAGCCTTTCATCGTCTTAATACAAACCCTCTAATCCAAAGATGATTATACTTTTATCATTGCCATGAAAACATGGAAACCAAACTCTTCTTCTCCCAGTCTCATTTTTTGTAAACAAGATCATCATTATCTATTTTTCAAATAATTACTTCACAACTTCTGTTAGAAATTTTCTTTTCAACAAATTGGCCACCACATTCCATTTCCTAAGTGTACACACGATATCAAAATCAATGGTATAAAGATACTCAAACAAGTTTCTTTATCCCATGTTCAGATATATCTAAGTTAAAATATACTACATTCTTTTGTGATAAGAATATACTATAAACCACTCTTCAAAGAGATAGTGACTCCATGTTTTGAGCACATTCGTAACAATTTCCAACTCAAGATCATGGATAGGGTATTTCATCCCATTATGGAATTACTGGTATGATCCATAGGACACAACATGTTTGTCCAACATCAATAGATATTCAAAACCCATACTATACACATCATAGAAAACATCCTAATTATAACCTAGTCCTAGTAGAAAAAAATGCATTGTTTTCAAACTCATATTTATCTCCCTAAAAGATCTCTCACACATGCCATTCCATTCAAACATTACACCATTAATGGTTAAGTCTTCCTTCTAATACGTGATCTTGGAAAAGTCTCAAACAAACCATATATAGTAACATACAAACCCCTAGAAGAATCAGATCTCAAACTCATTTATGGGATATTCCCAAGACATAAATACTCCCACCATTCCAGGGTCAACTGAGAAGAGCCTATCAGCTATTTCATTTCATAGAAAAATTACTTCCTGGATCCAAAAGTCACACTTAGAAATCTAACCATACATATGATGTTCCCTCAAGTTTCATCGAATTATATCCAAATTTTCTATGTGCTCCTCCTCTATCCTAGATTAAAACAAGATATCATCTATAAACACAACACAAATTATTCCAAGAACCAATGAAATATTTTCTTTATTGAACCTAGGAATATTGAAAGATTTTAGTGAGTCTGAATGGCCAACAAAAAATGTGAAATTCCTATATCAACTATGAAACATTATCTTCAATATATCCTTTTATAAGACTATGAACAGGTTTTACCCTCACTATACGTTAATCTTATAAAAACATAGACCCCCTCCCTACAACTGATCAAATATATCATCATTTCTGGGTAAAGGGTACTTTTTTTTATAGTTAGATGATTCATCTTCAGATTGTGAACAAAGATTCTAGGTCATTCGTATGCCTTATTATAAAATAATACATGAGAATCCCATAGTGACCCTCTACAATAAATAAATCCTTTCACCTACAAGTCCCCATGATGGACTGAAATTTCCACCAACATATTAGGTTTCATTCAATAGTACGGAATAGAAATTAGAGTCATTTCTAGTAACAAGTCAATAACAAACTTGTCCACTCTATCTGGGGAAGAACATGAAAATAATTTTAAAATACATCAAGGTATTCAGAAAAATCAACTGGAAGTTGACCACCTGTTCAATATTCAACTATATCAGGAAACATTTTATTAAAATGGCATGAGATTAAACATTCAGAAGGATCAACTAGACCTTCCCTTCGTGATCTAGGGTCCCACTCACCTGGGAAAACGTGGGTAACCTTGTCGGTAGATAAGAAATCTACCTAATGGAGATAAAATTTTATTTGTGAATTAATTATAATAATACAATCAATATTGATGACCAATTAAAATATTTCATGATTACATACTATGAAGTCCCAAACAACCTTAATATTGCTTATCACCACCTGACACCTGGGACCTTCGAAACCTTATTCGGACCAATATCCCAAATGTGTCGAAAGATACAACAAAACATGATAAGATTTGAAAAAAAACAAATATTTCCACCATATTTGATGATACTAAAGAATGAGTAGAAAAAGTATCAACAAAATCATTCAACATAGAATATGAAATAAACATTATACCTCTAACAGTTCTGTAACTACATCAGATTCCTCTATGATGCACTCTTTTGCATAAATCCATCTGGAATTAGCTTAATAGACATCCCCATTTTCCTAAGAATGAAACCCATTTCCCTTGAGAGAATCTCCATAAACCTTCAACCCCTTAATGAATGTGTATCCTTTTTACTCCTTTGGGGAATCTTATTTTGTAAACACTTTAGATGGCCAGATTTCCTATAATGATGAAATGTTTTAGGATCCTTTATAGACTGAGTCATAGTATTACCATGCCTCCCACACTAGTAGATAATAACCTATTTATTCGTTTTAGAATATACTAAAACTAGCCCAGATGAAAACTAAAAAATCATGTACTTTCTTTTATGACTAAAAGAAGCATCTCAGAAAACCATTGCACCCAATGAAGCTCTGACCATGCCTGTCCTTCCATCTATGTCTGTCTTATGAAAATCTTTCTTATCCATTACCTCAAAAAATATCAGAAGGTACAAAATATCTAGCACCAACTGAACAATAGACCACTCCCCATATTGAACCTCTGAGGCTTCAAAAAATCGTTGGAGAAAATATCTGGTTCCAGATGCCCCCAGCTCAGCAAATTGGGTGTAGAAACCCATAAAGGTATGATTCCCTTGATCTAACATAAACAACTCCTAGATCATTTCCACATGTAATGTATTAGTTTAATACACTATATTAAATATATTCTTAATATAAACCTAGGTAATTGCTTCATAATCGACTTCCACTATATTCTTAATAGTCTATTGAGAATATTTGATGAAAACCCACTTGAAAATCCTCAGGAGTATTAAAAGAATTGAATGTCTTATCTATATATTCAATCCACTCCTCAAAATCCTGTGGACCTCTTTTATAAAAGAGGACAAGTGGATGATTGTTGGAAAATTTTGAACCACAATCTTCTTCCCAACTTAAGATCACAATGCCCTCTGACCACAAAGTCTGAATGGTACAGATCACTACTTCAATTAAAGAAGGGTACACTGGAGGATCTTCCTACAGAACCTTCCCCACTGATTCCCCTGTTTTACTTGGAAGACCTCTCATATCATGAATTTTATGTTAAATACAAGACAACAAACAATATCACATCAGAAATTCCAAAACCATCGAAACAAAACATTAATCCAAAACCACACCATAAAATAATTAGAAATTAAAATAGTTTTTAATCCTATCACAAAAGGAAAAACCATTTTAAAGGAACACATTCATCAAAATAAACTCCCACTTTTATTATTCAAAAAACATACATATACCATCTCTTCAGTTATTATTGATAGGTTAATTAAAATAAAATTCCCATAAAATTTATTCAAATGAATCTAAATAAAAAGTCTTTGGACTTAGTAATGATTTTCCAACCACCAATGGAAAATCAGATTTAGTAATGGGAGTGAGCTGGTCATGCCAATATTATAAATTTATTATCCAAATTATTATGTTTATACTCTTATCTAACTAGAACACTAAAACAACTCTAGTTATGCTGACACACTTTAGGTTGATTATGGCTATGATACCAAATTGTATCAAACCAAAACTGGTCAACCAGACCAGTCACCCAAGTCAGTCCATCACAAGGTGGGTTAGAAAAAAGAAAAATAACTATTGTTGTATATAAGGGAAATATATACAAATAACAAGACTAAAAAAGAGAATGAATCAAGAGATACAACATTTCTAAACAAGCTAAAGCGGAATGAAAGACAAGTATAGACAAAACTAGTCTCCATGTGACAAAACTACACCTCCAAACTATCCCAAAATTAAACAACAACATATAGATAGGCCTAAATGAAATAAAATGCACTTACATTGACTATATTCCTACAAAAAATTGTTTACAGATTCCCACATTTAGAGTAGGCTGTGAAAAATAGAACTCATCTTGATACCACCAAGAGATCAATACGTCTTATAATAACAAGAATACACAAGTCCATGATTTAAATAAAAAAGTTTTACATGAATTTTTTTAAATAAACAGTTTGAAAGCCTTTTCCAAATGATCCTTGAGTTTTAGAAAATTGTATATCATATTTTACAAAGCTATAAACAAACTAGGTAATGATACTGAAATATAAATATACATGTGAGAAAATATCCATTAAATAAACTATCATGAAATATATAAAAAGAAACAATAATGAATCCTCCATTTAGGATCTATCCTATTGTAAAATACGTACTAGATACTCACAGGCCTAACAAGGAATATGTTTGGATCCAACTAACATTGAGTCCGATCATAGACCATTGAAATTCAAGATGTTACCTCCTAGTTGTGTTAAACACACACTAAGGTTACCCATGTCTCTATCTTGAGGTACCCATAGTTTCTTCTATTCAATGATTCTAAATTTCTTTTTTAAAAACCATTATCATCTTTTTATAAATAAATTTTAAAGGAAATAAAATCTTATTCATGGTTTGAAAATCCATTTTACATATAAAATCAAAGAAAATTATATTTTAAAACAAAAACCCATTTCCAAATGAAAACCCCTAACCTTTTTCAATTTCAACACATATGATTCCACTAAAAAATCCACAAATTAGTATAAACAATAATAAATTCATGAAATTATAATAATTTAATAGATCTAACTACCTCAAGAGCATATAAAATCTAATAAGGTTTTACAAAAGGGAATGGAAACCACAAGATCTACCATTGGAAGATAAGTCATGACAAAAAACTAAAAATGATTGATATAAAATAAAATTTGATCACCAATCACTACAATGAATGGTGCTACAAACACAATAAAAGTGGGAAAGGAAGATAAAGTCTTACTAGAAGAGTCAAATAATAAAACCATATTGATAAATCAAAGAATGAATATATCTGGATGAATGTAAGTCTTCCAATATCACTTAGGGTAAGATCTCTAGCTGATTGGAGAAGCATAGAAAATAAAATTATGCCACAATCACCTATAAAAGACCCTAAAATCTATAACTCGAGTAATTACAAAATATGTATTATTTTACACATCATGAATCCATTTCATTTTATGATTCAATAATAAATGTGTCACCTCTAAAATTTAAAACCATATTTTCACATTATATGATCTGTAACCCTTACATGACATGTAAATTTTAACACTGTGAAGTCAACTCATGGGATAAGTTTGGCTGATATTGAACATCCTTTTACCGCATTCCACACTATGTAACAACCCAAAGAATAGCAAAAGTTTCAGGGAAAAGATAAAAACCCATCAAATCGATGATTTCATAATTATAGGATTCCTCCCAATTCAAAGTCTAAAAAACTCACCTAATAAACAATGGAAACCAAACACATTGATTATAACATACCTTATAGAATAGTAACTGGTTGTTACACCTTATCACTTCTAAAAGGGCCCTCTTAAAACACTATCAATGTCAATCCTTAAATTAGGATTCCTCCTAACAACCTACCTATTTTTAATCCCATGGAATATTGTTTTTATTTTCAAGGATTTTTTTTCAACAAAGATTATTCTAACACATCATTTTCAATAGAGTCCTCCAAGAAAATTTAAATGATATCAATATGGGATATCATTTTGTCATGCCATAATTAATTTCTTTCTTATCTTTATAATTGGAATTTTTAAATCCCTTAATAATTAAATCATTATAGGTTATGTTATAGATTTAATTATTCTAATAGAATGAACATTAATAACATTTCCTAATTTTCTTTATGAAAATCATAAATAGAAATTGTGAATGTGAGAAGATTATATCCACCATGAAGAATTTTTAATCGTTTTCCATAACCACTCACATGGTTTCCTCTAATGTTTAATATATTAAATCAGTATTATATTTATAATAAAATTTAGATTCTAAATTGATATAATATATTATGAATATCTCCCTCTATATAGAAAACAAAATCATTATCCATGAGTACATGTGGACTACCGCCTCCATGGAACAACTGATCCCCACCTTTATTTCCATTACTACTGACAGCAAATTAACATTTTATTAATAAAATAACTTTTTAGGCAAAGTGAGAAACTAGTCCCAATAAATCCGGTGGTGACGTCTCATAAGAGATAGCAAATACATCAAAGCATATCCTCAACCTATTAGTACTTTCCTCCCTATAAATATTCCAGTTCATAAGCCATACCTTAGCATTAGGGTCTTCACTGATAACAAAATGAATGTGGGACACCATTTTGTCCCAAGTACGAAAATAATTTTCTTTGATGATTTTTCCAACATTGAAGCCTCTCATCCGGATCATATCATGTTTATCAATCCAATTAGCCTACTCATTGTCGAACTCCACTTGAATATGTCTTCCCATTATCTCTGCCTCTTCCTGTGGTATGTTTATAAAAAATAATTATTCCACTATTTCATCTTCAGAGTAGAGGATGGGTTCTTTAGAGTCCTTTTCCACTTCCATACTATTTTCATTATCTTTAAGACTCAGACTCAGCTTGTCATTACTGATTCCATGAACCACAACCATAGGCTTCTCCCGCACAGTAATAATGGAAGAAAATGACGGTTCTTTGTCACACGGTTTAGAATTTTTACCCAACCGTGTTTCCATCGGTTCGGGTAGATGCTAGTAGTCCCTGGGGACCTTCCCCTTCTTCTTCTTAGGGGTCTTCCTTCTAATAATACTTAGTTACTCTATAGTCCTCCTCAGAATCAATACCATTTTTTGTCCTCCATCTAGATCAAAGGGTTGGTCTGGACACCATCTTGGACCAAATCTTTCCCTGATGATTCTTGGATAACCCCCGAAGTAACAACACTCTAAATACTATTGGCTTGGGGATCAATCATCACCCCTTCTATCCAAACTACAAGATCCTTCCCAGAAAAAACTCTCATCTTCAGCCTGAGGCAATTGGAAGGGCAGATAAACATTCTATTGTGCCAGAGATTTACTAGTGTCCCGGTCCCTCAAAGCCTCCTTGAGCCGATCAAAAACCCCGGACTTTAAGGGTTCCTTGACCTTCTTTCCCGCTGGTTTACTCTACACCTCATTGTTCACCACTTGATTCATCTTTTTATAATATATTTACTGTTTTATTTTGACAATATAGATAAAATTCTATTGATATGATCAAAAAACATTCATCGTCAATTCAATCATTCAGTATAGTCATACTAATAGGAAAATAATTTTATTCATATAATAAAATATTTTAATTGCCATAATATAATTTTATACTTCCTTAAAATTATGATATCTCACTATAATAAAAACTAAATAAAATTATTATTCTTCTATTATATTTATATTTCATAAAAACTACAATATAACCTTCCATTAATCATGGTATGTCCTTGTTTGGGTTTGGTTGACTACCTAGTAGAAAAATTATCGTAATTTATATCAAGGGTGACTATTGGAACATAATGTTTTTTATGAATTGATATAAATATGTAAATAATTATTTTATTTTTCTATTGGAATGGAAACATTATTATGATACTAATTAATTATGAAAATGTATTTTTTGTTATGAATAACTGAACATGGTCCTTATCAATATCATCCTCATGGATTGTAACAAAAACTACCATGTAAAGAAATTATACCATTATAACTATCATTAAGAAAAATCTTCAATTACCTTTTATGAAATAATTTTGAATAAATTATTTACATAAACGAATACCAGCACCATTTTTATAAAACTAGATCAACATTATCAATATTACTTATAGTGGATATTGAAAATATGTTATAACTAAAAATAATTCATATTGAGTATGATTATAAATATAGATTATAAATTGAAAATATATGATTAATGTTATGAAATAAGTTATTATAAAAAATTTATACATGAGGTCAAATTTTATTCATTGAATTTAGGATACAATTTAAGGTCTCTTTTCTCTATTCTGATTCATTGAGACATGAAATATGTTTTCTGATGTTTTGCTGGTTGGATTATTTAATTCCCTTGGATTTATTTTTATCATAATGGTTTTTAATTTTTTTTATCTATAATTATAAGTCATATTACCATCTTCAAATGGCTATTGGTTCAATTGTTACACAGAAGTAAATATTGTTTTCTAATATTATCATTGAGTTATAATCATTATATTGAACATATTTAATATAAATTGGGTAATTTTTAAACTTAATTGAGTTATGTGGTATTATTTAATTTTTTATATGTAATTAAATTACTAACAATGTAATCCTGGTTTAATATTTCATTTCTTATAATGTATGTTTACCACAAGGGATGTTAGTAGATCAAATTTTATATCATTGAGTTATAATTTTTTAATTTTAATGTGGTTTATCTTTTATTTGGTTATCCAATATAAATATTTTATGATATAGTATTTTATAATCCTATTTTGGAAATATTTTCTTCAACACATATATGTTTTTATTAATATTTTTACAATGTGGATTTTTAAAAAATGTAATTTCAATGTATTAAAATGGTTCCTTTTATAATGAAATTGTTTATCTTTGGATCCACAATTCATATATTAGTATTTATTTCAATTTCAAGGATCTATTATTGAATATTGTTTTTAAAATAAAAATTTCCAATATCAGTCACTTCACATTTTAAGAATTTTATTTTAAATATGACATTTGTGTTTTTATTTTACGTCAACGTTAACTTTTTTTCCCTAAAAGGTCTGATATGATTCACCATTATTTTCATTTTGTTATTCAAATTGATTTTTAAACCTGTGATTTTTTACATGATTTATTCATAAATTAATATTTTTATTTATTATTTTGGAGATTGACCTTATGGTATAAAAAATTAGATTATTTATCCCTTCTTATGTGATATCTAATGAATAATTCTTTTTGCAATAATGTTTTCATCTATGTCAATAGCCTTATCAGTTTCCATTATTACACTAGGGGTATGTTATTTGGAAACCATCAACTTTTATTTTCAATATGTCATATTAAATGTTAATTTAAATCATAAAAATGATAAATTATTCTTTTTTTCTTTCCTATCCATTAATTTTTATAGTAATGTTTTTTAATCCAATACCATCCCTCTATGAATACTCTATTTATAATTTATTTTATGGTTATTACCCCATATACCACTTCTATGATCAATTAGGGTATATTATTCTCTAAAAAATATAACCATTTTTATATATTGTGATATTTAAATGAAATTTAATGGAATGTTATTCAATTAAATCCAATTTTTTCACATTTAATGTGTTCATTTTCCCAATATAGATGATTCATGAAAACTTTTATTTTTTTTTTATTTTTTACTCGTTATCTCATATGTGGAAAATTTTATCAATAAAAAGTCAAGCATGAGTCATGAAATTATATATCCCCATGAGGCATTGATAGGTATCATGATAAATAATTATTTTTGTATTCTGTGTATGCTTTCAAAATTCAATAATATTTCCTAGAATTGGTCCTGATGATAATTATGATGTATTAGCTAAAGATTTGATGTAAAAAATGATATCTTGGGTGTTGAATTATTGGAAATACAATGATATCCTACATTATACATTCCATCACCATTAATTTCATTATTTATATCCATGTAATTAATTTATTTTCAATTTTTATCATTGGATATATTATGCTATTTTTCGTACAAAATGGTAATTGAAGATGGACTAGAGGTGTGTAAATATATGATATTAAAAAATTATAAATAAAAGAATTTAATTTTGTAAATTAATTACAAAAGTTAATTATTATAATAAATTTTTAGGGGAAATAAAATAATGAACCAACGGATATTTTTATAGTAGTTCAGTTCAAAGGGGACATATTTTAATAATTTACACCTTTACTCCATGAGAGATGTGTTGTCAAAGAAACTTATCTTTTTGGGGGAAATCCTAACCAAATTAAAAATTCATTTCCTAATAATTTGTGGAATAAACAAACTATAAAACCGACATTTTTATGTGGAGTGAAAACCCAGTTATAACACTGATTTTAGACAGTAGGTGTCACAACCCAAATAGTCACGACTTTAGAATTTATGAGTTATAATAAAATGAATTAAAATAATATGATATTTATAATGAAACATTATTAATATAGATATACATCACATAATTTCTTTAGTATACTTAAAACATTACGTAAAAAAATGCCCAAATACCATATCAGGTTAGTGCCTTTGATAAAATTGGAGATGTAAACACTGGAAGATGGGAGAGCTACATTATCTCCCACTAGGTACATTGAGAATATAAACCCACTTATAGATATCATATATAAAATATATCTTCAAAACGTGAGAAAGAAAACATAAAAAGGGGTGAATTAGATGATCAGTAAGGGTATAGAATGGAGATATGTAAAAATAAAGACGAGAATAAGGGATTGAGAACATTTTCATAAAATTATAAGATCATACCATGCATAATAAATATCAAAAACATGAACCATACAATAAAGGATTGCATTTCATAAGGCAGTAATCATAAATAAACCAAGAGCATAATCAATCAAATCACAACATAAGAGTGATCTATGGAAATGTGGCATGCACGTAAACATGTAATTTCATTCCCTATAGGTTAAGATACAATTCTTGAAATTATTATGAAACATCATGGGGTCAACACCTAATGGGTGGGACACACCACCATACCCTTCCATATTCCTTTCCTTATAAGGGATCTGGTTTCCCCATTTCTCTATAGTGGATATGTTTTCCCCACCTTCCCATAGTGGATCACATTTCCCCATCTTCCCACACTGGATTAGGTTTTGACATCTTACTATAGTGGATCGGGTATACCCATATTCCCATAGTGATTCAGGTTTCCCCATATTCCATAGTGGATAAAGCCCTTTGACATTAATTCCTTCATTATCTAATGAGATATAAATCTTTATACAATGAATTGGGGGGACATATTGGTCCCACCAATATCATATTGAAATAGTATATATTTGTTCCACATGATCAATAACCATCATATCATAACTCGTGATATGAAATGGGTAAAATAAACATGAAATAATATCATAATATTTGAAAACATTGATAGGTTTCTTTATCACTTCATCAAAATAATAACCTGTGAAGAGAAGAATATTTCCTAGATATATAACCTATGAATAATAAACATGTTTCATGAACCTGTAACCCACGAAAGAGAAACAAGTTTCCTAACAACCATGAAATAAAAACATAAACCATTCAGTAAAATAATATGAATGGAACATTTGGATCATTTCCCTAGAGAATCATATGTAACGCCAATAGATGACATCTTATATGGAAAAGAATGTGTAAATATCCATTAAAACATTTTATTGAGTAAAATATCATTTATTCTTCGAAAATGTTTTTTGAAACATAATTCCCAATAAAAATAATTTTATATGAAAAAATTTAATGGAAACATGAAAATATTTTTAAACATTAGAAATTGAAAAAAAGTTTTAAAAAAAATATAAATGAATCTTTGAAAAAAAATTAAAAACTTTTGGCTTGAAAACTTATAAAACAAGAATGAAAAAATTTTGAAAAATATTTTTAACAAAAACATATAAAAGTTGTTTGAAACCATTTTGAATTACATTTTACAAGAAAACATATAAAATAAACTTAAAAAAATTCAAAAACTTATCTTTGAAAATATATAAAATAAATCTTCAAAACATTTTTAAAACCATTTTACTTGAAAACTTATAAAAGATGCTTGAAAACATTTTTAAAAACATTTTCTTCGAAAACATACAAATAAATTTCGAAAATATTTTCAAAATATTTAATAAATAATACATTTTAAAAAATTAATATACTAAATTTAAAAAAAATCCTTGAAAAAGTTTCTTTTGAACATTAAAAGGAAGCTTTAAAGAAATGATGGTCATGGTGTGTGATAAATCCATACATACCGAACAAAAGTTTAAACTTGAATGTTTTGAAAACTAACTCAACTAAAAATGAGAATATTTATGTTTGGAAACCATTTGGTTAAAATGTTAAAATATGGGTGAAAAGGAATTTTAAATATCAACGGGGAATAGTATATTGTTTTGGAATTTTTTTTAATACATGGTTTCGAAGGAACCGTGATTTTTTAATGAAGAGAGAGGTAATGTCGTACATTATTAAAATCCCTTTATAAATTATATTTTGTACCAAAGAGTGTAAAATGGTACCAATTCATAAATATATCATCAATAACCATATGATAATGCAAATCATGAGAGTTATTGAGAGGTGGACCAAAATATTTCATCATTGGAAGCATAATCATTAACAATCACGATAAATGAATAGATTATTTCCATATACTCTTACCACTTAGTTTATTTTAGTTATACTAACCAGGGATGAAAATAAAATTAAATGAATCATAAAATATAATTAAAATATATAGATTCATGATATAAAAGTTTAAATTGGCATATATATACACCTCAAAAACTAATATAGGTGTATAACAAAACATGTGTCTCAAAGAAGGAAAACAGAGACAAAACTATCTTACTGATTTGGTGAAATTTTTTTGGTAAAAATCCATGAATGAGATACCATAAAATGGATATGTAAATAACCGTAAAATAAATGATAATAATAATATAATACATTTATGGTCATTATATACATCTCAAAATGTAATGAAGAGTGAATAAAGCATAAGTCCCATAGAAATAAAAGCAAGATAAGAAATACTTTTAGTATGTCTTGAATTTATTTTTAATTAATTGAAAATAATATATAATAAATATAAGATTATTATAAATCTACCACATAACCATATTCTTATATCTATTTCCATGTATGGATTTATATCACCCACTTATTAACACTTCCAACTAAAGGTTACTTTTTGGGTAATATCCACTTTTTTTAACAAGTGGCTTAATTTGTTACATTTTTTATCCTTATACTAATATCATGAATTACAGAATTTAAATGTTATATAAATATCATTTATATTCTATATATTTTTATTATAATATTTTATAGAATATATAATAATGAAATATAATACACCATTCATAGAAAATGTAGGTTTAATGTACGCATGAACGTTGTTTCCATTTTCTTATTATAATTCATATAAAGAATGTAAATGAAATATTTTTATATATATGTATAACATCATTAAATAAAAATTATTATGTCATATATATCATATAATTTTACTAAACATATCCTTAATACATTTCATTAAAAGTGGGAACAAATCACATCACTTTGAGGAGGTTGTAGCCCAAAAATCCACAAATGAAGTTTCCACATTCACACAACATGGAAATAATGAGGGTATGTTTTATTTAATAAAAACTAGAAGAAAAATTAAATCTTAAATATAACATAAATAATATGAAAAAAATCCATCATACATTATACCCTTGATAGGTGGTAAAGTAAAAACAAACAACATAGTTTTGTGAGGATGTAGTTTATCATAAAAAAATGGTATGTTAGTTATACATTAAATGGAAGTGTGTGTAAGTGAAGGTAGAACCCTTCGAGTAAAAAAATCTCTATATATTTAGGATTATAATTTTATTATATACTAATGTAATTATAATAATTGTGGTTGTTGAGAAATAAAAGAAAATAAAAGAGCTTGGGGAAGGATGTCACCTCTTCTTTAGGTAACTCTTTTTCATTGCACAAAAGGGCCTATTTGGATTGATATATTCACAATAGAAATATTATAGGATGACATGATGGATTTTGGGAGATTATTTGAGAAACTTTTGTCAGTGGAAATGGGCTTTAGAGGTGTGAATAAGTGGGATGATGAGATCTTTTTTATAGTGCATGAGTAGTGGCATTCATGTAAATTTTTAAAAAAGGAATTCCACCCACGTTTTTCATGTGATTTGTGGATGCAATAACTATCCCAATTTGATAAAATTAAATATATGGTATAAATGTGGACATAAAATGGAATTTATACAGGTTTCTAGATCTTTTGGGGCCTTATGTTTATGTTTTAGTATCCCTTGTTAAGATAACATTCCTCTTAATTATTGTAATTAATTATAATTACTTTCGTTAATATTTTTTCCCGAAAACTAATTTTAAATTATTTCAAATTATAAATAATGAGTTTTTAAAATATCAAATCTATTTATAAAAATTCCAATCAAATATGTGGTATAAAGTAATTCAAATTTAATCCCACAAACGGTGTGACAAGATAGGTTTTTAAAGAAAAAATGACCAAATGTTTGCTAAGATTTATATCCAATTTCAAAGTGAAATTTATTCAAAATAGAAAAAAATCAATTACTTTTTTTAATTTATCTTATCAAAATTTAAAACTAATAGAAAAATTAATTTTACCATCAAAATAAATTAGAATAAAATGATGTTTTGGAATAAAATTTAGTATTTTTTACTTTTCATCAATAAATCAAGCCTCCCAAAAAAATACTAAATATTCACCATAATCAAATAAATATGTTATACTTCAAAAAATAAAGTTTATTTTTACATATATAATATATAAAAATTTCTAAAATATATTTAAAATGGGTTCTCCCTTAAAAAGAAGGTAAAATTTCCTTTTTTTATAAATAAAACTATTTATTCATAAAATTGGATTTATTGTAATATTATTCCTATCACATATATTATATGATTATAAAAAATATTTAATATATAAATTTTATTGAAAAAATTCATCAAAATTAGTTTGAAAATTTTTATATGAAAATAGTTTTCTTTGAAAAGTAATTTCATTATTCTCAAACAGTTCTTAATTTTATTTCTAAATGATTGAAAATGGAAGTATTAATTTAATATTCCGATTTAAATCATTTTTTCACAATTTAAATATAATTATTTTAAATTTAAATTCCAACTAATATATAGTAATTAAAAGTATATTTTTATATCAATTTTAACATTATATTATAGTTTTGTAAATCTATGTCTTGTGTATTAAAAAATATGATGAAGGGACTCGGTATTGTGTGGTATACAAGACAAAAAATGTGTTTCATGCACCAGAAGATAATATAATTTTTATGTGTGGAGAACCTCAAACTCGGTGATACATGTAATTAAAGACACACATAGTGATTTTTTATAAATAATGATATATTTAGTGTTGCGTGAAATTAAAAATATCAAAAATATTCGTAAAAAATCAACAAATCTTAGGGTGTTAAATTCTACACCATTTAAAAAAATCTGACCTTGTAATTCTTATGGGATCATAATTGTTTAACACTTTAATGTTTTTATCATAGAAACACACATGATAAAAGTGAATACTAAAAATTATTTTAAAAAGAGAAAGTTGGAACCATATTTTTCAGAAAAATTAACTCATGACTAGTTTCCCACATAGGATAACATATGTGGGAAGTGAAAACATAGATATTAAAATAATTATGACTATAATGTTATTATGGATTGTGATAGAGAAAACGGTTAGGAGAAATATTAAAATCACAATGACATGAATTTACAAATATCTAAGGGGTTATTTAATTCATCAAAAATGATGGTACTGGGGTAACATTTTTGGTTTCAATGTACTTTTTCTTAAATTAGAATAACCATCGCAAAAAAATAAACATAATTGATTTTATTTATTTTTATATAAATAATATCACCCTTTGGTTGTGCATTGATCTATTTCCACATCATCTGTTACTCTATGAAATGGAGGTGAGTTTTTCATTCCTCAAGTACTAGAAGATCATGAGATCCCTGAAAATCCATCCCATTTGTATTAATTTAACATAAAAAAAGTTGTTATAACAGGTCATCAAATGTGCATAAATCCATATGTGGCGATATAATACTTTAATCTCACAAACATTATCCAATGTTTTACTTAAAAATTCCATAAAAGATTAACATTATAACACTTATAAAGAATAAAAATAAAAAACATTATAAATAAGGTCATGAAATAATGTTAACATTGATACTATATATATCAAAATGTATCTCCGTTTTTTCACATTCTATATGTTTTAATACCATAATCGTATATTTTCTTTAATAATGGTAATATCCTAAATTACCATAAACCCTTTTGGAAAATATGCATGCTTCGTTTTCCAAAGATTATTGTATATATTCTGAAAATCCAATAAGTTGTGATCTTCATCAATGATATCATAGACCACATTTTCAAAATATCCTTTATAAATTTTGAGGTTATAAATACTATCCAATTTAATTTATCCAAATCAATCATCTCTTTATCCAAGATAAAGAAAATTACCTCAATATCTTGGACACATTAAGGGTTAACTTCACTTATTTTAGAATACCAACTTTCCATTAAATCACTTTCCTAAGATTTCATCACCATTAAAAATATCCTTTTTAATAATTAATGATTGAATTATACTAAAATTACTTATAAATTTCATAATTCATATAACATAATTATTTAATTTAGAAACATATACACTACAATAATATAATATTATTCTTATACCATTTACCAGGGTTGATCATCTTGTACCTTAATATATGTTTTCATGATTTTGGAATATGAATCATGTTTTAAGGTTCATCAACATCGATACAATAATTCTTTTTAATTTAAATGTAAATAACAATGCAATAACATCCAATACCTTTATGATTTTATGTTTTACCTCTTTATCTTCAGTAGTATAACCAATACACGGGTACCTTGATACCTATCTTCATAAGATTTCCTCTTAGGAAATACATTTTTATCATGCCCATAGTTTCAAAATCTGAAATATTCAATGTTAACATGGATCCTTCTAGTTCTCTTTATTTAATATAACTAGAAATGATATGGTGAGAAACACTTATCATAACAAAAAACAACATAATCTTGAAAAATTACTTAGAGTATGCCTAAATAATGACATATATGTCTTTAATATATGAAACCATAGGTTTATCCAAGGCTATTCATAATCATATTCTATTTAAATCCTTTGGGATGGTTCATAAAGAGTTTTTGAATTACCAAATAATATCATATGGGAGTTTCAAACTATGTTCATTATATGGAAAACTATCATGTACTAGCTTATGCTATAGCTGACCTCGATGCACCTTGTCAGCATTGTTACTCCTTGATAAATCAATTCCAAAACCATATCAACATTTATTATCTAGATAGTGATTTATTTCTATGAAATCACTCACTCTATCATTTACCAAAACTCCTGGATATTTTCCCATACTTTTACTTATCCTTAGATACATCCATAGACACATCCTTAGAAATATACCTTAGTATTTCACTAATGTTTTCTCAACCATGATTCAAAATATTGATTGATCCTTCTCTTTGATAACAAAATTAATTAAAAAATCAACATATACATAGAAATTATTTCATTTTTGTAAAATAATTAACATAATACAAAAACAGACACCCAAAGAATGTATTAGTATAGTTCCTTTGGAAACATGGACTTATAATCACCTGTACAAGAGTGAACTACATTATCCCCCATTGGGTTCTCTAAGATTGGTACCCCTCTTAGACATATCATATATAAAATATTTCATTATAAAATAGGAAAGGAAACATAAAAAGGGGTGAGATCAGATGCTCATTAAGGGTAAACAAGGGTAATATGTAAGTATAGACATGGGAATAATGGTTTGATAATGTGATCATAACATTAGAATATCATACCCTACAAATCAAAGATCATAAACATGAATCATGGAATAAAGGTTAGTAGTTCATAAGGAATGAATGACCATAATCCATGAAATCATAGCATATGAGTAAAACATGGAATTTTGGAATACACATAAACATGTAATATCATTCATGAGAAGTTAAGATGCATTTCTTCAAATTATCATGGAACTTCATGGGCACTACACAAACTATGAGGGACACACCATCATCCCACGTTTTAGTATATTCCTTGTAAAGGATAATGTTTCACCATATTCCCTTAGTGGATTACGTTTCCCCATCTTCCCATAGTGTATTGGGTTTTTCCATCTTCCAATATTGGATAGGGTCTCTAAATATACCCATAGTGGACCTATTTTCCCCATATTCTCATAGTGGATTGGGCTTCGCCATCTTCCACAATGGATCAATCCCATCATCTTTAATGTCATCATTATATCATGAGATATAAATATTTTCCCAATTAATTGAAGGGAGATATATGTCCCACCCACCCCATCATCATGAAAATTTGGATCATTTCCCCATACAGACATGATTAACACCAACAAATATCATCTAATATGGAAAATAATTTGGAAATTCCATTTAAGAACATTTATTGTGTATAATTTCCTTTAATTCATTAAATGTTAATATTTTGTTCAAAATATTGAAAAAGTAAAAGTGTATCATAATAGATGAAAATGGGGTAGTCCAATAGAATACCCCTTTATGAAAACATTACAATCATATTTTAAGGAGCTAGTGTGTGTACAACTGATGATTCTATTACAAGCACTCCCTTTATTGGCATGGTTTTCTACTAAAAATTTCACTTCCTCTAATGTGTGTCTCGCCTCAATACCATGATTAAATATCCTCATGCCTTTTAGATAAAGTAAGTGAGATCCCATAATGTTCTATAATCATCTAGGAAAATATTAATGAGATATTTGGAATCAGATTCTACCGAATTTATAACAATATAAATATGGTTACATAAGTTAATCTCACTGAACATCGCCCGAGCATCTTCCCTAGTATAATTTTCAGTTCTATAAAATGTGTTGAATCTTAAAACCTATTAACCCCTTTCATCCCTAACCATCCCACTTCCACATGTATCCCTTGAAATATAGAATCAATCAAAATTTAGATTGATAATTTTGGTCACAGGCAACCAGTGAACCCATCTCCCTTTGATGTTGGTGTTCGTCACCCCAATAGTTTATTCCGTACACACAACAACACCCTAAGAACCCGATAGGAATCCCTATTAGGAATAAGATGAATTATCTTAGTGACACATATTTTCGCCAGAGCGGGGAAAAATGGAAAGTAGTCACCACTATTTCTAACGCGATTAATGGCCTCCCAATTTACCCAACAAGCTATAGAAAATTCCCTTCATGAATTTTAATTTACTTGTCAACCTAAATGGACCTTTGAAACCAGGTTTCCAGGAAATCTAGTTTCAACTATTCACACATTTAAATCCCTATGAAATTCTTGATACACTCCAAAATAATGCATTCTCAATCCCCATTGAAGAATATATAAGAAACATATTCAATAAAAGAAGCATCATATTATAAACAATGTGAATCTAAGGTGATTTCCTTCCTCAATGTATTGTTGTGAGTATAGAGTTTCCTATAATGAACATGTTATACTACCAAATTAAAATTCTTTAGAATATGTTTACACCAAGGAATTCATTCCCACATATCCTACATGTAATTTTCATGAATCTATGCATAATAAACATGAATGTTGAATCCACTTCTCAATAAATCTAATAGAAAATAGCAGTCAGATTTTTCCATCATGTAGATGGCTGAAAAAAACATATTCTACTCCATACTGAGCATAATATTGATTATATCGGGCAACCTCTAAGCTTTAGCGATGGATAAATTGTGTGTGTGAAACCCTGAGAAGAACAATATCTTCCCCAGCCAGTTCTAACAAGGAAAATATACTTAATTATTTGAATAATTATTTTTAAAACATAAATCCTTTCAAAAACAATTTTTATTGAAAAAATATTAATTAAAGTAGAAAAATTATTATAAAATTTTTTTAAATAAATTTTACAAAATATAAAGGAAACATAAAAAACATTTAGAAAAAAAAATCATTGAAAATTTATTCAAAAATCTTGAAAACATTTTGAAAAGAAAATCCTTGAATATTTATAAAATAATTCTATAAACGTTTTGAAAATTGTTCTCCTTAAAAACATATAATATAATCTTTAAAACCTTTTGAAACCCATTTTTCTAAAAAAATTATAAAATAAAGACTTATATTTTTTTGAAAACCATTTTCCTTGATAATTTATCAAAGAATATTAAAAACAATTTGAAAACCTTTTTCATTGAAAATTATAAATAAATATTAAAAATGTTTTGAAAAAAACAAAATTGATAATTTATTGAAAAAAATAATGTCCAGAATATAAGGAATTTTTTCCTAAATAAATGATAATTTTAAAAATTCAATTAAATCCTTAAACAAAATATAGTTAAGGCGGTAGATAAATCCTTATATTCTAAACAATCATTTCACACCTTAAATGTTTTAAAAAGTGCCTTAACAGGAAAATTAAAAGAAGAATACTTTTGAAAAAACCGTTATTATAAAAGGAAATAAATGGTTAAAAATTTATTTTAAATATAATTATGTAACATTAATAAAATGTTTTGGAAAATGTTTTCTAAAAACAAGGTTTCTATGTAACATAGATTTTTGACTTAAGAGAGGGGTAACGTTAGACTTTCTTAAAAATATTTTCCAAATTATCTTAAGTACCAAATAGTGGGAAAATGTTACCAGTACAAGAATATATCACAAATAACTAGTGTATAAGTAAAATCATGGGAGTTTTTAAGATATTTATAAAAATATTTCATTAATGGAATCATAATCATAAACAATCCTAATAAATAATGAGATCTATAAAATAGTATTATAACTCTTAATAACTTTTAATCATAATCCCCATGTAATAATATAAAATTAAATAAAACATAAAATATCATGAAAATAAGAATATCCATTATATAACATGTCAAATTGAAATATATATACACCTTGTAAAATCATACTGTTGTATAACAAAACATGTTTCTCATTAAAAGAAAATTGAAACAAACCTACCTTGTAGATTTTGTAAATTTTGAAATGTAAACCCCCATGGAAGAGATATCATAAAAAGGATATATAAATAGAAATAAATTTAAGCATAATAATAATATATTAATTTCATGGTTGTTTATACACCACACGAGAGGAATTAATAGTGAATAAAGCATAGGTCTCGTGAAAATAAAAGTGAGACTAGAAATCCCTTACCAATGTCTTGAATCTCATTGTAATCATTAAAAAATATTGTATAATAAAAATAATATCACTATACATCTAACATATAACCATATATTATATCTAATACCATATATTTATTTATACCACTCGCTTATACACAATTCCATGTTAAGTTTATGTTTCTTGTAATATTTTTCTTATGTTTCGTATATACCTTAATTTGTTATATTTTTTCCTTATACTAATATAATGATTTAAAAAATTTAAAAAATTAAATAAATAAAATTTATAAAATTTATATGTTTATTATAATAATTTAAAGAATATGTCTGTATTAAATGGAATACACAGTTCCTGGAGATGAAAGGCCGTGCATATGCATGAATGTTGTTTTCATTTTATTATCATATTTGAAAGCAAGTAAATGAAATACATGTATATATATAATATAGTTTAAGTATAATTATTTTTCCATATATTTAATAAAATTTTATTAATCATGAATTTAATACATTTTATGTAAATTTTGAACGAATCACATCACATTGAGTAGGCGGTAGTCGACATTTCCACAAAAACAATTATCCTATTTACAAAAAAATGGAAAGCATAAAAGTATGTTTTATATAATAATTATAGAATATTAAATAAATAATAAATATCACATATCTATAATAAAAATAGAGTTACCATCATAATTATCATCCATAATTGGTTTCAACAGAAAAATGAACAATGTCATTTTGTGAGGCTGTAGTTTTACTTACACATAAACTATAAGTTCTTTACAGATTAGATGGAATTGTATCTAAGTACAGACAGAAACCATATAATAGAAAAAAATTATTATAAATAATAGAATTATGTTATTATATAATCATGGGATTATAAAAATTGAGGTTTTGTAGAAATAAAATAAAAGAAAGGAGCTTCATGAAGGATGTTACCTCTTCACTAGGTAACTTCTTTTTCTATTCACAAAAGGGATTACCTGGTTGGATTTATGCCCTAAGGGAGGCTCCAAAGATGAATAAATATATGTTTTGATATTAATTAATTATATTTTTAGTGAGAAAAATGTTTTTATATGTGTGAATATGTGTGAGGGGTGAGTCCCTTTTTATAGTAGCAGATGAGTGGATTCCTATATATTATTGAAAAGAGAATTTCACCGACATTTTTTCTATGATAATTGGATTCAATAATGGTAAAAATTTGATAAAAATGTATAATTTTGTCTAAATATGGCCATCTAATGTCTTTAAAAAAATTTCTAGGTCATTTGGGGCCTTAGGTTTAACGTTTAATCCCATGTAATGCTAATTTTTCTCTTAATCATTGTAATTAATTCTAATAAATTTAACTATTTATTGTAAAAAACTGAGTTGAAATTGTTTTAAATCATATATTATGATGATTCAAAATAATAAATCCATTTTTTAAAATTTAAGCAATGATGTGTAATAAATTAATACAAATTTAATCCCCTATACAGGATGACAATTGGGGGTTTTAAAGTAACAAATGATCAAAAGTTTGCTAAATTTTTATATCCAATTTCCAAGGTAAAATTATTCAAATTACAAAAATTTAATTCTTTTATTTATAATTTATCAATTTTAATTTTAGAACTGATAAAAACATAATTTTACCTTATAAAATAATTATTCAAAAAATAAATTCTGAATTAAAATTTAGTATCCTTCATTATTTGTCAAAATATTAAACATCATAGAAAAATACAAAAAATTAACTCTATGATATTTTTTATGTTCCAATAATAAAATGGAATTTATTCTCACATATAAAATTTATAAAAGTATATAAAATCATATTGGAAAAGGGTTTTCCATTAAAATAAGGAAAATTATCTTTTTAAAAAATACTTCTTGTTATTCATAAAATTGGATTTATTCTTACCTTGTGCCTATAAAATATATTTGGTGACTGTAAAAAAATATTGATTGAATATATATATATATATATATATATATTATTATAATTCATCAAAATTTGTTATTTTAGTTTTATAAAAATAAATTCTTAGAAAAGTAATTTCTTCATTCTAAAATAGTTCTAACATTCATTCCAAACTTTTTGACAACCAAATGATTCATTTTTAATATATTTTTAAATCTTATTTTTACATTTTATTTTATATTATTTGTAATTTATATTCTATTATCTTGGTATAAATGATAATATATTTTAAAAATTATATTAATAGTATGTTTTAGTTTGGTAAAACTCATTATTTCTTGTTACAAAAGCAATCGAATGGAATTAATATTATGTATCATATAATAAAAAAATATTTTTCATTTATTGAATGATGGTACAATTGTTACCTGTAGCATAATTACGACTTGGTGTTCCATATAACCCATTACACACTTAGTGATTCTGTATAAATAAGGTATATTCATTGTTGCGTGAAATGTAAAATATAAATAAGATTTGAAAAAAATATTTCAAAATATATTGGGATGTTGAAATACTGTATGTAAAATAATATACATGATAGTAATAGTATGTGAGTGATAGAAAGAAGTGTTACATACAAAATAAACTTACAACTATTTCTGGATAAATGTATCAAGACGTCTCATCATGGTTGTAGTAGTCATAAAATAGTTTGTTTAGTGCTTGAAAGACTATATAGCTGATGAGAAACTTTTACCACCAACACAAGGTTTTAAAGTACATTAAAGAATATAGTAAATCTATTTTGATTCATTAAATATCATGTTCCCTAACTTTTTTTTCATATACATAAAATGGTTCTAGAAGATATTAAATTGAATTTTCAAACACTAACTATCCAATCCCAAATATGATAAATCAGTTAAAATTAAAAAATAAATGATTTTCCAAGAGATATAATATTATCATGCAGAATAGTCGTAAAAAATATCATTTGAATGTGGTATTTAAATATCGAATCAAACAAATTTGAATAAATAGTTAAATAATTAAAATATACTCCATAATAATGGGGTTAATGATTCTAAAGAATGTCATAAAAATATTGAATGATAAATTGGGATTTTAAATACATTCTAATTGCATACATCATGTAAATATTCTAAATTTAAATATATTAAAATAAATAACAAAATGAAATTTAGTAAGTTATTTAAAAAAAAAATTTCTAAAAGAATAATTCAGAAAACTCTAGTCAAAATATAAAAAATTAAATATTCAAAAAATATGATATCTGTGTTCGAATGAATAATGAGAAAATTAATAACTAATTTAAAAAAATTAAAATAATTCAAAATCCCATCATAATGAATTCATATAATATATTTGTATTTATAAATAAATAAAACATCGAAAATGATTATTATAAGTATTCAGTTAATCAAACAATACATATTAATGAAAAATATATCATACTAAAAAATACAGATTTCAATTTAAAATTTCCCTACATTGGAAACCCTACATTTGATTAAAATTATGGTTGAAGAATCATATTTTTGATTAAAATTGGGGTTGAATTACCCTTATTAAAAATGAAATTATGGCTATGTAACTTACAATGGAGCATAATCCCTACTTTCTGTCAAAGCTTGAACCCTACATTTTTGTAACTAGTGCACTGAAATACTATAGATTAACATTTTTTTCAACTTTTTAAATGAAAGAACTTGTCCAATAATCCTTTATTCATAACTAAAAATCTTCCATGGGTCAAAAAATAGAGAGATCTATCATCATGGTGGACAAGAGGAGGAATTCATTCATGTTGATGAAGAGATAGAAATAAAGGTTTTACACTACTGGAGTTGTTTTACTATTATGATGATAAAGCGTTGTTATTGAGGTAAGTCTAAAAACTCATAGCCAATACCACAAAATGTCAATATTAGATGATTAATACATTGAGTGAGTTCAAGGATTCGTGGTTGGTTTGTATTTAATTTCATGGTAGGTATTTTATGGTTCATGGTAACTACAAGTGTTCAATGGTAGGTACATCAAAGGATTCACCGACACTTTGAAAAGATCAAAAGGTATTGTACAACATGGAAACACATAATTTTAAAATTTTATAGAAAATATAATCCTAAGAATTAGATTTCAAATAATTACACTTGAATATGGATAAATTGATGTGAATTTTAACAGATCATCAAACTCTTCAATTTGACATCAATACCATGTGATATCATTGGAAAAATATAAAATGAATAATATAAAAGTTATATAAAAATGGTTGAAATGTTTTATAAATTAGAACATTTTTTGATATATTTTAATGAAATTTTCATGTAACATCTTGTTACCTAATTTTATGTTTTTTAACCCTTCAAATTTGGTATCCATAGATTGGATCTCTTCACAGGTTGTTTCAAGTGATATTTTGGAGTATTTTAATGTCTTGGGGTCTATTATCAGTTGATTCACTATTTGAAAAACCATGCATCCAAACTATGAAACCACTCATGTATACCTAGTTAGGAGAATGGTTTTTTACATAAATAAGAAAACCATGTATCCAAACCATTAAAACTGAACAAAAGGGTTTATATGGTTTTGGTATAGTTAGAAAAATAGTATAGCCTAACTATGCATTCATTCTAATGGTTTACAATTTCATATAACAAATCCATTCATAGTTCTTCTAGAAACTGAACTTGGAACCTTATTCTGTCATTTATAAAATGAATTCACTCATGTGAGTTCTGTTTGTGGTTTATATATGTGGTTAGTTTCATTACTTTGTATGGTTATTTCAACTTTGGTTTCATGTTTTTGGTTTTAATTAATTTTTTAAAACCATTCTATTTGTCAAAAAAATTGAGTTCTTTGATAAATGGTTTCTATAACAACATTTCTCTTTATTACACACATAAACATAATTTATTACATTAAACCTTCACTTGATACAACATAGATTATTGAGGGGTCTAGTGTCTTTGGGGCTTATGAACATTACAAATCGACTTAAAGCATGAAAAACACAGCATTATTGAAAACTTATTTTACATGACAACACACATTCCTTCGTACATAGCATTGCAAGAGATAACCTGAGGACATGGATAAGAAAAGGGTGAGCTGTAAAGCCTGGTAAGGAAGTAAATAAGGAATAACATGAATAATATAGTACATATTATGAAATGGGAAAATCAATTGAGAATAAGAGATACATGATCATTAAGACCTGATATAGAATGATTATTATAACATAGAAATGTGGCAACAACATTTAACATGATTCTAGCATGTGCCAGGGCTCATTGCACATGGATCATGAGTAAACCCACATTGAGCTTGAATTAGCATGATTAAGCCCTAATTTCACTTGAATTATCACGAGTAAACCCTAATTGCACATGACATATCATGATACTAATATTTATCCAATGCTTTGGGGTGCTATCAGGGTGCACCCTTCTTAATCATTACATTTCATGCATAAATGTGCCATATGAATCATAAAACATGGATTAATTAATAATCATAATTTATTCCACGAATAAGAGGATTGGAATACATAAATGAAACTATATAATAAATATGTAAATTTCTATAAATTTTAATACCATTTATAGAGAAATGGACATGGTAATCACTACATAATGACTTTGCCTTGGAAAATCGCATTGCAATTTCACTAGCATAACATCATCACATAAGAATTCATAAAATTGGTTGCTGAGAGTGAAAGGGGTGTCTCATCATATGAAAATTAAATGGACAGTAATGGGGTAAAAAAAAATATATCCCAATATATGTTATGGAATTTATATTCAAAATACAAAATAATTTCTTGAATGTAAATGAGAGGATAGAAATTCCTTAAGGAATTTCGGCATGGTAACGGTTGTGCATGGGAAGAACTTATGAGAGATAAAGAGGTCCCTCATCAATTTAAAAATAAGTTCGTCAGTATGGGGGAGGTGTTAAATCATACCACAACATTTTTAATTGAATGAAAAATGGGGAAACAACTTAAAGAAATATGTACAAAATGAGAAAGGAAGAAATCCCTTACATGTAAGTATGATCCCAAAGTCTTGGGAGAGTCTTGAGAGAGGTATCGGGGGAGATTGGGGAGCCATGGGAGGATTTTAGAGATAGTAGGGATGACTTTGGTCAAAATACAAAGTATATGAGTTAAGGGGAAGTGGGAGTTTTCGTGGGTTTATATAGGAAAATAGAGGGAATTCTTTATTATTTAGGTTTTGTACACCACACATTAAACTAATCAAAAACACAAACCAGACCATAGCTTTTTCCCATGGTTATTGAAAAAGGGGAATGTAAAACATTGTTTTATAAGGAAAATTGACGAACTTATTAAAATATTATGCTTTCTTATGTAGAGGCGAGTCACACTCTCAAGGAAATCAATTGAAAAGTTAAAATGTTTTATATGTCTTGAAGGGTCCACTAATTCTATATAAAATAAATAAATAAAATATAAAAATACATTATATTAAATATAAAACATATATTGTATGAAAATATAATTTATTGTATTTTATTACATCACTATTGGGTCATTATTATGTCATAAAATACATCACAAAATTAAACGATATTTAATTTTTACCCAAAAATTCAACTACCTCAGAAAATTATGACAAATTTACCTTTGGAAAATTTCGACGGCCTGATTGAAAAAAAATATTCATTTTATCTAAATAATTTTATAAATATATTATTTTTTACTTTTAAAATAAAAACTAAACTTTATCCAAAATTTATGGGTTTTAATAAAAACGGCTTTCAAACATTAATAAAAATCACAATTGTATTCATAAAAATTATAAGATCATTTATATTTAAAAAAATTTAATTAAGTAATAATATTTTATTAAAAAATTATTTAATAAAAAAATCCAATAATTCACCAAAATATATTTCTTAATTGAATATTAACTAAAAAAATTATTTGTTCTTTATAAACTATTTATAAAGTATCAATAATAAAACAAATGTATATTATTTATTGTATACAAAATAATGCACATAATCATAATTCTAGGGTCTTGTTATATAACCCCTTATAACACCCGCATAAGAATGAAGGGTAAGGTGTGTGATGGTGAAAGACTCTTGGGGTGGCTTAGATAACATTGCTCGGGTGGTAATCTTTATCATCTTTCACTTCTCTTGTAGGTGGTTCCTTTCGATCTTAACTTGTTGAATCTCGTATGGGGATCGGTCAAGAGTGAATCCCAATGACACACCCTCCTTTCCAAGCTTTGACAAATGGGCTTCATACATGGAAATTATACTGGATAAGGGCATCACTTCCTTTGTCTGTGAAAATTGGGTTTTATAAATCCATATATTTATATTTATCAATTGAAAAAATTTCGATGGTTATATTTGAAATGGATGCAATTATTAACAGTATTTTAAAATCCAAAAACATAAAACCAAGGAAGTGCATATGTTTTACATAACGATTTTACATAATAAGACAATTAATTATATCAAGATGAATTTTCATTAATGAATTTTGGGGTCGTTTAAATATTCTGACCTTAAGAAATTTCTCCCATGAAATTTATTTTTCCCACCCTAAAACCAATGTGGGTAACTCTGATTCATTACATCCTACAATTCTCACATTGCTTCTTCAAAATTGTGGCTTCTCCACAACACCTTGAAGAGGGGAATTATCTTATTTCATAGAATATTTTCCCTACGATCTAAGATTCTAATCGGATTCTCTTCATATGAGAGGTCATTCTCCAATACTACCACCTATGGATTGAGTACATGCGATGGTTCATGTATGTACTTTCTCAAGATTGATACAAGGAATACATAATGTACTAGAGATAGGTTCGGTGGGAGTGCTAGTCGATATGCCACTGCTCCAATGTGATCAAGGATCTCAAAAGGTCCAATGTACCTTGTAATAAACTTTCTCTTCTTACCAAATCTCATAACTCTCTTCCATAGTGTCATGCAGAGGACTACCATATCTCTGACACCAAACTATAGTCCTCGTCGATGATTATCATCATAGCTCTTTTGTCGACTCTGAGTAGCTTTAATGTGTTGTTGTATGGTCTTAACCTTCTCCAACATTTCTTCGACCATTTCTGGAGAAAGGATTTTTCACTCCCCAACTTCATCCCAACATGCTAGTGTTCTACACCTCTTCCCATAAAGGGATTCATAAGGATCCATTTGTATGTATGAGTGGAAACTGTTGTTTTGAGAGAACAAAACTATAGGGATATATTGATCCCCTCATCCTTTGAAGTCTATTGAGCCTGATCTTATCATGTCCTCAAGTGTTTGAAATGTCTGCTCATATTGGCCATCAGTTTGAGGATGATAAGACGTACAGAAGTTCAGCTCAGTATCTAGATCATGTTGAATAATCTTCCAAAACAATTAGGTGAATCTTGGATCTTGATCGAATATAATTGATATTGGCACTCCATGTAGCCTTAACACATCCCTGATGTATATCCGTGTTAGTTGATCCAGTGATAAATCCTCTCAAATTTCAATGAAGTGTGCAGTCCTGGTAAGATGATCCATAATAACCCAGATATCAATTTTCCTTTGGATGTCTTCATAAGCCTTGTGATAAAGTCCATGGTGATGTTCTCCCATTTCCATGCTGTTATGGGTAATGGTTTCATCATTACCTTAGACTTCTTCCTCTCATCCTTCACTTTCTGACATACAAGGCACTTTGATGTATACTCAATGATCTTTATATTCATGTTATCCCACAAATATTTCTCTCAGAGATCTTGATACATCTTTTTGTTTCTTGGTTTAATTGAGACATTTGATCTATGTGAATCATCTAAAAGTTTCTTCTTTAACTCCAAATTCGATGGAACATATAGTATTGACCCAAATCACACAATTCCATCTTCATTAACATTGAACTCCGAGGATTACCCTTTTCAGATAGTTTCCACCTTCATCTGAATTCCCACATCATCATTTTGAGAATCCTTTAACATTTCCAAAAGAAACTGTTGAGAAATAACTTATGAAAAAATTGATGATGTTCCCTTGTTTATGATTCCCAAATCCATCTTCATCAAATATAAGAAGATTGGATCCTTTTCAATTCTCATCAATAATAGATTTACTCGGTCATTTCTACTTATATCATCTGCCACCATGTTCTCTTTCCCAGGGTGGTAATAGAATGAGCAGTCATATTATTTGATCACCTCTAACAATATTCGTTGGTGCATATTCAACACATTCTGTATGAATATATACTTGAGGATTTTTTGGTCCGTATATATTTCACACTTCTCCCCAAATAGGTAATGTCGCCAAATTTTTGAAGCAAAGATCACTACAGCCAACTCCAGATCATGTGTTAGATAATTCTTCTCATGAACTTTCAATTAACTTGAATCATAGGCAATGACTTTGTCATTTTTCATCCACACCTATCCCATGAACTTCTTCGAATAATCACTAAATACCCAAAAAAGTCATCGACTTGTGGGTAGTGTGAGCACAGTTGTAGTGATAAGCCTATTTTTCAACTCCTTGAATCTTTATTTTCATTCATCACTCCATGAAAACTAGACTCCCTTACGAGTTAGCTTGGTACGAAGGTTTGACAATAATGATAAATGTTTCAAAAATTAGTGATAATATCCAGCTAACCACCGGAAGCTATGGATATTTGTTACCAATGTTGGCCTCAAGTAGCCCTCAATTTCATATTCCTTGGAGGGATCCACAGATAACCCTTTTCTTGTGATGATAAAACCCATGAATGATACCTCCTTAAACCATAACTCACACTTCAGTACTTTTTAAAGATATTCTCCTTTCAAAAGGTCTCTAGTATAGTTCTTAGATTCTCTTCATGATCCTCCATAGTTTTGGAGTATATTTGAATGACATCTATAAAAACTACCACAAATTTTTAGAGGTAATATCTAAAGAATATATTCATCAAGACCTTGAATATTTCAAGATCATTAGTGAGTCCAAAAGGAATTACTAGGAGTTCATAGTGCCCACATCTTGTAAGAAAAGCAGTCTTGGGGATATACTCCTTCTTCTCCCTTACTTGGTAATATCCTGACCGCAAATCCACCTTAATGTAGTATTGTGCTCCATGTAGCTGATCGAATAATTAATCAATTCAGATAATCAGGTACATTTTTTATTTTCATATGTTTAGCTCATGATATTCAATGAAAAGGTCCATTGACACATCCTTCTTCTTGACAAAGAGGACTGTTACACCCCATTGTAAAGCACTTGGCCATGTAAATCCTTTATCCAGATTCTCCTGTAGTTGTTTCTTTAGATCCTCAAGCTCCCCAACAGCCATTATATATGGATTCTTGGATATTGGAAACTCCCTAGGTATATGATCAATTGATAATTCAAAATCTCTTCTAGGAGGAAGAACATGCAATTCCTTGGGAAATAATTCAACGAATTCCCCCAAAATAGGCATGTCTACATGGATGGTTTCTTCCTTAGACTCAATTATCCGAGCCACATATGTGTGCTCATAGGGAAGTAATATCCATTATTGAGATGATGGTTCTAAATAAGATTCATCTTCCTCCTTGAAATTTTATAGAATCAGGGGTCGATACATCACATGGAGAGTGATTTCTCTCACATGACAATTTATGTTGTCTATATATAAAGAAATCCAATCCATTCCATGAATTGTATAAAATTCCACCAGAGGGTGTATGAAGTGGTTCACCAGGAAGTTAAATACACAAATTGTGATAGGGGAGTAGATATATTCATGGGATGTAATGATTCTCCCATTTTACATTCTCACTGATATCTTTACTTCCATGATTTGTGGTGGTGTAGAGATTATTCTACTAAAAATTTGAGATATAAATTAATTCGTAGAACCAAAATCAAAAATTATGTTTGATATTCATGAATTAATAACTATCATACGTCACCATGTTGTTTTTGGGGTTCACTTTGGTGGTAGGGATTGAAAAAAGATCACCCATGAGGCCTTGGAGGTTGTTGGTTTCCTCTGAAAACCCTTGTCTTAGGGAATTAGTAGGCAAAGTTCCCTAGTTCTTTGCAGTTGAAACAATGAACAACGCGTTGAGGTTTGAACTAAGAATTCATCTTCTCTATTGCAGTCTTGGGTTTTTTTGGTAGTTAATGGCCTGGTTCCCTTATCTTCCACACCAAAATCATTTCCTTATCCCCTTCAGGAAATTTATAGGGTGCTTGTTACCGCACCTTTGTAAAGTGAAGTGCTGGATTTTCATACCACCGTTGGATTTATCCATCGGGCTTCCAGAATTGAAGTCCACCATACAATTAATATTCCCATGATACCCTTGATATTCACTGATCTTCATTTCGACTTTGAGGGCACATTGGATAATTTCTTCATAGCTCTCTAAGTCACAGATCGCAAGGGATTTCCAAGGTTTTATCCCACCAGAGAAGCTGTCAACCTTGAATTTGGGGGTAACAACAAAGCCGAAGGCATATCGTGCAAGCCTTGGGAAGTTTTTATCGTATGATCTTATGGATTATCGTCTTTTTTTCATGAGTTAATGGAAGTATCATTCCATCTTAATTAAGAGGGTGAGAGGAATTTTTTTTTCAAAAAACATTTTTCCAGAAATCCTTCCATTCTAATGCCTCAATCTCATCCTCATGCTTCGTATTTTTTATCAATCTCAACTATTGATCTGATTCACCCTCCATATGATAATCAACCATAAGTACCTTCACTTTTTTAGAACATTAAAGGATGGATAATATCCTCTCAATGCTGATGATCTATTGTTTGGAGATTGAGGTATCAGATGATCCATTACATGTAGGAGGCCTTTGTCTTCTAAAGCTCTTGATTGTGACCTATTATTTCATAAGAGGGCTGAACATTCCACTTAACCCATGTTTCTATTCAAAACATGAGTTAACTAATGGAGTATCATGACAAAGTTCGTGTTTCCTGCTCCCATCGGATTGGGCATATCATTAGAACAGTCATCTCATTGATCTTCACATCGGTTGTTATCCTAAGTCCTCCTATTAACGACCATTGAATGGAATAAAAGGAAAGTTAGGGGTAACACATTAAGTATAATCCAAATAAAAAAACATATGACTTATAAATTACATTTATTTTCTAAAATTATGAATTTATTGGCTTCAATATATGTTAACCAAGATCTACTTCCTATCATAAATTCTTAGGGTATTTTGTATTCACTTAATAAAGGTTCATACTAAGAATATGAAAAAGTAAGTGGTACCTAAACAATTAAAAAACAAGGAGGGAAGTATTGGGGAGGTGAGAAATCATACCAAAATAATTTTTATTGAATAAATATGGGTATAAAATCTTTATAAATGGACAAAAATGAGAAAGGAATAAATCCTTTACTTGGAAGTGTGGTACCAAAGGCTTTGGGAAGGCTTGAGAGATTCTTCTTAAGAGATTGGGGAACCTTGAGAGTATTTCAGAGATAGGAGGGAAGAGATTTATTGAGGTAAAAAAGCTTTGAGTTAAGTGGAATTGGGATATTGTGTGTGTTTATATAAGAAAAGAGAGAGTATTCTTTATTATTTAGGTTTTGGACACCACACATTAAACTAATCAGAAACTCAAACCAGACCATTATTTTTACCCATGGTCTTAGCCACAAGGGAGTGGAAAAAATTATTTTATAAGTCCAATGGCCTAAATTCTTAAAATATTAGGCTTGCTTATATGGAGGTGAGTCACGCTCTCTAGGAAATCAATTTAAAAAGTTAAAATGTTTTATAAGTCTTGAAGGGTTCACTAAGCCTTTGTAAAATAAATCAAATAAATCTAAAATCACATTATTTTCATGGTAAAACATATATTTTGCGAACAACCCATTTAGATTATTTTATTACTAAACTATTGGGTCATTATGATGTAATGAAACATGTTATATAAATAAAATGTATTTAATTTTTACAAAAAAATCAACTATCTCATAAAATTATGAAAACATCACCATTGCATAATTGCAGCATCATTATTACAAAAATAATATCCATTTTATCTGAATAATTTTCTAAATATGTGATATTCTACTTTTAAAATAATAAATGAAATTTATCAAAAATTCATGGGTTTTGATAAAAACAGTTTTCAAACCATAATAAAAATCACAATTATATTCATAAAAATTATATGTTCAATTATATTTAATGAAAATTAATTTAGTAATAATATTTTACTAAAATCTTATTTAATAAAAAATCCATTAATTCATCAAAATATATTTCTTAATTGAATATAAACTAAAAAACTATTTGTGCTTTAAAAACTATTTACAATGTAATGTTAATAAAATGAATGTATAGTCATTATTATATAAAAAATAATGCACATAACCATAGTGCTATGGTCTAGTTACATAACCCCTTATAACACCTGCATAAGAACAAATGGTAAGGTGTGTGATGGTGAAAGACTCTTGTGGTGGATCAAATAACATCGCTTGGGTGGTAATCTATATCAACTTACACTTCTATTATAGGCGGTTCTATTGGTGCTTATCATATTGAAGCTCTGCTTGTGCTTGATCAAGAGAGAGGCCCAATGATGCCACCTCTTTTCCAAGCTCTGAAACATTGGCTTTGTATGGAGAAATTATACCGGATGAGGCCATCACTTTCTTTGTCTATGTAAATTGGGTTTCTTAAAGACTTATATTTATACTAATCAATTGATCACTGTTCAACGCCTATATAAGCAATGATCACATTTCTTAACGGTATTATAAAATCCAAAAACAAAAAACCAAGTATGTTCATATCTTTTATATAACCATTTTATATAATAAGACATTTAATTAGATCCAGAGGAATTTTCATTAATGAAAGTTTGGGTCGTTACAGTTTCAATTAATAAAAGATATATTATTTTGAATTTTTTTTTATAAAAACTGACTTTCAAAGACACTTGTGTTATGTTATAATATATTTTTTAGGAAGTGGTTTGGCCAGTGAATGTTTTGGAATAGAAATGGTTTTTATAATTAAAAAAAATTGATTATAGTTTTTGAAACCATGGATGAATTTGCATGAGTGAGTATTGAGTTTATAAAAACTATGATGAATTTACAATATAATTTATCATTTTTAAAGGAAATATTATTGGTTTATATATGGTAAAATATTTTGGTATTTTAAATAAATGATGTTTTGATAATGATTTTATAGCTTGTTTGAAAGTATTCGGCTCTTTTGTACCTTTTTCTTGTTATGTTTGATGCTTTAATTACTGTGAATGTGTTTTTTATGACAGAAAATATACAATAATAATTGTTCCATTATGGATAGAATCTCTATTTTAATGAATTATTTTCAATGTTTTTATTATTATTTTCTAGAAGTGGAATCAATTATCGACGAATCTACCCATAAACCAAATCACATTTTGGATCCACACACCTTCCAATATTTAAGAACCCATCATTAAATTCATGGATGGTAATTCACCTCCTCATAAATGTAAATGAGGATCTCTTGAGGAAGTAAATTTTCTTGAAGAAATTAATGTTCTCTTCGATTCTATGAAGTCTCCTTCTTCTATGAAGGTCATGTTTGTCAACTCCTTATTTGAGTGACATGACTAGTAATGATGGGATGTTTTGATTCCTCCTCATATAATAGAAAAAATTTCATAGGAATTTTTCTATTTAGTCTTAATATTGTAGTAGTATCCTATGGAAGTGAGGGATGAGAATGTTATAAGGGTCTTGGGTTTCAATCACGACGTGCTATCTATTGTAGAGTATACTACGAAACACTCTTGTGTGATATGTTTCTTAAAAAATCATGTTGGTAATGAAATTAATAAGTCTATCTTTTTTATAAAATATCATAACTCAAACCTTTTAACTTCCATTCCTATTACCTGGTTGATTTCTTATCGAGATATACTATTTATTGATTTTTTTGCAGAAGTGAAGCTGACGAAATGACATGAATGGAACAATTCCTAAATTTTAATTGAGAAAGGATAGTCTCATAGGGAAAATAAGAGTCCTACCAAGTGTTCTCATTTTGGTGCACCCAGTTATCCTGAGAGTTTGAGATAGAATGTACTTAGAGTTTGAACATGTTGTGGAAATTTGGGTCACCTTAAGAGGTTTCGTATGTTCAAAAATTAAAAAGGGATGTTTTGGTTGGGGATCAGAGAACCTAATTGTGGGGAAAATATTCATAAAGATAATAGGGATCCAAACATTTACCTTGGTGTCAATAATTTCATATGGTGGAGAAGATTTCAGCTATTGATGTTAGTTGATGTTGATATAGATTATTATTTCTAACTTTATAGTGGAAACTTATTGAGTTTATCCTGGGCATGGCTTGTCTATTTTTTACGACCATTTATTATAGTGATCCTCGTGGATTTTTTTGGGATGTTTTTAGATGATATAGTTTGACCATGGTTTTTAAAATGTGTTTGATTTGTTTCATTTGTGACCTATATGGTTGTGCCTAATGGATGTGCATTCTTGACAACTTATCCTTCTTTTAGGAAAATCAATAGTTCCTTAATATTTTTTGGGATCTTGGTGATGGAGTTAAATATTTTTAACAGAAACATTGAGAGGTTTAGGGGTTATTGTTCTTCAAAAATCCTTCTATTTCCTTGGGTGTCTTACTATGGTTGGTATTATATACTATTTTTTGACAGTTTTTACATGGTATCATTTTATTTTTTTACTTAATGGTTATATCTAAATTTTGATATTTTGTATGTTCTCCCTTGTGAGTGTGTCATTATCGTTTTTACACTGACCTAGCTGGTTGATCAATTTTTTGTAAGACTTGGATAGACCTTGGGAATATACTTAGATAACTTGGATGATATTGATTCTTGATGGATCAGGCACTAGGACTTTCTAGAATTTTATTCTTTTGAGATCCTTGAGGGATAATGCTTGTTATCGAGAATTATAGGTTAATCTTGATTATATTTCCAAGGTAGAAATCATTTTGAGTTCATTGACTTTCTTCAAGATATGTTTCCTTTCTTTTTTCTCTATAGTGAGTGGTATAATTCTCTTATTTGGGTACAAGGGATGTGTTTTTTAGGATAAAACACTTTGATGAAACATTAAAAACATTAGATATATATTAAAGGTCTCTAGTAATTCTTTGGTTCGGAGACATGTGATGATCTTGGTGTATTAATCTTTGAGTTGTGTGCTTTTTTACCCTTTGGGTGAGTCTCTCTTCTGGACCATAGAACTTCCACCTCACAAGATGATTGAAAATTTTCTTCATGTTTTGTCTTTCTTTATATTTTAGACTGGAAGCTTTATTGGGATAGAAATTTCTATGGTGGGGAGGTTATAATATCTAATTACCTTATTTAATGTTTTTGACCACTGATTTGAGTATCTAATTATTTGACCTCATTAAGGGGGGGGGGGGGTTCTATTGTTTTTTATAGTTTTAAAAAAAATTAACTTGATGTATTGTTGAAGAATTTTTTGAAAAACCATGTATCCAAATCATGAAACCATTATAGTATCACTTGTAGGGGAATAATTTTATGCATGGTTACAGAAACCATGTATTCAAACTCTAAACCTGAATAAAATGGGTCACATGTCTACACGTGGATACACATGGTTAAAATATTGTTTGGCCTAACCATGCATCTCTTTCAATGGATCTATTTTATTTCCATGGTTAGGAACACTATTTGTAATAACCATTCAACATAACCTATGAAACTCTGGGAATGGGTATTAATGTTGAAAAAATTATAATAAAAATACTAAATCCTCCCTAATTTACCCAAAACTCCTCTTAAATGAACCAAAGTCGATTCATTAGATTTTTAGGAGCCCTCAAGTGGTGTTTTAGTTCTCTCAACCTCATCTCATGGAAGACCTAATTGTCAATCAAAGAGGTGATTCTCTTTCAGTGAGTTATTTTCTTCTTGGACTTTGATCTATCTTCTTATTTTTATTCCTTCTTTCTAGAGGTTATTGTCTCCTCAGGTTATATTGGTTGATGGATTGTTGATGTGGAATTTTTGGATCTAGGATCTCTTAACCTTATATTGGGATTTGTCTTCCATAATATGATGATCTCTATGATATGTGAAAAATTTCATATTAATTACTATAGGATTCTAGATTCCCAATTAGTTTTTTCTGTTCTTTTCCTTCATCTTGTAATACTTTATTTCTTGGGAATTAATTATTATGTGTTTCTTAAATTGAAATAAGTTATTTATAGGGGGTTTCCATGAAATCCCATATGAAATATTTTTTAACACATTTTCATTGAATAGAACATATGTTGAATAGAATGGAATATATTTATCCCTCTTACCTTTTTCTCAATTATTGAATTACATGATTATTTGGAAGTATTTTTAAATAAATTTTAAAGGATTATTTATTGAAAGGTGGGATTTGACACATATTTATATTCTTAAAATAAAATTTTTAAATTTTCATGGTATAATTTTACTTATTTTATGTTTTCAAAATAGTTTCTAATACATTAATTTATGAAATTACCAAGAAACTTATTTGAGTGGTATTACCCTTTTATTGAAATGGTTTTTATTGGGTAATTTGAAATTATTGAATTAGTCACCTTGAAGGAGGTCGTAAACCTGCATTTATAATTTCCCTTAATCATTAACAAATTAAGAAAATTCATTTCAATGAATTTTAGATTTTTTGAGAGAAATGATTGTAGTAAATTCCAACATTGAATAAAAAAATTTATTTGTTAAAGAAATCGGGTATACGTACCCTTTTAAAAAATTGAATTTGAGAAAAGGTTTCGAAAGTAGTTGATAGTGTTTAATATCTTGGTTGATACATTATGGGGACCTCTCTTATAATAATCATTTAATATAATATTTTTATTTCTCATACTTTCCATTAATGGGTATTGAAAACTTATTTATTTTTTACTTTGATGGATATCAAGGGTGAGGGTGAGGGTGAGATATTATTTGATGGCATGTTCCCAAGATATAAATTTTCAGGGCATGATCCCATGATTTATACTCATTTGGATCCCCACTATAATACTTATAGCTTAATTTTCCCACTCACATATTTTGACTACTAATGGGATACATAGTAGTTATATGAGATGACCTAGATATATTCTTTCTTAGTAGACTCATGCCTCATGTAGTGGATCCATAGGGAATGTGAAAGTATCATTCTATGGATGTGCGACATGGAAAATTGGTGTGCATGGAACTAGTTTTCCTGAGACCAGTGATATTAGATATAAGAACGATGATCATTAACAATAAATTTAGATTAACTTTACAATGGGGGACTCACTATCATATCTAGGTTTTACCCATGAAATCCATATACATGATACTCCATACAAAAAAGCATTATTTGTGACTAATTGGTATAAGAGTTTCATTTCCTGGTTTATTCCCACTCTTAATTAATATGCTTTATTAATGTCATGGAACATGAATCTATGTTATTGAATCTTCTAAAACTCTTCAAATCATGTTTTTCTTTTAATTTTCTTATTATATATGACCCTATATTTTGAAATAATTTTAAATTTTTTTAAAAAATGTTTATTTTTTTAATACTGAAATGGGATGTTTTTTTGTTTGTTTTAATAATGGATCTCAAAATTATTAAAAATCTATTTTTAATCCAAGGACCATAGTCTCTATATTTTACATCACTTTTAGAATTTTTTAATTTCCTTATGAAGTTACAATGTATAATATTTAGTGGAATGTTACAGGAATATTTATCTTACACCCTCACTATATTGTTTGGTGTTTACATCCCTCCTGATTTTATTAATGGTGATCATGTGATAATCAACATATTGTGTTCTATCATTTTATTCTAACCAAGGGTGGGTGACTTGGGACATGTTTGGTGGTCCTAGAATACTAGGATATGTGGTTTTGTTGATATATACCTCTTTCAAATTTGTTTTGGAATCTTTATGTACATTGAAATGCATGCATTGAATTGTTTATATAACATCTCTATAATAGTGTACATGATTACTGTATTCTCTTGTGGGTGAGATAAAAAAATTTTAATTATGAATTCATAGGTGGTTTTCTCTAGCCTATTGATATTGATAATACACTTTAGGTTAGTAGTGAATCGGCTCATATGTTGGTTTAGGTGGAATTGGGGGTTGGTTCTCCACAAATGGTATCAGAGGATGTCTTTCCATGAAAGTAATTATATCTACTTGAAATATTTTTTTTCAATTTTTTAGTCATGGTAGAAGGGATATTAGGAATTTCTCTTGAAATAATAATTAGTTAATGAATAGTATCATGATCACAACCTCTTCATGATGAGACTTTAGTTACCAGGTAAAGTTGGGGCTTGAGTATTTATTTTTAGTAATTGGTCTCCAGATGATGAATGAGTATTATAATATGAATTAGATTATCTTTGATTTTGAGAATATTTTAATATTTTTGGTTGAATGGGAAGATAAATAAAGATTCACTATTCCTTTATTGTTTGGTAGACTATTCGGAATCTTTTTGACTGATATAGAAGTTAATACAATAACTTTTGTGAGTTAGTGTGTGGTTTTCTATACTATGCGACCAATCCATGCATAGTAATACTCTAACCTGAACTAGGGACCTTGTTATTTTGTTTCCAAATTAACTTTACACATGTGAATTTAGTTGGAGGGTCATCTATGTGGATTGTTTCATTCTCTTGTTTGGTTGATTCAACTTTGGTCTCATGTTGTTGGTTTTAAATCCTTTCTGAAAACAAAATTGTGTCTTAATAAATGTTTTTTTTTGAGTTTAGTAATAAAATTTGTCAATTACTATAAGTTTTCATCATATAAAATGTTTGGTTTAGAAAATATTATTTAAAAAAATAATGTTCTAAATAATGTTTTAATAAGTTGTTTTGTTTTTAATAGTTTAGCAATGTAAATAGTTTTGTTAATTAAAAAATGATATTAATATTTTCGAAACCATGTACGAATTTCCCTGACACGGTTAAGGATTTATGAATATTGTAATTGATTTATAACATAATTTATCATTTTAAAAGGAAAGTGTAATGTTTTATAAACCATGAAATCTTGTGTGTTTTTAAATCAATGATGCTTTGATAGAGTTGTTTATGGCTTGTTTAGAAGATTTTTTATCCCTTGTACATTGTCTTCATTTATTTTTTATGCCTAGGTTGAGGAGAATGTGTATGTTGATGAACTAAAATGTACTGTAATAATTTTTGAATGAAATATAGAATTTCTATTTAGTGTACTACTCTTTAGAGCGGCTCTTCTAGTTTTCCAAAATTGTAAAATCTTATCAACAACTCTACTATGACCCCATAGCGAGTGGTGGAGTTAAGGACCTTCTAGTTGTTAAATCCCATCTTGTATTTATTGTATTTTCATCCACCTTATTATAAAGGTGAAAAATTTTATCTTGAGGAAGAAATATGTCTTTAATAAATTTGACCAAGACTCTTGATGCTCTGAAGGTAATGTTCATCAAATCATTATTTCAGAGACCTGACCAAGAGTGGTGGGAAGTTTTGATTCCCTATCGTGTTCAGGAATTAATATATTGGTAATTATTAAATATATTATTCATTCAATTGAAGAATCCTGTGGAATTGAAGAAGAAGAGTGTTATAGAGTTCATGGGTTTCAGTCAAGATGAGTTATTAGTTGTGGAGTATACAAAGTAATTCCCAATTTTGATATGTTTCGTACCTGTTTATGTAGGTAATGAATTTAGTAAGGTAATATTTTAAAAACATTATTACCCATACCATTTAAATTCTATTCTTATAGACTTTTTTATTTCATATCAAGAGACACTCGATGGGTATTTCTTAGCTGAATTGGGTCTTGAGAAATAAAATAAAGGGAACAATAACTTTTTTATTGATCATGATTAGTCTCCTTGGAAAAGGAAGATGCATGCTATTTTTTACTAGTTTGTTTCACCTGTTCATCATATGAGAATTTTTTTTAATGATCTTAAATTTTATAAATAGTTTGGTTGTCTATTTCATCTTAAAAGGATATGTATTTTCAGAGACCCAAAAGTGAATTTTTGGTTAGATATCACTAGCTCTTAATTGTGGGTAAAAGATTCCTCAAGATAATAGGGATCTATCCATAATCAACATAGTGAATATTTTTACATAGTTTAGAATATGATGGCTATCAATGGTTGTCGATGTTAATGAAAATTGGTTTTTTAACGTCAAAGTAGAAAATTATTGATCTCTTTATAGTTTTGTATTTCTTGTTTTCTGAAACCATTTTTATATATTTCTTAGTAGTTTATTTTGTGATGTTTTTTTATGATCTCTCTTGACCTAGGTTTTTATCATGTGGACAGTTTCATTTTCTTTAGAACTATGTGGTTGTAAATTTTCGATGTGATCTCTTCAATGCATATCCTTCTTTCTCGAATAACAATGGTCCCTTGGTGTATGTTATTCCCTTTTTGATGCAATGTAATATTTTGATGTGTAACCGTGATATGATTGGGGGTATTTGTTCTTTAGAATAAATTTTATTTTATTAAATAGGTGTCTTATCATGGTTGGTGATAGATAAAATTTTGGATGATTATTGTTCCATGGTATCCCCTTAGTTTTCAAAAAATTGTTAGAGTATAATTTTAATATGTTGGCTGATCTTCCTTCTGATAGTGTATTTCCCTTTTTTCCACTGACCAGGATGTTTTATCTCATTCTGATTGAACATGGATAGACCTTCGAAATATACTTAAGTAAGTAGAATGGTGTGGATTCTTGATGAACTAGGATTCCATAGGTGATCATGTTTCGTTTGATGATCTCATTGAGGGGTGAGGATTTGTCCTAAATATTCTTTGTTACTATTGAGTACATTCCCAGTTTATAAATCCTCTTCAATTATTTTATTCTATTTTGGGCATTTGATCTTAGTTTTTTATCCTTATTGAGTTGTTAATTCCTATTATTTTCTTGGAATGGATAGGTTTTTTTGTGATACATCATTTTGGTGAATCTTTAAATAGTGTAGAGACTGATGTTAGGTCTCTATTATTTCTCTAGTTTTGAAAAAATGTGATGATCTAGGTGGGTTGATATTGGAGTTTTCTGTGTGTTGTTGTCCTCTGGGTGAGTCTCTCTTCTAGTCTATAGATGGTTTACCTCATAAGATGAGTGGGAAATTTTTGTTCATGACTCCTAGATCTATCATTCGAACTACAAGCTTTCTAGGGATGGATATTCTTATGGTGGGAAGGTTAAAACATATTATTACATTATTTTATTTTTTTGACACACTGACTTGAGTATCAAATTATTGGTTCAATTTGGGAGTTTTTTCTAATTTTTTTTAGAGTTTTTTTTGAATTTTTATGGGCATATTCAAAATTGGGTCATGGTTTGAGAAAACATTCCGGAAATACATTCAACATTTCTTATATCCCAGGTAGGGGAACATGGTTTATGCATGGTTAGACAAACCATCAATCAAAACTATAAAACCATAATAGAATGAGTCAATTGGTTGGTTCAATGTTAAATAAACCATGATACCTAATCATGTTTCTCTTCCAATGGCTCTATTTGGGGTCCATGTTTAGCGCAATAGTTAGTACTAAACATGAAAACTAGCACAGGAAAGCGTGCAAATGGATTTTGCTGCCTAGATAATTACAAATAAAATATATAAACCCACTAATTAACCATAAAATCCTCATAATCATACATAAATTGATCCATTTAATTTTGGGTTCCCTTAAGAGGAATTTTGGATATGCCAACCTCATCTCTTGGAAAATAAAAGTTCTAATTGAAGTGGTGACCATATCATGGTGATTTATTTTCTTTTTATCCTAATATCGCTCTTCTTATTTTGAATTTTTTCTTCCTACTTGTTATAATGTCCTATTGTTCCATCGGATCATGGATAGATGATTTGAAATTTTGGATCTACAATATAATCTCACTCATATTAGTATCTCTCATCCTAGATCTAGATATCTCCATCAGAGGCGACACATCATAGATATTTTGTAGTTGGACTCCAAATTTTCAAGTAGTTTTTTCTATTATTTTCCACTATATTATAATTAATTTTTTACTTTATAATTCATAGATAAGTGTTTCTTAATTTCTCTAACATGATCCATGAATGTTGTCTTTTAAATTCCTTGTGAATGATTCTTTGACCCCATTCCCTTTAAATTGAACATGACATTAATTGAATGACTATGGTATTGATATCTCCCACTTTTTTTGGAATTGTTGAATTCCATGATTCCTTGGATTTATATTCAATGATATTTTAATATATGATTTCATGAAAGTTATGGATTTGTCTCATGTTTTTATTACTAAAATTAAATGCCTTTATTTGAATTAAATCAATTTAACAATTTGATGTTTTCTAAATAGTTTTAAATGATTTAAGTTGTAGAGTGACAATGATCCCTATTTAAATGATGTTACCATTTTTTGAAATGATAATTATTGGGTAATTTGAGATGATTAATTTATCAAATGGAAGGATATTGTAAACATTTTTATTGAATTTATGTTAAGACTAGTGAAAATGTATTTTAATTCCTTTCATTTTTTTCAAAGAAATGATTATTTTAAATCCCCATTTAGAGTTACCATGTCAGTTTTAAATGGAACTGTTGATAGAAACTATTTTCAAATGTTGAATTTTATAGGATTTTTTAATTTAAATTATTATGTTTGATGGTCCTTTTTGAACTATAAAAAGATCTTCTATAGAAATAATTCCATAATGAAACATTCACGATTCTTACACTTCCTATAGATGGGTGGTTAATAGGGGATTATTTAATTTGAAAAAACTCAAGGGTGAGATTGAGATATGATTTGAGGGTATTTTACCATGATTGAAATGTTGATGGAATGATCCAATGATTTATATTGATAAGGCTCCTTGTTATGATCCATGTAACATTATTATCTCGTTCACCTCTTTTTACTAGTAATTGGAACGTTTTTAGTTAGATGAGATTCCCTTGATAAAGTTTTTTCCCATTAAATCACACCCTATATAGTGGATCTATAGTGAACATAAATTTCTTTGCCTATGGACATGAATCCATGATAGTGTTTGTGAATGGAACTATTTCTGTTGAGACTTGTGAGACTATATGTAAGCCCGATGATCAATCCTGTAGAATTTTTATTAACTTCACTCCGGTGGACTCACATTCATATTTATGTTTTACCCATGAAATCCACAAACATGATAATAGATATATTAAATCATTCATTATCCCTACTTATCACCAGAGTTTACTTGGTTGATTTTTTACTGCTCTTAATTATCTATTTATTTAATTGATGCTCCTTGAATCTATTATATTTAATCTTATATATCTATTTATATCCAGTGCATGTTCGTAATTATCTTTTTGGATATGAATCTATCTTGTAAATTTGTGTTCAATGATTTTGAAGTGAATTTGTTATTTTAAAATTGTTAAATGGAATTTATTGTAGGTGTGGTTTGATATAGGATTTTGAAAAGATTAATACACTATTTTAAACTAATATAAATACACTCATTATTGTACTCCTCTTGTTGAATACTTGAATCAAATTATGATGTTACTACATAGAATCATTGGTGAAATCCTACTTGGCTTTATATCTCACACCATACCGGTGCCATTTGGGGTTTGAATTTATCTTGTTCTTATATTATATTATCATGTGATCATTGAATTATTTTGTTCCTTCATTGTACACTGAATAAGGGTTGAGGACTTTGGACATGGTGGGAGTTCATGGACCACCAAGAGATGAGTTTTGGTAGTTATATTAAGCTTATAGTTACCATAGACTCTCATTTTACTTTGAGATTTATGTATTGGTATATTTATATAACATTATTTACATATTTTATATTGATTATTGTTTTCTATTGTGGATGAAATAATTTTACATTGTTAATTATGGTTACTCATGTCCATGTTTCTATCAAATGGAGATCAATATTTATCTTCTGGTTAGTGGAGAATCGGTTAAGATTTCATTTTAGATGGAATTTCTGGTGATTTCTAAAAATATTAGCATTTCGTGCATTTTTATTAAATGTATCAAAATTATTTTATTTCCAACACAATAAACAGCATGCGAATACAAGGTATATATTCAAAGATATCAATTAAATATTGTAAAAATTGAATGTAAGAAATTTATAATTCTAATACTATTGAAGAGATTATGGAAAAACATTAGAGCATGAAAACAAGGGTTTCATACTTCCACTTAGTATAATGATACATAAATAATTTATTGGATATCCTTGGGGACATGTCATGAGAAGATCTATGCTATATAACTCAATTTATAATAGAATACCTAATTTAATCTATGAAATACTATAAACTAAATATTATTTTTGAAATTAAAAAGAATACATAATGTTCGTATTCAATTGAAAACATTATATAGATTGGATTCCACTTTATCAGAGATGAATAAATATTAAATAAAAATATTTCCTTTTAGATTAATGAGTAATTTAAAAATAGATTCACTACAACTTTTGGTATAAAAAATTGATGAAAGGATGTAAAATAAATTTACAAAAAAAATATTTAGAGGTTATGGACAGCGTTTGTAGTTTTAAAAAATATAAAATGTTAACAAGGAAAAACAAACCCCAAAAAAATCCCCCTCATTAAGAATTAAAAAACAAAAATACAATTTTATAAAATTCTACCCTTTTGTGAATTTTTTTAAAAATGTAATAATAATTAATAAACCAAACAAGAATCTTGAAAACAAATAAACTCCACTTAATTAATGAATATTAGTGTATGTGAAAGACAAATTAATATAATGTATCCACATAAAAATTGTTATATACTATTTTCATGTTTCATTTTTTCATATTTATCAATGTATATGTGTGTAATTTTATTCTCTATGGAGAAAAATTTCAAAACAATATCACTCTTATTCAAATGATCTCTAATAAAATGAAATCTAATATTAATATTATTTTTTATAGAACATTATAAAGGATTATTAGAAATAAAAAATATTGATTTGTTATCAAAATAAATATAGAATTTATCAAGAGAAATATGAAATCAAATAATAATTTATTAGATATTATTTTTTATATAACATTGTGAAATATTTTAAAGAATAGTTATTATAGATGAGTTATCAAAATAAATAAACAATTTATCAAAAGAGATACCAAAATCACAAATTTATTTAATAATCCATAAACATTGAGAATAAAAAAATAGCAGAGATACACTAAAATTCTAAAGTAAATAAAGAAATAGATAATTTATTTTTATAATACCAAGAAATCAACAATTTTCCATGAAAATGATGCATAGATTTCGTACATTTTCTTTAAATTTTACAGCCTCCAAAATCTGAGTCATAATGTGATATTAAATCAAGATAACTATATTTATGATAAAAAATCAGAGTTTATTATTACATAAAAAATTAAATTATTATTTTCATTTATTTAATATGACTCTCTTTAGATATATCTTGAAATGTTACACATAAACAAATGCTAAAAATGACATCGGGTATAGAAGAAATTAAATTGAGAAAGTAGAAAATCATGCCTCTAGACCATTTTATATCAACAGATTTACTAGATGCATTAACATATGATTTACAAATAGTACTCTTAGGAGTTTTTATATACATAGGATATTCGATACCACACCTTTCAACAAACTATTAAATATAATTAGAATAATCTAGAATAATTACATATTTTCCTTCGGAAATTTGAAATATGAGAAGGAACATCAATTATCCCATTGAGATCATGTCAAACTCATATGACAGAAAAGATATAAATAATTACATATTAATTCTTTAGAAAAAAACTAAATCATCAACATAAATTCACATAATAATAATTTCTTGAGAAATTATTTTAATAAATATTATAGGTTCAAAATTAAAATTATTGAAAAAACAAATTCAATTGAAACAGATAACTCTATTTATACAAAGAACGAGGTTCTCATTTTATATTATACAACGATTTATATAATTTAAAATTATGATTAAAAAATTTTCATTTTCAAAACCAAGATGTTGTGAAATATAAAATTTTTCTAATAATAATTAATTTAATAAATCACTTTTCACATCCATTTTATACAATTTAAAACATTAGAAATAGTAAAAATATAAAAATATTCTAATTTATTCAAAACTAGAAAATGGTGTAAATGAATCTTCAATGTCTATTCCTTCTTTTTTAGAGTAGTATTGCGCAACAAGTCTGCATTTATATTTATAATTACTTCAGATTCATCCATCAAATTTTTAAATTTATACATAGTTCCTATAACATTATTGAAATAAAAAGGTTAAACTAAATCCCAAAAATTATTTCAAAAAAATTATTAATTCGATCATTCATATAAATAATCCATTTATAATTATATACTGAAACTGAAACATTATGATGAAAAAATAATGGAAATAAAAGAATAATTTTCACAAAAAAAAAATTAAACAAACTTTATAGTGTTAATACCATAATCAATAATAAAAATTAACTTTACAATAATATTCTCTCTATGATCATACATGTTATTATATTGGGTAAAGAAGGAGTATTCTCCCCCTTAATTTATTAATTTGTATCCTATGGTTTTTCTTCAAAAAAATTAAAATCTCTACGCTCCTCGTAAATAAAATAAGAATCATAATTTAATTTCACATTATTTTCAACAAACATGAAGTGAACAAATTATTCAATAATCATACATATTTAATAATAATAAATATAATATTTACTATTATCAAAATTAACAAGAAAAAAACTTTAATTACTTTTAGCATAAAATTTATCCAAGTTATCATTCGAATTAAATTTAAAAAAATTATTAACAGGAACTATGAAATAACTAACGTTATTCATAATACCTTTAAAAATTCATAATTAAATGTAATTTAGAAAGTTAGAAGAGGAATTTTATTTGAAATATAAGGATTCTAGAAAAACAACTTTTGAACAAAAATATCTTGGAAAAATTTACTCACTTAACATCATTAGGGAATTTACAATAATAGTCATATTTTTCCATTCTACACCAACATTTTGATGACATGTTATATATGAATTTAAATTATTAAAATAACCATTCTTATCATAATTTTTTCCAAAATATAAATTATAAAATTCACCACTTTTATCATTATGAATAGAAATAATCATATGCCATTTTAATTTTGATGTAAATTACGAAAAGAAATAAATATTGATAAGTTATGATTTTTTTGTATAAGAAGTTAAAAACCTATCAAATTAATATAATAATAAAAAATATGTAAATTATTTTCCATTCCCGTGAGTCTAGAAATTTAATTATGATCAAATATGTAACATCTTGAGTTTTTACGAAGAAGCATTAGGTTTTATAGCGTACCTGATATAACACATCGAGCATAAACAAAAAACTTAACATTATTAGACAAATATTTCCATTTTATTCTCCCTTAAAATGATGAAAATGAATAGTATTAATTGAACTATGACAACAATGTTTACACATCTATATATAACTTGTTTGGACCAATTAATTATAAATTAATGTAAGACTGTTTTATAAATAAAAGGAAATATATTTATTATAAACTATTAATACATTCACAGGTGTGTTTTATAAATAATAAATTCAAAATTATGGTATTATATTAATGAAACATATATTTCATATATTCAATATAATTTTTATCATTAATTTTATGTATTTTATAAACATGATATATGTATAGATAAATTTTTAGATATAAAAAAAATATTTCTTAAAAATGAATGTTTTGTTTCCCATTGACGGTGAACCAATTTTAAATATAGTTTTTTACTTTTATAAGTTATACTTAAAAAACATATTATTTAATAGTGTATTATCAAAATTTACTTTCATTGAATTTTTCATATTTTTTTGAGAATATTTATATTTTGATTAATAGTGAATAATACCAAATGTTAGTTCGAAACTGGATTTTTTTAAAATATTTTTATATAGTTAAATTATTTTTAGAATTATTTTTAACGTAAAATTAAATCTATTTTATCATTTAATCCATTATATTTCATTGGAATTAATTTTTCTATGAAATTCGATCTAAAAGCATAATGATCCTTTGAACATTTTTTTCTTTAAAAACATGTTTTCTCGATCCATCAATGAGATTAATTTTAAATCAATTTTATCAAATTATGTGTTTTGAATTTTTAAAAACAAAAATACACTTATTTAATTAATTTAATATTTATTATCTAATAGGATCAATATAAATTTTTAAAAATGGGAATAGTAACTTTAGTAATTATTTTTATTATCATGGCTAAGAGTAAATCAGGTAATTAAGGAAACAAATAGTATTATATATTACCATAACACTTTTACTAATTTCATTTGATGATTGTTTTGACCTAGAATCATTATTTTCTAAAATATAACCTTTTTAAGCCACTTAGGGAACTTTGAAACATTTATATTATTATATTCAATGTAAGGATAATTTAGTCGTGCTATTTTTTTAACAAGTAAAATGTTTTTAATATGGCATAATATAGTTGATATATTTGATTATAAATAGTATTTAAAAGAAGAAAATGATTACATATATCATAGAAAATTATTTATAATTTTAATGAAATAAATAATTAAACTAAATGATGAAACAATTAATATGTAATAATTACTTCATTAATGGAAGAGTCAAATAAATTATATTAAAAATATGAAAATAAATATAATTTGATATAATTTATGTCACCTAATAATTTTAGGGATTACTTTGTCATGTTAGTCATGCCTAATTGGATTTTCTTAGAAGATATCATGTTGTTAGGATATTTTTAAAAAGTCAAATTCTAAATAGTGTAAAAATTTACATTAATGATATTTTAAAATAAATATTATTTGGTTTAATGATATAAAATTTAAAAATATACAATTTAGAAAACTAATTAATATAATAATTAAAATTTCATAAATTTCTAATTTATTGTTCTTTTTTCATATTATAGTAATTATATTAACCCTCAAAGTGTAAATTACATGATAACACGGATAATGCTAAAACTTTTAAATAAGGGTTAAAACTAAAAGATATAGAATACGAAATACTCCAAATTTACTTAATTTTCATTTTTATTAAGTATATTTTAACCAAATCATCATATAATATAATTTTATAATTTTTTAGTCATTTGGAATGAAAAATTATTTTACATTAATTCAATGCGTTAAGAAACTCCAAGAGTGCCTCTCCCAACTCCAATAAAAGGGCACCCAATCTTCTCTATTCCCTGCACTTCAAAAACTATTTTTTTCAGCCTATTTATTCCCAATTATCTTACTAAAATAACTCCCCAAGTTCTATAGTCTTTATTTTAGGTATGAAACTCTCTTGAGACATGTTAAGGTGTTAACCAAAGATGATCGTCTAGAGAAGAAGTATCGCTTTTAATCAAGCGTTTATGTTTTATTTATTCATCCACTTACATAAAATATTATCCAGCAATGATGAAATAACAACTCCATTATCATATATCTAAATATTTTTAAAAAATTTAATATCATCACTTAAATACATCTCTGATTCCATAAAATGGGAAATGAATTAATCATTTGTATGTATGTGTGAACTATCACCTCCATGAACCGATATAATCCATTTTCCATTATCATTTATCATGATAGGATATAATGACAGAATAAATGTTTATAAATGATATGAATAAAATTTATATCATTATATGATAATAATATAGAATTAAATTCTTACTTTCAATGCATATGAAAGTGTTAACGTCCTTTGTGTGTACATGTGAACTATCATCTCCACAAAGTGACGTGATTTAGTCGTCATCACCACATCACATGAATGATATATATATATAAATTATTAATATGATATTGATGACATTATGATCATTATTTAAATATAAAATTATACATACCTTCATTCCATAATGATAATTGAATAATGAAAATGTTACACATGCATACGTACAACTTACCATCTCCATGATTGTTGTGTAGTTTTCTTTTTATATCCATATTTAATGAATGGATTTAGAAGTATAATTGATTTAATGGAATGACTTTTATTTCATTAATATTATTCAGGATATTATGGACTAAGTACCACTTTGATCATATTTGACATACCAATTTCATTTTGGACTCAAATATTGAATATCTTCCAAAACAACCGATGTGAACTTTCATAATTATGTAATTGTTTTAACATGATAGTAATTGATATAAAAGAAACAATAAACTTTAAAAGGATTCTAAAAAATAAATAATTACAAAATAATATTATTCATGAATATAGAGAACATATGTAATGATTCAGACTCATGGTAAAGGAATTCAACTCAATCTTCTTTCATTGAGACATAGTTTGATGTTATACATCACCCTTATTTTATTAGGATTAAATTCATCCCATTTAAATTATCATTAATTTATTTATTTTAATATTATTTATTTTTTTGTTAAATTTTATTCTTTGATGGGGATTGATATTTAAATTTTCAAGTGATATGGGACACAATAAATATTTAATGATTTAATTGTCAAATCATTTCTTCCAAGCCAATATTCTTGATATTATTTTACAAATTTATTATATTGATATAAAAGTATTTTGACATAAAATTTTATGTATATTTTCAATTTTATTCAAGTTTTTTGAAAAGTAATATTTTTACTTGTTTTATATGAAATTGTTTGACAATAAAAAAATGACTATTATTTTTAACGTATACGAAGACAAAACATTCTCTACCATCATGACCATAATTTGATTACTGGATTACTCTAGAAGACATAATGTTTTTAATGAAAACACATAACTTATTCTATTTCCGAGGTATTTTTGTGTTTGTTTTTTTGAAAATGGAGTAATTATTTAAATACCATAAAATAATTTACTATGATTTCAAATGAAATTTAATGAGTGAATAATGAAAATAGAAATATGTTATTTGTTGTGATTATATATTGGTACTTAGACATTTGATGGGGGGTTTTGTGATAAACCAAGGATGGGTGGTTTTGTGATAAACCATGTATGGGTGGTTACATTATAACCTCTAATGCATTAGGTCTGAAAGTCAGTCATATGGATATTCCATTTGTAAGACTATCACATTTGGAACTCGATTGTATGGCTATTCAATTTAAAGGAGTGACGTGAATAGAAGTTAGTCATATGGATCTTCTATTTATTGGAGTTATACTTATACAATTCTACCACATGGTTATTCCATTTAATTTTAACTATGTCCCACATTACAGTTATGTGTTATATATGATTTCTATGGGTTTTATGGTAATATTTTAATTTCAAAAAGGGTAAGCAGTGAAATTAAATTCAAAGGAAAGTATTTACTAATTATTATAGGTGAAATTAATGTTTTTTGAAAATTTATTCATTGGGTTTCATGTTTTCATAAGGCAAATAGTTTTCCTTATTTATGTATCCCTTATTTATATTTTTATGCTTATCCCAAGTTTTAAATTGTTTTTCATGGGATATAACATAGAATACCCACATATATGGGATCAATTGAAAAAATTTAACGATTGAACATGAAAATAAATCATTTTTCTTTTTAATTGTTTTTGTTTTTTGAGAAAAAATATATTTTGAGTAGAAGTGTCTACAGTGTACTTTTTTAGTTTTTATTTATGAATTATTCTCTAATTATCTATAACTGTGAACCTAAAAACATCCTCAATGTGATAGAAAGTACAATTCTTAACTAAACTCAATATTATGTAATGTTTAGGCTTGTTCAATATTTTTGGTATCAAAGGAACGTTTTACACAACTTTTGAAATTTTTATTTTCTTCCAAAGAGTTAAGGATATCATCATGGGTTTATAATTTTAAGGTTTATAATAAGTTCAATGTCGTAGAATCCCCTTTTGATGTTTTATATTATAAAATTTTATGGATTTTAAATTTATTTATAGAGACATTCATTATTTTGATAATTATGGGTTGTTAAATTTTTTTAAGAAAAATGTGTGTTATGAGATAACTTTTAAGGTTAAAACATGCTATGGTTATTTTTTAGGATTTTATCCTATTTTGAAAATTTTATAATAATTATATAGTTTTATAAAAAGGACATCCAAATTATGGGTGACAACCTACCACACTTGACTAGGTCATGAATTTTTAACCCCCAACTAAAGGAATACAAGGGTGCATCTCCAACTACTAGCCAACATGAAGTATCATGTTAGTATAAATTTATATTTTTATTTAAACAATTTGATCAAATAAGAATAATTTGATTATGGGAACAATATTTTTATCATATTGGAAATGTGATTTGGGTATTAAATGATAAATGTTATTTTATAAGTCATTAACTATTTTGGGAACCCTATATGATCAAGTTAAATAGAGTAATATGGGATTTTATTTTAGAAGTAAAGGTTGATTTATATTTTGGAAGAATCTATGATTTTATGGTGACCATATGGTGATTTTGGTTATTTATGGAGATAAATAGCATATCATGGAGATTATGTTATTTTAGAAATTAAATTTTTTGGCATGATACATTATGAGTGATTTATGGGATTAGGGGATAAATGTTAAAATTTTATCATAGAAGACTATGTGATCAATCCATTTGGATTTTGGGTTTCAAAATTAGTTTGAATTTGATTTAGGAATTTTATGCATATTTATTTTTCAAATGGTTTGTGTTAAACTCTAGTTATTATTGTTTAATTTTTTAGATTAATGTAGTTATTAATCATATAAATGTCAATTAGTTTTGGGTAATTATTTTAACCTGCAATATTTTTTTTATTGTCTCACAATAATAGAAATAGATAGTTATTATTATGTTGATTATGTGATTCTCTAAAAGATGATTCTAGTTCTTCAAGCGTGAAACATTCATCTTCAGTTCACATTGTTTAGAGAAAAGATAGTATTGAGTTGGAAATTGATTAATAGATGAAACTATACTTGTCAATTTAGTATATTTCTTTATGTTCTTTGTAGGGTCCTGAAAATTCCGCAAGGGGGAAATCCAATTACCACCAGACTTGGAAAAGGACCAAACCGGTCTGCGTACCGGCTCCCAGCAATTGTACGCGGCCGATTTGGCGAACCACACTCCCGCGGATGCTTTCGTGCGTGAAATAGGGGGAGCACCTATGCGGGCGCGGACCAGGAAGGCCGTCGGACACCAGGCCAGTCCAAAACCGCGAAGCACCCCCTCCATGAACCTCATCATTCGCGAAATATAGGCGGAATCCGTATGCGGCTTTGAATATCGTCTTTCACAGAATAGTGGCGGAGTGGTGCACGACCACAGAGAAATTACGCAAAACTCGGTTGACTGAGTCCTACAAGGGAAAGGATTCCTTCATGGTCCTCCTCAAAAAGCGTTCGTGTTCCCATCGATGCATCCTCTTCATGAATCAATAAATATTCACCAAGGGGAACCAAAAAAAGAGAGGAAGGACAGGTGAAAACCTGTGGGGAGACACTGGATGAATCGCTCCCTGTGGTGTTCTGCGGTCATCCACATACCCCATATCATCCACTGATGAACTCTTCCATGGAGAGGAGAATCCATTCCATGAACCACATGAGGCCAGCTCCTCCGCGGCCAGCCCATAATGGCCATTTCCTTCGCGGATAGCCCCTCTGCAGCCACCCCCTCCACGGACTAGTTTCGTTCGCAAAATGGAGGCGGAGATCCTCTCCGGGCGCAAAGCAGAACATGCGCCAACCCCTTTGCAAAAACCCTTTGCGGACGTCCATCCTTCGCGGATAGTATCCTTTGCAGACAGGCTCCTTTGCGGCCATCCTTCACGGACAGGACCCTTCACGGCCATCCTTTGTGGATAGCATCCTTCGCGAATGTCCATCTCCTCCGCGGCCAGCTCCTCCATGGACACCCTTCATGGAAAACTAAACTGCGAACCACATGCGGCTCCCTCCAGGCCGGTCCCTTCGCTACTGTCACTGACCCCCATGAAAAAAGGATAGTCGCACCACATTTTTTTTGAGACGGGTCAACATTATTTTACATTACACCCTTGCCCCGCCCCAACATCCGTCCTATAAATGTCATGCGTTGAGCTACTCCTCATGACTCTCCAATAACCCCATTACCTAGATCCTTTTTCTAGTCTTATCCAGAATGGGCCGCCATTTTGTATGTCCCACACGAACCATTTCTAGGTATCTCCAACCTAGTCGTCATGACCACATGACGTTAAACTATATGGTCATCATCCTGACCACATGACGTTAAAATGTATGGAAACAGTCCTCCCTACATGACTATAAACTATAGCATCCCCTATCATTCATTAATTGGATGCCTCTTGGTCCATGCAAGATATTCCTTATTCTCCACGCATAAGATTCCCCATTCCATTATCACAGTGGCGTACCATCAAGACCGTTGGAATCTATTCAAACATTCCATCACTCTGCCTCACGCTTTCCATGTCCTTCATTCAGATCTTCATCCACATCCATGTTCGAAGGGACCCCATAACGGCATGTTCCCATGCTGCATCGGTTCACCTACTATCCTGGTCCAACATCCCGGAAGGCTTTTGACAACACTTTGAGTCTGGTCCTGTGTTTCGAACATGGTTAGCATTCGACCCTCATTTGTTTGTCCCCATCATAGGCTAACGTGATATGGATACTGTGTTTCGAACATGGTCAATAGTTATCCTTCATTACCATGTCTCCCTCATTGCATTTCGAATGTCGGGAATGTAATTCAATCTTTTCATCTCCCTTTGTTTGGACTGATTCCAACGCCATTGGCGTTATCCCGCTTGTGCACTAGTGCATAGGCATTGGCCCCCATTATATTCCTCAACCCACCAATGGGTTGGGATGCCCTCATGACCAGACATGAGGAAGACAATATGGGACTCCTCAGAGTGTAAGCCCCAATCTATCAACGTGGGCCGCTCCATGCATGATCCCCACTCCACTTCTCATGGACGCACCTTTCGCGAAGTGATCGTCTGGTCCTTGCTGCCTCGTGTTTCACACACCGAGCATGACTCATGTGGGATTAGAGTAAGCATCGACCATGACATCCTCTTATGGTCCTCCTCAGAGTGTAAGCCCCACTAAGTGAACTACAGGGACTTTTATCCATGTCAATGCGTGGTACATATGAAGCCTTCATGAGGTTCAAGACCACCACTCAGTCATTTATTCACATCGAGTTCCACCCTCATCCAACATGATGTTAAAATTTATATTCAAAATACATGGACTTTGATCCCTACCTCCTAGACAGGATACGTAGGAAGCCTCCATGAGGTTCAAGCCTGACCACCATCGGACCCCTGGGTCCACATTCACATCGATTCTCTGACGCTCCTATGTGAACTACGTGGACTTTGATCCCTGCCTCCTAAGCAGGGTACGTAGGAATCCTCCAAGAGGTTCAAGCCCACCACCCAGCTGTCCCGACAACTGTAACACCCCGACCCCAGCTACCCAGGGTTGGTGCATTACTTCGTAACATTGGCATGATCACAAAAGATCAAGTCTTGAAAGACCGATTAGTTTAGTAGCCTTGGAAACACTAGATACATTCATAAATGTTACATTACAACATAAAGTGAAAAACTACAATAACAAAGTCTCCATATTCCACACTCATATCCTCTTTTGACTATCCGTGCATGTCATTCATAAAATACATCTTCAAATCCTGGAAAATATTAAAACATTGAAAGGGGTGAGCTCAGATGCTCATTAAGGATAACAATATAGTGGAAGCTTTTATAAATAAACATTAACATTTAAGGCAATGTATAATTAAAACAAAAGCCTTTTAAACATGAACATTAGCATAATATGGAAAAATTAAAATGAAATAATTCCATTTACTTACTCACATGGATATTCTACTTGTTGAATAATCACAAGAAATATCAATAACCACTTTCATAATGATGGAATGCATAATGACAGACTATCATAACCACGTAGCCAAGGCCTCGTGCCCAGACCACAAATAATATTTTGTCAAGGCCTCGTGCCAAGACACTAGTTTGTCTCATGAGACATACCGATGCATCGAGGAACTATATCGGGCTCCACCCATCACTTATTAATTCCAATGAATTCCTCATATGAACAGGTTTAAACATATCATAAACCATTACATAATCGTATCACATAAAAAATGAATAAAGGAAACATAAGATTTCCACAATTCAATCACAAGATATCAATAAAACACATTGATATAATAAAAACTTTATCAAAACCATTTTCAATATCACAATAATAGAAAAGTCGAACATGGTATTTATTTTTCTTTAAAAAAAAGTTATGGCTTGTAGAGGAAGCCGAAACTCAAATAATGGTCACGGCGGCAGAGAAGTCGTTGTAACCGCTATTTATGGAAAGAAAAACATTCCTTTATGTTGTTTAGTAAAACGCTTTGTATAAAAAAGATTCCTTTTGAATAAATGTAAAAGTCAAAGTGTTTTATACATCGTATAAAGAAAGGTTGTGTATAAAACAAAATATGCCTCAATGAAAGGAGATTGAGACGAAGTCCTTACAGAGATCATTTTTTAAATATAATAGAACTATTATGTGTATTCACTATAAGTACACATAAAGAGAGTACAAATACATGATAGGACATAATAATATCATGACATAATTTGAAAGTAAGAGATTAACCCAAAGAACAGAAATTAGGTTATGAAGTTCCCTTACCTTGCGTCCTGTCTTGACTCGACCATTCTTTAACCTCCTGAATAATAAAATAGAGTTAATTTATAATTTCTTAAGAACCTTTTTCATGTTTTTATTACTTCTATATCACTTATTACCATGTTATGAACATTATGTAATTATTTAAGTTAATAACGGTCGTTTTGTCGATCTTTGGTACTTGAGTCAAAAATAAACTTCTTATAATTACAAGTTGTTCATGTGGTAAAATATCCAATATATAAAGAATTATATTCATGATATAGATATCATATATCTAATATATATCCAGTATATACATGCATTTATAATATTCTATAACGTTTAGAGGTAAGAAATGAAATGCACCGTTCATGGAGACGGTAAGTCGTACGTACGCATGAACGCTAATTTCATTTATATTTCTTATTTAATGGAATGAAGTTATAATTATATAAAGATATAATATAATTCCAGTATAATATAATGTATAATATCATTTACTCCATCCTTCATACATCCCACATATGGCATTAACGATTCAAATCACTTTGAGGGGGCGGTAGTCCGCACTTCCTAAAATGAAAATATCGTGTTTACCTATAATTGAAACAATAAATGTATGTCATAAATGAAAAATACAGAACCTTAAGTAAAACATGAACATATTATATATCATATATAAATAGAGTTACATCTTAATGTCCACCTTTGAAGGTGTTATATGAGTTTTGAACAATCATCGTTTCGTGAGGCATAAATTCGCCATCCATAGAAACAATATGTTCAGTAACCATTAGATGTAGGTGTTTGTAAGTGTATCTCGAATAATTATTATAACAACATACTAGTATATTTAGGATACCGGTGTTGTTACAAAATAAATGAATAAAAAGAGTTTAGGGGGTTGGATAAGAAAAATGAAACAAAATAACATAAGAGAAGACATTACCTTAAAATTGGGTAACTCTTTTGATTTGAGCCAAAGGCTTCCTTGGGAAGCATTCTGCCCAACATGAAGCTTCTAGGAGTAAGGGAGGGAAGTTGGGAGAGTACTTGGGCAGAGGTTGGCCGAGCCAAAAGGCATTGATAGTGTGAGTAAGGTGGTAGTGGTGGGGGCCTTTTAAAAGTGGAGAGGAGGGGCACTCTTGGAAAGTAATGAAATGTTACTTTATTATACAATGATTTTCGGATTCTAAATGTCCCACACTTATATAATTTGAGGATAAGGTGATAAGGGTTCGAAATATTCTCATCTAATAGGATTTGTAAAGTTTAATACTTAGATTTTACATTATCCTTCCATTTTATGAAAATCGTTAATTAATGATGTAATCGCTGCATCATCATGGTGTCGTAAATAATTTAATTTATTTAATGTATAAAAATTATAAAAAAAACTATAATTATGTAGTAAATATTTTTATATTTCTAATGAATATTTATAGTCAAAAATATGACTTGTATAACCCCATTTAAATTTTTTTTAGTAAAACGACTCATGTTTGTGACATTTTTATTTTAACGTTAAATAAAAGTTATTTATGCCATTTTCCAACCAAAGTGGCTTCATGGGGTCCCCAAGTTGACCCATGGGTTTTCTTGGTCGTCCATGACTCATCTAATAGGGGTAGGACAAGTGTAATGGTCATTTCATATTTTTATAATACCATTTTTACCTTAAATTTCACTAATTACCTTTAATCGCGATTAATTAAACTTAAAAGATACTGTTCACCAAAAAATTATTTTAATCCCATTAAACCCCATTTTAATTCCTAATGACAACCATGTATGTCGTATTTTTAAAAATCAAATCACAGAAGTGGTAATATTTCATTTAAATGAAAAATCAATTATTTAACTACCACTTAGTGGTTTCACTATTAATCAAAAAATGATGTTTTTCAGAACAATGCCAAAATTTCACCCTAAGCTATAATTGATATTCTGAATTAAAAAATTATGTATATTTTAAAAAATTTCAAACATTTAATTTGCATCAATTAATTTTATAATTAATTTCCGTTGTCACAACAAATAACGTGTTTTTTAGAAACAATATATATCAAAAGATTGAAAATTGATTATGTCCAATTTCAAAGTGAAATTAATTCTAATGACCAACATTGGATAAAATGGTAAAAATATATTCTAAGTATACTTTAAAACCACTCAATATTATAACTTATCACTATAAATTATTTTTATTAAAAAAAATTATGTATTTTTACTATTCATAGAAAATTGGAAGTTCTCAGAAAATTACCAAAAATTCAACATAGGATAATTTTGATATTCTGAATACAAAATGAAGTCCATTTTGGAATATAAAATTTATATAATTTTAAAAGTTAGGTATTACTATTCATAACGTCTACTTTGATGTGGTGTGTGTTAGAACTCGAAGTTGCGTACAACACACGCTACTGTATTATTCAAAGAGGAGCGTACCATGGAAGCTTGGGGTGTTACATTCTCCCCTCCTTCAATAAATTGAGTCCTTGCAATTTGAAATTTTTCTTTGAAAATAAAAGGTTTAAAATAGGTAGTAACTTTATGGAAAACCCACATCGGAAGTAAGGATAATAAAAATATAACATTAAAAGAAAGAAAGATAAGTACAAAGGTCACCCGAGATATCCCATACTAGGATTCTATGAAATATGGATATGGAAGAAAAACAAACCATCAAGGTCTGATAGAGAGTTGTAGAAAACTGGATTAGGAGAAAGTTAACAATAAGAAAATCACAAACATGTGATTGGTTAAACGATCATTGAATCCCCAGTTGGAAAAGTTAGCCAGCAACATATTTGTTTTAAGTTACCTTTTATAAAGTTGAGGAATTCATTTAGGAGATTTACTCAGAACGTAAGGAAATGTACTTACTTGTCATGTAGACTTTCATTCTTTAATAAATTTTTACCACAAACCCATCTTTCACTCTAAAAGGTAATAGAACTCAAAAATATTCTATTTATCCTAATTGTATAAGGTTCCAAATATTACCACATACCATTTAGATTAGGAAAACTATTTCGTAATAACCAGGGACTTCCTGTAGGCTAGTGGTAGGTAATAAATGTCTGTCACACTATGGTTGTGGGTTCGATTCCTGCCGCTTTGTCCGACGCGACGGGTTATTCCTCACCCTGCAGGTTGTATTTTTCCTAAAACTATAGTACTATAATATTCCAAAAATAATCTTCAGAAATGTTTTAACCTTAAACAATACTATCCAAAGTTCAACTAAATCCATTACAACCATTCTAGTTATCCAAAATACTTCTTTCCAACTCACAGTCCAAATTTTATAAGGAAGTTAAACATAATGAAGATCCTTTTTTCCACGTAACAACGTGTGAACACCTTCATCATGTATTCTATTAAAATAATGAAACATACTGAATTAACATAATTCCTTATTGATTACATTCATGATCCCTTATTCCATATAGAATACTAGATATACTCCTTCTATCCAAAAATGTATACAAATCATTAATCAGTTTCAAGAAATTTAAGAATATCAAATATAATTTATCCAAATCAATCATGTATTATTCCAAAATCACAACCTTAGTATCAGAACCATATTATTTTTTATCTTTCTCTCAACCACATATTTTCCAAAAGTTTAACCGTCTTGTGGAGTCAATTTTCTTCGTTCCACACAATCTCAAGTCCTTGATGAAATAGTATTGTAGTACAATCCTTATATAGTCCATAATTATTATAACGAGTACATCATTATATAACACTCAAATGACAAAATTATTTAACAACAACATAAGAACTCTAATCATTCCACCTCATTTGTGGTAGTATCATAACTCGATTATTATCCAATAACATCATTTGGGGAATACTCTGATGATTTGGACATTGGTTTGCGTAGTGTCCCCACTCCTTGAAGATGAAGCATTGTACATTTGAATCATTTTTCTTACCCTTGTAGTCATGCACTTGGTGTCCTTTTTCTCCACACTTATAACAAACTCCCATTCCCTTCAGGCAAGTTCCAAGGTGTTTCTTCCCACAGTTATCGCATATTGGAAAATTCTTCTTTTCCCTCATCCCTTTATCCATCATTCTCTCTTCCATCATTTTCTTCTCTTTTATCCCTTAAAATCTATAAGACTCAGAGAATTCTCTACATATCTTATTAACACATGATACTATTTCTTCATATGTTGAAAACACATGGGAGACTATTTCCCTTCTAAATGTTGGCTTAATACCGTGAAAGATATGATCCTTCTTACTCTTTGGATCATACGTATTGATGGAGTTCACATTCCTTCTACTGGGAACCATTTATATACAATGGCATAAACTAGGTTAGTTTATGAATCGAAATACATAATAACAAACTTGAAAAACACAGTACATAAATTGAACTATTTATGGATATAATCCACAATCATAAAAATGTTTTATTTGAGTAAGTATATACTCATAACCCTTCATAGTGGTTTGTAAAGAAAACGATAATTATCCAAAGCATATCCCCCGGGAGTGTCGTAACCAAGAGTGCATCAATGCTCGTTGTCGTGCACCAGTTCCCGTTCGAGTATAGCTCAAAGAGGTGCTTTCGGGTTTTACACCTAGGTACATTTGTGCCAGAGCCACCTCTACCTGCTCGTATCCAGACAGGGATGTATTTCTTGGAAAACTCACAAAATCTCTATAATACCAAAATTCTAGGAAGTTCTTCTATACTAATCCTCAAAGTATATCTTTGGCCTATGTGCTCTAACCAGAGTTTATCTAAATATATCTTTCAATGTTAGTACAAAACTGCCTCTGATACTAACTGTAACACCCCGACCCCAGCTACCCAGAGTCGGTGCATTACTTCGTAACATTGGCATGATCACAAAAGATCAAGTCTCGAAAGACCGATTAGTTTAGTAGCCTTCGAAAAACTAGATACATTCATAAATGTTACATTACAACATAAAGTGAAAAACTAAAATAACAAAGTCTCCATTGTCCACACTCATATCCTCTTCTGACTATCCCTGCAGGTCATTCATTAAATACTTCTTCACATCTGGGAAAATATTAAAACATTTAAAGGGGTGAGCTCAGATGCTCAGTAAGGATAACAATATAGCGGAAGCTTTCATAAATAAACATTAACATTTAAGAAAATGTATAACTAAAATAAAAGCCTTTTAAACTTAAACATTAGTATAATATGGGAAAAGTAAAATGAAATAATGCCATTTTTTTACTAACATGGATATTCTACTAGTCGAATAGTCACATGAAATATCAATAACCACTTTCATAATGATGGAATGCATAATGCCAGACTATCAAAACCATGTAGCCAAGGCCTCGTTCCAAGACCACAAATTATATTTTTCCAAGGCCTCGTGCCAAAAACTAGTTTGTCTCATGAGACCTACCGATGGATCGAAGAGCTATAACGGGCTCCACCCGTCACTTATCAAGACCAATGCATTCCTCATATGAACAGGTTTAATCATATCGTAAACCATAACATAATTGTATCACATAAAACATGCATAAAGGAAACATAAGATTTCCACACTTCAATCACAAGATATCAGTAAAACACATTGATATAAAAATAACTTTATCAAAACCATTTTCAATACCAAAATTATAGAAAAGTAAAACATGGTATTTATTTTTCTTTAAAAAAAACTTATGGCTTGTAGATGAAGCCGAAACTCAAATAATGGACACGGTGGTGGAGAAGTCTTTGTCTCCGCATATGTACAGAAAAAAAACATTCCTTTTTTTCGTTTATTAAAACTCTTCGTATAAAATATATTCCTTTTGAATAAATGTAAAAGTCAAAGGTTTTTATACACCGTATAAAGGAAGGTTGTGTATAAAACAAAATATGCCTCAATGAAAGGAGATTGAGACGAAGTCCTTAAAAAGATCATTTTTTAAATAAAATAGAACTATTATGTGTATTCACTATAGGTACACATAAAGAAAGTACAAATACAAGATAGGACATAATAATATAATGACATAATTTGAAAGTAGGAGATTAACCCAAAGAAGAGAAATTGGGTTATGAAATTCCCTTACCTTGCATCCTGTCTTGACTCGACCATTCTTTAACCTCATGAATAATAAAATAGAGTTAATTTATAATTTCTTAAGAACCTTTTTCATGTTTTATATTCCTTTTATATCACTTATTACCATGTTACCAACATTATGTAATTATTTAAGTTAATAACGGTCGTTTTGTCGATCTTTGGTACTTGAGTCAAAAATAAACTTCTTATAATTACAAGTTGTTCATGTGGTGAAATATCCATTATATCCAGAATTATATTCATGATATAGATATCATATATCTCATATATATCCAGTATATACATTCATTTATAATATTCCATAACGTTTAGAGATAAGAAAAGAAATGCACCGTTCATGGAGACGGTAAGCCATACGTATGCATGAACGCTACTTTCATTTCTATTTTGTATTTAATGGACTGAAGTTATAATTATATAAAGGTATAATATAATTCTAGTATACTATAATGTATAATACCATTTTCTCCATCCTTTATACATCGAACATATGGCATAACGATTCAAATCACTTTGAGGGGGCGGTAGTCCGCACTTCCTAAAATGAAAATATCGCATTTACCCATAATGGAAACAATAAAGGTATGCCATAAATGAAAAATACAGAACCTTAAGTAAAACATAAACATATTATATATCATATATAAATAGAGTTACATCTTAATGGCCACCTTTGAAGGTGTTATATGAGTGTTGAACAATCATCGTTTCGTGAGGCAGAAATTCGCCATCCACAGAAACAGTATGTTATTTAACCATTAGATGTAGGTGTGTGTATGTGTAGCTCGAATAAATATTATAAAAACATCCTAGTATATTTAGGATACTGGTTTTGTTACAAAATAATTGAATAAAAAGAGTTCAGGGGGTTGGATAAGCAAAATAAAACAAAATAACATATGAGAAGACATTACCTTAAAATCGGGTAACTCTTTTGATTTGAGCCAATGGCTTCCTTGGAAAGAATTATTCCCAAAGTGAGGCTTCTAGGAGTAAGGGAGGGATGTTGGGAAAGTACTTGGGCAGCAATTGGCCGATCCAAATGGCTTTGATAGTGTGAGTAAGGTGGTAGGGGTGGGGGCCTTTTATAAGTGGAGAGGAGGGGCACTCTTGGAAGGTAATGAAATGTTACTTTATTATACAATGCTTTTCGGATTCTAAAGGTCCCACACATATATAATTTTAGGCTAAGGTGATAAGAGTTCGAAATATTCTCATCCAATAGGCTTTGGACAAGTTTAATGCTTAGAGTTTACATTATCCTTCCATTTTATTAAAATCGTTAATTAATGAGGTAATTGCTACATCATCATGGTGTCATAAATAATTTAATTTATTTAATGTATAAAAATTATAAAAAAATTATCATTATATAGTTAATATTTTTATATTTCTAATGAATATTTATAGTCAAAAATATGACTTGTATAACCCCATTTAAAAATTGTTTTATTAAAACGACTTATGTTTATGACATTTTTATTTTAACATTAAATAAAAGTTATTTATGTAATTTTCCTACCAAAGTGGCTCCATGGGGTCCCCAAGTTGACCCATGGGTTGTCTGGGTCGGCCATGACTCATCCTATATGGTTAGGACAATTTTAAGGGTCATTTCATATTTTTATAATACCATTTTTACCTTAAATTTTACTAATTACCTTTAATCGTGATTAATTAAACTTAAAAGTTACTATTCACCAAAATAATTATTTTAATCCCATAGAACCACATTTTACTTCCTAATGACAACCATGTATGTCGGATTTTTGAAAATCAAATCACAAAAGTGGTAATATTTAATTTAAATGAAAAATCAGTTATTTAACTACCACTTAGTGGTTTCACTATTCATCAAAAATTGAAGTTTTTCAGAATAATGACAAAATTTCACCCTAAGCTATAATTGATATTCCGAATTCAAAAATGATGTCTATTTTAAAAAATTCCAAAAATATATGTTGAATCAATTAATTTTATAATTAATTCCCACTGTCACAACAAATAGCGCGTTTTTTAGGAACAATATATATCAAAAGATTGACAATTGTTTATGTCCAATTTCAATGTGAAATTAATTCTAATGACCAACATTGGATAAAATGGTAAAAATATATTCTAATTATACATTAAAACCACTAAATATTATAACTTATCACTATAAATTATTTTTATTAAAAAAGTTGTTTTTTTGTATTTTTACTATTCATGGAAAATTGGAAGTTCTCAGAAAATTACAAAAAAATCAACTTAGGATAATTACGATATTCCGAATAAAAAATGAAGTTCATTTTGAAATATAAAATTTATATAATTTTATGAAGTAGGTATTACTATTCATAACGGCTCCTTTGATGTGGTGTGTGTTAGAACTCGAAGTTGCGTACAACACACGATACTGTATTTTTCAAAGAGGAGTGTACCATGGAAGCTTGGGGTGTTACAAAAACCCTCATGTCGGTTCTCCTTCGTCCCACATGACAATAAACTGTAAATTTGAACTATGTAGACTTTGATCCCTTCCTTCTAAGCAGGGTACATAATAATCCTCCCTAAGGTTCAAGCCCAACAACCGGTCGATCCGACTATCCTCACGTCGGATCACTACACCACTCCTTGTGCCACCTCAATGAGTCCAGACTCCTCTGGGTCATTAACCCAATGAGGGATGGAAATCCTCAGGAGTAAATAATTCCACATCCCTGCGCTCAGTAGACCATTGCCATCCTGGAAAAATCCATGGAAACTATGTTTGGGTATAAACCTAAGATTCGCGAACATATGATTACGTCTTAATTCTATTAGAGAGTTGCGGAACAGGCAATAATTTCCCCCCAAAAGGGCGTGATGATCCTGAATTCCCATCCTCTCGACTAATGTGAGTTCTTAAGTGTCACTGGCAAGACCATCTGGTGAATGCCTCCCTTTGGGAAGCAAGTTCATGCATCATCGGATACAGAACCGATGAAACTATACTTTTCAATTTATTATATTTCCTTTTTTTCTTATTCAGGTGTTAAAGTAATTCCATAACTCTACCAAAACAATCTTTAAAAAATATTATTCATTTAATTTTCTAACTAAGAAAACACTGTATGTTTAACCCATTGTAGAATTATGGTTTTGTGATTATAAACATTCTTCTAATAATTAATTCCCTCACTCTCCATCAGAACATGATGGTTAGTTTTCTCTTCCCTATCAAATTTTTTCAACATGGAACCCCAGTATGTGTTATCTCATGTGAACTTCGTGCATTCCCTTCTTTCTATTAAATGTGAATTTTTATTAATCCTTTTTCTAATGTTGAATTTTAAAAAAGAAATGTTGAAGAGTAAAACTTTAGTTTTCTATCCCGATTTCAATGTGCAAGGATTCAATTTATTAAATGGGGAGAATGTATCATCCTCAGTTTTCAAAAGTAAACATTATGTTTGATAGTGTACAGGATAAGCCACATCAAGCTTAAACGAACAACTAAATATTGTCATTTAAATGTTCCTATAACCCTATCGATTAGAATAGAAGGAATGAATAGTATTACTTGAATTATGAAATCATTGTTTACACATTTATATATAATTATTTAGTGAATAATTATTTATAATTAAATGTAACACCCTTTTTTAAAAAAGAGGAAATTAGATTCCTAAAAACTATTTAAATGTGAACATGTGTGTTTTAAAAATAATAAAATCACTTTTGTTGGATTATATTAATGAAATATATATTTAATATATTCAATATAATGTTTAATATTCATTTTACGTATTTTCTATACATGATTTAAAAAAAATCTAATTTTACACATAAATAAGTATTTATTAAAAATTATAGTTGTGCTGCCTTTTTTGTGGAACACTTTTTCTAAATCTTGTTTTTTTCAATTTTATAAATTATATTTTAAAAAATAAAATTCTTCTTTATATGTGGAGTATAAAATTTTACTTTGGTTTATTTAGTTGTATTTTCTAAATAACATTCATATTTTGATGAATGGTGAAAAATAAAATATATTACTTCAAAACATCATTTTTTGTAAAATTTATTTATATGGTTAAATTATATTATTAATTAGTTTTAAAGAATACATAAATAATTTTTATATATTTTATCCAATTTAGCTCATTATAATTAATTTCAAATTTATATTGTATATATAATCAGTGTAAACATTTGAACATTTTTACTTTAAAAACTCATTTTCTCGATTCATCAAAAAGATTAATTTTAAATTAATTTTCGACAGATATGTGTATTGAATTTTGAAAAATGGAAATATTTAGTTGTACTATGTATTTTATTTAACATTCAATCGGATCTACTTTGTTTTTTAAAATTAAAAATAGTTACATTAGTAATTATTTTTATTACCACACTTAAGGGTAAATCGCGTATTAAGCGTAAAAATAATATCGTAAATTACCCAAGCCCTTGTAATAATTTAATTAGATGATTTATTTTTGTCATAAAATAATCCATGGTCCTAAATATAAAATTTTGATCCACTTTGATTACTTTAATACATCTATAATTTTCTATTCAATGAAAAGACGATTTGGTCACACTCTTGTTTTTGACAAGTAAAATATTTTTAATATGGGGTTATATATTGGATATGAGTGACTATAAATATTATTTAGAAATAAAATATATTTAACTACATCATGTGTATTTATTTATATTTTTTATGAATGAAAAAATTAAATAAAATTATGACATAATTATGGCCTCGTAATTTTTTTATTATTTGAAGAATCAAATAAATAATATAAAAAATATTAAAATAAGAAAAACTTGATATAATTTATGTCTCCCATTAATTTTATGGATTAATTTGACATGATAGGAATGAGTTAATTGATTTTCTTTAATATATAAAATTTTTATGATATTTCTATAAATTCAAACATTGAATAGTGTCAAAATTGACATTACTGTTATTTTAAAATGAATAATATTTTATTAAATTATATAAAATTCAAAAAAAAATTAATTTCAGACAAATAATTTTTATAATCCCTAAAATGGAATAAAGAATAAATTATTTTTCTTTTGGAATGTTATAGTAATTAAAATAACACTCAAAATATAAATTACCTAATAACACAGTAATAGTAAAAAGTGTAAAATAATGGTGAATATAAAAATATAAGGAATAAAAAATAGTCACAACTTATATAATTTTACTTTTTTTAAGGATATTCTACTGAAAATAATACTATAATATAAATTTCAAGGTTTTTATGTATTTTGAATAGAATATTAATTTATATTATTTTAATACTTTTAGAAATTTCAAAAGTTCCCCTCCTCTCTCCTAAATAAGGGAACCCATTTTTCTCTATTAATCCATGTTAAAAACCTATTTTTTTAGAAAAGTTAATTTAAAATAAATTCCTAGAACCCCACCCAAAATTATAGAGATATAATTTTAGGCATAAAAATATTCTTAAAGGTGTTAAATTCTAATTAAAAGGTGATCATCCGAAGAAGGTGTATTGTATTTAATTAACAGTTTATATTTTATTTCTGCTTCCACTACCATAATATTGTCTCCAACCATGATGAGATAAAAATTCCAGTATCCAAAATATATTGAGATTTTATTATTTTTATATAATCATCTAAATCCATATCTTATTCCCTCAAATGAGAAATGAATAAATCGTTTTTTGGTACGTGTGAATTATCACCTCAACAAAATGGTATAATTTGATTTCCATTACCATATCAGAAGACAGGTTATAATGATGAAATTAATGTTTATATATGATATTAATGATATATTTATAATAATAATAATAATATAATAATATATCAATTTATTTCTTACTTTCCATGCACATGAAAGTGGTAATATTATTCACGCGTACTAGTAAACTATCACCTCCACAAAGAGATGTGATTCATTTTTCTTCACAACATCCTCTAGATGATATATATAAATATATATTAATGATTAATATGATATTAATAAAATTATTATCATTATGGATTGATAAAATAATTCTTACTTTCTTTCCATAATGATCGTTGAAAAATGACAATGTTAAACATGGGTATGTACGACATAACGTCTCCATGGTTGTAAAGTATTTCATTTTTCATATCCATATTTAATGAATAGATTTCAATGTATCATTGATTTATAATAAGGATTATTTTTTCATGAAAACTATTATGTATATTATGGAATAATGACCACTTTGACCATATTTGACTGACCAATTTCATTTTAGACTGAAATACCAAATATGGTCAAAACGTCTAACATGGACATTCAAAATTAAGTAATTTTTATAAGTTGATATTAATTAATATAAAAAGAATAATTAAATTGAATATGTTCTAAATAAATTAAAAAATTAACAAAGGTTTATTATTTAAAAAGACAAATAACATATGCGATGAATCAGTCTCAAGGTAAGGGACTTCGTCTCAATCTCTTTTCATTGAGGCATAATTTGAAATTATACAACCAAAATTTTTTATTAGGTTTATATACAGACCCTTTGACTTATCAGTATTATTTTTTATTATATTATTATTTAATTTTTTGTTAAGTTTTATTCTTTCCTAGGGATTAATATTTAAATTTTCAATGTTGTATGGGAAACCTTGAATGTTTAAATATTAAATTGTTAAATATTTTTTCCATTTCAATATTCTTGATATTATATTACAAATTTATTATGTGGATATAAATTATTTTAATGTAAATTTTATCTATATTTTTAATTTCATTCATATTTTTTCAAAAGGAATAACTTTACATTTTTTATATAGAACATTTTTAAAATAAAAAAACAATGGTCTTTTTAACATATATGGAGAAAACAGATTCTCTGCCATTGTGACCATTATTTGTTATTTTTCAACCTCTATAAGTATTAATGTTTTTAAATGAAATATAAATCTCTTATTTCAGTTTATGGGGATTTTGGTATTGAATCTTTCTTTAAAATGGATTGATTATTTCATTATCTTCAATTGATTTCTTGTGATTGAAAATGAAATTTTATGAGTGCAATAATGAAAAATGAAGTATTTTATGTGTAATGATTATATAATGGTACTTAGACATTTTATATGTGGTTACATGAAAAACCTATGATGGGAGGTTCCGTGATAAACCAAGGATGGATGGTTACATTATAATCTCAAATGCATTGTGTATGGAAGTCAGCTATATGGTTATTCAATTTTTAAGAGTGAAATATATTGAATTTCGTCATATAGTTATTCCATTTTTAAGAGTTACATGTATGGAAGTCTTCCATATGTATTTTCTATTTATAAGAGTTAAATATTTGGAATTTTAACTCATTTGTATTCCATTAATTGATAATTATGTCCCAAGTAACCTTATTGTGTTATCTATTCATTCAACGACTTTTAGGGAAATCATTTAATTTCAAAATGGGTAAAAAATGAGATCACCTTAAAAAGAATTTATATAACAATTATCATGGGTAAATGTAATACTTTATGATAAATTATTCATTTGATTTCATTTTCTATCAACACTAATAAATTTTCTTCTCTGTTTATCCCCTACAGAGATTTTTATGCTTATCCAATGTTTTAAATTGTTTTTTCATGGGATTTAAAAGAGAATAAACACAAGTATGGGGATGATGTAAAAATTATAATGATTGAAAAAGAAAAAAAACATTTTTATTTTTAGAAGTTGTTTTTTTAGAATAATGGATTCTTAGTATATGCTTCTAAATTGTACTATTTGGGTTATAATGTAAGAATTATGGCCTAATTCTATAAAATGCTAAACCTTAAAATATCCTCATTGTAAAAGGAAGTAAATTTTTTTATATCACATAAGATTATATAATTTATGATGTAGTTTCATTGTAACATAGATCAATATGTACAAATTTAAAATATATATTACTCATCTGGTTGATAGGCCTAAAAGAAACATTAACTTTTTTCCCTTTCATGTAAGAATCACAAACATCATATTGTTCTTTCTTTGTAATAGGTAACATTGGATGATTCTCATGTTTAGGGAGCTTACTTAACACTCTTATATTAACATGACATAATAATCGATGATAAATAATGACATCACTCTACACAACATTTATACACTTAACATGTAAAACTTTTTGTTTAGAAAAATCAATATTTTAAATATTTTCCTTTCAATTTGCATAAAAAAATTATTCATAAAAACAAAACATTATAATTTTTTAATTTAACTTCCATTCCATCATCAAAATGTTGATATATATTATTTAAAATATTTTTTATTCCTTATTTAAATAAAACACTAAAAATAAAAGTATATTAGGAAATATACTGACACCTTTTACTTTTTCCTTCGAATTATATCCAAATGTAATATTGCCTCCATCACATGTGTTGTATGTAATAAAATTTAATGTGTCTCTGATCATATACCTTGAGATTCCTATTTATCTTCTCCATATTTCATTATTGATACATCCAAGGCATTTTTCCAATCAAAATAAATTACTTGAAAACGTTGGAAACTAATCGACTTTGGGTTCAATTAGATTAATAAAATAATTATTCAACCACATTGACTTTGATAACGTATTTTGTGATACACTAGATAATAAATATTTATAAATATGAACCTTTTTAATTCCAAAATGTTCTTAAATATATGTGGCCAATAAAATTCATAAATACCTTTCATGACACATTGAAAATAAGTAGTAGTAGAGGTACACCCATTTTTTACTTTTAACAAAATGATTTTAACACGTTTGAGGAAATATCTTTTAATTTCCAATACCAAATTTTTTTTATTCAAATTAATCATTTTATGATACTTTGTATGTCCTTCATTAATATAGAACAATATTTTCTTAGGACATTCATCATTTATTTCATTTATTTCATTAAATTCTTGAGAAGAATTCTAATTATTATAAATCATTGAATGAGAATCAGAAGAATTATTCCTTTGTTTTTAATTCTCATGTGAACGAAATTTATTTTCAAAAATATTTTTTTCATTATTTTTCATAATCTGATTATATTAATCAACATATTTGAAAAAAAATTTTCTCAGTCATTAAATATTATCATTCAACTCTGAATCATTCAGATTTTTAAAATTATAATCAGAATAAGTACATCCGTATTAAGAACAACAATCAATAACCTAATTTAGGGAATTCGTGAATCAAATTTTAGAATATTCATTCACATTTCTAAATTTTTCTATATAATATGATTCATTGGTGTAACTCTAATTACTTTTAAATGCATTTTTGTTCTTATTTATATATTTTTGTTAACAATTTAGTTCATAAATTCATCCCTTATATGACCATTCTTTCTGTACTCAAAATAATTAACATATAACTTATTAAAATTTATACTTTATTTATTGTCACCCTTGAGTTTTTCTTTTTTAAGGTTTCTACAAAAACAATTCTTGAATCCTTTATTTTTCATCCATTTGTAGACTCGAGTCACAATCTGAGATATGTATTCTATTTCAATATCCTATTGACCAAAATTATAAGAGTTATTTTATAAAAAATAATAGATTTAAACTATATATCTTTGTTTTGTCCCCACTTCACTAATTTGCTTCAATAATAGTTCATACTAAAGTTGGGAGACAGTCAATTCATCAATAGTGCACTCTGGGATGTTCGTTATTTTATAAATGTTTGCCTTTATTCTACATAATTTCTTTGGTTTTAGTTGAAGTAATCTTTCATGAAGTATGAGGTTATATAAATAATGTCCAAGGGAATTCATTCCATTCACAAATCTTGTGAATAATTGTATCATTTGGTTTATTGTGTCCTATTAACCCATATGTAAGTCTTGGTACTCATTATGGATCATTCAAAGTATATTTTGAATCAATTTTTCTTGTCCATCTTGAGTAACTATTATAATATTTTAAATCTGATTTGTTTTATTTCATTAAGACATATGGATAACCATAATATTTTTTCACTTTATAATAAAAATTAATTAAAGTTTTTAATTTAAAAAATATACAGTAAAAATGTTTCATGTAAGATTATTTTCATTAGATTCTAGTAGTGTGTACTATTTTTCATAATAGACCATAGTTCTATGCATAATTTTTTGTGGTATTCTAATATTTTGTATCAACATAATATATATTAATCACCATCAAAGTGATGTGGCTTATTATTAAATCCATGCATCATTTACATGTTTTTCTCCCATATTATTGATAACACCTTTGAAATATGAGGACTTTGAAAATTTTAACACAATAAAATATAAAAAATTAAAATTATAGAAAAATTTTATATCTTTTGAAAGAATAATCTTGAATATCAATTTTTGGGTCTTAAAGGGTATGAAAATGTAGTCTAGTGGTGGTGAATAGACCAAATTAATATATTCATAACCAATAGATTAATTATGTAAACTAATTAATAAATATAAATATGAGAGTAAATTATCAGTGGAAATAAATGAATGATAAACAAGATTTTCTTTTGTAGTAGTTTAATAAAAATTGGACTTATTCTACTCTTATACCTATATAATAAGTGATATATATGTCATTCCTTGTACTTATTCTTTAGGTGGAATCATAACCCTATTAAAAAAATCCTTTTCTACAAGGTGGAGTGATAAAGACATAGGGTCACTTTCTTTTGTATAGGGAGTCAAAACCCAAATACAACACTAAATTTTGACTATAGTATTAACAACTAAAATTTCATTAACATTATAATCTTTGATTCATAGTCTAATGAAGGAAAATAATAATTTTTCTTATGTAAAATCATATATTAAAAAATGAAAGTATATGTGATATTAGATGAATTGTTCCAGATAACAGAATTCCAAATTTAGTACAATATTAATGAAGAAATAAAATTTAATGGTTCTTGAGAAATATATTAGGATGTCTCATCAGGGAAGTACTATTTAAAAATAATAATTCAACACCTAAAATATGACCTTGGAGATGAAATATTTGTTACACAATATTTGAATTACACATCACTTAAATGTTTAGAGTGGGGATATTTTAACTCTTAGAAGTTAATAGGTTGAGTGAATAAGGTTTCCTTATAACTTTTCCAATCCTCTAGGTTTTGAAAATCACAAACACTTTATCTTAAGAAAAAATTCATTTCCTCTCAAATTTTCCATAATTAGGAAAATTTTCCTTCCCCAAGGAAATTTATCCTTACATGGTTTTGATTGTTTATATTTTACTCTCTCTAAATCTAGCACTTTTTATTCGTAGGTGAAAATTTTGGATTCACATATAAAACCATGGAATTATATAAATACTCAGATATATAGTATTCTATTTTTAGGATCATAATTCAGACTCTGGATTCCATTTAATTTAGAATCTGAATTCTCTAAAATTAAAACTCCGAATTCCTCAGAATTTGGGTTCCGAATTATTTTTATTTCAGACTCTTAATTACATAGAATTCAAAATCTGAATTCCCTAGAATTCAGACTCCGAATTCCATATAATTCTTGTTCTGAATTCCTTATAATTCAGACTCTGAATTATTTAGAATTCCGGTTCCGAATTCCATAGAATTTGGACTTATAATTCCTTATAATTCACAATCCGAATTCCTGAGAATTCAGACTCCAATTTACCTAGAATTCAGACTCCGAAATACTTATAATTCAGACTCTGAAGTCTGCTGAATTATAAATCTAATTTCCTTGGAAAAAAGAATCGAAATATTAATGTAAAAAAGACTCTGAATGTTTTTCACTTAGACTCTTAACTTTTTTTCTTAGACTTTGAAAAATGAATTTGGTTGAGAAACCATATTTTACTTACCCTTTTTATAGTTATAAATCGATGTCGTGCATTATCATTATAATTAATAGTTGTTTGAGTGACACAAGTATAGGTCCCTCTGAAATTCAAAAAAAATTATTACCATTGGAAGAGGGAGCCAACCATTAGAAATGTTCCTATAAATAGGATCTCATTTGAATGAGATCAACACTATTATACAACTCTAGTGATTACATGCTGAAGTGATTTCTACAGAGAGAGGCTCTTGGGCTTTTTGTGTACTAAGCATCTTGTTAAGATTACTTCATGCGACTCCAATTATTGCTGTGTAAAAACGAGGGATTTCGTGGATAGGAAAACAGAGGTGCTGACTACCTTAATGTTTGAGGACTTACATGATAAGGAAAAAAAGGGTGCTGACTACCTTGATGTTCGAGGGATTGCAGGGGATGGTAAGACAAACTATGATGTTCTTACCGAAGGCTTACCCTGGTGTGTGTAAGATAGACATTTTTGAAAGTATAAATCAAGGGCCCTTTATCCAAGGATGTTGGATACCCTACTCTTTGGGTTAAAATATTTTATACTTGTTACTTGTATTGTTTAAAGTTTTTTTTCTGCATCATATTGATTATTAAGTAATGTATATCTATCTTATACTTTCTTATATTTTTATACCTTGATTCGTAAGATTCTATAAGCTTTAAGGTAGAATCTTTTTCCTTGTAAACTTTTCATAAGTTTCATTTTTGGAACCATATTTCTGGAATCTTGAAAGTCTGTAGAACTAAGAGGTCTTGTGAATTTACCTTGTTTAACCTTGTTAATAAATAGAGAGTTTTATACCATCTTTAAAAGTTCCAAAGGAATTTTTTAATGGATACAATTCACCCCGCCCCTCTTATATATTGGGAATCTACATCATATTTCAATCCTACAATTGGTATCAGAGGATGTATCTGAAATAATTATATTCACAAATAAATTTTCTTTCTCAGTTTTCATTGTTCTATATTTTTCCTTTCATGGGATATTTATCCTTTTTAACAAACACTTATTACTAACCAGATTCTGTGGAATGTTATTTTTTTTATATGATAGGATTGAATGTTGGTTCAATTGATAGTCTTAATCCTACTAGACCACCTATATTTGATGGGAATGATTATGAATATTGGAGAGATCATATGAAGACTTTTTTCATTAATAATGGAGTGGACAAATTTTTAATGCTTACTGAAGATTACTAGATTCTTGATAAGGAAGTAATAAATTTTACCAATAAAGAAAAGTTATAATATCAACTTAACTATAAGGTATGTAATATTATGTTGTGTTCCATGACCAGGAATATATATAGCCATATTTATTCTTGTGAAGCTGAAAATTGTATTTGGAAGAAACTAGAGGTTACTCATTTTGGAACATCCAAATTTATCGAAACTAGAAGAGCTATGCTTAGAGTAGAATATCATAGATTTCTTTTTTCCTTATGGAGAACCACTCTACAAGGTACAATTGAGATTTATGACCATTTTTAATAGTTTACAATCTGTGGGTGAAAAAGATTTAGATGATGATGCACTTTTAGAAAAGATTATTCATATCATTCCTAATGAGTGGGAGCCAAAAAGAATAGTTATTGATGAGAATAGGAAATTCTTACAGATTACTCTTTATGATCTTTTTGGAACTCTTCTTCAACATGAGACAAGAATGAAAAGATATGTAGATCTATATAAGAAGAATAATGGAAATGGAAGTGTTTATTTTACAACTACTTAAAATAATATGAAATCCAAGACTCTTGAGAGAGTTGCAAAATCCAAATCTAAGAGGACTATTATTCAATCTGAATCTAGTAGAAGTGAATCTTTAGAAAAAAAAAGTTAGCCAATCTTCCCTGAAGGATGAACACGATTGTTGGACAGAAGAACATTCAATCTATATACAACAAGGAAGAAAGAAAGGTCAAGAGAGAATCAGAAGTTACTTGATATGAATGAAAAAGAGCAGGGCATATAATGCCTGATTTTCATATGATTAAGATAAAATATTGAAAGGAAAAGAATTCTGAGAGGAATAGAAATAAGTACTAAAAGTCTAAATCTATGAAATTTTTGAAAGCCAATCACAATTGGAGATTCAGTGGTGGAGACTCTTCTTGATGAATCCTCAGAGTATGAATCTTCTGGACCGAAGAATCTTAGTCTATTAGCCAAGCTACCAATTGAAAATCATTTTTTTATTGCCAATGTACACAATGTTGAAACTATGAAAAATGTATCCTTGAACGCTAATTATAGTGATAGTAAATATTATGAATCTTTGGATGAATAATCTTATTCTGATAAAGATAATAATTTACCTACTAATGAAGAAGTGTCTAGGGTTACTAAGATCCTTGATAATGAAAATTATAAGGTCAAGAAAAAGCTTGATAAGGAAAAATCTAGGATTTCTATTCTTACTAAGGAATAATCAAATCCTTCTAAAGATCTTGAGAAGAAAATTTAGGATTGTGAAATTATTTCTAAAACCCTTGAGGATGTTCCGTTTGAGAAAGATAAACTTTTTAAGGATCTAGAAAATGTAATTTCTAAGAAATTTTTTTTCAAGACTAACTGTAGTGCTAAAACTAATGTTTTTGAGGATAAAAACATAGTTATTAGACTGAAGTCAGAAATACTTTCCTTGAGGAAGTGTTGGTCAAACTTTACCTTAGTTATGTACAATTTTGATAAGATGTATTCCTAAATTCAACCTATAATGAATAATTCATTTTTTGGCTATTCTCATTCAAAACCGTTTTTTAGTAACAATTATTTTGTTCCTAAAAGTGAACCATTCTACACTAAGTGTTGGTGTGGTTAGAATTGGGAAAAAATTGTTTCTTAAACAAAACACAGTCTTTAGGTTTTCATAAAGCTTATTTTTCAAAGAAAATATGGATTCCTAAAATTTTGCTTTCTAAAGTTTCTGGATCCAAGAATGTTTGGGTTCTGGAAGTCTAAAACTCTTATTTTTAAAGAAATTAATGAAAATACCAATAGAAATAAATTGTATATGTATAGTGGATGTTCTCGGCATATGACTGGAAACAAAAACTTCTTTGAAAAGATTATCAAGATGAAAGGAGTAAAAGTAACTTTCAGCGACAATGCTCAGGGAGAAATTATTGGTATAGGTAACATTGTTCATCCTAGAAAATCATTTATTTCAAATGTTTTATTTATTAAGGGTCTTGAGAACAACCTTTATAGCATAAGAAAATTATGTGATGAAGGTTAATTTGTTAATTTTAATAATGAAAAGTGTTTACTACACAATTCCAAGGAAGAGTTTATTCTTTCTACCCATAGGCAAGAGAATGCTTACACACTAAACTTATAAGACCTTAATATTCATGATCTACCAAATCTTAGTGGAATGTAAGGTCATTCTTGGTTATGGAATAAAAGTTTGGGACACTATAACTTTAGGAACCTATGAAAAATCTCTAAGAAAAGACTAGTTAAATATATACCAGAGATTGTATTTTAATATTCAAACGTTTGTGATCCTTGTAAATATGGAAAGAAACATAAATAATGTTTTAAATTAGTCGGTGATGTCTCAACCACTGATGCATTACAGTTGGTGCATATGGTTCTTTTTGTTCTAACACAAACTGGAAGCATTGGAAGAAAATATTATGTATTTGTCTTAGTTGATTATTACACTAGATTTACATAGGTTAATTTTATAGAAAAGAAATATGAAGATTTTTATTATTTCAAAAGTTTTAGAGTACAAGATAAAAATGAGAAAAATCTTCCATTGATAACTATTCATAGTGATCATGGAGGAAAATTTCAAAATTACGATTTTGAAACCTTCTGTAGTAAGGAAGGCATTAGTCATAACTTCTCAGCACCATGAACACCTCAACAAAATGGTGTTGTTGAAAGAAGAAATTGAATTATTAAAGAGATAACAAGAACCATGTTGAGTGAATCTTTGGTAGCCAAACATTTTCTGACTGAAGTTGTAAGTACTTCTTACTATACTATAAATCGTGTTTTGATTAGACATTTTCTTAATAAAACTTTTTATGCATTATGGAATGGTAGAAAACCTAGAATTTCCTACATCAAGGTTTTTGGTTTCAAGGTATTTATTCTGAATACAAATGATAATCTACAAAAATTCACACCAAAATCTGATGAAGGAATTTTCTTAGGCTACTATACAACTTCTAAGGCTTATAATGTTTTCAATAAAAATACTTGTGCTGTTGAAGAAATAGTACATGTTATGTTTGATGAAACTAATAATTTTGTTTTTAAATAACCTCAACCTACATCCTCGGATGTGTTTTCAAAAACTAGTTATCATCCCTTGATAGAAGATCCTTTTGATAAGGAAAATGTTCATGAAAATGTTTCTAAAGAATTTTCCCTAGAAGATTTCATACTCTATTTTGACGAATAGGTTTTAAAAAACCCAAATCAGTTGTTTCTAAAGATTCATCCTAGAGATAGTATCATTGGTGATGTAAATCAACCTGTAAGGACTAGAAGTTCCTTGAGAAATGAAGTAGAACATCTAGCATTCATTTCCCAATTAGAACCAAAAATCACTGATGAACCTTTAGGTGATGATGATTGGATAAAATCTATGCAAGATGAGCTAAATGAATTCGATAGTATTAAAGCCTAGACCTTGGTTGAAAGACCTAACGAAACATCTATTATTTCAGTAAAATGGTTCTTCAGAAATAAGTGCAATGAAAATGGAATAATAGTAAGAAATAAAGCTAGATTAGTTGCTAAAGGATATAATCAACAATAACGGATATAATATGAAGAAACCTATTCTCTATTAACTAGACTTAAATCCATTCGTATTATACTTTCCTTTTCAGCATTCTTTAATTTCAAACTTTTTCAAATGGATGTTAAATGTTCTTTCCTTAATGGTTATTTTTAGGAGGAAGTTTTTGTTGAACAACCTCCTAGTTTTAAAGATACAAAACATCTTAAACATGTTTTTAAACATACCATATCTTTATATGGACTTAAAAAATCCCCAAGAGCCTGGTATGATTGACTTATAAGATTTTTTATTCAAAACAATTATGTTAAGGGAAATTCAGATCCAACCCTTTTTATAAATAAAGATAAGAAAATGTTTTGATTGTTCAATTTATGTTGATAACATTATATTTAGTTCAACTCAGCAATCTTTAACTAATTCCTTTATGGATCTAATGAAATCTGAGATCGAAATGAGTATGATGGGTGAGTTATCATTTTTCCTTGGTGTTCAAATTTCTCAAAAACCAGAAGGAATCTATATATCCCAATATAAGTATATTAAAAATATTCTTAAAAAGTATGGTTACGACAACACTAAAAGTATAAGTACTCTCATTAGTACCACAAATTCACTTTATCTTGATGAAGTTGGGAAAATAGTAGATCAAATATCTTTTAGAGGTATGATAGGAAGTCTAATTTAATTAATAGCTTCGTCGTTCAGACTTAATGTTTTTGGAATAATTATGTGCAATATATCTTCCAATCCTGAGGAATCTCATTTAAAGGCAGTGAAAAGTAGTTTTTTTCTAATTAAGCGCAACCATGGATCTAAGACTCTTTTATACTTCTAGAAATTATTTTGTTTAAAAAAGATTCTTGGATTATGACATTGGTGGATGTAGAATAAATAGGAAAAGTACATCTGGAACAAGTAATTTCTTATAAGATTCATTAGTTTCTTGGTCGTGAAAAAAGCAACACTTAATAGAACTTTCCACTAATGAAGATGAATATGTAGTAGATGAATGTTTTTGTGCTCAAGTGTTATATATGAAACACACACTCACAGAATATGCTATGAGTTTTATCAAAACACAAATGTTTTGTGATAATACTAGTGCCATTTCCTTAAGCCAAAACCATGTACATGACTCTCGTGAGAACCACTTAGATATTAGACATCACTTTATTAGGGATGACACACAAAAAGGGGATATCATTATTCAATTTTTGGAACTCAAGTTCACCTTGTTGATATTTTCACAAAATATTTACCCTCTGATAGATTTGAATACATAAAACAGAATGTAGGAATGATAACTGTAAGGTAATATTCCATATTAATATCTTGTTGAAACCTATCTCCTCATAGTTAGAATCTTTTTTTCATAGGGGGAGTACATTTACTTATTAGTCCAAAAATTTACCAAAAAAATTTTTAGTCCAAAAATTTCATAACCAAAATTTTCATAGTAAAAAATTTTCGTAATCAAAATTTTCTTAATCACATTTTTTTAGTTTAAATTTGTTTTTGTAATCGAAATTTTAGAATCTAAAGTTTTTAAAAAAGAATTTTTCCTCATTAAGAATATTCTTCCTAAAAATCCGAAAGGTATGTTCTCATTCCTAAATTTTCGTAATATTATTTTACTTGTTGGTATTTTCTTTTTGTTTCAATTTTTTAGATTCACTTTTCCTTAAATCTGAATGTTTTCTCATAAAAACCTCAAAAGATTAGAATATATCAAAATCTTTCTTCGGAATTTATCTCGACCATCAGATCTTCTAAAGAAGAATTCAACCATTGGATAAATCAGAGAAGCTAAACCATCACTTCAATTTCTTGTATAAAGGACCCCCAACGGTCATCCTATTTCGAACCCAAGCCCTTGCGTGCTGAAGCTCTGCCCTTCCTACTTAATACCATTCCAAATTTCTCAATTATTCCTTAAATCTGAATATCTAATGAAGCCTCTCCTAAAAAATAAATTTCAACTGTAAAGGAAATCTTTGAATGGAAGATTTATCATGAAAGGTTAGTAGACCCAGAATTATTTAGTAAGTATGATTCAATCATCTCAAATAACATCAACTTAAATGGTTGGGAGAGTATAGCTGTATTGAAACACAACGAAGAGGATCCCATGATTCCGGATATGCTAGTAGAGTTTTATGAATCTGTATATTTTTTCTATCAAGGAAGAAAAGAAAAATTTTCTTTCAAGAGTTATGGTAAGACTTATTATCTTTCTTATGCTAAGTCATCCAGTTTGATTGGAATACCTTGCAAAGGAAAATTTGAATTTTTTTCCTATTAGTTTCTGAATGATATAGAAATCTTTGACAAAGAAAAGGCTCTAGCTTGTCTTTGTCTTCAAGAGGTAAAGACTCTGAAGATTGTTTATCTTTTTAAGAATTTTTAGATTCTAGAACTTTGTGTTCAAGGATTTATCATTCCAAGGAAATGAGATAAAGATAATCTGAATAAAATAAATATGTCTGTTTTGGATTTCCTAGTGAACCATCTAAAGATGAATCTAGTTAATTATATTTTTTCACAATTGATAATATCAGGAATGGTAATTTGAAGTCCAAGATTATCATGTATCCAGAAATCCTTTCAAATAACACTATTTCTTTTTTAGAATCAAATAAATTTTCCTATAAGTCAAATTCAAGAAATTTCAAAGTGATGTTGCTAAGTGATGCCACCCTATGAAGGATGAAAATAAGATTCTCTAATGTTTCAGATGAATTTTCTGAATTTTTGATAGAAAAAATATAAGTTCTTTTAAAGAAACAGAACGTGGATAAGATTTAAAAAAATGGAGGAAGGAAGAGGAAATCAAAGGAAACGGATGGAAAAGGAAAAACCTTAGTGGAAAAGGAAACCCAGTTTTCACCTCCAAAGCCGAAAAAGAAAAAATCATATCCTGATGAAGTAGTGGCTATGTGGAGAGAAGACAAGAAAAACTACAAATAAGGGGAGCCTAAGTTTTTCTTGGATCCTACTAAGTAAAAAAGCCCTGAAGATGAAATATTCTAAAGATATTTAGAAACAAGAGAAAGAGAAGAAGTAGAAAAAGTAATTTTCTAAAGATAACAATCATTTAACCACTTCTTAAGGCTTCAGAAAAATCCTTCGAGAAAATTCTGATACCATAATCATTTATCAATGAATTACTTCTAGAGACTTTGGGAAAGAATTTGGTGATTCCAGAACCACATCAGGAAGAAGAAGAAGAATAATAACAAATATAAGTAGAATAAGAAGTTAAAGAAGAAGTAGGCCATGAAGTGGATAAAGTAAAATAATAAGTGGTGACACCGATGATGTGATATAACAAGTGGAAGATTATCATGAAAAGGAAATTCCTTCCAAGAAGTTTTCCATCTAAAATTTTGAATCTGAATCTTCTAAGAATTCTACACCAGTAAGGATGACAAGGATTAATAAGAAGTCAATATGAAATTCGAGGAAGAAATTAGTAATCATGATATTATTCATTAAGGAGAACCTCGGGCAGAAGATGAGAAGGAAAATTTTGATGAAGGTAAAATTGTTGAGTTGTTAGAAAGAGAGCATGAATCACAAAAATATTATCATATAATTTAAAAAAAGATAAGGGTAAGTAGGTTATGGATGATACTCCTAACAAGTCTTTGGTTAGTAAGAAAGATGTTGGTGCTTCATCAAAGAGGAAAACTGATGTGCTTGAGAAACAATCTTCGTCACCAAAGCATTCAAAACATCTTCTATTGGCCATGTATTTTTTGTTCAGTCTTTGAAGAAGATGGTTGGTACTATTATGATATTTCCATCCAAATATTAATGATGTTAAATGCTTTAGTATTATTTAATCCAAAAACATATTCAGTATCCAGGGTGATGGGTAAGTGTGTCAACCTTGAGGCTGATTTCCATACTTTTTTCATTAATTATGAATCCCATAAAAGATATTGGAAGAAGATGATGATTTTGTCGAGGAAAACTATTGAAGATATGAGTATTATCTATGAGTTTCAAGATAATGTCAAGGATTCTTTTGAAACAAAGGATGCAAAGTTCAAAGATCTAACTATGTCTTTTAATGAAAAGATATATCTTAAAGAAACTACTCAGAAGCAATAAGTGATTGATTTGAATGGGAAATTGTAATCAGTTACTCAGAGTTGGAATAGGTAAAGGGATCTTAGAATCGACTTTGACGAAAAAATTTCTAAATATAAAGAATCCTTGAACACTCAGACTGATATGCTTAAGGCTCAGGAAGAAAAAATTAAAGCCTTATAAAAGAAAAGTGAAGATAAAGATTAGCTACTCAATCACATGAAAGATGATCACGAAGAACTCAAGAAGATTAAGAATATTCTGAAGAAGTTGATGAAGAAAGAAAATAACGGATAATTTCATTCTAAAACAAATCTTTTATTGTATATTCTTTTTGTACAAATTCATTCAATCATAATGAAATTTTTGTTACAGTTACTATATTTGGTAGTTTAGTACTAATATTTCAGGTACCATATTTTCTTTTTCATTCCCTACATTTTTTTTGAAAATAAAAAAGTGGGATAAATGAATGAAAAAATAGAATACTAAGTAAAGAAGAAATTTCCCTAAGTAAGGGGGAGTTCATCTAAGGGAAATATTTCATCATGATGTTTTTTGTATGAAAGAAATTAAAAAATATCATTCAATAAATCAAGAATATGATTCTTAGGGATTTAAAATCTTAAGGGGGATTTATTAATATTCACTATCATCCATAAGTAAATGGAGAGAAGTTTTTTTCAAGATCATAAAAAATTCAAAGCCTTTATATTCTTTTTAGTAAGGATGTTTGTGCTTTCCAAAAAGGGGGAGATTGTTGAGTCAATAAGGTCTCTTTATGCCTCTATGTTTTAAAAATAAAAAACACTCTATCTCAAAAAAAATTCTTTTCCTATTAGATTTTCATTAATAAGTAAAATTTTCCTTCCCCATGGAAATCTATCCGTACCTGTTTTTTATTCTTCGTATTTTAGTCTCTCAAAATTTTACACTTTCTATTCCTAAGTCATAAATTCAGTTTCACATCTAAAACCTCAGAATTCTATAAAAACATAGATATAGAGTATTCTATTTTCAGGATCATTATTCAGACTCTGAATTCCTCTGAATTCAGAATACGCATTCTTTGAAATTCAGACTCTGAATTCCTCAGAATTCAGGTTCCAAATTCCATAGAATTCAGGCTCCGAATTCCGTAGAATTCTGGTTCCAAATTCCACATAATTCAGACTCCTAATTCCTCAGAAGTCATACTCCAAATTCCATAGAATTCATACTCCAAATTCTATAGAATTCTAATTCCAAATTCCTTGGAAAATAGAATCCAAATATCCATGTAATAAAGTCTCCGAATGTTTTTCACATAGACTCTGAAATTTTTTTCATAGACTCTGAAAAATGAATTTGGTTGAGAAACCATATTTTACTTACTCGTGTTATAATTATAAAATGATGATGTGCATTTCATTTCTAACTAACTGTTGTTTGAGTGACACGTCTACATGTCCCACCGAAATTCAATGAAAAATATGACTGTTGGAAGAGGGAGCTGACTGTTGGAAATGTTCTTATAAATAAGAGCTCATTTGAATGAGCTCAATACTATTATACACCTCTAGATATTACATGCTGAAGTGATTTCTAGAGAGAGAGACTCTCATTATTTGTGTGTACTAAACATCTTGTTCAGATTACTTTATGCAACTTCAATTGTTGTGTAAAATTGAGGGCATTCAAGGATAGGAAGACATAGGTGACAACTACCTTAATGTTCCAAGACTTCCTTGATAAGGAAGAAAGAGGTGCCGAATACCATGATGTTCGAGGGCTTGCGGGGATATCAAGACATACTCCAATATTTTTAGCGAGGTCGTAACCTATTGTGGGTAAAATAGAATTTCTCAAAAGTATAAATCAAGGGACCTTTATCCAAGTTTTTTGGATACACTACTTTTTGGGTTAAAAGATTTCATACTTGTTACTTGTATGGTATCAATATCGTTTTCCACTTTATTTTGATTATTAAGGAAAGTATAACTATCTTATACTTTCTTATATTTGTATACTCCAATTAGTAAGATTCTTTATTCTTTGAGGAAGAATCAATGTCCCTGTATACTTTTCATAATTTTCATTTCCAGAACCATAATTTTGGAATCTAGCAAGTTTGTAAAACTTAGAGGTCTTGTGAATTTAACTTGTTTAACCTTGTTAAACAATAGATGGTTTTATATCATCTTTAAAAGTTCCAAAGGAATTTTTTAAAGGATACAATTCACCCCCCCCCCTGTATAGTGAGCATCTACATCATATTTTGATCATCCATCATGTTCTCTTAACTATAGTGTAACTATATATTTAAGGAATCCTGAAATATTTTAATATAATTTTAAATAAACTAAAAATCTAATTTTGGGTCGAGTGAAAAAACTCAAATTACGGAATACATAATTAACCAAGAGAGGTATAATTATTATCCAGAATAATATCATTTTACTTTAAAACATAAGGACTGAATCAAGACAATTTGAATTACCCATTTAATAATTTAGATAGAATCTATAATAATATATAAAAGTACTCCATGAATATTATGAATAGATTTACTATTAAATACAAACTTTAAATACATTCTAATTACTTGTGGTGCATAAATATTTAAAAAAATTATATATTTTACTATAGATGAAGAAATTTGTTTAGATAAGTCGGTTGAAAATAAATTTTAATTTTGAAAACAGTAATTCGAACAAATCAACTCAAAATATTAAAAATTTAAATATTAATAAAATATTTTTTATGTGTTTTCTTTTATAAATATCAAATAAATACATTGTTTATTACTGATAAAAATAATTCAAAATCACTTCTCAATGAATTCATATAATATATATGGATTTTATTTTTAATTAAACAATTAATATAATTATTATAAGCATTTATTTTATAAAATAATAAAAATTATGAAAAACATAAAATAATGAAAAGTATATATTTAAATAAAAAAAAATTGGTAAGAAGATTTTTGAATAATATTTTGGTTTAGAAACCAAAATTTTGATTAAAAGTATGGTTAAGGAAACCAAAGTTTTATTAAAAGTATGGTTGAGGAACCCTAATTTTAATTAATAGTATATTTCGTGTACCTTATATTGGAAAATGAACCCTACATTCCATAAAATCTTCAACTCTACATTTTTTTTAATTGGAGAAATGAAATACTATAGAGAAAAATAATTTTCAACTATTGAAATGAAAATACATGTGTTATCCTTCTATGTACGAAACTAATAATCTTAAATGTAATGAAAAAATAGAGAGATATACCACCATAGTTAATGATAGAAGAATATATTACATTATGATGAAGTGCATGAAAAAAAGTTTTCATGCTACTAGTGTTGTTGTACTATTGTGATGAAGGAGTACAGTGGTTGGGGTAAGTATCAAAAATCCCAGTCATTTCCAAAACATGTGGTTAGTGAACACTAAATAAATGGTTTAAATTAAATGATTTATGGTATTTTAGATTGTAAATTCATGATAGGTATAATATGGGTTAATGATAACTACAAATTTTTCATGGTAGGAATATCAATGGATTCATAGTCACTTTCAAAAGGGTTTCACAATAGGAACTATACATAATTACTACACAAATATTACTGAATTTTTAGATAAACTGGTGATCATAATTATTATTCTATTTAGTTGACATAAATTAAGATAAATTCTAAATATTCATGTGGGAAAAAATCATTGATAAAACATCTATATAATGAGATATCATAGAAAAAAGTAAAATACATAAACAAATATTTTCAGAAAAATGAATAAAATATTGATGAACTTTATCAATTTTTTGAGGTATCTAAATGAAATTTTCAACATTTCATAAAATTGGATGAATTGTTAAAACTATAATATATTTATAATTCATTAGATAGTGTGTTATTCTGAGTTATATCTCTAATTTTATTAATGAAATTTAGAAGAAATTTATTATAATAAATTCTGGAATTCCATAACTATTGAAGAGATATTGGGAAAATTTTATATCACTTAATCAATGGTTTCAGAATATAACATTGTTTAATTAAATTTTAACAAATGTATTTTCTATATAATTGGAAATTAAACATTAATATTCGATCAATATAATGAATGTTATAATATAATAAGTAAATAAATCTATGAAACACTAAAAATAGAAACTTCTTGTTGTAACAAAATTCATGTTGTATATATGGATAAAAATATTAACATTTAAGAGATTCAATTTGAATTTAAATTTTTTCAATAAATGTTACATAAACATCATATATTTTTTAAGAAATTTTATTTTTAGAAATAAAGTAACAATAAGTCATTATATAATTAAAATATATAATGTTTTTTAAAAAAAAATTAAGACACACAATATTGATAGGGTTTGGAAAAGGATTGTAATATTAAAAAAAATATTTATATAAGGTATGAAACTCCAAATAGAAATCATTTTTATCTGATTGTGGAATTAATTTTTATCAAATATTACTTCAATAATAGTTATATTTATTTTATTATCACCAATAATCTATTATTTTCATCACTTATGTTTACCCTTACTACATGTTTGAGCTCACTCATTCTTATGTTCTAATTTTTCCAGGTTATAAAAAAATTAATACACATGATATTCCCAATAGGATTTCATGTGTGGGGTTTTTTTGTAGATATTGAAGACTTCATATAGATTTAGAACATTATTATACAGTGGGAAAAAATATTCATTAGTTGAGAAATACATGAGATTTAATACTTTATGGTTTTTCCTATTTCACTAATGCCCTAAATTTAATAGTTATTAGGAATGTATTTAGTGAAATATTTTATTTCTGTCACGTAATTATGGAATAAATATATATTGTAATATATATTTATAATTTAATAAAATATATAAAGTATGTGTTTTTGTCACCTGGCTTGAGAGTGCAGGACTTGGGTGTTATGGTTTGTATCAATGTAGGGTCTAGATAACTTTGTAGATTATGATTTTTGTTGAGGATAATTTCAAGGTTAATAAGTTATGGTTGATAATTATTTGAATGGTTTGTATAAACCTTTGGAATAGTATATAATTTAATGGTAAGGTAGCGATACATATATTATTAAAGTATTCATATAAGAGAACACTATGGAAAATCATCTGAATACGACTATATATAGGATGAAATCCAATGTTGTAGAAAATTATAGAGTTTTGTTTTTATTATAAATTATATCCTTTTTAGGAAACTAAAATGTTGACATGTCTATAAAATAGATGCATATAAGGGTAATTACCCTTGAAAATGCAGATTGGGCATTCACTTCTTCTTTACCCTAGTGCATAGTGAATGAACCTAAGAAAAAACATCAAGCGAGACACTCTTGGGGGATATGGCTTAGTTGATAATTTTTTTTAAACCACTACGGAGGAAATATTTTTGCGTTATATTAAGGGATTTTGATAAGGATTTTGTGGAAACCCAATAAAATAGAATCTTGGGTAAAAAACCTAGAATGATATTGGTTAATCTATGGATAATATAGGTTGAACATAGATTGATATAGTTTAAACTAAAAGTGATATAGGATAACATGATAGTGTGATAAGGTAGTATATTGTGAGGTTAAATTATCAAGATTATATTATAATATTATGTTTTTTTCACTCATGTTAACTTTTTTGACCTTAAAAACAAATGGAGATAGAAGGATCTAAGTTAGAAATGTGTGTAAGGGAAGAATAACTACACTCCCAAAGTTTAGTAAATGGAAATGGAAGCTAGACTATGAAATTTATTTATTATAACAAACTAACTGTCATGAAATATGATTAAAAATTAGAACAAATTCAAAATATTAAACACAATAAAGAAGATAATGAAGGAGTTTTATCTATGTTCAAGTGATTCAGATGAAAAAGGAAAGAGGATTCAATTTCCTTTATGTCAAATCTACTGAAAGAGTCATGAGGGGAGTTTACGTAAATGGATAGATATATGAAATAAATACGGAGAAAAAGGAATTAATACACATTGATATAAGAGAAAAGGTGATGCTATAAAAATATATTAATTAAATTATAATAGATGTGGGAATAATGTGACTCAATGGCCCAACACATGGGGAAAAAACTAAAATATTCACAAATAATCCTGTTAACATAGAAAATCCAATGAAACGTTATCTAATGTAGTGGATAGTAATATTTCACTCAATATTTTATGATGTATTATATCACGAAATTTATCATTAACTATTAAATATTGAGTTAAAACTAAAAAACCATGTGGTATTATTATTATTAAATAATTTTGAAGGTTCTTGAGAAGTTATTTATAATAGAACATGCACTTAAACTACTAAAAAACATCCCTTTAATATAACAAGGAATTATCAATGCAAGAAAAATGGGCTGATAAATCCATCTTTATCAGTGCTAAAATATGCGTTGATAAAAGGAACCCATTATCAGCACTACAAAGGAACTGATAAATGGATCATTTTATTAGCATTTTTTGGCATTGATAAAGGGATCCCTTTATCACCATTTATTTTAGAGATCATAAATGTAACCCTTTATCAACTCTTTATTTTTATCACTGATAATGTATATAGATTATCAATTCCCATTTATCAATGAGAATGGATGGGAATATAATTAAATAATTAAACAACTAAAATTAAAAAATAATAATTTCATCAAAGAAATATTTTTTTCTAAAAATGAATATATATATATATATATATTTTAAAAACTATTAAATTTCCTATTAAATATAAAGATATGTAAAATGAAAAAAATGAAATAAATAAAAAACAAAAAATTAAAATGTGTAAATTAAGAAATAATATTAAACATTTTATTAATTAAATTATTATTGATAGAAATGAATAAATTTAATATATATATATAAATAGATTATACAAATTAATAAATAAAATATATTAAATATTTATATATAAAATGAATAAATTGTATTAATTAAACAAATAAATTAAAAATTAATAAATTTAAAAATCATTTCAAATATTATTAATGAAAAAATTATTAATAAAAATGAATATGTATAATATATATATATATATATATTAACTATAAATAGTAATAAATAATATATATTAAATATAAATATATATAAAATTAAAAAATTGTTAATTAAAAACATATTAATGTCTTATTTATTTTTAATGTTTTTGATTTTTCAATTTAACATATATGAAACGTTGTGTGTCACCTTGATTTGACATATATATATATTAATATTTGTGTGTCTGCAATTAATGAATTATTATATGTATACTCACACACAAATATATTTAGGAAATATATAGAAATACATTCACTTAATATTTTGTAATTTATTCAAATTTTATTATATTTTTTAATTTCATTATGACACGATACATTTAGTTTTTTATAACTGGTTAGTTTTATTTATTTGGATTTAAAACTATTATAGTTAGGGTATTCATTTTAAATATTTTTTTTATTTTATTTTATAATTTATTCATTTTCAATTATTTATTTTTATTTATTTATTTACTATGTTTTAGTATTTTCAATATCTATTCATCCACTTCAATATTTATATATATCCATATTTTTTAAATAACGGGTATTTAATTAATTAAACTTAACAATTTTTCCTATATTTTTAAAGTATACCCATTTTAAAATATTCAATTTCACTTATTTTCAAAATGCATGTATTTATGTTTATATATCCCCTAATAATGTTAAAACTACACTTATAAATAAATATTTATAAATATATATATTTATAAATATATATTTACTATATTTATATATTTATAGTTATTATAAATAAATAATTTTTATAATTTAAATAAGTATTTATATGATTTTAAATAAATATTTTTATATATTTAAATATTTATAAAATTATAATAATTTTTTTAACTAATTCTAATTATTAAAAAAATTCCAGTGCTAACGCCTTTGCGCTCATAAAATGAATATTTATGATTACTTTTTCAGCACTGATAAAGATATATATTTATCATCGCAAAAATACAATTTTTAAATGAAATATTTATCAGCACTATAACATTATTATTGATAAATATGTATTTTACCAGTGCTTATCAATTTAGCACTAGTAAAACGGGTCATTATCAGTGCTTTTCTGAAAATGCTATTAAAAGTGTCTCTAATCTATTTAAAAGAACCCTAACTGTGACTTAGGCACTCACGATTCATAAACTTTAATCGATCTACTATTTTTCCAGTGTAAATCAATTATTTTTCCTCAAATTAATAAAGTATAAAATCAAATCTATTTTATTTTCTACTTTTCCTCAATCGTTGTTTGATTTTTGGGTTCGGTGTTTGGTGTTTTTATGCTCTTCATTACCATTATGAACCATGTATCTTATATCTGCACCTCTGAAATACAATAAGTGGTTTTATTTCAACCTTTTATTCCATATAAATTAGTTTGGAAGAAACTGAAGGATGCTTTCATATGGAAAGGTGAGTCAACATATGTTTATGGGAATTTATGGATAAATAAAATAGATTTTTTACTGGATATAAATAATGATATAGATACTCAATTACAAGAGGGGGTGAATTGTATGTTTAAAAACATTCATTTTTATTCTTAATAATAACTATGTTTAACAAATTTAAACAAGTTAGATAAAAAAGAGCCAATTTAGTTCTACCAAACAAACTTGATAGGTTCTAAAAATATAGTTCTGGAAATGAAACTGAAGGAATGATTACTTAGGTAAATATTATACCTTAAACCCTATAGAATCTTATTTATCAGAGTACAAAAAATAATGAGAAAGTATAAGAAATTTATACATTTTTCGTAATCAAAATAAATCGGAAATAAACATGAAAAATAAACAAGTAACAAGTATAAAATATTTTAACCCAAAGACTAGGGTACCCAACAAAATTGGATAAAGGTCCCTTTATTTATAATTCCAAGAAAGTCTGTCTTCCCCACACTAGGGTAAGCCCTCGATAGAAAAATCAGAATATGTCTTTCTATCCCCGCAATCCTTTAAACATTAAGGTAGTCAACACCTCTGTCTTCTTATCCGTAGAAGACTTAGAACTTTAAGGTATTCATCACCTATGTCTTCCTATCCCAAGAAGCCCTTTATTGTACTTATTGACAATCGGAGTCATAAGAAGCAATCTAAAAAAGATGTTCAAACCCACCCAAAGCATTAGAGTCTCTCTCTCTAGGAATCACATTAGCAGCCTGCAATCTTTAGAGTGATTGAATAGTTGTGACCTCATTCAAATGAGATTCTATTTTTAGAAACTTCTCCAACGGTTATCTCCCTCCTCCAATGGTCATATTTTTTCTTGAATCTCAAAGAGACATGTACACGTGTCACTCAAATAACCGTTAGTTAGTAACAGATTGTACGATGTCATTTCATAACTACAACAAGTGTAAGAAAAATAAAGTCGCTCAACCAAATCTATTTTCGGAGTCTAAGGAAAACTAAATATCAGATTCTAACAAAACAAAAATTTAAAATCTATAAAACATGGATATTCATATTTATTTTCCAAAGAATTCAGAATCTAAATTCAATAGTTTCTAGAGTCTGAATTTCAATAAATTTGTTTCTGAATTGTAAGGAATTCAATTTCTAAATTTAAATGAATTAGGTGTCTGAATTCTAATGAATTCAGAGCCTAAATTATAAAGAATACGGAGTCTGAATTCTGAGGAATTTTGATTCTGGATTCTAAGGAATTTAGATATGAATTATGAGGAAGGTAGAATATAAATTTCAGAGAATTCAGAGTTTGATCCCAATTCAGAGAATTCGTAGTCTAAATTTAAGAGATTGCGGAACCTGAATTTAGAGAATTTGGAGTCTGAATTTTAGAGAATTTGGAACTCGAATTCAGATAATTCAGATAAAAAATAAAAAAATCGGATTCTGGGTTTCAGAGAATTTGGAACATGGATTCAGAGAATTTGGAACCGGAATTCATAGAATTAGAAATCTGAAAACAGAACACTCTATATCCAAGGAATTATAGGATTATGAGGCTTTAGATGTGAAACCAAATTTTAGATATAGTAATAAAAAGATTTTGATTTAGAGGGATTATAAAGAGAATAATGAAAATAAAGGTAAGGATAAAAATTTCCTTATAGAATGAAAAATTTTTATATGAAAATAATCCTTAGGGAAAATGTAAATTGTTTTAAGATAAAGTTATTGTGATTTTCATAACATAGATAAATGGAAAATACGTAAGGAAAACTTGTTGACTCAACAATATACCCTTTTTTGGAAGGTACAAACTTCCTTATGAAGAATAATATAAGGAATTAGAATTCTTCTTTATGAACATAAAAGAAAAACATATCCCCCATCACTTATGAATCATGGTGAATACGTCCAAATCCCCCTTAGGTTTAGAAATCCATAAGGATCATATTCATGACTTCCATAAAAAGATTTTTCGTTTTCTTTCACAAAGAAATTTTCTTCGATAAAACTCACACTTAAATAGACTCCCCCATACTTATGGAATTTTCTTATTTTCTTAGTTTTACATTTGTCATTCCTTTCTCTCCCTTTTTTATTTTAAAAAAGGAATAAAGGGAATTGAAAAAAATATTACCTAAAATATTAGTACTATAAAACAAAACACATAAATAGAAACAATAAAATTTCATTAGGAATAAAAGAATTTGTACAAGGAAGAAAATAAAACAAAAGATTGGTGTTAAGAAAAAAATCATCATTCTTTTTCCTTCGGCATTAGATTCTTGAGAATGGTCTTCAGATTTTAAGCTCTTTATGATCCTCTTCAAAACCTTAAAGCAGTTGATCCTAGTCCCCATTTTTCTTCTTCATATCTTTGATCTTTTCTTCATGAGCCTTAATAATTTATATTCGAGTCTTCAAAAGCTATTCGTGCTTACTGAACTTTTCTTCGAACTCAATTCTAGGATCTCTTTCCCATTTCATATTCAAATCCAGAGATTTGTGTTTCCCATTCGGGTCTTTCTCTTCTTGATTCTGAGATGTTTGTTCAAGATTCAACTTTTTTGTAAAACTTGTATTAAGATCTTTGAAGTTGTTATCTTCGGTATCAAAAAATCCTTGAAATTTAATTGAATGTTATCAAGTATTATTAGATCTTCAATTTTATTCCTTGAAAATTTTGTAATTTTCTTGCATAACCTCTTTTGAGCATCATACCTGATAATGAAGTATTTGAAATCGGCCTCAATCCTGATTAACTTATCCAAATTCAAGGAAACATAATCTTATTTTTGACTAAATTTAATGCGGATGAATCTGATATCTCGAGTCAATACTCAAAAAAAGGAATTGTATAAAGTAGCTTCTGTAGGGATTGAACCAGAATATCATGACAAAAATATGATGATTCTAAATCATATTCCCCCATTGGTGAGGATTATTTATCTATCTCATTAGCCTTTCTCATTAAATATCCACCAAAATCTTTCTTGGACACTAAGGATTTTCTAGGTGTGTCAACTTACACCTCTTTTCCTTTATTAGCTCTCAAAATGATATCTGATGCTTTTCGCGATTCATGTTCACTATATGAAACATGAACTATCTCATATTCATCAATTGTTTCCTTTTCAGCATCATCCACCAGATCCCCTAGTTGAATCAATTCATGATTGTTACAATCTTCTTCAGTTGGTTTGTTTACCTCTTCCTGATCCTGATCATTTTTTCTTGGGGTACCAAGTTTTGGAGATTTGTCCTGGGAATTCTGGATCAAAAGAAAATTCATAAAGACTATCCTTATGATATTCATCAACCTTCCTTATGACATCATCAGTGTCACCCCTTATTCCTGTTGTTATTCATCTTCTTCCACTCCCTCTTCCTGCACAACTTCATCATCTTCACCAGGTTCTAAATTCACCATTTTTGTTTCCGGAGTCACTGTATGTGATTCTTGAAAAAACGATTCCACTACCTAGATTTTTTAGATGCTTTCTCACTGTCTTTGTGAAGATCTTGAACTATTTCTACCTCTGAAATCTTCTTCCTCTTTTTATTTAGCTTTTCCTACTTCACATGACCCTCAATAGTCTTAATATTTAATGCTTTTTCTTTAGTAGGGTCCAAACCAAAATTAGGCTTCCCTTACTTCATTTTCTTTTTATCTTCTCTCCACTTGGAAACCAATTTGTTCTGATATGTATTTTACTTCTTAGATTTGGGAGGTGCGGATTGGGTTTCCTGAACTGCAAGAGTTTTATCTTTCACTTCTAGTTCCTTCACTTTTCTCTTCTTCCTACCTTTCATTGAAGTCTCAGCTACTTCCGGCTTCTTGGGTAAGACTTCAATCTCACTTTATGACAAATCATAGAATTATCCAGATTCTCTATTGAATCCAAGCTTCATCCTTCTCAAGGTATCATTTCTAAACAACCTAACCTTGAAATTTATTAGCATAGAGCTATAAGGAATTTTGAACAAATCATGATAAAGAAAAATAACCTTGTAATGAATAGTCCAATACATAATAATATAAGATTTTATAGTTCCATTCTTGATATTTGAAATTGTAAGAAAGATATACTGCACTAAATTAATCTTCTTGAGGTTCACCAGAAAATCCAGAATATAAATGTCACTTTTCTTCAGGCTGTCCTTATCCCCTTTTCTCGGGATGATAAATCATTGAACCCATAACTCTATAATCAAAATATTTTTAGAAAGATGGTAGATCTTCGGTATCTTAACTCCTCACAACCAAGGAACTATATAGCCTTATCCTTATCAAAACTTCCTGATACATCTGGTAGCTTTGGAGTGTATAAGTCATCTTCTCCCTTATAACTAATTCCAATGATATTTGCTGCCATACTGAATGAAAGACAATATTTTTTTTCCATAAATCTTATAAGAAAACTTATCTTTTCCACCTTGATCAAAAAAAATTATGGTCTCATAAAATTCGACCAGCAAATACGGATACACCAGATCCTTTCCCTTTGGTTTTGATATATATATATTCTCTCATCCATTCAACTTAATATTCTTATAAATAAGATAATAATAGTTTCTAAAAAATTTTGGTTATACTAACCTCTCCATATATATCTTCCATTCAAAACCATCCTTTAGTAACTATATTTTCTTCTAAGGAGATGCTTCCAAAAACATTCAGATTTGAGCAAACCAAAAATAAGGAATGACCCTTAAGAATAGCAACAGAGCTTTAGGATGTGACAACTTGACAACTTATGTGGGACAACGATTAGGGGGATTTTATCTAGGCGTCCGAGTGATGGTTCATATTCATCAAAAGATCCAATGGTTGAAATAATATTGATCTGATCTAATGGTTGAGATGAAAACTGAAGAAGTAATGTGGTAGGTTCTGATCTTTTGAGATTTTTAAAATAAAAAATTCAGATTTTAGGAAAAGTGAATCCAAAAAAACCATAAAACAAGATAAAATAACAAATAGAAACAAATAGATTACAAAAACATCCCTAAGGAAACGTACCTTCTAGATTTCTAGTAAAATTATCAATAATAAGGAAATTCTTCTTGAAGAACATTATATTCCAGAAAATTTATTAATGAAAGGAAAGGGAAAAGCAATTTTATTTCTAGAAAAATTTTTATTACGAAATATTTTGATTATAAGAAAATTGTGACTATGATAAAATTTGATTACAAAAACATTTGGTTATGAAAAAATTTAATTACGAATAATTTTGGTTATGAAAGGTTTTGGTTTAACAAGAAAATATACCCCCCTATAAAAAGAAGTTTCTTACTATAAATATATAGGTTTCAATAAAAAGATTATATGGAAGATTACCTTATTGTTATCATTCATAACTTCTAGTTAATGTATTCAAATCTATCAGAGGGTAAAAATTTTGTGAAAATATCAACAAGTTGATCTTGCATTTGGATAAATTGAAGAATGATATCTTCTTTATTTGTGTGATCCATAAGAAAGGTATTCCTAATATCTATGTATTTTTTATGGGAGTGATTTTAAGGGTTTTTAATTAGGGAAATGGAACTAGTGCTATCACAAAATATCCATGTTTCGGTAAAACTCATGCCATAGTCAGTGAGTGTGTGTTGCATCCAAAACACTTGAGCACAAAAACTTCCATCTGCTATATATTAATCTTTATAACTGGAAATAACTACTGAGTATTTCTTTTTTCATGACCGAGAAACTAAGTAATCTCCTAAGAAATGAAATGTTCCAAATGTAATTTTCCTATCCATTCTACATCCACCAAAGTCAGCATCCAAAAAAAATTCAAACAAAATCATTTATAGAAGTGTAAAAGATTCATAAATCCATGGTTCTATTTAGATAGAAAAATTTTTCATTTTAACTACTTTTAAATTATATTGCTTAGGATTATACTGATATATTTTACATACAAATATTGAAAACATAAAGTCCGGATGACTATCTATCAAGTATAGAAGACTTCCTATCATACCTCTAAATGATGATTGATCTATTGGTTTCCCAAATTCATCAAGATCAACTATATTTGAGGTACCAATAGGCTTACTTATACTCTTAGTATTTTCATATCCATACATTGTAAGAATATCTTAAATATACTTATGCTGAGATAAATAAGTTCTTTCTAGTTTTTTAGAATTTTGAAAACCAAGGAAAAATGTTAATTTTCCCATCACACTCATTTCAAACTCATATATCATTAGATTCTAAATTTAAATGGTTAATTATTGATGAGTTGAACCAAATATAATTTCATCAACATAAATTTGAACAATAAAAACATTTTTCTTATCATTATTTATAAAAGGGGTTGGATCAGAAATTCCTTTAACATAATTATTTTGTTACAAAAATCATGGAAGCCTATCATACCAGGCTCTAGGGGCTTTTTAAGTCCATATAATGCTTTCGTAAGTTTGAAAACATGCTCATGAAGTTTTGTGTCTTGAAAATTGGGATTGTGTTTAACATAAACTTCCTCTTGAACATATCCATTAAGGAAAGCACACTTTACATCCATTTTATAATGTTTCAAATTAATGAATTCTCTAAAGGAAAGTAAAATACGAATAAATTCATGTCTAGCTACTGGAGAATAGGATTCTTCATAGTCTATTCATTCTCATTGATTAAAACCTTTAGAAACTAATCTATCATTATTTCTCCCAATGATTCCATTTTCATCACACTTTTTTCAGAAGACCCATTTTACTCCAACAACAAAACTTTTCTTAGGTATTTCAACCAAGGTCTAGATTTTATTCCTTTCAAATTCATTTAGCTCATCATTCATTGATTTAATCCAATCATCATCACTTAAATATTCATTAGTGGTTTTTAGTTATAATTGTGAAAGGAATGTTGATTTTCTACTTTATTTTTTAAGGAACATCTTGTACTTATAGGTTGATATACATCACCAATGAAACTATCACTAAGGTGATTCTTAAGAAATAACTAATTTGGGTTTTGTAAAACCTGTTCATTAATATATGGTAGGAAATATTCTAGGGTAAATGCTTCAGAGTTATTTTGTTGAAAAATTTTCTTTATCAGAAGGGTCTTCTATCAATGGTTGATAATAAGTTTTTGAAAACACATCCGAGAATGTAGGTTGGGGTTATCTAAAAATAAAAGGATCAGTTTCATCAAATTTAACATGAACTTTTTTTTAATAGTAAAAGTATTTTTATTAAAAACTCAGTAGGACATAGATGTTATGGAGTATCCTAAGAAAATTCCTTCATCATATTTGGGTGCGAATATATGTAAATTATCTTTAGTATTCAGAATGAATACATTGCAACAAAATACCTTGAAGTATGAAAGTTTGTGCTTTTTACCGTTCCTCAATTCGTAAGGAGTTTTATTAAGAAAAGGTATAATAAAAACTCGATTTATAGTATAAAAAGTAGTACTTACAACGTTAGCCAAAAAATGCTTAGATCTGGAATATTCACACAACATGGTTCTAGTAATATCTTGTAGAATTCGATTTCATCTTTCAACAACACCATTTTTTTGAAAGGTTCTTGGTGATAAGATGTTATGAGTAATTCCTTTTCTATTACAAAATGTTTCAAAATCAGAATTTTGAAATTCACCTCCATGATAACTATGAATAGTTATCAATGGAAGGTTTTTCTCATTTTTTAACTTGGGCTCCAAAAATTTTAAAATAAGGAAAAGCTTCAGATTTCTTTTCTCAAAAATAGAACCACATAAATCAAGTGTAATAATCAAATAAGACATATACATAATATTTTCATCTAATGTTTTCAGTTTTTCTTGCACCAAAATGATCCATACACAGTAATTTTAATGCATCAGAAGTTGAGACTTCACCGATTTATTTAAAAATTGATTTACGTTCCTTTCCATATTTGTAAGGATCAAAACTTTTGAATATGCAAATTTAAGATCCGATAAATCCTTAACAAGTCGTTTATTTCCGAGTTTTCATAGGTTCCTAAGGTTATAGTGTCCCAATAACCAAGATTGATCTTTCATTACACTATAGAAAGGTATATATTGGCTCTTAAGGTCTTTTTAGTTTAGTGTGTATACTTTCTCTTGCCTAAGAGCAGAAATAATGAACTCTTCCTTGGAATTGTGTACTACACACTTATCATTCGTAAGATTCACAAGGTAAACTTCAAAACATAATTTACTTATGCTAATAAGGCTGTGATTAAGACCATTAAAAAATAATATATTTTAAATCAAAATTTTTTTAGAAAGAACAATGTTACTTATACCAATAATTTCTCTCTAATCATTATCTCCAAAAGTTACATTTCCTTCTTTCATCTTGATAATATTTTCAATGAAATTTTTGTTACCATTCATATAATGGTAACATCCACTATCCATGTACCTTGTGTTTTTGTTGGTACTTTCTTCATTTTCCTGTAAATAAGAGTGTTTGACATTCAGAATTCAAATTTTCTTGGATCCAGAATTTTTTTAAATAAATATTTTAGGTATCCACATTTTCATAGAAAAATAAGCTTTAGGAAAACAGAAATATTGATTTATGTTTAAAGAAAAAAATTTATCCAAATGTCCACCACACTGACATTTAGTTCAAAATGGAGCACTTTGGGGAACAATATAGTTATTATGAAAAATTAGTTTAGAATGAGTATAACTAAACCCAGAAATATTTCTTAAATGACGAATTTGAGAATACATCTTGTCAAAATTTTCCTTACCTAGTATAAAGTTTTAACAAAATTTCCTTAAATAAAATATTTTTGACTTTAGTTTTATAATCATATTTTTATTCTCAGATACTTTATTTTTAGTACAACAGTTAGCCACTAATTTTTTTTCTCAGAAATTAAATTTTCATGATCCTTAGAATTCTTATTCTTCCCAGAATTAAATTCATCAAGATTTTTAGAAATACTATCAAAATAAAAGGTTTTATTATCAAGATCATTATAAAAATATGATACTTCATTAGTTAAAATATATAATATATATTTTTCCTTATCAATATTTTTCTTGAGTTTAGAATTTTCATTCTCCAGAATTTTAGTAAACTGAGAAACTTCTTCATAAGAAGGTAATGTATTGTTTTCCGATGAGGAAGATAGATTATCTGAAGATTTATAATATTTATTATCAGTATAATTTGTACTCAAAGATACATTGTTGATTGATTTTCTATTGTGTACCTTGGACATTAAATAATGATTTTCAATGGGTACTTTGGCTAGTAGACCAAGATTCTTCTATTCAGAAGATTCATACTCTAAGGATTCATCACATGAGTAACCACCACTAGTACTCCAGGTGTCAATAGCTTTTAAAAAATTATAAGCATTAGACTTATAATAATTATTTCTATTCCTCTCACAATTATTCTCCTTTCTATCATTTTTCTTAATAATTGGACAATCTGTCCTTATATTCCCTACACTTTTTCATTCATAGAAAGTTAATTCTGAGTCTTTATTGTATTTTAAATCTTTATTCTTATATCGATACTGAAATTCATTATTTACAAATATCTTGTTCATTCATCAAGAAAAATTAGCTATCTCATTCTCAGAATGTTTACATTCACTAGATTCCAATAAAACAGAGACTTTCTTTGGCTTGGATATTGTAACCCTTTCAGGAGTCTTGGATTTATTAGTAGTAAAGGCTACAATTCCATTTCCATTCTTTTTTTATTCATATCAGCATCCCTTTTCATTCTTGTATCATATTGAATAAGGGTTCCAAAAATTTCATCAAGGGTAATTTGAGATACTTTCATATTCTCCTCAATAGATGTTATTTTGGATTCCAACTCCTTAGGCATGCTATCTATAATTAGGTCCACAAGAGCATCATAATCGAGACCATTATCTCCCATAGATTGTTGACTGTTAACAATTGTCATAAACCATTTTTGTACCTTGAATATTGTTTCTCCAAAGAGAAATATAAATCCATGATATTCTGCTTTAAGAATTTCTCTTCTAGTGTCAGTGACTTAGGATGTACCAAAATGTGTAACTTTCAATTTCTTCCAGATACAATTTCCTGCTTCACATGAAGAAATTTGACTATATATATTCTTGGCCATAAAACATAACAAAGTATTTTATACCTTGTAATTTAGTTAATATTATGACTTTTCTTGGTTGGTGATGGTTTATACTTCCTTTTCAAGAATTTTGTAATCTCCAACAATCTTGACAATGTTTTTTACTCTAGTGTTAAAAAAATTTCTTCATTCAATATCTCCAGTATTCATAATCATTACCATCAAATATAGGTGGTCTAGTAAGATTTATATTGTCAATCAAACCAGCCATCATTCCTACTATTCTATAATAAAATATCATTGAACAAAAACATGTTAATAGTAAAGTTTCATATAAAATGATAAAAATCTATAAGAAAATTTTAATCAAGAAAAATTAAGAAAGAAAATTTAGAACAAGGAAATTATGTGAAAGAAAAATTATATGTGAATTGAAGTAATTCGGATACCTGATCTGATACCAATATTAAGATATAAATAATGATGTAGATGCTCAATTACAACATGGGTGAATTGTAGGTTTAAAACCTTTTGTTTTTAACATTAAGAATAACAGTGTTTAACAAAGTTAAACAGGGTAGATTCACAAGTCCTTTTTTAGTTCTACCAAACAAACTTGCAAGGTTCGGAAAATATGGTTTCAGAAATGAAACATAAGAAAATTCTTCTAAGGTCAAGATTCTACCTCAAAGAATATTGAATATTATTTATCAGAGTACATAAAAAATGAGAAAGTATAAGAATGTTATACTTTATTTATTTATCAAAATACGGCAGAAATAAACTTGAGACAAAAACAAGTAACAAGTATGAAAACTTTTGACCCAAATAGTAGTGTATCCAACAACAGTGGATAAAGGTCCCTTGATTTATAATTACAAGAAAGTATGTCTTACACACACTAGGGTAAGCCCTCGATTGGAATATCAGAATCTTTTTTCTATCCCCACAAGCCTTAGAACATTAAGGTATTCGAGACCTTTATTTTCTTATCCCCAGAAGACCTCAAAAATTAATTTAGTCTCCAACTCTTTCTTCCTATCCCTAGAATACCTCGATTCTACTCAGCAATAATTAGATTCGCACGAAGAAATTTGAACAATACTTTCATAACCACACAAAACATGAGGGTCTCTCTCTAAATAAATCACCTTAGCCTCTTGAAATATCTAGAGTGACGGAACAGTTGTGAGAAAATTCAAATGAGATCTTAGTTATAGGTACTTCTCCAATGGTTGGAACCCTCCTCCAATGGTAATATTTTTCCTTGAATCTCAGAGGGACCTATACATGGGTCACTCAAACAATTGTTAATTAGAAAAAGATTTTTCAACATCGTTTCATATCTAGAACAAGTGTAATAAAAATAAGGTTTATTAAAAAACTATTTTTCAAAGTCGAAGGATAAATAATGAATTCAGTATAACCAAATAAATATTCAGAATAAATAAGACATCGATATTTAGATTTTATTTTCCAAAGAATTCAGAATCTGAATTATATAGTTTCTGGAGTCTGAATTTAAATGAATTCAGTGTCTGAATTGTAAGGAATTCAGAGTCTAAATTCAGATGAATTTGTAGTATAAATTATAATGAATTCAGAGTCTGAATTATTTGGACGTCAGAGTCTGAATTTTCAGGAATTCGGAGTCTGAATTCATAATCTGAATTTTGAGGAATTCAGATTCTGAATTTCAGAGAATTCAGAGTCTGAATTTTAGAGAATTCTGAGTCTGAATTTCCGAGAATTCGGAACCTAAATTCAAGAAATTAGGATTCTAAATTTTAGATAATTCATAACATGAATTAAGATAATTTCTATCCTGAATTTAGAGAATTCAGACTCTGAATTTCATAGAATTTGAAATCTGAAGTCATAGAATTCAGAACCTGAATTCAAAGAATTCGGAATTTGAAAACATAAAACTCTATATCCAAGTAATTATAGGATTTCAAGGTTTTAGATGTGAAACAAAATTTTAGATTTAGTATTAAAAACAAATGGATTTAGAGGGATTATAAATGGAAAAATCAGAACAAAGGTAATTATAAATATTTCCTTAGAGAATGGAAATTTTCCTTCTGAAAATAATCCTTAGGGAAAATATAATTTTCCATAAAAAAGTGTTTTTGATTTTAAAAACATAGAGAAATGAAAAGTCTAAAGAAAACCTTATTGACTAAACATTATTCACTACACGCTACTACAATGGTAATGGTGTATTTATACTTAAATAAAATCGAGTTTAGTTACACATTGAAGTGGTTAAACCATTTCTCAAACATTTTATTTATATTCCATATAATTGAAAAAAGACTTTAGTGGTCCGGAAGTGTGTCTGAGGTTATGTGATGACCTGAATTGGGAACTATTTGGGTATACTAGGTCAAAATTATTGCAAAACAAAATCATAGTTAATCTAGGGACATTGGAATTAATTATATCCAAAAAAACCATCCAAACATAATTTGTAATCCATAAATATGTCTGGACAGAATAAATATATTGGATACTTGAGTTACCATATAATGTCTAGGTTATTGTTTTTTATTGGCATGTCATCTCAAGTATTATGCCTCTTATATAAAAGTTGATATGAAATAACTGATAATAATATATGAAATTCCATGTTCTTAGTTTTTATTATTTAATTTTTTTCTATAATCAATTATAAATGTATATTTATAGAAAAATAATAATAAATTAATAATGAATTCTTATTTACTTATTAGTGACGATTAGGTTTATATATCTTTTTAATTGATTGATTTTATTTAGTAACCCCTTTTTTCAAAAAATATAGTTGGTTTTATTTCAAATTATTCAACTAACTTATTTTAAATTATATTTAAAGTATGAAAATACTTATTAATAAGGAAATTAATGATAGATAGGGGAATGGTTTTTCATTTAATATAGATTATTTAGTTCCTATTTATGAAAGATTATTTTTTTAGGAATTTGATAATTTTTTGAATACATACATTAATATTAAATATTTCAACACTCTCGCCCCAATATCTCTATAGGAATGAGCCAATGAACATCCTACGTATGATTTAAATTATACTGATACTCATTTCCTAGAGGTAATTATAGGTTTACTTCAAGCAATTTGGTATAATTTTCAATGATTATAACTTACAGTATCTATGGTTACACTAATATTTTATGGTATTATATCATAATAATAAAATTATGATTTCATTTAGTAGATTACTTTAATTTATAATAGGTAAAAAAATTTGATCGATACTGATCATAATTTGAAAATTTCACCCTTTAAAGTGATGTATATTACTCAAGGGAACATATGGTAGATTAAACAAAATATCTAAAATTAGAAGCTGAGGAATCCTTGAGTAGACAGAAGTGATGTTTAACATAGGTGGTGTGAGATTCATTTATTCAAGAACATTATAGTAGTGGTATTCCAATTCATCTTTAATTTATGAGACTTTTTGAGTCATTCCATTAGTGTAGGTTCCATGGTCACTTTAGTTAATATTTCCTCTTTGATTTGAAACACTTATTTAAACGTGGTTAGTAGGGGAACCTCCAAAGGACCTTTTGAGATATTCCTTATATGATATGACATTATATATGACTTGTATATTATTTATGGGTTAGTAGTATATGGATAGTGCAAGACAGGATTCTTCTATTGTGATATGTATAATCCTGGTATATTATACTCTTTTTGGTGGTATTAGGACACAAAAGCTTCCAATTAATTATTTAAGAGTATCTTATTTTTCATTTGGGTATTGGGATTATAAAATATTCATAATGTTATTAACATCAATATTCTCTATAAGTAAACATATGGAAAAACAATAATCAGTGTTAATTTTATACAATAGTGGTTGGAAAAAGATTATATATCTTCTTGATTTCAAATTAAAATTTTAATCAAACTTGATGAGTATTGATGTTCCAAGATATGATGGATATAATATGTGGTATATTTTTAAATTGAGAAATTATAATGGTTATATATAGTAATTTTAATTTTTTTATATCATTATTATGATGTATTTTAATTTTATTTTTCAAACAAGACCACTACGAACTATATCTCCATCATCTTTTTGTGAAAGAAACATACAACACATAATATTCATAAGGAACATAAATTAATTTTCAAAAAAAGGACCATGAGTTTAACAAATAAGGTTGTGTATATAAGTATTCATTTTGGTAATAATGATAAACAATAAAAAACACTCTATGTATAAAAATCCACAACTGAATGAATCATCCATGAAAATTATTACTATCTTAAACAAAGATATAATAATTCAAAACTAATGTAAAACTAACCATCACTACATTTATTGAATCCATCCTATGAAGATTTAATTCCATCCATATCTTGATTATGGATTTGAATCCCTCATTACAAATAGCTTTCCTCAAATTATTTTGGTTCCAAAGTTCTTTGATGACATACCTCCCTCTCATTATGTTTTCATTAAACTCCATCAAAGCCGCTTCCAAGGCTCTAAATACCGCATCTACCAACTCATTAATTAAATATTTAATCCTTTCCTACTCCTCATTTACTAAATCACGAGAACAAAAAAATGACACCAAAATATTAATCAAAACATTATAAATAATATTATTTTGTTTCTTGATATGAATTTTATTATATGACCCACTATGTTACTTTTGACAAAACTTCATCAAAAATTTCTTTTATTTCGAGTGTGGTATCATTGAATCCTATTAGAACACCATAGATAAGAATACTTGGATGCGAGTACTACTACGATGAGTGTCCACCTGAAAATACTCATGTTGCACATATTTTTTCTAAAAAACACGTCGAAGACACCTTTTCATTCTACTACCCTCCACCCAGTATAAATTTAAATTGATTCCTATATAACTCTCAAATGTATTCCTCCAATAATGAATAGAGCTCTTTGTCCCTATTTTTTGGCTTCATCTTTAGGATACTTTCTCTTATAGTCTTGGAGAAATTGTGGTATTCAAGACCTCTCATTCGCCAAACCCTAATACAGCCACATGTTTTTATATCCTCTTACCCTGAAAAAAAAAAGAAATATTTTAGAGTAAGTGGAAAATAATTAATGTTTATGAGTGGAATTAAATTACTTAAAGTGGAATTCATGTGGATTTGAATGTCCTTTATTATTTTTGAAATGTAATATGATTTAAGACGTAATATAGTTGTGTTATATGATAAAGTTTTGGAGTCACTCCTGGAACATATTTTGGGATGATAAAACCACATGAAGATACATATGATTTGATGAGATGATTGCAAATAATAATATACTCATGGAAATATATTATTTTCCAGTCTGGTTTTATAGTCTAATGTATAAGAAATTATCAGAGAAAACCAGAAGTAGATAAAATATTTACACATATACATAATGATCCTAGTAAATTTGAAGCTAGTCTTTACCCCAACCAAATACATTAGGGAGTGGTTATAAATTTATTTATTACTCTTTATCATAAATGAGAATCAAACAACATCTGATAACATTATATTAATAAAAGTATTCAGGGTGCAGTTTTATGTGACTTTAATCCATAAAACAAACATATAGTATAATTGCAATGGGTGCAGTGTATAATATCCCAAGAGACTAGATACACAATCAATACCTCCCAAAAGATAACATGATATTGGGGATTGAAGTAACTTATCTACCGACTACTTAGTTTTTTGTTCCACATGATGATCCAAATATAAAAACAATAAAAGGAAATATTAGAGATTTCAAATCATGGCCATATAATCTTATAGATATTCCTAAGGTATGTATTTTACAAATTGTTTCATATTAAAAACATGTAATAATTGATGATAAAAGTTCTAAAGTGGTGTATTATAATATAGATGGATAATTTACTAGAGAAATGGAAGGAGAATCTAGAAAAACAAGTTAATTGACCAAGAAACCAAAATAAATATTCGAGAGTACCTTCTCCACACCAGTTCTGGAGAAAAATTTATTATCATTAAAAAATATTACAGAGACCGCATTTATTGTTTAAAATATTTATTACATTTAATATGAGGAAAAATAAACAGATATTCCTTCACAGAAAAAATTGGTCCATAGACTCTAACTAAGATTCTCATGAATGAATGGTTGGGCGTCTCAGTTTTGAATATGTACATAAGCATAATTTTCATTATAATTTTATCCAAATAGTGAGATAATATGTTTATTAAAGTTAAAAACTATTTATATTTTCTATAGGAATTTAAATAAGAACTATATAAAGGTAATATCGTGAGAACCACTAGATCATTAATCCATATGAAAAATAAAGAATAAAAAATCATCATACGAAAAAAAAGAATAAATATAAAACACTACAATATAATCACAGAAATAATCACATTAAATAATGAATAAATCATTAATAATAAATCATCATACGAAAAATCATCATAAGAAATAGATGAGTTTCATGAATAATAAAACTACAATATAATCACATAAAAAATACAGACACTAAATAGACGAATTTCATGAATAATAAAACTACAATAATATGAGTTTCACGAAATAGATGAGTTTCACGAAATAGATGAGTTTCACGAAATAGATGAGTTTCATGAATAATAAAACTACAATATAATCATCATATGAACCACTAGATCATTAATAATATGTTTATTTGAATTCATTAATCCATATATCATTTCTACACTAGATCTCACATTAAATAAAGAATAAATTAATAAGAAATAGATGAGTTTCGTGAATAATTTAATAAAAAATCATCATACGAAAAATTATTTTTGATGTATACAATTCAAATATAAAACACTACAATATAATCACAGAAAAAATATTTTTAATTGTTTCATTACTTAATTTTTTTGTTTTTCTATGAAATGCTTAATACTGAAGAAAATCAATATAGACACCCAAAATGTTAATTTATTTGGATATAATGTATGGAAATGAAACCAACCGACCACACATGATGTGTACTACGAATACATGATTCAATAAAATAAAAATTTTATAGATAATTTTTTAATTATGTGTTCTTTATGTGTTTTGACAATAATTTTTTTATGATAGAGAGGTATCTCAATACAGACTATATCAGGGCATGAAGTCAGTGTCTAAATAGATAAAGCTTGTGGATTACTAAAAATAAAATTAATTGAGAAATATATAGAAATATTTAACATACCAAACATTTCAAAACAATTTACTTATTTTGTTCAATGTTTCTACATTGTCTGAAACAATATAATGAAACTGATTATGGATATAATATTTTTTAAATTTGTGAGAGAAATCATAAATCATTGAAACAAATGCATCCCACAATAGGTAATTTCCATAAGTAATTACGACATCCTTAAATATATTTCATAATAATTTTTTTCTCTATATTTTTTTAATATTATAATAATTGGAAACAACCTAGTTTCTCAAAATAAGAAATAAATTTTTTTATAGTGGAGTTTGAAACATACATTTTGTCAGAAAGTTTACTGACAACAAATTTAGGAGATTACTTAATATGTTTGTGATCTATTATGAGTTATGACCTTAACAATATATTTTGGTTGTGACATATTTTTTACATAGTTCTTGTATATTATTTTTTATCTTTTCCTCAAGGGGATGAGTAATGTTGGAAATTAATTTTTTTAAAAGTGTTGACCTATAAACACTAAAATTTTAAATTAATTTAGGTGTTTGAGGCAAGGGAAGAGGTAGTGGGGAAGGAAGGGGTGATGGAGAAGGTAGAGGTAGAGTCATAAAGTATAGTCCGAGGCAGATTCAGAGTCAAAGATTGACATAGAGGAGAAGTTAGAGTTGATGACCTAGGTGGAGATTGATGAGGAGGAGGATAAGAAGCATTGGATTGAAAATAATAAAATTATTGTGAAATGAAGTAGATTGAGGATAATACAATGATTGTGTTTAAGAAAAATTGTTTAAAAGTGCACAAAACACATTTCACAAAACATATGGTCCACTTTGAAAGTGTTTTAGGTTGCTTATTGAAATAATGTTTTTCACCACTTGTTTAAGTGATTGTATACAGTGTAGTACTCCATCAGTAAAATCATTATATATTGGAAGCTTTGATTTATCCACTAGGGTTTTGTTAGAAACATATATAAAACTCTCAATAATAAAACAGGTATCTAATACCACTTAAATATTTGAATAAATGTGTGTTTAATAAACCACTAAATTCAACAGGTTTATGAAGTGAATTTTTGATAAAAACATGCATTGATATATCATACTCATTAAGAAGGGTGCATGTTATAGTGTCTGTTATTAGTTTAAAATTGAAATTTTAATACAAAAAGGATTCACTCACTGATAATTGAGAAAACGCACTCCGATTTTCTCGATAATTTGGGAAAAGGATTCATAATTAATTTTTGAGATGTATGAATCAGTCTTAGGTCAATCCCACACATGATGCCATCTATAGGGATCAATGTGCATGTTTCAAGTTTAAAATAACATTTTAGTAAAAAACACAATCAGCCTAATAGAAATTGGGAAAACACATTATGATTATTTTGATACTTTAAGTTAATGATTCATAAGTCATTTGGCACATGTAAGAATAAAACAACCCTCAATTTGACACATGTTAGGACTGGTATGACTCTAATTGAATCCTATTATTCAAAATTAACTGTATTTTTAGTGAAAGAATAGCTGAAATATTCAAAAATGAGAAAATATTTTCATATTTTTTTCTTACTTTAGAATAATTACCCATAAGTAATTTTAGATGTGTAGGAATCATCCACACCACAATCTGATGCATAGTGTGATCGGTATAACTCCAAGTGTGGGATACTAATTTAAAATTGACATTTTAATAAATAAAGTGTCCCTCATAGAAAATTGAGCAAACATGATTAAATTTCCTTGATATTTGGGGATAATGATTCATAATTGATTTGTGAAATTTTTAAATCACTCTCACATAAAAACCACACATGATGCCACCTATATGGCTCAAAGTGTGTGTTTCTAGTTTAAAATTAAATTTTAGTAAAATACCCAAATGGCATAATAAAAAAATAGGAAACACATTAAGGTTGTTTTTATGGTTTAGTAAAATTATCCACATGTCTTTTAATACATTTACAAATCATTCATGGCTCAATATGATGCATGATATGACCATTATGACTCTTAGTATGCCATTTTATTCAAAATTGACACTAATTTTAGAGAGAAAAAACTAACATAATAAAAACCAATAAAACATTATGATTTCCTTAGTACATTAATAGAATGATCAATATGCCATTTCTTCACATGTATGAATCAGTCACATATCATGATGACTCATGGTGTGACCAGTATGACTCCAAATGTCTATTATCAGTTTAAAATTTACATTACAATACAAAAATGTGCCACTATCTATAATCCATTACAACACAATTAGATTATCTATACAACTTGCGAAAATAATTCATAATTAATTTGTGATGTGTATGAATTAATCTCATGTTCAAACCACACATGGCTCCACTTGTATGGCTCAATGTGTGTTTCTTTAATTTAAAATGACTTTTTAGTAAAAAAACATAAGCGGAACTATAACGACCCATACTTTACATACATTTTTAATACTTCAAAATTGAAGCACACTTATTACAACATATGACAAAACCACAATGGACCGTATAGGTATAGTGTCTTTAGAAACTAGGAAACATAAACAACTGGTACATAAATCTTCTACAATGTCTCCCATTTATTTCATCATATCTAGGGTCCCTTTTAGCATATTCTACTTAATATCCATCTTCCTGGCCTGGGGAAAAGAAAACATAAAAGGGTGAGCTCAAATGCTCAGCAAGGGCAAATAAAGGAAATAAAAATCATATCATATCTTTTGGAAAATCAAAACCTGCAAAAGAGATCATAATATCTTAACAAGGAATAAATCATAGAAGTGAAAATGAGATCCCCATAATCATAACATAAAACATGAAACTTTGTGGCATGCACACATAATCATGGAAAATCATTTTTTGTTAGTCATGACTTATTTCCAAGACTATCTTAGTGGACAAAGTCCCTTTCTGAACCGAGTTCACTCCTCGTTTCAGTCCTGTATCACTGAACCGAAATAACCTTCCTTTCCAGCCATGTCTATCTCATGAGATATAAAATCTTTACCCAATGCATTGGAGGGAGATATAGGTCCCACCCATCTTATAATGAATCCTTTCTTATGTGTGCCACATAATCATAAACCATACATCATAGCGTAACCCATGTAATAAAAATGGGATTCTTAAACAACATGACATCATAAAACAATTCATATAAGATAAAGGAATTCATAAAAATATTTCCATCACAACATAATCAAACCAATGTAATAATAGGGATTAAAACAGAACCCTTTATTATCTTAGATGGAAAATAATTTTGATAAAACACTTGAACTCCATTCTTGAGGAAAATATCTTTTCTTCTTCAAGAACATTTTTCCTTTCATAACATGTCATACGACTTTAAAATAAAATAATTTGATTAAAAATAAACTTGAAAACTTGTAATGGAAGATTCTTGGAAATTTTGTTTTAAAAATCCATTCATGCCGTATAAGCTAAAAAAACATTCTTCGTACTTTTGTCGGAAAAGTCAAAAAGTACTTCGTACGAAAAACGACAAAAGATTCCTTTCATACATATTACTAAAAACTAACCGAAGGGTAAAAATGGATTTAAACAATTTTAGGTGGATGGAAGTAATATTACATATTGATGAAACATGGATGTGGATGATAAAATACACCCCAGTAAATACTTACGAATAAACAATCTCGGATAAAAATGAGATTGTGATATTTCCATTACCTTAGGTCTGATTTTCTTTGTACGTGTTCGAAGCTCCTGTATAATGGTTTAAATAATGTTATTGACTTATTCCAGAATCACACATATTGATATTATATCATATATGGTCATATTCTTAGCTTTTTGTTAGTAATATTTCATTGTTACTTGTTACTCGGGTCTTTATTGCCTTTTGTTCTTATGCGTGTTTTGCCGAATAAATTCTTATTCTTCTTTTAAGGTTATAGATACCTTATATCCTGTATGGTATTAGTGTAACATATATCATATTTATTCATTCAATTCATTTATATAATTACTATGTAATGATGATCATGTAGAACGAGTCGCATCACATCGTGGAGACGGTATTCCGTACGTACGCACGAGTGATGATATCGTTCCTATGATCGTGGAACTATATTGGAGTATATATATATTATTTCAGTATCAATATTACTTTATAATTATCATAAATAGTTACTCATTACACCATTATACCCATCCTTGTAAAGTGATGGTGGAAAAATAGATTACACCACGGCGTGGAGACGGTATTCCGTACGTACGCACGCGCGGTGATTTCATTTTTCTGTGGGATGGATAGAAGGTGAATTAGGGTTGTTTCATATTTATAATAACATATCAGTATGTAAGTAATACTGATGTTATTACTTTATCAATAAACAACTAAAGAAGAAGAATTTGAAGAAGAACGAAATTGAAAAGATCGGTAATGGATATTACATCTTCTTTGGAACGCCTCTTTGAATCCTCCACTTAGGGAACTAAGATTGGTCTTTGAGGAAGACCAGGACCTCTAGGATTATTATAGGGAAGTGGAGAGGAAAAAATGGCAGGGGTTGGCCGAGCTTGAGTGCTCAAATTGGTGTGAGGAGGAGGGGGAGGAGGTGCCCTTTTATAAGGGAGGAGAGGGGCACCTTAAGAATATCTCAAAATATTATTTTATATTAAAGTCAAAATCGGTTTATAATTGTTCCAAAGGGTCTTATTTCGAAGCTAAAGTGGGGATGGGTCGAAATCCTATCAACCAATAGGATTTAGACAAGTTTAGGGTATTATTTTAACCTTATCAATTAGATTTAACTCTAAGTTAAATAATTTAACTTTTACCGTGTCTTTTTGTTTTCTTTCACTATATGGTTAATACACTTACTATAACATGCCAAACGAACCCCAAATTGTTTATTATTAATATATATATCTCTATCTAAGTCATTTGGCCGAACCTTAGATTTTTAGGAATAAAATAACAATTAATAATATAATATTTGATTAAAAAACTATTTTGTGTCAATTTTGACACTATTTGATATATGATTTTTGTGAAAGTCATAACAGAATTATATGTTCGAACCAAGTTGATTAAATCAACACTAATATATCATAGGAACCTAGAAAATTAGTGGAATTCATAAAAAGTCTTAAATTACATCAATTATGTCAATATTTCTTTAATAATATAATTACTTCATCATCATTGTGTCATAAATAAATTAAATTATTTAATGTCTAAAAATTAAAAATAAAATACCATCATGAAGGAAATCTTTTTAGATTTCTAATGAATATTTATAGTCGAATTTATCTTATGTATAACCCCATATTAAAAAATGATTTACTTATTAAACTTTGATTTTAACTATTTTAACCCTTCTTTAAATAAATTAATAATAAATGTCCTAATCTAATCCAAGTTGGCCTAAATGGTCATATTTTATTCATAAGGTTGTTTTTGGTCGAATTACACTTATCCAATAGAATTAGGAAATGTGTTATGGTAATAATAATATCATATTTACCCTTAGTTGCCCTATTTACTATTAACCGCGGTAAAAAAGTAAAATGTTACTATTCACCAAAAAATTATTTTTATCTCATTGAACCACATTTTACTTACTGATATCAACCGTGTCTGTTGGATTTTCGAAATTCCATTCATAGAAGCGGTAAAATTATGTTTTATGAAAAATTCAGTTTTTAACCTACCACTTAGTGGTTTCACTATTCATCAAAAATTGAAAGTTTTCAGAAAAATACCAAAATTTCACCCTAGGCTAATTTCGATATTATGAATCCAAAAATGAAGTCCATTTTGAAAAATAAAATTTATAAAATTTCAAAAAGTCGTTATTAATATTTATAACGGCTAGTTTTAATAGCATATTGTTATTTAGTGAAACTCGGTATTGCGTACGACGCAAGCTATCGAGGAAGGTCGTGATTGCGTGTAAAGCAAGCCAAGCAAGTGTTGTGTAGAAAAAGATTCCTTTGATGATTCATATAACATAAAAGTCTCGGGTGTTACATTCTACCCCCCTTAAAAAGAATTTCTCCCTCGAAATTCGTCACTTTGTAACAAACAGATGAGGATACTTCTCCCTCATCATATCCTAAAGCTCCCATGTAGCTTCTTCAAGTTGGTGGTTCCTCCATAAAACTTTCACCAAGCGAGTGGTCTTGTTTCGTAAGAATTTTTCGCTACGATCTAGAATCTCTATCGGCTGTTCTTCATAAAAAGATCTTGCTCCAGCGGTACAACTTCTGAGCTGAGTACATGTGAAGGATCTGGTATGTACTTTCTCAGGAGAGATACATGGAACACATCGTGAACTTGAGAGAGATTCGGTGGAAGCGCCAATCGGTAAGCTACCTTCCCAACACGATCTAGTATTTCGAAAGGACCGATATATCTAGGGCTCAACTTCCCCTTCTTTCCAAATCTCATGACCCTCTTCCAGGGAGATATTCGTAAGAACACTTTATCACCCACTTCAAACTCTAGGTCTTTTCTTCGGTTGTCGTCATAACTTTTCTGTCGACTCTGAGTTGCTCTTATGTGTTGTTGAATAGATCTGACCTTTTCTGCCATTTCATCAACGAGATCAGGTCCTAATAGCTTTCTTTCCCCAACTTCATCCCAGCAAGTTGGAGTCCGGCATTTCTTTCCATAGAGAGCTTCATAAGGATCCATCTGAATGCTGGAGTGAAAGCTATTATTATAAGAAAATTCCACCAAAGGTAGGTGTTGATCCCAACCTCCTTTGAAATCCATAGAGCAAGCTCTCAACATATCTTCTAGGGTTTGAATTGTTCTCTCAGACTGACCATATGTCTGGGGATGATAAGTTGTGCTGAAACTCAACTCTGTATCCAGAGTATGCTGAAGACTTCGCCAGAACTTTGAGGTAAATCTCGGATCCCGATCAGATATAATAGAAAGTGGTACTCCATGCAATCTTACCACTTCCTTTACATATATCCTGGCAAGCAGATCTAGAGAGAAATCCTCTCTAATAGAAATGAAGTGTGCAGACTTTGTAAGACGATCAACTATGACCCAAATAGCATTATTGCCTTTGGATGTTTTAGGAAGTCCTGTGACAAAGTCCATAGTGATGTTTTCCATTTCCATTCGGGTATGGGTAATGGTTGTAACATCCCCTTAGACTTCTGTCTCTCAGCTTTAACTTGTTGACAAACCAAGCATTGAGAGACATATTCAGCAACATCTCTTTTCATGCCATCCCACCAGAAGTACTCTTTTAGGTCCCTATACATCTTCGTGCTTCCAGGATGAATAGAGAATGAAGAACTATGAGCCTCATCCAGCAGCTCCTTCTTTAATTCGGGGATGAGAGGAACACAAACCCTATTCCTGAACTTTATTATCCCATCACAATCATGGTTGAATTCAGGAACATTTATCACCTTCTTTTGTAACTCGACATCTTCTTTTTGTGCCTCTTTTATCTTCGCATGTATAGATGGTTGAACATTCATTTGAGAAAGATAAGATTTTTCCCTTTCCATAATAATTCCAAGATCCATCCTTTGTAAATCCATAAATATTGGATCTTTTGTGATCCTCATCATGGATAAACTAGCATGGTCTTGTCGAATTAATGCATCTGCCACCTTGTTTGCTTTCCCAGGGTGGTAATGGATTGAGCAGTCATAATCCTTAATCAGCTCCAACCATCTTCTTTGGCGCATATTCATCTCCTTTTGTGTGAAAATATACTTTAAACTTTTATGATCAGTATAAATATCACACCTTTCACCATAAAGGTTGTTGGTCGGAGTGTTTTACTCAAGAGGGGGGTGAATTGAGTACCAATTAAAATTTATGTATTTAAAACAGCAGTGTCTTAAAAGACCCCCAGATAAAATAATAAATTAAACTGTAGTGAATTTATATTAAAGCAGAGGTTCTGTCAGATTCTCAAGGGATTGATTAATTCCCAGTTAATCAACACAAGAGTGTGTGATTATCTTTTGAAACTAACTTACTAATCTACACTTAACATAAAAACTTGCTAATTTAATTATCAAAGTAACTTTAAAAACAGTATTAGTTTTAAAGTGATTAGCAGCAGAATAAAACTTTGAAAGAGATGGCACAACAAATGTAACCAAGGGGTTCAGTCTCGAGCCGAGACTTAGTCCTCTCAAAAGTTTATATAAAAATGATCCACACCCTGGATCGGGGTTCAACAGTTTACAACTGTCCAGGTCCAAGACCTCTACCACTGTTCTTCGTGGGAAACAGTACAACAGCAACCAGCTGTCCAGGTCACACACGACCTCTACCACTGTTATTCATGGGAAAGAAAGAATGAAAAAGGTTGGTAAGGATTTACAAATCCTTCAGTTTGAGTATTGGAGACAGTGTATGTGTTAGATACAGCAGATAACACACACTGCTCGAATGAGTAGTAATAATAAATCACAGAACAAGAGTTGTAGAGTTTAGAAGTGGTTCTGGTGATTTCAGTGTAGCTCTGGACTTCTTTGGATTCGGTCAGAAGTGAGTTTGAGTCCTCTTCTCGTTTCTGTTTGAGAAACAGAGTGTCGTATGCTCCAGGTTCACAGGTAGTGAGAATGTAGTCGATGAAGTTCTTCTTTTATGCGCAGAACACTTCTCGAGTATGCTTGATTGTCTATAAGCTTCTCTGTCGTGCTTGTGTCGTTTTTGGTATATTGGATGCACCGCACTTTTCTGGTTCACTTCTTGTTGTTGTTTGTTTTTCCTTCACACGTTCGTCTTTTTCTGGTATGTAGTCTTCTCGTATTTATCTCCCATCATGGGACATAAAAGATTTCTTTTCAGCAGGTACGAGGTACGGGTTCCTAACATCCGACAACGTTTATCAGATATTTGACAAATCATTAAAATGTACATGATATGACCGTTAGATAGATTAAATATAGGAAATAAATATATTCAAACAGTGAGTCGAGTGATCGGTAGGTAATCAGCATTGGTAGCTTGAACATCGGTAGCTCAATGTCATTAGTTGCTTTGACTCTATCGGGGGCTCTACGCGTCGGTTGGTACATGCTTGTATCAGTGACTTTGTTTATCAGTAGCTCCATGCGTCGGTAGGTACATGCATCGGTACCTCCTATGCATCGGTAGCTCCATGTGTTGGTAGCTTCATGCGTCGGTAGCTGTGAGTCTGTATCGGTAGCTTCGTCCATCGGTGACTCTTATTCCATCGGTAGCTATTTATACTTACACCGGTAGCTCTACGTTTGTATCAGTAGCTGTCTGTAAGTCAGTAGCTTATATTTATAAGTACATCGGTAGCTCTGTGTTATGTCTATCGGTAGCTGTCTGTCGGTAGACTAAATCTATCGGTAGACTGGTTACCGGTAGCTCTTTATCAGTAGCTATAGGCAGATTACTTATGTTTTATGCAGAACACATCCGATTGTGTTAGAATCAATTTATAACTTGTATGAACGTGGATAAATGATGATTAACATATTTCAAAGACTATTTTAAAAATTATTATTGGTTTTATCACATATTTGAAAGAATTAAAGTATAGATCAATGATACTTAACAATATCATAGAGAATGAAAACATGATTGGGATTTTCAACACATATGAATACATGATTGAGATTATCAAAACAGGTGAGGTCAACAATCTCCCCCTTTTTGATAATCACAATTTATGATATGGGCATTTAACATAGTGAAAATATAATGGTAAAGAGTATAATATTGAATTCAATTTTCTTATTGAAAATAGCATCAGAGATAATAAAAATAGTATGATATAGACATAAGTTATCAGAGGTAACAATCATAGGGTACTAAATAGACATAAAGTATCAGAGGGAAAAATGAAGAGAAGGGTAAAGTGTCTCCCCTTATTCCTTATTTTTCTCCATTGAAAATATTTTTCATTCTCCTTGGTCTCCCCCTTATTCTCGCATTTTGTTCTCCCCCTTATTCTCCTTATTATTCTCCCCCTTTGTGATAATCAAAAAGTGGGAAAGCATATATATAGGAAACAAATAAATCATGAGAAGTAAAAGGAGTTCTTCTGTATTAGAGTAGTCAAAAAGTACAAAAAGAAAGATGGGTACAAATGAATTCCTATCATACATCCTAGCCACTGGATCATTCCACCTCTTCCACGTGAGATTTTCCTTTGGGATCAGAAGAAGGTTCGGGTGGTGAGGATGTAGGTGAAGGTTTTGGAATCCCAGAAAAGATCAAAGGAGGTTGGGCCACTGACACAGAGTGAGGCCTGTAGGTTGAAGATCTTTGGGTGATCATCGGTGTGAGGCTGCGAATAGCTTGAGCAGGAGTCAGCTGGACGGTGGAAGCAGCTGAGGCAGAAGCAGGCAAAGCAGGAGGTATGATGACTGGTCTGGCATCAACATGCAAGAAGGGCAGCAGCAGATTTCTAAAATCCATAATAATTCCTCCTCCTCTTTCCATAGCAGAGATGAAATCATCTTTTTTCTCCATGAATTTCTCTAAGGCAGGATTCATTTCTCTTAGCTTGCTCACTTGGTCTCTGAAAGCTTGAGTGACTGGAGGGAGCTTCATTTGTTCCAACATTAGCTTGAAGTGGTGTTCGAGTTGATGCTTGGTGAAAATTTTGGAGAAGTAGTAGTCCACTTTGCTTTTTATGGCTTCCTGAGAGGCAGAGGCTTCTCTCATAAAATCTTGAACAATCTTCATTATTTCTCTGGAAGAATCTCTTGTAGAAAGCACCACTCCGCTCAACTCTGATGAGTCCACAGAGCCACCGGAAGAAATAGATCCAATCTCCTCCTTCAACATTGCTTGAACTTGATTCAGGTCAACTGATAGTTTGGATGTGAGAGGGCCAAGAGAGAAGGAAACAGTTTCTTTAAAACTCTTAGATAAACCACTGATTAGACTTTGAACTTGAGAGTCTTGCAATTGAACATGATCCTTCACTGAGGTTTTGAAACTTTCAAACACTGAGACAAACTGGATTACTACACTCTTTACATAAGCTAGGTCTTTGTCATCTTGAGACTTAGAGATCATATAGGAATCCAAAGTTACAACTGATGTCTTGAGAGCTTCCAGATCTGCTTCGATTCTTGAAGACTGAGTCTGGCACTCTTTCACTTCTTCCATAAGCTCAGACATAAAGGAAGATAAATTACAAGCCAGAGATAGCTCGAAGGATCTCTCTAGCATTTTCATTTCTTCATAAAAGCTTTGCTTCATCTCAGCAACTGATGCACTGAAAGATTCTTTCAGCTCATTCTTCATGGATTCAAGATCGGATTTGGAGAGAAAATAACTTGGGATAACTGAATCAGATCCCCTCGCTGAGGCCAAATTAACTACAGAAGTAGTCATTATTGAATTAATTGAGGAAGCAAGAGAGGTTTCCATTAACTTCACTTCTTCAACAAAACTGGATTTGAGGTCCTCTTTAAGCTTATTCAGATCATGAAATCTGACCACATCATCTGGCAACAACTCAGCAGAAAGATCATAATTGATCTTCGGTCTATCCACAGACACCTCATTGTCAGAATCCGGATAATCCAATCCACAGACTATAAACCCTGGGTCTTCTACCCAGTCTCCAAGCTCAACAGCTACTGTAACATTTCCAAGCACAGACTGATGCTCCCCCTCAATGGGTGCATTTTCATGTATCACAACAGCCTTTTCTGCTGGCCTTTCTTCATCAGAATCTTCCACAACAACTTCCATCTCAGCAGCAGTGAGGAGGTTTTCTAAAACAGGTACAGCTTCTTCTCTATCTTTTTCTACTTCAGCAGCAGGCATAGCTGAGCATCCAATCAAGGGACTCATACTTAAACTACCAGAAGCAGGCGATTCATATACATTCTCCTTTTCCTCTTCTTCTTGGTAAGGTATAGACTGGTCTTCCTCATGAGTAGACACAATTTCCTCTACTTTTCCTTTCCTAGAATAAACCAATTCTGCAACAGGACTTGGGGGCAAGTCTGGATCTCCTCCAACATCCATAGGAGTTTCTTCTTCTTCTTCTTCTGTTTCTTCTTCTGTTTCACTACTATAAACAGGTTCCTCTTCATCAGGTCTCAGACTCGGATCTCTCATATCCATTGGTCTTGAGGGATGATCCACAGGGTTAAACCTATCATATATCTTCTGATCATCACTGACCCATTCTCCCTTCCATGGGTTCCAGTTAATTTTCATATACTTACAAACAGTCGAGGTGATACAGAAATTTTTCTTTACTACAACTGTCTCATCCTGAGACTCAGCTATTTCTTTCACTTTTATCATCACTGAAATCAGCTTGGCAAAGAACAAAGCATTAGTCTTTGACTTTGGTCTAATCAAGTCTTCCATTTGAAGCATCAACAATCTGCACAGATTGATTTTTACACCATGTCTTAGCAAATGAAGAAGATAGATATCTTGATATCTCAGATTTGCAAAATCTCCTCTCCTCGGTATCAACACATGCTGAACAAACTTGAAAAGCAGTCGATTCTCTCCATCCATTTCAGCAGCAACCACTTGCCTTTGATTTCCATTTCCAGTCAGTTCTTGTAAAGCGGTCTCATAATCAAAGATATCACTACTAGGTGGCATTGCTCTTGATACATACCCAGAGACACCTTTATGTGGTACTTTCAAACTCTCAGCCCACTCTACTAAAGAAAAAGACATCTCTTTTCCATTTACAAAAGATCTAACCCGATTCTCATTCTCAGACTTCTCAAAAGTTACAAACTCGTAGAAATGCTTTACCAACTTCGGGTAGTATAGGCCATTGTTATTCGAGAAACAATCCACCCATTTCTGGTCTTCCAGAATCATGAGTACTAAGGATTTTCTAGGCAGTAGCCATTCCACGCACAGTTCCTTCTCGATTACTATGTCTCTATTCTGCAAGTGAGGATTCACTGGTCGCCTTCCCGATCTAGTTTTGACTTCACTAACACTGTCTTTATGTTGTGTCTTCTGCTTCTTAGCGTTTGGTTCTGCACTTTCATCTCTGACGATAGGAAGCTTGGTTTTTGCCATCGCGTGTTTAGGGTTCTTGGCCGATTTGGGAGGTAAGGTTCGAAGGTGAGATGTTTTGAGCTCGGTGAGGTAAGAAGTGGCTTAGACTAAGTTTTATCATTTAGGAATTCCAAATAAATGACTAAAATAGAGTAATAAAATAAAATAAAATGATTCATATTCTTGGCGGCAGACAGAAGTTTTAAAACCTTGCATCGGTGTGAGTTAATCATCGGTGAGAATTTCACATCGGTGAGAATTTCACATCGGTGAGAATTTCACATCGGTGAGAATTTCACATCGGTGAGAATTTCACATCGGTGAGAATTTCACATCGGTGAGAATTTCACATCGGTGAGAATTTCACATCGGTGATAATTTCACATCGGTGAGAATTTCACATCGGTGAGAATTTCACATCAGTGAGAATTTCACATCGGTGAGAATTTCACATCAGTGAGGATTTTCACATCGGTGAGAATTTTCACACCGGTTGTGATTAAACATTCCCAGTTCGTGTCTTATGTAACTTAGCCTATCCGAACATAAAGGTTTAGTGAAAATATCAGCCAATTGATGTTCAGTGCCAATAAATTCAAGAGAAATATCACCTTTTTGATAGTGATCTCTTAGGAAATGGTGTCTTACATCTATGTGTTTGGTTCTAGAGTGAGATACAGGATTCTTAGAGATGTTTATTACACTGGTGTTATCACAGTTGATTGAAACATGTTTAAAAACATATCCATAGTCCAAAAGAGTGTGTTTCATCCATAGAATTTGTGCACAGCAACTACCAGCAGCTATATATTCTGCTTCGGCAGTAGATAATGCAACTGAGTTCTGTTTCATACTACACCAAGAAACTAAGGATTTTCCAAGCAAATGACATGTTCCTGATGTGCTTTTTCTATCTAACTTACAACCAGCAAAGTCAGCATCTGAATAACTCATTAACTCAATGGATTGTCCTTTTGGGTAAAACAAACCTAAGTTAACCGTGTGTTTGAGATATTTAAAAATTCTTTTAACAGCAAGCAAATGAGATTCTTTTGGATTAGCTTGAAATCTAGCACACATACACACACTAAACATAATATCAGGTCGACTAGCAGTAAGATAAAGTAAACTACCAATCATACCTCTGTAATTTGTTTGATCAACTGGTTTCCCAGTTTCATCTGCATCCAATTTACAGGTAGTACTCATAGGAGTTTCACTTTATTTGATACTATCCAGACCAAAACGTGTTAAAATATCCTTTGTATATTTACTTTGATTCAAAACAATACCATTTGCATTTTGAAATACTTGAAATCCAAGAAAGTACTTAGGCTCTCCCATTAAGCTCATTTCAAATTCATTTTGCATACTTTTTGAAAAATCAGTACATAAAGAGTGTTTAGAAGATCCAAAAAAAATATCATCAACATATATTTGTACAACTAAAACATCTTTAGAAATTCTTTTAATGAAAAGAGTTGGATCAGCAATCCCTTTAGTAAAACCTTTTGAAATAAGGAAATTGCTAAGTCTATCATACCAAGCTCTTGGAGCTTGTTTCAAACCATACAAAGCTTTAGAAAGTTTAAAAACTTGATTTGGAAAATGAGGGTTAGTAAATCCAGGTGGTTGTTCTACAAAAACATCTTCAATTATAAAACCATTTGGAAAAGCACTTTTGACATCCATTTGATATAACATGAAATCCAGATGTGCAGCATATGCAAGTAAGATCCTAATGGCTTCTATTCTAGCTACAGGTGAAAAGGTTTCCTCATAGTCTATGCCTTTTTCTTGACTATATCCTTGTGCAACTAGTCTAGCTTTGTTTCTAACTATATTTCCAGATTCATCTACTTTATTTCTAAAAACCAATTTTGTGCCTATTATCAAAATGTCTTTAGGTCTGTCAACTAATTCCCAGACTTTGTTTCTTTCAAACTGATTTAGTTCTTCTTGCATAGCCATTACCCAAAACTCATCATTGATAGCATCATTGATATTTTTAGGTTCTAGCTGTGAAAGAAAGGCTTGATGTTCAACCTGGTTTCTTAGAGAAGCTCTAGTTTGTGTTCCTCTATCAAGATTACCAACAACAGCTTCTAAAGGATGATTCTTTAGAATCCTCGTTGATCTGGTAAAGGTTGGACTAGAAACTTCAGGTTCATCTATAGGTTCGGGTTCAACAGAAGCAGATTCTGGAAAAAGTCCAGAACTGGATGTTTTGATAACAGGTTCTTTAGATTTATCATTAAGGTCCAGAATAGATAAGTCCTCTTCAAGATTCTCTAGAGAGGTTTTAGGCTCATGTGGATCAGTTTCATCAAACTTGATGTGAACAGATTCTTCCACACATTTGGTTTTCTTATTGAATACTCTATAGGCTTTACGTGAAATAGAGTAACCCAGGAAAATTCCTTCATCACTTTTGGAAGCAAACTTATCCAGATTATCTTTAGTATTAAGAATAAATACTTTGCAACCAAAAACTTTTAAGTAATTAATCTTAGGCTTTCTATTGTTCCACAATTCATAAGGGGTTTTCTTAAGAACAGGTCTAATTAAGACTCTATTAATGACATAACAAGCTGTATTTACAGCTTCAGCCCAAAAATAAATTGGCAGATCATATTCCTTGAGCATGGTTCTAGCAATTTCTTGAAGGGTTCGATTTCTTCTTTCTACTACACCATTATGTTGGGGTGTTCTAGGGGTAGAGAAGTTATCAGTATAGCCATTGTGTGAGCAATACGATTCAAAATCTTGATTTTCAAACTCACGACCATGATCACTTCTCAGGGTTTTAATCTTAAGTCCACTAAGGTTCTCTACAGACTTGGAGTATTTGACAAAGTAAGAACAAGCTTCACTTTTGTGAGCTAGAAAATATACCCAAGTATATCTAGAAAAGTCATCTACAAGAACATAAACATAATTCTTCCCATTTAAACTAGAAACTCTTGATGGTCCAAACAAATCCATGTGAACCAATTCAAGTGGTCGAGAAGTTGAAACTTCTTTCTTTGATTTAAAAGAAACTTTTTGTTGTTTTCCCTTTTGACAGGGGTTACACACTCTATCATTCGGGAATTCCAATTTAGGTAGGTCTCTAACTAGGATTTTCCTAGAAAGTTTTCTAAGTGAGTGAATGTTGCAATGTCCTAATCTTCTGTGCCATAGCCAAGATTCTTTATGAAAAGCATTCAAACAAGTAATATTCTGCTTAGCTAAAGAATTCAGATTAACAGCATAAACATTCTCATTTCTTAAGGCAGAAAATACCAAAACATTCTTAGAATCAAAAACTTTGCAAGAATCATTTTCAAATTTAACATGAAAACCATCATCACATAACTGAGAAATACTTAATAGATTGTATTTAAGGCCATCAAAAAATAAAACTTTAGAAATCAAAATTGAATCAGTGTTACCAATCTGGCCTAGGCCGATGATTTTCCCTTTTGAATTATCACCAAAGGTGACAAAGCCTCCATCAACTTTTATTAAACTCTTGAAACAAGAGAAGTATCCTGACATATGTCTTGAACATCCACTGTCCAAATACCACGTCTCTTTACAGGAGCTCTTCAAGCAAGTTCCCTACAAAAACAAATTTAGATGGGAGATGATTTTGGTACCCAGATTTTCTTGGGTCCAGACAGGTTAGCCAATAACACTTTAGGTACCCATATTTGTCTAATGGGTCTCATATAATTTTGAGAATTGACATGCTTTGAAAGATAAACTTTATTAGATCCATAGCTATGTATATAACTGGTTGAAGCATATGAAGTTCCAGAATTACCTTCATTCTGTCCAGATTCAGAAGTAAATCTTGTTTTGGCAATTTTCCTTTGTCCAGGTTGGTATCCTATGCCAGTAGTATATTTAGGTGCTACTTGCTTTCCTAGCATCTGTGTTAGTGTATTTTTTCCATTGGTGAACTTCTCTAAGTCTTTCTTGAGTTTCTCATTAGATAGTTTCAGTTCAGTATTCTCTTTTAACAGTTGAGCAGTTTTCTCTTTTTCAATAGTGAGTTCGGTTTTAACTGTAGTGGTGAGAGCATGTTGTTTCTTTAATGACTTGTATTTATCCTTAAGTTCATTCCATGTCTCTTCCAGCATATCACAGTATTCAAACAGTTCAGATTTAGACATGTTATCACCTTCAAAATCATCTCCAGAATAATATGAATTTGAAGCAGGAGTTTCAGCAGTTACCTCAGAAGTGTTTGTCATAAAACACATGTTGGCTCGATTCCTTTCAGAGTCTGAAGATTCAGCTCCACTTGTGCTGTCTTCTGAAGCACTCCAAGTAGCCTTCATGGCTTTCTTAAACTTATTATCCTTATAATCATATTTCTTTTTATATTTCAGCTTTGGACAGTCGGCTTTGATGTGTCCTTTTCTCTTGCACTAATAGCAGACAACATCATCTGACTTGTCATTCTTCTTCCAATCCTTTTTCCATTTGCCTTGGTGATCATACTTACCCTTATAGTTTGTTTTTCTGAAGAACTTCTTTTTCCTATAGAATTTATTAAATCTTCTAGCAATGTGAGCCATCTCAGCATCACTGTCAGAATCACTTTCACTGTCTTCACAGCTTGAACTTTCAACTACAGCTTGAAGCTTTTCTTTGTCCTTATTCTTTGAAGTTGAGGATTTGAAAGCGACAGACTTTCTTGCAGGTTCATTTTCTTCCTCTTTGTTTACTTTAAGCTCTTCTTCATACATCATGAGCTTGCCAATTAGTTCCTTGACAGGTAGAGCAACTATGTCACATGATTCTATGATTGAGACAGATGTGCCTCTCCATCTATCAGGTAGACATCTCAAAATTCTCATAATTTGTTCCTTCGATGAGACATCCTTTCCCAGCGAGATCATTGTATTGAAAATTTCATTGAACCTGAGATACATGTCAGAAATGGGTTCGTCATGCTTCATTTTAAAATTGTCATACTTGATAGTATAAGTGTTCAATCTCATTTCTTTAACATTAGTTGTTCCTTAATGAGAAACAGATAAGGTATCCCAAATTTCATATGCAGTTTTACATGCAGAAATTCTATTAAACTCTTCATCTCCTAGAGCACAGTACAAGGCATTCATAGCTTTACAATTTTTATTGTAAGCAGTCTTTGTAGGTTCATCCCAAGTATATCTAGCAGTAGTAGGAATTTTGTATTCTGATTCAATAGCAGACCAAATATCAAAACCTATGCTTTCTAGATGAATTTTCATTTTCAGTTTCCACTGAGCATAATTGGTTCCATTGAAGAAAGGTGGCCGGTTAGTAGCAGAACCCTCAAGTCTATTGTCCATGATGAGAAAATTTTAAAGAGATAAAAATTTAGAAATAACAGAAATTTTAAGAACTTTAAAATACAACTAAAATCACCGTTCAAAAGCAGAGTATTTTTAGAGAGTATTTTCAACCTCTGATACCAAGTGTTGGTCGGAGTGGTTTACTCAAGAGGGGGGTGAATTGAGTACCAATTAAAATTTCTGTATTTAAAACAGCAGTGTCTTAAAAGACCCCCAGATAAAATAATAAATTAAACTATAGTGAATTTATATTAAAGCAGAGGTTCTGTCGGATTCTCAAGGGATTGATTAATTCCCAGTTAATCAACACAAGAGTGTGTGATTATCTTTTGAAACTAACTTACTAATCTACACTTAACATAAACACTTGCTAATTTAATTATCAAAGTAACTTTAAAAACAGTATTAGTTTTAAAGTGATTAGAAGCGGAATAAAACTTTGAAAGAGATGGCACAACAAATGTAACCAAGGGGTTCAGTCTTGAGCCGAGACTTAGTCCTCTCAAATGTTTATATAAAAATGATCCACACCCTGGATCGGGGTTCAACAGTTTACAACTGTCCAGGTCCAAGACCTCTACCACTGTTCTTCGTGGGAAATAGTACAACAGCAACCAGCTGTCCAGGTCACACACGACCTCTACCACTGTTATTCGTGGGAAATAAAGAATGAAAAAGGTTGGTAAGGATTTAAAAATCCTTTAGTTTGAGTATTGGATACAGTGTATGTGTTAGATACAGCAGATAACACACACTGCTCGAAAGAGTAGTAATAATAAATCACAGAACAAGAGTTGTAGAGTTTAGAAGTGGTTCTGGTGATTTCATTGTAGCTCTGGACTTCTTTGGATTCGGTCAGAAGTGAGTTTGAGTCCTCTTCTCGTTTCTGTTTGAGAAACAGAGTGTCGTATGCTCCAGGTTCACAGGTAGTGAGAATGTAGTCGATGAAGTTCTTCTTTTATGCACAGAACACTTCTCGAGTATGCTTGATTGTCTATAAGCTTCTCTGTCGTGCTTGTGTCGTTTTTGGTATATTGGATGCACCGCACTTTTCTGGTTCTCTTCTTGTTGTTGTTTGTTTTTCCTTCACACATTCGTCTTTTTCTGGTATGTAGTCTTCTCGTATTTATCTCCCATCAGGGGACAGAAAATATTTCTTTTCAGCAGGTACGAGGTACGGGTTCCTGACATCCGACAACCTTTATCAGATATTTGAAAAATCATTAAAATGTACATGATATGACCGTTAGATATATTAAATATAGGAAATAAAGAAATTCAAACAGTTAGTCGAGTGATCGGTAGGTAATCAGCATCGGTAGCTTGAACATCGGTAGCTCAATGTCATTAGTTGCTTTGACTCTATCGGTGGCTCTATGCGTTGGTTGGTACATGCTTGTATCAGTGACTTTGTTTATCGGTAGCTCCATGCGTCGGTAGGTACATGCATCGGTAGCTCCTATGCATCGGTAGCTCCATGCATTGGTAGGTACATGCATCGGTATCTCCTATGCATCGGTAGCTCCATGTGTTGGTAGCTTCATGCGTCGGTAGCTGTGAGTCTGTATCGGTAGCTTCGTCCATCGGTGACTCTTATTCCATCGGTAGCTATTTATACTTACACCGGTAGCTCTACGTTTGTATCGGTAGCTGTCTGTAAGTCAGTAGCTTATATTTATATGTACATCGGTAGCTCTATGTTAAGTCTATCGGTAGCTGTCTATCGGTAGACTAAGTCTATCGGTAGACTAGTTACCGGTAGCTCTTTATCAATAGCTATAGGCAGATTACTTATGTTTTATGCAGAACACATCCGATTGTGTTAGAATCAATTTATAACTTGTATGAACGTGGATAAATGATGATTAACATATTTCAAAGACTATTTTAAAAATTATTATTGGTTTGATCACATATTTGAAAGAATTAAAGTATAGATCAATGATACTTAACAATATCATAGAGAATGAAAACATGATTGGGATTTTCAACACATATGAATACATGATTGAGATTATCAAAACAGGTGAGGTCAACAAAGGTAATGCCTCCAAATCTTTAATGCAAAGATTACCGCAGCCAACTCCAAATCATGAGTTGGGTAATTTTGCTCATGGATTTTCAACTATCGTGAGGCATAAGCTATCACCATGTCATTTTTCATATGAACACACCCCAATCCCTTCTTGGATGCATCACTGTAGATCACAAACCTTCTTCCACTACAAGGCAGTGTGAGCACAGGTGCACTGGATAACCTCCTTTTCAACTCCTTGAAATTCTCTTCACATTCCTCTGTCCAAACAAACTTAACTCCTTTCCGAGTCAACTTGGTGAGTGGATTAGATAATCGTGAAAAATCCTTTACAAAACTTCGATAATATCCAGCCAAACCAAGAAAACTTCGAATCTCAGTTATTGTTGTTGGTCTCGACCATCTTTCGATAACCTCTGTTTTTGCTGGATCCACAGATATCCCCTCTTTTGAGATTATGTGACCCAAAAATGCAACTTTTTGAAGCCAAAATTCACACTTGGTAAATTTGGCATAAAGCTTCTCCTTTCTCAGGGTCTTCAATATAATTCTCAAGTGATCTTCATGCTCTTCCTTGCTCTTTGAATATACAAGAATATCGTCTATAAAGACTACCACAAGTTGATCAAGATAGTCTCTAAAGACTCTATTCATTAGATCCATGAAGATAGCAGGGGCATTAGTCAGACCAAATGGCATCACTATAAATTCATAGTGTCCATACCTTGTACGGAAATCCGTATTTGGTATATCCTCCCTTTTGACCCTCAATTGATGATACCCTGAACGAAGATCAATCTTGGAAAAGTATTGAGCTCTGCGTAGTTGGTCAAATAATTCATCAATGCGTGGGAGAGGATATTTGTTCTTGATAGTGATCTTGTTAAGTTCTCGATAATCAATGCAGAGTCTCATTGATCCATCTTTCTTCTTAACAAATAGAACAGGTGCTCCCCAAGGTGACACACTAGGGCGTATGAATCCCTTATCAAGATTCTCTTGGAGTTGCTTCTTCAATTCCTGCAACTCAATTGGGGCCATTCTATAAGGCGTATTTGAAATAGGCAAAGCACCCGGTACGAGTTCTATTGAAAACTCAACTTCACGATTTGGTGGAAGACCCGGTAATTCCTCCGGAAAGACATCATCAAACTCCCGTACAATGGGAATATTCTTAATCGTTAGTTTCTCACCAACCATTTGAGATAAATAACCTTCATTTAGTGGAATCAATACCCATAAGATGGAAGAAATTTCCACTGGAAGATTATGTTCATCCTTGCATTGATATACGATCGTAGATTGATCTGGAATATGAAATGTGACTTCCCTTCTTTGGCAATTGATATGAGATCCATGTAGAGAAAGCCAATCCATGCCAAGAATCACATCAAATTCCACTAAAGTAATAATCACAAGATTTGCAGGAAGCACTTTCCCACAAACTTCGATCGGAGAAGAATTATAAACTTTTGATGCGACTGTTGTGCCATTAGGTGTTGTCACAGCTAAATCAACATCTAATTGTTGAGGTAATATGGTGATACCCTTAGAAAATTCTTTAGAAATAAAAGAGTGGGTGGATCCAGAATCAAATAAAACATTGGCTACTTTAGAGTGGATGGTAAGTGTACCTTTCACCACTTCGTTATCGTACTCCACATCGCTGATAGAAATTGCATGTGACTTTCCTTTGTCTTTAGCCTTAAGATTTTGTTGACGTCGACCATCATCATCAACCCTTGGATTTAGGCATTTATTGGCATAATGCCCCATCTCCTTGCACTTGAAACATTGAAGTGTAGTAGGTTCATTCTGTGTATCCCTTCCTTTGTTTGCGTAATTAGACATCTTCTTCCCATTATCATGGCATTCAAATGCCCGATGACCTTCCTTTCCACATTTAAAACATTTACTTGTCCCTTTAAGACAACTCCCTCCATGTTTCTTTCCACACTTTGAGCATAAGGAAAAGCTCATCTTCTTTTCCGTGTGCTCTTTAGATTTTTCTTTGAATTCCATCTTCCTCTTCTTATCAAACCCATGTGACTGATGGGTTATTCCAATCTTCATCTCGACTTTGAGAGCACATCGAATGATTTCCTCGTAGCTATTGAAGTCCCTTATGGCTAACTCCCTTCGAAGACTTGGTTTTAAGCCACTAAAGAATCGATCGATCTTACTCTCAAGTTGGATAATAATACCAGAAGCGTACCTTGAAAGTCTTGTAAAATTTGTTTCATAGGTACCAACAGATTCATCATCCCTTTGCTTCAGTTCAAGAAACTCTTTCTCCATCTTTTTTCGGAGAATATGAGGGAAGTACTTATTGAAAAATAAGTTCTTGAACTCGTCCCATTCCATAGACCCAATTTCATCCCTTTTCCTCGTATTCTTAATAAGATTCCACCATTGATCAGCATCTCCATCCAAACGATACACTACTAGGATGACTTTATCATGTTCAGAACATTGAAGAACTGAAAATATATTTTCAGTAGTACTAATCCATTGTTCAGCAACTAATGGATCAGTAGACCCACTGAAAGAAGGCGGACGCTGCCTCATGAAGGATTCAACAGAATGTTGCTCCTTCCTTTGCTCGTTTGGAAGTCCTGCATGATTCATATCTTGAGAAAGTTATGTGAGCATGGCTACAAGATTTTTCATTCCAGCTCCCATATCGTTTGGTTGCTCAGGGGGACAATCATTTCATTGCCCATCGCATTCCGCATTAACACGGTTCCTTCGGGTTCCAGCCATTGACTAAAACAAAGAAGAATAGTGTGAGCAACACTAATTATAATAGGAAAACCACATAATCAAGGATAAAATTTCACACTTAAGGATTTATCCTATGGTATTCAAGGCCATTTCTAAAACACTAAGATTGTGTTCTATGGTTAGACTTATCCTTAGGGTTTTTACTAAGGATTTCACATCCTAGTTTCCAAAGGTTGACTATACCTTTCCTCTGATACCAACTATAACGACCCATACATTACATACATTGTTAATACTTCAAAATTGAAGCACACTTATTACACCATTTGACAAAACCACAAATGACCGTATAGGTATAGTGTCTTTAGAAACTGGGAAACATAAACAACTGGGTCATAAATCTTCTACAGTGTCTCCCATTTATTTCATCATATCTAGGGTCCCTTTTAGCATATTCTACTTAATATCCATCTTCCTGACCTGGGGAAAAGAAAACATAAAAGGGTGAGCTCAAATGCTCAGTAAGGGCAAATAAAGGAAATAAAAATCATATCATATCTTTTTGAAAATCAAAACCTGCAAAAGAGATCATAATATCTTAACAAGGAATAAATCATAGAAGTGAAAATGAGATCCCCATAATCATAACATAAAACTTGAAAATTTGTGTCATGCACACATAATCATGGAAAATCATTTCTTGTTAGTCATGACTCATTGCCAAGACTATCTTAGTGGACAAAGTCCCTTTATGAACCGAGTTCACTCCTCGTTTTAGTCCTGTATCACTGAACCGAAATAACCTTCCGTTCAAGCCATGTCTATCTCATGAGATATAAGATCTTTACCCAATGCATTGGAGGGAGATATAGGTCCCACCCATCTTATAATGAATCCTTTCTTATGTGTTCCACATAATCATAAACCATACATCATAGCGTAACCCATGTAATAAAAATGGGATTCTTAAACAACATGACATCATAAAACAATTCATATAAGATAATGGAATTCATAAAAATATTTCCATTACAACATAATCAAACCAATGTAATAATAGGGATTAAAACAGAACCCTTTATTATCTTAGATGGAAAATAATTTTGATAAAACACTTGAACTCCATTCTTGAGGAAAATATCTTTTCTTTTTCAAAAACATTTTTCCTTTCATAACATGTCATACGACTTTAAAATAGAAGAAGTTGATTAAAAATAAACTTGAAAACTTGTAATGGAAGATTCTTGTAAATTTTGTTATAAAAATCCATTCATTCCGTATAAGTTAAAAAAAACATTCTTCGTACTTTTGTCGGAAAAGTCAAAAAGTACTTCGTACGAAAAACGACAAAAGACTCCTTTCATACATATTACTAAAAACTCACCGAAGGGTAAAAATGGATTTAAACAATTGTAGGTGGATGGAAGTAATATTACATATTGATGAAACATGGATGTGGATGATAAAATACACCCCAGTAAATACTTACGAATAAACAATCTCGGATAAAAATGAGATTGTGATATTTCCCTTACCTTAGGTCCGATTTTCTTTGTACGTGTTAGAAGATCCTGTATAATGGTTTAAATAAGGTTATTGACTTATTCCAGAATCACACATATTGATATGATATCATATACGGTCATATTCTTAGCTTCTTGTTAGTAATATTTCATTGTTACTTGTTACTCGGGTCTTTATTGCCTTTTGTTCTTATGCGTGTTTTGCCGAATAAATTCTTATTCTTCTTTTAAGGTTATAGATACCTTATATCCTGAATGGTATTAGTGTAACATATATCATATTTATTCATTCAATTCATTTATATAATTACTATGTAATGATGATCATGTAGAAAGTCGCATCACATCGTGGAGACGGTATTCCGTACGTACGCACGAGTGATGATATCGTTCCTATGATCGTGGAACTATATTGGAGTATATATATATTATTTCAGTATCAATATTACTTTATAATAATCATAAATAGTTACTCATTACACCATTATACCCATCCTTGTAAAGTGATGGTGGAAAAATAGATTACACCACGGCGTGGAGACGGTATTCCGTACGTACGCACGTGCGGTGATTTCATTTTTCCGTGGGATGGATAGAAGGTGAATTAGGGTTGTTTCATATTTATAATAACATATCAGTATGTAAGTAATACTGATGTTATTACTTTATCATGAAACAACTGAAGAAGAAGAAGTTGAAGAAAAAGAAATTGGAAAGATCGGTAATGGATATTACCTCTTCTTTGGAACGCCTCTTTGAATCCTCCACTTAGGGAACTAAGATTGGTCTTTGAAGAAGACCAGGACCTCTAGGATTATTCTAGGGAAGTGGAGAGGAGATACTGGCAGGGTTTGGCCGAGCTTGAGTGCTCAAATTGGTGTGAGGAGGAGGGGGAGGAGGTGCCCTTTTATAAGGGAGGAGAGGGGCACCTTAGGAATATCTCAAAATATTATTTTATATTAAAGTCAAAATCGGTTTATAATGGTTCCAAAGGGTCTTATATCGAAGCTAAAGTGGGAATGGGTCGAAATCCTATCAACCAATAGGATTTAGACAAGTTTAGGGTATTATTTTAACCTTATCAATTATTTTTAACTCTAAGTTAAATAATTTAACTTTTACCGTGTCTTTTTGTTTTCTTTCACTATATGGTTAATACACTTACTATAACATGCCAAACGAACCCCAAATTGTTTATTATTAATATATATATCCTTATCTAAGTCATTTGGCAGAACCTTAGATTTTTAGGAATAAAATAACAATTAATAATATAATATTTGATTTAAAAACTATTTTGTGTCAATTTTGACACTATTTGATATATGATTTTTTTGAAAGTCATAACAGAATTATATGTTTGAACCAAGTTGATTAAATAAACACTAATATATCATAGGAACCTATAAAATTAGTGTAATTCATAAAAAGTTTTAAATTACATCAATTATGTCAATATTTCCTTAATAAGATAATTACTGCATCATCATTGTGTCATAAATAAATTAAATTATTTAATGTCTAAAAATTACAAATAAAATACCATCATGTAGGAAATCTTTTTAGCTTTCTAATGAATATTTATAGTCGAATTTATCTTATGTATAACCCCATATTAAAAAATTATTTACTTATTAAACTTTGATTTTAACTATTTTAACCCTTATTTAAATAAATTAATAATAAATGTCCTAATCTAATCCAAGTGGGCCTAAATGGTCATATTTTATTCATAAGGTTGTTTTTGGTCGAATTACACTTATCCAATAGAATTAGGACATGTGTTAGGGTAATAATAATATCATATATACCCTTAGTTACCCTATTTACTATTAACCGCGGTAAAAAAAGTAAAAAGTTACTATTCACCAAAAAATTATTTTTATCTCATTGAACCACATTTTACTTACTGATATCAACCGTGTCTGTCGGATTTTCGAAATTCCATTCACATAAGCGGTAAAATTAAGTTTTATGAAAAATTCAGTTTTTAACCTACCACTTAGTGGTTTCACTATTCATCAAAAATTGAAAGTTTTCAGAAAAATACCTAAATTTCACCCTAGGCTAATTTCGATATTCTGAATCCAAAAATGAAGTCCATTTTGAAAAATAAAATTTATAAAATTTCAAAAAGTGGTTATTACTATTCATAACGGCTAGTTTTAATAGCATATTGTTGTTTAGTGAAACTCGGTATTGCGTACGACGCAAGCTATCGAGGAAGGTCGTGATTGCGTGTAAAGCAAGCCAAGCAAGTGTTGTGTAGAAAAATATTTCTTTGATGATTCATATAAAATAAAAGTCTCGGGTGTTACAGGCACAATCAAAACCAAGTAAACACATTTTTATTGTTTGGACACCTTTTTAAAACGATCCATTTCTCATTTAAGATATGTAGGAATCAGTCGAACCACAATCTGATGCATGGTGTGAATGATATGACTTAAAGTGTGTATTTTTATTCAACATTGACATTAATTTTAGTGAAAAAACAACTGACAAACTCAAAACCAATACAATTCATTCATATTTTTTTACTTTATTAAAACAATCCATAAGTCATTTATGACATGTAGGAATCATCTTCACCTCAATCTGATGCACGGTGTAGCCGGTATGCATCCAAGGGTCCATTATAAGTTTAAATTGGACATTTTAATACAAAAAATGTGTCACTAACTAAAACCAAGAAATAATATTCGATTTATATTGATAATTTGGAAAAGTATTAATAATTATTTTTTGATATGTATTAATAAATCTCATATCATACCCACAAACGATTCCAATTATATGGTTTAAAGTGCATGTTTCAAGTTTAAAATTACAATTTAGAAAAAAACATAAGTGGAATATTAAAAAATAAGGAAACACATTCATATTATTTGGACACTTCATAAAAACGACCCATAAGTTAATTTGTTTCATGTAGTAATTAGTCTCACCTCAATATGATCCACGGTGTGACTGATATGACTCAAATTGTGTATTTTTATTCATAATTGACATTAATTTTAGTGAAAAAAATAACTGACATACTCAAAAATGAGGAAACACATTTATATTTTTTTGGTAGTTTATGAAAAAAAAATCCTTAATTCATTTGTGATATTTCTGAATCATTCACACCTAAATACGTCAAACGGTGTGACTGATATGACTCCAAGTGTCCACTATCAGTTTAAAATTGAAGTTTTAATTAAATAAAGAGACACTCACTGAAAATCAAGAAAACACACTCAACTTTTTTTGATAATAAGAAAATATAATTCATAATTCATTTGTGACATGTATGAAGCAGCATCATGTCAACCCCACACACGATACCACCTGTAGGGCTCAATATCTGTGTTTCTATTTGAAAAATACATATTAGTAAAAAACACAAGTGGATTACTCAAAACTAAGGAAGCAAATTTTGTTTGTTTTGATACAATTTTAATATGATTCATATGTCATTTGGAACATGTAGGATTCAGATTCACATTAATAAGACACACGATGTGACTGTTATGACTCCATATGCATCTTTTAAATCATAATTGACATTAATTTTAGTAAAAAAATTGACTTAATCAAAACTGATCAAACATATTCATAATGTTTTGATACATTAGTTAAATGATCCATAATTCGTTTTTGATTTTTAGTAATCAGCCACACCTCAATCCAATGCACGGTGTTACTGGTATGATGCCACGTTTCTTTTATCAGTTTAAAATTGACATTTACATTAAAAATATTGTCCCTCACTGAAAATTGAGAAAATGAATTTGGATTGTCTTCATAATTTGGGACAATGATTAATCATTCATTTGTGGAATGTATAAATCTGTCTATTGTCAAACCCAAACATGTTTCCACCTATATGGCTCAAATTTCATGTTTACAATTTAAAAATAAATTTTAATAAAAAACACAAGTGGCATACTCAAAAATGAGGAAACACATTCTCGTTATTTTGATATTTTAGGAGAATTATACATGAGTCATTTGGGGTATTTTTCAATTAGACTCACCAAAATATGATTCATGGTGTGACTAGTATGACTCCATGTGTGACTCTTTATTCCAAATTGACATTAATTTTAGTGAAAAAATAATTGACATACTCAAAACTGGGAAGACACATTAGCACTGTTTAGGTACTTTATAACAATGATATATAATTCAGTTTTTAGGTATAGAAATCAGACACACCTCAATCTAATGCATGATGTGACCATTATGAGTCCAATAATTTCTTATTATTTAAAACAGAAAATAATTTAAATCAAAAAACATCTACAGAAATACTCCAAATTAATGAAACACATCCATATTATTTTGGTACTTAGGAATGAAGTCCATAAGTCATTTGTGATATATAAGAATCAGTCACACCTCAATTAGACACATGGTGTGACGGGTATGACTCCAAGTGTGCCTTTTTCTTCAGAGTTCATATTAATTTTAGTAAAAAAATGAATAAAAAACTCTATACTAGTGTTTTTTCTAGTATTTGTGTTTGAAATTTTATTTAATTTGAATTCAGTATTTTTATCTTATATGTTAACTTCTATTTCTGTTTTGGGTGATGCAGTGTGTTGTTAAATCACACTACACTTGTTTATGTTGATTCAATTTGTTGAATCGTCACTCTATTGCTTTAAACTTAATTAGTGTTTCTAAATGTGATAATATATATACCCTTTATCATCCCCTATATAATATTCAAGAAAAAATCATTTATTTTTCTTTTAGAAGCATCTATATAGGTAATATTTTTTAGCGCATTTAAAATTTCTGATGAAGCACTTCTTTATTAGTGATTTTTAAAGTGCCGATAAAGGAATATATAGTAGTGCATCTAAAATATTTGATATATGTTGTCTTTTATGAGTGATTTTAAAAGAACATATAAAATTATGCTTTATAGTCACTTGTATTTACACTAATAATGCTACACTTTATCTGTGATTCTCCAACAATGATAAAAGAATTGGTCATTTAACTGTGCTGTGGTATTCAACACTTTTCTAGCACTCATAAAGTCATTTTCTAGCATTGTTAAAGGTGTGTTTTGTCGTAGTGTTATTCCTAATGTATTATTATATGTGAAATTAACAATGGGATAGATCCCTTTACAAAGGTATTGTAAATGATTTTCATATAGATAAATCTCAGTCGATGTGGTATATAAACCCCTTATCATATAAATTGTTTTGGTTAATTTTGAGTTCCATGTCTAAATTACACTAGTTGTAACACCTAGACCCTAGTTACCCAGAGTCGGTGCATTATTACATTACATTGGCATGATCACAAGAAATATCAAATCTCGAAAGACCGATTGGTTTAGTAGCCTTGGAAACACTAGATATATTCATGAAGTTTTACATTACATCACAAAGTGAAAAACTACTACAAAAACATAGTCTGCATATTCCACACTCATGTCCCCACATACTATCCCTGCAGGTCATTCATAACTTACTTCTTCACATCCTGAGAAAAATAAAACATAGAAAAGGGGTGAGCTCAAATGCCAAGTAAGGATAACAATATAGAGGAAACTTTCAAAAATAAGCATAAACTTTTAAGGAAATGTATAACTAAAACAAAATACATTTAAAATTGAACTTAAATATAGTATGGAAAAAGAAAAATGAAATAATGCCATTTACTTATTCACATGGATATTCTACTAATCGAATAATCACATGCAATATCAATAACCACTTTCATAATGATGGAATGCATAATGTCAGACTATCATAACTACATAGCCAAGGCCTCGTGCCAAGACTACAAATACGATTTTGTCAAGGCCTTGTGCCAAGACACTAGTTTGTCTCATGAGACCTACCGATGCATCAAGGAGCTATAGCAGGCACCACCCATCACATATTAAGTCCAATTCATTCCCATATGAAAAGGTGTAAACATAACATAAACATTCGTATTAAAACTAGCATAAAAAATGAAAATATTTCATCCATAAACTATGAATAGTATAAAAATAACACATCCACAGTCAAACACATCACAAAACCTTCAATACAATATACAAGTTTTGTATCATAATAAATCATCTTCAAATAAGCGTAAAATCCATCAAATGATATTGACATAGATGAAATCAAAACTCTTTTCAGAGAAATATCTCTTTCTATTTTGAAATCATTTAAGAGACATATATTTATAAAATAAAACATTTTCTTTCAAAATATTCTTATAAGCTTGTAAGGGAAGCTTCGAAGATTTTATAACGGCGGAAAATAACCGCACCTGTCGTATAAGTTAAAAAACATTCTTACCTTAATTTTGTCGAAAAGGTTAAAAAGCACCTTGTTTGGAAAATGACGGAAATATTCCTTTATAAAACTCTTATAAAAAGTCAAAAAAGGGTATAAATGACTTTAACCCATATTCTTTTAAATAGTAAAAATGTTTTGAAATACATTTTTAAGAAACATGGATGTGGATGATAAAGAGATCCCAGTAGATTATTATGTATAAACAACCTCGGATAATGAAGAGATTGTGAAAATAACCCTTACCTTGTACTTTTCTTTGGTTGGGGTAGGTTAACATCCTGTATAATGGTGAAATAATTGTTATTAAATTATACAAGAATCATATATATTAATATGATATCATATATGATCTTTTAACATTGATTTTTTAATAATATCTTTGAATTATCGTCGTTTCGGGTGTTAACTTACTCATTTTATTTTATATGTTTTGTTACATAAGCCATGTTTATTATGGATAGGTTGTATCTTATTCATATCCAGAATGATATCAAGTCCTTAAACATCATTTTTCAATCATCAAATGATAATTATACTTTAATGGATACGATGGAGAATGAATCTCATCGTGTTCGTGGAGACGGTAGTCCGTACGTACGCACGAGCGACAATATCATTCTTTTGATATTAAAATAATATATAAATTGATGGTATATCATATATACAGAATAATTAACATGTTATATTTATTATTTACATGAGTTACACATCATTATTATACCCATCCAAATAATAATATATTAAATAACAATTACACCACGACGTGGAGACGGTAAGCCGTACGTACGCACGTATGGTGACATGTTATTCAAAAGGGTGGATAGAATAATGAATATGGTTGTAACATATTTATAATAACATCACAATATATATATGATACTGGAGTTATTATTTTAGAATGGTAAAAACAATGGAAGAAGAAGTGGAAGAATAAAGGAACTTGGAAAAGGGTGGTGAAATCATTACCTCTTCTTCGGGTTCTTCCTTTTGATTTGATCAAAAGGGATTTTTACGTTGGCTTTCGGATCAAACTAAGGCCTCTAGGTTGTACTGAGGGAAGTTGGGAGAGTATTTGGGCAGAGTTTGGCCGAACCAAAAGGCTTTGAATGTGTGAAGAAATGAGAAGGAGGAGTGCCCTTTTAAAGAGGGGTGAGGGGCACCTTTGGAAAGGCTAGAAATATTAATTTATAATAAATTCATATTCGGTTTCCAATGGCTCAAAAGTTGATTATTCAAAGGTTAAGGTGGGGATAGGTCGAAAAAAACTCAACCAATAGAATTTATACTGGTTTGGGTACTTATATTAACCTTATCTATAAGTATTAACTCTAAGTTAATTAGTTTGACATTTACCATGTCACTTTTTATTTTTAAATTATATGGTTAATAAACGTACCATATACATCCAAGATACCCCCAAGTGGTCCATTATTATACACCTATTATGATATAAGTCTCTTGGCTGAACCTTAGATTTTTAGGAATTTAATATCAATTAATAATATAATATTTGTTTTAAAAACTCTTTTATGTCAATTTTGACACTATTCAATAGTTGATTTTTGTGAAACTCATAACAGAATTATTACTTCGACGAAAGTTAATTAAATCAATCCTAAAATTCCATATTATCCTATAAAATTATTTTAATTCATTAAAAGTATCAAATTGTATTTATTTGGGAATTTATAATATCAATTATTTTAATTTTTCACAATTATGGTAATTACTGCATCACCATTGTGTCATACATAAATTAAATTATTTAATGTCTAAAAATTATAAATAAAATATAATTATGTAGAAAATCTTTTATATTTATAATTAATATTTACAATCGAATTTATCTTATGTATAACCCTATATTAAAAATGTTTTAGTAAATAAACTTTGATTTTAACTCTTTTAACTCTTCTTTGAATTAAATAATAATAAATGTCCTAATCTAATCCAAGTGGACCTAAATGATAATATTTTATTCCTAAGGCTGTTTTGGTCGAGATACACTTGTCCAATAGAATTAGGACATGTGTTAGGGTAATATTAATATCATTTTTACCCTTAATTACCCTATTTACGTTTAACCATGGTAAATAAAAGTAAAAAGTTACTATTCAACAAAAATTATTTTCATCACATTGAACCAAATTTTACATCTTGATATTAACCGTGTCTCTCGGATTTTTTAAATTCCATTCACAGAGGTTGTAAAATTACGTTTTATGAAAAATTCAGATTTTTAACTACCACTTAGTAGTTTCACTATTCATCAAAAATTGAAGTTTTTCAGAACAACGCCAAAATTTCACCCTAAGATATAATTGATATTCTGAATTCAAAAATGATTTCTATTTTAAAAAATTCCAAACATATAAGTTTCATTAATTAATTTTATAATTAATTCCCGATGTCACAACAAATAGCGTGTTTTTAAGAAACAATATATATCAAAAGATTGATAATTGTTTATGTCCTATTTCAAAGTGAAATTAATTCTAATGAACACCATTGGATAAAATGGTTAAAATATATTCTAATTATTCTTTAAAACCACTCAATAATATAATTCATCACTATAAATTATTTTGATTAAAAATGTTGTTTTTAAGTATTTTTTCACTATTCATAAAAATTGGAAGTTCTCAGAAAAATACCAAAAATTCAACTTAGAATAATTTCGATATTCCGAATCCAAAAATGAAGTCCATTTTGAAATATAAAATATATATAATTTCAAAAAGTAGGTATAACTATTCATAACGGCTAGTTTGATTGGTTGTGGTGTGTTAGAACTCGATGTTGCGTACAACACACGCTATCGCTTTATTCAAAGAGAAGCATACCGTAGAAGCTTGGGGCGTTACACTAGTTTTATGAGTAAAATTTTTAGGATACAAATTTTTAGTCGGGAGAATGTAATACCAAAAAGTTTTAATGAATTATTAATTTAAATTAAGTCAATGTGTTAGGTTTATTGATTCACATGAAAAATTAAAAAATAAATGAAACTATGATATAATTTAATGATATATAAATATTTATGTATTATCATTAAAACCAACTCATTGAATTTGTAATAATGAATAGGAATAACTGTATTTTAAAATATTTATATAATGAAAAAATGTCCTCTTTTAAGATGAATGAAATTCCATTTGAATATGTAAAGTGACTAATATGTTCATTTTAATCTATGTATTAAATTTTTTATTATAAAAAATATATTATGAAATGATTTTTTGTAATAAAGAACCATATTATCTCAAACACATAGTGATTTTAAAAGAAAAACACTATATTCAAAAGAATATTTGACACAGAAAAGTGGTCTAAAATGACATATAAAACATAAGACCGCTGTAACCTAGATGTAAATTTGATTGGTAAGAATATGATTAGAAACATTATAAAAAATTTATATAGCTTTTCTACTGAATATATTTTTTTGATAAATTCTTAGTAAATAGTGACTCAACTTTTTTGTAGTCATTTTATTCATGAAAAATATGTTTTCATCAAAGATTATTTTTATTGGTTTTTATGATCAAATATTATAAAGAATTTTTAGGAATATATAAAATTTATTTGATAAATGAATAATTTTTGAATTCATCACATCAAAGTTAAAATAGGGTGAAATCTATGGACTTTTTTACTAAATATTTATTTTCCTCTGATTCGTGAATATGTCTATTTTTTGAAAAATGTAATTTCCTTTAAATAAAAAATGTAATTTAACAGTAACGTTATGTTTTGAATATAATTTAAAATAAATAAATTATTATTTAGTTATATTTAAACTTCATAATTACATTTTAATCACCATTACATTGTATTTTAATATAAATATATTTTTGGGTTTAAAAATATGTTTTTTTAATTTATTTAAAGAACATATTTCTAATTCATTTTAATAACACTGAATACTATGATGAGGAATGATTTAAATCATATTTTTTTGTAATATGTAAATAAATTTTTATTTCAATTCATTAAATTATGATTACTGGACAAAAAGTTAATATAAAATCATCTTATTCTTTAGTAATATATTTCATGAAAACCTCACTTTTCATCATGTCTCTAGGTATTATTTTAAATTTAATTATTCTAATTTTATGAATTGAATTTGTTCAAATGGATTAAATATTTAGAATCATAATAACTCATATTCTATAATAATTTTATCAAATTTTTTTCATAAGTAATATTGAAAATAGTAAAAATATTTTAATATTGTTAAGGTAAAAGCCATATTATTAGAGAGGTTAAACTAAAATGATAAGTGTTAAAATAACCTAAAATCATTAATATATTATATTTAATGTAAATTTAGAGACCCTATTACATTTAATTCTCTATAATAATCCATTTTTATACTTTTTTTATTTAAAAACATTGTTATAACTTTTTAATTTAAAAAATTATAAGTGTTAGACTCTCCTCACTTATAGAAGGACACCCCTCTCCTATCTTATTCACACCTTCAAAGAATTTTTATTATTAAAATAACATCAAAAATCCCCACATAATTCAATACAAAGACCAAAATCCCATTTTTATCATAAATCCATCAGATGATGGACATTATTTCAAATATAAGGAGGTTGTGAGAATAAAATGTATCGTGTTTTACCATGTGTTGTTATTTTCTTTTTTCTTCCACATTTTAAAAATATTAATAAATTATGATTATATAATAAAAATATTATATACCATATATTGATATGTAATTATTTCATTTTAATAACCTAAATTTGTATCCCCTTCCATCAAGTTGGAAATGAGAGAGTATTCGTGTATAGAGCGGGCTACTACAACATGAAATGACATAAATTGTTTTTCATCATTGCGTCTCATGACTTATTATAATGATGGATTTAAGGTATATACATTATATTTTTAACATTACTAAATTCTTCAATTATTATATCACATTAAAATTTTTACCTTGCATTCGTTGTGGGATGCAATGACATCACTCGTGTGTACATCAGAGTACCATCTAACAAATCAATGTGATTCATTTTCAATAATTCATTTCATGTAATGTAATAATGATATTTTTATTAAATATATGTTTTATATATTTAATAACTATTAAATTAATTATATATTTTTCACTCATAAATGATATTATATCATTTACTTTCTTATTCACCACTCTCAGAAAAATGATAACGTTGTTCGTCTGTATAAGTGGACTAAAGCCTCCATGAAGCGATGTGGTTCTTTTTCATCACCAAACCACATTGATCATATATACATATTTGTATATATTAAAAATGTTATTTTTTATATTATCATTATTCAATAAATATAAAATATTAATTTATTTCTTTCTATGATGGTCATTGAAAAATTGAAATGTTACTCATGTGTACATAAAACATATCATTATCATGAATATAACATAGTTGATTTTACGTAACCATATTCCATGAGACATTTTAAAAGAATAATTTATATAAAACCATTATAAATATTTCATGATTTTTTTTATGTAGATAATGTAATAGTGACATCATTGAACTTGGTCAACATACCGAAGTTGTTTTGAAAATATGGACCAAAAATCCTCAAAACAGCCAATATGGACTTAACTAATTAAATATCAAAATATGTCATTAGAAAAAATAAAATTCATATTTTAATTATAAGGTCATCATCTTTTAAAATCTTATTAACAAATAAAATAACTTTTATGATATTTTTATATTATATTTAAAGAACATATATAAAAATTCAAAACTCAAGGCAAGGGTTTCTTGTCACACTTTTATTTCTATGATAAATATGTCATATTATTCAATTATTTATAGTTTTTAGTGTAAATATGTCCCATTTTACTATTTATATCATGAATAAATTATACCTCATGGTATTTTAAGTTTCAATTTTAATTATTTAACCCATTGTGATTTTACATGAAAGTTACCAAGTGGAAAACGTTTTTTACAACCAAATTATTTTCATTGGGTTATTACTCTATTTTATTGAGTTTTTATTACATGATTATTTAAGAGTTGATATATCAATTATTTTATTAATTATTTCCACTTTTTTATATACATTTCTTATAATTAATCTCAATATTTATTAACTCTCAATTAGATTATATGATCATTAAAGGGATATTTGTCTCAAATTCCCTTTCTTTGGGACATAAGTCTATGATATCAATATATCTTTCATTTTGAGGTGTATATACTTACTATTAGAAATTTAAATTATAAATATAAACTTTAAATGGTATTTCATGTTTCATTTGATGTTATTATTTCATTGGAATTATCTTTTAAAAGTTACCAAAGTGAGAAATGATTTGTGTTTCAATCTACTACCATTTTAGGATTATTTATGTCCAAGGTTCCATTGGAGAAAATCATATGGTGTTATTTTATTCAACCACATATCTTTTATTATCATCTAGTTATGAATGTGTATTACATGTTTAATTTAAATTTCCACCATCATTCATTGATGAAAGATCAAGAAAATATTTTATAAGTGATATCAATATTTTATCGTTTTTAAATTGAGTATATTTCTCCCCTGTTCATGTTCTCAAAAAAATATTAAAAAAATATTTTCTATAAATTAATTATTTATAAATGATATATTAACTTGTATTTAAACTTCTTTTAAGAGGTATTAAAAAGAAAATTTCTTAAAATTTTCCAAATTAGTCACTTTGGACTCCCTTTACAAATTTTTTGAAAAGAATATTTATTTTATGGTTTACAACATCAATTGATTTTCTCACCTTAATGTCCGTTAATTTCTTGGAAGGATCAATCATTATTTCTATGGTAATTTTCATGTAATTGATTTTACAATATTTTGGGAATTTTTTGTGTTTAAAAAGTGATTTTCAATGTAAATAATGGTATTTTCCTCAAAAATATTATAATAAACTTTTAATGTTGTTTAAATTAAAGAATATAAAAAAACATTTGGTTACATATTATACACTAGGGATATATTGTAATGATACTATCCTTAATATTTCTATTTATTAATTATGATTGCATCAAATAAATTTTCAAGGAACCTATTTCTTTTCAACAAAATAATCATTTTTAGTAGATAATATATATGATCATGTATATTTTCATGAGTTAATCATGTGTTAAATAGAATTTCATGGAAACCATTTCTTATAAATGGGTTAATCATGTAATGAAATTAATAGTGGATATTTTATGATTTTTATGATAATATGTATGATCTATATACTATATTCATGTAATGGTTCATTGAAAATGTTTATGCAGGGTTAAGACCCGTTATAGCTCATTTTTGGGCCCAATATATCTTATATGATGGGTGCAGCTAAATAACGCTCCAATATATTGGGCATGGTATTTTAATGTATTGTTATTTCATTTGTAAGGTTTTTATAATGGTTCTTGTAAGGGTTCTATGAATATGATGTTTCAAGATAACAAAAAAATATGATTGTTATTGGTTTTAAACATTTACTTTGATAAATATTTACATCACATTTCACATTATTGTTGAATATTATGAATCTTTTATTTATTAAACCTTATTATATATTTCATGATTTATGATCCAAAGTATTTATGTGAATGATATCCCTTATTTTATTATAATTCACTTTTATAATGTCATCATACCCTTATGCTCATATTTATTTCACTAACTACATTCAATTATTAATGCTTATATTCACCCTTATTATGTATTTGAGCTCACTAATATTTTGTTTCCTTTTACCCATCTTAATATGAATGGTGTTAAATGATTTTTTATAGAATTTTTTTAAATTTGAATAAACTTTTGAGATATTTTGAAGACTAAATATATAATAAGAAGAGTAATTTTTAGTGTAAGATGATGTTGATCTTTATGAAACAGTTGTTTGTGATTCCAAGTTGTTCTGAGTTATTCCTAATAATCTAAAACACTAAAAATAAATAGTATTTCTGTATTTAAGTGATCCAATATAAAGTTTTTATGTTTTATATTTTTGATGGAAAAATATGGTTCCCATTCAAATGTATCAAAGAAACAAATGTAAATATAATTTTTTTATAAATAGATCTTGCAGTGCAGTTTCAGGGCCTTCATTGATTGTATCAGAGTAAGGCTTTGATAATATATAAGATTATGATATTTTTATATGAGGTGATCTTAATAGTTATGGATTCAATTATAGTTTTCAAAAATTATGTTTCAGCATAATTTTAGTGTTATTGATAAACTTTTTATGGTTTTAATTGATGAACTTAAAGTGATTAATAAAACCATAAGATAAATTTAATTATGTCGAAGTGTACAAAAATCATTGGTTTAATGTGATGTGTTCCTTTTCATTTTTTTATAATATGTTTTAATTTATTTATAACATTTAGGGTTTATATGATCTTGAATATTGAAGTAATTATAAGAAAACAAGTTTTATCATATAGATGACCATGTTATAGAAATGTGATTGGGTGACTAATTAAAAAAACTATATTCAGAAGAATATCCATATATTTTTATTATTGCGAGAAGAAATATTTTAGATAACCATTGGGGTTAAAACTCTATTTATTTTTTATTTTATTATTCTTTTTTGTCATATCGGTTTATTTATTTAGATAATTATTTAGTTTTAACTTTATGTATTACGATTGATTTTGGGAGATTTATGTATTATTTTGTCATATAAAGGTTTATGCATTTTTGGATTTGTATTAAATTGAGAAAAAATACTTTTTGGTTAATTTATAAATATAATAGGAATAAATTGTTATCCAGTTTTGGTTATATGATCCTTTAAAAATTTATTTCAGTTCCTCAGGCTTAAAAAATCATCTCAAATACATATCGTATGGAGAAAATGATGAGATTGTGGTGGAAACTAATTGAAAAATGAAATTAAACATTTAAAGTTAGCATCTTTAGTTATGTTAAAATTATATATGTTAAGTAAATCCTCATCTCTAGGAAAATTATCTTTAAAATTAAAATTATATCCTATTACACTCATTTTCGACGAAACATTGTTCGTTTTCACACAATATTGGTTTATTGTTTTCTAGATATTGACTTTTTCATGACCAATAACATTACAGTGATCAATAATCTATTTCACTATACATAATTATTTAGTAATTAAAATTTTCTTACATGTCCACATCTTCTGTTCCCATTAATTGTTTTATATAAGGAAACCAAGTCTTTTTTCTCAAATAACCTTTGAAATTCATTTTTTTTGTCTTACAAAGAGGATTTTTTATTAACACTTTCATAGATGTGGGACATTAAGAAAGGTATTTTAAAATTTAAAACCTATAATTACCAAAATAATTTTAAAATTTTGTGGATTCAACTCTTTATATTTATAGAGTATGTAACCCCTTAATATTTTAAAAGAAAAACATTTTGTTTGATATCATTTTCAAAACACAACTCTGAGATTAAATGACCTGTGAAATATATAACCAGTATATCCTAGACTATAATATTGTAGGTATAAATAATATTAACTAATTTATGAAATATATATATATATATATATATATTTCCTACTTGATATAAGTTTTTTGATAAATTATTAGTAAATAATCACTCAATTTTTAGTAAGTTTGTTTAATTTATCAAAAATATATTTTCTCCTAAAAAGATTTATTTATTTTTTAGAGGAATTAATATAATTCATTTAAACAAATTTACAAGATTTATTTTATTAAATTAAAATCATTTTCTAAATTATAATATTAAAATTATCTTTGCGAGATATTTTTGGATTTTTTGTAAAATATTGTTTTTTTGTTGAATAGTGAAAATAGAAATTTTCTAAAAATGCAACATATTTTCTATAAATTAAGTAATTTAAAAGGTCAATTATGTTTTTAATATAACTTAAAATGACATAAGTATTATTTATTTATATTCTATCAACTTAATTATATTTTATTGATATTTATATTGGATTTTAGTATAATTTTACTATTAGGATTAAAAACTGGTGTTTTAGGAAAACTACTATAAAGTGAATAATATTTCTACATAGTAATTAATTTAAAAATAATAATGAATTATTTAAAATAAATATATACATTATATATCAATAAATATGAATTTTAATGAGAAAATGATGATTTCAGGTAAAAAAGTTAATATAAAATCATCCAATTCATGAAAAATGTATTTCTTGGAAAAGCGCATATACATTACATCTATGTGTTTTATTCTAAATTAAATTCGATTTATTAGATTAATTTTATTCATATAAATTTCTTTAATATTTGGAATCAAAATAATTTATATTTTCTAGTATGTTAAACTTATTGTTTTCATAATGAATTGTGGAAAATATAAAAATCAATTAACATAGTTAAGGTGAAAACTAGTTTTCCAGGGGTTTAATCAAAAAATAAGGTGTATAAAAGCCTAAATAATTTTATAAATTCTATTTTCAAAAAATATTTATACTTTATCTCATATAATTATTTATAATGGTCTATTTGGGAGACTTGTGGACTCTGAAAAAACATGGGTATCATATTTTCTTCTTAAAAATTACATGTGTCCACTAACCTCACTTATAAATGGTGACCCCTATTCTATACAATTCACACCATCAAATCCATTTATTTTATCCAAAAACTACCAAAATACCATACTTAGTTCCATCCCCATAACCTAGATACCCTATCCTAATTATAAATTCATTTTTTGAAGGCTTTGGATTCTATCCTCAGGAGGTTGTCTAAAGAAGATATAACGTTCTTATCAGAGTGTTTTTATATTATTTTTTCTTCCAACTCCATAAAATATTCTTCAAATATGATAATATTAAAACATCGTTATCTCTCAAATATTATGATGTAGGTATTCTATGTCCATAACCAAAATTCAACTCATATTCCATCAAATGGGAAATAAAAACATAATTCATCTCAATAGAGGATTGCCGCCTCAAGAACTGATGTAATTTGTTTTCCCTCATCTCTTATCATGAAATGTTATAATAAGATAATTGAAGTAAATATATATATATATATTATTTTTAAAATAATTATACCTCTATGACTACTATATCATAGAAACATTCATACTTTCCATTGTGTGGGAAATATCATAACATCGATTTTGTGTTCGGTGGACTACCCCCTCACCAAAGGATGTGGTTCATTTTTAATTAATTATTTTCATGATAGGTAATAAGGTTATAGTAAATGAACATATGTAAAAAATATGATTTAATTGAAGATTCAAAATAGAATCATGTACATTTATAGTATTTAAATAATTTCTTCCTTTTCTTTATATAAGAAAGTATCTTAAATTTTATGGAAAACATTATTAACCATTAAGAATTTTTAGAGTTATAATCCACTCAACTAAATTTCTCATAATTACCTCTCATAAGAAAATATTTTAATGATTTAGTAACACGTGATATTTAAAGTTTATGTACAACGACCTACTCTTTACCATGTTTAATAGTCCCAAAAACATGCATTAATTTACTAATTACTTACAAAATAAAAAATTCACATTCAGGAAATAGTACTACAACCCATTAAGAAACATTTCTACTACAGATGGTTATACCTCAACCCCAAAAATCATTTTTGTACCCTATTTTTCATAGTTGGTTATACACCCTTGAAAACAAGCCATTTTATTTACTAGTAATAAACCTTAAAAAAAGATCCAATTTTTGTCAATTTATATCCACTCCATAAAGTTCCTCACATACTCCAAATATAAGGTAATTAAAATTTTACATGTTTAAAATCTTCACAAACTTCGAAAATTATATTAAGAACTTGTTGGTGTTGACAATTATTCGAGATATTTAGTCAATATAAATATGTTCAATGTTAATGTTTCCCTAAGTTATTTCATTATAAATTACTCATAAAAAGTCGGATTGATTTATCCTTTATCCAGGAAAATCACATTAATTGTATTTGTCTGATTCGCCTCCACCTGATTCTTCATATATAATTTTTGATTCAACTATTTAGAAACACAATAAGAAAATTATAACTTCACTACATAGGGTACCTCTATCTAAAGGACATATCTTATATGGATCTCACACCAATGAGAGTCGGTCTGATGGACTTCATTCTTATAGAACATTCTCTGAAAAGTTTCTCTCTGATGAATCTTTATATCAATGAAACATTGTCCAATGAAAGTCACTTTGTTCTTCATAATTTAAACTTGAAACAAAAAAATGTATTGGTATCTTAATTCTTATTAAAAAAATTGATAATGTATTATTCTCTCTATTTATATGCATATCATAATAGAAAATATGGGAAACCCAATTCTTCATCTCACCCACTCAAATTCCATAAAACATGAATTGATTGTTCATTTGATCATCATGTTAATTATTTAAACATAGATCAATATTTTTGGAGGATTCTCAAATCTTCTTCAACTTTCTCAAAACTTCATACTTCATCAAATTTATAAATAATTTTCTAGTATGATCCTTCATTATTTAGTGACCCTAATTTTTCTATTTTCTTCAGAGTCAATATGATGGGAATTCTTACATTAACTACATCAGATGGAATATTTCATGAAAATCTAATCAAATATATTAGTATAACTTCAAAAAAATTTACTCTTCATCCCATTTTTGTTGAATCAATTGAAAACACATCATAACTTTTTATCTTAACCCAAAAAAGAATAAAAAAAATCCAATTATTGTTGGATCAGATGCTTTGAGTCAATTAAAAATGGTTGAAAACATTAACTCAAATTCTTTAGACCAATTTTGTCCTCAAATATTTTAGAGAGACTCATCACTTCTCAAAATTTCAATTACTTTTTTATTATCATTGCATTCTTCATTCATTTTCTCAGTCCAATTACATGATTCTGTTTATTATATAAAATTCCACCTCTTTATTTTCTCTAATAAAGTAAACTATTTTCATAAATTCTTTTATTATAATAGTCCATAGTCAAAATATGATAAATCTATCTCTGAATCTCACATGATTGATCAGTTTCAAAAAATTCTCATCAAAAATCGACAACTCTATTTCTTTTGGTGAAATTTTTTACTCTAATGTTCTACATCTAATTAAAAACTTTAATACCAAAACACACTAACACAAAAATATTATTTATGTGACTTCTAAACCTATATTTGATTTCTTCTAATTAGATTTTCCAAATAAGTTTTTATTTCTCCACAAAACTATGTCTTCTGCCTCTGTTTTAGTAACTTTACAATGTACTAGTGTGAAACTCTATTTATGGAGTATTTCCATCACACTTATGATGTTTTAGTGTTTTTCTCCTGCCCAAGAGATCAATATCTACATCATACCAATCAATCAGTCTCTACTAATTATCACATTAATGATTTGAAACACTTCAGTGTTGAAAAATCTAGAAACTCGCATTTCTACCATTATCCACACCTTCTTATATCCAAACTTATCCAGGATTTGTGCATCCTAAAAGGAAGAGAAGATCATTATCAGATTCTCTCTAATCGGAACCTATTTGTGTATGATCATGTCCTATGTCTGGGACCATTTTTTGTGTAAATTCTTCTTCTTATTCATTTTAGTTATGTTCTATGTCTGAAAAAAAACTAATTATTATAAAAAATATGAATATTTTATCTGTTGGAAAAAATTACAACAAAAACACAAATATTGCATCTAAATCTCCTCCTTTTGTTTTTTTTCAATTCCCATACAATAATATTCACATAAAACTATGAATCATATACATATTCAATATATATACACATATTAATATATCCAAAATAATTTTGTTTCCCCCATTTTTCACTCCCCATTTTTTATAATACAATGAAAAGGGTCCAATCATGATTATTAAAAACATAATTATTTAGAAAAAAATTATCAAAAGAGTTTCTTAAAAAAAACCCTTTAATTAAACAGCTCATATTCTATGTGGGTGAACCCTGTGTAGAAAAATATAGTGTATAATCAGGTTTATCAATGTGTCCATAACAAAAAATTTCATGTAATACATTTTCATGCACCGTTAAACATTATCATATCATGGAAAATCATTGAAAATTTAATTATGATAAAAACAAAATGAACCTATCTTAATAAACATATCGTAAAATTTCAGGAAAATAAACTAAACTTTTCCAAATCACTTCTCTCATAACCTCATTGCTCTCTTTATCAAAAATATTAATATACTCATATATGACATCAATATTTTCTCCCCTAGATATAAGACCTTAATATATTCTTGAAATACATCTATAGAACTCAACTAGCTATATTACATTAACTCCTTCAATTCCGTACAAGTTATTAAAAATATAAGAATATTTTTGTGAATAAAGAGGATCCAAAATGGATTCTTGATAGAAACATTCGGACTGAGAATCTTCTCTCAGATTAGAATTTTTTTTTCTTATTTTATATTTCATTAGATGATTTTTTTCCCTTCTATTCATAAATCTTAAATTTTGTAACAAGTTTCTTACCATCATTAGAATGATTATATAATGATCATATATTCTCTCTATTTTTAGTAACATATTTGTTACAAGGAATTTATTATAAATTCTCAATGTTTTCTTCTTGGGCTAGCAATATAGTCATAAAAATTTTAATAACATTCCAGTCTTTCTCACATATCTTACAAATTTTCCAAATATTCAAACCAAAATCTATATTTGAATGTTTATCAAAAACAATATCGCTATCAAAAATCATTTTCATTGAATTTTATTCAATTGTTTGTGTGCATATTATAATTTTTTAACCATTGAAAAATTTTCTGGGAAAATAACTAAGAACCATTTCTCTTTAGACTCAACATGTGTACCTGGTTAAACAATTTAAAAGTACTCAAATTTCATTAGATTTTCATTTTTCATTATTAATGCTTTAGGATTCCTAAGATTATGAATTTCATTATTCTGTCCCATAATTAATTTATAAATATTTGATCATATTTTCATATAAAAACCTATTTGATTAATACCTATTTTATGGGAGAGACATTTTGTACAAACATGAATAAGACATGTGTTTTAAAATTCCACAAAACCAATAGTAAATTCTAAATTATGAAATTCTAGACTGAAGAAAAAACTTCTCAAAACATTGTTATTATTATTTATTAATAAATCATCGAACACCTTTCTCCTAGGAAAAATTCTTATTGACCATTTTTATTTCATACCTATAGATTTGGTAGAAACATATGTACATTGATATTTTTTACCTAAACAAACAACCTTCTTTATTGAAATTTTCATTTTACCATTTTTAAATGTTTCACCCATTACCATAATGATTTACTGAATTATTTTCTTTCCCTTATTAAATCACTATTTGTTATATGAAATATTTATTTTAATTTTAAAAAAGTTTCTTATTTCTCATCCAAACTATGTTTCATAACATTTATCATCTTCTCAAAATCAAATATCTTCAATTTTTTCTGTTTACTTTCTTTAAACAACAGTAGCATGAGAAATGTTGAAATTCTGATCACCATATGATTTATATTTATAACATTTTGCTCGGCTGGCGGCGGTTCCTCCTCAGTCTTCCCATCGTGTTCATGGTGCGGTGGATGATTATGCTATGAAGGGTGACCCCGATCTGGAGGCTCAGTGTTCGATATCTCGCGGCAAGGGTGTTTGGGTTTTCTCTAGAATCGGGGTGGTGATCCGTCTCTTCTGCATTGTGGGGTCGATATTCGATGTGGCATCGTGGTCTCGGTCCTCCAATGTGGCGAGGGGGTTCCTGTTCTAGTGCGTCGAGGTCGTGGTTCAACTAACTACAAAGTAAAGGTATTGATTTACTTCAGGGTCATGTTTTTGCGGCAAAGGGGATCCTAATCCAGTGCGTCAGGGTGGTGTTCTTCTTGTTCTGCATTGGTGGGGAATTCTAAGGTGTGTCTTGGTGTCGTGGTTTGTGCGCTGTGGGGCTATGCTCTAGTGGTGGGGGTCATGACCACCATTCCACAGCAGTGGGGTCATGTTCTGGATGCGCTCGGGGCTGCGAACATCTTCTGCAGAGGCCATGGAGTACATTCTTTCTTACATGGTGTGGATTGTGCTCTAGTCTTCTTGCGTCGGGGTCGTTCTTCTGATCCTTGGTGAACTGGTGTCCCTTGGTGAATGGGCTGGTTTCCGTCAGCTGTGGTGTGATCCGACAGGGGGTTCCTTGGCTGGACTATTGCAGTCTCTGCGTGAAGGTTGGATGGTGGTGATGGGAATTTTGTGAGATTTCTGTTTGGAGCTGATGAAGGTTTCGTGGTGGGTTGAGCCGTTGGATTTCATCTGTTGATTCAGAAGTGTTTCGTTGTATGCTTGAATGATTTGCCTTTCGAAGGTGGGAGGTCTGTGATTCCAGACTCGACTTCATGAGTTGTCTCCAAAGGAGGTTTTAGAGCTATCAGTTCATCCTTGAAGTATTTTTTTGGATTTGTTTTTTTCAGAGGGTATGGCGCCAGTCATCGGATTGAGCCTAAGACTTGACTCAGGACACTATCTTTCCAAATTACATTGCAATGATGGAGAGCTTCTTCATGTCCACATGCTGGGGAGGAGTAGTTCACTGATGTCACTCTGATTTTTACTCTTTCTTCATTCCAGTGTGAGTGTCCTATGTTCATGATGTCATTGGGTTTCCACTCCCTTCATCCCTTAAAAGGGTGTCTTATCATATAATGAAAAAATTTTAGGCCTTCGGGCGGTTGGATAGAAATTCACAAAATTTATTTCATCATTATCTTTTTTTCCTTCTTGACTTAATTATTCCTCTCAAAGAAATTCAAAAAATTTTAGGAATCGAAACCAATTCTAAAATTTCTTCCACTTCACCATCACTACTTAATGAAGTATGTTAATTTTTAACATTATCAAGGAATTTTAATTGACTATTAAATTCATCAATATATAATAAATATTCCTTCATTACTTTAAAAAGATTACTTTTAATCTTCTTTTAACAACGAACTCTCTCTTTATGTTTATTCCACTTTTGTTTTCAAGATTTTGTATCATTAACTTCAAAATAATACTCTTTTTATTTATTCCTTGTACTTTTTTTTAAATTTCCTTTCCCTCCACAATTCCAACATTAGAGAGAATTCATACCTTTTCCATTCCAATTTACATAGTTTTATCTTTTATTAATGAGAGAAATATTTATGTTAAAATATTTTTCCACATACACTTCTTATGAAATACTCAATTATTCTAGAACTTCTTTATCTTTGTTATTTTATTTTTTGAAATATTTAAAAGAAACTTCTCTAACAACTATTTTCTTGTAAATGGCATCTATTTCCATATTCTTTTCCATAAGAATATTCTGAAGTACAATAAAATAAATAACTTCATGATCTTCTAAAGATGAATCTTCTTTATTAAATCTATGTAAAAAATTTATCATTAGATTCTTAGTAATGGTATTATCTTCCATCATTTCACCAAAACCTATGAAATTACTTATAATCTCATCATTTATTCTAACGTAATCATAAATACATTATTCATTAACCATTTTCACATCATCAAATATACTTCTCAAGATTTAAAACATGGATTCCTTAACATTTTAATTTTTTCATAGGTAATTCACATCATATCTAGCATTTTATTACCTGTTGGAAGTTCAATAACCTTTTTATAAATAGTATACGTAAGAGATATCAATAAATAATTATTATATTTTCCATCATATTCATGATTTATCTTATTATCAGCTCTTATAAAAACATTATTGATCGTAGGAAATCCCACCATTGGTATGTCTCTAACTTCAATGCCAAGATACAGAAGATACTGTAACATCTTATTCTTTTAGTTATGAGGGGTTTTTTATATTAATAGGAACACATGTATTGTTCACTAAATTTAAATTCTCCTTTTCTAGATATGGATGTTTTGAAGGGAACCTCAAATCGGATTCTAATTTATGTTCCCAAATAAGATCATGAAAACTAAAAGGGCTGGTGAATCAGTGGTTCCATTTCTTTTTATAATAATGTCCCATAACATCGTTATAAAAAATTATTAACATATGAAACTTGTTAGAGTTACGATCAACTCAACTGAATGTCAAAACCTCACATTTCAACTGAAAAAATTTAACGATGGACAAGAACATGATATTTAACTGGTTAGGTATAAATACCAACTCTTTTCTATGTTGGTTAGTTACACAAACATGGATTCATTTAATAATTATTTCTATAATACAAATGAAAAATAATAAAATAGTTCTATAACCTAGTAGGAACAGTGTATAACATTGTTAGTTATATCCCGCAAATATCCTTTTTTATCCTATTACACATAAGCAGTTATACACACTAGTAAATAATCTTTTTTAGTAACTGGTAAGAACTCATAGCTATAAGATTCTTTTTTCTTCTTTTCTAATCCACTTCAAAAAGTACTTCGCTTCCTCTACAAGTAAGATATATCAACATTTAAATGTTTAAAATCCTAAAGAACTTCAAAAATATTATTAATAAATGGATTGTATTGATACTTCTTCTAAATATTCAATAAATTTGAATATTCATAATCCCAATTTCATCAAATGCTCTATGTTCAAATCATATTCGAACAAATCTATCCAAACATAGCCTTCTTCTCGTAAACTCATTCTGATGGTCTCTATCTAATTTGCCTCTATCTAATTCTATTTCAACTCTTCTTTCTTAAAAATAATACAAATTCAATCAAAAACTTACAAATTCACTTCATGTTAGACCTCCTTACGATATTAATCATTCCATTAGATAATTCTCTAGTGATAGTCTCTCTAATGTAACTCACTATGATAGAATATGCTTCGATGAGATTACCTCTATTGCAAATCACTCTAATGGGACTCCATCCCCTGCAGGGCACTGTGATCATCTCAATTTAAACATAAAAAAATATTCTTGGGATCTCAATTCCTATCATCAAAATGTTAGAGTGTTATCATTTCTCACATGCGAACAGTTTCAATGTATGAATGTATTGTTCTCTATACTTATAGACATCACTAAATATAAAATGTGGGAAAACTAATTCTTCATATTTCTCACTCAAATTCCAAAAAACTAGAATTTCATGTTCCTTTAAGGTTCAGGTTAGCTGTTTATAATATTTTCTATATTTATATAGCCTTCTCAAATCATCTTCAATTTTCACAAAACTTCATAATTCATAATATTAGGAAACAATTTGTCAGTTCGATCATTTCATTTTGGTCATTATTCTTTTAGTGAATCTGATTATTCCTTATACCATAGAGTTATTTTGAAATAAATTCTCACAAAAACATTGTCTAATAGACATTGTCATGAAAATATCATCTCATGGATCAAAATAACTTCATATTATCAGACTAAGCATCCCTTTTCTAATGACTCAATTAAAAATAATTCATATCTTTATATCCTAACCCATTCTAGAATAAAAAAATAAAATTATTTCATTATTAAATTATTCTATTACATTTAAAATTGTTTAATACCTTATCTCAACTTCTTTATACTTATACACCCATCAACCACTCTATAGAAACTCATAACTTCTACTATTTTCAATTAATTCATTATTATGATAGAATGCTTCACGTATTTTCTCAGACCGATAACATGATTTTGATTACAATAATAAACTCCACATCTATATTGTCTATGTTAAAATAAATTAGTGTCATTAATTCCTCTATTGGATCATTGCATGTTCTTGATCTAAAAAATTGGTCTTCTAATTTCTCATAAATGATTAGCGTCCAAGATTTCTCCTTCTAAATATAAAGAATATGTTAATTTTGATTCATAAGTCCGTCTAATGTTCTACAACCAATTTAAATATTTTATACGATGAAACAAATAAATTGATGGATTAACAGTGTGGTTTCAAACCACAAAATTTATTTCCCTTAATTTTCTTTTCTAGAGAATATTTTTATTCTCACAAAAACATGAGTCTAATGGATTGGTTGTAGTACCCATCGAATGTTCCAATGTATGTAACTTTATGTACAGAATGATGTCATTACCCTTCTAATGTACAAGTGTTTTAATCCTATTTGATGGATTGAAATTTATTTCATACCATTGTATCTATCTCTCTGGATTAGCAATTTGTAGATCCGGAACACAATAGTTTTCAAAACAATGGAAACTCACATTTTTTCTTCCCTCTACTCACACCTTCTTATATCATGACTTCTTCCTAATTTTTGAATCCTTGAAGAAAAAATAAATCCTCATCATATTTTCACTGATGGGAACTTATATATGTCATATCTTATAATACTTCTAGAACTATTTTTATGTTTGGTCGCCTTCCTAGTTAGTCTAATCATGGTCTATGTCCAAAAAATAAATCCCCACTTATTCTCAAAATTAAACCTATTTTTTCTATTGAAAATAAAATGAACCAAAGAAACAATTTGGCCTAAAAATAATTTTTATATTAATGCCTTATTTATCATTCCAAATAGTTAATATATCATTTTATTTCTTTCCTCTACACTCACTAAAAAATGAGTATTTCATTCGTGTGTATATGTACACTACTGTATCCATGAAGTGATATGATTCTCTTTCATCCCCAAACAATATGAATGAAATTTCGAAGTATATTTGAAAAAAATATATAATATTTATGATATGATCATAATTATATAATGAAAAATATAATAAGTACCTTGGAACATCCACATGATGAGATCCTATGGATACATATAAATCAGAAGAATATGTGAGTGATTCATACACAACATCTCGTTCTTTGATTGAAAATTCTACTAATTGAAATGTTTCCAAAAATAATTGAAATTCAAATTCTTGATCTATATCTTCAATTTTTGGAAAGTTATAAAGTTCTTCTATCAAGCCCAGATCCATGAACCTACAAAATCCTTCCAATTGTATCTGATTCAATCCATGTATTGTAGAAATTCCCTCATTTCAGTCCCGGAGCATTTATTTCACCATTTTTATAAACAAATACCATTTTAGTATGGGTGATGTGATGTTTCCTCAACTCATATGAATTATGAATCGATCTAGTAATGATGGAATTTATATTCTTACAGAATTACATGATGATTGGATTCATCCCACATGTTCACATCATAGATATCGGGATTTTGTATGTTACATCAACTTGTATGTACATATAGAGAGTCAAGAAGATATGATGACACATAACGTGAAGATTTAGCCTAAAATATTTCTTTTAGTTCAAAATGATCAATATGTCAAATCAGAATATGCGATTTCAGAAATTCGCGCAGGAAAATCGACTTTGAATTTGAAAGAGAGGGTTCAAAAGCATATCTAATATGACTCCAGGGGAGAAATTCAATGTAGTACCGATGTGTACCATGCACCTGAATTTACATATAGTGATTTTCATCTATTACCAAAAAAAATCATTTATGGATATTAGTATATTATTTTACCATATTGTTGACTGCTACTTCGTATCGACAATAGGTCTGAAAAAGGATCTAAAAATATCAAATACAAATATTAATACCCTTTCGAAGTAAGGAACCATGGAATATATGTTTGGAATAGATTCCATTTTGAGAGAGTTGAAAAAGAACTTTCCCGTGGAAAGGTTCTATCCTTCTTCTCTTTCTCAACGCATTGATTTAAACAAAGACTCTGTTTTTCCCTCTTTTATGATGGTACATCTTTCTCAGAACATTGACTGGGAATCAAAATCATGTTTGAATTGAAATGGAGATACAGATGAAATTTAATCTCTTCTGAATAATCATCATATAGATTCATATTTGAAAGAGGTTGACATGATGTTCTTTCAAAATGGACAAATATTAGTCCATATTTTAGAGGTGTTCCAGAAATGTACGCAATCGAGTCAATAGCTCTACGAGCGAATGGATCAGTATGAGGAAAATAGAAAGATTTAGAAATATTTACATTCTTTAGTCGGAAATAAATGTGTCCATGAAAGAGGGATTCAGTGGAACAGAATATGGGGGTTAGAGTCTAAGCAATAAGGAATTTTTTTTCTAGTAAAACTTCTTTTAAAATCCCTGGAGAGAAAGTTCACTAATAGACTGAGGAGGAAAGAGTGGGATTAGAACCCTCGGTACAAATAATTTGTACAGAAGATTAGCAATCCACCGCTTTCGTCCACTCATCCATCTCTTAACATTGAAAAGGTAAAATAATTTGTATATGCACAAAATATTGTATATGTATATAATGAAAATTAATAACTCCATCTAGTTATGGAAGAGTGGTCGGGCTTATCTTATCTCTAATCTTATTTTATCTCTAATGATAAACAAAATCAGTTAAATTATCATTTTTTATTTTTACATTGGGGACATATATTCAATTTTAATATATCTAACAACATGTAAGGTGATTTGTTCTGGGAAAATAAATTATTAATAGATGATGGAATTTAGGATACCCACCAAAAATACTAATCCAACCCGTAAAGAAGTACAGGAAAATACAACATTTTTTTTACTTGACTAACCATCAGGAGAAGAAAATAAAAAGGGTACAATAATTAATAAGATTAATGAAGTAACAATTAATGAAAAACAGCCATTTGGAAAGAAATAGTCATTATCCTCCAATTCGATCAACAAATAATTTGACCCCCACCCCAGACCCATAATCCTGGGTGGGGGGGCTATTTACAACTAGTATCCAATTAGAAGAATGATCAGATGTATACTAATGATGCGGTCATTGATTCTCTTGAGAGGCCACAATGACCATGAGCAAACATAACATATGAATGGCGAGGAAAATTTTATTCTTTTACTTTTTCTGCTATTCTGCCCAAAAAGCATGGCTGAAGAATTATATGAGGCATCAAACCAACCCAATATGATGATTGGACCATTTTTCACATACTATCTTAAATGAATGATTCTTGATTATGGATTCACTAAAAAGATTCAGTAAGGAATTCCATTTTGACAAAAGAGCCATGTCCCATAGCTGATGTTTTGGGCCCGTTGTCCTAATCATGATTTTCCTACCCCCGACCCAATAAGCTTATTTGGCCCGGTTGTGGGTGAGGGGGGATTCGAATCCCCATATTCATCATGTAACATTAGAAATATTTCCATTCCTTATCCGGAAATAAATGTGTCCATGAAAGAGGGATTCAGTGTAACAGAATGTGGGGGTTAGAGTCGTGAAAAACTTGTTTATTCCATATTTTGGACCTATGTTACATGGAACAATATGCTACTGTTGATGAAACATTGAAGAATTGAAATTCGATCAAAACACTATGTATGGATTCACTGCCTAAAAAATAATTCTTGAACAGTGAACAACTAGGGCCTTTGTTATTCTTATTAATCACTACATCCACAAATTTCCATGAAATATTGAAGAGAAAATTTTCTTTGATCAGAACCGAAACATCATGTTGTGTATGAAAAAGGTCTGAATGAACTCTACACTCCATTGTTAGAATCAATAGGTCTTCAAATCGTTCATTTGAAACAAAAGAAACCCTTCATGGATGATCTTGGAACAACCCAAGAATCTAAATTATTGATCCATGGAGGATTAAGATCACCTTTTTTGTTCAATATGATACAAAAGTTGATGATTCACTCATCATTATTCCATACTCAAAAGAATCCCAGTCAATCCTTTGAAAACACGGATTCCTATTTCTTCTCAATGATATACCATGATCAAGACAATTGGCTGAATCCCGCAACACCATTTCATAGAAGTTCATTGATATCTTCTTTTTATAATGAAAATTGAATCTGATTCTTGATGAATCCACATAACTTATGCTTCTATTGTTGTTTGAAAAGATTCCCTTTTTATGTGGAAAGAAGGTCCACTTTGACTCATTTTTATACTAATCCTCAATTATATTATGAAACCCAAGAATTTATTTGGAATCCTACAAGAAATTGAATAATTTATTGGGAATCCTACATGATCTATTCATTCTTTTAACTCTGACAGATGGTCAGAACTTCATCTGAGTTCAAATCCTACTAAGAGGTCCACTAGAGAATTGTTGAAGAAAGTTGTAGGATGTGTTTTGGGGGAAGTTTTTTTCAATCGTTGGCCTCTATGTAGAATTAGTCGGGGACTGGAGATGTGGTTTTTACCCTGTGGCGGATATCAGTGGTTCGAGTACACTTATCTCCAACTCGTAAACTTAGCCGATACAAAGAGATACAATTTTTGATTCGGCAGTTCGATCTATGATGTCTCATTCATGGATGTTGATAAGATCATTCCATTTAGCAGCACCTTAGGATGGTATAATAGAATACTTCATGTGTGAAGGGTGAGGTTCAAATGAGGAAAGGCTTACGGTGGATACCTAGGCACCCATAGATGAGGACCCTTGCGAACAGCTTGATGCACTATCTCCTTTCAACCCTTTGAGCGAAATGCGGTAAAAAGAAAGAAACTATGGGCCGACCCCTTCATCTCCACCCCATATTAACTACGAGATCACCCCAAGGACACCTTTGACATCTTGGTCGGGTCACGGACCGACCATAGAACCATGTTCAATAAGAACGCATTTGTCTGCTCTCTTGTTGGGCAATAAGGGTCGGAGAAGGGAAATCACTCATTCTTAAAATCATCATTCTTAAGACCAAAGTGTCAGGTGGAAAAAAGGGGGGAAGCTATCCCTTCTTGGTTATCCTGTAGCTGTCCTCCATAACCACAAGAATCCTTAAAATGAGATTACAACTCTACCACACCTTGAGCAGTTAAATATCTGGGACCTTTGACCCAAATGGATGCATCACAGGTTCCATAAAGATTACTTCTTAAAACAATTTCTTTCAAATTCATTAAAATATCATGTAAGGATTCTTGAATACCTACTATGGTAGAATATTCATGTGGTATTTTATCAGATTTTGCACGTGTTAAACATGTTCCTTCAATTTCTCCAAGAAAAGATCTTCTCATAACAATGCCTATACTCTCAGCTTGTCCATTAATAAGTGGATAAACAATAAAACATCCATAAAGAAATGAAGGGTGATAATTGGAAAATTTACCTATTTTATTTGAATCTGATACACTTTCTTTATATTATTAAAATAGAAGTCAAAAATCAAAATAAAAGAGTAAATTTCATTATAGAGCCGTATGGACAATGTGAAAAAAAATTGCTTATATGGTTGATGATGAAAAAAAAATTCTTTTTTTACATCATGACTACTACTTCGTATCAACAATAGGTCTGAAAAAGGATATAAAAATATCAAATACAGATATTTATACCCTGTCGAAGTAAGAAACCATGGCATATATGTTTGGAATAGATTCCATTTTCAGAGAGTTGAAAAATCACTTTCCCGTGGAAAGGTTCTATCCTTCTTCCCTTTCTCAATGCATTGATTTTAACAAAGACTCAGTTTTTCCCTTTTTTCGGATGGTATATCTTTCTCAAAACGTTGACTAGGAATCAAACTCATGTTTGAATTGAAATGGAGATACAGATGCAAGTGAATCCCTTCTGAATAATCATCTTATAGATTATTTATTATTTATATTGATTATTTATAATAACTTATATATTTCTTATATATTTATAATATTATTATAATATTTATTTTATTTTTATAAATTTATAATTTTTATATATTTATATTATTTTATAATATTTTTATATTATTATTTTTTATATTATTATTATTTAAATTTTTTATATTTTTTTATATTATTTATTTATATTATTTATAATAATTTATATTATTATTATTATTTAATTATTTAAATTTAATATAATTTAATAAAATATAAAATAAAACTCTATATTATACTCTATGATACTCTATATTATATTATATATAAATTTTTATTAATTTTATTATATTAATATTATAAATTATGGGAAATGAAAACGATTTTCCCCACAAGAGGTTTTTTGTAAATAAGTGATTGTCTGATAATGAGCAAGGAATGTCCATCTTTCTGCTAAACAGGATGTATGAAACTCATAATTCATGATATAATTATTATGAATGTCAAATTCATGGAGAATGCTCGTTCAATGAGCATGCAGCGGTGGGGATCTTCTCTTATTTTAAGTTATTATTCAGTGAAACCAATGATTAGTTCTGGGAGAAGATAACAACCATTTCAATCATGCGTATTTTTATTTTCATATGTTACATCTTTCATGGAAATTTTTGGATGTAGTGATCAATTAGAATAATAAAGAGCGGTCATTTAGGGGCCTTAGCTGGTGATCCGGGCTGTTTCCCTCTCAACGATGAAGCTTATCCCCCATCGTATCACTAGCCGACCTTGACCCCTTTGATTTTGGGGTCATATCTAGTATTTAGAGTTTGCCTCAATTTGGTACCACTCTCATGTCCCGCACCGAAATGGTGCTTTACCCCTAGATGTCCAGTCAACTGCTATGCCTCAACGCATTTCGGGGAGAACCAGCTAGCTCTGGGTTCGAGTGGAATTTCACCCCTAACCACAACTCATCTGCTGATTCATCCAGATCAGTCGGTTCGGACCTCCACTTAGTTTCACCCAATCTTAATCATGGTCATGGATAGATCGTCTAGGTTCGGGTCCATAAGCAGTGAAGATTTGCCTATGAAGACTCACTTTCGCTACGGCTATGGTGGGATACCTTAACCAAGACACTACCTATGAGTCATCGGCTCATTCTCGTGTCTGGTACTGCATGGTTCCACTCTATAAGAACTCCAAATCCTTCTCTGGTAGCTCATCATATTCTTCATAAATGATCCTCCTGCCTCGAAATTTGGCCCCCTAATAGTGAAATCCCAATGAATAGGGTTCGATACAATCTAATAGAAAGCCCCCAAGGTGCCATATTCTAGGAGCCCAAAATATTTGATTGCATGAATCCTCCTCTATTATCTTGTGGTGTGTCGAGGGCTCCTTCCCCTTCTTCAAAATCCGAATCGTATTTTTCATAGAGAAATCTTTGATCAACGATAGACCAAGATCCATTTTTCATATCAAAGAGGTTTCTTAGTTCGGACCGAAGTAATGTCACTCCTCAATCATTGTCAAACGAACTGTAATCTTTTTATGTCCATGAGGATCCCATCAGAGCACCTTCTATTTCTAATAATAGGCCATGAACTATATCAACTCTCATTCAGGATCAAATCTCATTCAAGATCAACTCTCATTTTGTTCTTTGAGTGACTCCAAAAAGAATGAAATGTACTTTGAATTGAAACATGTACCAATTCAACATCTTTACAATGGGTGAAGAACGTAGTAAAACTGGATGTATGTTTTTGTTTTTTGGAGAAAAATATTCTCTAATGAATACTTATTTTCTTTTAGAAGTCATTTTCATATATTCAAACAAAAATAAAGAAATCGAATCAATAAAAAGACAAAATGATATGAAATCATGAATAAAAAGATACAAAGGATCTACTAGCCACACCGACCGTATAATCAATATTGACAGTTTCAAAAAACTATTCAATATGTGAACTGGACGAAGCTCTTTATGGCCCTCAAAATTTCATTTATTACTTCTACACTAGCATAGTGGTGTACGGTCGATCTAGAGAGAAGGCAGACGAGAATTACAGGTTTTATTCAAGTTAAACTCAACTGTTGTCAGCAGTGGAGCATGTGTGCATTTTTACTTTTTCAATTTTTTATTTTATTAATAAAAAGAAAACAGGATGAGGAAACTATAGTTTATACAATGAAACTAGAATTTACACTAATACTGTTAAACTAAATAATTACAGCATACTAATATAATGTATCAAGACAAGGAAGCGAGATCAACAAAGTAATCCGGAATTCTAAACTACGAGTTCGAATCGATGTTCTCTCCACAGCTTACAACCGAATCACACCTCAAGAAAGACTGAAGAGATTTCCCTCTCCATGAAACTCAACAGGAAGATGATTAAGTCTAGGATTTCACCACACCATGACTTAATCGAACTGCTAAGAAGTTTGAAAAAGATTAAATTTGTAAATAAACTCGCCATAAATTCCTAAAGTTAATGACATTAATGTTCTGAAAAATTCATTCAAACACAACCTCGCCAGTCGAATTTGAATTGAAATTGAAATAATTGAAGTCTTAACGAACAAAATATTAGAAACAGAATCAATCTCACCAATTGATTCTAATTTCATAAAAATATAAGCTAATTAAGATTTAGAGATCATAACAAGAAAGTTTTCAAATTCACGAGCTAAGAAAATTCAACCTATGATCCTATTGATTAATGCAGTGAAATACAACAAAAAACAGAGTACAAAATTATGGACAGAGGGAAGGTAAACTCCCCTAGAAAAGCTCTGCCTTCACACTCCTTAGCCTCCTTCTCATCTTCAGTACTACTCCACGGAGACTTCACTCTCATCTAATGTGGTCGTCGGATGGAAAAATTATGGCCTCCTCCAATTCTACTGCTTCTCTCGATTAAGTACCTTTCTATCATTTACTAAATGTCACTTCACGATCTCCACCGAATTCAAACGTTCTTCACCCACACACTGCAAAATGTGTGTTTTTTCGTGACCGACACGTCGCGCTAATTTTTTCCTCCTAACTAACTCCCATTGAGTTAGTTGGATTAACCTAGACAGGGTTTCAGCTATGTAATGAACCTGCAAGAAATATAATCAACACAGTTACAATTCAATAAAAAAAATCATAACTTCAGAAGAAAGTATTTTAATAAAATTTTAACCAAAATTGTCAAATAAATTACTTCATTATTATCTTTAAAAACAAAGAGTTATATTTTAGAGATTATATTGAGAATAAATAATTATATAATAATACTATTAAATTATATTTTTGAATACTAAATTTATTAAATGTTGTTAGTGAAAATTCAAATAATCCTTATGAACAATTGAATTTAGAGAATATTATTTAATTATTAATTATTAAACATTAATTAACTAAGAAATTAAATAATTTATTAAATTAAGATTAAAATTAATATATTTTTATCAGTTAATTTTATTAAGTTACATTATCTAAGGTTTATAAATTGTTAAAATTTATGTTCCAACTATTATGTTTATACTTTTTTCAAACAAAAAATTATTCAATATTAATTAGAATAGTTTTCACTGATTTAATTCTAAGTAAAATTTATTTTATTGATAATTTTTATTAAATAAATATGTAATTAATTTAGGAATCAATCTAGTTTAATTTTAAATAATTAAGATTAAATTTTTAATTTTGTTTAATTAATTATCATATGTATATTTGAACTACTTAATAATTAATAAAGTTTCATAAATTTATCTATGTTATTATATTCTTTTTTTTATTTTAACTTAATATTTAGTTTACTTTTATTATATATATATATATTCGGTTTCTTTTTCCCAAAACCCTTGACGCACAACCAAACAAAACGCCGGTTTCTTCTCCAGCGCCGCAACCTGGTCCGTCTCCTTTCTCACCGCGAACCTCCTCGGCTGGCGGTGAAGCATCTAGAAATTGGCAGTGCAACTCCATACTCGCAGCAAACAGCAAGCATGCGCGATGGTCCTCCAGCAGTATCCCAATGAAAAAATTCTTCTCCAAGCTGTTGTGACGCGTCTGCTGCTCCTCTAAAACTAACGGCGCATAGGGGAGTCTTCTCGGTGACAATTTAGCAAGGTGCGGCGGTGTCCCTAGACTCTGGCGTAGCGCGATAGCTTCAGTAGGTGGCATGGAAACCCTGATTCAGCCTCCTTTATGGTACGCAAAAGTTCTCATCTTCAGCGGTGACACCCTCCTCTGTGGGTCCTCTTGCAACGGTGATGGCTTACAGTAGCGGCGGACTCCTTCCAATGGCGGACCAACAGTGAAGCGGTAAACACTCAACACAAAAGAAAAATATGAAAAATTTATTTTTTGGAGAATTTTCTATGTTTATTTGATTTTGGAACTAAAATATTATATTCTGCTTCTATATTCTATGTTTCTTTGATTCTCTAGTTTTAATCGTTGATATCGTTGAGTAGATTCTAGTCTGATGAAAGTGGAAAGGCATGGGTGGTAATGGCGTGTTGCAGACTGGATGTCGCTGGAAGAGAAGAACATTGTTGGGTGGTTGTAGGTGTGTCAGTGAGTGATTTGGGGAAGGCAAGGAAGAAAGGATGATGGAATGAAGGGGATCGGTGGCAGAAATAGGATAGGATCGATGCCATGGGTGAAAGTGATTGGGATTTGGGGAATCGGTGAGTCTCTAACTCATCAAAAATTTAAATAAAATAAAATGCCGATGAAAAGAAATAAAATAAAATAAAATAAAATAAAATAAACTTACAACACACCGATAGTTGAAAATAAAAAAATATCAGTGTCTAGAAAACCGATAGAATAAAATAATGACTCACCGAAAAACAAGACACCGATAGAAGAAAAATAATAAAATAAAAAAATGAGTCACCGATAAATTAAAATATTAAAAATCAATCGGCGTGAAGTGAAACCAATGAAATTTTTTTATCAGTGAGTCAGTGAATCCCTTATAGAAGGAATAATGATCGGTTGGAGCTGGACAAAATGAAATAAAAAGAACGGTGAGTCACAACATCGGTGCGTCACGACAAAGGTGCATCACGAGAGACAGAGGGTGTTTCAATGTAATCGGTGAGTCACGACTCACCGATAGTTATAAAAAACTTCGGTGTGACAACAACATCGGTGGGTCACTCCCCGATAGTACAAAATTAAAATCGTTAACAATAAAAATATATTTACAACAGAAAATAAAATGTACAACACTAATTAATAAACACAAAAGAGAATTTAACTAAGCTGTTTAAGATTAAATAATTAATTGTAACTAAAAACAAACTTAATTAACTAACAAACTAAAAAATAAAAGTAACTTAATTATTAACTAAGATAATAAATTCTAAGATTAATTCAATATAAGTCTAAATAAATGCATAACTCCTAAAATTAATTAACTGCGAACATAAAATTAAAACAATTAGAATTAAGTAGAGTTATTAAATGAAAAAATTATTTAGTTAGATACTAAAATGAAACTTAACTTTAAAAAATATTATTTAATTAAACTTTAACTTAATTTCATAACATAGCAGAATAATTAAACGGGTTAAAAAAAGATAATTTGTGTAAATAAAACATAATTAAATGGTAAAGACTTAAATTAAAACCTAGATTAAATAAATGAAAATAAAAATATATAATTTATTAATTAATAGGTATTTAAAATTATTAGCCAGATTAAGATTATTAAACTAAAAATTCATTTAATATATTTAAAATAATTATAAAGACTATAAAAAAGGACGAAAAATACTTATTTAATTATAAAATATGGTTAATTAACAAATGTAGTGATAAAATTACAAAAGTTCCATTATTTATTAAAAAGTGTCAAAATAATTAATTAAATAGATAAAAATTAAATAAAAAGATGTGGAAAAACTATGTAAAAATAGTGCCACATCAAATTCCCCCACAATTAAGAATTGTTTTTCCTCAAAAAATCCCATGTATTATTTTCATGGAAAAATAGTAAATTGTGTTTATGATTTTGAACAAACTGTAACATGTCAAGTACTCAAAACAGAGGAAAAAACATATAACAGCAGGCTTTTGGAAAATGAATTACTCAAATGAATCTTTCTTAGAACAAATTCTCACTAGTAGTTATGAAATCAAAGAACATATTTCAAAGAAGATGTCATGCCTCATATGTGGTACTGTTTAGTGACAACTTCAATCCAGGTTCAAGTTCTAAATCTAAGAATAACAGGAGATTAAATATCAGTGTAATTAAGACCTCAACCAAGGAACTTTTTACTTCGAATTTTTCACCTAGGTTCCAAAAATAATTAATTTTTTTGAATCACGTCAATGATACAACCTAAATAATTTCCATATAAACCAACGGATCCCTTCTTCAATTGGTGTTCATCGTTCCCCTCACCTTAATGAGCTCATTTTTGACCCTAGAGACTTTATTTATTTTTCCCAAGCCATGTATCATTGTGCTAAGCACTATGAAATGCACTTATTAAAAGTGTACAGAGGGATTTTAGTTAACAGAAATGCACCCAGCACCTAGGGTCTCAGAGACTCACCGTGGGATCCCAGATGCCCAAATTACTCCAGTTTCAAAATTTTATATAAAATACATTTACATTGGCTCATTAAAGCTATTACTTTTAATAAATTAATGATAAGAATGAGGACCCTAGAATCAGAATCAAATTTCTAGTTCCAAAGCGTATGATTATAATTCCACAAACTGGGTACCCATATCAATTCTATAAGTAGGTCCTAAAGTGAATTTCCATCAAATCACTAAGTAATACCACTCAGCAATCATCCAAACCAATTAATTTCGGGCTCAAATTAGCTCTCAACTACCAGCAAAGAACTTGTACAAAATCAAGACCTAATTGAATACAATGTAAAGCCTAAAATTATGCAAGAATTTTGAAATAATTTTATCCATTTTTTTACAAAAAAATTGAATTGCACTATGAATCAATGGGCATTCATTAAAGCACAGTTTAGCACAATCAAGAATTGATCCCCTCCCCCACACATAAAGCTCAAATTTGTCCCCAAAGTCGACTTCTAAATATGGAGAAGAATAATTAAACTTTATGGTTCAAAACAAATTTTCATTTAAATAGATTTTTGACATGTATAAAGGGTCTCAATGAAGTTCAAAAATTTAGTTTTACACAATGGCTAAATTAACAACATGTTCATTTGGAAGTGCATGCAATAACATTTATGTTCAGTGAAACCGAATTTCAATTTAGCTCAAGAAATATCATATGATGTGTAAGTACACTATGTACTGGGTGTAATAATTTTAACAGATTGAGTTCAATAAAATGTTCAATACAGTGGACAATGCTCATGATAAAAACCCAACCTGTACTAACAGATTCAGCAAAAACAACCAGCATATACCCTCCCACACTTATTTTCAAGCAGTGAAAAGATTTTAAACAATGAATTTCAGTTAGCAGTAATAGGCACATGCAGATTTTTATATTTACAAAGTGACATGAAGTAGAAGTTTTTTTTAAATAAGAAAATTATACAACAGTTTTTTTTTCAACACAAATGTAGCAGAATTTTTAAACAAAACATGCAGAATTTTCAGTGAGCAGAATTTTTTTAAACAAAAACAGGAACATAATTTTTTTAATGAAAGCATAAAGGAGAAGAAAGAAGAAATAGAATTCAACAGTAAGTTACTTCTCTTACTAGATTTCCATTACTCCTTCAGCATGGGAATTCCACTCCCTTTATTGGCATAAGTAGCAGGATCATAAAAACACCGAGCATGAGAACCAGGAATATATAACTAGCAGAGACAGTGCATACAGAAGGCAACATGGTAGCACTTTATTAAAAGTAAAAAAATAACAAAAACAAAAGTACAAACTAATAAAAGAAAAATTGGTTTACTCCCATGAAGCACTGAATTTAATGTCTTCAGTTAGACTTTATTTAATTACAAATTATTTATTTATTAACAAGAGAAGAACCATGAGTTGCCTCTCATACAGCGCTAGGTTTTACGTCCCCAGTCGGACTCACCTAGAACTAACCGTAGTCACTAGGAGGATGTGGTTTCCTTAATTGGAACCACCACATGTGTTTGGCCTAAATTTTTTTAACCAAACAAAAAAAATTATGAGCTCCAAAACTTAAGCAGAGAAAAACGGAATTCTCATAACCTAAAATAATCCCAAAGTAGCACCCTTTAATAAAAGTGGGTATAGTATTGTACACTTTGAGATTTGTTTCAGAGTTATCAATATTTGAGTTCACATGAAGGGACAACATAATACTAGATGCTTCAATGGGTTTGGAATTGACCTCACAACTATCTGTATTAACCTCAACATTAACTGATTCTTAATCAATGGTGAAAATGGGTAAATCCTGATTAGTTGGTCCAAAACGAGATTCAAAAGAAAAATGAACAGATTTATGAACATTGGATCTTGAGTGTAATTCCTCCTCTGGACTACTATCAGTATCATGAGCAGGCTCAACACCCTTCACAGCTGAGGATTGAAGTGAGAAATAAGGAAGCGAATTTATATTATCACTAACAGGTTGAGCTCTAAAAAAACTATAAATCTCTTCCAAAAGATCCTCATCTGTTAACTCACACTAAACATCTACTACTTCTTTCAAATCAATTCTGCAACCATCATCTGATGTGTGTTCAACCTCTACTTTAAGTTCAAGTTCAAAAGACTCACTTTCCAAAACAATTTATGTAGTGTGTTCTAGAATGCTCAATTCAGGGGAAGAAATATTCAATTCAGATTCAATAAATCCATGTTCAAGATTGATCAAATTCAGAAAATCCTCCAAAAGTTAATTAACACTACTTACTATTTCATTGTAAAAGGTTTCATAAAAGTGGTTATAATGAGAATTGGGAAATGAAAACTCATCATTTAGTTTTTCTTAAAATGTCATTTCCTCTTCCTTATCATTCAACAAAATTTCAGAATTTTTTGGGTTTACAGTTTCAAAACATGGAAGAGAAGTTTTCAGTTGAGGTTCAAATATTTCAGATTCCATGTTATCCAGCTTAATGTTCTCTTCCAAAGTGTTCCCAATATCAAGTTCAAGCTCATTGTTCATAATTTTAGAAAGATTGGGTGAAGATTTTTTAACATTAATGTTTTCAGTTTCAAGTATATCATCAACCTGAGTGACTTCCTTATCAAAACTCTGAAAACTGTGATTTTTCTCTAAAAAAGGGATGATGAAAAGAACTGGGAAATCATTTTCAAACTGTTTTAATTCATCTTCAGAATTTTCCAACTTAACAGAATTAAAATAATTTATTTGATTTTCAATGTTGTGTTCTTGATTCAGTGAGTTGGTTTTTTCCAATTTTGGTTCAACAGTTTCGGATTTATCAGATATAAAGTGATTTTGTCCAGTATCAGAGTCACTCTCTTCTTCCACATGATTTTCAAATCTTTTAAAGACATTTTCTTTTTCTTTTTCTTCATATTCTTCTGGTTCTTTAACCCTTTGTTTTAATTCCAAGAGAATATTTTCCAGTCTTTTCAGTCTTTGATCTCGCTCTTGATAATCTCTAAGTTGAATTTCATGGGTTTTAGTTAACCAATTATTAATTAGTTCCACCCTAGTGTCCAATTTAGAATCAATTAGGTGATTTTTAGCTAGGGTGTCAGGACTGGCCTCAAGATATTCCTCCTCTTCAATGACAGAAGACTGATGTGGCTGGTTATAGACACACTGCCAGATAGTATGTCCATAATCTCCACAACCAATGCAATAAGGTCCAGTTTAGTAGTTTGAGCCTTCAAAACATTTCATTTTTTAAAATATCATATTAAAAACACTTAAGAATTCAAACAAAACTTAAACAGACAACACATGCATCAAATCTTCACGGATTTATTTTTTGATTTTTTTTGCAGTTTTATTTAAGATTTTTTTAAATATTTTTTTTAATGTTTTTTATTAAAACGTTAGATTCTTAGTGCATGCCTTCCCCAGAAATGGCTCCAAATTTATAAACTATCCGGAGGTCATCATGACCCTCAAAATTAAATTTATTACTCCTACACTAGCACAGTGGTGCAGGGTCGATCCACAGAGAAGGGAGACGAGAATTATAGGTTTTATTCAAGATAAATGCCACTATTGTCAGTAGTGGAGTGAGTGTGCATTTTTACTTTTTCAATTTTTTTATTTTATTAATGAAACAGAAACAGAATGAGAAAACTAGAGTTTATACAAAGAAACTAGAATTTACACTAATAATGTTAAACTAAAGAATTACAAACATACTAATATAAAGCAGCAAGACAAGGTAGCAAGATCAACAAAGTACTCAGGAATTCTAAACTACTAGTTCGAATCAATGTTTTCTCCACATATTACAACCGAATCACGCCTGAAGAAAGACTGAAGAGATTTCCCTTGTTAGGAAACTCAACAGGCAGATGATTAAGTCTTGGAGTTTGCTACACCAAGACTTAATCGAACTGCTAAGAAGTTTAAAAAAGATAAAATTTGGAAATAAACTCACCATAAATTCCCAATGTTAATGACATTAATGTTCTAAAAAATTCATTCAAACACAACCTCGCCAGTCAAATTTGAATTGAAATTGAAATTATTGAAGTGTTAACGATAAAAATATTAGAAACATAATCAATCACACCAACAGATTCTAATTTCATAAAAATATAAGCTAATGAATATTTAGAGATCATAACCATAATGTTTTAAAATTCATGAGCTAAGAAAATTAAACCTATTATCATATTAAATAATGCAGTGAAATACAACAAAAAACATAGTACAAAATTATGGACAGAGGGAAGGTAAACTCCCCTAGAAAAACTCTGCCTTCAAGCTCCTTAGCCTCCTTCTCATCTTCAGTACTGATCCTCGGAGTCTTCTCTCTCGTCTAATGTGGTCGTCGAATGGGAAAATGAGTGCCTCCTCCAATTCTGCTACTTCTCTACTTTAGGTACCTTGCTGTCATTTACTGAATGTCATTGCTCGATCTCCACCGACTTCCAAAGTTCTTCACCAACGCACTGTAAAATGTGCGTTTTTTGCGACCGGCACATCGCGCTAATTTTTTCCTCCTAACTAACTTTCATTGAGTTAGTTGGATGAACCTGGAGAGGGTTTCAACAATGGAATGAACCTACAAGAAAGATAATCAACACAGTTATAATTCAATAAAAAAATTATAACTTAAGAAGAAAGATTTTTAATAAACTTTTAACCGAAATTGTCAAATAAATTACTTCATTATTATCTTTAAAAACAAAGAGTTATGTTTTAGATATTATATTGAGATTAAATAATTATATAGTAATATTATTAAATTATATATTTTAATATTAAATTCATTAAATGTTGTTAGTGAAAACTCAAATAATCCTTATAAACAATTTCATTTTGAGAATATTAAATAATTATTAATTATTAAACATTAATTAACAAAGTAATAAATTAATTTATTAATTTAATATTAAAATTAATATATTTTTATCAGTTAATTTTTTTTATGTTACTTTTTCTAAGGTTTATAAATTGTTAAAATTTATGTTCCAACTATTATGTTTATTATTATTTCGAACAATAAATTATTCAATATTAATTAGAATAATTTTTACTGATTTAATTATAAGTAAAATTTATTTTATTGATAATTTTTATTAAATCAATATGTTATTAATTTAGGAATCAATCTAGTTTAATTTTAAATAATTAAGATTAAATTAGTAATTCTGTTTAATTAATTATCTTATGTATATTTCAACTACTTAATAATTATTAAAGTATAATAAATTTAGTTAAGTTATTATATTATTTTTTATTATTTTAACTTAATGCTTAGTTTACTTATATATATATATATATATTCGGTTTCTTTTTCCCAAAACCCTCAACGCACAACCAAACAGAACGCTTGTTTCTTCTCCAGCGCTGAAAGCTGGTGCATCTCCCTGCTAAGCGCGGACCTCCTTGGCTGGCGGTGAAGCATCCAGAAAGTGGCAGCACAGCTCCCTACTCGCAACGCACAGCAAGCATGCGCGATGGTTCTCCAGTGGAATCCTAGTGTGGAAATTATTCTCCAAGTCGCAGTGACGCTGTTTCTGATCCTCTGAAACTAACGGCACACATGGGAGGCTTCTCGGCGACAATTCAGCAAGGTGCGGCGGTCTCCCTCGACTCTGGCGTAGCGCGGTGGCTTCAGCAGGTGGCATCGCAACCCGGCGTCAGCCTCCTTTATGGTTCACAAATGTTTTCATCTTCAGCAGCGACACCCTCCTCTGTGGTTCCTCTTGCGGCACTGACAGCTTCCAGCAGCAGTGGACTCCCTCCAATGGCGGATCGGCAATGAAGCGGTAAACACTCACCACAAAAGAACAAAATGAAAAATTGAGTTTGTGGTGAATTTTCTGTGTTGATCTGAGTTTGGAACTAAAATATTTTATTCTGGTTCTATATTCTATGTTTCTTTGATTCTCTGGTTTTAATCATTGATCTCGTTTAGTAGATTCTAGTATGATGAAAGTGGAAAGGCAGGGGTGGTAATGGCGTGCTGCAGACTGGATTTCGCTGGAAGAGAAGAACATTGGTGGGTGGTTGTAGGTGTGTCGGTGAGTTATTTGGGGAAGGAGAGGAAGAAAGGACGACAGAATTAAGGGGATCGGTGGAAGAAATAGTATAGGATCGGTTCCAGGTGTGAAACCGATAGGGATTTAGGGAATCAGTGAGTCTCTAACTCATCGAAAATTTAAATAAAATAAAACTCCGATGAAAAGAAATAAACAAGAAATAAAATAAAATAAAATAAAATAAACTTACAACACACCGATAGTTGAAAAAAAACTGATAGAATAAAATAATGACTCACCAAAAAACAACACAACGATAGAAGAAAAATAATAAAATAAAAAAAACGAGTCACCGATAATTAAAATATTAAAAAGCAATCGGCGTGACGTGAAACCAATTAATGTTTTTCATCGGTGAGTCATTGAATCACCGATAGAAGGAATAATGATCGGTTGCAGCTGGACAAAATGAAATAAAAAGAACGGTGAGTCACAACATCGGTGTGTCGCGACAATGGTGCGTCGTGAGAGACCGATAGTGTTTCGAAGTAATCGGTGAGTCACAACTCACAGATATTTATAAAAAACATCAGTGTGGCAACAACATCGGAGGGTCACTAACTAATAATACAAAATTAAAATCGTTAACAATAAAAATTAATTTTCAAGAGATAATAAAAAGTACAACACTAATTAATAAAGACAAAATAGAATTTAACTATGCTGTTTAAGATTAAATAATTAATTGTAACTAAAAAACTTAATTAACTAACAAACTAAAAAATAAATGTCACTTAATTATTAACTAAGACTATAAATGCTAAGATTAATTCAATATAAGTCTAAATAAATGTAGAAATCATAAAATTAATTAACTGAGAACATAAAATTAAAATAATTAGAATTAATTATAGTTATTAAACGAAAAAATTAATTAGTTAGATGCTAAACTGAAACTTTGCATTAAAAACATATTATTTAATTAAACATTAACTTAATTTCTTAACTTAGAAGAATAATTTAACGGGTTAAAAAGAAAATCTAATATATTTAAATAATACAGAATTAAATGGTAAATACTTAAATTAAAAACTGGATTAAATAAATGAAAATAAAAATGTATAATTAATTAATTAATAGGTATTTAAAATTATTAGCTAGATTAAGAATATTAAACTAAAAATTAATTTTATATTTTTAAAATAATTATAAAGACTATAAAAAAGGACTAAAAACACTTATTTAATTATAAAAGATGGTTAATTAAAAAATGTAGTGATAAAATTACAAAAGTTCCATTATTTATTAAAAATATTCAAAATAATTAATTAAATTGATAAAAATTAAATAAATATATGTGGAAAACTATGTAAAAATACAGCCACATCAATATGCTAGCATAGGATCATAGTGGTTGGATAAGTATACCCCCTTCTTCTAGTGGTTTAGGACATCTCTCTTTCAAGGAGGCAGTGAGGATTCAACTTCCCCTGGGGGTATTGGGTACTACAAAACGAAGTGATCATAGGTTTATAAGCCTCAAAAATATTGCTTATTCCTTCTAGGTCGATGCCTGAGAGGTTAATGGGGACGGACTGTAAATTTGTTGGCAATAGTCTATACTGGTTCAAATCCAGCTCGACCAAATAATCATTTTATGATCTATCAGATGACTCTCCTATCTTTTTTTTCATTCAAAAACTGATATAAAAAAATGAAAAAAATTCTTTTATCTATTTTTTCTCTATTATTTATTGTATTGTTCACAGAAATTCCAAATATTGTTAATTATCCCCATGAATAAAATGGGGATCTGTATGTATAAACTTCAAGTCAAATAAAGTAAAAATAAAAGAAATGTTTTTTATCATTAATAATTGTCATTTTCAAAAATAAGATCAATTAAGCAATTAGAAAAGATAAGACCAGTATATTAGTATATTAAAATATTCACTGTCATTGTTCTCACTAATAATGTAATAACCATGTGAATAAACAAGATTCATTTTATCCTTCTCTCTTACACCATGTCAATTTGAACAACTCAATAGACAAGTTTGAATGAAATCATAATAAGAGTATGTAAAAAAGAATATACTTGGGATTGTAGTTCAATTGGTCAGAGCACCGCCCTGTCAAGGCGGAAGCTGCGGGTTCGAGCCCTGTTAGTCCTAATGAATCAAATCAAGAAATAATCATGTCATCTTTTATTTTCTGTGAAAAAATCCAAAGGGCATCGGGGATCATCTTTTTTTTCTCATTAAATTTTTTCTCATTAAAAAAAATACAAAACTGGGAATGATTTCATGTAAAAAAAAGATTGAAATGAAATGAGATGAAAATGAACCCAGGAAAATTCTACAAACAAAAAAGCCCTTACAGACGCTTATATTATTAAACGGGCCTTGTTTCCCTACCGGAGAGAGGAAAAATGAGTTCTTATTGAATAGGAATCTATGGTTCGTCTGTGACCCCACCAAGACGCCGAAGGAGTCCTTGGGGTGATCTTGTAGTTACTACGGGGTGGAGATGAAGGGGTCGACCCATGTTTTCTTTCATTTTTCCGCATTTTTCTCAAAGGGTTGAAGGGAGATAGTGCATGAAGCTGTTTACAAGGGCCCACTTGATCCTCTTCCCCAGGGATCCAATGAGCCCTATGAGAGTCACCGACTCCATACAGTCCATGTACGATCCATAATACTAGATCTGACCAACTGACCATCTTAATCAAGTCCCATCCTTTTTTTCGTAGATCCATTTGATGTTTCTTTCGTTTCATTTTATATTATTTGGATTAATAATTAAGATTCTTGATTCAGCTGTGTATTCCTTTTCGATCGATATTTATAATAGATCTAGGATTAACGAAATTGTGCAAAAGCTGGATTTGTAAATATTCCATTTTCATATACTCAAAAAAATAAAGAAATAGAATAAAAAAACAAAATGATATGAAATCATGAATAAAAATATCCAAAGGATCTACTAGCCATACCAACCATATAATCAATATAGATAATTTCAAAAAAACATTTCAATATTCCAGCATAAGTTCATGGCGGTCAGATAAGTTTTCCCCTATCGTCTAGTGGTTCAGGACATCTCTCTTTCAAGGAGGTATCAGGGATTCAACATCCCCTGGGGGTACTGGGTACTACGAAAGGAAGTGATCATAGGTTTATAAGCCTCAAAATGATTGATTATTCCTTCTGGGTCGATTCCTGAGCGGTTAATGGGGACGGACTGTAAATTCATTGGAAATAGAATATGCTGGTTCAAATCCAGCTCGACCTAATAATCATTTGTCATTTGACAAATTGATATTTTATATTCCAAAATATTATATACCAGATTTTCATAATTATTTTTGAAAAATGGAAACATTACTCATTTATACACACGACATACCATCTCCACGATCACAGTTTAGTTCATTTTTTATAACTATAATACATGATCAGTTTTAAAAGTATGATTTTTTTATTAATATGAAAACAATGTCATGATTATAACTATTTTGATAGTTGATTGGTGGCCCCATTGACCCTAGTCAACAAACAAAATATTTTTTGAAAATATTGAATGAAATCCTATAAAACACTCGATTTATAATTAACTAATTAAATATTTAAATATATCATTAAAATGAAAAAAATGATTTGAGTATATGGTATGAAAACTAGAAATTTTTTTGAGAAATCCAAAAAATTTATATAATATTTTTATATAGGGTTTAAAGGATATACGTGGATATTCGGGAGTCGAGGTTAGGATTTCTTATCTCACTTTTATTTCAATGATACATTTTATTGGTTGACCATTTATTTATATTTTGTGTGTATATAATACCCATTTTACTTGTTATATCATGAATCATCTATAATTATAAGAATTTTATGTTTCAATTTCAATTCTATCATCCAATGGGCTTTGACTTGAATGTTACCAAGTGGAAAAACCTTTCTTAACCCAATTTCTATTCGTCAGGTTGTAACTCATTTTCATGGACATTGTTATTACATTTTTATGTGTGAAGTGGTATATAAACTGTTTTATTATCTATTTAAAAATTTATTCTCTAAATTTAAATTCATTATGCTTAATTTCTTCATTTATTAACTCTCAATCCAATGATATGATATTTGTGAGGGTTATTCATCTCAAATCCACTTTCTTTGGGATATATGTCTGTGAAATGAACATATATTATTTTATGAGGTCTATATAATGACCATTTTACATGTCTATCATGAATATCCTTTGGATCATTATATTTAAATTTTTTATGTTATTCTTGCATTGGGATTATGGTTGAAAAGTTACCAATAATTATGTTGTAATATTCTTTATTTTCATGATAGTTTACGGTCAAAGTTCTATTGAATTAAATCATATTATCTTATTTTGTTGAAATATATCTATTTTAGTCTCCTCTATTTATATAGTTTGTTTAGATGTTTAATATCTATTTCCTCTATTATTTATTAGGGAAACATCAATATTGTTTTTTTGTAGGTGATAATGATCTTGTATCTTCTTTTTTAAATCAGGCATCTTTCCCTTCCATATACATGGTTTCTAAAAAAATTTCAAAATTTTTATTTTCAAAACATAAATGATTTCTTAAAATTGTTTTTTATGAAAATTAATATTTTTTTAAAGGTTTTCAAAATTATATTTCATAAATTTTGCCAATGGGGTCACTTTTGACTCCCTTTAAAATAATGTTTGGAAAGAATGTTTATTTTAACATTTATAACATCAACTAATTTTATGACTATTATATCCCCTATTTTCCTTGAAGTTTCCTTTACATGTTTCTAAAAAATTCAAATAAAATGATTTTGAAAGTATTTTTCAATTATTTTTTTAAAATGTTATTTTCGATATAATTTTTTTTATATTCCTCAAAGAATGTTCCTAATAATGTTATATTTTAATTCAGCAACAACTACAACCCCTTATGTTGATTATGCTCAACTTGGAATATCTGGTAATGATATTATCCTCATTCATTTTTTATATGTATTTTGATTGTTTCAAAGATATTTTTATGGACCACATTTATTTTACATGGATTAATCAAGTTTCAAAGATATTTTTATGGAACCCACTTCTTTTCCATAGGTTAATCATGTTTAAAAGGGATTTCTATGGAGACGATTTCTTTCCTATATATTAATCATTTTTTAGTGATATTATCATGGAACTCATTTGTTTCTATTGGTTAATAAATATGTGAAATTAATAATTATTTTTTTCATGTGTTTAATGATGAGAATGAATGTTTTATGTACTTTATTCAGGTTATGGCTCCTAGATATTGTTTATGAAGGGTTGATCACCATTATATATCATAAGTGATCCAAATAAATATTATATAAAGGTAAGACTATATAGAAATTAAATTTATTGGGTATGGAAGTCTATCACATAGTTATTCCATTAAAAATGTTCTATAAGAGTTCTTTTAATCATTCTATTAATATGATATTCCATGATATGAACACTTTTTCTTTATGCTTGGTATGGGTTTTTAATATTTCATTTGATCAAGATTAACATCACATGGCTCATGATTATTGAATCTTACAAGTATTTTAATTATTAAATACTTATTCCATTTTGAATGATTGATGATATAAGTATTTATGGGTACGATTTCTCTTATGTTATATTCGTGTACATTGATTATGTCACCATACCCTTATGTACATCATTTTCTCACTGATGACATTCAATTGTTAATTTTTAATTTTACCCTTACTAAGAATTTCAGCTCACCCTTCTTATGTTTCATTTTCCCCAAGTTATGAATAATAATATTAAATTATTTGTGTCTTGAAATGTTTTTAATGGGAATAATTTTGAGAAATATATTAAATAATTAATATAGAATTTGAAAATTTTGGATTACTAGGAGATAATGATGATCTTTATAAAAATTTTATTTATGAATCCATATTTTGAACAGTTTTTCCTAATTATATAAAATGTAATCCAAAAGAACCTTTGGTATAAAAGTGATCAAATTTATCATTTTGATGAAATAAATTTTTAATGGAAAAAATTGGGTCACATTCAATAGTATCATAGCCAAAAAAGGAAAGATTATATTTTCTGTATCAAATTCAAGAGTGCCAATTTGGGGCTACTATATTATCATTGTGTGGTAATATTTATTGATATGAATAATTGGTTGACAAAAAATAGTATGTTATCCGATATAATAAGAATAATATATTGTATTTTAAATAGTTTTCCCCAAAAAATGTTTTTTTTTATATTTTAAAATGTTATTTAGAAATAAAATTTCTAAATTTTAAAAATTGATTTTGAAAAAAAAATTGTTGAATTAATCAAACTAATAGTTTCATAAAAGGAATTTCTTATATTTCTTTTGAAAATAAAAATTTTAAGTGAAATATTGTAATATAAAATTTTATAAATACCCTTATTTAATGAAATTACTAGTATATAAGTATATCATAGAAAATTGTTCAAATTTTTTAAAAAAGATTCTTAATTTTATAAGTTATACTATATATATCTAAATATATTAATTCTAGATTATAAACCTACAGCTGATATTTTAATTAATAAATAATATTTTTTCAAATAAATTTTTTTTAATATATTATGTGTTTATAATTTTAAAATTAATATTTATATCATTTATAAATTTATTTAAATAAATATTATTTCACAATTTTAATCAATTAGTTAAAATTATGAAACATAATTAATTTTTTATCTATAAAATAAAAAAAAATACTTGGGTAAAAACAATTTATCGCGGTGATAATAAATTAAGGTTGAGAGGTATTAACCTACAGAAAATAGATAAAACATATTAAAAACATATGAGAAAATGTATTTTTCAGGACTTTATCAAACATTTATCTTCCTTATGGAATTATTTCTCCATTTTGGAAGAATATTCCTTTTCTGTGACATCCCATTATTACAAATTTATGTGTATTTACAAAAACTAATATCCCTTCACATTAATTAAATGATCCTCCTACCACCTCTTTAATAAAAATCAAAGAATTATTCATATTTTAAATACCTGACACATTTCCTACACCTATGATCTTCATATTCACACATGATATTATGTCCAAAACAACCTTTTCGATTGAATTATCCATAGAAAAATAAAAGTTCTAAATTTGGGTAATCATATTTGCATAAATAATTACCTATCTATATTACATTTAAAAATATAATTTCGAATTAACAATTTAATAAAATAATTATTAACTACATAAGATTATTATTATTCCATAGGAATAACCATTAACCACCTTTCCCCTTTTCCCATTAGGAAAACACGTACGGTATTTGTGCATGTGTGCAGATAATAACCTCCATAGAGTGTCATGTTTTGTTTTCCTTAACCACATTTCATGGATGTTCACAAGATTAAATTTAATAAATAATAATTATACATATAAAAAATATATTCTTAAAATATAAACCATATTATACACTTATCCTACTCTATGGAAAATGAAATCATCAATCACATATACATGTGAACTACTACCTCCACAGATGATTAATTTCTATCATTATATTGATTACCTCCTTTATTAGACAGTTCTAAGAACCATATAAATTCATTAATATTATTTTTATGATATAATAAAGTTTATTTTTTTAATAAATCGTAAATCCTATATATGATATGATCAAAAATTGATCATAATTAATTCAATTATTTAAAACAAGCATACTAAGTGGAAAATCATGTTATTCATATTATGTAATATTTTCATATCCATTATTTATTCTTATAAATATTTAAAAAAATTATATATCACACTAATAAATACTAAATAATATCATTACTATTTTGTAATGGTTATATTATAACTAAACCACCACATAATCATCCATTAATCATGAAATATTCATGTTTGAGGTGGTTTAACTATCTACTTGAACAATGCCATGAATTTATATCATGGATATCTATGTAAATTAATAATATGTATAACATTATATACATATGGAAATAATGATATTATTTTTGTTCTGTAAGTGTAAAATTATAGTTAAACTCATTAATTATGAAAGAAATGTTTCTTTGGTTAATAATCTACACATCATTATCATCATCGATTTCGAATTCATAAATTGTGAAAAAATGACATGAAATGGAGTTATAACATTAAAAATATCATGGAACATCTATTAAATAACCTCATTTGATATATGGATGATTAAATTTGAATCAATAATTAATACCAACATTGTTCTTATAAATATAGTTCAAAACAATCAAGATTACTTACACACGATATAGAAAATATGTGATAACTAAATAGAATTAATATTGATAATGGTTATAAATGATGATTATAAATTTAAAATATATGATCAAGGTTATGTAAAAATGTATTAATATATGTATGATTTTAATACATTAGGATAAAGTGAATTCATGGAATATATGATATATGTTAAGGGATTTCTGAGTCACTATTATGATTATTTGAAACATAATATATTTTTTTGCACCATTTTCATTTAATGGTAGATTTATAACCCATTGATTTTTTTTGTCACATTTTTTTCATTTCATGGGATATATAATGAAAAATCAAATTCCATTCTTCAGATGGATATTAATTCAATTTTACTCTAGTAATAATGATTATGGGAAATCGAACATTCACCGCCATAATATTTTTTATATGTTATTTTTTAATCATATTTAAAATAATCAATATTAAGAAATAGGTTTATTAATCTTTTTAAAATATGGATTTTCAAATATTAAAATTTCAATGTATTAAAAATGTTTCTTTAATAATGGAAAGTTTCACATTTTTATCCCCTTTTCTTATATAAACATTATTTTATTTTCATTGAAAAATAATTAGATATTATTTTTAAATTTAAATGTTTCTCAAATCTATCAATTCACATTTTAATATGTTACTTTCAAATATGACATATTAGTTTTCAATTTACATTAATGTGAAAACTGTTTTCTAAAATCCCTTTTAAATTTTCACCTCTATTTTCTTTTTCACATTAAAAATGATTTAAAATCACAATATTTGGGTTGTGTTATTTATCCATCAATAAATTCATATTTATGATTTATGGGATTAGGCTCATCGTATCAAAATAATTGATTCATGACACATTATTGAGTGATTTAGTTCGAATAATTCTTTTTCAAAGATGTTCTTCATTAGGGTCAACATACATTTTAGTTTCCTTTATTACAATGGGTATATTTCCTTTAATAATAATTTCCCTTCATTCTCCTGATATATTTTAAAATGTTTATTTTTATTATAATAATGATATTTCACTACTTTTTGGTTATTTATTCATTCATTTTCTATAGGTATGATTTTTATTCCAATAAGATTCCTCTTTTAATACATTATTTCATATTTCTTTGATGTGGATTACCTTAGATAGTTATACATTGATCCTTTGCAGGGAAATTATTTTCGATACCATTAAAAAAATTTTAAATATAGTGATAGTTGAAGTAATATTCTGAAGAATGTTATTATATTTACATCTGAATGTTTTTTACATTCTATATGTTTTTATCCCAAAACAAATGATTATTTTAAGAGTTGGTTATATATATTTTAGTCATTAACTCATATAATAAAGTAATTGGAATTAAACAATTTATAGGTGGGGTCAATTTTATAAATCCACATAATTCACCGATAAGTCTCATGAGATAAACTTGTTTGGTTATTTCTTATTTGCCTACCCAATTTAGTTAGATATATTAACTTCAATATTATTGATAATAATGATGTATTTACTATGACATTTATCAAAATAATTACATCATGGATGAGGCATTATAGTAACATCAATATGTCAAGCATTATAAATTCTTTCACTATGAATTTAGTTATTCTTAATAAGGTGATGTATTTATTTTCACTATTATCCATGGATATATTATGCTCTCAGTTTTTGTTTATTATAGTACTATTTTTTCTTATATATTTATATCAAATATTTATTCTTATCTTATTCTCACATGTCATTATTTTTTGGCATAGTTTATGTTTAACCATACTGAGCATTTGAGTTAAACCCTTATTATTTTTTAGTTTCCCAATGTTATTAAGGAATCTATTTCATGTGCTATATATAATATGATATCAGGTTTGGGGGACTTTTAAAAGATATCAAGGACTTATTTTTCCTTATTTTTTCACTTATATAGTGGAGTGATATTTAAATTAGTTAATAAATACATGGGATTTATTAGGTTATGATTTTTTTCTAATTCTAAAAATATCTAAACCTAAGAGGTCTTGGGAATGTATGTAATGACATATTTTCATTAGGAACAAAATAATTGTATAGTTATATTTGGGAATGTGTAGTTTTTATCATAGATAGTATGTAAATTTTTTTTTGGGAAAATTAGCTCTAGAGTGAAGGTATAGGGTTCAATGGTTCATTTAAAATTTGCCGAATCCATCTCACTAATATCATGGATAACCACATGATCACCTACCACACAAGTATCATGCCAAAAACCATAAATGTATACCTACTTACCCATAAAAACCATATCTAGTAATAATATCTCTTCGATTCTCGTTTATCTTTCCCTCTACCCCATTCACGATACAATGAACAAGGTATAAACAAACCTTTACTCAACACTCTTACGGATATCCACATGACCACCTAGTCTTGTAATGTAGATTTCCACTAAGTATGTATATGGGAAAAATTATATAAGTTTTTATTGAAGCTTTAATTAAGAAAACCACATCCTTAAGGAAAACTATTCCCATACTTAGTTTATTGACATAAACTTACCATGTGGTGTAGAAAATTTAAATTTTTTAGTATGTTGAAAAATAGTAGTACATGTAACTTTACATTTTCTACATTATAACGGTACAAAAAATAAATTATTACATGTAGAATATAGAATGAACATGATTTTAAAAAATTATGTCATTTTGGAAACAAGAAAATTAAATATAATAAATATTTTTTCAATGTAAGATGATACGAATAAAATGGGTTTAGTGGTGGATTTACTTTAACACTATTATAAAAGTGTTTCAAAATGGTATCACTTATATTATTATAAATTGATAAGTGAGATATTCTTTGAGAGATTAGTAAATCATATATTATTGATTTTTATGATACAGACTTACCAAAAACTGGTTACTTCTTGGTCATACATTCTTCATATATGTGATAAAATCAGTAAACTACACCAAAACTACCAAAGAATACACAATCGTGTAAGGGCTCTCATTGGAAAATTAGAACTAACCCAACACCTTAACACATGTTTTAGGGATTTCTAAATACTCAAAAACCTATAAAACATATTACTTTAGGACTTGTTTTATTATATGTAGGGAGATTACATGAGATCATATTTTAGTGAAAATAGTTATCTGAATGTACTGAATGTAACAAACAATTATAGAATACCAAAATCATTCAATAGATGAGCGAAATTTTGTTCAATATAAGAATGGGTCAAGAATTATAAAGGATCTTATTCATATTCCCAATCATGTGGAATATTAGCCCTCCATTGGAATGGTAATGGAGAAGATGGAATAAAAATAAGTTATTACAAAAATAAATAAATAAAAAATGAAAGAATTTCACATCAGTCATGATAAAACTTCTGAAATCACTGCAATATATTTCTCTCATGATTTTTGGCCTTATGTTTATAGATCCTCAATTTCTATTTTTTTTATATATGATCAAACCTATATGTTCCTTGTTCTTCTAAAATAATTATCTTTACATTTCTATAGAAATATAAATTATTCCATGTTTTCCATAAATATCAATTATACAATTACATTATATTTTCTGTTGATTGAAATGTTATCAATATTATTATCTACATTTTTTCCTCCAATTTGTCTCAAGAATGATGACATTACATAATGGATCATTGGTTCGATGTCATGACTCATCCCCTGGGGCCCATGTTGTGACTACCCCAATCCCGCCTTCTATAGGCCAGGGGTTAGCGACTAGCATAGAAAAGGTGTATCCTATAACGAGAAGGAGTTTCCTTTAATCCTATTCAAACACACCATCCAAGAACACAACAAGAATAAACCATGAAGAAAAATGCTATAGAAAAATGTGTGCTGAAAGTAAAGGGGTTGTAATACAAGACCAACTAAAAAGTACAACTACAACTGAATAGATAAAACAGCTCCTGGATTGTCCACCGATGATCCTACCATAAGGGTAGGTATAGATTTTCTCCAAAACACTCCATTTCAGCCCATCTCCTCTGTATACTTCCTGTTTCTACCTCCCTCAAGACTCATCCCAGCTACTCTTGTCTGTACAAGGCACAACAAGGTGCGTATGAACCCCGTGCAGTGGTGGGTATAACAATACTCAGTAGGGACCCCAAGACCCCTGAAGGTCTTCTGGATTTACACAAAAACCCACAACGAAAGACCACAATCACAAATTAGGAAGCAATAGTCAGCTCACACAAGGTATACAACTCAATTATTAGGAATATAGATGATTAGTCTTAAGCTATATCATATTTTTCTATTTAGAAGTTCTACAACTAATCCACAAGAAGTTATTCTATTATCAATCCAATCTTGGAAGAAATTTAGTGTTCCATGATGGGCCACTATAAAGTGGTTCCCCGTCGGGTCACGCTACTACTGATCCACATAAGGTCGCTAGATGTTGATACACACAGGGTCTCTAGAATTCTAATCCACACAGGGTCGCAATGATGCTGATCCACATAGGGTCTCCATGATGATGATACACATAGGTACTCTATGTTTTTGATTCACATAGGGTTTCTAGATGCTGATCCACATAGGGTCTCTAGAATAGTGGTAGGAATTATTATTCATACAGCTAGATCATCCTACTCTGGAGTTTCTGATGTTAACCTGCATTGGTCTCTCTTCTTCTTCATCTAACAGTCATCCGCTGGATTCCTGCTCATACCACTCTTTATTATGGGGGAACCACTCCTCAATCCATTTTTTGTATTTCAACAAGTATGAATTCCCACAAAAATCATACCCAAGAGATTTCGCCTTCATAGCAGTCCCAACGTGACAGACGGCTCGTTCAGACTCCCAGTCTGTGAGATATGGTCACTTTTTTAAAATGGGCCCAGTTGAATTTTTGTCTAATCCAATACAGGATTCACGTCAAACTTTGTCAAAACTCACTTAGTGCATTTCTAAAGGACAATCTTGTCACAAGTGTCCTTATACCACAGACGACGCGTCGTTCGGACACCCGATCTGTTAGTTACATCCCTTTCAGTGAAATGGGGGTGATCACATCTTAGTCCAGATAGGCTCGGTTAGGCTTTCCGGAAAATTCCAAAGGAACCTTTTCCATAAAGGTATCCCAATGCCACTGATGGCATTTTGAATAGACACACAGTTGGTCAGTTATGGTCATTTCCTTATTCGGGGACCGGTTGGGTCTGGGTTCGGTCAGACCGGCCCAACGCAATAGGTCCCGGGGTCTACATGACCCTGCATGGGTCCAACCCATTAGGGGTCAGCCTGCTCCCATAGGTCTGTCTTATATGGTTCAGCTCGGTGCGGTTAGCGGGCCATGGCCGCTATTGTTATGGCCCACTAGTTGGGGCTCGACCCAACCAAAATGGCCCGCCGGGATGCGGGTCCGGCCTGGCCCGTTGGCGGGTCCGGTCTGCTGGCAGGTCTAGTCCGCTCGGCAGGTCCGGCCCGCTTCTGGCTTGGTCTTCCTAAAGGAAGACCATTGTGTCCTGCTAGCCCCGCTGTTGCGGGGCCGTTTTGCCAGCCTGTGGGGCGCTGCCCCACCTCTTGAACGGTCGATCATTTGGCTACCCAGTTTCCGCCAACACGGCCTGGCACGTGGTTGCACCGCTCTTTCTTGCTAATGTCCATTGGCTACAGCTTCTTCGCACCACCCCCCTTCTGTCAGAGCCCGCTGGTAGCGGCTGCTTCGCACCGCCCTTGTCATGCGTTGCTGGCTCGGGCAGGCCGCCTTAGGCCACCACAACGCTTCATCATGCGCCGCCTTTCCCCACCTGCGGCCGATTTCCATAGGTCTCCTTTTACCACTGCTGACATGGCACGTCAGTTGTTTCTCTCATGGGATACTAGATGTGGTCTGGTGATCTGCGCTTGGTGTTGTCTGCCCCTACGACTCTCTCGCGCATTCATCGTCATAGGGTGACCCACTATTTAGTATTTCCATCAATCTGAGGAAACTATCCCTGAATAATAGAGCATGAGTAATATGGCGGTGGTTCGGGACATTTTTGGTCTGTCTTGCGCCTTCCGCTTTAATGTGATAGCAAGCAGGTGCAAGGTAAAACATCAAAGATAACTTTTAAACAATCCCACATATGTGGAAGATATTTTCATTAATGATGATTGATAGGACATCCTTCTTAGTTTTTGTCGATTCTTAATTCAGTGGATCTTGTCACCGCTCGCTGAAATCGGTCTCATCCTTCAAGTGGTTAGCATCATGGTACTTTTCTAGAGCTTCATCGCTTGGTGAAGCCATTCTAACAGTCCACCCAAGCTCCATATAAATAGGAGAGGAGAAGGGTGAGTAACGCACATGGAATTAATGAGTTTCATTTAATTAATGAACCTTCCAATTTCAAATGGTACGTTTAGAAAAATAAAGGGGATTCAATCCATTTAATGGCTTGACATGTCATTGGTCTCACCACCGCCACTCTTCCATTAGAGAAAAAGGAAAAAAGAAAAAAAACAACATTGTTATTTATTATTATTTTAAATGGTCAAAACTATATTTTTCTCCTGACCTACTACGGTCAAAGTGAAGCATCCCTTTAGTGAATCTCGATGCTATGGATTCCACAGTGCCCTAATATTTTTAATCCAAGCCCCAGTTCAAATGATAGAAAATTTCACCCGTGAGTTTACTGAACGTACCTTAAAAAAGGTCATAAATTCATTCCGGACACAACGGCCCTCAGAATCACGCACCGTCAATTTTTGCAGACTCTTAATAATTCCATATAAATAAAAATTACATGGAAAATATGGGTATTTACATTCTCCACACCTTACGGATTTTCACCCCCAAAGTCCACAATAATGACCAAGGAAAAGAATGGGGGTACTGAGCATGAATCTAAGCCTCCCGCTCCCATGTTCTCTCCTGGAGGTCCCCATGCTACCAGCGAACGTGCACCAGTGGTATCAATCATCCATGAAGGACCCGCTATTGTCGATCCCCAATCTCCACCAGGAACTCTGCAAACATCTCTTCATCATCGATGTCTAGGTAGCCCCAATTGATAACATAAATTGGATCATTCACGTACCTCCTCATCCGCGACACGTGGAATGCATCCTGCACCTGATGCATCTATGGGGGAATATCTAGGTGGTGCACCACCTTGCCAACTATGTTGAGAACCTAAAAGGGTACAATGAACCTCAGAGATAGCTTTCCGCCCCAGCAAAATCTCTATAAACCTCGTCAAGGTGAGACCCGTATAAATACATGGTCTCACTCCTCAAACTCAAAAGGTTTATGTCTCCTTTCAGCATAAGACTTTTGTCTACTCTGTGCAGTCTTCTTCCACTCCTGGATGATCCTCACCTTCTCAGTGGTAGCCCGTGCTAACACTAGGCCCATAACTAATAACTCCCTCAGTTTTTTCCAGCGTAGAGGTGATCTTCATGGTCTACCATACAAGGCCTCAAGCGGTGCCATACTGATGGTGGAGTGATATTTGTTATTGTATGCAAACTCCACCACGGGAAAGTGATCATCCCAACTACGGCCAAAATCTATGATGCAAGAACGAATCATGTCCTCCAGTGTTTGAACGGTCCACTCTATCTGACCATCCTTCAGTGGATGAAAGGTGGTTCTCAAACATAGCTGAGTCCCAAACGCCTCTTGTAATCTCTTCCAAAACTGGGATGTAAAACTTGTGTCACGATCAGAGACGATTGACGATGGCACCCCATGGGGTCATACTATATCTTTTATATAGAGGCTTCCCAAACCCTCTATTGATCGCTCTCGGATGGGTATGAAGTGGGCCGACATGGAGAGTCAGTCAATGATCACCTAGACTGAATCCTGGCCCCTAGACGTACGTGGTAGCCCTGTCACAAAGTCCATGGAAATTCCATACCACTTCATCTCTGGTGCCTCTAATGGATGAGCTAAGCCTGATGGAACCTAATGCTAGACCTTCACTTACTGACAAGTGGGGCATCATGAAAAAAACTATGTCACTGCTTTCTTCATCCCTATCCACCAGTGCTGACGCTAGAGGTCTTGGTACATCTTTTCAACACTAGGATGTAGCACCATAGGGGATGTATGGAACTCCATCAACACCTCCTCCCATATCCCCACTGGTACTATGGTGCATCCTCTAAAGAGGATGAAGTTATCCCCACCTTCATAAAATCTATCAGGTGCATGGCTTGAGGATATCTTAGCACGTTGATCCACACAATCAAAGTCCCCATGTTGTACCTCACAAACTCGTTAAAGAAGTGGGAGTGTGACAGTCATAGACTGGAGGTAAGCTGCTCCATCTCTATCCACAAAGAATATTTGCAACGTGGCTAGTTGTTTTGTTGCCTCACTCAGCAACTGTAGTCCAGACCTCAGGCTTAGTGAGTCTGCAACTATGTTCCCCTTCCCAGGAGTGTAGACTATCTCAAAGTCATTTTACTGGAGAAACTATAGCTAACATCACTGTCTTTGGTTCAGATCCTTTTGGGAGGATTTACATGACACACTTGTGATTAAAGTAGACTACAAAACATTCTCCCATCAAGTTGTGTCGACACATCTTCAAGGTGAAGACCACTACTACTAACTCTAGGTTATGGGTAGCATAGTTCTTCTCATGTTTTCTTTGCTGTTGTGAACAATATGTGATCACTTCTCACTCCTGCATCATTACACATCCAAGTCTAGTCCCTAATGTGTCACAGTAGACTACATACCCAACTCCCTCTTATGGTAGCCTCAAGGTGGGGGCACTCTTCAGTCTCTACCTTTGCTCCGGAAAACTCTATTGGCATCTCTTCATATATATGAAGGGATGTCCCTTCTTTGTCAATGCTGACAAGGGTTCCACAACTCTGGAAAATTAAGGTACGAATCTTCAGTAGTACCTAGCGAACCCTCAGAAACTCCGCACCTCAATCACAATATTGGGTAGATACCAAGAAATCACAACCTCTATCTTCTCCGGATTCACTGCAACTCCATTCTTTGAGATAATGTGTCCCAGAAAGTGGACCTCCTATATTCAGAACTAGCACTTCAAGATCTTACCATAAATCTGGTCCTCTCAGAGTGTATCCAGAACTATCTGTAGATGATAGGCATGCTCCTCCTCTGACGCATAGTATATCAAGATGTCCTCTATGAAGACCACCATAAAGAGATCAAGGTATTTATTAAAGATTATGTTCATGAGTCCCATGAACAATATAGGGGCATTGGTCATGCCGAATGGCATAACCAAGAATTCATAATGGCCATACTGACGTCTGAAGGCCGTCTTCTTCACATCCTCATCTTGTACCCTGAACTGATGATAGCCTGATATGAGGTCCATCTTCAAAAACCAATGAGATCCCATTAACTGATCAAAAAAGGTAATAAATCCTCCGAAATGGATACATGTTCTTCACGGTCACCTGGTCCAGGCACTGATAATCCACACAGAGCCTCAAACTCCCATCTGTCTTCTTGGTGAAAAAATGGGGCTTCCCATGGAGAAACACTGGCCCTTATGAACCCCTTCCTCCGAAATTCCTCCAACTATACCCATAACTCATGAATCTCCATGGGGGCCGTCTGATATGATGGTTTACATTTCCGTGTCGTCCCTGGGTACATGTCAATGTATAATTCCACCTATTTATGAGGAGGTAGTCTCAGAACATCCTCAGGGAAGACATCGGCATACTGGTCCACCACTACAGGATAGCTCAGACTCTCAATATCAACTTCTCTGTGGGTAAGGCAAGCTAACTGATGTGTGATCAGCTGCACCCTCCTCCGAGTTAGTCCATCATGTGGTGTAAAGGTTCCCTTCTCACCGGTGAAGGAAAATCGGGTCCCATCCTCATGGACACAGTGCACTTTTCCCCTAATAATGTCAATCTGGTCAGGGAATATTGTTAACCAGTCCATAACCAAGATGACGTCGTAAGGCCTAAGCACCTCTACTAGAAGATCCTAGCCAAATATCTCGACTCCTAGAGTAAGATAACGCTGCTAGAACTAGTGTTTAATCATCCAATCTACTCTGATAGGAGTCTCTAATCACAAGGATCAAGGAAAAGACTCCACCTGAATCTTCGAGCTCCAAACAAGAGCCATGGAAATGAAAGAGTGACTGGAACCTATTTCTATAAGTACTGTAGCTAATGTAGAGTCGACATAGATCATACCTCAAATCATCTCTGGTGTGTCGTGTTCGTAGGCCTCACTTTCCTGGAGCTGAGCTCATCATTGTCCACATGCTCCCTATGGTCGAGGTGGAACACATGGGGGGAGTGGCAGTAGAACCTCGAATAAACACCCTCCGCCTGCTGCACGGCCATCTCCTCTTCCATGTCTGATGCCCTGCAGACTACATCACTATAATCTCTGCCTCTGCACGGTGGTCGATCAACTGTCTGTTAGTCGTCAGTGCAGTCGGTCGAGCAGTCATGAGCCATGTGACCCTACCCACTGCACGTGAAGCACAATCTACTCCTCTGCGGGCCTGCTCTACATCATGAGCCTCGTACCTCTGACCTTATGTCCTGATATCGTCCACCATAATTTCTTGCCTACTTGGACCACTGTGTCATCTGCCTACTACTAGCTGCAGATGACTCTGGTAGGTGTTGCCTAGTAGTGGGTCTCTCCGTCGGTGTCTACTCAGCAAGTAATCTCTCTACCAAGAGTTCTCTCTCCAGCACTCCATCATGCATCGAGATGCTGAGAGATGCCATTGAATCTCGGATCTCCCATCGCAGTCCCTTCTTAATGTTCTAGGCTTTGAAAAGGGTCATGCACCGTATTGGTAGAGTAGAGCGAGAGGTCGGTAAACCTTGCCGAGTCCTAGGCCACGGTCAGTCTACCCTACTGTAAGTGTGTCAACTCCTGTATACACATATATTGTAGAGTCACTAGGACAAACTCTTCCCTTAAGAGGCCCTTGAAATCATCCCAGGTGAGGGTTTCCTCATCATGTGTCTAGAGAGTTAGGCTCCACCATCTCCCTACTGCTCCCTGGAAAAGACTGGTGTTTAAGATCACCATCTCATTGGATAATGTCCCAGCCAGGTGAAAAACTCCGGCCACAACCTCTATCCAGTCCTCACCTACCTGAGGATCCATCTCACCTCGGAACCTCAGAGTACTATGCCGCTATAACTCGTGAAACACGATCAGTCGTCATGCACCATCTACTGGTGGGGCTGGTGGTAACGATTTCCCAATGGGTAGTGGTGCTACCTGTACACCACCTAATGGTACTATCATCGTAAGAGGGCCCTACACTGAAGCCTTGTCACTCAGTGGGACATCATGGGGTACTCTCTAAGTAGTCCTTCCTAGCTATCTATGTGGCTTCATCCTAAATGAAAACAGGTGTGACACGGTCAATAAGTTATACCTAATGAGCTGACTCAATGAGATAATAAAATAAAACACTTCCAAAACACACGCAATCAGTGTTTTCGTGCACCAAGTCGGAAATCAGAATTCAGGGTCCTGTTGTTTACATACATTGTTCACCGCACCAACACTGGACTCCCAAAACTAAAAACCACTCTCAAAACACATAACATTATTGCCCTATTAAAAAAATAAGAGTCCTAGTTCTTCGATAGAACCGACTCCTCTAATACCACTTTGTCACGACCCATCCCCCAGGGCATGTGCCAAGACTACCCCAAGCCCGCCTTCCATAGTACCGGGGTTGTCAACTGGCACAAGAAATGTTTATATATTTAATGGTAAGGCATTGCATTTAAACCAGTATAAACACACCATCCAATAACACGAAAAGAAGCAACTACGAAGTAAACTGTTGTAGTAAAAAGTTTTTAGAAAGTAAAGGGGTCGGAATACAAAACCAACAGAAATGTACAAGTGCAAATGAAAATAGAAAATAGCACCTGGATTATCCACCAAGGATCCTACCAGAAGGGTAGGTACATATTGTCTCCACAACACTCCACGTTAGCTTGTCTCCTCTGTATACTGTCTGGTCCTGGCTCCCTCATGACTCAGCCCAACTGCTTGTCGTCTGCACAAGACACAACAAGGTGTGGGCGAAGCCCATACAGGGGTGAGTATAACAATACTCAGCAGGGAACCCAAGACCCCTGAAGGTCATCCAGAGTTCTACAATGGAAAATTCACATAGAAAGACCTCAATCACAAATCATGAATAAATAGTCAGCTCACACAAGGTATACTACTCATATATTACTAATATAGATGATTAGTCTTAAGCTATATCTTCTTATCTGATTTAGATGTTCGACAACTAATCAACGATTAGTTGTTCTATTATCAATAAACTCCTGGATGTAAGTCATTGTTTCACGATGGGACAATATAAGGCAGGTCCACATCAGGTCATGATACGACTAATCCACACACGGTTGTGAAACTTTGATCCTCATAGGGTCTCTAGAATGTTGATCTCCACATGGTCGCTATGATTTTGATCCATATAGGGTCGTCATGATGCTGATCCACACGGGGTATCTATGTTGCTGATCCACACAGGGTATCTAGATGTTGATCCACATAGGGTCTCTAGCCCAAAGGTAGGGATGAATAGTCATATAGCTAGATCATCCCACTCTAGAGTTTCTTATGCTGATCCACATTGTTCGTTCTTCTTCTTCATGTCATATCCATCCATTGTATTCCTTCTCATACCACGCTTGATTCTGGGAGAACCACTCCTCAAGCCATCAGTATTATTTCAACTAGTACGATGTCCCAGAGAAATCATACCCAAGGCACTGCCCTGTCATAGGGGTTCCAACGTGATAGACGACGCGTCGTTCAGACACCCAGTCTGTGAGATATGGGAACTTTTTTAAAAATGGACCGGTTGGATTCATGTCTGATCTAACCTAGCTCGCATGACAAAATCTGTCAAAAAATCAGCTAGTGTATCTCCAAAGGACCATATTGTATTACAGGAGTCCTTATGCCATAGACGATGTGTCGTTCAGAGGCCCGGTCTGTTAGTAACATCCCTTTCTGTGAAACAGGGGTGATCATACCTCGGTCTGGCCCGACTCTGTCGGGCTTCCCAAAAAATGCCAAAGGGACCACTTCCCAAAAGGGATCCCAATGCAATTGATGGTTTTTCGAATGAACACACGGTTTATCAGTTATGGGAATTCATTTATTCAGGGACCGGTTGGCTCTGGGCCCAGTTTGACTCGGTCAGATCGGCCCGACACAACCTGTCCCGGGGTCTACATAACCTTGCTAGGGTCCAGCCCGGTTCACTGGGTCCGGCCAATCAAGGTTAGCACAGTTTTGTTCGTGGGCCTGGACCACAATTGGCCCGTCTGGCTGGTTTGGGCTCGGCCCACTCGTTCTGGCCCGCCAGGCTGCGGGTCTAGCCTGGCTCGTTGGCGGGTCCGGCCCATCGGCCCGTATCTGGCTTGGTCCACCCGAAGGTGGACCGTTGTGTCCCACTGGCCCTGAATTTGTGGGGCCATTTCACCAGCCGGTGGGGTGCTGCCCACCGCTTGAACGGTCGGCTATTTGGCCGACTGGGATTCGACAATGCGGTGTGGTGCAAGGTCGCACCACTATTTCCAGTTGCGGTCCACTAGTCTCGGCTGCTCCGCATCGCACCCCTTCTACCATGGCCACTTCGCGCCACTATTTTCCCTCGTGGAGGACACCTTAGGCCTCCGAGACATGTCATCATGTCCCGCCTTCTACCGCTAGCATCTAGTGGTCTTCGGTCTTCTTCGGCCATTGACGGCTGGAGTTGACATGGCGCACCAGCGGTTTTTTCTACCAGCCAATGTACATCGTTCGATGGTGTGTTATTGGTGTCTTCTATGGATACGACTCCCTTCCGCTTCCTCTGTTATAGAGTGACCTTCTATTTTTCATTTTCTTTACTCTGAGGAAACCATATCGGAAGAACGGATCCTGAGCGAAGTGATGGAGGGTCCGAGCCTTTTTCTTTTGGCCTGATCCCTCTGTGTTAATATGATAGCAAGAGGGAGCAAGATAAAACATCAAAGATAACTATCAAACAATCCCCATACCTAGAATATAAATTTGCTGACGAAGATCAACTGAACCTCCTTCGGCATTGTCTTCAGTTTTTGATTCGGTGGCTCTCATCACCACTCACTGAAACTGGTCTCATCCTCTAAGTGGTTGGCATCGTGGTACTTTTCCAGAGCTTCGTCTCTTGGTCAATCCTTGCTAATAATCCACCCCGATCTCTATATAAAAAGGATATGAGAAGGGTGAGTAACACATGTGGAATTAATGATGTTCATTTTAATAAAGAACCTTCCAAATTCCAATGGTGCAGTTACAAAAATAAGGGGAGTCATTCCATTTAATTGCTTGATATGTCGTTGGTCCCGCGACCACCACACGTCCGTTGGAGGAAAATAATAAATAACAAATGAAATGAAATTTTTATTTTATTATTATTTTAAATGTACAAAAATTATCTTTTTCTCCCGACCAACTACGGTCGAAGTGAATCCTCCCTTAAGCGAATCCCAGCGTTACAGATTTAGTGGTGCGCTTAAATTTTTAATCCAAGAACCTGTTCAAAAGATAGAAAATTACAACCGTGCTTTTATTGAACATACTTTGAAAAAAGTTCAGAAATTCTTTTCCAGAACACCAAGCCCCTAGAATCATGCACTGTCAACTTTCAGATACTCTTAATGATTCCATATAATTAAGAAAATTGGAAGGAAAATCCTGATCTTTACATTCTATGTTATTTTTTTAAAATAATCTATCAGAGAGTTCCTCATTATCATTGATATTAACATTATGTATATGTAATGTTTATTAATTTACCCTTAAATAGGTTTTGAGTAACATAGTATTATCATACAAAATAATGGTGTAACCTGTACCAGGATGGATTGTCTTTAAAGTACTGTTATATAGCTAGAGATGACTTTATATTAGCCCTAAAAATTGTTGAAACACCTTTTTCTATATTTAATGCATGTATAATTACCCTTATGAAGCATATAATTCCCCCTCCATATGTTTTGTAATATTTTAAATTCTATTTTTTTATTTTTTACACATGATTTATATATTAAAGTATCTTCGAAGTTACATCATGGATCACTAAAATTTTTGGAAGTATTAAATTTTAAGACATCAGATAATTCATCATATAAATTTAAATTTCCTAAAACCTTTCATGTATTATTGAATGAAATATCATATGGAATCAAAATAAAATGATATAGTCTTAGGATCTAGTTAGAAGCCATATAAATAAGGAAAAAGTTAAATTAAAATGATTGGTGATGGGGAAGAAGTCATATTTATCTCATGAATGTCATGAAATATAAATATTATTGAAAATAAAAAAGACTTATGAAAATACCAGGAAGTATTATAATCAAGAATTATCTTTTGAAACCATGTACGTATGATCTTCCAATTATTTTATATTAACCATTTAATTTATATGAAAATGGAGAAATCTTTTATGGGATCTTAAACAAAACTATATTCTTGTAAATAGTAATAAAATAATAAAATTTTATAAAATTATAATATCATATGATAGAATAAATTATCCTTTTATGGGATACAAAAATATCCTAAAGAATTCCATACATAAAAAAATTATGTTCAAAAAATGAATTTTCCAAAAACAATAGGAAACAAATATTGACCGATCAATTAATTCATGAAATGATTAAAAACACATTGATACAAGGAATTGATCCATTATCAAAATGAAATAAAAAATATACTTGAAACAAAAAGTGACTGAATTAATCTAAAAATGTTAAAAAAATCATTTATTCCATGAAATTCAGATAAAAATTAATGAAAAGTTAATTCTTATCAATTCCACCAAAATTTACCATTGAAATACTTGAAATGTAAAATTTAAAATGATTGAAAATGAAAAATAAAAAAAACCCAATAAGAGTTCCCCTATCCAACCCTATTATCCTCAAGTTATCATGCCATCAAAATTAAATTGAATCAATTTTCTTCACTGAGTACATTGAATTAATTTTCACTTCTTCAATAACCTATTGAACATTTATACTTTCTTTCCTATAAATATTTCACCCAAAACCCCATCATATATTTCAAAAAAAGTTTCACTCATTCCATGTTCATATTAGTTTCACTATAATCATGAAGAAATTATTTAAATCCACCAAAGTAGTAAATTATTGGTTCATATCATGCGGACATTTTAAGTATTTACTTCAGATTAAGGTTTCTTTTCTCTAATGGGAAAATCATGAGGAATATTTTGAATCCTTTTCCCTCAATTAAATCATTAGCATTGATTTTCAGTTTCCTTCAAGTATGGATTCCCATATTTTATCATCCTCTATTGATTGAAATTTATAAATTAAATTTAAATGAGATAGACCAACACCAATAACATTTCAGTAGTAGGATACATTCCCTTTTTCCATTTACTTTAATAGGTTGCGGTTTTTTTCTCTTGAAGGTAGAGAAGGATTTTGAATTTTCTTATTTTTGGTATGAGTTGTACCTAGACCCATATTAAGAAATATTTCTCTAACATTGTATGATTTTTAGTTCCTTTCATCCAAATGACGTCATCACTTCCTTTTAAACAACTCTCACTAGAAAGACTTCACATATTTGAGCACCTCCAATAACATTTCTATTCCCACACGAATTCAGTTTTGATCAGACTCCTCCTAAAATTTCTCGATAATCTAACATTTATAATTTTTTAATTTATGATGTATATATTCCGTACTATAAAATCTTTATCATTTTTTTACAATAAAGTTAGATCTAGATTTTTTTTTATAACTGAATTTTTGGAGGAATGATAACTGATTTTCTATTCAGAATAGTAGTAGACTTATTTTCATAGTATTAGATAATATATAGTCCATATTTATATATTATAGAAAATTAATTTTCTCATAAATTATAAAAAATCCATTCTCAAACATAATTTAATGAAAATTTTACAAAAAAACTTCTTCCATCTCACTATCTCATATCCCCCGCACCTGAATTCAACCTACACCATGAACCAGATTATAGAATAAGGTAGAGAGGGACTATTTTCATAAACTTTCGTTTCCTTAAAAACTCATTTATGGATTTTAAGGGATACTAGGACTAAATTTCAAGGTATCCTTGAAAGTAGAGTTCAATGTAATCAGATATTAATAATCAAAACAATTCCCTAATTAATTACCACCCAAAGTCCTTGAATGATCCATAGTTTTTAATAAATTACTCAGACAATTATGATTATTCAAACATGTCTTGGTTCTCTCAAAAAAAATTAGCATAAATGATATTTTAATAAATATAACCCTCTTCGGTGTCATATTAAAAAAATAGGATAGTATTTCCTGGAATGATAATCAAAAATCAGTAGTACTTGCATGAATTTCCTTTATATATATCTTTAAAAAAACACATTCATAATTCATGTGAGTTGAGAAAATAAATCAACTAATACCTATATAATTGTAGTAGTCTCTAATTTTTCAAGGTCATAAAAATAAATATCTAAAGGTTTAAAAAAAAATTGAATAGAAACACCAAAATAGTTTGAAAAGGATTGAAAAATTAAACAACCCCAAATTTAAAAGTCATGTACTACATAGGAACCATCACCTACTCTTAAATGATGTAATTTACTCAATGAATTAAATTATATTTAACATGTAAGAATATTTTAAATTGAATCACAAAAAGAAAGTAAATGTTACGAAGAGGTACAAAATCATGGAATTCATTGATATCTAGGTTTGTGGAGTTTAATCCCCTCCACTTGATCTTGGGGAAAATTTCCCTAAATTTAATCATCTTTGGACCAATAATATTGACAAGGTAATCTTTTATGGAATGAAATTTACCTAAGAATAAATTATTTCTTCAATTATATAATATCAAATGGTCTACTATTTGGAAGTCCAATTTTAAATCTTCTTATCATGAGAAACTCTAGTTCTTTCCTTGAAATTATATATTATTTAACAAAAAATCTTCTCTAATCATTTCCACAGACACATGAATATATAATTTTTTATTTTCCTGATATTTTTAATTCTAAATTCGTTAATATTATAACCCAATATGATTTTTATTCCTACTCCATAAGTCTTTGAAATATCATTCCATTAATAAATATATATGGAATCATTCCAATATGGGGTTTTTTTAATGTATTATATACCCATAATATGTATGTTATGCTTTATATCAAGTCTTTATTGTGTCTTTTGATAACATTTTCTAAAATACCTTTAATCACTCTCTAAAAATATTTAGCTTTCCTATTTGTTTTTTGTATGATATAGTGCGGATAACATGTTTCATACACAATATTTTCACATCATGGCATCCATGATCCTATCGTAAAATTTTGTCCCCTAATGATTGATGACGGATTGTGGAACTCCAAATCCACAAAATATGATTGTCCTTTGAAAATCACACACAACATTAGTATCATAAATCTTGGTGGCCTTAGATTCCATCCATTTTTAAACACCAATCAAAAAAGGAAAAAAATATGAGTCTCCAAATGACATGAAAAATGGTCACATAACGTGTGTTCCCTAAACATCAATGATATCAAAAAATATTATTGATTTTTTGTCATCTATTTTCACATTAAAAAGATTCCATAAAATTTAAATTTCTCAAATGTTTTATCAATTTTTTATCATTAATATCTTGGTAATAACTTATGGATTATTAATCATTCATTCCTATTCATTGAGGTCTAAATATTCCTACATAAGATAAATTCTGAAAAAAATAAAAAACATATTCATGTACACATTTTTTTAAGATTCACATTATCAAATTATCGTTACAAATTTTACATGTTTATCGGTATTCCCAAATGTAATATTTTTATTCACATTGGAGTTTTTAAATTACATAGGGTTTTATATGATATGGTGCCTGAAAAATTTCTAGATAATTTACTATTTTACCATAACAAGGAACTTATCCTTCATTAAAGTATAATTGTTATCCTGGAATGTGGCCATTCTGGTGTTTCCAACTTCCACAATGTCAACAATCCTACTCAGATGATCATCCATTTGGTTATCATAGAATTTAATTTCATTAATCTCCATGTTGAAGTGTTATAATTGAAGAAAAAATATTACCATCCTAAATTTGGATTCAAATTTCAACATTATATATTAATGTTCTATAAGATCAGAAAATATAATGAATTAATTTCCAAGAAAATAAGATCTCCAAAGAAAAAGTAGTGGTATGAAACTCTTCTTTGTGGTTATATAGTTGAGTTCGGATGTATCCAATTTTCTTGAGGCATATGAATTTACTTATTATAAGCCCACAATTATTTGGGAAATGACTTATCCTATAGTGTTTTTTGAAGCATCAAAAAATAACCAAACATTTTTTCCCCGAGTTGGGTGACCGAAACACTGTTTGGGTAATTAATGAACTATTTAATTTAGAAAAATATTCATTTTCAACATCATTTTAAAAAATATGAATCGTGAAAGTAATCTAGATGGTCAAATAAAAATCAAACTAAATTCCATGATAAACATTCAATGAAATTCCATATGTACTAGGAAGGATCAAGCATTTTTACCACATGATAGGTATAGATAATAATATATTAGTCCATTTTTGAGTTAATCTTCCTTAAACAATTTTTATAAAAACAACATTCCAAATAATATTAATTTTTTATAATGAAATTACACATTAAAAAATTATCTTCTCTATTAAATATGTCTATTTCTTTTCAAAATTGTTCAAAAAAAATTTGAATGAATTACCAAAGACTATAAAAACATCCAAAAATACCTACAAGAAATATTAAATAATATTAGAAAGTATAATTACAATAAAATATCCAAATGTAAATGTGGAATTGTATATCGAAAAAGGCATACTCATATGAAAAAAAAGTTATAGTTATGTGAAAAGGTTGTCTTCTCTATGAACTATGAGGAAATAGGAAACTAAAATATCCTAGGAAACTACTTATGAAATAATAATACCTTTTATATTAAAATATTTGTAACATATAGTTAACAAACGGAATGGGAAATGATCATTCATATGGAACTATTTCAGTATCATACAATCAATGAAAATTCTACTAATATTCAATATTCTAATTGGTATCAACTTGTTTTATTCAATCATTACAATGATTAGGACTATTTTTTAACTACATGGATGGGTTTTACCATTATGATTCATATATTGGGTAAATATTTTATTCTTATAAATAATTATATATTTAATTTTTTACTACATTTATTATGGTAGGAATTAGTCTCCTCTAGGGATACCAAATAGGTCATTACATATCCTCATATAAAAATCCATGTGAGTGAAATTTAGGATTATTTCCTCATACATCACATAAAATCCCTATTATTTCATACATTTTCTATCTAATGATATCAATTAATTTATTTTATTAGTTAGGAAAAGGGTTATTGGATATTATAACTTGTAAAATCATTTCTTCTAATATGTATACATACTTAAAATCAATGGTAAATGGTTTCATTTCTCTTTTAGGTGGATATCTTATATATGAAATTAAAATATGTTTTCTCACTTAAATAGTATTTATTTTCTACAAAAAAATTACTTATAAGATTCCTCATCATTAAATAAATAATTAAATCCATCAAAAATCATATGAGATACTTAATCCTCTATCTTAAAACAAAATATTCATTATTGTCGATAGTTTCATTCGCCACAGAATTTTAAATATTTAATTATCATCATATGTATAATCATTCACATAACATATCTAGGTATTCAATGTGTTTATCATCTTCAATGAGAGAAATTATAATGATTCAACATTTATCTATATTTTTCATTGTAGAGATAATGATGTTGAAATGGATTGGTCTATATCTAAATTCAATGGTGATTTTCCCTAAATCAACATTAAATATTGTATTGGTTGTCTTCAAGAAGTGTAAACTCAATAAGATGGGTGAGTGTTTATTACTTATATATTATTTCATGTTTATAATGTAAAAATTTGGTGTGAATATCACATATTTAATTCTAATAAGGAAATATTCCAACACACCTATAAAAATATTAGATCTATTTACAAGAAATAAAAACATTCTTGTGGTTTCGAATATCCCATGTAATAAGATTTAAACATTATGTGGCGACTAACATTTTTAGAAGAAACTAAATCACATAAAACAAATAATTGATTTTGGCTACAATAGTAAAAGGGATATAAGATTTAATTTGATCATTAATATTCAATGGTTTTTATATTTTGATATGGTTTGAGACACTTTTTACTTAATTAATTATTTTATTCTCATAAAGCTTGCTCTTTTTTTGTGAAATGATTCTTAAGGAACATAGATTACAAAAAAATATTCTTGAGTACTTCAAGAAGTGGTATCTTAATCATCAATTTCTGAAAAGCGTATATGACCTATCATTTCAATTATTTTCCCATGAATTTATTATATTGAATAATCCTATATAGATCGGTAGTGGGATTCCCTTCTTTATCATTTGTGGTCTTTATAGGGGTGTCTTGGGTATTTTCCTCATACTTGGTTTTGATTTCCGTTCATCCTATATTTATTCATGGGGATCATTGTACTAATTCCATAGTTCTTTAATAATTTGATATACTTTATCTAATTTATCTAATTCCACAACATTATCTATTATGCCTCATTATGCATGTTGATTTTTAGATTTTTTAGTTCATTCTTTAATTTTTAGTTGATATTTTTTAGGATCTAGTGTGGTTATTGGGTGAATATCAATTCCACTTCTAAAGGTTTCCATTATCTCATACCCCTTATGTGTAGGTATAGATTGTTTGGGTAGTTTTCCTAATGTTTTTGGATACTAGATCTTTTATAAAACTATGTTGGTTCTTTTACTCAATCACATTATTCATAAGATTTTAAAATTTAGGTACTTCCTACTTTGGTGTTGTGGATAGTATATTGGATGATGATTTTTCACAATAACACTTTTTCTAGAAATGAGGGCTTTAATTTTGTTAGTTTGGTTGGTTAGAAGTTTATTTAAATAGGTTGGTTACATATAAGGTTGTATTGGTTGGCATTCATTTTCTTATAGGTAAGGGGATGTTAATAGTTTTATTACTCATATAATTTTATGGTTATGTAATTTAGTTTTTCAATTCCATTATATGCCTATGAATTACTCCTCTAAAATTTATTTTATTACATAAATTTCCATGGCTGATATATTGGTACAAAAATCTTTATGTTGTGTACATAATCACACTGGTTAGTGAAATAGATTGTTGATGAGTGTAAACCACCAACCATATCCAAAACTTCTCATTAACCTATCTACTTGAAAAAACAAGTTCTGATAATACATTTTCTCTATTCTTGTTTAGAATCTAATAATGCATATTAATTAGAAGTTCTTACCCCATTTATACCTCTTGTTCTTGTACCACTTATGTCAAATTATTGTGAGTTCTATGAAATTTTATTAAAAAATACCTTGGAATATTGTAGTGATTTTTCTATTATGGATCCTATAAATGATGATTCTAGAATTCTGATACCATTTCCCATCAAGAATTTGTAATAGAATAAAATAAAGTGGTATACATAATGGGTTTATGTGGGAAACTAGAACATAGCTTCTCAAACTCTACAAGTACTCATAAAAATTCTCACTATAAGCTTTTATGACGGAATAAAGTAATTTCGTATTGTTTATACTCTTATAGGAAAGGTAAAATCTATAAATTATGCGTATATATATAGGTAATTAAAGTCATGAACATCCTTTACTTGTAGGTTGTTAAACCATTAATTCACTTCTACATAAAGAGAAAATTGTAGTGTTCTCCACCTAAATTATTTCTCAGATACACCTCTTTGCTTCATAGTGGAACAAACCATGATAAATTAATTGAAATGATTATTTTTTTCATCCTCATTCAGTCCGTAAAATATTGTAAATTGTTTTAACTATCTATGTTTAATTCGAAATCATCATGTATTATAGGCATATGAATTTGATTATGTTGACTAAATAACTATTGTGCAAACTTTTTATTGAAGGTTTGGTTCATATTACTAGCTAGGATGATATGATATTAGTGAAATATTTATGTTTTATGTAATTATACAATATAAATATCCTCAAACATTGATTAATAATTTACATTATTATATCCAGTTATCATCTTACTCCAAATTTATGAACCAGAACGGTTAAGTGGTTTATTAAAATATCATGTTAGTAAATTTGATGATTTAATTCATTGGAATTTCCTCTTTAGAAACAGTTCTATGTTTTGATTCTCACATCTTATGCGGTGTGGAAAATTCAATTTTATTCCTAGGTAAATATGTAGGTATAAATCTAACCTTATGTTTTCCCCTAAATAATATTGAACAAAAATATATTTCTAATTGTTAGAAAAAAAAAGATGGTCTATTTTGAAATTTTTGACTTGGGAAACACGAAAATTCAATGGAATAAAAATATTTTTGAAATGAATATTATAATAATGTAATGGGTTCAAAGATTGATTCCCACTATTAATTTTATTGTAATCATTTAATTTCTTTTTTACTTCAATACTTATTAATAGATAAGTTTATATCTCCTAAATTGATTTTTCAATCACCCTTGGTTTAGGTTTATTATGGACACTTTCCTAATAGTGGATACAGTTTCCTGAAAATCTATTCCATTATATGAAAACAATTTGTCATATACTCTTAAATTACTAACATAATACTCAATTGGGTCTTGGTTCTATTATTAAAATTAGAAGTGGTCCAAATCCTCAACACAAGTTCTAGTGATTCGAAGACACTCACCATCAAATAAAACATATTCAATCTTGAAAAGATATATTTTGTTGAGGGAAATTACAAGTGATAAACCTATGAATTATTTTTTTACATGTTTATGATTTTAATCATGAACATATTAAAATTACCCAAACCCCACTAAAAACTGAAATCAGAAATCATAAGAGATAGTATTCATACATTATATGTATGACTAAAAAAATTTCAAAGTATGTCCTTCCCTCCCCTAATCACTCAGAAAAAAACTTCTCTATTAAAAGGATTATAGATAATAAGAGGGAATATAAATTCATTATAAAACTAAAATATAATAAATGAGATAAAATAGAAGATTTCATGACAGAACTATATTAATCCACTAAAACTAACTCACCTGAGATTTTTGGATTCATTTTTTATAGATCAATGTTTCCATTTTAATTACTATAGTCAAATATCTACTGTCATCCTTTATTTGTAATACTTACCTTTACATTTTCCCAATTTTTACCCCTTTTATTTTTGGTCCTCAAATTTCCAAAAACTCTGTATATTCCATTTTTTCTTGATCAAATTATTATTCATATTCTATTCCATGTGGATTCCTCTTATTGATCACATACATACTGATGCGGTGTGTTATATATTTTTTTGAACTTTGTTTCTATAAATAATATTGGCACGAGTTCATTATTATCTTTTAGAAAACATATATATAGCCCTACTGATTCTAATATTACAATTATGTTGGTTCATTATGAATAATCAATAAAAATAAAAATCATTCAGTTACCTTTACATAGATGGCTAGTCTTCAGGGTAGCTTTACAAAACATGATATAACATTGTCTTAGACTTTAAAACTATGTTAGAACATTTTAATAGCTCTTATACATCGATATATTCCCATAGAAAGATTCTATTATGCTTTTATATGTAGTGTAATCTATGTAAGTACCTTTAAATTTTATTCACCCACAATATCTACCTACTTGTATGTTTGATGTCATAGAATGAAGACCTAAAATTTTATAAAGTAAAAATATAATATAACTTCATATAATTAATCATTTAGCATTAAATTTCATAATATATTAGATATATTTTGAAATTAAAATTCATAATTACTCAAATTCATAAGTTAGAGTCCACTATAAAATTATAATTCATTCAAAGAGGGACAATATAATATAAATTAGTCATACAATATAGAAGAAGTTATTCAATGCTCATTAAATTCATATGATATTATGTTTTTTTAAATGGAAAGAGATTCATGAAAATACCATTAATTGCAATGATTTGGTATATTCATATGAAACCAAAGACATATTTTCATCAAATGGTATACAATCTAGTTCTGAAGTCATATGACAAATGGGAAATCAATTATAGGATCTTACATTATCCTATGGGCTTGGAAAAAGTCATATTATACTAGAATTTTATAAAATAAGAATATCATAGGAGCTTAGAAACAATCAAATGTGGAAACAAATATCATATGAATTCAAGACTTGGAAAAAATTACTCATTTTATGTTTAAAAATAAAATTTAATTAAAACAAAAATAAGTACATTTCTTGAAAAAATATTTTAAAAAAACTATATGAAACACTTAAATTATAAAATTGAAACATTTTCCAAGTTAAATAAATAATATTCTTGAAAACAAAAAATGATGTAATTTAAATAAAAATATAAGTATTATGGATTTATTCTTTAAATTCATATAATATTAATAAAATTTCATCGTTGTTAATCACATATCTTGAATTCAATGCTCATGTCATTTCAATATGGATCCTTATAGATCCCTTAGTCAAACCTAATATACAGTACTCATCATAAAACAAACACAATAACATCCACATGACCTGAAACCTAAAAACGAATCTTGAGTAAAAAACATGTTATAAATGGGTATAATTACACAAACAAGTTATATGGTGAATCATTATATAAGTATTTTTTTACCCTTAAAATAATTTAACCTCCCACAATAATCAATCACACATAAGCATGTGTATATATTGTGATTCCTATGTACTAAATATGATTATTGTACAGAGGCCTCTTACTAATAGTGTAAAATTGAAAAACAACAAATATGAAACTTGAGTAATAAAATCATATTTACATTAATATATTAAACATAAAAATATAACAATTGAATAATGAACATGTACTGATGGTAATAAATACATCCCACTATAAATGTATTCATAAATCACTAGTTTAATGTCCATGACAATATTGAACACATACATATTCACTATCTACCATACACCATATAATAAGTTAAATAGATAGACACTATGTTAAAAATTTATGATTCCCCAACATGGGGAACACTCTGTAGTTCCTCAAGTCGAGGTTCCAAATGATCTCTAGAATGCCTCCTGATATCCCAGATGTTTATGGATACTAGTGAGGATTTAAACTATTTCTATTAAATTCCAAAACCCTCAAATCGAAGAAAACACACAGTTAAAATTACAAAATAATTTACATTACAAACATTAATGTATTCATAATTAATTAAATAAAATGTTGTAAGAAGTTTCCCAAGTGGAAGCTTAATTTCATACCACAACTATTCCACCACTATCATGATGACAAAAAGACAATAATATAAATACACAAGAGATATATCTCAATACATGGGCATCAACAACTTTGACATAACATACTCAGTGAACTAACCTATATTAAACCACTATGCATATTGTTCTTTGAATTATAAAACAAACATAAGTTTTGTATACACACAAGATTTACTATACATGTTGTGATAAAAACATCTCATTAGGGTCTCACCAAGTTAACCTAATATAATTCATCATATACATGTATAAATAAGAAAAATAAAAATGTTCACAATGGAACCTTGGAAATTTCATTCTAACTAGGGCTCCATGAATCCTTCTACATTTAACCATGTTTTACTAACCAATACACCCTGACACTCCGTCATACGTGTTTCAAAACAATGTTCCAATCTAGCCATCACCTTTTTTCTCCGTAGAAAAATCTATCCCAAACAAATTATATATGGTATTTTATATTACTAACTCTCAACCCATAATAAAGGGTGTAGGTCAGGGTTTCCACAAGTCTTGACCACTACTTGGAGGTGCATATTGAGGTCCCTCATCAAATCCCTACAAATTCCTTCTAACTAAATGATGTACCTCATCTAATTCCAAGTCCATACGATATAACCCAAGGGAGTTAATTAATAAAGTCATGACAACTAATTTATAAATCAAGGTGGGTTACAACATCCATCAATATCTATTAATCACTACCATCTCACACAATAAGTGGTCAACCATACCTTTTCACCCAGTGTAATGCCCCTTGTATAACCACTAACTTCTCACACAATATAAGACCTAACTTCCCATGTGAATTCTAACTTAATTTGAGGCCATTATCTTGAACATTATTTCCTTACTCAAGGAAATGTATATATTATATCTCAAGCGATACCTCCTCACCCATGGTATTCATAAATATCATGCACACTACATGTATCACACATAGTGATCATTCCAAATAAATATATTTCATTATGAATAGTGGATTCAGGATCAACATCTCTAAAACCATAATTCATTGATTTTAAAAATAACACAAAATGATATGGAAGACAAACAAATATGCATATAAGATCACTATCGCATCACAAGACTTTAGTCACCCAGGTAATATCCCCTCATCTCAAACATGCACCATTATCTATATGAAAAATGAAAATACACTCATAATTCCAATATAATATGTAAGTTACCCACTAGGGACCTATTATTCTATATAATCCTCTACTCATTGAGACCATATAATCTCACCCCACCCAATTCACGCATGGTCTATATTACCTATTTTACCTTATCCACAATCCATATCCCAAATGGAATCAAAATCTATCATCACCTCTAGTCCCCTTCCTAGGGGATATCCCAGCCAATCAAGATCTAAAACCTTATATAATAATAGGATATCTCCACATGTCAAATATAAACACACATTCATAGGGAATCTCCTAACTAGGCTTGAGACATTTGTCCACCCCTGCATTCACTATTATGAAGAAGCTTCTCCTAGGAACCCAATAGACATAGGAATCTGACCATGGATATCATTCATCTCCACTGAAACCCTAATACCTTTCCATGTCCTCAAATCAATCTCATGGAAACCTTCACCTCTTGGTGACGTAGTCTCCAGTTGACCCCAATTTACTCAAAGTACTAAAAAGAACTTGATCAAACCTGAGGATGGTCAATTCCATGCACTCGTTACATTAGGTGATCTCATCCCATAATAATCAAGATGGTATCATGAAATAAGCATGATATAAATAAATAATGAATGAAAATATTATGTAATTTTATTAAATGGACCACCTCCCATCAAAACGGTGTTAATATCAATGACAATCTCCACACCACTCATCCAATCCCATTAATTCTTCATCTTGGATTATACCATTACCTGAGCTTCGATCTAATTCCAAAAAATAAAAAATAAAAAATATAAAAAATAATAATTACTTAACCAAATAAATCCATAGATGAATATTCATTAGATAACTCAATAGGTATCATCATTTTTCTGAAACCTCAACATACTGCACCCGAATGGTGTATTGAGAACCACAAACACCCCCTTGAGAAAATTCTCTAACTGTGATCACCTAGTGAATTTCTAATTCCATCTATTTTAACCAAACCCCTATATATATTACAATAGAATCATACCTCAATTGAAACAGTGAATGAAAAATTGTGATCATTATCTTGGGATACCATTTATACATGTATAGAAGAATCCCCACTAGACCGAGATGATATCATAATGATCTAGAGAAATGATCACTGAATCCTTATCCAAGTCGCACCAAATTCACGGTGAAGAAAGGGGAACAAAAAATAGAAGGAAATATGTGAAGTATTCACCTAAAAAAAATACACAAGAACACAATTAAAATTTTCCTACGAATAGGTGATCAAATGGATGAAGGGGAAATGGAGAGACAAATCCAATATCCCTCTCTCAAAGTCTGTGATTCCAACATTCATCAGGGTTCTGATCTCAAAATGAAGTATTTTCACCCCACTAAAAACATCACATCCTTTGATCATGAAATGACAGATTTGGTATTGTAGAGATGACCCCATTCCCCCATAAGGGTCATGGAGTGACCCTCCTAGGAATGGCATGGAAACCCTGGGAAGCGTTCATGTCTCTTTTTAGTAATATTCCAATGTTTATCCAACCTAGATCATGATGATGTGACCACTAGGTAAGGGATTACCTAGGACAAGAACTATCTCAGATCCCCACCTATGTGTCGTGGTGTGATGAAGCAAAACCTAAAAACACCCCAGAGGCCACCAAAGATCAATAAATTCCCTCTGAATACTCATGAACTACACAAAAATATATAAGAATCTACTAATTCATAACCAAAATATTATACAGTGACCTGTTGTAGCTGATAAAATTCAACATGTAGTCATGTGAACCCAGCTATGATGTATCTACAAGAACTAGAACCACTAATAGAGCCTCATTACACATCCAAAGACATATTCTTGAAATTTTATAATATACATATTCTCTATATGAGTCCCAATTCATTAAATAGACCCTACTTCTAAATAAATGTTTGAATTTCCTATTATTTTCACCACTCAAAAATACATGGGTCACTACACCTTCTAGGTGGAATTTTAATTTTTTGTTAGTACATTCTTAGGGATGTATCCTTTTTTAAGAAGTAATTTGTTAATGGATACTTTATATTTTCATCACTGTATAAAAATTTTGAGATTTATTTATCCTGTATGTTATCAAGTTTTTGGAATGATGATAGAGTGTTTACATTTCTCAATTACAATGGTTTGATTTTTTGTAATTAATTTATGTTTTTTTAATTATTTATAAAGGTGTAAGTTTCAATTCTCATGTGAATTATCTATGATGGTATTGTTTTATAAATAATATAATTATTTTTAATGAAAGGATAAAATGATGATTTAATGTTTTGTTTGTTAAGATCTTGGTTGAGGTTTTCAATTATGGTTCTTTGACAGGTTGGAATGAACTCTGATAACAATGCACATCTATTATGAATATGAATTAAAATAAATTACTTTAGGGGTGAAGGGATCAATGCATTAGGTTGTTCACTTCTCGATGAATTGTCACATGGAATTCACAACATGATTTTCTCGCAGGGTGTGGGTTTTTACTAGGTTGTCCAAGATCAGTGTGTGTTTAATGATTTAGTTAGATTCATGGATTTGGTGTTGGACAGTTTCATATTCACATTGTTTTATTTGTTTTATTAGTTTCCACTTTACCAAAACTAGGTCATTAGAAAATTGAAAAAAAATCAAAAAACCGATAAGTAAATTAGATATTTTAATTGAATATGATATTGTAAGTTTTAATAAATAATGATAAGATATATTTTTGAAAATAATTACATTATTCTAGTTATAAGAATTCAATATTTATATTTTATTCTATAATTAATCGTTTTTCTGTATTCTGATGATAATATATTGATATTTATTTAATTGTACATATATTCAAATAGTTACCCATTACTGTCAGTTTAATATTATAATGGTTAGGTTACAAATATAATAATCATAATTCCAATGGATACCTTACCACCTACAATAGACATATTATATTACCCTACCCCATATATACCCCATAAATCCTATATATTTAGTTCTCTAATTTCTCTCCCAACATTATCTATATTTCTCTTAAATAAATCTCACATCATTTCCATTCTTTTACAATATTATTAAATTGGTGCATGTTGTTATGGAATTTATAGGAGACAATAACCCACTATATTTTCAACTTCTAGTTATTTTATATACTTATTTATGTAATTCAATATACATGTTTTTATTTTATATAACATACTTATCCTTTTTTAATAATATATATTTACTAACTAAAATAGAGATTATTTCATTACGTGGATCATGTGATTTATTAATGTAATATAATATTTTATAATTTATAAAAAATATATGTATGAAACTTATATAAGTTATGAAAAAATATTTTAGAAATAAAGTTTGTTACACTAATAGACTTCATGAATCTATGTAATGAATTGATGAAATATGTGTTTTATTCTCATTTAATGGACCCACTTTCATTGATGTTTTCTTTTTGAATATAATCTTTCCTTTTAGTTGAATATTTAATTTATTGATTATTTAAAACTCATAATTAAGAAATACTTTGAAAGAATAATTGTTCGTATACTCATTCTAGAACTATATAAGTATTTCATTAGGAGAAATGGTTTCAAAATAAATTCTATAAAAACTATCATCACTCCAAACCCTTGGTTAACATATAAAAATATATAGCTTTATATTATTGTAAAAGGATCTGCAATGATGATATGTATAACTCAAAAACTCATTAAAAATATTCATATAGTCTAGATAATATTTTCAAACATTATTAATATTTATGCATGGAATGAATTTCCTTCTATCATAATAATTACACTAAAATGGGCTACATAATGTGATAATGTTTTTTAATATGGGATGATTTTTCTTAAGTGGTGGATCTGAAAAAATATTTCACCACTAGAATTTATGGCCTATCCATTGAACCATGGTCTTTATGATTATGAAATAAATTTATTTATTTTAATAATATGGATAATATTTTGGTTTCACGGTTATATAGTGTAGTACGATAGTTAAGTAACAGTTTTCTGCTGTAATTTTGTGATAATTCGGTCATTACACTATTATGTTAATTAAAATATATAAATTTCTATACGGATTTGAATTTCAAATGGAAATAGAATTTTGAATTTTTGATGATATTTGTTTTTTCCACTAATTTTGAGGAAATCCATCGGCCAATGTTCTTACAGTATTACGAATTATATTATTATATAATGATATTTTATATCATTAATTTTGACATGCGTGTTTTTGATATATTTAAGGGTAAATTAGAATGATTGTTTCATGATATTTAGATCCCATATTGACAAGACATTTTTAAAACATAATCCATTAGATTATCCAATTAATTTTATTCTAATAGTTTATTTAATAATTTATGAGTCTATTTCTATCTCTCTATTTAGTTTCTGTTTCTTCTTCATTTGGAAAACCTTTAGAGGCAATTGATTTTTCTTTAATGAATAATTTATTTTTCCATTGATAATATTTTATTTTATCCCTCTCTGTTATGGGATTTACACAATTCAACTAACTCTTCCCTTTTTTATTCATATTTTTTTAATCCTCCTGGGGATCTATTGATAGTGAACAACTTGTTAGTGCAACACGTAATTTTCATAGATTGGTTTTTTAGATTACTTGGGTGTTATTTATAATGTCATTTAGATTTGATTACCATGATTTGATCATTAATAATTTAAAGTATAGATATTTTATTTGTAGTAAGAGAATTTTGAACCCTATTGGTTTCTAATGTTGTTAATAAATAATTTTTAGGCATTAGGTTCCTTGAGTAGATTATTGAGATTAATTATTCATAAAAGATAATTTTTGTTTTTGATGATTATGAAGAACTATTTATATAATTTCCGTTTTTATTATTAATATCATATTTTTTTCATAAATGTTTTTATTATATGTAACACCCCAAGCTTCCACGGTACTCTTGTCTTTGAATAATACAGTAGCGTGTGTTGTACGCAACTTCGAGTTCTAACACACACCACACCCAATAAAACTAACCGTTATGATTAGTAATAAGAACTTTTTGAAATTTTATAAATTTTATCTTTAAAAATTTACTTCATTTTTGGATTCGGAATATCAAAATTAGCTTAGGGTGAATTTTTGGTATTTTTATGAAAACTTTCTATTTTTGATGCATAGTGAAAAACACTGAGTTATAGTTTAAAACCGAATTTTTTTAAATAGTTATTTATTTTATTTAAATTTATTTTAGGTCAAAATGTATACATAATACCTATATATGTTCAATGTAATTAATTGGAGTCAGTTTATAATACTTTTAGATATGTAAAAATTTTATTGAACATTTCACCGTCTTTTACCCACCTCGAGGAAAATTTGAAAATTCACATAAAACATAATTTTACCGCTTCTTTGAGTGGAATTTAGAAAATCCAAGAGACACGGTTAATATCAAGGAGTAAAATGTGGTTCAATAAGATTATTGTTTTGGTGAATAGTAACTTTTTACTTTTATTTACCACGGTTAAAAGTAAATAGGGTAATTAAGGGTAAAAATGATATTACTATTAAGCTAACACATGTACTAATTCTATTGGATAAGTATAATTCGACCAAAAAACCTTAGGAATAAAATATGAACCTCTTTGGTCCACTTGGATTAGATTAGGACATTTATTATTATTTAATTCAATGAAGAGTTAAAAGAGTTAAAATCAGAGTTTAATAATTAAAACATTTTTAATATAGGGTTATACATAAGATAGATTCAATTATAAATATTCATTAGATATCTGAAATTATTTCCTACATAATGGTAGTTTATTTATAATTTTTATACGTTGAATAATATAATTATTTTATGACACAATGATGATGCAGTAATTTCCTTATTAGTGAAATATTAAAATAATTGATATTATAAATACCCAAATAAATATAATTTGACACTTTTAATGAATTACACGAATTTATAGGTTAATATGACATGTTAGGGTATATTAAATGAATTATTTTCGAGGTAATAATGCTATTATAAATTTATCAAAAACAAAATACCAAATAGTGTCAAAATTGGAATAAAAGTGTTTTTAAAAGAAATATTAAATTATTAACTAATATTAAATTTTTAAAAATCTAAGGTTCTTCCAAGAGAGTTATATAATGATAGGTGTATCATTAATGAACCTATTTGGGTTCTCTTGTCAGTATAGAGTATGTTTATTAGCTATATAATATAAAAATACAAAGAAACATGGTAAATTTTAAACTATTTAACTAAGAGTTAAATATAAATGATAAGGTTAATATAGTGACCCAAACCTATATAAAATAAATTGGTTGAAAATATTTCTACCCATCCCCACCTTATCCTAGAAATAATTCACTTTGGAGCTGTTATAAATTGAATATGAATTTATTATAAAATAATATTTCTTGCTTTTCCTAAGGTGCCCCTCACCCCTCTTACAAAAGGGCACTCACCCTTCTCTCAATTTCACACCTCAAAAGTCTTTTTTCTCGGCCAAACCCTGCCCACATATCATCTAAACTTCTATCAATTAATCCTAGAGGCATTATTTTGATCAGAAAGCCAACCTAAGGATCCCTTTTGATCAAATCAAAAGGAAGAACCCGAAGAAGAGGTAATGTTTTCACCACCCTCTTTTAAGTTCCTTTCTTCTTCCACTTCTTCTTTCTTTGTTATATATATTCTAGAACAATAACTCCAATATCATATATATACTATGATGTTATTATAAATATGTTACAACCATATTCATTATTCTATCCATCCCTTGAATGACATGTGACCATACATGCGTACGTACGGCTTAACGTCTCCATGTCGTGTGTAATTGTTATTCAATACATTATTATTTGGATGGGTATAATAATGATATTTAACTCATATAAATAATAAATATATCATGATAATTATTATGTATATATGATAAACAATCCAATTATATATTATTTTAATATCAAAATAATGACATTGTCGCTCGTGCGTACGTAAGGACTACTATCTCCACGAACGTGATGAGATTCATTCCTCATCATATCCATTCAAGACTAATTTTCATTTTATAATTAAAAATAATTTTTAAGTACTTGATATCATTCTGGATATGAATAAGGTACAACCTATGGATAACAAACATGGGTTTGGTAACAAAATATATAAAAGAAAACGAGTAAGTGAACACCCGAAACAACGATAATACTAAAATATTACTAACAAAGCTATATTAAAAGATCATATATGATTTCATATTTATGTATATGATTCTTTTATAGTATAATAAAAATGATTTAACTCTTATACAATTGTATAAACCACCCTCGACAAAGGAAAAGTATAAGTTAAGGGTTTATTTCACAATCTCTACATTATCCAAGGTTGTTTATACGTAATTATCTACTGGGACCTCTTTATCATCCACATCGATGTTTCTTTAAATTGTATTTCAAAGAATTCTTACTATTTTGTATACATTGGTTTAAAGTCATTTATACCCTTGTTTGACTTTTGTCATATGTTTATAAAGGAATCTTTCTGTCGTTTTCCAAACAAAGTCCTTTTTAACCATTTCAGCAGAATTTAGGTAAGAATGTCTTTTTTTAATGTATACGGCGGGTTCAGATATTTTCCACCATTATAAAATCATCAATGCTTCCCTTAAAAGCTTATAAGAATATTTTCAATGTAAATGTTTTAATTATTTAGCTTTTAAATGATTTCAAAAAAATAGATATTTCTCTCAAATAGTTTTGATTTCATCCATGTCAACATCTTTTGATGGATTTTAAGCTTAATTGAAGTTCAATTATTATGATACCAAACTTCCACATTGTATTTAATGTTTTGTGATATTTTTGACTATGGATGTGTTATTTTTATACCATTCATGATTTATGGAGAAAGCATTAACATTTAGTATGCTAGTTTTAATACGAATGTTTATGTTATGTTTAAACCTATTCACATGAGGAGTGCATTAGACTTAATAAGTGACGGTTGAAGCCCACTATAGCTCCTCGATGCATCCATAGGTCTCATTAGACAAACTAGTTTCTTGGAACAAGGCCTTGGAGGAATCTTATTTTTGTCTTGGCACAAGGCCTCGACTATGTGGTTATGATAGTCTGGAATTATTCATTCCATCATTATGAAAGTGGTTATTGATATTGCATATGATTATTCGACTAGTAGAATATCTATGAGAATAACTAAATGGAATTATTTCATTTTATCTTTTCCATATTATGCTAAAGTTCACATTTAAAAGGCTTTTGTTTTAGTTATACATTCCCTTAAGTGTTTATGTTTATTTATGAATGTTTCCTCTATATTGTTGTCCTCACTGAGAATCTGAGCTCACCCCTTTCAATGTTTTATTTTTTCCAGGATGTGATGTAGTATTTTATGAATGAACTGCAGGGATGGTATGAGGGGATATGAAGATTAGATGTTGTTTAAGTTTTTTGTTCACTTTATGATGTAATGTAAAACTTATAAATATATATAGTGCTTCAAAATATACTAAACTAATCGGTCTTTCGAGACTTGATCTTTTGTGATCATGCCGATATTATGTAATAATGCACCGAATCTAGGTAACTGGGGTCAGGGCATTACAGTTGGTATTAGAGGGAGTTTTAGTATAAACTTTGGAAGCTAGATTTAGAAAATCTCTGATTATATCACATAGACCTAAGATTGACTTTGAGGATTAGTATAGAAGAACTTCCTAGAATTTTGGTATTGTAGAGATTTTGTGAGTTTTCTGAGAAATACATTTATGTCTGCATATGAGAAGGTAGAGGTGGATCTAGAACAGATGTACCTATGGGTAAAACCCAAAAACACCACATTGAGCTAGACTCTAACTGGAACTGGTGCACGACAATGGGCCTTACTCCACTCTGGGTTACGAAACTCCTAGGTGATATGCTTTAGATAATTCTCATTTTATTTACAAACAATTATGAAGGGTTTATGAGTATATACTTCCTCAAAGAAAACATTTTGTTTATGATTATAGATTATATCCATAAATATTTCAATTTTTGTTAAGTGTTTTACAAGTTTGGATTTATGTATTGCGATTCATAAACTAATCTAGTGTATTACATTTTTTAGAAATGGAACCTACTTGAAGGAATGGAAACTATATCAATGCACACACTCCATGTAGGGATTTCCCTCTTGCTCAAGATAATTATAGTGGAGCTGGTGATGCCACTGGTGCTGATCAGCTAATCACTATACTGGGACAACTCACTCAGGTTATTAATAATAACCTTACCCATATGTAGCACCCTGATCCACAACGTGGAAGATCAATGTTATATAGATTCAGGAGGCAACAACCGCCAAAATTCAATGGGAGTACAAATCCATTAGTAGTAGAGCAGTGGAAAATTTATTTAGAGAAAATATTCCATGCCTTGGGGTGTACTGAAAGGGAAAACGTTTTCATGGCAGTTTACCACCTCAGTGGAGATGCTGATCCATGGTGGTCATTGACTCAAAACACAAAGGAAGATGATGAAGTATCAAATATGTAATGGAGGGATTTTAAAGAATATTTTTAAAAAAATACTTTCCTCATGACCATCGGGCGGATATGAAAAGACAATTTCTAAGTCTGAGGCAAATGGGGGATGATAATGTTGCAATGTATGAGTCTAAATTTACAAGGATAGTAAGGAATGCTGCAGATTATATACATAATCCAAGAAGTAATATTGATCGTTTCTTTTATGGGTTAAAACAATTTCTCTATAAATCATTAGTCTCACAATTCTTCTCGTCGTACAAAGATATTGTCTCATGTGATATCAAGATAGAAAATAAATTCTCTAAGTATTGTGACTATAAATCAAAGAAAAAGAAGAATAGATCTGCTGATCACTCGAGGAATGGAAATAAAGGGAAGAAAGGAAAAGTTGAATATCCAGCCGGTAGTAAATATGGGAAGAAACACCTCGGTACTTTCTTAAAAGGAATGGAAGTTTATTACAAGTTTGGTGAAAAAGGACACCAAGATCGTGATTGAAATGGGAAGAAAGAAGCTACTGATGTTCAATGCTACAATTTCAGGGAGATGGGACATTATGCAAATAAATTTCCTAAGCAACAGGAAATCTTACCTCATAAAAGTCCAAGGGATCAAGGCCAAGCTTATGTTATCACTACTGCTATGGTAGAAGCTCTAAAAGACGTGGTGGCAGGTAATTTTATAGTTTCCTCAAGTTTAGCAAATGCATTATTTGATTCTAGACCATCGCATTGTTTCATATCTTCCCAATTGTCTATGAAAATTAGATATTTCCTATTTTATTTAATAAGGGAGTTGTCAGGAAAAACTATTAAGGGAAGTATCATCACAAAAAAGTTTTGGGAATCTATTCCCATTAGAGCATATAAATGTTCTTTAGCTACTGATCACATCGGCATACCTATGATTGAGTTTGATATAATCCTCGGTATGGATTGTCTTTCAGACCATGATTTGAAGATTTATTGTAAGAAGGTGGTTACGATTTTTGATGATGATGATAAAGAACACATTATCTTAAGAGAAGAATCTTCACCACCTAAGTATTATCTAGATCCACCTCAGTAGAACAAATAAATTCAGGTATTGGGGAGGAAGAGAAATAAATGACTGTGGGTGATGAAAGGAATGTCCAATTAAAGGATGTACCTATTGTGAAAGAATATGTAGATGTGTTTCTGGGCGATTTACCTGGACATCCTCCAGAACGAGAAATTGAGTTTTCAATTGATTTAATTCCTGGATCAAGGCCCATATCAAAGACCCCTTATAGAATGGCCAATGTTGAATTAGTGGAACTAAATAAACAACTAGAGTAATTGATTAATACAAGATTTATTCTCCATAGTGTTTCTCCATGGGGATCCCCTTTACTTTTTTTAAGAAGAATGATGGATCTATGAGGTTATGTATTGACTACTGAGAGATCAATGGTATAACAATAAAGAACAAGTATCCCCTACCTCGCATTGATGATTTATTTGACTAACTGGATGGAGCTCAATACTTTTAAAAGATTGACCTTAGATCTGGATATCATCAGTAGTGTGTGAAGAAAAAAGACATTCCGAAGATAGTATTTCAAGTCAGGTATGGGCATTACGAGTTTATAGTAATGCCTTTTGGGCTGACAAATGCACCCTCTATTTTCATGGATCTAATGAACAGAGTATTCAAGGAATACCTTGATGACTTTGTAGTGGTATTTATTGATGATAACTTGGTATACTCCAAAGGCTACGAAGATCATGAAAACCACTTGCGCATTATATTGAAGACTCTGAGAATACATGAATTATATGGGAAGTTTAGAAAGTGTGAATGATGGCTTCATGAGATTTATTTTCTTGGCCATATAGTCTCTAATGATGGAATCTCTGTTGATGCTTCTAAGACAAGAGAAATCCAAGAATGTCCAGCACCGATGAGTATAACTGAAAAAGTATTGATGTTTCACCTTCCCTGGTTTTTCCCATTTGGAAAACCCATTAACAAAGTTCACACGTAAAGGGGTTAAATTTTTTTGGACAAAAGAGTATGAATAATGTTTCAAAGAACGGAAGAAAATATTTGTGAATGCTCATATTTTTACTCATCCATCGGGGAATGATGGGTTCATTATTTATATTAATGCATTGAGGAATGGACTTGGTTATGTCCTTATGCAGAATGAGAGAGTTATTGCCTATCCATCACAACAGGTGGAAATTCATGAGCAAAAATATCCTACTCATGATCTTGAGTTAGCTGCTGTAATATTTTCATTGAAGATATGGATACATTATCTCTATGGTGAAAAATGTGAGATATATACCGATCACAACAGTTTGAAGTACATTGTCTCATAGAAAGAACTCAACATGAGGCAAAGGATATGGCTTGATTTACTCAAGGATTAGTATTGCACGATACACTACCACCCGAGGAAGGCAAATAAGGTGGAAGATGCTTTGAGCAAAAAGGATCATGGAGTTTTGAACATAATGAGTGTTGAAAGGGATCCAATTTTCATGGATCTAGTAAAGTTGGAAATGGGAATAACCAGGGAAGGTGAAACATCAATACTTTTTCAAATGGTTGCCAAACCATATTTACTATAAAGGATTAAGACTTCTTATACCGATGATGAAGAATTTCAAAAAAAGATTAAAGGTATGAATGATGGGAGATTGAGTGACTTTGTGTGTGAAGATGGAATTTTGAAATTTGGGAAGAGACTTTGTGTTCCCGATATACCTGATATAAAAAAAGAATTTTTGGATGATGGTCATAGTTCCAATTTCTCTATACACCCTGGGAGCACTAAAATGTATAGAGATTTGAAGGAACATTTTTGGTGGGACAACATGAAGAGGGAGATTGCTGATTTTGTGTCATGATTTATGGTTTGTCAAAAAGTGAAAGCTGGAAGGAAATTACCTAGAGGAGTCATGCAACCTCTTCCCATACCTAAGTGGAAATGGGATAATATTACAATGGACTTTGTCATGGGGCCACCAAAGACTCCTAGAAGGAACGATGCAATATGGGTCATTGTTGATCACCTTACCAAGTTAGAACATTTTCTTGCTATAAGAGAAGATATACCACTTTAATGTTTAGAAAGACTATATATTAATGATGTTGTGATACTTCATGGAGTACCCCTATTGATTGTTTATGATCGTGATCCCTGTTTTACTTCATGATTCTTGAAAAGTCTCCAGAAAGCCCTGGATACTGAACTTCGTTTGAGCACTGCCTACCTCCCCCAAACTGATGGACAATCAGAACAGACTATTAAAACCCTAGAGGACATGTTGATATCTTTCTCACTTTATTTTCAGGGTATGTGGGATCAATAATTACCTCTGTTAGAATTTTCCTATAACAATAGCTTCCATTAAATTTTTCGGATGGCACCATATGAAGCGTTATATGGAATGATATGTCACGCACCAACCTATTGGGATGACGTTGGTGAAAGAAAACATGTAGTCCCAGAACTAGTGGAGGAAACAATGGAAAATGTGAAGGTAATCCAAAACAACATTAAAGTGGCTCAAAGTAGGAAAAAGTGCAATGCTGATAACCGAAAAGGATTTGGAATTTCGGGTAGGAAATCATGTTTTCTTGAAGGTATCTCCATGGAAGGGGGTTATACGTTTTAGTATGAAGGGAAAATTGAGTCCTAGGTACACCAAACCCTTCGAAATTCTAGAACGAATTGGGGCTGCAGGTTACCGGTTGGAAATGTCGCCAAGACTCTCAAAAGTTCACAATGTGTTCCACGTATCACTATTGAGAAAATACATGCCTGACCCAACACATGTATTGACTTATGAAGAAGTAGAACTGGATCTCGATCTATCTTATTGTGAAGAGCCCGTCAGGATTCATGATACCAGAGAACAATTTCTGAGAAACTAGATGACTCGTCTGGTAAAAGTTCTATGGAAAAACCATAAGATGGAAGAGGCAATGTGGGAACCCGAGGAACATAAGATAAAAAAATAACAGAGTCTTTTTATACGGTAATATTCTAGAAAGTTTTAGGATGAAATTATTTGAAGGAGGGGAGAATGTAACAACCCAAGCTTCTATGGTACACTTCACTTTGAAGAATACAATAGCGTGTGTTGTACGCCACTTCGAGTTCTAACATGCACCACAACCAATCAAACTAGCTGTTATGAATAGTAATACCGACTTTTTAAAATTTTATAAATTCTATCTTTCAAAATGGACATCATTTTTGGATTCGGAATATCGTAATTAGCTTACAGTGAATTTTTGGTATTTTTATGAAAACTTTCAATTTTTGATGAATAGTGAAAAACAGTGAGTTATAGTTTAAAACCGAATTTTTATTTAAATAATTATTTATTTTATTTAAATTTATTTTAGGTCAAAATGGACACATAATACCTATATAATTTCAATGTAATTAATTGGAGTAAGTTTATAATACTTTTAGATATGTAAATATTTTATTGAACTTTTCACCGTCTTTTACCCACCTCCTAGGAAAATTTTCAAATTCACATAAACCATAATTTTACCGCTTCTATGAGTGGAATTTCGAAAATCCAAGAGACACGGTTAATACCAAGGAGTAAAATGTGGTTCAATAAGATAAAAACAAATTTTGGTGAATAGTAACTTTTTACTTTTATTTACCACGGTTAAAAGTAAATAAGGTAATTAAAGGTAAAAATGATATTATTATTACCCTAACACATGTCCTAATTCCATTAGCTAAGTACAATTCGACCGAAAACAACCTTAGGAATAATATATGAACCCCTTTGGTCCACTTGGATTACATTAGAACACTTATTATTATTTAATTCAAAGAAGAGTTAAAAGAGTTAAAATCAAAGTTTAATAATTAAAACATTTTTAATATAAGGCTATACATAAGATATATTAGATTATAAATATTCATTAGAAATATGAAATGATTTCCTACATAATGGTATTTTATTTATAATTATTAGACATTAAATAATTTAATTTATTTATGACATAATGATGATGCAGTAATTACCTTATTAGTGAAATATTAAAATAATTGATATTATAAATACCCAAATAAATATAATTTTACATTTATAATGATTTACACGAATTTTATAGGTTAATATGACATGTTAGGGTTTATTGAATGAATTATGTTCTATGTAATAATGTTTTTATAAGTTTAGCGAAAACAAAATACAAAATAGTGTCAAAATTGACATAAAAGAGTTTTTAAAGAAAATATTATAATATTAATTGTTATTGAATTCATAAAAATCTAAGGTTCATCCAAGAGACTTATATAATTATATTTGTATCATTAATGATCCAGTTGGGTTCCTCTTGGAAGTATGTAGTATGTTTATTAACTATATATAATAAAAATACAAAGAGACATGGTAAATGTTAAACTATTTAACTAAGAGTTAAATATAAATGATAAGGTTAATATAGTGACACAAACCTGTCTAAAATCTAATGGATGAATGGATTTCTACCCATAACCACCTTATCCTTGAAATAAGTCACTTTGGAGCCATTAGAAACCGAATATTAATTTATTATAAAATAATATTTCTATCTTTTCCTAAGGTTCCCCTCCCCACTCTTATAAAAGGACACTCCCCCTTCTCTCAATTTTACACCATCAAAGCCTTTTTTATCTACCAAATCCTACCCAAATATCCTCTCAAATTCACTCACTTCAACATAGAGGCCTTATTATGAACAGAAATCCAACCTATGGATACCTTTTGATCAAATCAAAAGGAAGAACCTGAAGAAGAGGTAATGTTTTCACCACCCTCTTTCATGTTACTTTCTTCTTACACTTCTTCATTCTTTGTTATTTATATTCTAAAAAAATAACTCCAGTATCTTCTACATACTTTTATCTTATTATAATTAATGTACAACCATACTCAGTATTCTATCAATCCTTTGAATGACATTTCACTATACGTGCGTACGTTCGGCTTATCATCTCCACGTCGTGGTGTAATTGTTATTCAATACATTATTATTTAGATGGGTATAATAATGATTTTTAATTCATAAAAATAATAAATATAACATTATAATTATTCTGTATATATGATACACCATCCAATTATATATTATTTTAATATCGAAAGAATGATATTGTCGCTCGTGCGTACGTACGGACTACCGTCTCCACGAACGCGATGAGATTCAGTCCCCATCGTATCCATTCAAGACTAATTTTTATTTGATGATTAAAAATAATGTTTAAAGACTTTATATAATTCTGTATATGAATAAGATACAACCAGTGGATAACAAAAACGTCTTATGTAACAAAACATATAAAATAAAACGAGTAAGTGAACACTCAAAATGACGATAATACAAAAAATATAATTAACAAATCAATATTAAAAGATCATATATGATATCATATTTATGTATATGATTCTTGTATAATTTAATAACAATGATTTAACTATAATAAAAGAGGTTAACCCACCCTCGACCAAGGGAAAGTACTAGGTAAGGGTTTATTTAACAATATCAACATTATCCGAGGTTGTTTATACATAATTATCTACTGGGACCTCTTTATCATCCACATCCATGTTTCTTAAAAATTTAAATCAAAACATTATTAATATTTTATATAATATGTGTTAAAGTAATTTATACCCTTGTTTTACTTTTATAAGATGTTTATAAAGGAATCTTTTCGCCATTTTCCAAAAAAAGTCTTTTTTTCCTTTTTGACAGAATTAATGTAGGAATGTATTTTTTTAACATATAAGGCGGGTGAGGCTATTTTTTCCTTTATAAAATCATCGAAGATTCCATTACAAGATTATAAAAATATTTTAAAAGTAAATTTTTTAATTATTTTTCTTTTAAATGATTTTAAAAAAAGAGATATTTCTCTCAAATAGTTTTGATTTCATCTATGTCAACATCCATTGATGAATTTTAAGCTTATTTGAAGTTGATTTATTATGATACAAAACTTCCATATTGTATTGAAGGTTTTGTGATATGTTTGACTCTGGATGTGTTATTTTTATACCATTCATGTTTTATGGAGAAAGTATTAACATTTCTTATGCTAGTTTTAAGATGAATGTTATTGTTGTGTTTAAACATGTTCATATGAAGAATGAATTGTACTTAATAAGTGACAGGTGGATCCCGCTATAGCTCCTTGTTGCATCGGTAGGTCTCATGAGACAAACTACTCTCTTGGAATAAGGCCTTGAAAATATCTTATTTGTAGTCATGGCACAAGGCCTTGACTATGTGGTTATGATAGTCTAGAATTATGCATTCCATCATTATGAAAGTGGTTATTGATATTGCATTTGATTATTCGACTAGTAGAATATCCATGTGAATAAGTAAATTTCATTATTTCATTTTATATTTTCCATATTATTCTTATGTTCATGTTTAAAAGGCTTTTGTTTTTACTATACATTGCCTTAAGTGTTTGTGTTTATTTATGAAATTTTTCGCTATATTGTTATCCTCACTGAGAATCAGAGCCCACCCCTTTCAATGTTTTATTTTTCGCAAGATGTGAAGAATTTTCTTATGAATGACCTACAGGGATAGTATGAGGGGATATGAAGACAAGATGTTGTTGTAGTTTTTTTCACTTTATGATGTAATGTAAAACTTATGAATATATCTAGTTTTTCTAAGGCTACTAAACTAATCGATCTTTCGAGACTTGATCTTTTGTGATCATGCCAATATTATGTAATAATGCAATGACTCTGGGTAACTGGGTTCAGGGAATTATGGTATATATTCATAATATTTGATTATCTAGGAGTTCATCTTAATTTGTATATATTGTGAGGTTGATATGGTTATAATGATGATGTCAAATTTTCATATATATCGAATAAATAAATAAATAGATCTAATAAGATGATTATTTAAAAAATATTTATTTAAAATGAATTAATATTATGCTAAAATAAATTATATAATGAGTTTATGGAATAGAGTGTTAAATTGAAAATGTATTAAAGAAGAAAGTGGTAAATAATTATGGAGTGGAATTATTATTGCTGTAAAATTTTAAATAGAGTTATGTAGTTGATGTGTGGATTTCGATTGTCTAGATAGAGATGGTTTTAATAGTTTTATGATTTCCAATATATGGCATATGGTATGGTTACAGATATGATTATTTATGAAAAATAGAATATGATTAAATTTTTGATATATTATTTATCATTATATAATTTGTTATTTTTATGAACCACCAGAAGACATGGATAACCTAAAAAACACCCATATGAGGTTTTTGGTTCTTGGTGAAGCACCAAAATTATTTTTATTCATTGATATATATCTATGATTACTCCCACTCTCTTAATGTCTCTACCAACCACAGTTGTGGTGATATGGTCATTGTTATTTGTTTCAGGTTTTAGGGGAAATGGTATGTGGTTGTGGTATAAAAAGGATATGGATATGGTATCATGTATAATATATATATATATATATGAGATGGTATAAGTGTGATAAGAAATATGTAATTAGGAAATGAGGGTGATTATATTGAAGGGGGTGTAGGTTTGGGTTATAATAATTGTTATATTTCCAAGATATGTTTATGCATATATTATATAATTTTGTTTTGGGGAGTGTTCTTATAGTCATATTGGTTTTCGTATTTACATGGGATTGGAAAATGACACATTTTCAGTAGTTATTCATTGGATATTCCATATGATTATTTAACATTGAATGAATCATTCTAAGGGATTAACTTATTCAATATAAATAAATTGTCATGCCGAATTTAATTTAATATTTTTATAGACCTAAAAACAGTGTTATGGATCCAAATAAAATATATTATATCATATATAGGGTATTAGATGAAATTAGGGGAATTATTTTACTAATTTTGGAGTACATAGATATATATTTTTATTCCCTTAAATGAATTTATTCACTTTTGGTTTTTATGAAATTACATTAATTCCAATATTTATTTCCATTATTGGTTCATCTTTTATATATAGTATTTAGATATTGATCGATGATTTATTGTATTTCAATAGATTGAAGTGGGTTATGCCTCGATTTTTTCATTTATATACCCTATATTCTAGTCTCTAACACATGATCTAGTGAAGTAGGGATTTGGGAGTAACACATAACATTACTACCAACACCTAATCAGTTTGAGTGATGTTTTTTCTAGAAAGAGTGGCATCAGGGTGATTTATTTCCAATAATATATATTATAGATTATGAGCTAGTATAAATTGAAATATTTTAGTATATATTCTGTTTAATTTAACTTTAGTATGAGATATTGAATAGAGATTATATTCAAGATTCAAATAGCGACTTATGATCTAATTTAGGGACCCTGATTTTCTAATGAACATAAATAAGACATAGTGTATTGATTCTGTGTGTGTGTTTTTTAATTAGGGTAAAAAAATATGGGGGGTAAACATAATTATAATTATTTAGATTATATAGATATCAGGTGTCTCGAATATAATTATGAGTTTATTGAAATTAAGGGTATAAAATAACTACGCATATTTTATATAGGAATTTTATTTTATAATTATTAGGCTATTAATTATTAAATCAATTAGGAGGTGGATAATTGATGGTGGAAAAAATTATGTTAGTTTTAATAGTATAATTTTATGAGGTATGAGGTTTCTATTTCAGATATAGAGGTAGATCCATGGAAATAGGGGTGAAAATTGTATCTAGGGTGATTTAGTAATGTATAAATAATTATATTCTCCTCAAATCTTATTTATTAATAAGTGTATCTTGATATTAGTGGATAATTTATTTAGGAGATCATAATAACTCGATAGTAATGTGGATGAATTTTAGGCTTCTATTTCATTCATGGTTTTTATCAATATTAATTTGAATGATTTGTTGAATATAGTTACTCACCAACAATAATAAAAAATTTAATATAGCGGCGTTTTTGAAAATATCATGAACATACTATGATATTTTGTAGATCTATAATGAGATAACGAGGTGGGTGAATTAAATTTTAATATATCATTGCATCCAAATAATTAATGTTTTTTAAACCACCTAATGTGATTGACTTATACAAATGTACTCATGAAAGACAAGGTGGATAAGTATATTTTGTCATGATTATATTCACTTCAATATGATATTCGTCAAAACATTATGAAGATTAAAATTACTAAGATGAGTTTCCATTGATCAGGATAATTATGGTTTTGAAATGTATGGAGTCTCCCTTACCTCTCTTTTCTAATTTATCTATAGACAATAGTTATTAAATTTCTCTAGGGAACTATAGTGTTATATGTTAAATCTATGGTGAATGTGGATTTCAACTGTATATATGTTTTACATTTATTAATGATTAGTGTAGAGATAATAACATTAGAGGGGATAAACCATGAAAATTTCAGTTTCCACCCTGGTAATAGTTTCCACCTCATCCTTATCCATAACACATAGATCATTATTATTTCAGAAAACTAATTCATACAAGAATAATTATAGTAAAAATAAGGGAAATTCATCACCATGAAGTATCTAAGAACCAGAACACATGAGGTGGTGGTAGGCATTAGGGGTGATGAGTTGGTGGTACAACATGTGGACAACTACATATTGTTGAGTTGTTAATCCTAGTTAAACCAATCATCATTCATGTTTCCATCATCTTGTATTCTATATATTATTTTTCTCTATTTTACAAAGTTGATACACGCCCTTTTATTACTCTTTCAATAGTTAGATCATTGGGACATAAGTTTTATAGGTCCATGGGCCTGTTGTATTATTAGTACAATTTGTTTATTAGTCAACATTGATGGAGATGTCACTAGTGCAGAAAACGTTTTTTACGTCGGTTATTTTTAATTTTTTACGTCTGTTTCTAGCCGACGTTAATACGTGAGACGTTATAAATAAGGGTTTTTACGTCGGTTATTTACAAACCGACGTCAAAAACATAAAATCGCGATGTTTATAACGTCGGTTATTCTATAACCGACGTGATAAAGGGCCTAGAAAACGGTTTACCACGTCGGTTATTTTAGAACCGACGTGATAAAAGGCCTGGAGAATGGTTTATCACGTCGGTTATGAAAGAACCGACGTGATAAACGGCCAGGACAATGGTTTATCACGTCCGTTCTTCGACAACCGACGTGATAAACCGGGGGTGAGCGGATTTTTCACGTCCGTTTTATAATAACCGACGTGATAAACCGGGCTGAGCGCGGTTTATCACGTCGGTTTATATAAAACCGATGTGAAAACCCGGGGGAGGGGGGTTTATCACGTCGGTTAGTCAATAACCGACGTGATAAACCGGGCGAGCGTGGTTTATCACGTCGGTTCCTATAAAACAGACGTGAAAAACCGGGGGAGGGGGGCTTTATAACGTCGGTTAGTCAATAACCGACGTTATAAACCGTTCTCCAGGCACTTTATCACGTCGGTTATTCAATAACCGACGTGATAAACCCGTCTCCAGGCCTTTTATGACGTCGGTTATTAAATAACCGACGTGATAAACCCTTTTCTAGGACTTTTATCACGTCGGGTATTAAATAACCGTCATAATAAACTATTGTTCAGGCCTTTAATAACGTCGGTTATTAAATAACCGACGTGATAAACTATTTTCCAGGCATTTTATCATGTCGGTTATTAAATAACCGACGTGATAAACACAATTTTTTTTTAAACAGAATCCAGTGATCTTCTCTCCACCAGAAGCAACCAGAAAATAAATCAAGAAATCAGACCACAAAAACAGAAGTACATCAAAAATAAGCATGTAAATAGATAACACATTAAACTTACCCACTAGACAGCATCCACCCTCATTTATACCACATGGACAGCCCTCCCCCACACCGTTGGAGCCCTCACCCTCATGTATACCCCCTGGACACCCTCCCCCACCCCATTGGAGCTCCCACCCTCCTGTATACCCCTTGGACAGCCCTCCCCCACAACATTGGTGCCCCCACCACACTCCTGGACTGCCCCCCGACCCCAGACACCCCCAAACACCCCTCGACAACCACCCACCTGTCTGAACAGCACCTCCTCACCCCCTCACCTCACTTGACAGCCCCCACCACACCCCTGGACAACCCCCCCACCCCTGGACAGCACTCCCATACCCCTGGATCGGCTTCCCACACCCCTGGACATCCCTGCCACCCCCCAAACTGTCCCCCCACCCCACCGGACAGCCCTCCCAGACCGCTGGACACCCCCAACCCCACTGAACACACCCCCACACCCTGGGAACCCCTCCCCCACAGACCCAAATCCATACCAGAAGAACCATCAAAAGTAGACCAAAACAAGAAGTAGAGCAAAATTAAACATTCACTTCTATAAAATTCAAATCTTACACTGTCAACTTCCAAAAAAAACTAAATCAAACCTAAACAACTACCAAATAGACAATTAACACGACAATATTCAAAATTACATTTTACATTACAAACAACTAAAATTCAATCAAACCTGTAAAATAATTTGACCACTCCACTTGTACGTGTTTGATGTCTTCAGCAGTATAGGGTTGAGGGTCTTCAAAAAGCTACAAATGAAAAAGAAGACAGTTAACATGTATAATGAATAAATCAAATTGAAATATGATGGCAAATTTTAAGAGGAAATCGTACCAGGTCAAAATTCACAACTGTACCAGTTGTTATTATTTCATACATAAATCTTAACATATAATATCCGCATTCGATGAGGCCTTGTTGTTCATGACATTTCTGTTTTGAATGTGTAAATTCAATATATTATTTTTATGTAATAAATCAAAAAGTAGAAATTATAAATGGAAATTTACCTTCGCCTTTACATATTTGATCTTTGCATTTCTTTTCTTTGTGTTTTTTCGAAAGTAGACCCATGCACTGTTAGAAAATAATACGAATGGGGTAAATTTAAAATTCATTATAATATATAAAACTATTGAGAAATTGAAACTTACTTTTCCAATATATTCTTAAAACTTGCCCGCACATCACCATGAACAGATCATATCCAATAAAGAGCTTTCTCCCTTGGGCAAAAAATCCCTAACATCCAATGATTACTGATAAAAGGAAATTTAATGTTAGTGGTTTTTTATGTTAAAAGATAATTAACTCTTTGAGAGAAATGTGTTTCATACCTCTCACAAAAAGGCATCATCCAACATTGTTGGATTATATTCTTTTCAAATCTTTCAGCAATATAAATCATTCTTTGTTCCTCAGTCAATGCACATGCTTCAGGGGAAATCAATTGCGGGTCCATGAATCCATATACTTCTGTCAGTTCATTCCTCTCACAAATTTTATAAAGATACCTAATACAAAACATATATAAGTATACATTTTTAATAAATATAACGCAGGGAAAAGGTGTTAAGACTTACATGGAAAAAATTTGCACCACGTTGATGACTAACTTATCTCCAGTAACAAGCTCCATGATATCAGATTTTGTAATCCCCACACTTATTTCACGTCCACAAACATGAGATTCCATTGGAAACTCATAAAAATCCAACAACAAATGTGAATATCTTGACAATCTGTCAAGACCACTAACATCTGTACCTGATGTCATAGCCTTTTTTCTTTGTTGTTGTCTATACAGTATTTCTTTACCTTTGAAGTATTCCTGTGAAAAAAATTGAGAATTATAGTAGTTTTCAAATGATAAAACAACTTTAATAAAAAAATAAAATAAAAGATATAACATTCATACCTCTATGGTAATGAGTCGAAGAAGTCTGGATGGCCAAACTAAAAAATGGCCGATACTCTGTCCAACTGTCGCCACCTCATCTGTAGGTATTGGTACCCTAGCTGATATATCTATAATATCCTGTACAGTGACCCTCTGATTCTCTACCTCTAATTGTTGATGATGAACTGTATCGCCTATACAATATACCAACCCGTATGCTACTATATGATGTTGAGAATCATCAATATACAACTCGCAATATATAGGAAGATGTGGCGGAGGCGTAGGATAAAAAATGGGGTCCACAGGCTGAGGTGGGGGAGTGGGAGCTACTGGCGGAGGTGGAGGATAAATAATGGGGTCTGCAGGGGGAGGTGGAGGAGTGGGAGCTGCAGTCTGAAATTGTCTTTGCATTTCTGCAAACATAGATTGCACCGAATCTCTAATCTTGTTTTCCATCGTTGCATTAATATTTTGAACTTAAGCCTCCAAGGATTCTATTTTTTTTATAAACCCCCTCCATGTTAGAAGTTGAAGAACGTGGAAACACTTTTCTTACCGATACACCTGTCGGATATCCTCTTACACGACCAGGATGTTCGGGCCTTCCTAATGCTGCAAATAAAATATCTTCCCTCCCAGTAGCTGTAAATGTCCCCTCTGAACTCTGCTCCTCAAGAGAGTCCTGTATTAATTAATTGAACATTTCTGTAATGATTGAAACTTATATGAAGAAAAAAGTTAACTTAAATAAATTAAATAGATATCTTACAATCCTCTCAGCTACGATTCTCGATTCTTCCGAAAGATATTGCCCTTTTTTTCCCTTCCGAGCTCTCTTCCATTTTTCATGTCTAGATGGAGGGGATGGAGGGGACACCTCTCCAGAGCTTGAAGACTCAGCTCTCAGTTGTTGAAATTTTTCCGCTATCATTTTTTCTTCCAATAATGTATACCCTCCTAGAGATAAACTATGAGGGTATACATTTTTAGATTGGATCTCCTGATGAGCTTTCCTTGTTTGCTGTAATTTAAGAATAAGAAATCATTAACAAAACATTAATAAAATCATTTATATAAGATAGTATATAAAAGTTTACATTGCCCTTACCAGAAATGGCTCTTTTTTTCTACTTTCAAAAAACTGTCTCCATGTGTCTTCATCTATAAAAGGATATATATGACATGGATTGTCATGACTCCTATGACCATAAATGAAATCATATGTGAGGGTTGATTTGAAATCCCTCCATCTCCTGGCAGCCAACGATAAGCATTTCTTCCTGACTCCTCCAGTGTCAGGAACATCAAATGTCATCTGATAAAGAAGAGGTTAAACATAATATATATACCAGAAACATTAAAAGAATGGTCAATCAATGACAAAAGATCTTACCAAAATCGTCTCCCACAACTGAGAGATAATCTCTTTATCCACACTTCTCCAATCATCATACAGAATGCTTACTTTGGACTTAGCCTGAGTTGCAACAAAACTCTTAAAATCTTTGGCATTCGGACCTCTAGGAATATCATCATCATAAAACTCAACTACTATCCTCTGATCCTGCGTACGAGCAAGTGATAATCTTGGTAAACGTGTGCAACCACGTTTACCAACCTTTGAACTCTTTGTCGTAATAGAAGCATGTGAATGTTCATCCCCAGAGGTATGACCAGCAATATGCTCCTCCCCAGAATCATGTGGTTGATCATCTGAATGATCTATCATTATCCTTCAAATCAAAAAAAAAACGTCAGTTCACAAATATACAAATTCAAATATTTTAATACTACACTGTAATCAGAAAATAGAAAATTGTACTAGGTTACATATTAGTAAATATTGGTAATATAGTAAGCATGTTAAACAATGGTAAAGATGACAAAGATGGTCAAGATGGTAAAAAATGGAAAAAATGGTAAACCTGGTAAACATTGTAAACATGGTAAAGTAATTGAACAAATATACAAATTCAAATATTTTAATACTACTGTAATCAGAAAATAGAAAAGTGTACTAAAGTTACATAATAGTAAACATTGGTAATATGGTAAGCATGTTAAACAATGGTAAAGATGACAAAGATGGTCAAGATGGTCAAGATGGTCAAGATGGTAAAAATGGTAAAAATGGTAAACCTGGTAAACATTGTAAACATGGTAAAGTAATTGTCAGTGAACAAAAATAAGCATTTTAAAATTCATGTAATGGTTATAAACATGATAAAGTAAACAAAACAAACTTAAAACAAACAATAACATATACTTATTTTATTTTAAAACATGTTATAATAAAGAAAAAACTTACAATATCTAACATTTATGGAAAAAATAAATGTAAACAAGAAATAAACATATGTTACCTGTAATTTTAGGAAGGTACAGATGGATTGTTTTCCCAAATTCCTTCTTCGTGATCATTCCTTATGGCACAAACTATGTCTTCAACATGATCGTCATTATGTTCTGTTAATATTTCCATTGAAGTAGGGATCTCACATAAATCAGCATATTCATCAAGTTCATCCTCACCAACATATTGTTTTTTCCCTTGTAAAACAACAGCCCACTGCATATCTGATTGATCTACTACATAAAAAATTTGTTTTGCATGTGTTGCCATTATAAAAGAATCAGCTGTGTCTTCCAATCTATTCAAATTAACAAGTGTCATTCCAAATTCATCGTGTCTGACACTGTTGTTATCGTTAAACCATTTACAGTTAAAAACGGGAACTTTAATTTTAAAGTAATCAACCTCCCATATGTCTTCAATCACTCCATAATATGCATTTGATGCAGAAATTGGGTTTTTGTCCTTAGCACTCGAAAAATGCATTGCTTCTGCAAACACCAATACACCACTATTCTGAACTGCACTTCTGTTGTCCTGAGCTTTTGTATGAAATGTATAACCATTAATGTCATAACCAGACCATGTTATCACATTTAAACATGGACCACCCACTATCCATTTTAATGTCTCTGATACATCTGATCTACCAATCAAAGTCTTTTTAATCCATGACAAAAAAGTTTTGTTGTGCTCATTCAAAATCCACATTTCTTTCTTCTTTGGATGACATTGTTTCAACTCATTAATATGCAATGTGATATATGGTTGAGCATCAGCTATGTTATTCAAGATGTATGATTCTAACTTCTTCATCTGTTCAGCTGACAATGATTTGACTTTCAAGCGGCGAATCCCCTTTCCCTCATTAATAACTCGTTCATGGCGAGATGGAGGCAAACCTATGTGTTGTGCCGCAGCCAAGTAGCTCGTACAAAACTCTGCTACCTCCTCAGAAATATACTTTTCAATAATGGAGGCTTCAGGTCGATATAGATTTTTAACATACCACTTTAATATTTTCATATACCTTTCAAAAGGATACATCCAACGAAGATATACAGGTCCACAAAGCTTTATTTCTCGAACCAGATGAATCATTAAATGCACCATAATATCAAAAAAAGTTGGAGGAAAATACATTTCCAAATGAAAAAGTATAAAAATTGCATCCTTTTCCAAAATGTTCAAAGCATTCACATCAATCGCCTTGTTACAAATTGAATTGAAAAAATAACACAACCTCATTATAGTCTTTCTGACACGGATGGGCAATATTCCACGTAGTGCAACTGGTAGAATTTGTTGCATCATGACGTGACAATCATGTGATTTCATACCTATCAACTTTAAGTCTTTCAATGAGACAAAATTTTTTACATTTGAAGAATAACCTTGAGGCACTTTGATATCATGAAGACACTGACAGAAGCTACTTTTCTCCCTCTTCGATAATGTATGACAAGCCGGGGGAAGAAATGTTCGTCTTCCTTTAGGAGTGGGAGCTAACTCCAAACGTATTCCCATTGATAGTAGGTCTAACCTTGCATTCAACCCATCTTTTGTCTTTCCTTTAATATCTAGCAATGTTCCGATCAAAGAATCACAGATATTCTTCTCCACGTGCATGACATCAATATTATGTTTGACTTCATGATACCTCCAATATGGTAGCTCAAAAAATATTGACCTTTTCTTCCAAATATGTCTATCATTACCAGATTTCTGTGTCTTTCCCAATGTCACATCAAGGTTTTTCACCCTCTCAAAATACAAATCTGGGGATAAAGGTTTTGGAGCAGTATCAAATTCTTGTGATCCATTGAATGCCTTTTTTAGTCTTCTATAAGGGTGATCCATAGGCAAAAACTATCGATGACCCATGTACACTGTTTTCCTCTCATGATGCAATTGACAATAGGACGTCTTTTGTTCACAAATTGGACATGCTTTATGCCCTTTAACACTATATCCAGACAAATTTCCATACGCTGGGAAGTCATTTATAGTGAACAGAAGCACTGCATGCAGTTGAAAATATTCCATTTTATAAGAATCATACACCCTAATACCATCAGCCCATAACAGTTTCAAATCATCAATCAACGGTGACAAGTAAACATCAATATCATTACTGGGTTGCTTTGGACCAGAGATCATTGTACTCAACATGACATATTTGTGCTTCATACAAACTTCAGGAGAGAGGTTGTAAATTACCAATAAAACAGGCCATGAACTATGTGTGCTACTGAGTGTTCGGTATGGATTCATTCCATCTGTGCACAACCCTAGTCTGAGATTTCTTATTTCATTTCCAAATGTAGAGTACTGCGCATCAATTTTCTTCCATTGTGAACAATCAGCTGGATGCCGTATTTTTCCATCACATACCCGCTCCTCAGCATGCCATCTTAACCTTTTTGCATCATGTGAATTAGCAAATAAACGTTTGAAACGATTAATTATAGGAAGATACCAAAATACCTTTGAAGGGAGCTTTGTAATCTCTACATCACCCCGTGATTTTTCTTTCACCTTATACCATGATGTCCCACATTTTGGACACTCTGACAGAAATTCATATTCCTTCCTATATATAATGCAGTCATTCGGACAGGCATGTATTTTCTTGTATCCCAATCCCATCGGGCATAATATTTTCTTGGCTTTGTAATGTGAATCTGGAAGATCGTTATCTTTTGGAAGAATGTCTTTCATCAATTGTAGCAGCTCTGTAAAACTTTTGTCACTCCATCCATGCTTCGCCTTCAGGTTAATCAATCTTAACACCACCGACAGAACCGTAAAATCTGTACAACCGGGATATAATGGGTTTTCAGAATCACCATATAGACGTGCAACTGTCGGTTCTATCTCAATTTGTTCAGCTACAATATCGCGAATCATTTCTTCAATTCCATCGGAGTAACCATCTTGGGAATCATTATCATCAGTGACATTCTGTCCAGTTTCGCCATGCCAAATCCAAGGGTTGTAACTCGGATTGAAACCATGACAAATCAGATGATCTTTTATCTCTCTACTTTTCAACTTCTTCATATTCAGACATTTCAGGCATGGGCAGAAAAAAATGTCACTACTTGGAACATTTCGTTTAGCAAATTCCAAAAAGGCATCAACACCTTCCTCATATTCATTGCTCATTCGATGTGCCGTAATCCAACTTCGACTCATTATTACCTATAACAAATAGCAAAAATATATAAATTTTTTAGATAAGACAAATATATGTTTATATGAAAAAAATCATTATTTGAATGTTAACAATTTTGAAATATAAAACAAATTGATGTGTATTTAAAAAAATATGCTTGAATATTATTTTTTAAACAAAATATAGTAAGATATAACACCCCCCCTGGACACCCCCAACCCCTCTGGACAGCCCCCCGCCCCTCCTGGACACCACCCCCCACCCCTACCCCCTTGGACACCCCCCTCGACATCCCCCAACCCTCTGGACAGCCCCCCCCCACCCACCCGGACAACCCCAAATGCCCTCTGGAGAGGCCGCCACCCACTTGGACAGCCCCCCACACCCATCCAACCCCTTAGACACCCCCCTGGACACCCCACCGACCCCTCTGGACAGGCCGCCACCCCCTTGGATAGCCCCCCACACCCACCCATCCCCTTGGACACCACCCTGGACACCCCCCGACCCCTCTAGACAGCCCCCGACCCCTCTAGAAAGCACCCCCACCCCTCCTGGACACAACCCCCCACCCCCGACCTGCTTGGACACCCCCCTGGACACCCCCCAACCCTCTGGACAACCCCCCCCCCCTCCTAAACACCACCCCCCACCCCCTACCCACTTGGACACCCCCCAACACGCACACCCACACCCTTGGACACCCCCCCACACCCACCCACCCCCTTGTAAACCCCCCTGGACACCCCCCGACCCCTCTGGACAGCCCCCGACCCCTCTAGAAAGCACCCCCACCCCTCCTGGACACAACCCCCCACCCCCGACCTGCTTGGACACCCCCCAACACTCTGGACAACCCCCCCACCCCTCCTAAACACCACCCCCACCCCCTACCCCCTTGGACACCCCCCTGGACACCCCCCAACCCCCACCCACACCCTTGGACAGCCCCCCACACCCACCCACCCCCTTGTAAACCCCCCTGGACACCCCCCGACCCCTCTGGACAGCCCCCCGCCACTCTTGGACACCAACCCCCACCCCCTACCCCCTTGGACACCCCCCTGGACATCCCCCAACCCTCTGGACAGCCCCCCCACCCATCCGGACAACCCCAAATGCCCTCTGGAGAGGCCGCCACCCACTTGGACAACCCCCACACCCATCCAACCCCTTGGACACCCCCCTGGACACCCCACCGACCCCTCTGGACTGGCCGCCACCCCCTTGGACAGCCCCCCACACCCACCCATCCCCTTGGACACCACCCTGGACACCCCCCGACCCCTCTGGACAGCCCCCGACCCCTCTAGAAAGCACCCCCACCCCTCCTGGACACAACCCCCCACCCCCGACCTGCTTGGACACCCCCCTGGACACCCCCCAACCCTCTGGACGGCCCCCCACCCCTCCTAAACACCACCCCCACCCCTCCTAAACACCACCCCCTACCCCCTTGTACACCCCCCAACACGCACCCACACCCTTGGACAGCCCCCCACACCCACCCACCCCCTTGTAAACCCCCCTGGACACCCCCCGACCCCTCTGGACAGCCCCCACCACCCCTCCTGGACACCACCCCCCACACCCTACACCCTTGGACACCCCCCTGGACACCCCCCTGGACACCCCCCAACCCTCTTGATAGCCATCCCACCCCCCCGGAATCACTGAAAATTTACCATAACAAGAAGTTGGGCCATTCAAAGAATGTTTTTAGGTGTGGAGGAAGAACTGAGTTTCAATAGATAGAGAAGGAAGTCGACATTAGGTTGTCTATTCCAGGTGTGGATTTGAAGGAGTTAATGTTTGTTCAGTAAAGGATGTTAGCATCAAAAACTAGTTAATTTTTTACTTGCTGAAAAGCGGGTATCTAAAATTTTTAACATGCCGAGGGGAAATCTGGCGAGTCCTCGTGAAACTTTGTTTGCAGGGGGTGAAAATGGTGATGTGATCCCAAATCCATGCACCTATGCCATGGTTGTGTGTGAATAAAGTAGTAACAACTGTAAAAGGTCAACCCATCCAAATGGACACGCCACAACCCTCTCGGGGATTTATAGAAAATGATGAAAATTAGTGAAATCATAAAATTAGTCAATATTGCAAGTCGAACTAATAGATCTAGGGATGATAAATAAGATTATGGTGCCAAAACGAGTTAAAAGGGTTCGCAATCGAAGAATCTTAGCTAGTTTCAACAAAAAAATCACAACACATATATATATACTATCCGCGAAAAAAAAACGAACGAGAGGGAGGATTACATGAGTGCTGCGAGGTTAGATGATTGATCCGAGGAGATTAAATATGAGAAACGATGATCGCAAAACGAATCTAAACCAACGAAATGGATGAGCCGATTAGGGTTTACGCGCGAGAGAGACGAGTCGCGACTGTCGAAGGTAAACTCGCGAATGACAATCCACGGGTCTGGGTAAATTTTTAAATGCGTTATCACGTCGGTTATTCAATAACCGACGTTATAATTTTTTAAAAAACATTTTTAACGTCGGTTATTCCATAACCGCCGTAAAAACCTTCCGCCTATTCTTTTTTACGTCGGTTATTTTATAACCGACGTCATAAAGGGCTCAAAATCCGCGTTTTTTTACGTCGGTTATTCCATAACCGACGTCAAAAACATCTGCCGATTCTTTTTTTACGTCGGTTATAAAATAACCGACGTAAAAAAGCCTTCAAAAACCGCGTTTGTTACGTCGGTTATTGAATAACTGACGTAATAACTCGTGCATTTGTCGGTTTGTTATGTCGGTTATTGAATAACCGACGTAACAAACACCCCCGCTTCTGTTTTTTACGGCGGTTCATGTATAACCGACGTAAAAAACGAAGCCGCGCGATTAATAACGTCGGTTATTTTTATAACCGACGTTAAAGGTGTACTAAACACAGGTTATTACGTCGGTTATTAAATAACCGACGTAAAAAACCTCGTTTAACATATTATGACGTCGGTTTTATATAACCGACGTAAAAAATAGTGACGTAAAAAACGTTTTCTGCACTAGTGTGTGTTGGGGTGTGACAAAATAATGGGGAGGTATTATTAAAATTATGAGTTATTTTTTACACTTACAACACTATAATAACATCTTGGTCATGGTAAGGAATTATTTTTTATCGTTTATCATCAATTTCTATCAGGGACTGGTGATTTTCCATGTCATGGAGAGTTACTTAGTAATACTAATTTGTCATCAGGATTATCAACTGAATTATGGAACACTATTTAGTACATAATGAAAAGAAGTGGGATTGATCTTGAGTCTTGTAGATGTGATGTAGTTATATTTTGGATGTTTTTTAGTGGTTTAATTGGATGTTTTTTAAAGGTATCATGTTATTTTCCCCTTAATTTGAAATCTTGTTTTAGATAGAGTTTTATAGAAATATTTCATATATTTATATGTCTACTTATATTATATTTTCATTATAGATTTTTTATTATTGAATCAATATTGATGATTAGTTATTGATGATTTTATTCTAAACTGGTGTCTTTAGTTGGTAGGATATTAGGTTGTGTATGAAGATGGAAAATTGGTTTTTTGTAAATTTTTATAAATTATAAGTTGTTAAATGTACTGATGGTCAAGAAATGTTATGCACGCCTATGGATTACTAAATTTTTCAACCAATTGAATGGAATATACAGTTTATTTAAGATACATATGTAATCAAAGTATCACTTGATACAGTTGAAGCGAGATAGTATTTTCAGTACTTATTTTCATTCTTGTTGTGGGATTTCATAATTTTTGGTGACTCCCATTATATTCATGAATCCATGAGATGTATTAATTTGTTAATGAACTATATGTTGTGTGAAAATATGTATTTGGTTTAGGATAGTATTTATTAATAACATCTTAGAATACTCAAATATATTAAAGGAGTATATATACCATTTCAATACCATTTTAGAGATCCTTTTATGATAGAAATTATTTGGATTGTTCCCATATTAATATTTTAGAAATTTGAGTTAAATTTTCATAGAAATTTCATATATTAATGGGTCACATACATTTATCAACAAAATACTAAGGTATTAATTTCTTATATAACACTAAATAAATATTCAGATTCTTATTTTTTTTAATGTTATTAAGGAATATTCATGTTTAATTTCTCTCTTATTGTAACATCCTTTTTTTACTTTGATGATGAGGTTTAGTAATTTTCTAGATGGAACTGTTCTTGGTGATATATTATTAGTTGAAAGATAATGTTATTTGTTTCCTCATCCTTCACTTTCCAAATTAAAGGGTCTTGGTTATTGTGTTTTATGAAACTTTTGATCTCAATATAGTTTAATGGTATTTCAAGATTAGGTAGTGATGCCTTATGGAACTAGTTAGTTATATCAACATGATTAAAAATATTCCATCCCTGATTTGAATCATGTAGTTATGGAAGATTTTATAAATATGTGGAATAATTATCTTATAAGAGAGTTATTTTGGAATTAATATATAAAAAACTAAAATTCTATCTTCTATTAGTGACATCTCTATTTATATTAGTATAGGTCACTGTAGTTATTTTAGGATTATAATTTTGATAACTCATATATTTTTATTAGAATAAATCTATTAATTTATTATCTTAGAATGAAGTAATATTATTATGTTTTTAATAAATCTAGTGATTAATGGGATATGGTGGAGGAGCATGGTGACCTTTATAACGATAATGAAAATGTTATTAGCAGAGTTTTATACACCATATCATAATGAACTTTCCATTTTTTCATTAGTAAGTCGAAACTCATATTTAATATCCAAATGTAGAGGTGTTGAGAGATCATATTTTTCGTAGTGATTCTACTTGTGCATAGATAGTGGATGGTGAGAATTTACTATATAGGAAGTCATTTGTTTTTTATTTATATTAGAGATGGTATTATGGGAGTTTCATTTCTCAGATGTAGTAGGGTGTCGAGGTATTTACAATATTTACAATTATCTAAAGGAGTACCATTTGTGTCCTATATGGATAAAATTTGTGGTAATGAAGATTTCTAAATGCCTTGTCTATTTGTGTGTTAAAGCAGAGACTTGGTTTTTATCATATTTTTTGTAGACTCCCAATATTTTTTAGTTAAAATAAGATGATATAACCACAAATTTCATGATTATTATTCATCTACACTTGGGAGGAAATTATGGAAAATGGTCTTTGTGGATCTATGGAAGAAGTTCACTTATTTCATAGTAGTAAAATAGTAAATCATATTTGATGAATTGTTAATTATTTATATATATAAATTTTTTATTTTATACAGAGTTTTTAGGATAATCATCTCAAACTGAGACCCAAAAATTACATAAATAATTTTAATGGTATTTCTACATATATATGGACCTCAGTTGTGATTAGAACAATATTTCACCATTATATTGACCTGATGTTTGAGTAAAACATCGAATCATTATAGGTTATCTTTTATAAATTGGTACTAAATGTGTTAGGACCCATGATTAATCATTTTACATTGGTCGATTTTTCTTATAATTATAGTTATCACTCATAAAATTTCATCAAACCATTTGAGGTGTTGTAAATAAGATCGTCTCGATAACCATTTTATTGGAGCTTGGTAAATGAAATTGAGATCATTTGAAATGATTTTTTATATATTATAATAGAGTATGTTTTTATGATTCAAGATCATATAAAGGTTTCTTAGGAATGTGAAAACTATTAACCATATTAAATGAGTATATCCATATAGTTTTAGGTTAGTAACCATATGTTTAGAAATTATTCCTTTTTTATGGGTAGTGCATGATTGAGTGGGGAGGTAAGAATTATTAGTATATTATTGGACCTTTCAAGGTGTTATAGTATATTAGAGAAGTGGTGTACACATTGGTTCTTTCAAACATGATAGATAGTATCTTTAATGTATTCCATGTATCATTTCATTGTAGACATTTTTATAATGAATCCCATGTTAATGACTAGAGTGAATTTTATATTGAGGAAAATTAAATATTAATGGATTAGCCTACATAGTATTATAATAATAATAAAAATTAATTTTATAGGAGATTCATTCATCTTATAATTTTTTAATAATTAAATATTAGTTTAAAGGATAATAAAGGGGACTTAGAGTCATATATGGGTTTTAATTATCCTGTGACTTTTTTCTAATTTTAATCATAATATTGATGTTTAGTTTCACATGATAGAAAATTAAATAATTATGCATCCTCATTTTTATATTCATGTTTTAGTTTAATTATTTTAAAAGAAAAATTCTTTTCTTACTGGTACCATCCTTGGAAGATAATGTTTTGGGTTGTCTATCATATTCATCAAACATTCTATATTCCTAAGTACATGAATCATTTAATGCGTATTTAATGTGATGTCTTTAGTTTTTAATGTATTAGTTTGTCTATGTGTTTGAGGAATATTAATTATAAAGGAAAATATGATGAGATCAACTTATAGTCAAATTCATTCTGATATAAAAATTATATGTAATTAATTTTCGTTACACGTTGATATTTTTAGTGTGGGATGAATTTTCATAAGTGTTGAAACTGATGAATGGTATCATCAGTTAATATTTCAATCTATCTACTACATTTTTCATTTAATTATTTTATAATTTTAGTTTAATTTTATTAATAATGATCATTTATAGAGGATCTTGTACTCATCAGTGGATGTTGTGGAATGTTTTTGGGATATAGTTTCAGAAATTAAGTTTTTATGGAATTGTTTCATTATTTAATAGTATTTTCATTATGTATTGATCATATTTAGTAGGATGTGAATTCAAAAATTAAAGAGTATTTATTTATAGAAAACATATTATTATACCTTGAATTTCATAGTGGTAATTTGATTAAAGGTATTACAGTTTTATGACATATATTATACATAATAGAAATTGATATCCTCAAATTTTAAAGGTGGGTGGATGCAAATTTAAAATAGAGATAACAGATTTTCAGTCATTATTTTCAGATCACATTTTTACTAAACCTCATTTTGTTATAATGAATCATGTTCTATAATTAAATTTTATTCCTCTAATTTAGTTAAAAATTATATTGGTTTATCTAGCCCAATCAATTTACTTTTTTCCTTTCAATGGTATATTTAAATGAAAGAATCCTCTTAGAAATCCATAAGAATTACATTGGATATATTTTATGTCCTACCTTATTGAGACTAGATTAACACTAATACATTAACTTCTACCTTATTTATTCAAAATTAATTTTCAATACTTTCTCTTAATGATCATGGAAATTTTCCATTTATTAGTGAATATAGAATTAAATGTATTTGTGGATTGTAGATTCCTTATTGATTTTCTTAAGTATTCAAGGATTTGGGAATCTAGATTCATCTTTCTTTAGTGCAAATACTTGATCATTAACATACGAAAAGTGGATTCGGGAACTGTCATCTTTTCTAATATTATTGATATAGGATTATCATGATATAAGTTCCTTGAATGTATTATTGATATTGGTTAATCATAAGAGATAAATTGATATTTATGTAGTTTGAAAATAAATTAAGAAAAATATTCCATTTTTATTATTAATTACATTTTTCTAAATTATATAATTTTATTTAATGTTTAGAAGAGTTGGGAATGTTTTAGTACACTATTGAGTTGGATGTGTAGTGAGGTTTACATAGTTTGAATTATGAAGTTTGATTTCATTTTATATAGAAGGAATCAATGAATATTTTAAATAAGATAAATGGTAATGTAACGTTAACATAAAATAAACTATTCATATGTTGAAATTAATAACCCAATGAGTTTAATGAATTTTGTAATGAGTTGATAATTATTCAATGGAAATGGATATAAAAAATAAAAAAAAATAATGGTTAAGGTGGTATATTTTCAAAAAGAATCATGCAGTTGTGTGCTGACTTTTGTGGTATCTAGAGAGAGTGTAATTACATATGTTTCGGTGATGCTGTGGGTGATGTGATACATTTATATGTGACCCTGGTAAAATGTAGACACCAAGATGTTATTGGTGAATTATGTTTTTTATTTTTTTATTTTTTTATTTATACACATAGTCACATGATATTGGTAACCTTATCAAATAACCTATAATACATTAGGTATTTGAAGAACCCCTAACATCAATAATATTATGGATACATTAGGTAAATTACTCTATCTCTTGTACTCGACCTACTGAACATATTTGTGGTTATGTATTTATGGTAACATGATTTTGGTATGAGCTGTATATGGATGTGACGATGGTATTATGAGGTTTTGTTGTGTTTTGATTTTGTATATGGTTATAAGAATGAATATGAGTGAAATGATGTTTGTTTTTTGAATGTTGGGGTAACTATATTGGAGGTGAAGTGTATAAGAGTTACCGTATTTTTATATTGTTCTCATTTCATAATACTTATTCAATATACATGGATTTTTAAGAGTGTTCCTTTACTTATGTGGTTTTTTATATTGACTTGTGAATGGGAAACAAGTTAGTGTTATAGTTTATTTAATGTTTCGTTATTATGTAATATTAATATTAACAACGGTGATTGTGAGGAAACACTTAATGATTATATTTATATGCTCACCATTATTTATACATACCATTTTTTATATTTATATGATTATATTCGAGATCATGTCAAACCATACTTTTTATGAAAATGTGATTTGCTAACATTGGAGTAGTTCTTTGTTACTTTCCTTGAAGTTATTGAAATCATGGTATTTACATTGATAATGTTATATTACATCAGTTTATATGAAATTAAATGCATTATATTATTTATTTATATGGTTAGGATTCAATTTTACTATGGTGTTTGGGTATTGTTTATTGGATTATTATTTTTCTTATGTTTTAATAGGGAAATACCTACTATAATGAAGTTATAAAACATAACACCAATCATAAACCCATGATCTATGATAGGTGGAATTCAAGGATCACATACGGCCTTACTGCCAAGCCCATTGGGGTTCTAGTGGAGTCAAATCATTAAAAAATATTATCTCAATGAACTAAAGAAATATTATTTATTAAAGTTTTCTCTAGTCTATAGAACACCACTATATCAACAAGATTCTTATAAGAAGTGTATTTTAATGAAAATAAATTGCCTTCTCTGAATTAATTAAAATTAAATAATTCTTCAATTTTCATACCATATATAGGAAAAGTGGTTATTAAAATTTTCTTATCAATACTCATTATACTATTTAGGACCCCAATAATAATCAAAGTGAAAAAAATGATTCGACTCATGATATCTATATATCTCTAATGATATCTTCTTTCCTAATACTTATTTAAATAATAACCCAAGGAGATATATTTTTTTTTTAATAATGGAAATTCACGTGTCATTGTCTAATTACTGACTACTGTGATATTAATGTTTTCAGTGTTTTTTAAGTTATACACCAAAGTTTTTCAGTCATAGAATTATGATTATTTACATTGAGTAACATATATCCAATTTTATCCTTAATAAATCCAATACTATAGAAAAATTTATTTAAATTGAAACTATTATTATAATAAGAGTATTAATTATGATGTAACATTTTAGAGATTAATAAATATTATGATATTCACATCCTTGATAGTGTTATGGAAGAAAATACAATTGAATATGGATTCACATACGTTCTAATATCCTATAGTTTTTTCATATTTTTCCTTGGGAATATATAGTTTTTTAATAGGTTCCATAAAATATCTTTGTAGTGATTAGTTTAATATCTTATAAATAATTATAATATAGAGCCCATTCATATCCTAAGTTTTTAACTGCCTCTACCTCCAAAATCCTAAGTGAGTTTTATTTGGTGTATGAGGTGCACTTGTAAAATTGTTATATTCCATGGTATAAATCATATTAGTTTTTAATTTATCATATTTTAAACATTTATATCACAACTTCTTATCATCTCTGGATCAATCCTTAGATATATTCAGTATCTTATTTTGAACTATTTGAGATATGATTTGTTATTGTTGAATAGAATTTACCATTATTTATTTCGTACAATGATACTTCTATTAATGATGTATCCACTTACAATATCTCTATATAATACCTTAATGATTTTATTTTATGTAGAATCACTCTCATTGGAGTTATCATCATGATGTTTATTTTATGACTCCCATTTTACATAGTGGAATGTTTAATTTATTACCTCTAATATCATTTCAGTCTTATTTTTGTTAAAAAAACCTAGGATTCACTTTTTTGAATACCACATGAAATTTATATAGAATATTTCCAATAATTGTTGATAAGTTACAAAAAAATTGGACAGTAATAATAAAAACCCACATTTCAATCTATCATTCAAGTGTTTTTAAGGTTAGTGAATGAGGAGAAGGACTATCAATATGTTATTCAATAATGATTATCTATATATAAACTAATTCATCATATATTGTGATATATTTAATTTCCAAAAATAATTTAACATATGAATCAAATTTAGTAATAATTGTTTGATTCACAAACAACTAACATAGATCGTGTAACCTTATCTAGAAATGTGATCCCACAAGACTCATTGTTCATGTCAATTATGTCATTCCAATTACAAAAAATATATATTCTCTACCATAAATTGATTTATGTATATATAGAATCTAACATCTCAGTTAGATCAATATACTCACATAATAAATGAATTCATTTGACTTATGTTTACTGATATTGATTTTATAACTTCCTTGATTACTTGTTTTTATCGTTTATGATTGGAATATTTAATTCTTATTTTAATTTTTGAATAATATCATATAATATAAATCAAAATTATAATCTTAATAAGATTAAACCAACAACATGTGGTTTGTAACAATTTGAAAAATGTTTTATAATAAACATTTAGTCAATGTTTATGAATATAACAGTTTGACCGTAAATTTTCATTTATAATTTTTTGTTTTCATTTTATATAAAATAGAATTTTTTATACAATTTTGAAGATAATATAGGCTAAAAAATTTCAATTATCCAAGTTCATCAATTTTTAACCCTATATTTATTATTTTACATAAATAATAAAAAAAATTATAACTGTTAAAAATAACCTAACAAGACATATGGTGAAGAATAGTTCCCTATTTATCATGGATATAGAAGAATAGATTTATATATATATACACATATATATAATACAATAGAAAAAAAATCAATGATGTGCATAGAGGCATGCCACCCAACATACATCACACTTTTAAAAAATATTACATTCTTATATTATGTTTTAAAATATGATGATAATAATATTTTATCATTATTAATATTATTGTCACTTTATCAGCCATTATTAACAACTTTTGTTTACTTTGTCAGATCCATTATTTTTATTTTGGAAGATCATATTGATATCAGGATGAATAAATAATGGAAAAAAAGTAATGGGGGAATTATGAACTTTAGAAAGGCCCTAAGTATATCATATGATAATTTATTTCTATGTTCTAATTAATATTAGAATTATAATCAAACTTCAATTTTGAGATAATTAATGGTCTAATTTTTTTTTTCAAATATTAATCACAATGGAATTTGTTTTGGGTGATTTTGAAAAATCATGGAAGACCATATTAATTGTAATTGATAATACATAGGTAAATTATTATTATATCAAATTAATAATAATTTTACCTTTATAATATTAATTTAATTGAATGTAAAGTGTCACATTGATTATGAAGATTATTTTATAACATTTATAACATATAATAATCCAAGAATATGGTTGGAGTAATATTCATTAACTCTTACAAATGTTATACTAACTACTAAGGGAATTATTTTAAAAATAAAAAAAATATACATAGAAAGAATTATAGGTGTTGAGTGATAATATTATTAAAAGAAAGGAAAGAGTAGTGAAGTATTATTCAGGGAAAAAATAACTATTTATTAAAGAAGTGTTATTCAAGTGGTAATTATTGGAATAAAAAATACCATTGTGTTAAAAATAACCTTAATGGGAATAAAGAGGGAAGAATATTATAATATTAATGATGCACATATGATATTATGATGACATTAAATAAACTGCTAAATAAATTCTGATGAAACAAGTTATAAGTAATATTTCTTAGCATGTGGGAAATATATAAGTACATTTTGTCATTAAATATGAAATGATAATTGTTGGAGAGTATAAATAAATATATTTTTGTATTTATGATAATAATTACTCATATATAATTAATCTGAGTTAATTCCTTATATGTAATTGATTATTTCTGATAAATGAAGGAATTATTAATAATATTTAGAATGTAGTAACAAAGTGGAGTTAATAAATGATATATATATAGAATATTTATGACATACGATGTAACCTAGTGGTTAGAGGATATTTATAAATGTTTGAAAATTATTTTTGTTTCCATTACCCTCAACTAATGACTATGTTTAGAGTAAAACTATGATGGCTTTACCATTCTTACCAACTTTCCTAGGTTGATGTCTAATAATGACATCCATGTAACTCTATATACCCCTCATTGAATAAGATTGATATCAATAATGATGTTTTATTAATTAATATCCCTCTCTTCTACCTCTGTGTTATATATGTAGGAGGGTGATGATTCAATGTAGGAAGGAGTATGAATACTCCCTGGTCAAATTATCCCAGATATGGTGTGGGTTACTAATATATTTAATCTAGTATGGTAATCCCCAAATAAATATAGTGAAATCCATTTATCTATGGGGTCTATACTCCATTGATGGATGTATATCCCATCAGTAAGGTGAACATCCTCCATCTACGGGGTTGGAACTCCCTTGATTAGATCACATATCCATGATATGGTGTTGCTCCCTAAATATATTTAAATTAAAAATATAATTATTTTATGGTGAGTTTAATTGAGTATATTCTCAAAGATTATTCTTTGAGTCTGAACATGGAGAACTATTTTTGGTTTTCCATTGTACGAACTATAATTTTTTTAGTTTGGCCATAGATGACATGATCCATGTAATTTACATGAATATTTTGTGGAGTATACACTTAGTTAGAGTTTTTCAAGGGGGTTGACTCACTAGATAAGATGACTATACAAAGTTTTAGAACTCACACATACATGTACACTTAATTGTTTCTACTCCTTTTTTAATTATATTAGCATGTGTATTGGGATATGCTATTAGATGATAGATATGATCTGGAAACCTTGTGGTGGATATCTAGGACATTTTATAGATAAAAAAATGTTATATTTTTACATTTTTTGTTTCTATTTTACCTCATGTGTTCAACATGAGTAGTTTTGTTAGTTCATTGTATTTTATACATTATAAGATTCAATTTTATATCATCATAAACATTTATGATATATTTTGACACTACATGGTCAACCAAGTATCTTTTGGGATTGTTTAAAGTTATGTGTTCCACTTCAAATGCACTGCTAATATTCTTAATGATGGGGACTACAACCAATAATGCATAATTTACAAGGTACACCTTACCCTAAAATAACTTTTAATATAAATGTATCTACAATATTAAATATAACCTAAAACAATCATTAATACTTACAAAATTGTTATATATATATAATGATTGTCTGGGACATTATACAACTAGTACAATTCCTTATAAGAAACTACCATGAGAAGAAAGGTGGAATATGTTATAGTATCTATGGTTGATTGAAACGACAATAGGTAACCACCTAGTTAATGTTAGGATTCATGGAATGATCTATATATATAAAAATTACCACTATAAACTATTATTTTTAAACAGGAATTAATAGTATCATCTTCACATCTACTAAGGTCAGCTTCAAACTATTCATTACCTGCACAATCACAACACATGTTAACACAAATCCAATACAGTGGTGAGTATAAACATATAAAATTTGATTCTCTGAAGAAACTAAATATAGAATTGAATATCATCTGGAAAGACAAACAAATGTGGAATCATGAAAGAAACCAAGATATGAATCAAGGTCCTAAAAATTAAGGATAATTTAATAATCCTAGTTTCATAACAAATCTCCATAAATTATTAATTCACATGAGAAACTAGATACTCATAGAATATCAAATTATCATAAATCTCAATTTAAATATCCATTCTATATGTCACACTTTAAATAAAACCATACATTAATGAAATGTCACAAGACACATAACACTCTTTTTACAAATCACCACAACTCAGACCACATAACATACAAAAAATTATCTATAAATTAGATGGGGCCTACACATCATTGGGTCATGGTTATCTATCAAAATAAATTAGAACAATAACTCATCATGGGGGAGATTCATTCAAGGGAGTAAAAACACAAATGGATGATAGAACCTCACCACATCCTAATGGGATGTATGAACTTCTACAAGAAAAATAACTATGTCATATCATGTGGGGGTATTGACTCCAACTATAGTATGGGTACCCACATCATGTCTCTATCAAGGGAGTATTGGCCTCAGTCTTAAATTACTAGTATTGAGGACCCATTCCCTAAAAAAGTGGGGGGGGGGGGGTTCATTCTTTCTGAATAATTTATGTGACACATTCCCTATAATTATAATATCACCATTGGAGTACATAAACCCGATTCCTACTTTGAGTATGTCTCTATATACTTTTTTTATTATATAATTAAATAAGAACTATATAATTTTTATACTACTTTGAATGGAATTCTAGTCACTAATATGATTAAAATGTCATTCTCTACATGGAAAATCACTCAGAATGGATTATTTACTTTTCTAAATGTTACAACTATCCAAGAATAAATATAAAATGTTAAAGATCTCAAAGTACTTGAAATTTACTTTTCTACACAATATTTTAGTTAGATCCATAGAGCCAACTAAAGTTAAATAATAAATTTATTGGTTATTAAATATCCTAAATATAAATAAATATCATATCAAATGATGAGTGTTCTACTATGTAACATAAATTGGATAATGTCCTCAGAGTTTTTATCACATTGAATGGTTGTATTAGTTCCCTACTATAATGAGAACCTTATAATCCAATTAAAATATTTCTAAAACATATATTATATTGTCAAGTTGAAATATCCTGGCGGGACACATATTATTTTTATTTATCATACGGTTTATGCTCATAATTAAAAGAGGTTTCATTTCATGAATTTTTCACGTGGTATTATCTAAGATGGTAGAATAAAATTGAATACACACCCATAGAATTTACACATGTTATATGACTAATTTGATATTTCTATATATGTAAATTTTAATTTCTTCAATGACTTTTGATTATTATTAATTTATTTCATGAATAATGTACAAGTTTTTATTATTGAAAACAATGATGAAATTTTCTACGGTCTAATTAGGATACATTGGGAGCATCATAAGTGATATTAAATTGATGGAATATCTCAAAAATGTTTTTACACAGAAAAATTAATTGAAGTTGTATCTTAATCCCATTTATTGAAAAGGAACTATTTGATTGTTACTAAGGAAATAGTGGTTAATTCAAAATTTCATTTAAGGTTGTTAGAGAATGATATATCAAGACTATAGGTTAATGATATAATTTCTCAACATTCTGGATGGGATGTTAAGAAAAGGGGATTATAATACATATAAACAATTAGTATGATGTTGTATTCATTGTCAAATTAACCACTTTCTCTATAGGCATATTGATTTAATTTTATATGATAATCATGGACATAAGGTGGTACCACCTATTTCAATTAAGAAAGAGTCCTAGAGTGTCGCACATTATGTATTGAAATAAAATCTATTAAATTCTCTTAGAATTTAATATTAGCATTAAATATTATAATTATTTAGTTTAATAATAATAATTTTGGTAGTATTGTTCACATTAATTAAATGAATACAAATTAAATTTTAGGAAATGTGTGAGTTCTATATTAGTAAATATTTATTCACAAGGCAATTAATATAATATTTATTTAAGGAATAAAATAATGGTATTTATTTCGATTAAATATTAATTAAACAATTTTCGATAAATGTTAAGGTAAATTGATCAGATGAGTTCAGGGATCAATTGAAATGATATAAATTATTTAATATATTTTAAATAAATATTATTTTATATATTAATGAAATGATATTTGAAAATTCTAGAGTTATCACATATCACTAAATATAATAATATTATCCTTATTATTTGACAATGAGAATATTTCAAAAAGCATATTTGATGTATGACCATAAAAAACTATCAAATATATAGGCCTACCAATATATACCATTTTTTCATTATCTTAGGATATGTTAATTGTTTCACACATTTAACATATCCTAAAGAGAGAAGAGAAAACATTCAGGAAGACTCCGAATAATGTGATACAATCCTTCTACCTCTCAAGACTGAGTAAACATGATAAGAACTCTTAAAACACTGAAATACATATTTTCAAGATCAACATAAAATAATGCATGAAATTAGGTTCATCTTCACAAGAACACAGAGGTCCAATGATAAATTTTTACGATTAATTGAGCATGTGTGGATATTTCTAGAATAATTCTTATTTGGATTCTTAAATTTATTGATGATAAAAAATGATTTTGAATTGATCACCAATATTGAAAGAATTATCAAGATCATGTAATTTTTTGTAATAAACTAATCATAAATTGCCTTTATTAACGATATTATCTATGGGTATTTTTTAGATTATTCTGTCAAGTCCTTGAGATTTATCCATTAATATGAATAAAAAAATATAGTTGGGCATAGGCCCAACCTCTTCCATGTCACCCCATAACCTTCAAGTGTAATGAGAGAGGTTATATATTTGTTTATAATTATTTATTATTTTTTTGATTAATTTCTATACATTTTTTTATAAATAATTAATTTTAGTTTACCATTTTTTAATATTAAAATAAACTTAAAATTACTATTCATTATCATATGATTTAAAACATGCCCCGAATATGTTAGGAATACTCCAATATCTCATCTAGAGGTTCCATGGATTTTAGATACATGGAATGGATACACTACATGTAAGGGAAAAATATAAATCAGGTACCCTTGTATAACAACAAAAGAATAATCCACACAACTACTAGCACATTGTGTGGTTGTTCCATATATAATGTCATTACATGTAACATATTGATTGTCATCTAGAATGCATATTAGTAGTGTCACACAACATGTAGCTGATGTCCACGGCATGTAACCCCATAAAGTTTTACCTCTTGTAATTTTTATAATATGTATAATTGAAGTATGCATCATGAAATTAATAGACTTGTGATGTAGTATTTTCTAACTGAGCGATGCAGGCTTGAAGTCATCACATAATGTCTACAATTCTATAAAATTGGTCTATGACCATACCTCTATAGCCATGGTCAGAAACACTATCATTGTAGATAATCCTACAACCATAGTCACTAAAAAGGTTTCTGGTTTTATTACACCTAAAACTATGGTCAAACAAGGATCGTGGTGGTATATATGTATATGAAGAAGTAAATCAAAAAAGAACTTTGTTGGAATAGTGAAAGAAGGTCATATGAATGGGTCAAGAAAGTCCTATGAATATTATTCACATTGAATGTGGGAATTTTCCTTTACCAAGACACTTATCATCGTTTTTCATGTAGAAAACAACCCTAATCCATTAATGTGGTTCCTATGGACATGGTTCACATGGATCGTGGGTGTAGGTTCGTGGATCTTCCATTTTTTATTCTTTTTAATATATAGTCATTATAATTAGGTTAGGTTTTATATACATGTGTATATACATATCATTATAGACTATCACAAAATAGTGATAAAGTGTTAGTTTTAATATATAATTGTTCCTAGGATAAAATCTCATCAGTTTAGTAATTTTTTTTAGAAGGTTATGACCAGGGTCCAACTATGGTCGTTGACCCCTATAGATAGGGTTAAAAACAGTGGTTGTTTCTTGAAACCTATGATAATATAAATAGGTTCCAAAAACTTTCTTTAACATTGCCACAGGCTATTTCCACATTCTTGTATACTATCATTATGGTTTTAGGTGATATTAGTAGGTAAATGTTCCTATAGTTATAGATATTGTACACATCATGTAAAACATAAATACCAATGAAAAATACAAAATAAGTAACTGGGTGTATTGTTTGGGTGGATAGAAAAGGTATTTGATGGTGTGTACCTATTTTCAAATTTCATGTAACTCATGACCTCTCATGAAAGGTACACATTAAGATAGTCTTATCATGTGAGTGAAATAATAAGAATATAAAATTAATAAATAAAATATGGAAACAAATGGAATGTCATAGGTACACATGATATATTACTAGGTTTTCTCATCCAGAGAACATGGTGATTGATTTTCAATGGTTTGTGTTGAATTAAATGTTTTAATTACAATTTTTAGTTTTATTTGTATAATAAATGTTGTATGTCATTTCCATCAATGATATGAACCTAAAAATAATAAAAAATGGTTCACACAATATATATCAATTCATTTTATGATGTTATACATGTTGTACAGAAATCATGGATTAAACCATGAAAAAAAATTCATGTAATATTGTGACACACCATTTAAGAAAAAATGACTTGTAACTACACATTACATAATATGCCCCATAAACTAAATAAGTTACACATTGTGCGAATGATAATACATGTAATTCAATGTTGAATGGCACATATTGTGTTTCCTTTAATTAATTCTATTTATATTAAATTCTAGAATGGATTTAAATTTAAAAATGAGGTTACTTACCAAGTTATTGGTTAGTACATGCCACATATTAATTAATTTTAAATTAAAATGTATTTATATAATTTATTTAAAATTACAATGGATGGAAATCCCAACGAATTTATAAATGAGTAATTAAGATAAAAAATAATTATTAAATTATTAACATGGTTCAATTACTAATTAATTTATTTCATAATAATAAAATAATGAATTGAAATTAATTCTAGAAAGAATAAATTTATAGTCTTTTATTATTGTGGATAAATAGGAGATTTATTAACCTACACATATATTGTGTATCTTTGTAATTTAACTATTTCTTGTCTTTTTTTGTGAAATTATTTTCATTACGTTAAATGTGATGATCTAGTCATCATCTCATCCTCATTATTATGTTTTGGAATATGTTTCCTTGAATATTTTGGGAATCTCTAAACTTCTGGTTTCAGTTACTTTCAAGTGAGTATGTTTATATAAAAGAAGGTCCATATATCATGAGGAGACTATTCATGAAAATTCTAAGGTGAAACCAATCAAAGTAAAACTAATAAAGACATAAATGTTCTATTTTTTTCAAGGAATTTTATAGTAATTTCATATTGTATTTCCTTTAATTAAGAATAAATGGTTTAAATATGTTAATAAAATGAATCAATAATTAAAATGAAAAATGTATAAAAAATATTTTTTTCACTTATTTTCACTAGTATAAAAATGGTAATAACCATGGAATATGTTATGAATATTGCCATAATTACAATTTTTATACTATATAGTCATGGGCATGTTCACTATGGAACTAAATTTCATCAAAACAGCCCGAATGGCTATATCCACATGCATTGTCTATGGATATAGGGTATTTTACATGGATATTGGTCCACATGGTAGTTATATCCATTGTTCACATTACTGTTGAAAAATGTTCAACATGACCAACCAATTTCCAAGGTCAAATTTATTTTTATTATTATATATAAACAAAATATAACACAACATCCCTTATAATTCAAACCCATTATATTCTATAGTATTCTGATGACACATTTCACTCTACAACAAGTTTCCATATATATATATATTTGTTTTGAATTTTTTATATATGTATATATGTATTAAATATTTACAAAATATAATGGAATATAGGTTTTGAACATGCATGTTGGAAACCAACTCTATCCAACAGTATAACAAAATGTGACTTATTTTGATTATTTATTTGTACAAATATTCATATATATATATATATCAATACTACAAAAATATCCTATATCTGCGCTCAAAATAGGCTTTAACAGCGCTAACAAACGCTGTAAATCTCAACACTAATATAGGAGGGTCCCTTTTATGAGCGCTCCGAAAAGCGCTGATAAAGGCCGCTTTTATCAGTGCTAAAAAAAGCCCTGATAAAAGACCCCTTTATCAGCACTTTTTTAGCGCTGATAAAAGTGGCCTTTATCAGTGCTTTTAAAAAGCGCTGATAAAGTTCAAAAAAAGGTAATAAAAATGAAAATAAATAAATAATGTGGGGAGTGCCTTTTATCAGTGCTTGACGACCCCTTTATCAGCCCTAAGAGGTCTCCCCCGTGCTGCCCTTCCCGTGAATCCTCATACGTGTGCACCCCCTTCACTTCCACCCGAACTCAAACCCACGACCTCCCCCCTTTCATGGCTGCACCTTTACCACTAATCCATTTTGTTTTGTTCTCTATTTATTGATATATCTATATATGGAGTTATATTTATTCATATATTGATATAGATTCATATTAATATATTTATATTTATTCATATATTAGTATATATATATTAATTCGTATATTAATATATATATATATAAATACATTTAGTTATAATGTTTTATATGTATATTTATTTGTATATTAATATATACTTATAAGAATAGTTTTAAATACATTTATGAAAAAATATGTTTTTTATGTGTGTTTATAAATAAATAAATACATACATACATACATAGATATATACGCACACATAGACACACACAGAGACACACACACACACGGACACATATATATTTACGAATAAATACATATATATGAGTATTTGAAAACCCATAGAATTTTAAAATAGCCATAACTTATAAGATTAGTTTTAAATACATTTATGAAAAAATATGTTTTTAATTTTTTTTATAAGTAAATAAATAAATACATACATATATACAACACAAAGACACAGACTCACACAGAGAAAAATATATATTTATGAATAAATACATATCTATGTGTATTTCAAAAGCCATATAATGTTAAAATGACCATAACATATAATCTAGAATCCCATTTCAATGATACAACCAGTCAAATCAAAGAAAATGAAACAGTATTCGATATGATATGTGGTACAGGCCTAACGGAAGCCCAGATCTGAAGTTATACTTGTTTGAATGTTAACAAATCGGGGTATCTCGACTAAAAACTCAATTTTGGAGTCCTTATAGGCCTTTTTTGGGCTCGAAAAATGTGACAGAGGCTTCGCCTTTATCATAAGCGTGTAGAAATCATCGCATGCTTCAATTTGATATGTTGTAGCGCTCAAACAGACACCCGGATCAAAATTTATGGACGTTTGAAGATTGAGTTACATTTTCTACATATTTTAGATCTTTTATTAATTATTTTTATTTTTTGTGTCCTCAAATTGTTATTAAATGATTTTTAATCGGTAATAATTGGGAAATTATTATTTAATAATTTTTTTTTAAATAATTTGATGCCATTTTCACTAAATTTTTTATATATTAAATGTAATAGTCTATTTAAACGTATCTATAACATATTTAAAAAATTTATATTGTATTTATATGAATATAAATATACTTATTTTAAAAAATATTATTATTCATGAATTTTATTTGAATCATAACATTTATCATCACTCGGGAAATGCGCTGATATATCCCCCCTTTATCAGCGCTACTAAAAGAAGCGCTGATAAAGGGGTCCCATTTATCAGTTCTTGTTTTTAGCATTGGTAAAACTATAGCGCATCCCTTTCCCGTTTTTGTAGTAGTGTATATAGACTTGGAAAATTACAATATTATTTATTTTCAAACAAAAAATTAGGAAATCACTCAAAGAACCAATTCCACTATATTTTATCTTATAGTATTACTCTTATATATAATATATATATATAGACACACATATATATATAATTTTTATTTCAAAATAGGCTTATGTCCATGGACAAAAATGCTTGTGGATATTGGGAGACAATACATTGCCTATGTCCTCGAGTATTGTAGCCTATTACTATAGGTTCCTCATTCAAATTATATACTCATGGGAAAAATTCCCATTAATAATGGGTCTTCCTTCTAATAGAATACCTTCCCACCTTATCTGAGCGTAAAAACAACCTATAATAATCTATAGCACTGAAAATTTTTCATGTGAATATAGTTGACATGTAGATTAAATCATTTATTAAAAATATATATAGGTGACTTATAGGCATGAGAATCAATCATGTGGAAATAGTTTTAACAGACTGAGAATTTAATATGTTTTTTCTTCTCATTAAGTAAAATTTGTTCGGTGACTTTATCCACAAACAGAAGCATACAAAAATAGAATCATTATATGTTTAGACCATTAAAATATTACTTTTGAATTAGTATGTATAAATAGGTGTACCTAAATTATGAAATATGTTAATATATATGTATATATAACAGCTGATTTACAAAAATTTAATTAATTTATTTTTGTGTTTAAGAATATATATATTTTTATGAATTATACTTTTTATTTAAGAAATATATTCTTTTTATTATTAAATAATGATTTTAAAAAAATTTGTTGATTAGATGTATATTAATTAATGTTTTATCAATATTAAGAATAAGAAATACAAGAATTTTAAAAATATAGTTTCCTATAAAAACTTTTTTTTTTATTTTTAAAATTCAAATAATATTTTAATAAAAATTATAGAAAATAAATTTAAAAATGTAAACGTAATTGTTTTACTTTTAATTTCAATATTTGTTTATTATAAATTTGTTTTCTTTTTATCAAAATATTGAATTTTATGTGAATTGTGAAATATTTATTTTCGATAAATAACATGAATTTATGACATTATCCGTATATAATTTTGAATTATAAATTTATGAATCCTTTTTATTAGGATAAATATGCATTTTATAAGCAACTTTAAAATTTTAATTTAAAAAAATTAGAAACCCAAAATTGAAATTTTATAACTAAAGTGACATTTTTTTCAAACAAAATTTTTTAATACATTTTCGATATTGTATTATGAAATTAATTTTTTCACATATATAAAATGAATGTAATATAATTACTTTCATTTTTGGAAACATCTTTTGAAAATGATCTTAGGATTAATTATAGGGATTTCTCCAAAAAAATCTTTTTAGTTAAGTAGTGAATAATATAGTATTTATCGGAATGGAGAGTTTTATTACATTATTAGATTATAAGTGAGACATATAATTTTATAAAACCTTTTAATTGATAAAATATTGATTTAATAAATAATTTTATGCATTTTAAACATATTTTTTCAATGTATAAAAACTATAAAACAAACATAATATTTTAATTCTAATTAAATATTTTTTAGATATTTGAATTTTTGTTAATATTATATTGGGAAAATTCAGTTTTGGATTGAGTTGTAAAACACATTACCTTTTTTATAATATACTAATTTATTTATTTAAAATAAAAAACATTTATAATCAAATCCCACACTAAAATTTTATTTTCAAAATGAACCCTTTCTACGAAACGATTTTTACACAATATGCCTGATAATACTATAATTAATTTCTCTAACTCTTATAAATATTATATTATAAATTTACTTAAATTTTTAAAATTTTTATTTTTTTAATTATTAATTAATTTCTATTTAAATGTTTTCCATTAAAATTATAATCCATGGGTGAAATTAGAGTTACCATAGTTATGGTAAATTATGATAAAAGTGGTTAAATGTAGTGAAAAAGGTTGTAACATGTGAAGACTAGTTTTATATTGATTAGTGGAGGTTGAATTGATATATTATATATCCCCACACCATTATTTCTCATTTTAGGATCCTTTTTTCCTGAATAATATTATGATATTATTGGTAAATAATGTGTTTTTTCAATCATTCCTTATTCATCACATATAAAAAGAGACAATATCATACCCATTATTCAACACATTCTAAGTAATTATATTGAAAAAAACTCTTCCCTATATTTGACTTGAAAATATAAAAATGAATTTTAGGAATTTATCTCACCAAAAGTACAAAATATGGAACCTTAATGAGTTACCCAATGGATAAATACTATAGGAAAGGTAATACTCTCAACCAAACGTTTCTATATTGTTTTTATTCTTCTACACCCCTCAAGTTGAAAATATCCATTCATATTTGATAATTCCATAATTTTAAATATTTTTAAATGTTTTTATACTATGGGAATATTCATTTTATGCCTTCCTGCAAATTCATTGAGAAAAATGAAAATGTCATCTTGCATGTCTGCAGACTACTACCTCCAGGAACAACATGTTTTATTTTTCATCACCACTGAGCATTATATAAGTAAAAAAATATTTAGTATGTAAAAATTATATTTCAAACAAAATTATTATTATATAATGACAATATATTAAAATATATCTTTGTAATAAAAATAATAAATGATTCTTGATACACTAACACATTAAATGGACTTAATATGTAATATTTCATAATTTAGATATCATTTTGTATAAATTTTGAAATTATATTACTATTATCCAAATGCGATAATAAAGGAAAAATAATTCACAACTTTAGAGACCACGTATATATTTTACTACAATTTTTACCATGTCCAAGAAACTGTTATGAATAAATTAACCGAATAACCCTAAGTAACCGATATTAGAAAAAAAACTATATTAAAAATAAATACCAAAATAATAATATAATGACTGAAGAAAATTAAATTTAAATGAATAATTTTTTCAATTATATATTTAATTAACATAATTGGATTAATCGGGGAGTTAGGTTCAAGTGAAGATCACATTTTGACATCAGGTAAGAGTTTTATATTAAAAAATTTATATTTGAGAAACTTGATTTTTTATGCACCTAATTTTATTGAATTTTTTTCTATACTAAAAATTAAATATATAATACCATAAATTACATGTATTCATGGTAATTTAACTTAAACATAAATATTTGTCTCATTTAAGCTGTTTTTATTAGAATGTATATTATGATTTATTGGTTTTTGTCTCAATCACCCATTTTTGAAGTGTGCCATTATTTTAGTAACCAATACTCATTTTTACAGTGTATCTAATACCAACTTAATTTTTAGTTTATTAATTTTTTTGAAAAATTTAAATTCACTTCGATTTGGGATATTTTTAAAACTATAATTTATTATCTTCCCAAAAGTGTACGGTTCTTTCATAACTCTATATATTTTAATGAGTTATAATGTTTCTCCTTGAGATTCACCGTTAATTCCATATGGTATACCATATTTCTATAGAGAGAAATATTTTTTATTCAAATACTATTTATTTATGATTTTTAATGCTTATTGAAAATTAATGTATGATAAAATTTATTCTTATCCTCTTAAATTATGGTTTTCACTCCTTTCACATAATTTTCCTTCTCACTGATGTTATAATTTATAATGGGGAACCTAATTAACTATTATCTAATGTGAAATTTATATTTAAATTATCTTATTTTATAAAAATTATTATTATTTATTATGATTTTGGATTTAAATAAAGGTAATTTAAACCACCAAAGTAAGGGATCTTATTTACCTCGTTCATGACTTAATTTTACATATTCATTTTCCTTTTCTCCCTTATATGTAATATTAATATCATTAAATTTCAATATTATTGTATTTAATTACAATATATATATAAATAGTAAAATATCGTTATACTTTATGGGATTATATATGATTTAATTCCCTTTGGGATTCACACATTTAATTAAATTTGATTTTGTGTGATTTCCCAATGCTTTGTCCCATATTAAGATTCACCCCCATAAAATGTTTGTAAACCATTAATAAATTCTAAAACCTCTAATTATTTTATGGATAAAACTATTTATTTAATTCTATTTTTATGGGAAATAATATTCTTATCCATTATTTAAAAATATCATTTACTCTTTCAATAATGCTTTACCTAAGTAATGAATTGTTTTATTATTTCTTCCCTTAATGAATTCTTATAAAATATTAATATTTGAAGTCAATGACCAAGAAATATGTTTCATTAAAAAAATATGAACATCTAAATTATTTAATTCCTTTATCGATTATGAATCCTTATTATTTTTATTTCTTTTATTCCTTGAATCATAATTATGAAATCCACTTCATTCTCATGAGTTTGAGCATGATTATGGTTTATATAGGGTTTATTTTCCTCATTTCGCATATATAAGTATGATTTTAATTAGGTGATTTGTTGGGTTAGAATTATATCTCTCTCTAAAATTTTTTTAAATATTCATATCTTAGTAGATTACATGTATGGATTAGGGAGTGAACCTAATCCACAATGGGACTTTTCAATCATGTACGGTACATGGGTGGTTATCTTAAGCACACTATGTTATGAAGCAAGTGGGAATTGAATTATATACACCTAAAATTCATTAGATAATGTTTTATATCTCTTTATATGATATGTATGGGATTATAGAGTGAAACTAATCCACTATGGGACATTTTCCACTATGTTTATGTGAGTGAGGTGCGAACCCAATCCACTATGGGACTTTGTCCACTTTATGATGATAGTCTTGGGAGTGACCCTTGACTTATGTTTACAATTTCAATTCTTATATTATTTACAAATATTTTATAATTTCACACTCTTATATTTTTATATCATTATTCAATGATTGCATGCTAAAGTTTATCATATTTATTATATCATTTTATACCTATTGAAACTCATATTATGATTCATTACTATATTTATTTATATTATGGGATATTTTGCACACTGTTTTTATTATCTATTTTCCCATGGTATCCTATGTATTTTTATAAGATCTATGGTATTTAGGATAACTATTTAGAGTTTTGAAAAAATTGATGTTTTCTCTTTTAAGATTCTTTATTCGTATAACTAATCTTCCAAAGAAACTTTACCTATCGATCTCTAGTTTTTATTTGTTGTAAATGATTGAAACAAATTATGAAATAATATGTATTTAATTAATGGGTCACTATAGTAGCCCTATTATCATAGGACTATGTTTCATAAGTGTTTATTTATCATTAAAATAAATTAAAATTCCATGAAATGGTTTTTCGAATTTGAGTTTGAAATATTAAAATTATTTTAATTTCAATGTCTTTTCATTCCTTAAATAAAATTTGGAGTAAACTACAAAAATCCCATGCTATATTTTTGTTTTCATGGGATCTGTGTTTGAGGAAAATTTTAGAAAAAAGGGGGCAGTATAAATTACTTTCCATTATGACTATGAGACATTATATCATATATTATTTTTTTAGTTTTCTGAAATATTATAAAGGAATGATATGAATGACCTAGACATAAGATATCAATAGTAGTTACATCTAACATTAGAGTGTGTCATAATTTACCTTGACTTGAATTTTAGATTTTATAATATTTCATGTTTGTCATTAATGAAGCACATATGACTTCTCAGTGGATGTTTACGAATTATTGATATTCAGTTGACTTTGGTGACTGCCATAATAATTTTTGAGACAATTCATAAGTCTTCTTTATGGATATCAATCTTTAGAATTTTACAAAATCATCATAGGAAAAATAAAATATGAAATTCTTAAAACAAATTGGTTTTAAAAAATAATATTTTATCATTTCCATGGTCTACTAAAATTAGGAATGAATTATCTCATGCTTCCACACCACAATCATCCGTCAAGAGGGAAAATAGAATATCATGGGATAGAACTTCAAGGATGAGAAAATTAGAGAAGAGATATCTAGTTGAATCTAGGAACTCAACTGATATATATAGAATCCTTTAGAGTAAATGGGATATAAGAAATGAAATATAGGATGATTATAAAGGTGTTTAAATCAACAAAGTATTACATTATTTATTTTTTTGTTGGTGTATGAGATACTAAAGTGCATAAGATAATCCTATCATTAATTGATTCATATAAAGGATATGGATAACTACAAAAGCGAATGGATAGATGACTAATATACTAGAAATAATTCAGATCTACTAGATATTTTTTCTTTTCTTTTATTTATATAAGTTTTCTCTAATTATGACCTACTAAAAAATAGTGGTTGAGCCAATCAGATTTTCACCATCCCTATTAATGAATTGAATTATGTTTCAATTAATTCTCTCATGTTTGACTTCTCTATAAGTGTTTGATTTTTTAGATAATAGAATGTATTCGTTGATCATGAATTTTAATTCATATTCATTTTTCTCTATTTAAGAACCTATAATAGGTGAACCTCCTTCACTGCTCTTGTGTTAGGGCAAATTAGTTTGATACAAGAGTGATCCAAGATCTATGATCACCAAACTGCGAAAGGATAGATAATGAAGTTATTATTCCATTTACCCTTTTAATATGAATGTATGAAGTGAGGGTGTTAATTGAGAATCAATGTGATTAGATAGAGATATGGTGAATGAAATTAAAAATTAAATCATGATTTAATAGTTACGTGAGGGGATATCTGATTATAGACCACTATTATTAAATTTGAAATTAAAAAAAATCATTCTCAATTTTCATTGATTATTGTATTAAACATTCACTAAATAAATAAAACATAATAAAAACGCACAAACAATTCCCTACATTCCTATGAAAACGTGTTTCCCACTCATATAAAATTTAATTTGGGTTCAAAAATTTGTTTTATATTAGGTTCAGAACAGTCACTACATCAACCTAGTTTTATTTCTAGTGTTGTTTTATAGAATATTGTATTTAATTCAATTATATTTATAATGGATTTTATATATGAAAAAAATATTTGGGAACACATATTTTATTTTTATCTAGATATTAAAAATAAATTTAAAGCATGATCTAGAAATTTAGGAAACGATAAAATGTGGATAAAGAGTTTTTCCCAATCTTATTGAAATATTCATCATCCTATTATACATTTTCACATTCCACCTTAGTATGTGAAAATATTTATGGAAATATAGATCAATTTAGTAGAAAATTATGTGAAAAATAAGAACATTTTTTAATAATAATTATATTTAACGACCAAACAAATATGATATTGAAAAAAAAATACTAGAATAACATAATTATTTCCAATGTTTCATGGATTTATAATAGATAGACCTAACTTACTCATGAGGATGTTTGGGAATGTATAAAGAATATTAAATCCTAGAGGATTCCTATATATTTAGATAATATAGATAGTTTTTCATTTCTCTATTAAAGGATCACCAATGGAGTGAATGTAAAATATTTATCCTAAAGATGTCACCAGGAAAGATGAAATCTAGAGGGTCTTCTTTAAGAAGGTATTTCCTACTTCAATGAGAACCCAATTTAGAATGTAAATCTATATAATTAATAAATAACATAGAGAAACTTTATAGGATTTTTGGAAATGATTCAAGAGACTCACATCATATTTCGCACAATAACTATTTAATGAATTTTATTTCTTGGTGTTCTTTTACCAATGAATATATGATAATTATAGAAAAAAATTTGATGGCTACTATTTAGGATAACTTATAGAAAAAAATTAGATTAATTCATATAAATGATAGAGACTATATCATAAAACAATAACAAATTTTATATAATATAAACTACAATAGGAGCGCATAAGGTAAATAAGTCTAACTATCAATTATATGAAACTAAAATTGATGAAATAACCTGTATTATGGGATATTGACCACTATAAAATTTTAAAGAAGCATCTCTATGGACATCCCCATTGAGAGTGTAGTTTTTTATTAAAAGGATAATATCACAAAATATTATTCTTATATATAAGATGTTGAGATCAATGATACCTTATACTAGAAAAAGTAATAAAATAGTCCAAGAAATCAAGTATTTTTAAGGAATAAACTATAATTTAGTAATGATCTAGTAATATGCACCCAACATAGTCACCCTACGAGTAAACCTTTTTCCAATCATACCAGCCAACCCTGTCCCATTAGAGAAACTCGCAACCCTCTACAGGATACTAACATCAATTGTAGTAAATAAAACTTAAAGAAAATCATATTGTGATATCTAGTGGAGTCCCAAAGTAATCATCAATACAATTCCACTACTCTTGTATAAGATTTAAATGAGTTTAATGGTCACTTTAGATAGAACATTTCTACTAATAATTAATTGGTAAATCAAATATTCTGTAATATTCATAACCAAAAAAATCCCGAATACAAAGTGAAGTTTTTTTATATCTATATATGACTAAATAGAGAGGTAAAAATTAGTAAATTGCCACCAATGGAAGTTGAATAAATAATTGAACAGCCAAAAAATAACTTGAGAAGAAAAATGAAGTGGATGTTCTTATTAATATACAACCCACAAACAATGGAAAGGTAAAATCCATGATGTTAGTTGAACCTTAACCCAAGAATCCCTTCACTTCAATAATAAACCCACCTAAGGATACCTGTAAAGAATCAAAACAACATGAAATGAATGTAATATTCAAGAGAGTAGAAGTAGGAATCCCATAATTGTATACCATCAACCAAATCCTAATGTATTAAAAAATTTATAAGAATATTTGATCCATGAATGGAAAACTAAAAGGAGTTGAAAATATAATTATTTGAAAAAAACAGTCCACTCAAATAAACCCTCAAAAACCAAGGAAATTTCAAGAACCAGTTAATTTTACTATCCTTTACACCATAAGATATATTAATTTTATAAATAAATTTTTTGTTTTAATACAATCAAATAATTTAATTCTTTACACTATTTTTTCCTCCCCGTAGATTAAATAATATAAGAAATGAAAATTTGTTGTAAAATAATCCAATTGAACCCCTTCCTACATACTAGGAGTTTTTTAGGATGTTTTAGTAATATTAATATTCCCTATTAACATTTATATCTTAAATATAGACGAATAAATATGCACAGTTTATTCTTTCATCATCATAGGAATTCCCTCCCTAAAAACTACTACTCATATAATAATTTCCCTCAAACGAACACTACTAATTGATTTTGGAGAAGAAAATATTAATTATAGTATTTTATATTCATTTAAATACCCTCATTATGAACAAACTATTTTTACACTAACACGTTCTTAAATTAAAAAAATTGAGGAATAAATTGAAATTTTAGGTGAAATAATTAAATTTATAAAATCCATAGAATTAACAAATCTTTTTGACGAATCTAATTTCAAAAATTAATTAAATATAGAGTATTATTTATCTAGTTATAATTTTGAGTATATAAATGAATAATAATTTTAATATTTTCTATAAATTTTTTCTAATACATCTTCTTTTTATATTTAGGTTGAAATAATAGGAAGAAATGCATTTAAACTATCACTAAAATACCCACTGGAATTAGATCCTAATTTAATTCCATCTAATTTATAATATGAAATTATTTTTGAAGATTAAATACTAATTTTAATCATTTAAAAACATTTAGAACAAACTCAAGAAAATCGATTTATTATAATTTGAAAACATAATTTTTGGTTCATATGCTGGTTGTTTGGAGACATTATTGGGATCAGTCCCACTATTTTTGTGTATATTATTCACTATGAAAATTAATCAAAACAAATTTTAAAGAACCATAGAAGTCCCTAACTTACCATTATGGAAGGTTTTAATAAGTAAATTGTAATATAAATGGGATCTATACTAATATATCCCATCCCAGACTCCTAGTTGATGAGTCACATTTAGATTTTAACTAAAAAACTATATTCACCATTTTACAGAATAAGAATAATGAGATAGTGTCGAATATGATTGAGAATGGATAGAGGGTACATATGGAATAAGGTAAATTTAACCATGTAACCTAAAAGGAACACTTATCAGTCCATTATGTAGATATAATATATAATTAATAGTTGGGAAAGTTAACTATTTATTTTTCTCTCTATTTGTTTGTTACTTTCAGCTCTTCATGACATAAGAAGAAAAAGATAAAACTACATTAACCTATCCTTTTTTATGTTTCCATTTAGAATTATTACTTTTGGATTATTCAATTCCCTATTTACTTTCCAAAACTACATAGTAAGTTTCTTTTTGGTTCTAATTGGAATCTTCATGATGGTATTTCTTGATTAATTTGTTTTGTAGGGTATATATAGGGATTTTTTTAAAAAAATATTGAGAACGTGTTGAAATGATACATAAAAAATAAATTTGTTTTAAAATTTAAAAAATGTCATGTCATGGTGGAAAAATTAAATATTTTAGGCCACATAATTTTTTTAAAAAGGAATTGATGTGGACTAGGGAAAGTTAGACATCATTTCTACCCTACCTTACACCATAATTGGGAAATATATTAGATAATTTAAATGGTATTCTAGATTTTACAAAGGTTTTATTTGGGTATTTATAAAAACTACACTACCTTTGAATAACTTACTCGTTAATGACACTAATTGTGTTTTTGAAGAATGACTTTGGAATAATTTTAATAAACACATGGAATACATAGCTACAAACATTGTAATTAGTTCCCCAACAAGGGATCTTCCCTATAATGTGTTGTGTGAAGTGTCTAACCAAGAATTGGGTGTAGTATTGTCCAAAAAAAGTAAAATCCCATGTGATTTTCTATTTTTTGAGAAATATGATATAGATCAATTATACTATAAAACATCATTGGAAGATTTTGTATTTACATTTATGGAAATGGAAAAAATAATAAATTTTTTAATGAAGGTAATCCATTAAACATCATCATACATAACTTATATATTTCATAATGAAGTTTGACATAAATCAATGATATTTGATATGGATTCTTCTTCTATTAGAATTTAACATAGAGACTATGAACAATAAGGTTGGGGATGACATAGTTATAGAACACGTGATGAAAATTATACATAGTTATAAAACTAAAATACTAATAAAAACATCAAAAAAAATTTCCCCCCTAGTTAGATGATATATAAACTCATACAAGTACATTGGCATACTTACATGGTTAACTATTTGATCAAAAATATGGTAACTTGTTTCTTTTCATTGTATAGAATTCAAAAATTGAAATAGAAATCAAAATTTATTTTCAACGAGGATACTAATTTGTTAAAAAAAATTATTGATTATATAATTAGAATATTTATATGTTTGTAAGAGGTATATTTTATGCTTTCATTTGGTCAAAAACATTTATATAGGGTATACTTATGACAAAAGATAATAGTTAGAGATATAATGTAATCTAGTTTATATTTTAAAAAATCAAATTCAAGGACTCACTTAATTTTTGAGAAACATATAAAAACTAAAAATGTACAAGAATAATTTCAAAAATATAGGAATTTTCTCTAACATTGAATTTATGTAAAAAAATTTATATACAAGTATTATATTTCATGGGGCCAATTTTTTCTATTAGATTTACTTATATCATATTAGTAGTATTTTGTTTTTCTATTTAGATTAAAGACCATGAAACTATGATTAATGATTCTAGAGATCTTATTAATATTCTAAGAGCACAAATTTTTTACATATTTGGAGTACCTTGGAAAATAATCAATGATCATGCAACATATTTCAAAAACATTTTCATGAAATCCCTTATGATGATATCTAGAGTACACCAAAAGACCTCTAATACCTACCAAAAATAAATGGGTAGGTTGTGCTATCCAAAAAAATCATAAAGATAGTTTTTTAATGGAAAGTGAATCCTAGATAGAAATATTAGAGAAAGAAATAAAGAATATGCACTTTGGTTATATATAACTATGTCCTAAACCTGCTGGGTTTTCCCCTTATAGAATAGTGTATAATAAATAATTTCACTTTCATGTGGAGATAAAGTAGAATTCCTAGTAGTGTGTGAAGAGATATACTTGGAATAAATAAATTATATAGAATAAGGAATGATTCAAATGATGAAACTAGTAGATATTATATGGGAACTAAATAAACTCTCTATTATACAAGTAAAAGGCCATATATGACCACAATAGATTAATTTATAAAGAGACTATTATGTTAGAGAAAATATAATTTTATTTTCCTCCAATATGAATCTCATGAATTGTAAGATTTATTCAAAATGGAATGGAAACTTTACAGTGACTAAAAATTTTCCATTTGGGTATTTGATATTAAAAGAACAGATTTTGAATAGCCATTTAAAACTAATAGATAGTATATGAAGACATTTTATATATTTTTTAGAAAGAACCAATGGTTAATTCTCAATTCCACTATACAAAATATTAATAAATACTAATTTAATGTTCCCTTCCTATACACTAGTCTAAAAACATCATTTTTAAATGATTTATTCCTTGACCATTAGATGTTATAATTAATTAGAAGTTATGTCATAGTTGAGTTTAAGGGGGATGAAAATGTAGTTTAAGATGTAAATATATTATTTTGTTTACTTTTTTGTGGCTGGAAATAAAATAGAAATTTCAATATATTTTTAAATCCCCTCACCCCACTTAATTGAGTAAAAACAGAATTACAGTGGGAACCATGGAATATATTCAAATTTATAACTTGAGAAGCGGGATTTGGGTATTTGGATTTTGGAAGGCTATTTTTAAAATCATAATTAATTTTCATCATATTTTATTTTCAATATAATAACAATAAATTTGTCATCTATGAAATTGAAAAATTATTATATTTAGTAAAATTTATCATTTAAATCTGTAAGATTGATCAAGACACATATTTTCAAATAAAATCTGGGAATTTTATAAGATTTTTAACTTTTATTTATATTACTATTTAATGAATGGTATACATTTTTAAACATTATGCATCTAGAATTGAAAATATAATGTATTTAAATTTGTTTTTCATGTGTTACTCACATTTTTAATTAATTGAATGTTCATACATCAATTTTTGTATTTTGAGTTTCATCTATTAAAAATGTTTTAATTCTAATGCTTTTGATTATTTTAATTAAATTCTAAAATAAATTGGATCGAGATTTAAATACGTTTGAGTTTTTATGGGTTATAGGTATGAGACCAAAATTTACCAAAAGGGAAGAATGTGTGACTTTACAAAGGCCTTTTATAAAATAAAATGTGTCTGAATGTTTTAGTTTTATGAAATTTTTTAAAATGTATGAGATGTATCCCCTGCATATAAGACTTCATCCATGGTCTTTCTTGATATTACATTTTGTTATACTTCATCATAACCTATTAATTACTCTTTTCAAGACATAATTAATAACATTCATGAAGCCCATATGACTTACAAGACAAAAAAACATCTAATTCTTCAATTTTTTAATTTTTGGGCTCTAATAAAAAGTTTTGAGCTACTTCATAAAAACATCTGAGGAATATTTGAATTTCTAATTTTCCAATTTTTAGGGAAGAGAATTTAAAAATAAAAGTCTAGAAGTAAAATTAATTTAACTTAATATTGATTTTAATTTCCCTTATCTTCATATATGATGAAATAATTATCTCAAACTACCAAGTAATGATAAATTATTAGGAGAAAAAATTAAAAGATCATAAAAAGGATAATAAAGGATATGAATAATCTTGAAGAACCTTCTAGTGTAAATAAGAACCTAAACTAAGATATATGGAAGTGTTCTGGGAATACAAGAGACGATAAATTAAATAAAAGAGGATTAAAAATGTTTTGGTATTAGTAAAGGAAGATAGGGGAAACTTTTCTGCTCATGTTGTAGAAACAGAAGAATGAAAGGTACATGGATAATTTTAGGTTCCTATAAAATATATAATTAACTATAAAAAGGAAGGTCATGGATGATCAGTCAATTGAGATTTTTTCTAATATGTTGTTAATTTTTTATTTCCTTTTTTCTATAATTTATCTCTAGTAATGGAATAATATACCCTATTTCATTATAAGTAGATTATTCACACCCTTATTAATGAATTATTTTCATAAATTATTAATTATGAATATTTTATTTTATTGTTGTATTTGATTGTTTATAAATTTATATTTATCCATTAAAATTAATTTTTAATTCTTCCTCACTTTTGTTCTACTTTCACACAGAGGCCACTAAAACCACCATTATAACCAACATAATCATGGGATGTGGGTAGATTCAAAAGTGATTGTAAATCAATAATAATTAGGTTATGAATGGATATGAAATGGTGTTATTAATACATTTCTCTATTTAAGCTTAATATACTAGATGAGGTTGATCGATTGAGAATTCAACTAATTTGAGAGAGTGAGAGAGAGAGAGTTTAAATTGAATCATGATTTAACTACTAAGTGATGTCATATATGATCATAGAACATTAATTTTAAAATTGAGTTTGAAAAAAAATTAATTTCATTTTGAAAAATATTTTTCTATTTTTTACTACACACTTTGAACCTATACAACAGAGGAAGTCCATACTAAAACCTCCCTTTTCTCTGAAGTCAATTGTAGTCCCAATCATACACGATTTAAATGAGGATTAAAATGTTAGGACCCCATACCCCCAAAGGTACCCATCCTAAGATGGAAATGATATATGGGATATAATGACGCCCAAATCCCGCCTCTAATAGGAAAAGGGTTTGGAAAGAATAACTATGGGTGTCACATACAAAAAATGGGAGGAATTGACCTCTAATATATGAGAATAAATTTATAGGATAGAAAATCCCAGTAAAACATAATCAAAATAAAATTATTTAATGATTAATTGAAACAAAAATTTATTTAATAAAAAATTGATGCAACTAAAAGAAAATCATGAAACCAAAATAAGATCCTCGACAGCGACCATGAAAACCTAAAAAACAATTGAATAATCAATGAAATTTTAAAGTATATCCTGATCACCAACCAACACCTATGAACCAAAAAATTGTTTATATATATAAATTAATAGTATATCACATATAATTAGTAGGATCATCCCTATAACCTATCATTGGAAATTTGAGGGCTATATACAGAAGCATAGTGAGTAAACAAATAAAACTGACTCGTCTAATAAATAGGTTTAGTATTCATTTTCCCATCCTCACCAAGGTTATTTCTCACCAAGTATAACATAAAAAGGATCATATAATTTAATAAAAAATATGGTTCTCCACTACCACATCCACACTATATTGGTGATCCACCACAAGATTTCATTCCTGATCCATCTCCCTCTAAAATCTAGGCTAAAGTCACCTACACTAGTGTAATGAAGTATAAATATTCATGGGATAAAAAATGAACCTGATGTATAAAATTATATAATCATCCCATATACATATCCATTTAGTTAATAAGTTGTTTATGGGATCCACTTCATCCCTTTCATAGAGTATTACATGATAAGACATCACATCCTATATGCAATATTCCTATAAAAACTTTTAGAATAAAATATATATTTGTTTGTGTGTGTGTGTGAAATAATCACAAGCTGTTATATCCCTCTACACACATTTATGGAAAAATATAACTAAGTGGTTTTTAGGGTCCACCATAGCCCGTACACCTTGTATTATACATCAATCCATCACATCCCATACAAAACATACCTATAATAACCATTAAGATATTGTATCTCGAGATATGTGTGTGTGTGTGTCTGAAATAACCAAAATTCATTATATACCTCTAAAAAAATATAGGGAAAGATGGACTTTGTACATACAAGAATTTAATTATACGAAGTAATAGTGATAGTTTAGTGGTGGTATCCATTCATTCATTCCTCACAAACCTGGATGTCGGGGAAGACACCCTCCCAGAGTCCACTAGGTTTCAGTCTCCCAATCGATGTTGGTGGGGTAGTGTAATAAATAATAAATTTAAATAGTTTACTTCTTTTTCAATCACACTATGGAATGATACATACCCTCGGAATCATTTATTTTTATTATCACACTTGACTCTTAGTTGCCACTTCTAAGGAATAGGTATCAAAATCACTTAATCATTAAGCTCAATATTAATTAATTAATATTATTTATTAATTAATGTTATTCTATTTTATTTTCCAAAATTAAATTATTGATCTTCTATGCTATGTAAAAAAAGGAACTATTAATTTATTTATTGTATTCATAGGTATAAAATCCTAATAAATTAATCATCAATAACCAACACCTTTCTTTTATAATTCATTTATCATTTGTTTACCATTCAGTCACTCTAGGACTCATCCAAAGCTACCACGTAAAATATTCACTTGCAATGTATGGAAGAAAAATATTATCCATAATTAAAAGGTAATTATATAAATATCAACCATCAATTTTTTACTAAACATGGATATTCATTATCAAGTAGAAACCCATCTTTCAATATAACAATAATGGGAAAGCCTTGTTTTAACACATTCAATCAGTCCTAGTTCCATCCTTAACACCACTAGACATAATATTATTTCATTCATCCAATTACAACATTAGGATCATCAAAATAGGTACCCCATATCACAGTCATCACCTTAAAAATCCACACCCAAAACATCGCCATAACCACAAACCCATGTCACCATAAAATCATTGAGCATATATTCCCATTATTCTAACTATACACGGTTACCATTCAATCACATCAAGGCTATAAAACCAAGTTTAATAAATAAATATAAAAAATATTATTCTATTCCTAATTCCAAAGGAATATATAGAAAAAAACAAGGCATTTCATCCATTATAAAAGAACATTAGGATTTCTCATCCCCAAAGCGATGATTTAATAAAACATTTATTTTCGTTAACACTTGTAATTATCTGATTAATACAACATTTAATCTTAGAATATCTCAAATTATAAATTTCCCCAGATAAAATATTATTTATTCATTTCTCATCCCACCTTAATGTGATTTTTCATTTATAACATCAATCTTATCAATAAAAATTTCAACATGCCTTTTTTAATATAATTTAATAAGTACTATATTTATGATTTTTTAGTTTCCATGCATTTCATACGTGCCTAAAAACTATAAAAAAATATCCAAGTATGTATTACATTATATTATAAAAATTGACAGGGAAAAAGAAACACATACTATCACAGAGTCCGATACAATAATTTAATCATTTCATTGGTTTATCTAAGAATTAACAAATTTCTACATGTGGAAATACTTATGTCTCTGATAATTTATTTAAATTCAACCATATCATATTATCCAATACAACGTTCTAATAAATTTTATTATTGAATAATTCTCACTAATATTAATAAGTGGTTTAAAATTAAAACATGTTATCATTTTGATTTTAAAAAATAATAATTAAACAAAATCATGTGATTGTTTATTTTTATCTCATGGATAAATTCAAGAAAATTTAAATTATTCTACAATATAAAAGTACCTATTTTTTGTTTCTTATAATAATATTCTATAACATTAAATATTTTTATACACTATTTAGGATAGTTTTATAGATTCCATTCGTGGAATATTTGTCAACATTATTTAATATTCTTCATTAGACCTATAATTAAAGATTATAATTAATTTAAAAACAACTAATTCATTAAGTATTATATCCAATACAGTTATATAAATTAAATAGGTTGATCGTTAAATTAAAGATTAAAACTTATGTTCTATCTCTTAAAATAATATTAATACATAAATTCTATTCCATATAAATTTTAGTATTTATAGCAACAATCATTCTACTACATAAATAAAAATTTAATTCAAATTTTAGAGTTAATAAAATATCAATGAAAGAATTACCCATCATTAATTTATCCTTATCTTTTATAATTTGTATATTATCAAAAATTCATTACCCATGTGATTGTTTCCTTTATTTTTTTATCTGATTTTGTTTAATTGAATCTATTTAACTAGAGAAGCTAAATAATGATACTCTCAAAACATAGAAAAATAATATATAGATCCACAACCTGGATATTTAATATTCATGTCACATTATCAAAAACATAGGAGATAGGAATATCTCTTTATAATTTGAAACATGGGATTGGAGGAAGGAGAGGCCTTGAATGATTTGTAGATGAATTAAAAAACATAAATCTCCAGTTTTTAGGTCACCAGATTTCAAGAGATGTAAGGAGGAACTCAAACAAGAGAAGGAGACTAATTTTTAACATTCATTGGGTTTCCACCCCCTTCATCCCTTAAAATGGTGTCTTATCATATAATGAAAAATTTGAAGGCCTTCGGGCTGTTGGATAGAAATTCACAAAATTTATTTCATAATTATCTTTTTTTCCTTCTTGACTTAATTATTCCTCTCAAAGAAATTCAAATTTTTTTATGAATCCAAACCAATTCTAAAATTTCATCCACTTCACCATCACTAATTAATGATGTATGTTAATTTTTAACATTATCAAGGAATTTTAATTGATTATTAAATTCATCAATATATAATAAATATTCCTTCATTACTTTAAAAATATTACTTTTCATCTTCTTTTAATAACGAACTCTCCCTATATGTTTATTCCACTTTTGTTTTCAAGATTTTGTATCATTAACTTCAAAATAATACTCTTTTTATTTATTCCTTGTACTTTTTTTTAAATTTCCTTTCCCTCCACAATTCCAACATTAGAGAGAATTCATACCTTTTCCATTCCAATTTGCATTGTTTTATCTTTTATTAATGAGAGAAATAATTATGTTAAAATATTTTTCCACAGACACATCTTATGAAATACTCAATTCTTCTAAAACTTCTTTATCTTTGTTATTTTATTTTTTGAAATATTTAAAAGAAACTTCTCTAACAACTATTTTCTTGTAAATGACATTTATTTCCATTTTCATTTCTATAAGAATATTCTGAAGTACAATAAAATAAATAACTTCATGATCTTCTAAAGATGAATCTTTTTCATTAAATCTATGTAAAAAAATTATCATTAGATTCTTAACAATTGTATTATCTTCCATCATTTCACCAAAACCTATGAAATTACTTATAATCTCATCATTTATTCTAACGTAATCATAAATAAATTATTCATTAAACATTTTCACATCATCAAATATACTTCTCAAGATTTAAAACATGGATTCCTTAACATTTTAATTTTTTTCATAGGTAATTCACATCATATCTAGCATTTTATTACCTGTTGGAAATTCAATAACCTTTTTATAAATAGTATACGTAAGAGATATCAATAAATAATTATTATATTTTCCATCATATTCATGATTTATTTTATTATCAGCTCTTATAAAAACATTATTGATGGTAGGAAATCCCACCATTGGTATGTATCTAACTTCAATGCCAAGATACAGAAGATACTGTAACATCTTATTCTTCTAGTTATGAGGGGTTTTTTATAATAATATGAACACACGTATTGTTCAATAAATTTAAATTCTCCTTTTCTAGATATGGATGTTTTAAAGGGAACCTCAAATCGGATTATAATTTATGTTCCCAAATAGGATCGTGAAAATTGAAAGGGCGGGTGAATCAGTGGTTCTATTTCTTTTTATAATAATGTCTCATAACATCGTTATAAAAAATTATTAACATATGAAACTTGTTAGAGTTACGATCAACTCAACTGAATGTCAAAACCTCACATTTCAACTGAAAAAATTTAACGATGGACAAGAACATGATATTTAACTGGTTAGGTATAAATACCTACTCTTTTCTATGTTGGTTAGTTACACAAACATGGATTCATTTAATAATTATTTCTATAATACAAATGAAAAATAATAAAATTGTTATAAAACCTAGTAGGAACAGTGTATAACATTGTTAGTTATATCTCGCAAATATCCTTTTTTATCCTATTACACATAAGCAGTTATACACACTAGTAAATAATATTTTTTAGTAACTGGTAAGAACTCATAGCTATGAGATTCTTTTTTATTCTTTTCTAATCAACTTCAAAAAGTTCTTCGCTTCATCCACAAGTATGATATATCAACATTTAAATGTTTACAATCCTAAAGAACTTCAAAAATATTATTAAGAAATGGATTGTTTTGATACTTCTTCTAAATATTCAATAAATTTGAATATTCATAATCCCAATTTCATCAAATGCTCTATGTTCAAATCATATTCGAACAAATCTAACCAAACATAGCCTTCTTCTGGTAAACTCATTCTGATGGTCTCTATCTAATTTGCATCTATCCAATTCTATTTCAAATCTTCTTTCTTAAAAATAATACAAATTCAATCAAAAACATACAAATTCACTTCATGTTAGACCTCGTTACGATATTAATCATTCCATTAGATATTTCTCTAGTGATAGTCTCTCTAATGTAACTCACTATGATAGAATATGCTTCGATGAGATTACCTCTATTGAAAATCACTCTAATAGGACTCCATCCCCTGCAGGGCACTCTGATCATCTCAATTTAAACATAAAAAAATATGCTTGGGATCTCAATTCCTATCATCAAAATGTTAGAGTGTTATCATTTCGCACATGTGAACAGTTTCAATGTATGAATGTATTGTTCTCTATACTTATAGACATCACTAAATATAAAAAGTGGGAGAAATAATTCTTCATATTTCTCACTCAAATTCCAAAAAACTAGAATTTCATGTTCCTTTAAGGTTCAGGTTAGCTGTTTATAATATTTTCTATATTTATATAGCCTTCTCAAATCATCTTCAATTTTCTCAAAACTTCATAATTCATAATATTAGGAAACAATTTGTCAGTTTGATCATTTCATTTTGGCCATTATTCTTTTAGTGAATCTGATTATTCCATCTACCATAGAGTTAGTTTGAAAAAAATTCTCACAAAAACATTGTCTAATATACTTTTTCATGAAAATATCATCTCATGGATTAGAATAACTTCATATCATCAGACTAAGCATCCATTTTCTAATAACTCAATTGAAAATAATTCATATCTTTATATCCTAACCCATTCTAGAATAAAACAATAAAATGATTTCATTATTAAATTATTCTATTACATTTAAAATGGTTTTATAACTTATCTCAACTTCTTTAGACTTATACACCCATCAACCACTCTATAGAAACTCATAACTTCTACTATTTTCAATTAATTCATTATTATGATAGGATGCTTCACATATTTTCTCAGACCGATAACATGATTTTGATTACAATAATAAAATCCACATCTATCTTTTCTATGGTAAAATAAATTAGTGTCATTAATTCCTCTATTGGATCATTGCATGTTCTTGATCTAAAAAATTGGTCGTCTAATTTCTCATAAATGATTAGCGTCCAAGATTTCTCCTTCTAAATATAAAGAATATGTTAATTTTGATTCATAAGTCAGTATAATGTTCTACAACCAATTTAAATATTTTATATGATGAAACAAATAAATTGATGTATTAACAGTGTGGTTTCAAACCACAAAATTTATTTCCCTTAATTTTCTTTTCTAGAGAATATTTTTATTCTCACAAAAACATGAGTCTAATGGATTGGTTTTAGTACCCATCGATTGTTCCAATGTATATAACTTTATGTACAGAATGATGTCATCACCCTTCTAATGTAAAAGTGTTTTAATCCTATTTTATGTATTGAAATTTATTTCATACCATTGTATCTATCTCTCTGGATCAACAATTTATAGATCCGGAACACAATAGTTTTCAAAACAATGTAAACTCGCATTTTTTCTTCCCTCTACTCACACCTTCTTATATCATTACTTCTTCCTAATTTTTGAATCCTTGAAGGAAAAATAAATCCTCATCATATTTTCACTGATGGGAACCTATCTATGTCATATCTTATAATACTTCTAGAACTGTTTTTATGTTTGGTCGCTTTCCTAGTTAGTCAAATCCTGGTCTATCTCCAAAAACTAAATCTCTACTTATTCTCAAAATTAAACACATTTTTTCTATTGAAAATAAAATGAACCAAAGAAACAATTTGGCCTAAAAATAAATTTGAAATTAATGACTTATTTATCATTCAAAATATTTAATATATCATTTTATTTCTTTCCTCTACACTCACTAAAAAATGAGTATTTCATTCGTGTGTATATGTACACTACTGTATCCATTAAGTGATATGATTATCTTTCATCCCCAAACAATATGAATGAAATTTATAATTATATTTGAAAAAAAAATATTTATGATATGATCATAATTATATAATGACAAATATAATAAGTACCTTGGAACATCCACATGATGAGATCCTGTGGATACATATAAATCAGAAGAATATGTGAGTGATTCATACATAGCATCTCGTTCATTGATTGAAAATTCTACTAATTGAAATGTTTCCACAAATAATTGAAATTCAAATTCTTGATATGTATCTTTAATTTTTGGAAAGTTATAAAGTTCTTCTATCAAGACCAGATCCATGAACCTACAAAATCCTTCCAATTGTATCTGATTCAATCCATGTATTGTAGAAATTCCATCATTTCAGTCCCGAAGCATTTATTTTACCATTTTTATAAAAAAATACCATTTCAGTATGGGTGATGTGATGTTTCTTCAACTCATATTAATTATGAATCGATCTAGTAATGATGGAATTTATATTCTTACAGAATTACATGAGGATTGGATTCATCCCACATGTGCGCGTCATAGATATCCAGATTTTGTATGTTACATCAACTTGTATGTACATATTGAGAGTCAAGAAGATATGATGACACATAACGTGAAGATTCCTCCTAAAATATTTATTTTAGTTCAAAATGATCAATATGTCAAATCAGAATATGCGATTTCTGAAATTCGTGCAGGAAAATCGACTTTAAATTTGAAAGATAGGGTTCAAAATCATATCTAATATGACTCCGGGGGAGAAATCCAATGTAGTACCGATGTGTAACATGCACCTGAATTTACATATAGTGATTTGCATCTACTACCAAAAAAAAGTCATTTATGGATATTAGTATATTAATTTACCATATTGTTGACTGCTACTTCGTATCGACAATAGGTCTGAAAAAGGATCTAAAAAAATCAAATACAAATATTAATACACTGTCGAAGTAAGGAACCATGGCATATATGTTTAGAATAGATTCCATTTTGAGAGAGTTGAAAAAGAACTTTCTCGTGGAATGGTTTTATCCTTCTTCCAATTCTCAACACATTGATTTAAACAAAGACTCTATTTTTCCCTCTTTTCAGATGGTACATCTTTCTCAGAACATTGACTGGGAATCAAAATCATGTTTGAATTGAAATGGAGATACGGATGCAATTGAATCCCTTCTGAATAATCATCAGATAGATTCATATCTGAAAGAGGTTGACATGAAGTTCTTTCAAAATGAACAAATATTAGTCCATATTTTATAGGTGTTCCAGAAATGTATGCAATCGAGTCAATAGCTCTACAAGCGAATGGATCAGTATGAGGAAAATGGAATTATTTAGAAATATTTACATTATTTAGTCGGAAATAAATGTGTCCATGAAAGAGGGATTTAGTGGAACAGAATGTGGGGGTTAGAGTCTAAGCAATAAGGAAATTTTTTCTATTAAAACTTCTTTTAAAATCCCTGGAGAGAAAGTTCACTAATAGACTAAGGAGGAAAGAGTGGGATTAGAACCCTCGGTACAAATAATTTGTACAGCAGATTAGCAATCCACCGCTTTCGTCCACTCATCCTTCTATCAACATTGAAAAGGTGAAATACTTTGTATATGCACAAAATATTATATATGTATATAATGAAAATTAATAAGTCCATCTAGTTATGGAAGAGTGGTCGGGCTTATCTTATCTCTAATCTTATTTTATCTCTAATGGTAAATAAAATCAATTAAATTATCATTTTTTATTTTTACATTGGGGACATATATTGAATTTTAATATGTATCACAACATGTAAGGTGATTTGTTCTGGGAAAAATAGATTATTAAGAGATGATGGAATTTAGGATACCCAGCAGAAATACTAATCCAACCCATAAATAAGTACTGTAAAATACAACATTTTTTTTACTTGACCAACCATCAGGAGAAGAAAATAAAAAGGGTACACTAATTAATAAGATTGATGAAGTTACAATTAATGCAAAAACCGCCATTTGGAAAGCAATAGTCATTATCCTCCAATTCGATCAACAAATAATTTGACCCCCACCCCAGACCCATAATCCTGTGGGGGGGGGGATATTTACAACTAGTCTCCAATTAGAAGAATGATCAGATGTATACTAATGATGCGGTCATCGATTCTCCCGAGAGGCCACAATGACCGAGAGCAAACATAACATATGAATGACGAGGAAAATTTTATTCTTTTACTTTTTCTGCTATTCTTCCCAAAAAACCTGGCTGAAGAATTATACGAGGCATCAAACCAACCCAATATGTTGATTGGACCATTTTTCAGATACTATCATAAATGAATGATTCTTGATTATGGCTTCACTAAAAAGAATCAGTAAGGCATTCCATTTTGATAAAATATCCATGTCCCATAGCTGATTTTTTGGGCCCGCTGTCCTGATCATGATTTTCCTACCCCCGACCCAATAAGCTTATTTGGCCCGGTTGTGGGTGAGGGGGGATTCGAATCCCCAGATTCATCATGTAACATTATAAATATTTCCATTCCTTATCCGGAAATATATGTGTCCATGAAAGAGGGATTCAGTGTAACAGAATGTGGGGGTTAGAGTCGTGAAAAACTTGTTTATTCCATATTTTGGACCTATGTTCCATGGAACAATATGCTACTGTTGATGAAACATTGATGAATTGAAATTCAGTCAAAACACTATGTATGGATTCACTGCCTAAACAATAATTCTTGAATAGTGAACAACTAGGGCCATTGTTATTCTTATTAATCACTACATCCAAAAATTTCCATGAAATATTGAAGAGAACATTTTCTATGATCAGAACTGAAACATCATGTTGTGTATGAAAAAGGTCCGAATGAACTCTACACTCCATTGTTAGAATCAATAGGTCTTCAAATAGTTCATTTGAAACAATAGAAACCCTTCATGGATGATCTTGGAACTTCCCAATAATCTAAATTATTGATCCATGGAGGAATAAGATCACCTTTTTTGTTCAATAAGATACAAAAGTTGATGATTCACTCATCATTATTCCAAACTCAAAAGAATCGCAGTCAATCCTTTGAAAACACGGATTCCTATTTCTTCTCAATGATATACCATGATCAAGACAATTGGATGAATCCTGCAACACCATTTCATAGAAGTTCATTGATATCTTCTTTTAATAATGAAAATTGAATCTGATTCTTGATGAATCCACATAACTTATGCTTCTATTGTTGTTAGAAAAGATTCCCTTTTTATGTGGAAAGAAGGGCCACTTTGACTCATTTTTATACTAAGCCTCAATTATATTATGAAACCCAAGAATTTATTTGGAATCCTACAAGAAATTGAATAATTTATTGGGAATCCTACAAGATCTATTCGTTCTTTTAACTCTGACAGATGGTCAGAACTTCATCTGAGTTCAAATCCAACTAAGAGGTCCACCAGAGAATTATTGAAGAAAGTTGTAAGCTGTGTTCTGGGGGAAGTTTTTTTCAATATTTGGCCTCTATGTAGAATTATTTGGGGACTAGAGATGTGTTTTTTACCCTGTGGTGGATATCAGTGGTTCGAGTCCACTTATCTCCAACTCGTGAACTTAGCCAATACAAAGAGATACAATTTTTGATTCGGCAGTTCGATCTATGATGTCTCATTCATGGACATTGATAAGATCATTCCATTTAGCAGCACCTTAGGATGGTATAATAGAATACTTCAAGTGTGAAGGGTGAGGTTCAAATGAGGAAAGGCTTACGGTGGATACCTAGGCACCCATAGATGAGGACCCTTGTGAACAGCTTGATGCACTATCTCCTTTCAACCCTTTGAGCGAAATGCGGTAAAAAGAAAGAAACCATGGGTCGACCCCTTCGTCTCCACCCCATATTAACTACGATATCACCCCAAGGACACCTTTGACATCTTTGTGGGGTCACGGACCGACCATAGAACCCTGTTCAATAAAAACGCATTAGTCTGCTCTCTGGTTGGGCAATAAGGGTCGGAGAAGGGAAATCACTCATTCTTAAAATCATCATTCTTAAGACTAAAGTGTCAGGTGGAAAAAAGGGGGAAATCTATCCCTTCCTGGTTATCCTGTAGCTGGCCTCCATAACCACAAGAATCCTTAGAATGAGATTCCAACTCTGCCACACCTTGATCAGTTAAATATCTGGGACCTTTGACCCAAATGGATGCATCACAGGTTCCATAAAGATTACTTCTTAAAACAATTTCTTTCAAATTCATTAAAATATCATGTACGGATTCTTGAATACCTACTATGGTAGAATATTCATGTGGTATTTTATCAGATTTTGCACGTGTTATACATGTTCCTTCAATTTCTCCAAGAAAATATCTTCTCATAACAATACCTATACTCTCAGCTTGTCCTTTAATAAGTGGAGAAACAATATAACATCCATAAAGAAATGAAGGGTGATAATTGGAAATTTTACCTATTTTATTTGAATCTGATACTCTTTCTTTATATTATTAAAATGGAAGTCAAAAATAAAAATAAAAGAGTAAATTTCCTTGTAGAGCCGTATGCACAATGTGCAAAAAAAATTGCTTGTATGGTTGATGAAGAAAAAAACATTCTTTTTTTTACATCATGACTACTACTTCGTATCATCAATAGGTCTGAAAAAGGATCTAAAAATATCACATATAGATATTTATACCTTGTCGAAGTAAGAAACCATGGCATATATGTTTGTAATAGATTCCATTTTCAGAGAGTTGAAAAAGCACTTTCCCGTGGAAAGGTTCTATCCTTCTTCCCTTTCTCAATGCATTGATTTAAACAAAGACTCTGTTTTTCCCTCTTTTCGGATGGTATATCTTTCTCAGAACGTTGACTGGGAATCAAACTCATGTTTGAATAGAAATGGAGATATGGATGCAAGTGAATCCCTTCTGAATAATCATCTTATAGATTATTTATTATTTATATTGATTATTTATAATGACTTATATATTTCTTATATATTTATAATATTTTTATAATATTTATTTTATTTTTTAAAATTTATAATTTTTATATATTTATAATATTTTATAATATTTTTATATTATTATTTTTTATATTATTATTATTTAAATTTTTTATATTTTTTCGTATTATTTATTTATATTATTTATAATAATTTATATTATTATTATTATTTAATTATTTAAATTGTATATAATTCAATAAAATATAAAATAAAACTCTATATTATACTCTATGATACTCTATGATACTCTATATTATATTATATATAAATTTTTATTAAATTTATTATATTAATATTATAAATTATGGGAAATGAAAACGATTAGCCCCACAATAGGTTTTTTGTAAATAAGTGATTGTCTGATAATGAGCAAGGAATATCCATCTTTCTGCTAAACAGGATGCATGAAACTCATAATTCATGATATACTTATTATGAATGTCAAATTCATGGAGAATGCTCATTCAATGAGCAAGAAGCGGTGGGGATCTTCTCTTATTTTAAGTTATTATTCAGTGAAACCAATGATTAGTTCTGGGAGCAGATAGCAACCATTTCAAACATGCGTATTTTTTATTTTCATATGTTACATCTTTCATGGAAATTTTTGGATGTAGTGATCAATTAGAATAACAAACAACGGACATTTAGGGGCCTTAGCTGGTGATCCAGGCTGTTTCCCTCTCAACGATGAAGCTTATCCCCCATCGTATCACTAGCCGACCTTGACCCCGTTGATTTTGGGGTCATATCTAGGATTTTGAGTTTGCCTCAATTTGGTACCACTCTCATGGCCCACACCGAAACGGTGCTTTACCCCTAGATGTCCAGTCAACTGCTATGCCTCAACACATTTCGGGGAGAACCAGCTAGCTCTGGGTTCGAGTGGCATTTCACCCCTAACCACAACTCATCTGCTGATTCTTCCACATCAGTCGGTTCGGACCTCCACTTAGTTTCACCCAAGCTTAATCATGGCCATGGATAGATCGTCTAGGTTCGGGTCCATAAGCAGTGAAGATTTTCCTATGAAGACTCACTTTTACTATGGCTATGGTGGGTTACCTTATCCAAGCCACTACCTATGAGTCATCGGCTCATTCTCGTGTCTGGTACTGCATGGTTCCACTCTGCAAGAACTCCAAATCATTCTCTGGTAGCTCATCATCTTCTTCATAAATGATCCTCTTGCCCCGAAATTTGGCCCCCTAATAGTGAAATCCCAACGAATAGGGTTCGATACAATCTAATAGAAATCCCCCAGGGTGCCATATTCTAGGAGCCCAAAATATTTGATTGCATGAATCCTCCTCTATTATCTTGTGGTGTGTCGAGGGATCCTTCCCCTTCTTCAAACTCCGATTCGTATTTTTCATAGAGAAATCTCTGATCAACGATAGACCAAGATCCATTTTTCATATCAAAGAGGTTTCTTAGTTCAGCCCGAAGTAATGTCACTCCTCAATCATTGTCAAACGGACTGTAATCTTTTTCTGTCCATGAGGATCCCATCAGAGCACCTTCTATTTCTAATAATAGGCCATGAACTATATCAACTCTCATTCAGGATCAAATCTCATTCAAGATCAACTCTCATTTTGTTCTTTGAGTGACTCCAAAAAGAAAGAAATGAACTTTGAATCGAAACATGCACCAATTCAATATCTTTACAATGGGTGAAGAACGTAGGAAAACTGGCTGTATGTTTTTGTTTTTGGGAGAAAAATATTCTCTAACGAATACTTATTTTCTTTTAGAAGTCATTTTCATATATTCAAACAAAACTAAAGAAATCGAATCAATAAAAAGATAAAATGATATGAAATGATGAATAAAAAGATCCAAAGTATCTACTAGCCACACCGACCGTATAATCAATATTGACAATTTCAAAAAACTGTTCAATATGTGAACTGGCTGGAGGTCTTCATGGCCCTCAAAATTTCATTTATTACTTCTACACTAGCACAGTGGTGTACGGTCGATCCAGAGAGAAGGCAGATGAGAATTACAGGTTTTATTCAAGTTAAACTCAACTATTGTCAGCAGTGGAGCAAGTGTGCATTTTTACTTTTTCAATTTTTTTATTTTATTAATAAAAAGAAAACAGGATGAGGAAACTATAGTTTATACAATGAAACTAGAATTTACACTAATACTATTAAACTAAATAATTACAGCATACTAATATAAAGTATCAAGACAAGGAAGCGAGATCAACAAAGTAATCCGGAATTCTAAACTACGAGTTCGAATCGATGTTCTCTCCACAGATTACAATCGAATCACACCTCAAGAAAGACTGAAGAGATTTCCTTCTCCATGAAACTCAATAGGAAGATGATTAAGTCTAGGATTTCACCACACCATGACTTAATCGAACAGCTAAGAAGTTTGAAAAAGATTAAATTTGGAAATAAACTCGCCATAAATTCCCAAAGTTAATGACATTAATGTTCCGAAAAATTCATTCAAACACAACCTCTCCAGTCGAATTTGAATTGAAATTGAAATAATTGAAGTGTTAACAATCAAAATATTAGAAACAGAATCAATCTCTCCAACTGATTCCAATTTCATAAAAAGATAAGCTAATGAAGATTTAGAGATCATAACAAGAATGTTTTCAAATTCATGAGCTAAGAAAATTCAACCTGTGATCCTATTGATTAATGCAGTGAAATACAAAAAAAAACAGAGTACAAAATTATGGACAGAGGTATGGTAAACTCCCCTAGCAAAGCTCTGCCTTCATGCTCTTTAGCCTCCTGCTCATCTTCAGTACTGCTCCTCGGAGACTTCACTCTCATCTAATGTGGTCGTAGGATGGAAAAATCAGCGCCTCCTCCAATTCTACTGCTTCTCTCCATTAAGTACCTTTCTATCATTTACTGAATGTCACTTCACGATCTCCACCGAATTCAAACGTTCTTCACCCACACACTGCAAAATGTGTGTTTTTTCGTGACTGACACGTCGTGCTAATTTTTTCATCCTAACTAACTCCCATTGAGTTAGTTGGATGAACCTAGACAAGGTTTCAGCTATGGAATGAACCTGTATGAAATATAATCAACACAGTTACAATTCAATAATAAAATTATAACTTCATAAGAAAGTATTTTAATAAAATTTTAACCAAAATTGTCAAATAAATTACATCATTATTATCTTTAAAAACAAAGAGTTCTATTTTAGAGATTATATAGAGAATAAATAATTATATAATAATACTATTAAATTATATTTCTGAATACTAAATTTATTAAATGTTGTTAGTGAATATTCAAATAATCCTTATGAACAATTGAATTTAGAGAATATTAAATAATTATTAATTATTAAACATTAATTAACTAAGTAATTAAATAATTTATTAATTTAAGTTTAAAATTAATATATTTTTATCAGTTAATTTTATTAAGTTACTTTATCTAAGGTTTATAAATTGTTAAAATTTATGTTCCAACTATTATGTTTATTATTTTTTCGAACAATAAATTATTCAATATTAATTAGAATAGTTTGCACTGATTCAATTCTAAGTAAAATTTATTTTCTTGATAATTTTTATTAAATAAATATGTAATTAATTTAGGAATCAATCTAGTTTAATTTTAAATAATTAATATTAAATATTTAATTTTGTTTAATTAATTATCATATTTGTATTTCAACTACTTAATAATTATTAAAGTTTCATAAATTTATCAATGTTATTATATTATTTTTTTTATTTTAACTTAATGTTTAGTTTTCTTTATATATATATATATATATATATATATTCGGTTTCTTTTTCCCAAAACCCTCGACGCACAACCAAACAGAACGCCGGTTTCTTCTCCAGCGCCGCAAGCTGGTCCGTCTCATTGCTCAGCGCGGACCTCCTCGGCTGGCGGCGAAGCATCTAGAAATTGGCAGTGCAACTCCATACTCGCAGCAAACAGCAAGCATGCGCGACGGTCCTCCAGCAGCATCCCAGTGCAAAAATTCTTCTCCAAGCCGCTGTGACGCGGCTGCTGCTCCTCTGAAACTAATGGCGCATAGGGGAGGCTTCTCGGTGACAATTTAGCAAGGTGCAGCGGTGTCCCTAGACTCTAGCGTAGCGCGACAGCTTTAGTAGGTGGCATGGAAACCCTGATTCAGCCTCCTTCACGGTACGCAAAAGTTATCATCTTCAGCGGTGACACCCTCCTCTGCAGGTCCTCTTTCAACGGTGATGGCTTACAGCAGTGGCAGACTCCTTCCAATGGCGGATCAGCAGTGAAGCGGTAAACACTCAACACAAAAGAAAAATATGAAAAATTGATTTTGTGGATAATTTTCTGTGTTGATTTGATTTTGGAACTAAAATATTATATTCTGATTCTATATTCTATGTTTCTTTGATTCTCTAGTTTTAATCGTTTATATCGTTGAGTAGATTCTAGTCTGATGAAAGTGGAAAGGCATGGGTGGTAATGGCGTGTTGCAGACTGGATGTCGCTGGAAGAGAAGAACATTGGTGGGGGGTTGTAGGTGTGTCGGTGAGTGAATTGGGGAAGGAAAGGAAGAAAGGCCGATGGAATGAAGGGGATCGGTGGTAGAAATAGGATAGGATCGGTGCCATGGGTGAAAGTGATTGGGATTTGGGGAATTGGTGAGTCGTTAACTCATCGAAAATTTAAATAAAATAAAACACCAATGAAAAGAAATAAAAATAAATAAAATAAAATAAAATAAAATAAACTTACAACACACCGATAGTTGAAAATAAAAAATATCAGTGTCTAGAAAACCGTTAGAATAAAATAATGACTCACCGAAAAACAAGACACCGATAGAAGAAAAATATTAAAATAAAAAAACGAGTCACCGATAAATTAAAATATTAAAATTCAATCGGCGTGACGTGAAACCAATGAAATTTTTTCATCGGTGAGTCATTGAATCCCCGATAGAAGGAATAATGATCGGTAGGAGCTGGACAAAATGAAATAAAAAGAACGGTGAGTCACAACATCGGTGCAGCGCGACAATGGTGCATCACGAGGGACAGAGGGTGTTTCAAAGTAATCGGTGAGTCACGACTCACCGATAGTTATAAAAAACTTCGGTGTGACAACAACATCGGTGGGTCACTCCCCGATAGTACAAAATTAAAATCATTAACAATATAAATAAATTTTCAATAGATAATAAAATGTACAACACTAATTAATAATCACAAAATAGAATTTAACTAAGCTGTTTAAGATTAAATAATTAATTGTAACTAAAAACCAACTTAATTAACTAAGACTATAAATGCTAAGATTAATTCAATATAAGTCTAAATAAATGCAGAACTCCTAAAATTAATTAACTGCGAACATAAAATTAAAACAATTAGAATTAAGTAGAGTTATTAAATGACAAAATTATTTAGTAAGATACTAAAATGAAACTTAACTTTAAAAACTATTATTTAATTAAACTTTAACTTAATTTCTTAACATAGCAGAATAATTAAATGGGTTAAAAAAAGCTAATTTGTGTAAATAAAACAAAATTAAATGGTAAAGACTTAAATTAAAAACTAGATTAAATAAATGAAAATAAAAATATATAATTAATTAATTAATAGGTATTTAAAATTATTAGCCAGATTAAGATTATTAAACTAAAAATTCATTTAATATATTTAAAATAATTATAAAGACTATAAAAAAGGACTAAAAAGACTTATTTAATTATAAAAGATGGTTAATTAACAAATGTAGTGATAAAATTACAATAGTTCCATTATTTATTAAAAAGTGTCAAAATAATTAATTAAATTGATAAAAATTAAATAAAAAGATGTGGAAAAACTATGTAAAAATAGTGCCACATCAAATTCCCCCACACTTAAGAATTGTTTGTCCTCAAACAATCCCATGTATTATTTTCTTTGAAAAATAGTAAATTGTGATTATGATTTTGAACAAACTGTAACATGTCAAGTACTCAAAACAGAGGAAAAAACATATAACAGCAGGCTTTTGGAAAATGAATTACTCAAATGAATCTTTCTTAGAACAAATTCTCACTAGTAATTAAGAAATCAAAGAACATATTTCAAAGAAGATGTCATGCCTCATATGTGGTACTGTTTAGTGACAACTTCAATCCAGGTTCAAGTTCTAAATCTATGAATAACAGGAGATTAAATATCAATGGAATTAAGACATCAACAAAGGAACTTTGTACTTCGAATTTTTCAACTATGTTCCAAAAATAATTATTTTTTTTGAATCACCTCAATGATTCAACCAAAATGATTTCCATATAAACCAACTGATCCCTTCTTCATTTGGCGTTCATCGTTCCCCCCACCTTAATGAGCTCATTTTGACCCTAGAGACTTTATTTATTTTTCCCAAGCCATGTATCATTGTGCTAAGCACTGTGAAAGGCACTTATTAAAAGTGTACAGAGGGATTTTAGTTAACAGAAATGCACCCAGCACCTAGGGTCTCAGAGACTCACCGTGGGATCCCAGATGCCCAAATTACTCCAGTTTCAAAATATTTATATAAAATACATTTACATTGGCTCATTAAAGCTATTACTTTTAATAAATTAAAGATAAGAATGAGGCCCCTAGAATCAGAATCAAATTTCTAGTTCCAAAGCGTATGATCATAATTCCACAAACAGGGTACCCATATCAATTCTAGAAGTTGGTCCTAAAGTGAATTTCCATAAAATCACTAAGTAATACCACTTAGCAATCATCCAAACCCATTAATTTCAGGCTCAAATTAGCTCTCAACTACCAGCAAAGAACTTTTACTAGATCAAGACCCAATTCAATACAATGTAAAGCCTAAAATTATGCAAGACTTTTGAAATAATTTTTTCCATTTTTTTACAAAAAAAATTGAATTTCACTAAGAATCAATGGGCGTTCATTAAAGCACAGTTTAGCACAGTCAAGAATTGACCCCCTCCCCCACACATAAAGCTCAAATTTGTCCCCAAAGTCGACTTCTAAATATGGAGAAGAACAATTAAACTTTAAGGTTTAAAACAAATTTTCATTTAAATAGATTTTTGACATGTATAAAGGGTCTCAATGAAGTTCAAAATTTTAGTTTTCCACAAAGGCTAAATTAACAGCATGTTCATTTGGAAGTGCATGCAATAACATTTATGTTCAGTGAAACCAAATTTCAATTTAGCTCAAGAAATATCATATGATGTGTAAGTACACTGTGTACTGGGTGTAATCATTTTAACAGATTGAGTTCAATAAAATGTTCAATACAGTGGACAATGATCATGATAAACACCCCAACCTGTACTAACAGATTCAACAAAAACAACCCGCATGTACCCTTCCACACTTATTTTCAAGAAGTGAAAAGATTTTAAACAATGAATTTCAGTTAGAAGTAATAGGCACATGCAAATTTTTATATTTACAAAGTGACATGCAGTAGAAGTTTTTTTTAAATAAGAAAATTCTACAGCAGTTTTTTTTTCAGCACAAATGTAGCAGAATTTTTAAACAAAACATGCAGAATTTTTAGTGAGCAGAATTTTTTTAAACAAAAATAGGAACATAATTTTTTTAATGAAAGGAAAAGGAGAAGAAAGAAGAAATAGAATTCAACAATAAGTTACTTCTCTGACTAGACTTCGATTACTCCTTCATCATGGGAATTCCACTCCCTTTATTGGCGTAAGTAGCAGCATCCTAAAAACACCGAGCATGAGAACTAGGAATATATAACTAGCAGAGACAGTGCATACAGAAGGCAACATGGTAGAACTTTATTAAAACTAAAAAAAGAACAAAAACAAAAGTAAAAACTAATAAAAGAAAAATGGGTTTACTCCCATGAAACACTACATTTAAAGTCTTCAGTTATACTTTATTTAATTACAAATTATTTATTTATTAACAAGAGAAGAACCATGGGTTGCCTCCCATACAGCGCTAGGTTTTATGTCCCCAGCCGAACTCACCTAGAACTAACCGTAGTCACTAGGAGGATGTGGTTTCCTTAATTGGAACCACCACATGTGTTTGGCCCAAATTTTTTTAACCGAACAAAAAAATTTATGAGCTCTAAAACTTAAGCAGACAAAAACTGAATTCTCATAACCTAAAATAATCCCTAAGTAGCACCCTTTAATAGAAGTGGGTATAGTATTGTCCACTTCGACATTTGTTTCAGAGTTATCAATATTTGAGTTCACATGAAGGGACAACATAATACTAGATGCTTCAACGGGTTTGGAATTGACCTCACAACTATCTGTATTAACCTCAACATTAACTGATTATTAATCAATGGTGAAAACGGGTAAATCCTGATTAGTTGGTCCAAAAGGAGATTCAAAAGAAAAATGAACAGATTTATGAACATTGGAACTTGAGTGTAATTCCTCCTCTGGACTACTATCAGTATCATGAGTAGGCTCAACACCCTTCACAGCTGAGGATTGAAGTGAGAAACAAGGAAGAGAATTTATATTATCACTAACAGGTTGAGCTCTAACAACGCTATAAATCTCTTCCGAAAGATCCTCATCTGTTAACTCACACTAAACATCTACTACTTCTATCAAATCAATTCTGCAACCATCATCTAATGTGTGTTCAACCTCTACATTAAGTTCAAGTTCAAAATACTCACTTTCCAAAACAATTTCTGTAGTGTGTTCTAGAATGTTCAATTCAGGGGAAGAAATATTCAATTCAGATTCAATAAATCCATGTTCAAGATTGATCAAATTCAAAAAATCCTCCAAAAGTTAGTTAACACTACTTACTATTTCATTGTAAAAGGTTTCAGAAAATTGGTTATAATGAGAATAGGGAAATGAAAACTCATCATTTAGTTTTTCTTAAAATATCATTTCCTCTTCCTTATCATTCAACAAAATTTCAGAATTTATTGGGTTTACAGTTTCAAAACATGGAATAGAAGTTTTCAGTTGAGGTTCAAATATTTCAGATTCCATGTTATCCAGCTTAATGTTCTCTTTCGAAGTGTTCCCAATTTCATGTTCAAGCTCATTGTTCAGAATTTTAGAAAGATTGGGTGAAGATTTTTTAACATTAAAGTTTTGAGTTTCAAGTATATCATCAACCTGAGTGAATTACTTATCAAAACTCCGAAAACAGTGATTTTTCTCTAAATAATGGATGATGAAAAGAACTGGGAAATCATTTTTAAACTGTTTTAATTCATCTTCAGAATTGTCCAACTTAACAACATTAAAGTTCTTTATTTTATTTTCAATGTTGTGTTCTTGATTCAGTGAGTTGGTTGTTTCCAATTTTGGTTCAACAGTTTAAGATTTATCAGAAATAAAGTGTTTTTGTCCAGTATCAGAGTCACTCTCTTCTTCCACATGATTTTCAATTCTTTTAAAGATATTTTCTTTTTCGTTTTCTTCATATTCTTCTGGTTATTTAACCCTTTGTTTTAATTCCAAGGGAATATTTTCCAGTATTTTTAGTCTTTGATCTCGCTCTTGATAAACTCAAAGTTGAATTTCATGGGTTTTAGTTAACCAATTATTAATTAGATCCACCCTAGTGTCCAATTTAGAATAAATTAGGTGATTTTTAGCTAGGGTGTTAGGACTGGCCTCAAGATATTCCTCCTCTTCAGTGAAAGAAAACTGATGTAGCTGGTTATAGACACACTGCCAGATAGTATGTCCATAATCTCCACAACCAATGCAATAAGGTCCAGTGTAGTAGTTTGAGCCTTCAAAACATTTCATTTTTTAAAATTTCATATTAAAAACACTTAATAATTCAAACAAAACTTAAACAGACAACACATGCAGCAAATGTTCACAGATTTGTTTTTTGAATTTTTTGTAGTTTTATTTAATATTTTTTTAAATATTTTTTTTAATGTTTTTTATTAAAACGTTAGATTCTTAGTGCGTGCCTTCCCCAGAAATGGCTCCAAATTTATGAACTGTCCGGAGGTCATCATGACCCTCAAAATTAAATTTATTACTCCTACACTAGCACAGTGGTGCAAGGTCGATCCAAAGAGAAGGGAGACAAGAATTATAGGTTTTATTCAAGATAAACTCCACTATTTTCAGCAGTGGAGCGAGTATGAATTTTTACTTTTTCAATTTCTTTTTATTTTATTAATGAAACAGAAACAGAATGAAAAAACATGAGTTTATACAAAGAAACTAGAATTTACACTAATAATGTTAAACTAAAGAATTACAAACATACTAATATAAAGCAGCAAGACAAGGTAGCAAGATCAACAAAGTACTTAGGAATTCTAAACTACTGGTTCGAATCAATGTTTTCTCCACATCTTAAAACCGAATCACACCTGAAGAAAGACTGAAGAGATTTCCCTTGCTAGGAAACTCAACAGGCAGATGATTAAGTCTTGGAGTTTGCCACACCAAGACTTAATCAAACTGATAAGAAGTTTAAAAAAGATAAAATTTGGAAATAAACTCACCATAAATTCCCAAAGTTAATGACATTAATGTTCTAAAAAATTCATTCAAACACAACCTCACCAGTCAAATTTGAATTGAAATTGAAATTATTGAAGTGTTAACGATCAAAATATTAGAAACAGAATGAATCACACCAACTGATTCTAATTTCCTAAAAAGATAAGCTAATGAAGATTTAGAGATCATAACCAGAAAGTTTTAAAATTCATGGGCTATGAAAATTAAACCTATTATCATATTGAATAATGCAGTGAAATACAACCAAAAACATAGTACAAAATTATGGACAAATGGAAGGTAAACTCCCCTAGCAAAGCTCTGCCTTCAAGCTCCTTAGCCTCCTTCTCATCTTCAGTACTTCTCCTCGAAGTCTTCGCTCTCGTCTAATGTGGTCGTCGAATGGAAAAATGAGTGCCTCCTCCAATTCTTCTACTTCTCTACTTTAGGTACCTTGCTGTCATTTACTGAATGTCATTGCTCTATCTCCACCGAATTCAAAAGTTCTTCACCAACGCACTGTAAAATGTGCGTTTTTTGCGACCGGAACGTCGCGCTAATTTTTTCCTCCTAACAAACTTTCGTTGAGTTAGTTGGATGAACCTGGAGAGGGTTTCAACAATGGAATGAACCTACAAGAAAGATAATCAACACAGTTATAATTCAATAAAAAAATTATAACTTAAGAAGAAAGACTTTTAATAAACTTTTTACCGAAATTGTCAAGTAAATTACTTCATTATTATCTTTAAAAACAAAGAGTTATATTTTAGATATTATATTGAGAATAAATAATTATATAGTAATATTATTAAATTATATATTTGAATATTAAATTCATTAAATGTTGTTAGTGAAAACTCAAATAATCCTTATAAACAATTTCATTTAGAGAATATTAAATAATTATTAATTATTAAACATTAATTAACAAAGTAATTAATTAATTTATTAATTTAATATTAAAATTAATATATTTTTATCAGTTAATTTTTTTAAGTTACTTTTTCTATGGTTTATAAATTGTTAAAATTTAAGTTCCATCTATTATGTTTATTATTATTTCGAACAATAAATTATTCAATATTAATTAGAATAGTTTTTACTGATTTAATTCTAAGTAAGATTTGTTTTAATGATAATTTTTATTAAATCAATATGTTATTAATTTAGGAATCAATCTAGTTTAATTTTAAATAATTAAGATTAAATTAGTAATTCTGTTTAATTAATTATCTTATGTATATTTCAACTACTTAATAATTATTAAAGTTTAATAAATTTAGTTAAGTTATTATATTATTTTTTATTATTTTAACTTAATTTTTAGTTTAATTTTATTATATATATATATATATATTCGGTTTCTTTTTCCCAAAACCCTCAACGCACAACCAAACCGAATGCTAGTTTCTTCTCCAGCGCTGAAAGCTGGTCCATCTCCCTGCTAAGCGCGGACCTCCTTGGCTGGCAGCGAAGCATCCAGAAAGTGGCAGCACAACTCCCTACTCGCAACGCACAGGAAGCATGTGCGACGGTCCCCTAGTGGAATCCTAGTGTGGAAATTCTTCTCCAAGACGCAGTGATGCTGTTGCTGATCCTCTGAAACTAACGGCACACATGGGAGGCTTCTCGGCGACAATTCAGCAAGGTTCGGCGGTCTCCCTCGACTCTGGCGTAGCGCGACAGCTTCAGCAGGTGGCATCGCAACTCGGCTTCAGCCTCCTTCACGATTCGCAAATGTTCTCATCTTCAGCGGCGACACCCTCCTCTGTGGGTCCTCTTGCGGCGCTAACAGCTTCCAGCAGCAGTGGACTCCTTCCAATGGCGGATCGGCAGTGAAGCGGTAAACACTCAACACAAAAGAACAAAATGAAAAATTGAGTTTATGGAGAATTTTCTGTGTTGATTTGAGTTTGGAACTAAAATATTTTATTCTGGTTCTATATTCTATGTTTCTTTGATTCTCTGGTTTTAATCATTGATCTCGTTTAGTAGATTCTAGTATGATGAAAGTGGAAAGGCAGGGGTGGTAATGGCGTGCTGCAGACTGGATTTCGCTGGAAGAGAAGAACATTGGTGGGTGGTTGTAGGTGTGTCGGTGAGTTATTTGGGGAAGGGAGGAAGAAAGGATGATGGAATTAAGGGGATCGGTGGAAGACATAGGATAGGATTGGTTCCAGGTGTGAAACCGATCAGGATTTGGGGAATCGGTGAGTCTCTAACTCATCGAAAATTTAAATAAAATAAAACGCCGATCAAAAGAAATAAAAAATAAATAAAATAAAATAAAATAAAATAAACTTACAACACACCGATAGTTGAAAATAAAAAAATATCAGTGTCTGGAAAACCGATAGAATAAAATAACGACTCACCAAAAAACAACACACCGATAGAAGAAAAATAATAAAATAAAAAAACGAGTCACTGATAATTAAAATATTAAAATGCAATTGGCGCGACGTGAAACCAATTAAAGTTTTTCATCGGTGAGTCATTGACTCACTGATAGAAGGAATAATGATCGGTCGTACCTGGACAAAATGAAATAAAAAGAACGGTGAGTCACAACATCGGTGCGTCGCGACAATGGTGTGTCGTGAGAGACCAATAGTGTTTCGAAGTAATCGGTGAGTCACGAATCACCGATATTTATAAAAAACATCAGTGTGACAACAACATCGGTGGGTCACTCACTGATAATACAAAATTAAAATCGTTAACAATAAAAATTAATTTTCAAGAGATAATAAAAAGTACAACACTAATTAATAAACACAAAATAGAATTTAACTAAGCTGTTTAAGATTAAATAATTAATTGTTACTAAAAAAACATAATTAACTAATAAACTAAAAAATAAATGTCAGTTAATTATTAACTAAGACTATAAATTCTAAGATTAATTCAATATAAGTCTGAATTAATGTAGAAATCTTAAAATTAATTAACTGCGAACATAAAATTAAAATAATTATAATTAACTAGATTTATTAAACTAAAAAATTAATTAGTTAGATGCTAAAATGAAACTTCGCGTTAAAAACATATTATTTAATTGAACATTAACTTAATTTCTTATCTTAGAAGAATAATTTAACGGGTTAAAAAGAAAATCTAATATATTTTAATAATACAGAATTAAATGGTAAATACTTAAATTAAAAACTAGATTAAATAAATGAAAATAAAAATGTATAATTAATTAATTAATAGGTATTTAAAGTTATTAGCCAGATTAAGATTATTAAACTAAAAAGTAATTTTATATTTTTAAAATAATTATAAAGACTATAAAAAAGAACTAAAAACACTTATTTAATTATAAAAGATGGTTAATTAAAAAATGTAGTGATAAAATTACAAATGTTCCATTATTTATTAAAAATATTCAAAATAATTAATTAAATGGATAAAAATTAAATAAAAAGATGTGGAAAACTATGTAAAAATACAGCCACATCAATATGCTAGCATAGGTTCATAGTGGTTGGATAAGTATACCCCTTTCTTCTAGTGGTTTAGGACATCTCTTTTTCAAGGAGGCAGTGAGGATTCAACTTCCCATGGGGGTATTGGGTACTACGAAACGAAGTTATCATAGGTTTATAGGCCTCAAAAATATTGCTTATTCCTTCTAGGTCGATGCCTGAGAGGTTAATGGGGACGGACTGAAAATTTGTTGGCAATAGTCTATGCTGGTTCAAATCCAGCTCGACCTAATAATCATTTTATGATATATCAGATGACTCTCCTTTATTTTTTTTTTCAAAACCTGATACAACAAAAATTGAAAAAAATTCTTTTCTCTATTTTTTCTCTATTATTTATTGTATTGTTCACAAAAATTCCAAATATTGTTAATTATCCCCATGAATAAAATGGGGATCTGTATGTATAAACTTCAAGTCAAATAAAGTAAAAATAAAAGAAATGTTTTTTATCATTAATAATTGTCATTTTCAAAAATATGATCAATTAAGCAATAAGAAAAGATAAGACCAGTATGTTAGTATATTAAAAGATTCACTGTCATTGTTCTCACTAATAAAGTAGTAACCATGTGAATAAACAAGATTCATTTTATCCTTCTCTCTTACTCCATGTCAAATTGAACAACTCAATAGAAATGTTTGAATGAAATCATAATAAGAGTATGTAAAAAAGAATAGACTTGGGATTGTAGTTCAATTGGTCAGAGCACCGCCCTGTCAAGGCGGAAGCTGCGGGTTCGAGCCCGGTCAGTACTGATGAATCCAATCAAGAAATAATCAAGTCATCTTTTATTTTCTGTGAAAAAATCCAAAGGGCATCGGGGATCATCTTTTTTTTTCTCATTAAATTTTTTCTCATTAAAAAAAATACAAAACTGGGAATGATTTCATGTAAAAAATAGATTGAAATGAAATGAGATGAAAATGAACCCAGAAAAATTCTACAAACAAAAAAGCCACTTATAGACGCTTGTATTATCAAACGGGCCTTGTTTCTCAACCGGAGAGAGGAAAAATGAGTTCTTATTGAATAGTGTTCTATGGTCCATCTGTGACCCCACCAAGATGCCGAAGGAGTCCTTGGGGTGATCTTGTAGTTACTACGGGGTGGAGATGAAGGGGTCGACCCATGTTTTCTTTCATTTTTCCGCATTTTTTCTCAAAGGGTTGAAGGGAGATACTTCATGAAGCTGTTTACAAGGGCCCACTTGATCCTCTTCCCCAAGGATCCAATGAGCCCTAGGAGAGTCTCCGACTCCATACAGTCCATGTACGATCCATAATACTAGATCTGACCAACTGACCATCTTAATCAAGTCCCATCCTTTTTTTCATTGATCCATTTGATGTTTCTTTCATTTCATTTTCTATTATTTGGATTAATAATTAAGATTCTTGATTCATCTGTGTATTCCTTTCCAATCGAGATGTATAATAGATCCAGGATTAACCGAATTGTGTAAAAGCTGGATTTGTAAATATTCCATTTTCATATATTCAAAAAAATAAAGAAATAGAATAAAAAAAATGATATGAAATCATGAATAAAAATATCCAAAGGATCTACTAGCCATTCCGACCATATAATCAATATTTACAATTTAAAAAAAAATGGTCAATATGCCAGCATAGGTTCATGCCGGTCAGATAAGTTTTCCCCTATCGTCTAGTGGTTCAGGACATCTCCTTTTCAAGGAGGTAGCAGGGATTCAACATCCCCTGGGGGTACTGGGTACTACGAAAGGAAGTGATTCTAGGTTTATATGCCTCAAAATGATTGATTATTCCTTCTGGGTCGATTCCTAAGAGGTTAATGGGGACGGACTGTAAATTCATTGGAAATATTCTACGCTGGTTCAAATCCAGCTCGACCCAATAATCATTTGTCATTTGACAAATTGATAGTTTATATTCCAAAATATTATATACTGGATTTTCATAATTATTTTTGAAAAATGGAAACATTACTCATTGATACACATGACATACCATCTCCACGATCACAATTTAGTACATTTTTTATAACTATATTACATGATCAGTTTTAAAAGTTTGATTTTTTTATAAATATGAAAACAATATCATGATTATAACTATTTTGATAGTTGATTGGTGGACCCATTGACCCTAGTCAACAAACAAAATATTTTTTGAAAATATTGAATGAAATCCCATAAAACACTCGATTTATAATTAACTAATTAAATATTTAAATATATCATTAAAATGAAAAAAAATGATTTGAGTATATGGTATTAAAACAAGAAATTTTTTTGAGAAATCCAAAAAAATTATATAATATTTTTATATAGGGGTTAAAGGATGTACATGGATATTTGGGAGTCGAGGTTAGGATTTATTATCTAACTTATATTTCAATGATACATATTATTGGTTCACCATTTATTTATATTTTTTGTGTATATAATACCAATTTTACTTTTTATATCATGAATCATCTATAATTATAAGAATTTTATGTTTCAATTTCAATTCTATCATCCAATGGGGTTTGACTTGAATGTTAACAGGTGGAAAACCCTTTCTTAACCCAATTTCTATTCGTTAGGTTGTAACTCATTTTCATGGACTTTGTTATTACATTTTTATGTGGGAAGTGGTATATAAACTGTTTTATTATCTATTTAAAAATTAATTCTCTAAATTTAAATTCATTATGCTTAATTTATTCATTTATTAACTCTCAATCCAATGATATGATCTTTGTAAGGGTTATTCATCTCAAATCCACTTTCGTTGGGATATATGTCTGTGAAATGAACATATATTATTTTATGAGGTCTATATAATGACCATTTTACATGTCTATCATGAATATCCTTTGGATCATTATATTTAAATTTTTTATGTTATTCTTGCATTGGTATTATGGTTGAAAATTTACCAATAATTATGTTGTAATATTCTTTATTTTCATGATAGTTTACGGTCAAAGTTCTATTGAATTAAATCATATTATCTTATTTTGTTGAAACATATCTATTTTAGTCTCCTCTATTTATATTGTTTGTTTAGATGTTTAATATCTATTTCCTCCATTATTTATTAGGGAAACATCAATATGGTTTTTTGTAGGTGATAATGATCTTGTATCTTCTTTTTTAAATCAGGCATCATTCCCTTCCATATACATGGTTTCTAAAAAAATTTCAAAATTTTTATTTTCAAAACATAAATGATTTCTTAAAATTGTTTTTTATGAAAATTAATATTTTTTTAATGGTTTTCAAACTTATATTTCATAAATTTTTCCAATGGGGTCACTTTTGACTCCCTTTACAATAATGTTTGGAAAGAATGTTTATTTTAACATTTACAACATCAACTAATTTTATGACTATTATATCCCCTATTTTCCTTGAAGTTTCCTTTACATGTTTCTAAAAAATTCATATAAAATGATTTTGAAAGTATTTTTCAAATATTTTATTAAAATGTTATTTTCAATATAATTTTTTTTTATTTTCCTCAAATAATGTTCCTAATAATGTTATATTTTAATTCAACAACAACTACAACCCCTTATGTTGATTATGCTCAACTTGGAATATCTGGTAATGATATTATCCTCATTCATTTTTTATATGGATTTTGATTGTTTCAAAGATAATTTTATGGACCACATTTATTTTACATGGACTAATCAAGTTTCAAAGATATTTTTTTGTAACCCACTTCTTTTCCATAGGTTAATCATGTTTAAAAGGGATTTCTATGGAGACGATTTCTTTCCTATATATTAATCATTTTTTAGTGATATTATCATGGAACTCGTTTGTTTCTATTGGTTAATAAATATGTGAAATTAATAATTATTTTTTTCATGTGTTTAATGATGAGAATGAATGTTTTATGTACTTTATTCAGGTTATGGCTCCTAGATATTGTTTATGAAGGGTTGATCACCATTATATATCATAAGTGAGCCCAATAAATATTATATAAAGGTAAGACTATATAGAAATTAAATTTATTGGGTATGGAAGTCTATCACATAGTTATTCCATTAAAAATGTTCTATAAGAGTTCTTGTAATCATTCTATTAATATTATATTCCATGATATGAACACTTTTTCTTTATGCTTGGTATGGGTTTTTAATATTTCATTTGATCAAGATTAACATCACATGGCTCATGATTATTGAATCTTACAAGTATTTTCATTATTAAATACTTATTACATTTTGAATGATTGATGATCCAAGTATTTATGGGTATGATTTCTCTTATGTTATATTCATGTACATTGATTATGTCACCATACCCTTATGTACATCATTTTCTCACTGATGACATTCAATTGTTAATTTTTAATTTTACCCTTACTAAGAATTTCAGCTCACCCTTCTTATGTTTCATTTTCCCCAAGTTATGAATAATAATATTAAATTATTTGTGTCTTGAAATGTTTTTAATGGGAATAATTTTGATAAATATATTAAATACTTAATATAGAATTTGAAAATTTTGGATTACTAGGAGATAATGATGATCTTTATGAAAATGTTATTTATGAATCCATATTTTGAACAGTTTTTCCTAATTATATAAAATGTAATCCAAAAGAACCTTGGGTATAAAAGTGACCAAATTTATCATTTTGATGAAATAAATTTTAATGGAAAAAATTGGGTCACATTCAACAGTATCATAGCCAAAAAAGGAAAGATTATATTTTCTATATCAAATTCAGGAGTGCCAATTTGGGGCTACTATATTATCCTTGTGTGGTAATATTTATTGATATGAATAATTGGTTGACACAAAATAGTATGTTATCCAATATAATAAGAATAATATATTGTATTTTAAATAGTTTTCCCCAAAAAATGTTTTTTTGTTATATTTTAAAATGTTATTTAGAATTAAAATTTCTAAATTTTATAAATTGATTTTGAAAAAAAAATTCTTTTTTTTGAATTAATCAAACTAATATTTTCATAAAAGGAATTTTTTATATTTCTTTTGAAAATAAAAATTTTAAGTGGAATAGTGTAATATAAAATTTTATAAATACCCTTATTTAATTAAATTACTAGTATATAAGTATATCATAGAAAATTGTTAAAAAAATTTCAAAAAAAAAATATTTATTTTATAAGTTATACTATATATATCTAAATATATTAATTCTAGATTATAAACCTATAGATGATATTTTAATTATAATTAATATTTTTTCAAAAAAAAAAATTTAATATATTATGTGTTTATAATTTTAAAATTAATATTTATATCATTTATAAATTTAATTAAATAAATATTATTTCACATTTTTAATCAATTAGTTAAAATTTTGAAACATAATTAATTTTTTATCTATAAAATAAAAAAAATACTTGGGTAAAAACAATTTATCGCGGTGACAATAAATTAAGGTTGAAAGGTATTAACCTACAGAAAATAGATAAAACATATTAAAAACATATGAGAAAATGTATTGTTCCAGACTTTATCAAACTTTTATCTTCCTTATGGAATTATTTCTCAATTTTTGAAGAATATTCCTTGTCTGTGACATCCCGTTATTACAAATTTATGTGTATTTACATAAACTAATATCCCTTCACATTTATTAAATGATCCTCCTACCACCCCTTTAATAAAAATCAATGAATTATTCATATTTTAAATACCTGACACATTTCCTACACCTATGATCTTCATATTCACACATGATATTATGTCCAATCCAACCTTTTCGATTGAATTATCCATAGAAAAATCAATGTTCTAAATTTGGGTAATCATATTTCCATAAATTATTACCTATCTATATTACTTTTAAAAATATAATTTCGAATTAACAATTTAATAAAATCATTATTGACTACATAAAATTATTATTATTCCATAGGAATAACCATTAACCACCTTTCCCCTTTTCCCATTAGGAAAACACATACGGTATTTGTGCATCCGTGCAGATCATATCCTCTATAAAGTGTCATGTTTTGTTTTCCTTAACCACATTTCATGGATGTTCACAAGATTAAATATAATAAATAATAATTATACATATAAAAAATATATTCTTAAAATATAGACCATATTATACACTTTTCCCACTCTATGGAAAATAAAATCATCAATCACATATACATGTGAACTACTACCTCCACAGATGATTAATTTCAATCATTATTTTGATTACCTCCTTTATTAGACAGTTCTAAGAACCAAGTAAATTCATTAATATTTTTTTTATGATATAATAATGTTTATTTTTTTAATAAATCGGAAATCCTATTTATGATATGATCAAAAAATGATCATAATTAGTTCAATTATTTAAAACAAGCATACTAAGTGGAAAATCATGTTATTCATATTATGTAATATTTTCATATCCATTATTTATTATTATAAATATTTAAAAAAATTATATATCACACTAATAAATACTAAATAATATCATTATTATTTTGTAATGGTTATATTATAACTAAACCACCACATAATCACCCATTAATCATGAAATATTCATGTTTGAGGTGGTTTAACTGTCTACTTGAACAATGCAATGAATTTATATCATGGATGACTATGTAAATTAATAATATGTATAACATTATATACATATGGAAATAATGATGTTATTTTTGTTCTGTAAATGTAAAATTATAGTTAAACTCATTAATTATGAAAGAAATGTTTCTTTGGTTAATAATCTACACATCATTATCAACATCGATTTCGAATTCATAAATTGTGACAAAAAATGACATGAAATGGAGTTATAACATTAAAAATATCCTGGAAAAACTAATAAATAACCTCATTTGATATATGGATGATTAAAATTGAATCAATAATTAATACCAACATTGTTCTTATAAATATAGTTCAAAATGATCAGGATTACTTACACACGATATGGAAAATATGTGATAACTAAATAGAATTAATATAGATAATGGTTATAAATGATGATTATAAATTTAAAATATATGATCAAGGTTATATAAAAATGTATTAATATATGTATGATTTTAAAAGATTAGGATAAAGTGAATTCATGGAATATATGATATATGTTAAGGGATTTCTGAGTCACAATCATGATTATTTGAGATATAATATGTTTTTTTGCACCATTTTTCATTTTATGGTAGATTTATAACCCATTGATTTTTTTTGTCACATTTTTTTTCATTTCATGGGATATATAATGAAAAATCAAATTCCATTCTTCAGATGGCTATTAATTCAATCTTACTCTAGTAATAATGATTTTGGGAAATCGAACATTCACCGCCATAATATTTTTTATATTTTTTTTAATCATATTTAAAATAATTAATATTATGAAATAGGTTTATTAATCTTTTTAAAATATGGATTTTCAAATATTAAAATTTCAATGTATTAAAAATGTTTCTTTAATAATGGAAATTTTCACATTTTGATCCCCATTTCTTATATAAACATTATTTTATTTTCATTGAACAATAATTAGATATTATTTTTAAATTTAAATGTATCTCAAATCTATCAATTCACATTTTAATATGTTACTTTCAAATATGACATATTAGTTTTCAATTTACATTAATGTGAAAACTGTTTTCTAAAATCCCTTTTAAATTTTAACCTCTATTTTTATTTTCACATTAAAAATTATTTAAAATCAAAATATTTTGGTTGTGTTATTTATCCATCAATAAATTCATATTTATGATTTATGGGATTAGGCTCATCGTATCAAAATAATTGATTCATGACACATTATTGAGTGATTTAGTTCGAATAATTCTTTTTCAAAGATGTTCTTCATTAGGTTCAACATACATTTTAGTTTCCTTTATTACAATGGGTATATTTCCTTTAATAATAATTTCCCTTCATTCTCCTGATATATTTTAAAATGTTTATTTATATTATAATAATGATATTTCAATACTTTTTGGTTATTTATCCATTAATTTTCTATAGGTATGATTTTTATTCCAATAAGATTCCTCTTTTAATACATTATTTCATATTTCTTTGATGTGGATTACCTTAGATAGTTATACATTGATCCTTTGCAGGGAAATTATTTTCGATGCCATTAACAAATTTTTAAATATAGTGATAGTTGAAGTAATATTCTAAAGAATGTTATTATATTTACATCTAAATGTTTTTACATTCTATATGTTTTTATCCCAAAACAAATGATTATTTTAAGAGTTTGTTATATATATTTTAGTCATTAACTCATATAATAAATTAATTGGAATTAAACAATTTATAGGTGGGGTCAATTTTATAAATCCACATAATTCACCGATAAGTCTCATGAGATAAACTTGTTTGGTTATTTCTTATTTTCCTACCCAATTTAGTTAGATATATTAACTTTAATATTATTGATAATAATGATGTATTTACTATGACATTTATCAAAATAATTACATCATGGATGAGGCATTATAGTAACATCAATATGTCAAGCATTATAAATTCTTTCACTATGAATTTAGTTATTCTTAATCATGTGATCTATTTGTTTTCATTATCATCCATGGATATATTATGCTCTCGGTTTTTGTTTATTATAGTACTATTTTTTCTTATATATTTATATCAAATATTTATTCTTATCTTATTCTCACATGTCATTATTTGTTGGCATAGTTTATGTTTAACCATACTGAGCATTTGAGTTAAACCCTTATTATTTTTTAATTTCCCAATGTTATAATGGAATCTATTTCATGTGCTATATATAATATGATATTAGGTTTGCGGGACTTTTAAAAGATATCAAGGACTTATTTTTCATTAATTTTTCACTTATATAGTGGAATGATATTTAAATTAGATAATAAAGACATGGTATTTATTAGGTTATTATTTTTTTCTAATTCTAAAAATATATAAACCTAAGAGTTCTTGGGAATGTATGTAATGACATATTTTCATTATGAACAAAATAATTGTATAGTTATGTTTGGGAATGTGTAGTTTTTATCATAGATAGTATGTAATGTTTTTTTGGGAAAATTAGCTCTAGAGTGAAGGTATAGGGTTCAATGGTTCATTTAAAATGGGCCGGATCCATCTCACTAATATCATGGATAACCACATGATCACCCACCACACAAGTATCATGCCAAAAACCATAAATGTATACCTACTTACCCATAAAAACCATATCTAGTAATAATATCTCTTCGATTCTCGTTTGTCTTTCCCTCTACCCCACTCACGATACAATGAACAAGGTATAAACAAACCTTTACTCAACAATCTTACGGATATCCACAAAACCACCTAGTCTTGTAATGTAGATTTCCACTAAGTATGTATATGGGAAAAAATTATATAAGTTGTTATTGAAGCATTAATTAACAAAACCACATCCTCAAGGAAAACTATTCCCATACTTATTTTATTGACAAAAACATACCATGTGGTGTAGAAAATTTAAATTTATTAGTATGTTGAAAAATATTAGTACATGTAACTTTACATTTTCTACATTATAATGGTACAAAAAATAAATTATTACATGTCGAATATAGAATGAACTTTTTTTTAAAAAATTATTTCATTTTGGAAACAAGAAAATTAAATATAATAAATATTTTTTCAATGTAAGATGATACGAATATAATGGGTTTAGTGGTGGATTTACTTTAACACTATTATAAAAGTGTTTCAAAATGGTATCACTTATATTATTATAAATTGATAAGTGAGATATTCTTTGAGAGATTAGTAAATCAAATATTATTGATTTTTATAATACAGACTTACCAAAGACTGGTTACATCTTGGTCATACATTCTTCATATATGTGATAAAATCAGTAAACTACACCAAAACTACCAAAGAATACACAATCGTGTAAGGGCTCTCATTGGAAAATTAGAACTAACCCAATACCTTAACAAATGTTTTAGGGATTTATAAATACTCAAAATCCTATAAAACATATTACTTTAGGACTTGTTTTATTATATGTAGTGAGATTACATGAGATCATATTTTGGTGAAAATAGTTATCTGAATGTACTGAATGTAACAAACAATTATAGAATACCAAAATCATTCAATAGATGAGCGAAATTTTATTTAATATAAGAATGGGTCAAGAATTATAAAGGATCTTATTCATATTCCCAATCATGTGGAATATTATCCCTCCATAGGAATGGTAATGGAGAAGATGGAATAAAAATAAGTTATTAGAAAAATAAATAAATAAAAAATGAATGAATGTCACATCAGTCATGATAAAACTTCTGAAATCACCGCAATATATTTCTCTCATGATTTTTGGCCTTATGTTTATAGATCCTCAATTTCTATTTTTTTTATATATGGTCAAACATATAAGTTCCTTGTTATTCTAAAATAATTATCTTTACATTTCTATAGAAATATACATTATTCCATGTTTTCCATAAATATCAATTATACAATTACATTATATTTTTTCTTGATTGAAATGTTATCAATGTTATTATCTATATTATTTCCTCCAATTTGTCTCAAGCATGATGACATTACATAATGGATCATTGGTTCGATGTCATGACCCATCCCCTAGGGCCCATGTCGTGACTACCCCAAGCCCGCCTTCTATAGGCCAGGGGTTAGCGACTAGCATAGAGATGGTGTATCCTATAACGAGAAGGAATTTCCTTTAATCCTATACAAACACACCATCAAAGAACACAACAAGAATAAACCATGAAGTAAAATGCTATAGAAAAATGTGTGCTGAAAGTAAAGGGGTTGGAATACAAGACCAACTAAAAAGTACAACTGCAACTGAATAGATAAAACAGCTCCTGGGTTGTCCAATGAGGATCCTACCTGAAGGGTAGGTATAGATTGTCTCCAAAACACTCCATTTCAGCCTGTCTGATATGTATACTTCCTGTTTATACCTCCCTCAAGACTCATCCTAGCTACTCTTGTCTGTATAAGGCACAACAAGGTGCATATGAACCCCGTGCAGTGGTGGGTATAACAATACTCAGTAGGGACCCCGAGACCCCTGAAGGTCTTCTATATTTCCACAAAAACCCACAACAAAAGACCACAATCACAAATTAGGAAGCAATAGTCAGCTCACACAAGTTATACAACTCAATGATTAGGAATATAGATGATTATTCTTAAGCTATATCATCTTTTTCTATTTAGAAGTTCTACAACTAATCCACAAGAAGTTATTCTATTATCAATCCAGTCTTGGAAGAAAGTTCTTGTTACATGATGGGCCACTGTAAAGTGGTTCCCCGTCGGGTCACGCTACTACTGATCCACACAAGGTCGCTAGATGTTGATACACACAGGGTCTCTAGAATTCTAATCCACACAGGGTCGCAATGATGCTGATCCACATAGGGTCTCCATGATGATGATCCACATAGGTACTCTATGTTTTTGATCCACATAGGGTAGCTAGATGTTGATCCACACAGGGTCTCTATAATAGTGGTAGTAATTATTATTCATACAGCTAGATCATCCTACTCTGGAGTTTCTGATGTTAACCTGCATTGGTCTCTCTTCTTCTTCATCTAACAGTCAGCCACTGGATTCCTGCTCATACCACTCTTGATTATGGGGGAACCAATCCTCAATCCATTTTTTGTATTTCAACCAGTATTAATTCCCACAAAAATCATACCCAAGAGATTTCCCCTTCATAGCGGTCCCAACGTGATAGACGGCTCGTTCAGACTCCCAGTCTGTGAGATATGGTCACATTTTTAAAAATGGCCCAGTTGAATTTTTGTCTAATCCAATACAGGCTGCACGTCAAACTTCGTCAAAACTCACTTAGTGCATCTCTAAAGGATAGTCTTGTCACAAGTGTCCTTATACCACAGATGACGCGTCGTTCGGACGCCCGATCTGTTAGTTACATACCTTTCAGTGAAATGGGGGTGATCGCATCTTAGTCCAGATAGGCTCGGTTAGGCTTTCCGAAAAATTCCAAAGGATCCTTTTCCATAAAGGTATCCCAATTCCACTGATGGCATGTTGAATAGACACATAGTTGGTCATTTATGGTCATTTCCTTATTCAGGGACCGGTTGGGTCTGGGTTCGGTCAGATCGACCCGACGCAATAGGTCCCGGGGTCTACATGACCCTGTATGGGTCCAACCCATTAGGGGTCAGCCTGCTTCCATAGGTCTGGCTTATATGGGTCAGCTTAGTGCGGTTCGCGGGCCAGGGCCGCTATTGTTATGGCCCACTAGTTGGGGCTCGACCCAACCACAATGGCCCACCGGGATGCGGGTCCGGCCTGGCCCGTTGGCGGGTCCGGTCTGCTGGCGGGTCTGGTCCGTTCGGCGGGTCCGGCCCGCTTCTGGCTTGGTCTTCATGAAGGAAGACCATTGTGTCCCGCTAGCCCCGCAGTTGTGGGGCCGTTTTGCCAGCCAGTGGGGCGCTGCCCTACCTCTTGAACGGTCGATCATTTGGCTAACCAGGTTCCGCCAACACGGTCTGGCACGTGGTTGCGCCGCTCTTTCTTGCTGATGTCCGTTGGGTACGGCTTCTTCGCACCACCCCCTTCTGTCAGAGCCCGCTGGTCGCATCTGCTTCGCACCGCCCTTGTCATGCGTTGCGGGCTCGGGCTGGACGCCTTAGGCCACCACAGCGCTTCATCACGCACCGCCTTTCCCCACCTGCGGCTGATTTCCAGAGGTCTCTTTTTACCACTGCTGACATGGCACGTCAGCTGTTTCTCTCATGGGCTACTGGACGTGCTCTGGTGATCTGCTCTTGGTGTTGTCTTCCCCTACGACTCTCTCGCGCATTCATCGTCATAGGGTGACCCACTATTTCTTATAGCCATCAATCTGAGGAAACTATCCCTGAATAATAGAGCATGAGTAATGTGGCAGTGGGTTGGGAAGTTTTTGGTTTGGCCTGCGCCTTCCGCTTTAATGTGATAGAAAGCAGGAGCAAGGTAAAACATCAAAGATAACTTTTAAACAATCCCACATACGTGGAAGAGATTGTCATTGATGATGATTGATAGGACCTCCTTCTTAGTTTTTTTCGATACTTAATTCAGTGGATCTTGTCACCGCTCGCTGAAATCGGTCTCATCCTTCCAGTGGTTAGCATCATGGTACTTTTCTAGAGCTTCATCGCTTGGTGAAGCCATTCTGACAGTCCACCCAAGCTCCATATAAATAGGAGAGGAGAAGGGTGAGTAACACACATGGAATTAATGAGTTTCATTTAATTAATGAACCTTCCAATTTCCAATGGTACGTTTAGAAAAATAAAGGGGATTCAATCCATTTAATGGCTTGACATGTCATTGGTCCCACCAGCGCCACTCTTCCATTAGAGAAAAAGAAAAAAAGAAAAAAATAACATTGTTATTTATTATTATTTTAAATGGTCAAAACTATATTTTTCTCCTGACCTACTGCGGTCAAAGTGAAGCATCCCTTAAGTGAATCTCGATGCTATGGATTCAACAGTGCCCTAATATTTTTAATCCAAGCACCAGTTCAAAAGATAGAAAATTTCACCCGCGAGTTTACAGAACGTACCTTAAAAAAGGTCATAAATTCATTCCGGACACAACGGCCCTTAGAATCACGCACCATCAATTTTCGCAGACTCATAATAATTCCATATAAATAAAAAATTACATGGAAAATCTGGGTATTTACATTCTCTACACCTTACGGATTTTCACCCCCAAAGTCCACAATAATGACTAAGGAAAAGAATGGGGGTACTGAGCATGAATCTAAGCCTCCCGCTCCCATGTTCTCTCCTAGAGGTCCCCATGCTACCAGCGAATGTGCACCAGTGGTATCAATCATCCATGAAGGACCCGCTCTTCTCGATCCCCAATCTCCACCGGGAACTCTGCAAACATCTCTTCATCATCGATGTCCAGGTAGCCCCAGTTGATAACATGAAGTGGATCATTCACGTACCTCCTCATCCGTGACACGTAGAATGCATCCTGCACCTGATGCATCTATGGGGGAATATCTAGGTGGTGCACCACCTCGCCAACTATGTTGAGAACCTAAAAGGGTACAATGAACCTCAGAGATAGCTTTCCGCCCCAGCAAAATCTCTATAAACCTCGTCGAGGTGAGACCCGTATAAATACATGTTCTACCTCCTCAAACTCAAAAGGATTATTTCACTTTTTAGCATAAGACTTTTTTCTACTCTGTGTAGTCTTCTTCCACTCCTGGATGATCCTCACCTTCTCAGTGGTAGCCCGTACTAACTCTGGGCCCATAACTAATAACACCTTCAGTTTTGTCCAGCGTAGAGGTGATCTTCATGGTCTACCATACAAGGACTCAAGCGGTTCCATACTGATGGTGGAGTGATATTTGTTATTGTATGCAAACTCCACCACGGGAAAGTGATCCTCCCAACTACGGCCAAAATCTATGATGCAAGAACGAATCATGTCCTCCAGGGTTTGAAGGGTCCACTCCATCTGACCATCCTTCAGTGGATGAAAGGTGGTTCTCAAACGTAGCTGAGTCCCAAACTCCTCTTGTAATCTCTTCCAAAACTGGGATGTAAAACATGTGTCACGATCAGAGACGATTGCCGATGGCACCCCATGGGGTCGTACTATCTCTTTTATATAGAGGCTTCCCAAACCCTCTATTGATCGCTCTCGGATGGGTATGAAGTGGTCCGACATGGAGATTCAGTCAATGATCACCTAGATTGAATCCTGGTCCCTAGACGTACATGGTAGCCTTGTCACAAAGTCCATGGAAATTCCATACCACTTCATCTCTGGTGCCTCTAATGGATGAGCTAAGCCCGATGAAACCTAATTCTCAGCCTTCACTTACTGACAAGTGGGGCATCATGAAAAAAACTATGCAACTGCTTTCTTCATCCCTAGCCACCAGTGATGACTCTAGAGGTCTTGGTACATCTTTTCAACACTAGGATGTAGCACCATAGGGGACGTATGGAACTCCCTCAAAACCTCTTCCCATATCCCCACTGGTACAATGGTGCATCCTCTAAAGAGGATGAAGTTCTCCCCACCTTCATAAAATCTATCAGGTGCATGGCTTGAGGATATCTGAGGACGTTGATCCACACAATCAAAGTCCCCATGTTGTACCTCACGAACTCGTTAAAGAAGTGCGAGTGTGACAGTCATAGACTGGAGGTAAGCTGCTCCATCTCTATCCACAAAGAATATTTGCAACGCGGCTAGTTGTTTTGTTGCGTCACTCAGCAACTGTAGACCAGACCTCATGCTGAGTGAGTCTGCAACTATGTTCCCCTTCCCAGGAGTGTAGTCTATCTCAAAGTCATTTTCCTGGAGAAACTATATCTAACGTCACTGTCTTAGGTTCAGATCCTTTTGGGAGGATTTACATGACACACTTGTGATTAGAGTAGACTACAAAACATTCTCCCATCAAGTAGTGTTGACACATCTTCAAGGTGAAGACCACTACTACTAACTCCAGGTTATGGGTAGCAAAGTTATTCTCATGGTTTCTTTGCTTTTGTGAACAATATGTGATCACTGCTCACTCCTGCATCATTACACATCCAAGTCTAGTCCCTAATGTGTCACAGTAGACTACATACCCAACTCCCTCTTATGGTAGCCTCAAGGTGGGGGCACTCTTCAGTCTCTACCTTTGCTCCTAAAAACTCTGTTGGAATCTCTTCATATATATTAAGGGATGTCCCTTCTTTGTCAATTCTTACAAGGGTTCCACAACTCTGGAAAAGTAAGGTACGAATCTTCAGTAGTACCTAGCGAACCCTCGGAAACTCCGCACCTCAGTCACACTATTGGGTGGATACCAAGAATGCACAACCTCTATATTCTCCGGATTCACTGCAACTCTAGTCTCTGAGATAATGTGTCCCAGAAAGTGGACCTCCTGTATCCAGAACTTGAACTTCAAGATCGTACCATAAATCTAGTCCTCTCAGAGTGTATCCAGAACTATCTGTAGATGATAGGCATGCTCCTCCTCTGACGCATCGTATATCAAGATGTCGTCTATAAATACCACCATAAAGCGATCAAGGTATTTATTAAAGATTATTTTCATGAGTCTCATGAACAATATAGGGGCATTGGTCATGCCGAATGGCATAACCAAGAATTCATAATGGCCATAATGACATCTGGAGGTCTTCTTCTTCACATCCTCATCTTGTACCCTGAACTGATGATAGCCTGATATGAGGTCCATCTTCAAAAACCAATGAGCTCCCATTAGCTGATCAAAAAAGGTTATAAATCCTCCAAAATGGATACATGTTCTTCACGGTCACCTGGTCCAGGCACTGATAATCCACACAGAGCCTCAAACTCCCATCTGTCTTCTTGGTAAAAAAATGGGTCCTCCCATGGAGAAACACTTTCCCATATGAACCCCTTCCTCTGAAATTCCTCCAACTATACCCATAACTCATGAATCTCCATGGGGGCCATCTGATATGATGGTTTACATTTCGGTGTCATCCCTGGGTACATGTCAATGTATAAGTCCACCTATTTACGAGGAGGTAGTCTCAGAACATCATCAGGGAAGACATCGGCATACTGGTCCACCACTACAGGATAGCTCGGACTCTCAACATCAACTTCTCTGAGGGTAAGGCAAGCTAACTGATGTGTGATCCGCTGCACCCTCCTCCGGGTTAGTCCATCATGTGGTGTAAAGGTTCCCTTCTCACCGGTGAAGGAAAATCGGGTCCCATCCTCATGGACACACTGCACTTTTCCCCTAATAAAGTCAATCTGGTCCGGGAATATTGTTAACCAGTATATAACCAAGATGACGTCGTAAGGCCTCAACACCTCTACTAGAAGATCCTAGCCAAATCTCAACTCCTAGAGTAAGATCACGCTGCTAGCACTCGTGTTTAATCATCCAATCTACTCTGATAGGAGTCTCTAATCACAAGGAGCAAGGAAAAGACTCCACCGGAATCTTCGAGCTCCAAACAAGATCCATGGAAATGAAAGAGTGACTGGAACCTATTTCTATAAGTACTGTAGCTAATGTAGAGTCGACATAGATCATACCTCGAATCATCTCTGGTGTGTCGTATTCGTAGGCCTCAGTTTCCTGAAGCTGAGCTCATCATTGTCCACATGCTCCCTATGGTCGGGGTGGACCACATGGGGGGAGTGGCAGTAGAACCTCGAATAAACACCCTCCGCCTGCTGCACGACCATCTCCTCTTCCATGTTTGATTCCCTGCAGACTACATCACTAGAATCTCTGCCTCTGCACGGTGGTCGATCAACTGTCTGCTAGTCGTCAGTGCAGTTGGTCGAGCAGTCACGAGCCATGTGACCCTACCCACTGTACGTGAAGCACAGTCTACTCCTCCGCTGGCCTGCTCTACATCATGAGCCTTGTACCTCTGACCCTATGTCCTGAGATCGTCCACCATAATTTCTTGTCTACTTGGACCTCTGTTTCATCTGCCTACTACTAGCCGTAGATGACTCTGGTACGTGTTGCCTAGTGGTGGATCTCTCCATCGGGGTCTACTCATCAAGTAATCTCTCTACCAAGAGTTCTCTCTCCAGCACTCCAGCATGCATCGAGATGCTGAGATATGCCATCGAATCTCGGATTTCCCATCGTAGTCCCTTCTTAATGTTCTAGGCTTTGAAAAGGGTCCTACACCATATTGGTAGAGTAGAGTGAGAGGTCGGTAAACCTTGCCGAGTCCTAGGCCACAGTTAGGCTACCCTACTGTAAGTGTAGCAACTCCTGTATACACATAGATTGTAGAGTCACTTGGACAAACTCTTCCCTGAAGAGGCCCTAGAAATCTTCCCAGGTGAGGGTTTCCTCATCATGTGTCTAGAGAGTTAGGCTCCACCATCTCCCTACTGCTCCCTGGAAAATACTGGCTGTTAAGATCACTATCTCATTGGCTAATGTCCCAACCAGGTGAAAAACTCTGGACACAGCCTCCAGCCAGTCCTCAGCAACCCGAGGATCCATCTCACCTTGGTACCTCAGAGTACTATGCCGCTGTAACTCGTGAAACCTGATAAGTCGTCATGCACCATCTACTAGTGGGGCTGGTGGTAACGACTTCCCAATGGGTAGTGGTGCTACCGGTACACCACCAAATGGTACTATCATCGTAAGAGGGCCCTACACTGAAGCCTTGTCACTCAGTGGGCCATCATCGGGTACTCTCTCAGTAGTCCTTGCTAGCAATCTATGTGGCGGCATCCTGAATGAAAACAGGTGTGACACGGTAAATAAGTTATACCTAATGAGCTGAATCAATGAGATAAAAAAATAAAACACTTCCAAAACACACGCAAGCAGTGTCTTCGTGCACCAAGTCGGAAATCAGAATTCAGGGTCATGTTGTTTAGATACATTGTTCACTACACAAACACTGGACTCCCAAAACTAAAAATCACACTCAAAACACATAACACTATTGCTCTATTAAAAAAATAAGAGTCCTAGTTCTTTGGTAGAACCGACTCCTCTAATACCACTTTGTCACGACCCATTCCCTAGGGCATGTGCCACGACTACCCCAATCCCGCCTTCCATAGTCCCGGGGTTGTCAACTGGCACAAGAAATGTGCATATATTTAATGGTAAGGCATTTCATTTAAACTGGTATAAACACACCATCCAATAACACAACAAGAAGCATCTACGAAGTAAAATGTTGTAGTAAAAAGTTTTCAGAAAGTAAAGGGGTCGGAATACAAAACCAACTGAAATGTACAAGTGAAAATGAAAATAGAAAATAGCACCTGGATCATCCACCAAGGATCCTACCAGAAGGGTAGGTACATATTGTCTCCACAACACTCCATGATAGCTTGTCTCCTTTGTATACTGTCTGGTCCTGGCTCCCTCATGACTCAGCCCAACTGCTTGTCATCTGCACAAGACACAACAAGGTGTGGGCGAATCCCATACAGGGGTGAGTATAACAATACTCAGTAGGGACCCCAAGACCCCTGAAGGTGATCCAGAGTTCTACAATGGAAAAATCACATAGAAAGACCTCAATCACAAATCACGAATAAATAGTCAGCTCACACAAGGTATACTACTCAGATATTACTAATATAGATGATTAGTCTTAAGCTATATCATCTTATCTGATTTAGATGTTCAACAACTAATCAACGATTAGTTGTTCTATTATCAATACACTCTTGGATGTAAGTCATCGTTTCACGATGGGCCAATATAAGGCAGGTCCTCATCAGGCCATGATACGACTAATCCACACACGGTTGTGAAATTTTGATCCTCATAGCGTCTCTAGAATGTTGATCTCGACATGGTCGCTATGATTTTGATCCATATAGGGTCGTCATGATACTGATCCACACGGGGTATCTATGTTGCTGATCCACACAGGGTCTCTAGATGTTGATCCACATAGGGTCTCTAACACAAAGGTAGGGATGAATAGTCATATAGCTAGATCATCCCACTCTAGAGTTTCTTATGTTGATCCACATTGGTCGCTCTTCTTCTTCATGTCATATCCATCCATTGTATTCCTGCTCATACCACTCTTGATTCTAGGAGATCCACTCCTCAAGCCATCAGTATTATTTCAACTAGTATGATGTCCCAGAAAAAGCATACCCAATGGACTGCCCCGTCATAGGGGTTCCAACGTGATAGACGACGCGTCGTTCAGACACCTAGTTTGTGAGATATGGGAACTTTTTTAAAAATGGACCGGTTGGATTCATGTCTGATCCAACCTAGCTCGCATGACAAAATCTGTCAAAAACTCAGCTAGTGTTTCTCCAAAGGACCATATTGTATTACGAGGGTCATTATGCCATAGACGATGTGTCGTTCGGATGCTCGGTCTGTTAGTAACATCCCTTTCTGTGAAACAGGGGTGATCATACCTCGGTCTGGCCCGACTCTGTCGGGCTTGCCAAAAAATGCCAAAGGGACCGCTTCCCAAAAGGGATCCCAACGCAATTGATGGTTTGTAGAATGAACACACGGTTTATAAGTTATGGGAATTTATTTATTCGGGGACCGGTTGGCTCTGGGCCCGGTTTGACTCGGTCAGATCGGCCCGACACAACCTGTCCCGGGGTCAACCTGACCTCGCTAGGGTATAGCCCGGTTCACTGGGTCCGGCCAATCGAGGTCAGCCCAGTTTTGTTCGTGGGCCTAGGTCACAATTGGCCCGTCTGGCCGGTTTGGGTTCGGCCCACTCGTTCTAGCCCGCCAGGCTGCGGGTCTAGCTTGGCTTGTTGGCGGGTCCGGCCCATCGGCCCGTATCTGGCTTGGTCCACCCGAAGGTGGACCGTTTTGTCCCACTGGCCCTGCATTTGTGGGTCCATTTCACCAGCCGGTGGCATGCTGCCCACCGCTTGAACGGTCAGCCATTTGGCCGACTGGGATTCGACAATGTGGTGTGGTGCAAGGCCGCACCACTATTTCCAGTTGCGGCCCACTAGTCACGGCTGCTCCGCATCGCACCCCTTATACCATGGACACTTCGCGCCACTATTTTCCCTCGTGGAGGCCACCTTCGGCCTTCGAGACATGTCAGCATGTTCCGCCTTCTACCGCTAGCATCTAGTGGTCTTGGGTCTTCTTCGGCCACAGCCGGCTGGAGTTGACATGGCGCACCAGCGGTTTTTTCTGCCGGCCAACGTACATCGTTCGGTGGTGTGTTCTTGTTGTCTTCTATGGATACGACTCCCTTGCGATGCCTCTATTATAGCGTGACCTTCAATTTTTCATTTTCGTCACTCTGAGGAAACCATATCAGAAGAATGGATCCTGAGCGAAGCGATCGAGGGTCCAAGCCTTTTTCTTTTGGCCTGATCCCTCTGTGTTAATATGATAGCAAGAGGGAGCAAGATAAAACATCAAAGATAACTTTCAAACAATCCTCATACCTAGAAGACAAATTTGCTGAAGAAGATCAATTGAACCTCCTTCGGCATTGTCTTCAGTTCGTGATTCGGTGGCGCTCATCACCGCTCACTAAAATTCGTCTCATCCTCCAAGTGGTTGGCATCGTGGTACTTTTCCATAGCTTCGTCGCTTGGTCAATCCTTGCTAACAATCCACCCCGATCTCTATATAAAAAGGATATGAGAAGGGTGAGTAACACATGTGGAATTAATGATGTTCATTTTAGTAATGAACCTTCCAAATTCCAGTTGTGCAGTTACAAAAATAAGGGGAGTCCTTCCATTTAATGGCTTGATATGTAATTGGTCCCGTGACCACCACTCGTCCATTTGAGGAAAATAATAAATAACAAATGAAATGACATTGTTATTTTATTATTCTTTTAAATGTCCAAAAATTATCTTTTTCTCCCGACCTACTACGGTCGAAGTGAAGCCTCCCTTAAGCGAATCCCAGCGTTACAGATTTAGTGGTGCCCTTAAATTTTTAATCCAAGCACCGGTTCAAAAGATAGAAAATTCCACCCGTGCTTTTAATGAACATACTTTGAAAAAAGTTCAGAACTTCATTTCCAAAACACCGGGCCCCTAGAATCATGCACTGTTAACTTTGATATACTCATAATGATTCCATATAATTATGAAAATTACAAGGAAAATCCTGCTCTTTACATTCTATGTGAGTTTTTTAAAATAATCTATTAGAGAGTTCATCATTATCATTGATATTAACATTATGTATATGTAATGTTTATTAATTTACCCTTAAATAGGTTTTGAGTAACATAGTATTATCATACAAAATAATGGTGTAACCTTTACCAGGATGGATTGTCTTTAAAGTACTTTTATATAGCTAGATATGACTTTAGATTAGCCCTAAGAATTGTGGAAACACCTTTTTCTATATTTAATGCATGTATAATTACCCTTATGAAGCATATAATTACCCTTCCATATGTTGTGTAATATTTTAAATTCTATTTTTTTATTTTTTACACATGATTTATATATTAATGTATCTTCGAAGTTACATCATGGATCACTAAAAATTTAGGAAGTATTAAATTTTAAGACATCAGATAATTCATCATATAAATTTAAATTTACTAAAACCTTTCATGTATTATTGAATAAAATATCATATAGAATCAAAATAAAATGATATAGTCTTAGGATCTAGTTAGAAGCCATATAAATAAGGAAAAAGTTAAATTAAAATGATTGGTGATGGGGAAGAATTCATATTTATCTCATGAAAGTCATGAAATAAAACTATTATTTAAAATAAAAAAGACTTATGAAAATACCAAGAAGTATAATAATCAAGAATTATCTTTTGAAACCATGTACGTATGATCTTCAAATTATTTTATATTAACCATTTAATTTATATGAAAATGGAGAAATCTTTTATGGGATCTTAAACAAAACAATATTCTTGTAAATAGTAATAAAATAATAAAATTTTATAAAATTATAATATCATATGATATAATAAATTATCCTTTTATGGGAAACAAAAATATCTTAAAGAATTCCATACATAAACAAATTTATGTTCACAAAATGAATTTTCCAAAAAAAATAGTAAACAAATATTGATTGATCAATTAATTCATGAAATGATTAAAAACACATTGATACAGGGAATTGATCCAATATCAAAATGAAATAAAAAATATTCTTGAAACAAAAAGTGACTAAATTAATCTAAAAATGTTAAAAAATCATTTATTCCATGAAATTCAGATATAAATTAACGAAAAGTTAATTCTTATCAATTCCACCAAAATTTACCATTGAAATACTTGAAATGTAATATTTAAAATGATTGCAAATGAAAAATAAAAAAACCCAATAAGAGTTCCCCTATCCAACCCTATTATTCTCATGTTATCATGCCATCAAAATTAAATTGAATCAATTTTCTTCACTGAGTACATTAAATTAATTTCCACTTCTTCTATAACCTATTGAACATTTATACTTTCTTTCCTATGAATATTTCACCCAACACCCAATCATATATTTCAAAAAAAGTTTCCCTCATTCCATGTTCATATTAGTTTCACTATAATCATGAAGAAATTATTTAAATCCACCAAAGTAGTAAATTATTGGTTCAAATCATGTAGACATTTTAATTATTTACTTCAGATTAAGGTTTCTTTTCTCTATTGGGAAAATCATGAGGAATATTTTGAATTTTTTTCCCTCAAGTAAATCATTAGCATTGATTTTCAGTTTCCTTCAAGTATGGATTCCCATATTTTATCATCCTCTATTGATTGAAATTTATAAATTAAATTTAAATGAGATAGACCAAAACCAATAACATTTCAGTAGTAGGATACATTCCCTTTTTCCATTTACATTAATAGGTTGCGGTTTTTTTTCTCTTGAAGGTAGAGAAGGATTTTGAATTTTCTTATTTTGGGTATGAGTTGTACCTAGACCCATATTAGGAAATATTTCTCTAACTTTGTATGATTTTTAGTTCCTTTCATCCAAATGACGTCATCACTTCCTTTTAAACAACTCTCACTAGAAAGACTTCACATATTTGAGCACCTCCAATAACATTTCTATTCCCACACGAATTCAGTTTTGATCAAGCTCCTCCTAAAATTTCTCGATAATCTAACATTTATAATTTTTTAATTTATGATGTATATATTCAGTACTATAATCTTTTCATCATTTTTTTTAGAATAAATTTAGAACTAGATTTTTTTTATAATTGAATTTTTGGAGGAATGATAACTGATTTTCTATTCAGAATAGTAGTAGACTTATTTTCATAGTATTAGATAATATATAGTCCATATTTATATAATATAGAAAATTAATTTTCTCATAAATTAGAAAAAAATCCATTCTCAAACATCATTTAATGAAAATTTTACAAAACAACTTCTTCCATCTCACTATCTCATATCCCCCGCACCTGAATTCAACCTACACCATGAACCAGATTATAGAGTAAGGTAGAGAGGGACTATTTTCATAAAATGTGGTTTCCTTAAAAAGTAATTTATAGATTTCAAGGGATACGAGGACTAAATTTCAAGGTATCCTTGAAAGTAGAGTTCAATTTAATCGGATATTAATAATCAAAACAATTTCCTAATGAATTACCACCCAATGTCCTTGAATGATCCATAGTTTTTAATAGATTACTCAGAAAATTATGATTATTCAAACATGTCTTGGTTCTCTCAAAAAAAAATTAGCATAAATGAGATTTTAAAAAATATAACCCTCTTCGGTGTCATATTAAAAAAATAGGATAGTATTTCATGGAATGATATTCAAAAATCAGTCGTACTTGCATGAATTTCCTTTATATATATCTTTAAAAAAACACATTCATCATTCATGTGAGTTGAGAAAATAAATCAACTAATACCTACATAATTGTAGTAGTCTCTAATGTTTCAAGGTCATCAAAAATAAATATCTACAGGTTTCAAAAAAGAATTGAATAGAAACACCAAAATAGTTTGAAAAGGATTGAAAAATTAAACAACCCCAAATTTAAAAGTCATGTACTATATAGGATCCATCACCTACTCTTAAATGATGTAATTTACTCAATGAATTAAATTATATTTAACATGTAAGAATATTTTAAATTGAATCACAAAAAGAATGTAAATGTTACAAAGAGGAACAAAATCATGGAATTCATTGATATCTAGGTTTGAGGAGTTTAATCCCCTCCACTTGATCTTGGGGAAAATTTCCCTAAATTTAATCATCTTTGGACCAATAATATTGACGACGTAATCTTTTATGGAATGAAATTTACCTAAGAAAAATTTATTTCTTCAATTATATAATATCAAATGGTCTACTATTTGGAAGTCCAATTTTAAATCTTCTTATCATGAGAAACTCTAGTTCTTTCCTTGAAATTATATATTATTTAACAAAACAAATCATCTCTAATCATTTCCACCGACAATTGAATATATAATTTTTTATTTTCCTGATATTTTTAATTCTAAATTCATTACTATTATAACCCAATATGATTTTTATTCCTACTCCATAAGTCTTTGAAATATCATTCCATTAATAAATATATATGGAATCGTTCCAATATAGGGTTTTTTGAATGTATTATATACCCATAATATGTATTTTATGCTTTATATCAATTATTTATTGTGTCTTTTGATAACATTTTCTAAAATACCTTTAATCACTCTCTAAAAATATTTAGCTTTCCTATTAGTTTTTTTTATTATATAGTGCAGATAACATGTTTCACACACAATATTTTCACATCATGGCATCCATGATCCTATCGTAAAATTTTGTCCCCTAATGATTGATGACGGATTGTGGAACTCCAAATCCACAAAATATGATTGTCCTATGAAAATCACACACAAAATTAGTATCATAAATCTTGGTGGCCTTAGATTCTATCCATTTTTAAACACAAATCAAAGAGGAAAAAAATATGAGTCTCCAAATGACATGAAAAATGGTCACATAAAGTGTATTCCCTAAACATCAATGATATCACAAAATATTATTGATTTTTTGGCATCTATTTTCACATTAAAAAGATTCCATAAAATTTAAATTTCTCAAATGTTTTATCAAATTTTTATCATTAAAATCATGGTAATAACATATGGATTATTAATCATTCATTCCTATTCATTGAGGTCTAAAGATTCCTACATAAGATAAATTCAGAAAAAAAATAAAAAACTTATTCATGTACACATTTTTTTAAGATTCACATTATCAAATTATTGTTACAAATTTTACATGTTTATCGATATTCCCAAATGTAATATTTTTATTCACATTGGAGTTTTTAAATTACATAGGGTTTTATACGATATGGTGCCTGAAAAATTTCTAGATAATTTACTATTTTACCATAACAAGGCACTTCTCCTTCATTAAAGTATAACTGTTATCCTGGAATGTGGCCATTCTGGTGTTTTCAACTTCCACAATGTCAACAATCCTAATCAGATGATCATCCATTTGGTTATCATAGAATTTAATTTCATTAATCTCCATGTTGAAATGTTATAATTGAAGAAAAAATATTACCATCCTAAATTTGGATTCAAATTTCAACATTATATATTAATTTTCTATACGATCAGAAAATATAATGAATTCATTTCCAAGATAATAAGATCTCTAAAGAAAAAGTAGTTGTATGAAACTCATTTTTGTGGTTACATAGTTGAGTTCGGATGTATCCAATTTTCTTGAGGCATATGAATTTACTTATTATAAGCCCTCAATTATTTGGGAAATGACTTATACTATAGCATTTTTTGAAGCATAAAAAATAACAAAACATTTTTTCCACGAGTTGGGTGACCGAAACACTGTTTGGGTAATTAATGAACTATTTAGTTTAGAAAAATATTCATTTTCAACATCATTTTAAAAAATATGAATCGTGAAAGTAATCTAGATGGTGAAATAAAAATCAAAATAAATTCCATGATAAACATTCAAGAAAATTACATATGTCCTAGGAAGGATCAAGCATTTTTACCACATGATAGGTATAGATAATAATATATTAGTCCATTTTTGAGTTGATCTTCCTTAAACAATTTTTATAAAAACAACATTCCAAATAATATTAATTTTTTATAATGAAATTACACATTAAAAAATTATCTTCTCTATTAAATATGTCTATTACTTTTCAAAATTGTTCAAAAAAAATTTCAATGAATTACCAAAGACTATAAAAACATCCAAAAATACCTACATGAAATATTAAATAATATTAGAAATTATAATTACAATAAAATATCCAAATGTAAATGTGGAATTGTATATCGAAAAAGGCATACTCATATGAAAAAAAAAGTTAAAGTGATGTGAAAAGGTTGTCTTCTCTATGAACTATGACGAAATAGGAAACTAAAATATCCTAGGAAACTACTTATGAAATAATAATACCTTTTCTATTAAAATATTTCTAACATATAGTTAACAAACGTAATGGGAAATGATCATTCATATGGACCTATTTCAGTATCATAGAATCAATGAAAATTCTACTAATATTCAATATTCTAATAGGTATCAACTTGTTTTATTCAATCATTACCATGATTAGTACTATTTTTTAACTACATGGATGGGTTTTACCATTATGATTCATATATTGGGTAAACATTTTATTCTTATAAATAATTATATATTTAATTTTTTACTACATTTGTTATGGTAGGAATTAGTCTCCTCTAGGGATACCAAATAGGTCATTACATATCCTTATATAAAAATCCATGTGAGTGAAATTTAGGATTAATTCCTCATATATCACATAAAATTCCGATTATTTCATACATTTTCTATCTAATGATATCAATTAATTTATTTTATTAGTTGGGAAAAGGGTTATTGGATATTATAACTTGTAAAATCATTTCTTCTAATATGTATACATACTTCAAATCTATGGTAAATGGTTTCATTTATATTTTAGGTGGATATCTTATATATAAAATTAAAATAGGTTTTCTCACTTAAATAGTATTTATTTTCTACAAAAAATATTTCTTATAATATTCCTCATCATTAAATAAATAATTAAATCCATAAAAAAACATATGAGATACCTAATCCTCTATCTTAACACAAAATATTCATAATTGTCGATAGTTTCATTCTCCACAGAATTTTAAATATTTAATTATCATCCTATGTATAAACATTCACATAACACATCTAGGTATTCAATGGGTTTACCATCTTCAATGAGAGAAATTATAATGATTCAACGTTTATCTATAGTTTTCATTGTTGAGATAATGATGTTGAAATGGATTGGTCTATATCTAAATTCAATGGTGATTTTCCCTAAATAAACATTAAATATTGTATTGGTTGTCTTCAAGAAGTGTCACCTCAATAAGATGGGTGAGTGTTTATTACTTATATATTATTTCATGTTTATAATGTAAAAATATGGTGTGAATATCACATATTGAATTCTAATAAGGAAATCTTCCAACACACCTATAAAAATATTAGATCTATTTACAAGAAATAAAAACATTCTTGTGGTTTAGAATATCCCATGTAATAAGATTTAAAAATTATGTGGCGACTAACATTTTTAGAAGAACCTAAATCACATTAAACAAATAATTTATTTTGGATCCAATAGTGAAAGGGATATAAGATTTAATTTGATCATTAATATTCAATGGTTTTTATATTTTGATAAGGTTTGAGACACTTTTTACTTAATTAATTATTTTATTCCCTTAAAGCTTGCTCTTTTTTTGTGAAATGATTCTTAAGGAACTTAGATTACAAAAAAATATTCTTGAGTACTTCAAGAAGTCGTATCTTAATCGTCAATTTCTGAAAAGCGTATATGACTTATTATTGCAATTATTTTCCCATGAATTTATTATATTGAATAATTTTATATAGATCGGTAGTGGGATGCCCTTCTTTATCATTTGTGGTCTTTATAGGGGTGTCTTGGGTATTTTCCTCATACTTGGTTTTGATTTCCCTTCATCCTATATTTATTCATGGGGATCATTGTACTAATTCTATAGTTCTTTAATAATATGATATACTTTATTTAATTTATCTAATTCCACAACATTATCTATTATGCCTCATTATGCATGTTCATTTTTAGGTTTTTTAGTTCATTATTTAATTTTTAGTTGATATTTTTTAGGATCTAGTGTAGTTATTGGGTGAATATCAATTCCACTTCTCAAGGTTTTCATTATCTCATACCCCTTATGTGTAGGTATTTATTGTTTTGGTAGTTTTCCTAATGTTTTTGGATAATAGATCTTTTATAAAACTATGTTGGTTCTTTTACTCAATCACATTATTCATAAAATTCTAAAATTTAGGTACTTCCTACTTTGGTGTTGTGGATAGTATATTGGATGATGTTTTATCACAATAACACTTTTTCTAGAAATGAGGGCTTTAATTAAGTTAGTTAGGTTGGTTAGAAGTTTATTTAAATAGGTTGGTTACATATAAGGTTGTATTGGTTGGCATTCACTTTCATATAGGTAAGGGGATGTTAATAGTTTTATTACTCATATAATTTTATGGTTATATAATTTAGTTTTTCAATTCAATTATAAGCCTATGAATTACTCCTCTAAAATTTATTTTATTACATAAATTTCCATGGATGATAGATTGGTACAAAAATCTTTATGTTGTGTACATAATCACACTGGTTAGTGATATAGATTGTTGATGACTGTAAACCACCAACCATATCCAAAACTTCTCATTAACCTATCTACTTGAAAAAACAAATTCTGATAATTCATTTTCTCTATTCTTTTTTAGAATCTAATAATGCATATTAATTAGAAGTTCTTACCCCATTTATACCTCTTGTTATTATACCACTTATGTCAAATTATTGTGAGTTCTATGAAATTTTATTAGAAAATACATTGGATTATTATAGTGATTTTTCTATTATGGATCCTATAAATGATGATTCTAGAATTCTGATACCATTTTCCATCAAAAATTTGTAATAGAATAAAATAAAGTGGTATACATAATGGGTTTATGAGGGAAACTAGAACATAGCTTCTCAAATTCTACAAGTACTCATAAAAATTCTCACTAGAAGCTTTTATGACGGAATAGAGTAATTTCGTATTGTTTATACTCTTATAGGAATGGTAAAATCTATAAATTATGCGTATATATATAGGTAATTAAAGTCATTCACATCATTTACTTGTAGGTTGTTAAACCATTAATTCACTTCTACATAAAGAGAAAATTGTAATGCTCTCCACCTAAATTGTTTCTCAGATACACCTTTTTGCTTCATAGTGGAACAAACCAAGATAAATTAATTGATATGATTATTTTTTTCATCCTCATTCAGTCCGTAAAATATTGTAAATTATTTTAACTATCTAGGTTTAATTCAAAATCATCATGTATTATAGGCATATGAATTTGATTATGTTGACTAAATAACTATTGTGCAAACTTTTTATTGAATGTTTGGTTCATATTACTAGCTAGGATGATATGATTTTAGTGAAATATTAATGTTTTATGTAATTATGCAATATAAATATCCTAAAACATTGATTACTAATTTACATTATTATATCCAGTTATCATCTTACTCCAAATTTATGAACCAGAAGGGTTAAGTGGTTTATTAAAATATCATGTTAGTAAATTTGATGATTTAATTCATTGGAATTTCCTCTTTAGAAACAGTTCCATGTTTTGATTTACACATCTTATGGGGTGTGGAAAAATCAATTTTATTCCTAGGTAAAAATGTAGGTATAAATCTAACCTTATGTTTTCCCCTAAAAATATTGAACAAAAATATATTTCTAATTGTTAGAAAAAAAAGATGGTCTATATTGAAATTTTTGACTTGGGAAACAAGAAAATTCAATGGAATAAAAATATTTTTGAAATGAATATTATAATAATGTAATGGGTTCAAAGTTTGATTCCCACTATAAATTTTATTGTAATCATTTAATTTCTTTTTTACTTAAATACTTATTAATAGATAAGTTTATATCTCCTAAATTGATTTTTCAATCACCGTTGGTTTAGGTTTATTATGGACGCATTCTTAATAGTGGATACAGTTTCCTGAAAATCTATTCCATTCCATGAAAAAAATTTGTCATATACTCTTATATTACTAACATAATACTCAATTGGGTCTTGGTTCTATTAGTAAAATTAGAAGTGGCCCAAATCCTCCACACATATTCTAGTGATTCGAAGACACTCACTATCCAATACAACATATTCAATCTTGAAATGATATATTTAGTTGAGGGAAATTACAAGTGATAACCCTATGAATTATTTTTTACATGTTTATGATTTTAATCATGATCATATTAAAATTACCCAAACCCCACTAAAAACTGAAATCAGAAATCATAAGAGATAGTATTCATACATTATATGTATGACTAAAAAATTTCAAAGTATGTCCTTCCCTCCCCTAATCACTCAGAAAATAACTTCTCTATTAAAAGGATTATAGATAATAAGAGGGAATATAAATTCATTATAAAACTAAAATATAATAAATGCAATAAAATAGACGATTTCATGACAGAACTATATTAATCCACTCAAACCAACTCACCTGAGCTTTTTGGATACATTTTTTATAGATCAATGTTTCCATTTTAATTACTATAGTCAAATATCTACTGTCATCCTTTATTTGTAATACTTACCATTACTTTTTCCCAAAGTTTACCCCTTTTATTTTTGGTCCTCAAATTTCCAAAAACTCTGTATATTCCATTTTTTCTTGATCAAATTATTATTCATATTCTATTCCATGTGGATTCCTCCTATTGATCACATACATACTGATGCGGTGTGTTAGATATTTTTTTGAACTTTGTTTCTATAAATAATATTGGCACGAGTTCATTATTATCTTTTAGAAGACATATATATAGCCCTACTAATTCTAATGTTACAATTATGTTGGTTCATTATGAATAATCAATAGAAATTAAAATCATTCAGTTACCTTTACATAGATGGAAAGTCTTCAGGGTAGCTTTACAAAACATGATAATACATTGTCTTAGACTTTAAAACTATGTTAGAACATTTTAATAGCTCTTATACATCGATATATTCCCTTAAAAAGATTCTATTATGCTTTTATAAGTAGTGTAATCTATGTAAGTACCTTTAAATTTTATTCACCCACAATATCTACCTACTTGTATGTTTGATGTCATAGAATGAAGACCTAAAATTTTATAAAGTAAAAATATAATATAACTTCATAGAATTAATCATTTAGCATTAAATTTCATAATATATTAGATATATTTTGAAATTAAAATTCATAATTACTCAAATTCATAAGTTAGAGTCCACTATCGAATTATAATTCATTCAAAGATGGAGAATATAATATAAATTAGTCATACAATATAGAAGATGTTATTCAATGCTCATTAAATACATATGATATTATGTTTTTTTAAATGGAAATAGATTCATGAAAATACCATTAATTACAATGATTTGGTATATTCATATGAAACCAAAGACATATTTTCATCAAATGGTATACAATCCAGTTCGGAAGTCATATGAGAAATGGGAAATCAATTATAGGATCTTACATTATCCTATGGGCTTGGAAAAAGTCATATTCTACTAGAATTTTATAAAATAAAAATATCATAGGAGCTTAGAAACAATCAAATGTGGAAACAAATATCATATGAATTCAAGACTTGGACAAAATTACTCATTTTATGTTTAAAAATAAAATTTAATTAAAACAAAAATAAATACATTTCTTGAAAAAATATTTTAAAAAAACTATTTAAAACACTTAAATTATAAAATTGAAACATTTTCCAAATTAAATAAATAATATTCATGAAAACCAAAAATAATGTAATTTAAATAAAAATATAAATATTATGGATTTATTCGTTAAAATTCATATAATATTAATAAAATTTCATCGTTGTAAATCACATATCCTGAATTCAATGCTCATTTCATTTCAATATGGATCCTTATAGATCCCTTAGTCAAACCTAATATACAGTCCTCATCATAAAACAACCACAATAATATCCACATGACCTGAAACCGAAAAACCAATCTTGAGTAAAAAACAAGTTATAAATGGGTATAATTACACAAACAAGTTATATGGTAAATCATTATATAAGTATTTTTTTACCCTTAAAATAATTTAACCCCCCACAATAATCAATCACACATAAGCATGTGTATATATTGTGATTCCTATGTACTAAATATGATTATTTTACAGAGGCCTCTTACTAATAGTGTAAAATTGAAAAACAACAAATATGAGCCTTGAGTAATAAAATCATATTTACATTAATATATTAAACAAAAAAAATATAACAATTGAATAATGAACATGTACTGATGGTAATAAATACATCCCACTATAAATGTATTCATAAATCACTATTTTAATGTCCATGACAATATTGAACACATACATATTCACTATCTACCTTACACCATATAATAAGTTAAATAGATAGACACTATGATAAAAATTTATGATTCCCCAACATGGGGAACACTCTGTAGTTCCTCAAGTCGAGGTTCTAAATGATCTCTAGAATGCCTCCTGGTATCCCAGATGTTTATAGATACTAGTGAGGATTTAAACTATTTCTATTAAATTCCAAAACCCTCAAATCGAAGAAAACACATAGTGAAAATTACTGAATAATTTCCATTACAAACATTAATGTTTTCATAATTAATTAAATAAAATGTTGTAAGAAGTTTCACAAGTGGAAGCTTAATTTCATACCACGACTATTCCCCCACAATCATGATGACAAAAAGGAAATAATAGAAATACACAAGAGATATATCTCAATACTTGGGCATCAACAACCTTGACTTAACATACTCAGTGAACTAACCTATATTAAACCACTATGCATCTTGTTCATTGAATTATAAATCATACATAAGTTTTGTATACACACAATATTTACTATACATGTTGTGATAAATACATCTCATTAGGGTCTCACCACGTTAACCTAATATAATTCATCATATACATGTATAAATAAGAAAAATAAAAATGTTCACAATGGAACCTTTGAAATTTCATTCTAACTAGGGCTCCATGAATCCTTCTACATTTAACCATGTTTTACTAACCAATACACCCTGACAATTCGTCATACGTGTTTCGAAACAATGTTCGAATCTATCCATCACCTTGTTTCTCTGTAGAAAAATCTATCCCAAACAAATTATATATGTTATTTTATATTACTAACTCTCAACCCATAATAAAGGGTGTAGGTTAGGGTTTCCACAAGTCTTGACCACTACTTGAAGGTGCATATTGAGGCCCCTCATCAAATCCCTATAAATTCCTTCTAACTAAATGATGTACCTCATCTAATTCCAAGTCCATACGATATAACCCAAGGGAGTTAATTAATAAAGTCATGACCACTAATTTATAAATCAAGGTGGGTTCCAACATCCATCAATATCTATTAATCACTACCATCTCACACAATAAGTGGTCAACCATACCTTTTCACCCAGTGTAATTCCCCTTGTATAACCACTAACTTCTCACACAATATAAGACCCATCTTCTCATGTGAATTCTAACTTAATGTGAGGACATTATCTTGAACATTTTTTCCTTACTCAAGGAAATGTATATATTAGATCTCAAGCGATACCTCATCACCCATGGTATTCATAAATATCATGCACACTACATGTATCACACATAGTGATCATTCCAAATAAATATATTTCTATATGAATAGTGGATTCAGGATCAACATCTCTAAAACCATAATTCATTGATTGTAAAAATAACACAAAATGATATGGAATACAAAAAAATATGCATATAATATCACTATCTCATCACAAGACTTTAGTCACCCAGGTAATATCCCCTCATCTCAAACATGCACCATTATCTATATGCAAAATGAAAATCCACTCATAATTCCAATATAATATGTAAGGTACCCACTAGGGACCTACTATTCTATATAATCCTCTACTCATTGAGACCATATCATCTCACCCCACCCAATTCACGCATGGTCTATATTACCTATTTTACCTTATCCACAATCCATATCCCAAACGGCACCAAAATCTATCATCACTTCTAGTCCCCTGCCTAGGGGCCATCCCAGCCAATCAAGATCTAAAACCCTATGTAATAATAGGATATCTCCACATGTCAAATATAAACACACATTCATAGGGAATATCCTAACTAGGTTTGAGACATTTGTCCACCCCTGCATTTTCTATTATGATGAAGCTTCTCCTAGGAACCCAATAGACATAGGAATCTGACCATGGATATCATTCATCTCCACTGAAACCCTAATACATTTCCATGTCCTCAAATCAATCTCATGGAAACCTTCACCTCTTGGTGACGTAGTCTCCAGTTGACCCAAATTTACTCAAAGTACTAAAAAGAACTTGATCAAACCTGAGGATGGTCAATTCCATGCACTCGTTATATTAGGTGATCTCATCCCATAATAATCAAGATGGTATCATGAAATAAGCATGATATAAATAAATAATGAATGAAAATATTATGTAATTTTATTAAATGGACCACCTACCATCAAAACAGTGTTAATATCAATGAAAATCTCCACACCACTCATCCAATCCCATTAATTCTTCATCTAGGATTGTACCATTACCTGAGCTTTGATCTAATTCCAAAAAATAAAAAATAAAAAATATAAAAAATAATAATTACTTAACCAAATAAATCCATAGATGAATATTCATTAGATAACTCTCTAGGTATCATCATGTTTCTGAAACCTCAACATACTACACCCGAAAGGTGTATTGAGAACCACAAACACCCCCTTGAGAAAATTCTCTAACTTTGATCACCTAGTGAATTTCTAATTCCATCTATTTTAACCAAACCCCTATAAATATTACAATAGAATCATACCTCAATTGAAACGGTGAATGAAAAATTGGGATCATTATCTTGGGATACCCTTTATTCATTTATAGAAGAATCCCCATTAGACCGAGATGATATCATAATGATCTAGAGAAATGATCACTGAATCCTTATCCAAGTCGTGCCAAATTCACGGTGAAGAAAGGGGAACAAAAAATAGAAGGAAATATGTGAAGTATTCACCTAAAAATATACACAAGATCACAATTAAAATTTTCCTACGAATAGGTGATCAAATGGATAAAGGAGAAATGGAGAGACAACTCAAATATCCCTCTCTCAATGTCTGTGATTCCAAAATACATCAGGGTTTTGATCACAAAATGAAGTATTTTCACCCCACTAAAAACATCACATCCTTTGATCATGAAATAACAGATTTGGTATTGTAGAGATGACCCCATTCCCCCATAAGGGTCATGGAGTGACCCTCCTAGGCATGGCATGGAAACCCTGGGAAGAGTTCATTTATCTTTTTAGTAATATTCCAATGTTTATCCAACCTAGGTCATGATGATGTGACCACTAGGTAAGGGATTACCTAGGACAAGAACTATCTCAGATACCCACCTATGTGTCGTGGTGTGATGAAGCCAAACATAAAAACACCCCAGAGGCCACCAAAGTTCAATAAATTCCCTCTGAATCCTCATTAACTGACACAAAAATATATAAGAATCTACTAATTCATAACCAAAAAAATTATACAGTGACCTGTTGTAGCTGATAAAATTCAACATGTAGTCATGTGAACCCAGCTATGATGTATCTACAAGAACTATAACCACTAATAGAGCCTCATTACACATCCAAAGACATATTCTTGAAATTTTATAATATACATATTCTCTACATGAGTCCCAAATCATTAAATAGACCCTACTTCTAAATAAATGTTTGAATTTCCTATTATTTTCACCACTCAAAAATACATGGGTCACTACACCTTCTAGGTGGAATTTTAATTTTTTGTTAGTACATTCTTAGGGATGTACCATTTTTTAAGAAGAAATTTGTTAATGGATACTTTATATCTTCATCACTGTATAAAAATTTTGAGATTTTTTTATCCTGTATGTTATCAAGTTTTTGGAATGATTATAGAGTGTTTACGTTTCTCAATTACAATGGTTTGATTTTTTGTAATTAATTTATGGTTTTTTAATTATTTATAAAGGTGTAAGTTTCAATTATCATGTGAATTATCTATGATGGTATTGTTTTATAAATAATATAATTATTTTTAATGAAAGGATAAAATGATGATTTAATGTTTTGTTTGATAAGATCTTGGTTGAGGTTTTCAATTATGGTTCTTTGACAGGTTGGAATGAACTCTGATAACAATGCACGTCCATTATGAATATGAATTAAAATAAATTACTTTAGGGGTGAAGGGATCAATGCATTAGGTTGTTCACTTCTCGATGAATTGTCACATAGAATTCACAACATGATTTTCTCGCAGGGTGTGGGTTTTTACTAGGTTGTCCAAGATCAGTGTGTGTTTAATGATTTAGTTAGATTCATGGATTTGGTGTTGGACAGTTTCATATTCACATTGTTTTATTTGTTTTATTATTTTCCACTTTACCAAAACTAGGTCTTTAGAAAATTGAAAAAAAAATCAAAAAACCGATAGGTAAATTAAATATTTTAATTGAATATGATATTGTAATTTTTAATAAATAATGATATGATATATTTTTGAAAATAATTACATTATTCTAGTTATAAGAATTCAATATTTTTATTTTATTCTATACTTAATCATTTTTCAGTATTTTGATGATAATATATTGATATTTATTTAATTGTACATATATTCAAATAGTTACCCATTACTGTCAGTTTAATATTATAATGGTTAGGTTACAAATATAATAATAATAATTCCAATGGATACCTTACCACCTAAAATGGACATATTATATTACCCTACCCCATATATACCCCATAAATTCTATATATTTAGTTCTCTAATTTCTCTCCCAACATTATCTATATTTCACTTAAAAAAATCCCACATCATTTCCATTCTTTTACAATCTTATTAAATTGGTTCTTGTTGTTATGGAATTTATGGGAGACAATAACCCACTATATTTTCAACTTCTAGTTATTTTATATACTTATTTATGTATTTCATTATATATGTTTTTATTTTATATAACATACTTATCCTTTTTTAATAATATATATTTACTAACTAAAATAGAGATTATTTCATTACATGGATCATGTGATTTATTAATGTAATATAATATTTTATAATTTATAAAAAATATATGTATGAAACTTATATAAGTTATGAAAAAATATTTGAGAAATAAAGTTTGTTACACTAATAGACTTCCTGAATCTATGTAATGAATTGATGAAATATGTGTTTTATTCTCATTTAATGGACCCACTTTCATTGATGTTTTCTTTTTGAATGTAATCTTTCCTTTTAGTTGAATATTTAATTTATTGATTATGAAGTGCCCAGATCAGTGTGAATCACTGAGAGGGGGAGGGGGTGAATCAGTGATCCCTTAAAACATTTTACTAATTGATTCTTAATCAATTAAACCTCTATGGCTGGTTAAAGCCTCGATCCACTCTTCTTGTATCTCTCAACCTTTCCCGGATAATGCAGTAATGAAAAGGCACAGGACACAAGGATTTACAAGGTTCGGCACCAAAGGCCTACATCCTTGCCATGCTCTCCAAGCATGGATTCTCCCATTATAATCTGTTAGTATTACAATGGTCGATACAGCTTCCCACCGTATCTCTCCTGAGTCCCACAGGAGGGTCTTTATACTGCTTCCCACAGTGTTACCAGAGTCCCACTGGCCTGCTCCAGAATCCCACTGAAGACTTCTTCTCCCTGAGTCCCACAGGGTCTTCTCTTGGCTCCTCGAGTCACACGAGTAGCTCTTCTTCTCTTTAAGCTTCTTCAAGTATCCTCAGCAGTCTGGGATAAAGACTGCTGGCCTTGCTCTGTACCTCTGATCACTTGAGTTGATCAGGTCTTCTCGTCTTGCTCAGGATTTATCTCCTTCTTCTCAGGATGACCTGGCCTCTCTCCAATTACTGAATACTCAGACAATTGATGTCTTTACCTTCGGTCTGGTCCAGTCTCACTCCTGGTCTTGGACAACTCAAATGCACACCACTGATTTGGCTCTGTTCACATGTGCACGTGCATGCATGCATGCATGCACTTCTCCTGTCCTCTTCTTGGTGCAGTAGACCCACAAAGGGTGTAGTATCTTTAAGCACACACCACCTTCTCACTTCTTCACACACTTTATTCTCTTTTGATTACACACATAAATGTGTGTTATACACTAGTGTGAGTCTTCCACTTCTTTCTTCTTCTAAGTGTGTTGACTTTTAGTGCACACACCTAGGTTCGGCCTTGTTCTTGTTTAGCACACACAATTTATTCTTTTAGTCTTCTTTGCACACAAGGCTTTGCCCTTCACTTCTTTTTGCACACACAACCCGTAGCCTTTATTCTTCTTTACTTTGCACACACAAATAGTGTATGCCTCGGGTTCTTCCCCTTTGGTTAAACACACCAAGGTGCCTCGGATCTTCTTTGCCACTTGTACTTTTCCACTTTGCACACAAAGGCACTAAGGCCTCGGGTTCTCCTCAACTTTGCACACCTACTGCCCGTAGGGCCTCCTTCTTTGGCACACACACTTCCACAGCCCTTTCTTTATTCTTGCACACAAAATACTCGGCCTTCTCAATGGGGCAAGGTGTGGTGGCCTTGGGTCGCGCAAGCCACAAGGGTGCAACCAGTGCAAGGCGCGCAAGGCCTCCTTCCGCGGGGCGCGCAAGTGCTGCACCCGCATGCACTTCCTCCTGCCACGCAGGTACACGGGCAGTGAGGGTGCCAACCTCGAGCGCGCAAGGAGATGCGGCTGGGGTTCTTCCTGTCGCGCAAAGGAGGCGCGCAGGGGACCTCCCTTTCTTCTTTCGCGCAAGAGGTGCGCAAAAGGAACCCACGAAGCCAAGAATGGCTTCGGGCTGCTGCCGCGCAAGTGGTGCGCGCAGGGCTTTTACTTCGCGAGGCAGAGCACACGCGGGACGACAGGTCTTCAACAAAACTTCAGCAAAAAAAACCATCGCCTCGGGTGATCCTTTTATAGGCATAGGCGGCTCAGTCATCCGCGGAGAGATATAACTCAAATCCCCGAGTTATTCGGGTTTTCAAGATTCTGTGAATCTTGTTTTTCCTTTTTATTTCACGTGGGTTGCATTTTTATTTTCCTTCGATCTTCTTCACGTGCATGCGACTTAGAACGCATGCACGGCCTTCCCTCGATCCAATCCATGCAGAACATCAACACCGAATGGCCTCGCACCTTCGGTTTGCTTCGGCCTTCATCGAATTCATTCATACGTTGCATGCATGTATATTTTTAAGCATGGTTCGGTTCGTTATGGCAAGACGAGCATGAGGGTGCCTTCGGCTTCTTCAGAGGTGTCCGGAATCTCGAAATCCGGTGGTCGGATGGCCTCTGGTTCAGCGGGGTCGCGGGAGATGCCTCGGCCGAGCTCGAGGTAGAGGATGGTGCGGCAGCCGTCGGATCAGGTGGTCGAAAGACATCGGACGGCTGGATCAGATCGCGGCGCCGCGGGATTAGATGAGCGGCTCGGATCGGCCGCGAGATCAGATGAGCGGTCAGGATCTCTTCCGCGGGAAAAATCCGCGTCCCACATCGAATCCTCGCGCGATTTTTCCGCAGCTTATTACCCAAGCGCCGCCTCAACCCGACAATTTAACTCTCTCCCTCCACGGTGCCGCCCCGCACCGTGTTCACCCTGCGGGCGCGCTCTGCTCCCACTCTCTGCTCCTGCGGGCGCGCTCCTAGCGCCCACTATGCTCCTCCGGCGCACGGGTTTCACCACCGCGTGTCCTCGGGGCTTATACACGGCCCCGACCTCTCTTGGGCTGGCCCCATGGGATCCCCTTGGGCGTGGTGACCTGGTCCCACATGTGCCTTGGGTTGAACCCTTAAGGCTGGCCCTTGGGGTTGGCATATTTTTTTGCTTAAGTAATAGCTAGGACTTTGTATAAAAACAATGTTAACCAAATGTAATATGCCAAGCCACATTCCCTTCAATCCATTCTTCTCCTTCATCTTCTTCTTGAGAATTCGAACATTATTCTTCTTGATTAGAAACAACTCCTATAATTCTTCTTCATCATCTCATTTTCTACTTAGGAGAGAATTCTCAAGGATCTTCATCAACCGAACTCCTGAATCAAATAACTTCTTCAATTCTCTTTGTTGATCTAATCAGAGATCAAATTGGAACTTCTTCAAATTCACATGCACTAAGTGATAGTGCATGGACTTCATTAAACCACTTCATCCACTCAGTAGTTGTGGATGGATCACTTCAGCTCCTCATGCATTGTCAATACAATGCATGGTCTTCTAAAGCTTGTTGTGACATTGTATCCAGTTGATACAAGTTCTTGGAACTTAAAGATCAGTTCAACAATCGTCTGATGTTATAGAGAATGTTTCAACCACATCTCCTATGTCACTTAGTGAATCTCCTAAGTGACATGCATCTTAGTACTATGGCCATTCTCTCTTCGTCACCAACACCAACACAACCTTTGGCATTCACATCTTGACAATTCTTGACATCCATTCATTCCAAGACAACTTCATGCCTCATTGACAACAAATGCAACAAAATGCACTTCAATCTCCCCCTTTGTATTTGTTTTCAATACACTCCTTCAGCACATATGAATGGGTCAATATGTGTGCCAATATTTTCTCCCCCTTATTGGAAATCAAATGCAAAGGTGTGGTGTGGTTCTCTTTCAAAAATATCTTCCTTCCTTTGAATAGCATCTTCTTGAAAAACACTAAGAGAGGGATGATGTCACATGTTCACTTGAGCAACGAACCTTTAGTAGATCAACTCTAAGTCTACTTGGGCTAACCCGGTGTAGAAAACAAGAGTGATGTAACCAAGGAACTCAATGATGTCCACAATTCTCTACACATGTGAGATCATGCTTAGGGGCTTGAAATTTTTCAGATATAACAATGAATTTGCTAAATCCTGCACATGCTTCACAAAACTCATTAGAAAGTTCAGGTGCAAAGATAAAGCTCCCCCTTTCATTCATTTGTCTTCAATCCATACTCCCCCTTAATTGACAAGATAAACTCAATTAAGAAACAAGGGATGAAAGTATGATTGGAATACCTTCACTTTTCTTCAAGATGGTATTAATTCTTAGAATCCCATCTTCTTCAGATTGGCTCCCCCTCAAGGGGTGCACTCCATTCTGTCCAAACCATCCTCCAGATGAGAATGATCATCATCTTCAATTCCCTGCAATGTTAGCACATGTAAATACCAATGTATGAGGGAATAAGATGGAACCTCCTTGGTTCATCAATGTGAACAACAAGGTTGAGAAGATTCTCTCAACCGAGATGCCCCATTTTCACCAGTCTTCACACTTGCACATTTAATCTTCATTGATGATTGTGCTGGTGTGGTTCTCAAAACATCTTCATGTGAAACCTTCTTCTTCCCTTTTGCTTTAGAAATTGACAGAACTTCATCTTCAGCTCTCTGCAGATCTTTGGCAAGTTGCAACTGATTTGGCCATATGACTAGTGAGTCACTTGGGAGTGTGGCCTAAGTTCTGGAAGTTCCACATGGTTCTTTTGATGCTGTCAAGCTACCTCTCTTAGGCAACTTGTTTTCAATCAATCCCTTCTGCTTCTTCTGGATTGATTGTCTGTTTGAGTTCAGTTGGCTTCTATTTAGTTTCATGGATTCTTTACAAAGGTCCATGATGTGTCCTTTCTTTCCACAGTAGAAGCATTTCTTGGTGGTCCTTCTGGATGCATCACCCTTCTTGGACTCAGACTCCAAGGACTTCTCTTTATTTCTCAAACACTTCTTGGGGGCATTTTCTACTTTCTTCTTGCTTCCCAAGGAATCTTTTTGAGCCAGGTTCTGTGATCTTTTCTTCTTTTGAGCTCTGGATACAGTTGGAGACTGACATTTATCTTTTTGACCACTTTTGCAATCATCCCAGATGTTGTCAAGTAATCCAAATCTATTTGTAGTAAACAGATGTCTCTAGACTTGTGGATGTTGCTTCCTTCCTTCTGGCTTGCTCCCCCTTGGCATGGTCTTCCTTTGTGCTTTGACATTTAGTGGATTGTACCAACAATCCTTTGCACAGTGCCCATACTTATTACAACACCAACATTGACCCACAAATCTTGACTTCTTCAGTCCTTCTGATTTTAGGGTACTTTTCTGGAGCTTCTGTGTTGTTTCAGGAGAGCTCTGCTTATTCATTTTCTTCATCCATACTTGTTTGGAATTATTTTTCCATCCTTCACTTTTTGTGGAAACACAATTAGAAACATCAGTACAAGATGGTATGGATGGTACCTTCTTTCTAGAATATGTTGCCCTTTTATTAGAGGATGTCTTTCTTTTAGAATCATCCTTCTCAAAGCATACTTGAGTAGCGACATTTCTTCTTTTAGCTGACTGGGAGGATTCAGCTTTGGGTGATTGTAGATTTTTCAATATCACCTCTAGTTCTAAGCATTTCATATTGAGGGAGTTCTTCTCATCCTCAATAGTTCTTAGCCTTCCTTCCCATTTCTCTTCCAGCTGTTTCATCTGGTCTTCATGCACCTTCTTTAATTCAAGCAATGAGTTGTCAAGCTCCTTCACCCTTTTTACTTTGTCTTCAAGTTGAGCATCTTTAACAACCATTGATACTCTATGCCTCTTCTCCAGTGCATGGTAAACATCTTTGATTATTACTTTAAAGAATTCTTTCTCAGAAAGGAATCTTTGCAATTCATCAGCAGTGTCTTCATATCTTTCATTGCAAAGAGAAACAGTTTCATCTTTGGCCTTCACCAGCTTTCTGAGAGTGTTGGTTATGCCAACCCTTTTTGCCAACTGATCTTCTATAGCATTGGCTTCTTCTTCTAGCTGTGATTTTTCTTCTTGAAGATCAAGGATGCTTGTAGCTATACACATTGCCACTTCCTTGGGGACTGTCTTCTGAAGATATTTGATTGCATTTAGAAGATCATTTTTCCTTCCATCTTCATCACAGCTAGAGCAGGCTCCATCAGAAGAATGATAAAAGGAATTGTCATCTGATGTGACATTCACATTTCTTTCCATAGAAGGAGTTTCTCTGATTGCAGCAACCTTCTTCCTCATCTTCTTTGCCTGTTTCTTCATTCTGTTTTTCAGAGTCTTGGCAGATATCTCCATTTGAGGCTGTTCTTTCATTTCCTCAAATCTGCACTCCATATAGACTCTCTTGGATCTTTTAGAGGTAACCTCCCTCTGATACCAATTGAAGTGCCCAGATCAGTGTGAATCACTGAGAGGGGGAGGGGGTGAATCAGTGATCCCTTAAAACTTTTTACTAATTGATTCTTAATCAATTAAACCTCTATGGCTGGTTAAAGCCTCGATCCACTCTTCTTGTATCTCTCAACCTTTCCTGGATAATGCAGTAATGAAAAGGCACAGGACACAAGGATTTACAAGGTTCGGCACCAAAGGCCTACATCCTTTCCATGCTCTCCAAGCATGGATTCTCCCATTATAATCTGTTAGTATTACAATGGTCGATACAGCTTCCCACCGTATCTCTCCTGAGTCCCACAGGAGGGTCTTTATACTGCGTCCCACAGTGTTACCAGAGTCCCACTGGCCTGCTCCAGAATCCCACTGAAGACTTCTTCTCCCTGAGTCCCACAAGGTCTTCTCTTGGCTCCTCGAGTCACACGAGTAGCTCTTCTTCTCTTTAAGCTTCTTCAAGTATCCTCAGCAGTCTGGGATAAAGACTGCTGGCCTTGCTCTGTACCTCTGATCACTTGAGTTGATCAGGTCTTCTCGTCTTGCTCAGGATTTATCTCCTTCTTCTCAGGATGACCTGGCGTCTCTCCAATTACTGAATACTCGGACAATTGATGTCTTTACCTTCGGTCTGGTCCAGTCTCACTCCTGGTCTTGGACAACTCAAATGCACACCACTGATTTGGATCTGTTCACATGTGCACGTGCATGCATGCATGCATGCACTTCTCCTGTCCTCTTCTTGGTGCAGTAGACCCACAAAGGGTGTAGTATCTTTAAGCACACACCACCTTCTCACTTCTTCACACACTTTATTCTCTTTTGATTACACACATAAATGTGTGTTATACACTAGTGTGAGTCTTCCACTTCTTTCTTCTTCTAAGTGTGTTTACTTTTAGTGCACACACCTAGGTTCGGCCTTGTTCTTGTTTAGCACACACAATTTATTCTTTTAGTCTTCTTTGCACACAAGGCTTTTCCCATCACTTCTTTTTGCACACACAACCCGTAGCCTTTATTCTTGTTTACTTTGCACACACAAATAGTGTATGCCTCGGGTTCTTCCCCTTTGGTTAAACACACCAAGGTGCCTCGGATCTTCTTTGCCACTTGTACTTTTCCACTTTGCACACAAAGGCACTAAGGCCTCGGGTTCTCCTCAACTTTGCACACCTACTGCCCGTAGGGCCTCCTTCTTTGGCACACACACTTCCACGGCCCTTTCTTTATTCTTGCACACAAAATACTCGGCCTTCTCAATGGGGCAAGGTGTGGTGGCCTTGGGTCGCGCAAGCCACAAGGGTGCAACCAGTGCAAGGCGCGCAAGGCCTCCTGCCGCGGGGCGCGCAAGTGCTGCACCCGCATGCACTTCCTCCTGCCACGCAGGTACACGGGCAGTGAGGGTGCCAACCTCGAGCGCGCAAGGAGATGCGGCTGGGGTTCTTCCTGTCGCGCAAAGGAGGCGCGCAGGGGACCTCCCTTTCTTCTTTCGCGCAAGAGGTGCGCAAAAGGAACCCACGAAGCCAAGAATGGCTTCGGGCTGCTGCCGCGCAAGTGGTGCGCGCAGGGCTTTTACTTCGCGAGGCAGAGCACACGCGGGACGACAGGTCTTCAACAAAACTTCAGCAAAAAAAACCATCGCCTCGGGTGATCCTTTTATAGGCAGAGGCGGCTCAGTCATCCGCGGAGAGATATAACTCAAATCCCCGAGTTATTCGGGTTTTCAAGATTCTGTGAATCTTGTTTTTCCTTTTTATTTCACGCGGGTTGCATTTTTATTTTCCTTCGATCTTCTTCACGTGCATGCAACTTAGAACGCATGCACGGCCTTCCCTCGATCCAATCCATGCAGAACATCAACACCGAATGGCCTCACACCTTTGGTTTGCTTCGGCCTTCATCGAATTCATTCATACGTTGCATGCATGTATATTTTTAAGCATGGTTCGGTTCGTTATGGCCAGACGAGCATGAGGGTGCCTTCGGCTTCTTCAGAGGTGTCCGGAATCTCAAAATCCGGTGGTCGGATGGCCTCTGGTTCAGCGGGGTCGCGGGAGATGCCTCGGCCGAGCTCGAGGTAGAGGATGGTGCGGCAGCCGTCGGATCAGGTGGTCGAAAGACATCGGACGGCTGGATCAGATCGCGGCGCCGCGGGATTAGATGAGCGGCTCGGATCGGCCGCGAGATCAGATGAGCGGTCAGGATCTCTTCCGCGGGAAAAATCCGCGTCCCACATCGAATCCTCGCGAGGTTTTTCCGTAGCTTATTACCCAAGCGCCGCCTCAACCCGGAAATTGAACTCTCTCCCTCCACGGTGCTGCCCCGCACCGTGTTCACCCTGCGGGCGCGCTCTGCGCCCACTCTCTGCTCCTGCGGGCGCGCTCCTAGCGCCCACTATGCTCCTCCGGCGCGCGGGTTTCACCACCGCGTGTCCTCGGGGCTTATACACGGCCCCGACCTCTCTTGGGCTGGCCCCATGGGATCCCCTTGGGCGTGGTGACCTGGTCCCACATGTGCCTTGGGTTGAACCCTTAAGGCTGGCCCTTGGGGTTGGCATATTTTTTTGCTTAAGTAATAGCTAGGACTTTGTATAAAAACAATGTTAACCAAATGTAATATGCCAAGCCACATGCCCTTCAATCCATTCTTCTCCTTCATCTTCTTCTTGAGAATTCGAACATTATTCTTCTTGATTAGAAACAACTCCTATAATTCTTCTTCATCATCTCATTTTCTACTTAGGAGAGAATTATCAAGGATCTTCATCAACCGAACTCCTGAATCAAATAACTTCTTCAATTCTCTTTGTTGATCTAATCAGAGATCAAATTGGAACTTCTTCAAATTCACATGCACTAAGTGATAGTGCATGGACTTCATTAAACCACTTCATCCACTCAGTAGTTGTGGATGGATCACTTCAGCTCCTCATGCATTGTCAATACAATGCATGGTCTTCTAAATCTTGTTGTGACATTGTATCCAGTTGATACAAGTTCTTGGAACTTAAAGATCAGTTCAACAATCGTCTGATGTTATAGAGAATGTTTCAACCACATCTCCTATGTCACTTAGTGAATCTCTTAAGTGACATGCATCTTAGTACTATGGCCATTCTCTATTCGTCACCAACACCAACACAACCTTTGGCATTCACATCTTGACAATTCTTGACATCCATTCATTCCAAGACAACTTCATGCCTCATTGACAACAAATGCAACACAATACACTTCAGATTATTTAAAACTCATAATTAAGAAATAATTTGAAAGCATAATTGTTTGTATACTCATTCTAGAACTATATAAGTATTTCATTAGGAGAAATGGTTTCAAAATAAATTCTACAAATACTATCATCACTCCAAACCCTTGGTTAACATATCAAAATATATAGCTTTATATTATTGTAAAAGGATCTGCAATGATGATATGTATAACTCAAAAACTCATAAAAAATATTCATATAGTCTAGATAATATTTTGAAACATTATTAATATTTATGCATGGAATGAATTTCCTTCTATCATAATAATTACACTAAAATGGGCTACATAATGTGATAATGTTTTTTAATAGGGGATGATTTTTCTTAAGTGGTGGATCTGAAAAAATATTTCACCACTAGAATTTATGGCCTATCCATTGAACCATGGTCTTTATGATTATGAAATAAATTTCTTTATTTTAATAATATGGATAATATTTTGGTTTCACGGTTATATAGTGTAGTAAGATAGTTAAGTAACAGTTTTCTGCTGCAATTTTGTGATAATTCGATCATTACACTATTATGCTAATTAAAATATATAAATTTCTATATGGATTTGAATTTCAAATGGAAATAGAATTTTGACTTTTTGATGATATTAATTTTTTCCACTAATTTCGAGGAAATCCATTGGCCAATTTTCTTACAGTATTATGACTTATATTATTATATAATGATATTTTATATCATTAATTATGACATGCGTGTTTTTGATATATTTAAGGGTAAATTAGAATGATTGTTTCATGATATTTAGATCCCATATTGACAAGACATTTTTAAAACATAATCCATTAGATTATCCAATTAATTTTATTCCAATAGTTTATTAAATAATTTATGAGTCTATTTCTATCTCTCTATTTCTTTTGTGTTTCTTCTTCATTTGGAAAATCTTTAGAGGCAATTGATTTTTCTTCAATGAATAATTTATTTTTCCATTGATAATATTTTATTTTATCCCTCTCTGTTATGGGATTTACACAATTCAACTAAATCTTCCCTTTTTTATTCATATTTTTTTAATCCTCCTGGGGATCTATTGATAGTGAACCACTTGTTAGTGCAACACGTAATTTTCATAGATTGGTTTTTTAGATTACTTGGGTGTTATTTATAATGTAATTTAGATTTTATTACCATGATTTAATCATTAATAATTTAAAGTATAGATATTTTATTTGGAGTAAGATAATTTTGAGCCCTATTGGATTCTAATGTTGTTAATAAATAATTTTTAGGCATTAGGTTCCTTGAGGAGATTATTGAGATTAATTATTCATAAAAGAAAATTTTTGTTTTTCATGACTATGAAGAACTATTTATATATTTTCCATTTTTATTATTAATATCATATTTTTTTCATAAATTTTTGTAGTATATGTAACACCCCAAGCTTCCACGGTACTCTTCTTTTTGAATAATACAGTAGCGTGTGTTGTACACAACTTCGAGTTCTAACACACACCACACCCAATAAAACTAACCATTATGATTAGTAATAACAACTTTTTGAAATTTAATAAATTTTATCTTTCAAAATTTACTTCATTTTTGGATTCGGAATATCAAAATTAGCTTAGGGTGAATTTTTGGTATTTTTATGAAAACTTTCAATTTTTGATGAATAGTGAAAAACACTAAGTTATAGTTTAAAACCGAATTTTTTTAAATAGTTATTTATTTTATTTAAACTTATTTTAGGTCAAAATGTATACATAATACCGATATATGTTCAATTAAATTAATTGGAGTTAGTTTATAATACTTTTAGATATGTAAAAATTTTATTGAACTTTTCACCGTCTTTTACCCACCTCGAGGAAAATTTGAAAATTCACATAAAACATAATTTTACCGCTTCTTTGAGTGGAATTTAGAAAATCCAAGAGACATGGTTAATATCAAGGAGTAAAATGTGGTTCAATAAGATAATTGTTTTGGTGAATAGTAACTTTTTACTTTTATTTACCACGGTTAAATGTAAATAGGGTAATTAAGGGTAAAAATTATATTATTATTAAGCTAACACATGTCCTAATCCTATTGGATAAGTATAATTCGACCAAAAAAACCTTAGGAATAAAATATGAACCTCTTTGGTCCACTTGGATTAGATTAGGACATTTATTATTATTTAATTCAATGAAGAGTTAAAAGAGTTAAAATCAGAGTTTAACAATTAAAACATTTTTAATATAGGGTTTTACATAAGATAAATTCAATTATAAATATTCATTAGATATCTGAAATTATTTCCTACACAATGGTAGTTTATTTATAATTTTATACGTTAAATAATATAATTTATTTATGACACAATGATGATGCAGTAATTTCCTTATTAGTGAAATTTTAAAATAATTGATATTATAAATACCCAAATAAATATAATTTGACACTTTTAATGAATTACTCGAATTTTATAGGTTAATATGACATGTTAGGGTATATTAAATGAATTATTTTTGAGGTAATAATGTTGTTATAAATTTATCAAAAACAAAATACCAAATAGTGTCAAAATTGGAATAAAAGTGTTTTTAAAAGAAATATTAAATTATTAACTAATATTAAATTTTTAAAAATATAAGGTTCTTCCAAGAGACTTATATAATGATAGGTGTATCATTAATGAACCCCTTTGGGTTCTCTTGGCAATATAGAGTATGTTTATTAGCTATATAATATAAAAATACAAAGAGACATAGTAAATGTTAAACTATTTAACTAAGAGTTAAATATAAATGATAAGGTTAATATAGTGACCCAAACCTATATAAAATAAATCGGTTGAAAATATTTCTACCCATCCCCACCTTATCCTAGAAATAATTCACTTTGGATCCATTATAAATTGAATATGAATTTATTATAAAATAATATTTCTAGCTTTTCCTAAGGTGCCCCTCACCCCTCTTACAAAAGGGCACTCACCCTTCTCTAAATTTCACACCTCAAAAGCCTTTTTTCTCGGCCAAACCCTACCCAAATATCATTTAAACTTCCCTCACTTCAACCTAGAGGAATTATTTTGATCATAAATCCAACCTAAGTATACCTTTTGATGAAATCAAAAGGAAGAACCCGAAGAAGAGGTAATGTTTTCACCACCCTCGTTTAAGTTCCTTTATTCTTCCACTTCTTCTTTCTTTGTTATATATATTCTAGAACAATAACTCCAATATCATATATATACTGTGATGTTATTATAAATATGGTACAACTATATTCATTATTCTATCCATCCCTTGAATGACATGTGACCATATATGCGTACGTACGGCTTAACGTCTCCACGTCGTGTGTAATTGTTATTCAATACATTATTATTTTGATGGGTATAATAATGATATTTAATTAATATAAATAATAAATATAACATGATAATTATTCTGTATATATGATAAACAATCCAATTATATATTATTTTAATATCAAAATAATGACATTGTCGCTAGTGCGTACGTAAGGACTACTGTCTCCACGAACGTGATGAGATTCATTCCTCATCATATCCATTCAAGACTCATTTTCATTTTATAATTAAAAATAATTTTTAAGTACTTGATATCATTCTGGATATGAATAAGGTACAACCTATGGATAACAAACATGGGTTAAGTAACAAAATATATAAAAGAAAACGAGTAAGTGAACACCCGAAACAACGATAATACTAAAATATTACTAACAAAGCTATATTAAAAGATCATATATGATTTCATATTTATGTATATGATTCTTGTATAATTTAATAAAAATGATTTAACTATTATACAAGAGTATAATCCACCCTCTAAAATGGAAAAGTACAAGTTAAGGGTTTATTTCACAATCTCTACATTATCCGAGGTTGTTTATACGTAATTATCTACTAGGACCTCCTTATCATCCACATCGATGTTTCTTTAAAATGTATTTCAAATAATTCTTACTATTTTTTATACATTGGTTTAAAGTCATTTATACCATTGTTTGACTTTTGTAATATGTTTATAAAGGAATCTTTTTGTCGTTTTCCAAACAAAGTCATTTTTAACCATTTCGGCAGAATTAAGGTAAGAATGTCTTTTTTAACGTATACGGCGAGTGCGGCTATTTTCCACCATTATAAAATCATCAAATCTTCCCTTACAAGCTTATAATAATATTTTCAATGTAAATGTTTTAATTATTTAGCTTTTAAATAATATCAAAAAAATTGATATTTCTCTCAAATAGTTTTGATTTCATCCATGTCAACATATTTTGATGGATTTTAAGCTTATTTGAAGTTGAATTCTTATGATACCAAACTTCCATATTGTATTGAATGTTTTGTGATATTTTTGACTATGTATATGTTATTTTTATACCACTCATGATTTAGGGTGAAAGTATTAACATTTAGTATGCTATTTTTAATAAGAATGTTTATGTTATGTTTAAACCTATTCATATGAGGAATGCATTAGACTTAATAAGTGATAGTTGGAGCCCACTGTAGCTCCTCGATGCATCCATAGGTCTCATTAGACAAACTAGTTTCTTGGAACAAGGCCTTGGAAGAATCTTATTTTTGTCTTGGCACAAGTCCTTGACTATGTGGTTATGATAGTCTGGAATTATTCATTCCATCATTATCAAAGTGGTTATTGATATTGCATATGATTATTCGACTAGTAGAATATCTATGAGAATAAGTAAATGGAACTATTTCATTTTATCTTTTCCATATTATGTTAAAGTTCACATTTAAAAGGCTTTTGTTTTAATTATACATTCCCTTAAGTGTTTATGTTTATTTATGAATGTTTCCTCTATATTGTTGTCCTCACTGAGAATCTGAGCTCACCCCTTTCAATGTTTTATTTTTTCCAGGATGTGATGACGTATTTTATGAATGAACTGCAAGGATGGTATGAGGGGATATGAAGATTAGATGTTGTTTATGTTTTTTGTTCACTTTATGATGTAATGTAAAACTTCTAAATATATATAGTGCTTCAAAATATACTAAACTAATCGGTCTTTCAAGACTTGATCTTTTGTGATCATGTCAATATTATGTAATAATTCACCGAATCTAGGTAACTAGGGTTTAGGGCATTACAGTTGGTATTAGAGGGAGGTTTAGTATAAACCTTGGAAGCTTGATTTAGAATAACTCTGATTAGAGCACATAGACCTAAGATTGACTTTGAAGATTAGTATAGAAGAACTTCCGATAATTTTGGTATTGTAGAGATTTTGTGAGTTTTCTGAGAAAAACATTTATGTCTATATATGAGCAGGTATAGGTGGATCTAGAACAGATGTACCTATGGGTAAAACCCAAAAACACCGCATTGAGCTAGACTCTAACTGGAACTGGTGCACGACAATGGGCCTTGCTACACTCTGGGTAACGAAACTCCTAGGTGATATGCTTTGGATAATTCTCATTTTATTTACAAACAATTATGAAGGGTTTATGAGTATATACTTCCACAAAGAAAACATTCTTTTTTTGATTATGGATTATATCCATAAATAGTTCAATTTTTGTTAAGTGTTTTACAAGTTTGGATTTATGTATTACGATTCATAAACTAATCTAGTGTATTACATTGTTTAGAAATGGAACCTACTGGAAGGAATGGAAAATATATCAATGCACACACTCCATGTAGGGATTACCCTCTTGATCAAGATAATTATAGTGGAGCTGGTGATGCCACTGGTGCTGATCAGCTAATCACTATACTGGGACAACTCACTCAGGTTATGAATAATATTCTTACCGATATGTAGCACCCTGATCCGCAAAGTGGAAGATCAATGTTAGATAGCTTCAGGAGGCAAAAACTGCCAAAATTAAATGGGAGTACAAATCCATTAGTAGCAGAGCAGTGGAAAATTATTTAGAGAAAATATTCCACGCCTTGGGGTGTACTAAAAGGGAAAAAGTTTTCATGGAAGTTTATCACCTCACTGATGATGTTGATCCATGGTGGTCATTGATTCAAAAACACAAAGGAAGATGATGAAGTATCAAATATGTAATGGAGGGATTTTAAAGAATATTTTTTAAAAAAATACTTTTTTCATGACCATCAGGCGGATTTGAAAAGACAATTTTTGAGTCTGAGGAAAATGGGGGATGAGAATGTTGCAATGTATGAGTCTAACTTTACAAGGATAGAAAGGCATGCTGAAGATTATATACATAATCCAAGAAGTAATATTATCGTTTCTTGTATGGGTTAAAACAATTTCTCTGTACAGCATTAGTCTCACAATCCTTCTCGTCGTACAAAGATATTGTCTCATGTGCTATCAAGATAGAAAATAAATTCTCTAAGTATTATGACTATAAAGCAAAGCAAAAGAAGAATAGATCTGCTGATCACTCGAGGAATGGAAATAAAGGGAAGAAGGGAAAAGTTGAATATCCATCCGGTAGTAAATATGGGAAGAAACACCTTGGTACTTGCTTAAAAGGAATGGAAGTCTATTACAAGTTTGGTGAAAAAGGCCACCAAGCTCGTGATTGCAATGGGAAGAAAGAAGCTACTGATGTTCAGTGATACAATTTCAGGGAGATGGGACATTATGCAAATCAATTTCCTAAGAGTCAGGGAATCTTACCTCATAAAAGTCCAAGGGATCAAGGCTAAGCTTATGTTATCACTACTATTGTGGTAGAAGCTCTAAAAGACGTAGTGGAAGGTAATTTTATAGTTTCCTCAAGTTTAGCAAATGCATTATTTGATTCTTGATCATCGCATTGTTTCATATCTTCCCAGTTGTCTAAGAAAATTAGATATTTCCTAATTTATTTAATAAGGGAGTTGTCAGGTAAAACAATTAAGGGAAGTATCATCACAAAAACGTTTTGTGAATCTATTCCCATTAGAGCATATTAATGTTCTTTATCTACTAATCACATCGGCATAACTATGATTGAGTTTGATATAATCCTCAGTATGGATTGTCTTTCATACCATGATGTGAAGATTTATTGTAAGAAGGAGGTTACGATTTTTGATGATGATGATAAAGAACACATTATCTTAAGAGAAGAATCTTCACCACCTAAGTCTTATCTAGATCCACCTCAGTAGAACAACTAAATTCAAGTATTGGGGAGGAAGAGAATTAAATGACTGTGGGTGATGAAAGGAATGTCCAAATAAAGGATATACCTATTGTGAAAGAATATGTAGATGTATTTCTGGGCGATTTGCCTGGACATCCTCCAGAATGAGAAATTGAGTTTTCAATTGATTTAATTCCTTGATCAAGGCCCATATCGAAGACCCCTTATAGAATGGACAATGGTGAATTAGTGGAACTAAAGAAACAACTAGAGTAATTGAGTAATACCAAATTCATTCTCCATAGTGTTTCTCCATGGGGATCCCCTGTACATTTTTTAAGAAGAATGATGGATCTATGAGGTTATGTATTGACTACTGGGAGATCAATGGTATAACAATAAAGAACAAGTATCCCCTACCTCGCATTGATGATTTATTTGACTAACTGGACGGATCTCAATACTTTTAAAAGATTGACCTTCGATCTGGATATCATCAGTAGTGTGTGAAGAAAGAAGACATTCCGAAGATAGTATTTCAAACCAGGTATGGGCATTACGAGTTTATATTAATGTCTTTTGGGCTGAAAAATGAACCCTCTATTTTCATGGATCTAATGAACAGAGTTTTCAAGGAATACCTTGATGACTTTGTAGTGGTATTTATTGATGATAACTTGATATACTCCAAAAGCTATGAAGATCATGAAAACCACTTGCGCATTATATTGAAGACTCTGAGAATACATGAATTATATGGGAATTTTAGAAAGTGTGAATGATGGCTTCATGAGATTTATTTTCTTCGCCATATAGTCTCTAACGATGGAATCTCTGTTGATGCTTCTAAGACAAGAGAAATCCAAGAATGGCCATCACCGATGAGTATAACTGAAAAAGTATCGATGTTTCACCTTCCCTGGTTTTTCCTATTTGGAAAACCCATTAACGAAGTTCACATGTAAAGGGGTTAAATTTTTTTGGACTAAAGAGTATGAATAATGTTTCAAAGAACGGATGAAAATATTTTTGAATGCTCATATTTTTACTCTTCCATCGGGGAATGATGGGTTCGTTATTTATAGTAATGCATTGAGGAATGGACTTGGTTATGTCCTTATGCAGAATTAGAGAGTTATTGCCTATGCATCACGACAGGTGGAAATTCATGAGAAAAAATATCCTACTCATGATCTTGAGTTAGCTTCTTTAATATTTTCTTTGAAGATATGGATACATTATCTCTATGGTGAAAAATGTGAGATATATACCGATCACAAGAGTTTGAAGTACATTGTCTCATAGAAAGAACTCAACATGAGGCAAAGGATATGGCTTGATTTACTCAAGGATTAGGATTGCACGATACACTACCACCCGAGGAAGGCAAATAAGGTGGAAGATGCTTTGAGCAGAAAGGATCATGGAGTTTTGAACATAATGAGAGTTGAAAGGGATCCAATTTTCATGGATGTAGTAAAGTTGGAAATGGGAATAACCAGGGAAGGTGAAACATCGATACATTTTCAAATGGTTTCCAAACCATATTTACTAGAAAGGATTAAGACTTCTTATACCGATGATGAAGAATTTCAAAAAAAGATTAAAGCTATGAATGATGGGAGATTGAGTGACTTTGTGTGTGAAGATGGAATTTTGAAATTTGGGAAGAGACTTCGTGTTCCCGATATAGCTGATATAAAAAAAGAATTTTTGGATGATGCTCATAGTTCCAATTTCTCTATACACCCTAGGAGAACTAAAATGTATAGAGATTTGAAGGAACATTTTTGGTGGGACAACATGAAGAGGGAGATTGCTGATTTTGTGTCATGATTTATTGTTTGTCAAAAAGTGAAAGCTGGAAGGAAATAGCCTGGAGGAGTCATGCAACCTCTTCCCATACCTAAGTGGAAATGGGATAATATTACGATGGACTTTTTCATGGGGCTACCAAAGACTCCTAGAAGGAACGATGCAATATGGGTCATTTTTGATCGCCTTACCAAGTCAGCACATTTTCTTGCTATAAGAGAAGATATACCACTTTAATGTCTAGAAAGACTATATATTAATGATGTTGTGATACTTCATGGAGTACCCCAATCAATTGTTTATGATCGTGATCCTTGTTTTACTTCATCATTCTAGAAAAGTCTTCAGAAATCCCTAGATACTGAACTTCGTTTGAGCACTGCCTACCACCCCCAAACTGATGGACAATCAGAGCAGACTATTAAAACCCTAGAGGACATGTTGATATCTTTCTCACTTGATTTTCAGGGTATGTGGGATCAATAATTACCTCTGGTAGAATTTTCCTATAACAATACCTTCCATTCAATTTTTCGGATGGCACCATATGAAGCGTTATATGGAAAGATATGTCACACGCCAACATATTTGGATGACGTTAGTGAAAGAAAACTTGTAGGCCCAGAACTAGTGGAGGAAACAATGGAAAATGTGAAGGTAATCCAAAACAACATTAAAGCGGCTCAAAGTAGGAAAAAGAGCAATGACGATAACTGAAAAGGATTTGAAATTTCGGGTAGGAAATCATGTTTTCTTGAAGGTATCTCCATGGAAGGGGGTTATACGTTTCGGTATGAAGGGAAAATAGAGTCCTAGGTACACCGAACCCTTCGAAATTCTAGAACAAATTGGGGCTGCAGGTTACCGGTTGGAAATGTCGCCCAGTCTCTCAAAAGTTCACAATGTGTTCCACGTATCACTATTGAGAAAATAAATGCCTGACCCAACACATGTATTGACTTATGAAGAAGTAGAACTGGATCTCGATCTATCTTATTGCGAAGAGCCCGTCAGGATTATTGATACCAGAGAACAAGTTCTGAGAAACTGGATGACATGTATGGTAAAAGTTCTATGGAAAAACCATAAGATGGAAGAGGCAATGTGGGAACCCGAGGAACATATGATAAGAAAAATAACCGAGTCTTTTTATGCTGTAATATTCTAGAAAGTTTTAGGACGAAATTATTTGAAGGTGTGGAGAATGTAACAACCCAAGCTTCTATGGTACACTTCACTTTGAAGAATACAATAGCGTGTGTTGTATGCCACTTCGAGTTCTAACACGCACCACAACCAATCAAACTAGCTATTATGAATAGTAATACCGACTTTTTTAAATTTTATAAATTCTATCATTCAAAATGGACATCATTTTTGGATTCGGAATATCGTAATTAGCATACGGTGAATTTTTGGTATTTTTATGAAAACTTTCAATTTTTGATGAATAGTGAAAAACAATGAGTTATTGTTTAAAACTGAATTTTTATTTAAATAATTATTTATTTTAATTAAATTTATTTTAGGTAAAAATGGACACATAATACCTATATAAGTTCAATGTAAATAATTGGAGTCAGTTTATAATACTTTTAGATATGTAAAAATTTTATTGATCTTTCACCGTCTTTTACCCACCTCCTAGGAAAATTTTCAAATTCACATAAATCATAATTTTACAGCTTCTGTGAGTGGAATTTTGAAAATCCGAGAGACACAGTTAATACCACGGAGTAAAATGTGGTTCAATAAGATAAAAAAAATTTGGTGAATAGTATCTTTTTACTTTTATTTACCTCGGTTAAAAGTAAATAAGGTAATTAAAGGTAAAAATGATATTATTATTACCCTAACACATGTCCTAATTCTATTAGCTAAGTACAATTATACCAAAAACAACCTTAGGAATAATATATGAACCTCTTTGGTCCACTTGGATTACATTAGAACACTTATTATTATTTAATTCAAAGAAGAGTTAAAAGAGTTAAAATCAAAGTTTAATAATTAAAACATTTTTAATATAAGGCTATAGATAAGATATATTCGATTATAAATAATCATTAGAAATATGAAACAATTTCCTACAGAATGGTATTTTATTTATAATTTTTAGACATTAAATAATTTAATTTATTTATGACATAATGATGATGCAGTAATTACCTTATTAGTGAAATATTAAAATAATTGATATTATAAATACCCAAATAAATATAATTTGACATTTATAATGATTTACACGAATTTTATTGGTTAATATGACATGTTAGGGTTGATTTAATTAATTATGTTCTAAGTAATAATGTTTTTATAAATTAAGCAAAAACAAAATACAAAATAGTGTCAAAATTGACATAAAAGAGTTTTTAAAGAAAATATTATAATATTAATTGTTATTCAATTCATAAAAATTTAAGGTTCATCCAAGAGACTTATATAATTATATTTTTATCATTAATGAACCACTTGGGTTCCTCTTGGAAGTATGTAGTATGTTTGTTAACTATATATTATAAAAATACAAAGAGACATGGTAAATGTTAAACTATTTAACTAAGAGTTAAATATAAATGATAAGGTTAATATAGTGACACAAACCCATCTAAAATATATTGGTTGAAAGGATTTCGACCCATAACCACCTTATCCTTGATATAAGTCACTTTGGAGCCATTAGAAACCGAATATTAATTTATTATAAAATAATATTTCTATCTTTTTCTAAGGTTCCCATCCCCACTCTTATAAAAGGACACTCCCCCTTCTCTCAATTTTACACCATCAAAGCCTTTTGTATCTACCAAATCCTACCCAAATATCCTCTCAAATTCACACACTACAACATAGAGGCCTTATTTTGATCTGAAATCCAACCTACGGATACATTTTGATCAAATCAAAAGGAAGAACCTGAAGAAGAGGTAATGTTTTCACCACCCTCTTTCATGTTACTTTCTTCTTACACTTCTTCATTATTTGTAATTTCTATTCTAAAACAATAAATCCAGTATCTTCTACATACTTTTATCTTATATTAAATATCGTACAACCATATTCAGTATTCTATCAATCCTTTGAATGACATTTCACTATACGTGCGTACGTTTGGCTTACCGTCTCCACGTCGTGGTGTAATTGTTATTCAATACATTATTATTTGGATGGGTATAATAATGATTTTTAATTCATAAAAATAATAAATATAAAATGATAATTATTCTGTATATATGATACACCATCCAATTATATATTATTTTAATATCAAAAGAATGATATTGTCGCTCGTGCGTACGTACGGACTACTGTCTCCACGAACGCGATGAGATTCATTCCCCATGGTATCCATTCAAGACTAATTTTCATTTGATGATTAAAAATAATGTTTAATGACTTTATATAATTCTGTATATGAATAAGATACAACCTATGGATAACAAAAACCGCTTATGTAACAAAACATATAAAATAAAATGAGTAAGTGAACACCCGAAACGACGATAATACAAAAATATAATTAACAAATCGATATTAAAAGATCATATATGATATCATATTTATGTATATGATTCTTGTATAATTTAATAACAATGATTTAACTATAATAAAAGTGGTTAACCCACCCTCGTCCAAGGGAAAGTACTGGGTAAGGGTTTATTTAACAATATCAACATTATCCGAGGTTGTTTATACATAATTATCTACTAGGACATCTTTATCATCCACATCCATGTTTCTTAAAAATGTAAATCAAAACACTATTAAAATTTTATATAATATGTGTTAAAGTAATTTATACCCTTGTTTTACTTTTATAAGATGTTTATAAAGGAATCTTTTCGCCATTTTCCAAAAAAAGTCCTTTTGTCCTTTTTGACAGAATTAATGTAAGAATGTATTTTTTTTAAAATATACGGCAGGTGAGGCTATTTTCCGCCTTTATAAAATCATCGAAGATTCCATTACAAGATTATAAAAATATTTTAAAATTAAATTTTTTAATTATTTGTCTTTTAAATGATTTAAAAAAAGAGATATTTCTCTCAAATAGTTTTGATTTCATCTATGTCAACATCCTTTGATGAATTTTAAGCTTATTTGAAGTTGATTTATTATGATACAAAACTTCCATATTGTATTGAAGGTTTTTTGATATGTTTGACTCTGGATGTGTTATTTTTATACCATTCATGTTTTATGGAGAAAGTATTATCATTTCTTATGCTAGTTTTAAGACGAATGTTTATGTTGTGTTTAAACATGTTCATATGAAGAATGAATTGGACTTAATAAGTGACGGGTGGAGCCCTCTATAGCTCCTTGTTGCATCGGTAGGTCTCATGAGAAAAACTACTCTCTTGGAATAAGGCCTTTAAAATATCTTATTTGTAGTCATGGCACAAGGCCTTGACTATGTGGTTATGATAGTCTAGAATTATGCATTCCATCATTATGAAAGGGGTTATTGATATTGCATTTGATTATTCGACTAGTAGAATATCCATGTGAATAAGTAAATTTCATTATTTCATTTTATATTTTCTATATTATTCATATGTTCATGTTTAAAATGATTTTGTTTTTACTATACATTGCCATAAGTGTTTGTGTTTATCTATGAAATTTTTCGATATATTTTTATCCTCACTGAGAATCAGAGCCCACCCCTTTCAATGTTTTATTTTTCGCAGTATGTGAAGAATTTTTTTATGAATGACCTACAGGGATAGTATGAGGGGATATGAAGACAAGATGTTGTTGTAGTTTTTTTCACTTTATGATGTAATGTAAAACTTATGAATATATCTAGTTTTTCTAGGGCTACTAAACTAATCGGTCTTTTGAGACTTGATCTTTTGTGATCATGCCAATATTATGTAATAATGCAACGACTCTGGGTAACTGGGTTCAGGGCATTATGGTATATATTCATAATATTTGATTATATAGGAGTTCATCTTAATTTGTATATATTGTGAGGTTGATATGGTTAGAATGATGATGTTAAATTTTCATATATATCGAATAAATAAATAAATAAATCTAAGAAGATGATTATTTAAAAAATATTTATTTAAAATGAATTAATATTATGCTAAAATAAATTATATAATGAGTTTATGGAATAGTGTGATAAATTGAAAATTTATTAAGAAGAAAGTGGTAAATAATTATGGAGTGGAATTATTATTGCTGTAAAATTATACATAGAGTTATATAGTTGATGTGTGGATTTTGATTGTCTAGATAGAGATGGTTTTAATAGTTTTATGATTTCTAATATATGGCATATGGTATGGTTACAGATATGATTATTTATGAAAAATAGAATATGATTAAATTTTTGATATATTATTTATCATTATATAATTTGTTATTTTTATGAACCACCAGAAGACATGGATAACCTAAAAAACACCCATATGAGGTTTTTGGTTCATGGTGAAGCACCAAAATTATTTTTATGCATTGATATATATCTATGATTACTCCCACTCTCTTAATGTCTCTACCAACCACAGTTGTGGTGATATGGTCATTGTTATTTGTTTGAGGTTTTAGGGGAAATGGTATGTGGTTGTGGTATAAAAAGGATATGGATATGGTATCATGTATAGTATATATATATAAATATATATATGAGATGGTATAAGTGTGATAAGATATATGTAATTAGGAAATGAGGGTGATTATATTGAAGGGGATATAGGTTTGGGTTATAATAATTGTTATATTTCCAAGATATGCTTACGCATATATTATATAATTTTGTTTTGGGGAGTGTTCTTATATTCATATTGGTTTTCATATTTACATGGGACTGGAAAATGACATATTTTTAGTAGTTATTCATTGGATATTCCATATGATTATTTAACATTGAATGAATCATTCTAAGGGATTAACTTATTCAATATAATTAAATTGTCATGCCGAATTTAATTTAATATTTTTATAGACCTAAAATTAATGTTATGGATCCAAATAAAATATATTATATCATCTATAGGGTATTAGATGAAATTAGGGGAATTATTTTACTAATTTTGGAGTACTTAGATATATTTTTTTATTCCCTTAAATGAATTTATTCACTTTTGGTTTTTATGAAATTACATTAATTCCAATATTTATTTCCATTATTGGTTCATCTTTTATATATAGTATTTAGATATTGATCGATGATTTGTTGTATTTCAATATATTGAAGTGGGTTATGCCTCGATTTTTTCATTTATATACCCTCTATTCTAGTCTCTAATACATGATCTAGTGAAGTAGGGATTTGGGAGTCACACATAACATTACTACCAACACATGATCAGTTTGAGTGATGTTTTTTCAAGAAAGAGTGGCATCAGGGTGATTTCTTTCCAATAATATATATTATAGATTATGAGCTAGTATAAATTGAAATATTTTAGTATGTATTCCGTTTAATTTAACCTTAGTATGAGATATTGAATAGAGATTATATTCAAGATTCAAATAGCGAATTATGATCTAATTTAGGGACCCTGATTTTCCAATTAACATAAATAAGACATAGTGTATTGATTGTGTGTGTGTGTTTTTTAATTAGGGTAAACAATTATGGGGGGTAAACATTATTATAATTATTTAGATTATATAGATATCAGGTGTCTCGAATATAATTATGAGTTTATTGAAATTATGGGTATAAAATAACTACACATATTTTATATAGGAATTTTATTTTAGAATTATTAGGCTATTCATTATTAAATCAATTAGGAGGTGGATAATTGATGGTGGAAAAAAATTAGGTTAGTTTTAATAGTATAATTTTATGAGGTATAAGGTTTCTATTTCAGATATAGAGGTATATCCATGGAAAGAGGGTTAAAAATTGTACTAGGATGATTTAGTAATGTATAAATAATTATATTCTCCTCAAATATTATTTATTGATAAGTGTATCTTGATATTAGTGGAGAATTTATTTAGGAGATCATAATAACTCGATAGTAATGTGGATGAATTTTAGGATTCTATTTCATTCATGGTTTTTATCCATATTAATTTGAATGATGTGTTGAATAGAGTTACTCACCAACAATAATAAAAATTTTAATATAGAGGCGTTTTTGTAAATACCCTGAACATACTACGATATTCTGTAGATCTATAATGAGATAACGAGGTGGGTGAATTAAATTTTAATAGATCATTGCATCCAAATAATTAATGTTTTTTAAACCACCTAATGTGATTGACTTATACAAATGTACTCAAGAAAGGCAAGGTGGATAAGCATATTTTGTCATGATTCTATTCACTTCAATATGTTATTCGTCAAAACATTATGAAGATTAAAATTACTAAGATGAGTTTCCATTGATCATGATAATTATGGTTTTGAAATGTAAGGAGTCTCATTTACCTCTCTTTTATAATTTATCTATAGACAATAGTTATTAAAATTCTCTATGGAACTATAGTGTTATATGTTAAATCTATGGTGAATGTGGATTTCAACTGTATATATGTTTTACATTCATTAATGATTAGTGTAGAGATAATAACATTAGAGGGGATAAACCATGAAAATTTCAGTTTCCACCCTGGTAATAGTTTCCACCTCATCCTTATCCATAACACATAGATCATTAGTATTTCAGAAAACTAATTCATACAAGAATAATTATAGTAAAAATAAGGGAGATTCATCACCATAAAGTATCTAAGAACCAGAACACATGAGGTGGTGGTAGACATTAGGGGTGATGAGTTGGTGGTACAACATGTGTACAACTACATGTTGTTGAGTTGTTAATCCTAGTTAAACCAACCATCATTCATGTTTCCATCATCTTGTATTATATATATTATTTTTCTCTATTTTATAAAGTTGATACACGCCCTTTTATTACTCTTTCAATAGTTAGATCATTGGGACATAAGTTTTATAGGTCCATGTGCCCTTTGTATTATTAGTAAAAGATGTTTATTAGTCCACATTGATGGAGATGTGTTGGGGTGTGACAAAATATTGGGGAGGTATTATTAAAATTATGAGTTATTTTTTACACTTACAACACTATAATAACATCTCAGTCATGACAAGGAATTATTTTTTTATATTTTATCATTAATTTCTATCAGGGACTGGTGATTTTCCATGTCATGGAGAGTTACTTAGTAATACTAATTTGTCATCAGGATTATCAACTGAATTATGGAACACTATTTCGTACATAATCAAAACAAGTGGGATTGATCTTGAGTCTTGTAGATGTGATGTAGTTATATTTTGGATGTTTTTTAGTGGTTTAATTGGATGTTTTTTTAAAGGTATCATGTTATTTTCCCCACAATTTTAAATCTTGTTTTAGATAGAGTTTTATAGTAATATTTCATATATTTATATGTCTACTTATAGGATATTTTCATTATAGATTTTTTATTATTGATTCAATATTGATGATTAGTTATTGAAGATTTTATTCTAAACTGGTGTCTTTAGTTGGTAGGATATTAGGTTGTGTATGAAGATGGAAAATAGGTTTTTTGTACATTTTTATAAATTATAAGTTGTTAAATGTACTGATGGTCAAGAAATGTTATGCACGCCTATGGATTACTAAATTTTTCAACCAATTGAATAGAATATACAGTTTATTTAAGATATATATGTAATCAAAGTATCACTTGATACAGTTGAAGCGAGATAGTATTTTCAATACTTATTTTCATTCTTGTTGTGGGATTTCATAATTTTTGGTGACTCCCATTATATTCATAAATCCATGAGATGTATTAATTGGTTAATTAACTATATGTTGTGTGAAAATATGTATTTGGTTTAGGATAGTATTTATTAATAACATCTTAGAATACTCAAATATATTAAAGGAGTATATATAACATTTCAATACCATTTTAGAGATCCTTTTATTATAGAAATTATTTGGATTGTTCCTATATTAATATTTTAGAAATTTGAGTTAAATTTTCATAGAAATTTCATATATTAATGGGTCACATACATTTATCAACAAAATACTAAGGTATTAATTTCATATTTAACAATAAATAAATATTCAGATTCTTATTTTTTTTAATGTTATTAAGGAATATTCATGTTTAATTTATCTCTTATTATAACATCCTTTTTTACTTTGATGATGAGGTTTAGTAATTTTCTAGATGGAACTGTGCTTGGTGATATATTATTAGTTGAAAGATAATGTTATTTGTTTCCTCATACTTCACTTTCCAATTTAAAGGGTCTTGGATATTGTGTTTTATGAAACTTTTGATCTCAATATAGTTTAATGGTATTTCAAGATTAGGTAGTGATGCCTTATTGAACTAGTAAGTTATATCAACATGATTAAAAATATTCCCTCCTTGATCTGAATCATGTAGTTATGGAATATTTTAAAAATATGTGGAATAATTATCTTATAAGAGAGTTATTTTGGAATTAATATATAAAAAACTAAAATTCTATCTTCTATTAGTGACATCTCTATTTATATTAGTATAGGTCACTGTAGTTATTTTTGGATTATAATTTTGATAACTCATATATTTTTATTAGAATAAATGTATTAATTTATTATCTAAGAATGAAGTAATATTATTATGTTTTTAATAAATCTAGTGATTAATGGGATATGGTGGAGGAGCATGGTGATCTTTATAACGATAATGAAAATGTTATTAGCAGAGTTTTATACACCATATCATAATGAACTTTCCATTTTTTCATTAGTTAGTTGAAACTCATATTTAATATCCAAATGTAGAGGTGTTGAGAGATCATATTTTTCGTAGTGATTCTACTAGTGCATAGATAGTAGATAGTGAGAATTTACTATATAGGAAGTTATTTGTTTTTTATTTATATTAGAGATGGTATTATGGGAGTTTCATTTCTCAGATGTAGTAGGGTGTCGAGGTATTTCCAATATTTACAATTATCTAAAGGAGTACCATTTGTGTCCTATATGGATAAAATTTGTGGTAATGAAGATTTGTAATGCCTTGTCTATTTGTGGGTTAAAGTGGAGACTTGGTTTTTATCATAGTTTTTGTAGACTCCCAATATGTTTTAGTTAAAATAACATGATATAACCACAGATTTCATGATTATTATTCATCTACTCTTGGGAGGAAATTATGGAAAATGGTCTTTGTGGATCTATGGAAGAAGTTCACTTATTTCATAGTAGTAAAATAGTAAATCATATTTGATGAATTGTTAAGTATTTATATATATAAATTTTTTATTTTATATGGAGTTTTTAGGATAATCATCTCAAACTGAGACCCAAAAATTACATAAATAATTTTAATGGTATTTCTACATATATATGGACCTCAGTTGTGATTAGAACAGTATTTCACCATTATATTGACCGGATGTTTGAGTAACACATCGAATCATTATAGGTTATCTTTTATAAATTGGTACTAAATGTGTTAGGACCCATGATGAATCATTTTACATTGGTCGATTTTTCTTATAATTATAGTTATCACTCATAAAATTTCATCAAACCATTTGAGGTGTTGTAAATAAGATCGTCTCGATAACCATTTTATTGGATCATGGTAAATGAAATTGAGATCATTTGAAATGATTTTTTATATTTTATAATAGAGTATGTTTTTATGATTCAAGATCATATAAAGGTTTCTTAGGACTGTGAAAACTATTAACCATATTAAATGAGTATATCCATATAGTTTTAGGTTAGTGACCATATGTTTAGAAATTATTCCTTTTTTATGGGTAGTGCATGATTGAGTGGGGAGGTAAGAATTATCAGTATATTATTGGACCATTCAAGGTTTTATAGTAGATTAGAGAAGCGGTGTACACATTGGTTCTTTCAAACATGATAGATAGTATCGTTAATGTATTCCATGTATCATTTCATTGTATACATTTTTATAATGAATCCCATGTTAATGACTAGAGTGAGTTTTATATTGAGGAAAATAAAATATTAATGGATTAGCCTACATAGTTTTATAATAATAATAAAAATTAATTTTATAGGAGATTCATTCATCTTATAATTTTTTAATAATTAAATATTAGTTTAAAGGATAATAAAGGGGATTTAGAGTCATAGATGGGTTTTAATTATCCTGTGATTTTTTTCTAATTTTAATCATAATATTGAAGTTTAGTTTCACATGATAGAAAATTAAATAATTATGCATCCTCATTTTTATATTCATGTTTTAGTTTAATTGTTTTCAAAGAAAAATTCTTTTCTTATTGGTACCATCCTTGGAAGATAATGTTTTGGGTTGTCTATCATATTCATCAAACATTCTATATTCCTAAGTACCTGAATCATTTAATGCGTATTTAATGTGATGTCTTTAGTTTTTAATGTATTAGTTTTTCTATGTGTTTGAGGAATATTAATTATAATGGAAAATATGATGAGATCAAGTTATAGTCAAATTCATTCTGATATAAAACTTATATGTAATTAATTTTCATTACACGGTGATATTTTTAGTGTGGGATGAATTTTCATAAGTGTTGAAATTGATGAATGGTATCATCAGTTAATATTTTATCCTATCTACTATGTTTTTCATTTAATAATTTTATAATTTTAGTTTAATTTTATTAATAATGATCATTTATAGAGGATCTTGTACTCCTCAGTGGATGTTGTGGAATGTTTTTGGGATATAGTTTCAAAAATTAAGTTTTTATGGAATTGTTTCATTATTTAATTGTATTTTCATTATGTATTGATCATATTTAGCAGGATGTGAATTCAAAAATTAAAGAGAATTTATTTATAGAAAACATATTATTATACCGTGAATTTCATAGTGGTAATTTGATTAAAGGTATTACAGTTTTATGACATATATTATACATAATAGAAATTGATATCCTCAAATTTTAAAGGTGGGCGGATGCAAATTTAAAATTGAGATAACTGATTTTCAGTCACTATTTTCAGATCACATTTTTACTAAACCTCATTTTGTTATAATGAATCATGTTCTATAATTAAATTTTATTCCTCTAATTTAGTTAAAAATTATACTGGTTTATCTAGCCCAATCAATTTACTTTTTTCCTTTCAATGGCATATTTAAATGAAATAATCCTCTTAGAAATCCATAAGAATTACATTGAATATATTTTATGTCCTACCTTATTAAGACTAGATTAACACTAATACATTAACTTCTACCTTATTTATTAAAAATTAATTTTCAATACTTTCTCTTAATATTTCATGGAAATTTTCCATTTATTAGTGAATATAGAATAAAATGGATTTGTGGATTGTAGATTCCTTATTTATTTTCTTAAGTAGTCAAGGATTTGTGTATCTGGATTCATCTTTCTTTAGTGCAAATAATTGATCATTAACATAAGAAAAGTGGATTCGGGAACTGTCATCTTTTCTAATATTATTGATATAGGATTATCATGATATAAGTTATTTGAATATATTATTGATATTGGTTAATCATAAGAAATAAATTGATATATATGTGGTTTGAAAATAAATTAAGAAAAATTTTCCATTTTTCATATTAATTACATTTTTCTAAATTATATAATTTTATTTAATGTTTAGAAGAGTTGGGAATGTTTTAGTACACTATTGAGTTGGATGTGTAGTGAGGTTTACATAGTTTGAATTATGAAGTTTGATTTCATTTTATATAGAAGGAATCAATGAATGTTTTAAATAAGATAAATGGTAATGTAACGTTAACATAAAATAAATTATTCATATATTGAAATTAATAACCCAATGAGTTTAATGAATTTTGTAATGAGTTGATAATTATTCAATGGAAATTGATAAAAAAAATAAAAATAATAATGGTTAAAGAGGTATATTTTCAAAAAGAATCATGCAGTTGTGTGCTGACTTTTTGGGTATCTAGAGAGAGTGTAATTACATATGTTTCGGTGATACTGTGGGTGATGTGATGCATTTATATGTGACCCTGGTAAAATGTAGACACCAAGATGTTATTGGTGTATTATTATATTTATTTTTTTATTTTTTTATTTATACACATAGTCACATGATATTGGTAACCTTATCAAATAACCTATAATACATTAGGTATTTGAAGAACCCCTAACATCAATAATATTATGGATACATAAGGTAAATTACTTTATCTCTTGTACTCGACCTACTAGAACATATTTGTGGTTATGTATTTATGGTAACATGATTTTGGTATGAGCTGTATATGGATGTGACGATGGTATTATAAGGTTTTGTTGTGTTTTGATTTTGTATATGGTTATAAGAATGAATATGAGTGAAATGATGTTTTTTTTCGGATGTTGGGGTAACTAGATTGAAGGTGAAGTGTATAAGAGTTACCATATTTTTATATTGTTATCATTTCATAATACTTATTCAATATACATGGAATTTTAAGAGTGTTCCTTTACTTATGTGGTTTTTTATATTGACTTGTGAATGGGAAACAAGTCAGTGTTATAGTTTATTTAATTTTTCTTTATTATGTAATATTAATATTAACAAGGGTGATTGTGAGGAAACACTTAATTATTATATTTATATGCTCACCATTATTTATATATACCATTTTTCATATTTATATGATTATATTCGAGATCATGTCAAACCATACTTTTTATGACAATGTGATTTTCTAACATTGGAGTAATTCTTTGTTACTTTACTTGAAGTTATTGAAATCATGGTATTTACTTTGATAATGTTATATTCCTTCAGTTTATATGAAATTAAATGCATTATATTATTTATTTATATGGTTAGGATTCAATTTTACTATGGTGTTTGGGTATTGATTATTGGATTATTATTTTTCTTATGTTTTAATAGGTAAATACCTACTATAATGAAGTTATAAAACATAACACCAATAATAAACCCATGATCTAGGATAGGTGGAATTCAAGGATCACATACGGCCTTACTGCCAAGCACATTGGGGTTCTAGTGGAGTCAAATCATTAAATAATATTATCTCAATGAACTAAAGAAATATTATTTATTAATGTTTTCTCTAGTTTATAGAACACCACTATATCAACAAGATTCTTATACGAAGTGTATTTTAATGAAAATAAATTTCCATCTCTGAATTAATTAAAATTAATTAATTCTTCAATTTTCATACCATATATAGGAAAAGTGGTTATTAAAATTTTCTTATCAATACTCATTATACTATTAAGGACCCCAATAATAATCAAAGTGAAAAAAAATGATTCGACTCAGGCTATCTATATATTTCTAATGATATATTCTTTCCTAATACTTATTAAAATAATAGACCAATGAGATATATATATGTTTTTTTAATAATGGAAATTCACGTTTCATTGTCTAATTACTGACTACTGTGATATTAATGTTTTCAGTGTTTTTTAAGTTATACACCAAAGTGTTTCAGTCATAGAATTATGATTATTTACATTGAGTACCATATATCCAATTTTATCCTTAATAAATCCAATACTATAGAAAACTTTATTTACATTGAAACTATTATTATCATAAGAGTATTAATTATGATGTAACATTTTAGAGATTAATAAATATTATGATATTCACATCTTTGATAGTGTTATGGAAGAAAATACAATCGAATATGGATTCACATATGTTCTAATATCCTATAGTTTTTTCAGATTTTTCCTTTGGAATATATAGTTTTTTGATAGGTTCCATAAAATATCTTTGTAGTGATTAGTTTAATCTCTTATAAATAATTATAATATAGAGCCCATTCATATCCTAAGTTTTTAACTGCCTCTACCTCCAAAATCCTAAGTGATTTTTATTTGGTGTATGAGGTGCACTTGTAAAATTGTTATCTTCCATGGTATAAATCATATTAGTTTTTAATTTATCATATTTTAAACATTTATATCACAACTTCTTATCATCTCTAGATCAATCCTTAGATATATTCATTATCTTATTTTGAACTATTTGAGATATGATTTGTTATTGTTGAATAGAATTTACCATTATTTATTTCGTACAATGATACTTCTATTAATGAAGTATCCACTTACAATATCTCTATATAATACCTTAATGATTTTATTTTATGTAGAATCACTCTCATTGGAGTTATCATCATGATGTTTATTTTATGACTCCCATTTTACATAGTGGAATGTTTAATTTATTACCTCTAATATCATTTCAGTCTTATTTTTGTTAAAAAAACCTAGGAATCACTTTTTTGAATACCACATGAAATTTATATAGAATATTTCCAATAATTGTTGATAAGATACCAAAAATTGGATAGTAATAATAAAAACCAACATTTCAATCTATCATTCAATTGTTTTTAAGGTTAGTGAATGAGGAGAAAGACTATCAATATGTTATTCAATAATGATTATCTATATATAAACTAATTCATCATATATTGTGATATATTTAATTTCCAAAAATAATTTAACATATGAATCAAATTTAGTAATTATTTTTTGATTCACAAACAACTAACGTAGATCGTGTAACCTTATCTAGAAATATGATCCCACAAGACTCATTGTGCATGTCAATTATGTCATTCCAATTACAAAAAATATATATTCTCTACTATAAATTGATTTATGTATATATAGAATCCAACATCTCAGTTAGATCAATATACTCACATAATAAATGAATTTGTTTGACTTATGTTTACTGATATTGATTTTATAACTTCCTTGATTACTTGTTTTTATCATTTATGATTGGAATATTTAATTCTTATTTTAATTTTTGAATAGAATCATATAATATAAATCAAAATTATCATCTTAATAAGATTAAACCAACAACATGTGGTTTGTCACAATTTGAAAAATGTTTTATCATAAACATTTAGTCAATGTTTATGAATATACCAGTTTGACCGTAAATTTTCATTTATAATTTTTTGTTTTCATTTTATATAAAATAGAATTTTTTATACAATTTTGAACATAATATAGGCAAAAAAATTTCAATTATCCATGTTCATCAATTTTTAACCATATATTTATTATTTTACATAAATAATAAAAAAATTATAACTGTTAAAAATAACCTAACAAGACATATGGAGAAGAATAGTTCCCTATTTATCATGGATATAGAATAATAGATTTATATATATATATACATATATATAATACAATAGAAAAAAATCAATGATGTGCATAGAGGCATGCCACCCAACATACATCACACTTTTAGAAAATATTACATGCCTATATTATGTTTTAAAATATGATGATAATAATATTTTATCATTATTAATATTATTTTCACTTTATCATCCATTATTAACAACTTTTGTTTACTTTTTCAGATCCATGATTTTTATTTTGGAAGATCATATTGATATTAGGATGAATAAATCATGGAAAAAGAGTAATGGGGGAATTATGAACTATAGAAAGGCCCTGAGTATATCATATGATAATTTATGTCCATGTTCTAATTAATATTAGAATTATAATCAAACTTCAATTTTGAGATAATTAATGGTCTAATTTATTTTTTAAAATATTAATCACAATGGAATTTTTTTTGGGTGATTTTGAAAAATCATGGAAGACCATATTAATTGTAATTGATAATACATAGGTAAATTATTATTATTATTAAATTAATAATAATTTTACCTTTATAAGAGTGTTCCTTTACATATGTGGTTTTTTATATTGACTTGTGAATGGGAAACAAGTCAGTGTTATAGTTTATTTAATGTTTCTTTATTATGTAATATTAATATTAACAAGGGTGATTGTGAGGAAACACTTAATGATTATATTTATATGCTCACCATTATTTATATATACCATTTTTTATATTTATATGATTATATTCGAGATCATTTCAAACCATACTTTTTATGACAGTGTGATTTTCTAACATTGGAGTAGTTCTTTGTTACTTTACTTGAAGTTATTGAAATCATGGTATTTACTTTGATAATGTTATATTCTTTCAGTTTATATGAAATTAAATGCATTATATTATTTATTTATATGGTTAGGATTCTATTTTACTATGGTGTTTGGGTATTGATTATTGGATTATTATTTTTCTTATGTTTTAATAGGTAAATACCTACTATAATGAAGTTATAAAACATAACACCAATCATATACCCATGATCTATGATAGGTGGAATTCAAGGATCACATACGGCCTTACTGCCAAGCCCATTGGGGTTCTAGTGGAGTCAAATCATTAAATAATATTATCTCAATGAACTAAAGAAATATTATTTATTAATGTTTTCTCTAGTTTATAGAACACCACTATATCAACAAGATTCTTATACGAAGTGTATTTTAATGAAAATAAATTGCCTTCTCTGAATTAATTAAAATTAATTAATTCTTCCATTTTCATACCATATATAGGAAAAGTGGTTATTAAAATTTTCTTATCAATACTCATTATACTATTAAGGACCCCAATAATAATCAAAGTGAAAAAAAATGATTCAACTCAGGCTATCTATATATTTCTAATGATATCTTCTTTCCTAATACTTATTAAAATAATAAACCAATGAGATATTTTTTTTTTAATAATGGAAATTCACGTGTCATTGTCTAATTACTGACTACTGTGATATTAATGTTTTCAGTGTTTTTTAAGTTATACACCAAAGTGTTTCAGTCATAGAATTATGATTATTTACATTGAGTAACATATATCCAATTTTATCCTTAATAAATCCAATACTATAGAAACATTTATTTACATTGAAACAATTATTATCATAAGAGTATTAATTATGATGTAACATTTTAGAGATTAATAAATATAATGATATTCACATCTTTGATAGTGTTATGGAAGAAAATACAATTGAATATGGATTCACATAAGTTCTAATATCCTATAGTTTTTCCAGATTTTTCCTTGGGAATATATAGTTTTTTGATAGGTTCCATAAAATATCTTTGTAGTGATTAGTTTAATCTCTTATAAATAATTATAATATAGAGCCCATTCATATCCTATGTTTTTAACTGCCTCTACCTCCAAAATCCTAGGTGATTTTTATTTGGTGTATGAGGTGAACTTGTAAAATTGTTATCTTCCATGGTATAAATCATATTAGTTTTTAATTTATCATATTTTAAACATTTATATCACAACATCTTATCATCTCTGGATCAATCCTTAGATATATTCATTATCTTATTTTGAACTATTTGAGATATGATTTGTTATTGTTGAATATAATTTACCATTATTTATTTCGTACAATGATACTTCTATTAATGATGTATCCACTTACAATATCTCTATATAATACCTTAATGATTTTATTTTATGTAGAATCACTCTCATTGGAGTTATCATCATGATGTTTATTTTATGACTCCTATTTTACATAGTGGAATGTTTAATTTATTACCTCTAATATCATTTCAGTATTATTTTTGTTAAAAAAACCTAGGATTCACTTTTTTGAATACCACATGAAATTTTTATAGCATATTTCCAATAATTGTTGATAAGATGCCAAAAATTGGATAGTAATAATAAAAACCAACATTTCAATCTATCATTCAATTGTTTTTAAGGTTAGTGAATGAGGAGAAAGACTATCAATATGTTATTCAATAATGATTATCTATATATAAACTAATTCATCATATATTGTGATATATTTAATTTCCAAAAATAATTTTACATATGAATCAAATTTAGTAATTATTTTTTGATTCACAAACAACTAACATAGATCGTGTAACCTTATCTAGAAATATGATCCCACAAGACTCATTGGAATAAAAAATACCATTGTGGTAAAAATAACCTTAATGGGAATAAAGAGGGAAGAATATTATAATATTAATGATGCACATATGATATTATGATGACATTAAATAAACTGCTAAATAAATTTTGATGAAACAAGTTATAAGTAATATTTCTTATCATGTGGGAAATAGATAAGTACATTTTGTCATTAAATATGAAATGATAATTGTTGGTGAGTATAAATAAATATATTTTAGTATTTATGATAATAATTACTCATATATAATTAATCTGAGTTAATTTCTTATATGTAATTGATTATTTATGAGAAACGACGGAATTATTAATAATATTTACAATGTAGTAACATAGTAGAGTTAATAAATGATATATTTATAGAATATTTATGACATATGATGTAACCTAGTGGTTAGAGGATATTTATAAATGTTTGAAAATTATTTTTGTTTCCATTACCCTCAACTAATGACTATGTTTAGAGTAAAACTATGATGGCCTTTACCTTTCTTACCAACTTTCCTAGGTTGATGTCTAATAATGACATCCATGTAACTCTATATACCCGTCATTGAATAAGATTAATATCAATAATGATGTTTTATTAATTAATATCCCTCTCTTCTAACTCTGTGTTATATATGTAGGAGGGTGATGATTCAATGTAGGAAGGAGTATGAATACTCCCTGGTCAAATTATCACAGATATGGTGTGGGTTACTAATATATTTAATCTAGTATGGTAATCCCGAAATAAATGTAGTGAAATCCCTTTATCTATGGGGTCTATACTTCATTGATGGATGTATATCCCATCAGTAAGGTGAACATCCTCCATCTACGGGGTTATAACTCCCTTGATTAGTTCACATATCCATGATATGGCTTTGTTCCCGAAATATATTTAAATTAAAAATATAATTATTTTATGGTGAGTTTAACTGAGTATATTCTCAGAGATTATTCTTTGAGTCTGAACATGGAGAACTATTTTTGGTTTTCCACTGTATGAACTATAATTTTTTTAGTTTGGCCATACAGGACATGATCCATGTAATTTACATGGATATTTTGTGGAGTATACACTTAGTTAGAGTTTTTCATGGGGGTTGACTCACTAGATAAGATGACTATACAAAGTTTTAGAACTCCCACATACATGTACACTTAATTGTTTCTACTCCTTTTTTTCATTATATTAGCATGTGTATTGGGATATGCTATTAGATGATAGATATGATCTGGAAACCTTGTGGTGGATATCTAGGACATTTTATAGATACAAAAATGTTATATTTTTACATTTTTAGTTTTTATTTTACCTCACGTGTTCAACATGAGTAGTTTTGTTAGTTCATTGTATTTTATACATTATAAGATTAAATTTTATATCATCATAAACATTTATGATATATTTTGACACTACATGGTCAACCAAGTATCTTTTGGGATTGTTTCAAGTTATGTGTTCAACTTCAAATTCACTGCTAATATTCTTAATGATGGGGACTAGAACCAATAATGCATAATTTACAAGGTACACCTTACCCTAAAATAACTTTTAATATAAATGTATCTAAAGTATTAAATATAACCTAAAACAATCATTAATACTTACAAAATTGTTATATATATATATAATGATTGTCTAGGACATTATACAACTAGTACAATTCTTTATAAGAAGCTACCATGAGAATAAAGGTGGAATATGTTATAGTATCTATGTTTGATTGAAATGACAATATGAAACCACCTCGTTAATGTTAGGATTCATGGAATGATCTATATATATAAAAATTACCACTATAAACTATTATTTTTAAACAGGCATTAATTGTATCATCTTCACATCTACTAAGGTCAGCTCCAAACTATTCATTACCTGCACAATCACAACACATGTTAACACAAATCCAATACAGTGGTGAGTATAAACATATAAAATTTGATTCTCTGAAGAAACTAAATATAGAATTGAATATCATCTGAAAAGACAAACAAATGTGGAATCATGAAAGAAACCAAGATATGAATAAAGGTCCTGAAAATTAAGGATAATTTAATAATCCTAGTTTCATAACAAATCTCCATTAATTATTAATTAACATGAGAAACTAGATCCTCCTATAATATCAAATTCCCATAAATCTCAATTTAAATATCCATTCTATATGTCACACTTTAAATAAAAACATTCATTAATGAAATGTCACAAGACAGATAACACTCTTATTACAAATCACCACAACTCAGACCACATAACATACAAAAAAATTATCTATAAATTAGAGGGGGTCTACACATCATTGGGTCATGGTTATATATCAAAATAAATTAGAACAATAACTCATCATGGTGGAGATTCATTCAAGGGAGTAAAAACACAAATGTATGATAGAACCTCACCACATCCTAATGGGATGTATGAACTTCAACAAGAAAAAGAACTATGTCATATCATGTGGGGGTATTGACTCCAACTATCGTATGAGGACCCACACCATGTCTCTATCAAGGGAGTATTGGCCTCATTCCTAAATTACTAGTATTGAGGACCCATTCCCTAAAAAGGGGGGGTTCATTCTTTCTAAATAATTTATGTGACCCATTCTCTATAATTATAATATCACCATTGGAGTACATAAACCCGATTCCTACTTTGAGTATGTCTCTATATACTTTTTTTATTATATAATTAAATAAGAACTATATAATTTTTATACTACTTTGAAAGGAATTCTAAACACTAATTTGATTAAAATGTCATTCTCTACATGGAAAATCACTCAGAATGGATTATTTACTTTTCTAAATCTGACAAATATCCAAGAATAAATATAAAATGTTAAATATCTCATAGTACTTGAAATGTACTTTTCTACACAATATTTTAGTTAGATCCATAGAACCAAATAAAGTTAAATAATAAATTTATTGGTTATTAAATATCCTAAATATAAATAAATATTATATCAAATGATAAGTGTTCTACTATGTAACATAAATTGGATAATGTCCTTGGAGTTTTTATCACATTGAAAGGTTGTATTAGTTCCCTACTATAATGAGAACCTTATAATCCAATTAAAATATTTCTAAAACATATATTATATTGTCAAGTTGAAATATTCTGGTGGGACACAAATTATTTTTATCTATCATACGGTTTATACTCATAATTAAAAGAGGATTCATTTCATGAATTTTTCACGTGGTATTATCTAAGATGGTAGAATAAAATTGAATACACACCCATAGAATTTACACATGTTATATTATTCATTTGATATTTCTATATATGTAAATTTTAATTTTTTCAATGACTTTTGATTATTATTAATGTATTTCATGAATAATGTACAAGTTTTTATTATTGAAAACAGTGATGAAATTTTCTACGGTCTAATTAGGATTCATTGGGAGAATCATAAGTGATATAAAATTGATGGAATATCTCAAAAATGTTTTTACACAGAAAAATTAATTGATGTCGTATCTTAATCCCATTTATTGAAAAGGAACTATTTGATTGTTTCTAAGGAAATAGAGGTTTATTCAAAATTTCATTTAAGGTTGTTAGATAATGATATATCAAGACTATAGGTTAATGATATAATTTCTCAACATTCTTGATGGGATGTTAAAAAAAGGGGATTATATTACATATAAAGAATTAGTATGATTTTGTATTCATTGTGAAATTAACCACTTTATCTATAGGTATATTGATTTAATTTTATATGCCAATCATGGACATAAGGCAGTACCACCTATTTCAATTAAGAAAGAGCCCTAGAGTGTCGCACATTATGTATTGAAATAAAATCTATTAAATTATCTTAGAATTTAATATTAACATTAAATATTATAATTATTTAGTTTAATAATAATAATTTTGGTTGTATTGTTCACATTAATTAAATGAATACAAATTAAATTTTAGGAAATGTGTGAGTTCTATATTAGTAAATATTTATTCACAAGTAAATTAATATAAAATTTATTTAAGGAATAAAATAATGGTATTTATTTAGATTAAATATTTATTAAACATTTTTCGATAAATGTTAAGGTAAATTGATCAGATGAGTTCAGGGATCGGTTGAAATGATATAAATTATTTAATATATTTTAAATAAATATTATTTTATATATTAATGAAATGATATTTGAAAATTCAAGAGTTATCACATATCACTAAATATAATAATATTATCCTTCTTATTTGATAATGAGAATATATCATAAAGCATATTTGATGTATGACCAAAAAAAACTATCAAATATATACCCCTACCAATATATACCATTTTTTCATTATCTTAGGATATGTTAATTGTTTCACACATTTAATATATCCTAAAGAGAGAAGAGAAAACATTCGGGAAGACTCTGAATAATGTGATACAATCCTCCTACCTCTCAAGACTGAGTAAACATGATAAGAACTCTTAAAACACTGAAATACATATTTTCAATATCAACATAAAATAATGCATGAAATTAGGTTCATCTTCACACGAACACAGAGGTCCAATGATAAATTTTCACGATTAATTGATCGTGTGTGGATATTTCTAGAATAATTCTTATTTGGATTCTTAAATGTAGTGATGATAAAAAATTATTTTGAATTGATCACCAATATAGAAAGAATTATCAAGATCAGGTAATTTTTTGTAATAAACTAATCATAAATTGCCTTTATTAAAGATCTTATCTATGGGTATTTTTTAGATTATTCTCTCAAGTCCTTGAGATTTATCCATTAATTTGAATAAAAAAATATAGTTGGGCATAGGCCCAACCTCTTCCACGTCACCCCATAACCTTCAAGTGTAATGAGAGAGGTTATATATTAGTTTATAATTATTTATTATTTTTTTGATTGATTTCTATACATTTTTTTATAAATAATTAATTTTAGTTTACCATTTTTTAATATTAAAATAAACTTAAAATTACTATTCATTATCATATGATTTAAAACATGCCCCGAATATGTTAGGAATACTCCAATATCTCATCTAGAGGTTCCATGGATTTTAGATACATGGAATGGATACACTACATGTAAGGGAAAAATATAAATCATATACCCTTGTATAACAACAAAAGAATAATCCACACAACTACTAGCACATTGTGTGGTTGTTCCATATATAATGTCATTACATGTAACATATTGATTGTCATCTACAATGCATATTAGTAGTGTCACACAACATGTAGCTGATGTCCACGGCATGTAACCCCATAAAGTTTTACCCCTTGTAAATTTTATAATATGTATAATTGATGTATGCATCATGAAATTAATAGACTTGTGATGTAGTATTTTCTAACTGAGCGATGCAGGCTTGAAGTCATCACATAATGTCTACAATTCTATAAAATTGGTCTATGACCATACCTCTATAGCCATGGTCAGAAACACTATCATTGTAGATAATCCTACAACCATAGTCACTAAAAAGGATTCTGGTTTTATTACACATAAAACTATGGTCAAACAAGGATCGTGGTGATATATATGTATATGAAGAAGTAAATCAAAAAATAACTTTGTGGGAACAGTGAAAGAAGGGCATATGAATGGGTCAAGAAAGTCCTATGAATATTATTCACATTGAATGTGGGCATTTTCCTGTACCAAGACACCTATCATCTTTTTCCATGTAGAAAACAACCCTAATCCATTAATGTGGTTCCTATGGCCATGGTTCACATGGATCATGGGTGTAGGTTCGTGGATCCTCTATTTTTTATTCTTTTTAATATATAGTCATCATAATTAGGTTAGGTTTTATATACATGTGTATATACATATCTTTATAGACTATCACAAAATAGTGATAATGTGTTAGTTTTAATATATAATTGTTCCTATGATAAAATCTCATCAGTCTAATAAATTTTTTTAAAAGGTTATGACCAGGGTCCAACTATGGTCATTGACCCCTATAGATAGGGTTAAAAACAGTGGATGTTTCTTGAAACCTATGATAATAAAAATAGGTTCCAAAAACTTTCTTTAACATTTCCACAGGCTATTTCCACATTCTTGTATACTATCATTATGGTTTTAGGTGATATTAGTAGGTAAATGTTCCTATAGTTATAGCTATTGTACACATCATGTAAAACATAAATACCAATGAGAAATAAAAAATAAGTACCTAGGTGTATTGTTTGGGTGGATAGAAAAGGTATTTGATGGTGTGTACCTATTTCCACATTTCATGTAACTCATGACCTCTCATGAAAGGTACACATTAAGATAGTCTTATCATGTGAGTGAAATAATAAGAATATAAAATAAAAAAATAAAATATGGAAACAAATGGAATGTCATAGGTACACATGATATATTACTAGGTTTTCTCATCCAGAGCACATGGTGATTGATTTTCAATGGTTCGTGTAGAATTAAATGTTTTAATTACAATTTTTTGTTTTATTTGGATAATAAATGTTGTATGTCATTTCCATCAATGATATGAACCTAAAAATAATAAAAAATGGTTCACACAATATATATCAATTCATTTTATGATGTTATACATGTTGTACAGAAATCATGGATTAAACCATGAAAAAAAATCATGTAATATTGTGACACACCATTTAAGAAAATTGTCTTGTAAATGCGAATTACATAATATTCCCAATACACTAAATAAGTTACACATTGTGCGAATGATAATACATGTAATTCAATGTTGAATGGAACATATTGTGTTTCCTCTAATTAATTCTATTTATATTAAATTCTAGAATGGATTTAAATTTGAAAATGAGGTTACTCACCAAATTCTTGGTTAGTAAATGCCACATATTAATTAATTTTAAATTGAAATTTATTTATATAATTTATTTAAAATTACAATGGATGGAAATCCCAAGGAATTTATAAATGAGTAATTAAGATAAAAATTAATTATGAAATTATTAACATGATTCAATTACTAATTAATTTATTTCATCATAATAAAATAATGAATTGAAATTAATTCTAGAAAGACTAAATTTATAGTCTTTTATTATTGTGGATAAATAGTAGATTTATTAACCTACATATATATTGTGTATCTTTGTAATTTAACTATTTCTTGACTTTTTTTGTGAAATTATTTTCATTACGTTAAATGTGATGATCTAGTCATCATCTCGTCCTCATTATTATGTTTTGGAATATGTGTCCTTGAATATTTTGGGAATCTCTAAACTTCTGGTTTCAGTCACATTCAAGTGAGTATGTATATATAAAAGTAGGTCCTTATATCATGAGGAGACTATTCATGAAAATTTTAAGGTGAAACCAATCAAAGTAAAACTAATAAAGACATAAATGTTCTATTTTTTTCAAGGAATTTTATAGTAATTTCACATTGTATTTCCTTTAATTAAGAATAAATGGTTTAAATATGTTAATAAAATGAATCTATATTTAAAATGAAAAATGTATAAAAAAATTTATTTTCACTTATTTTCACTTGTATAAAAATGGTAATAACCATGGAATATGTTATGAATATTGCTATAATTCCAATTTTTATAGTTTATAGTCATGGGTATGTTCACTATGGAACTAAATTTCATCAAAACAGCCCGAATGGCTATATCCACATGCATTGTCTATGGATATAGGGTATTTTACATGGATATTGGTCCACATGGTAGTTATATCCATTGTTCACATTACTGTTGAAAAATGTTCAACATGACCAACCAATTACCAAGGTCAAATTTATTTTATTATTATATATAAACAAAATATAACACAACATCCCTTATAATTCAAACCCATTATATTCTATAGTATTCTGGGGACACATTTCACTCTACAACAAGTTTCCATATATATATATTTGTTTTGAATTTTTTATACATGTATATATGTTTTAAATATTTACAAAATATAATGGAATATAGGTTTCGAACATGCATGTTGGAAACCAACTCTATCCAACAGTCTAACAAAATGTGTCTTATTTTGTTTATTTATTTGTAAAAATATTCATATATATATATATATCAATACTACAAAAATAGCCTATATCCGCGCTCAAAATAGGCTTTAACAGCGCTAACAAACGCTGTAAATCTCAACACTAATATAGGAGGGTCCCTTTTATGAGCGCTCCGAAAAGCGCTGATAAAGGCCGCTTTTATCAGCGCTAAAAAAAGCCCTGATAAAAGACCCCTTTATCAGCCCTTTTTTTAGCGCTGATAAAAGTGGCATTTATCAGCGCTTTTAAAAAGCGCTGATAAAGGTCAAAAAAAGTTAATAAAAATAACAATAAATAAATAATGTGGGGAGTGCCTTTTATCAGTGCTTGACAACCCCTTTATCAGCCCTAGGAGGTCTCCCCCGTGATGCCCTTCCTGTGAATCCTCATACGCGTGCACCCCCTTCGCTTCCACCCGAACTCGAACCCGCGACCTCCCCCCTTTCGCGGCTGCACCTTTACCACTAAGCCATTTTGTTTTGTTCTCTATTTAATGATATATCTATATATGGAGTTATATTTATTCATAAATTGATATAGATTCATATTAATATAAGTATATTTATTCATATATTTGTATATATATATTAATTCGTATATTAATATATATATATATATATATATTTATTTATTTAGTTATAATGTTTTATATGTATATTTATTTGTATATTAATATATACTTATAAGAATAGTTTTAAATACATTTATGAAAAAATATTTTTTTATGTGTGTTTATAAATAAATAAATACATACATACATACATAGATATATACAACACATAGACACACACAAAGACACACACACACACAGACAAATATATATTTACGAATAAATACATATATATGTGTATTTGAAAACCCATAGAATGTTAAAACAGCCATAACTTATAAGATTATTTTTAAATACATTTATGAATAAATATGTTTTTAATTTGTTTTTATAAGTAAATAAATAAATACATACATATATACAACACACAGACACAGACTCGCACAGAGAGAAATATATATTTACGAATAATACATATCCATGTGTATTTCAAAATCCATAGAATGTTAAAATGACCATAACATATAATCTAGAATCCCGTTTCAATGACACAACCAGTCAAATCAAAGAAAATGAAACAATATTCGATATGATATGTGGTACAGGCCTAACTGACGTCCAGATCTGAAGTTATACTTGTTTTAATGTTAACCAATCGGGGTATCTCGACTAAAAACTCAATTTTGGTGTCCTTCTAGGATTTTTTTGGGTTCGAAAAATGTGACAAAGGATTCTCCTTTTTCATAAGCGTGTCGAAATCATCGCATGCTTCAATTTGATATATTGTAGAGCTCAAACAGACACCTGGATCAAAATTTATGGACGTTTGAAGATTGAGTTACATTTTCTACATATTTTAGATCTTTTATCAATTAATTTTATTTTATGTGTCCTCAAATTGTTATTAAATGATTTTTAATCGGTAACAATTGGAAGATTATTATTTAGTAATTTTTTTTAAAATAATTTGATGCCATTTTCACTAAATGTTTTATATATTAAATGTAATAGTCTATTTAAACGTATCTATAACATATTTAAAAAATTTATATTGTATTTATATGAATATAAATATACTTATTTTACAAAATATTATTATTCATGAATTTTTTTGAATCATAACATTTATCAGCACTCGGGAAATGCACTGATATATCCCCCCTTTATCAGCACTACTAAAAGAAGCGCTGATAAAGGGGTCCCATTTATCAGTGCTTGTTTTTAGCATTGGTAAAAGTGTAGTGCATCCCTTGCCAGTTTTTGTAGTAGTGTATATAGACTTGGAAAATTACAATATTATTTATTTTCAAACAATAAATTGGGAAATCACTCAAAGAACCAATTCCACTATATTTTATCTTATAGTATTACTCTTTTATATAATATATATATATATAGACACACACATATATATAATTTTTATTTCAAAATAGGCTTATGTCCATGGACAAAAATGCTTGTGGATATAGGGAGACAATACATTGCCCATGTCCCCGAGTATTGTAGCCTATTACTATAGGTTCCTCATTCAAATTATATACTCATGGGAAAAAATTCCCATTAATAATGGGTCTTCCTTCTAATAGAATACCTTCCCACCTTATCCGAGCGTAAAAACAACCTATAATAATCTATAGCACTGAAAATTTTTCATGTGAATATAGTTGACATGTAGAAAAAAAAATTATTAAAAATTGATATAGGTGACTTATAGGCATGAGAATCAATCATGTGGAAATAGTTTTAACAGACTGAGAATTTAATATATTTTTTCTTATCATTAAGCAAAATCTGTTTGGTGACTTTATCCACAAACAGAATCATACCAAAATAAAATCATGATATGTTTAGACCATTAAAATATTACTTTTGAATTAGTATGTATAAATAGGAGTACCTAAATTATGAAATATATTAATATATATGTATATATAACAGCTGATTTACAAAAATTTAATTAATTTATTATTGTGTTTAAGAATATATATATTTTTATAAATTATACTTTTTATTTAAGAAATATATTCTTATTATTATTAAATAATGATTTTAAAAAAATTTGTTGATTAAATCTATATTAATTAATGTTTTATCAATATTAAGAATAAGAAATACTAGAATTTTATAAATATAGTTTCCTATAAAAACATTTTTTTTATTTTTAAATTTCAAATAATATTTTAATAAAAATTATAGAAAATAAATTTAAAAATGTAAATGTAATTTTTTTACTTTTAATTTCAATATTTGTTTAATATAAATTTGTGTTCTTTTTATCAAAATATTGAATTTTATGTAAATTTTGAAATATTTATTTTTGATAAATAACATGAATTTATGACATTATCCGTATATAATTTTGAATTATAAATTTATGAATCATTTTTATTAGTATAAATATGCATTTTATAAGCAACTTTAAAATTTTAATTTAAAAAAATTAGAAACCCAAAATTGGTATTTTATAACTAAAGTGACATTTTTTTCAAACAAAATTTTTTAATACGTTTTCGATATTGTATTATGAAATTAATTTTTTCACATATATAAAATGAATTTAATATAATTACTTTCATTTTTGGAAACATCTTTTGAAAATGATCTTAGGATTAATTATAGGTATTTCTCCAAAAAAAATTCTTTTTAGTTAAGTAGTGAATAATATAGTATTTATCTGAATGGAGAGTTTTATTACATTATTAGATTATAAGTGAGACATAGAATTTTATAAAACCTTTTAATTGATAAAATATTGATTTAATAAATAATTTTATGCATTTTAAACATATTTTTTCAATGTATAAAAACTATAAAACAAACATAATATTTTAATTCTAATTAAATATTTTTTAGATATTTGAATTTATGTAAATATTATATTGGTAAAATTCAGTTTTGGATTGAGTTGTAAAACACATATCCTTATTTATAATATACTAATTTATTTATTTAAAATCAAAAACATTTATAATCAAATCCCACACTAAAATTTTATGTTCAAAATGAACCCTTTCTACGAAATGATTTTTACACAATATGCCTGATAATACTAAAATTAATTTCTCTAACTCTTATAAATATTATATTATAAATTTACTTAAATTTTTAAAATTTTTATTTTTTTAATTATTAATTAATTTCTATTTAAATGTTTTCCATTAAAATTATAATCCATGGGTGAAATTAGAGTTACCACGGTTATGGTAAATTATGATAAAAGTGGTTAAATGTAGTGAAAAAGGTTGTAACATGTGAATACTAGTTTTATATTGATTAGTGGAGGTTGAATTGATATATTATATATCCCCACACCATTATTTCTCATTTTAGGATCCTTTTTTCCTGAATAATATTATGATATTATTGGTAAATAATGTGTTTTTTCAATCATTCCTTATTCATCACATATAAAAAGAGACAACATCATACCCATTATTCAACACATTCTAAGTAATTATATTGAAAAAAAATCTTCCCTATATTCGAATTAAAAATATAAAAATGAATTTTAGGAATTTATCTCACCAAAAGTACAAACTATGGAACCTTAAGGAGTTACCTAAGGGATAACTTCTATAGGAAAGGTAATACTCTCAACCAAACGTTTCTATATTTTTTTTATTCTTCTACACCCCTCAAGTTGAAAATATCCATTCATATTTGATAATTCCATAATTTTAAATATTTTTATATGTTTTTATACTATGGGAATATTCATTTTATGCCTTCCTACAAATTCATTGAGAAAAATGAAAATGTCATCTTGCATGTCTGCAGACTACTACCTCCAGGAACAACATGTTTTATTTTCCATCACCACTGAGCATTATATAAGTAAAAAAATATATAGTATGTAAAAATTATATTTCAAAAAAAATTATTATTATATAATGAAAATATATTAAAATATATCTTTGTAATAAAAATACTAAATGATTCTTGATACACTAACACATTAAATGGACTTAATAAGTAATATTTCATCATTTGGATATAATTTTGTATAAATTTTGAAATTATATAACTATTATACAAATGAGATAATAAAGGGAAAATAATTCACAACATTAGAGACCATGTATATATTTTACTACAATTTTTACCATGTCCAAGAAACTGTTATAAATAAATTAACCAAATAACCCTAAGTAACCGATATTAGAAAAAAAAACTATATTAAAAATAAATACCAATATAATAATATAATGACTGAAGAAAATTACATATAAATGAATAATTTTTTCAATTATATATTTAATTAACATAATTGGATTATTCGGGGAGTTAGGTTCAAGTGAAGATCACATTTTGACATCAGGTAAGCGTTTTATATTAAAAAATATATATTTGAGACACTTGATTTTTTATGCACCTAATTTTATTGAATTTTTTTCTATACTAAAAATTAAATATATAATACCATAAATTACATGTATTCATGGTAATTTAACTTAAACATAAATATTTGTCTCATTTAAGTTGTTTTTTATTAGAATGTATATTATGATTTATTGGTTTTTGTCTCAATCACCCTTTATTGAAGTGTTCCTTTATTTTAGTAACCAATACTCATTTTTACGGTGTATCTAATACCAACTTAATTTTTAGTTTATTAATTGTTTTTTGAAAAATTTAAATTCACTTCGATTTGGGATATTTTTAAAACTATAATTTATTTTCTTCCCAAAAATGTATGGTTCTTTCATAACTCTATATATTTTCATGAGTTATAATGTTTCTCCTTGAGATTCACCGTTAATTCCATATGGTATACCATATTTCTATCGAGAGAAATATTTTTTATTCAAATACTATTTATTTATTATTTTTAATTCTTATTGAAAATTAATGTATGATAAAATTTATTCCTATCCTCTTAAATTATGGTTTTCACTCCTTTCACATAATTTTCCTTCTCACTGATGTTATAATTTATAATTGGGAACCTAATTAACTATTATCTAATGTGAAATTTATATTTAAATTATCTTATTTTAAAAAAAATTATTATTATTTATTATGATTTTGGATTTCAATAAAGGTAATTTAAACCACCAAAGTAAGGGATCTTATTTACCTCGTTCATGACTTAATTTTACATATTCATTTTTCTTTTCTCCCTTATATGTAAAATTAATATCATTAAATTTCAATATTATTGTATTTAATTACAATATATATATAAATAGTAAAATATCTTTATATTTTATGGGATTATATATGATTTAATTCCCTTTGGGATTCACACATTTAATTAAATATGATTTTGTGTGATTTCCCAATGTTTTGTCCCATATTAAGCTTCACCCCCATAAAATATTTGTAAACCATTAATAAATTCTAAAACCTATAATTATTTTATGGATAAAACTATTTATTTAATTCTATTTTTATGGGAAATAATATTCTTATCCATTATTTAAAAATATCATTTACTATTTCAATAATGCTTTACCCAAGTAATGAATTGTTTTATTATTTCTTCCCTTAATGAATTCTTATAAAATATCAATATTTGAAGTCAATGACCAAGAAATACGTTTCATTAAAAAAATATGAACATCTAAATTATTTTATTCCTTTATCGATTATGAATCCTGATTATTTTTATTTCATTTATTCCTTGAATCATAATTATGAAATCCACTTTATTCTCAAGAGTTTGAGCATGATTATAGTTTATATAGGGTTTATTTTCCTCATTTCGCATATATAAGTATGATTTTAATTATGTGATGTGTTGGGTTAGAATTATATCTCTCTCTAAAAAATTGTTAAATATTCATATCTTAGTAGATTACATGTATGGATTAGGGAGTGAACCTAATCCACAATGGTACTTTTCAGTCATGTACAGTACATGGGTGGTTATCTTAAGCACACTATGTTATGAAGAAAGTGGTAATTGAATTATATACACCTAAAATTCATTAGATAATGTTTTATATCTCTTTATATGATATTTATGGGATTATATAGTGAAACTAATCAACTATGGGACATTTTCCACTATGTTTATGTGAGTGAGGTGCGAACCCAATCCACTATGGGACTTTGTCCACTTTATGCTAATAGTCTTGGGAGTGACCCTTGACTTATGTTTACAATTTCAATTCTTATATTATTTCCAAATATTTTATAATTTCACGCTCTTATATTTTTATATCATTATTCCATGATTGCATGCTAAAGTTTATCATATTTATTATATCATTTTATGTCTATTGAAACTCATATTATGATTTATTACTATATTTATTTATATTATGGGATATTTTGCACAATGTTTTCATTATCTATTTTCCCATGGTATCCTATGTATTTTTATAAGATCTATGGTATTTAGGATAACTATTTAGAGTTTTAAAAAAATTGATGTTTTTTCTTTTAGGATTCTTTATTCGTATAACTAATCTTCCAAAGACACTTTACCTATCGATCTCTAGTTTTTATTTGTTTTAAATTATTGAAAAAAATTATGAAATAATATGTATTTAATGAATGGGTCACTATAGTATCCCTATTATCATAGGACTATGTTTCAGAAGTGTTTATTTATCATTCAAATAAATTAAAATTCCATGAAATGGTTTTTCGAATTTGAGTTTGAACTATTAAAATTATTTTAATTTCAATGTCTTTTCATTCTTTATATAAAATTTTGAGTAAACTACAAAAATACCATGCTATATTTTTGTTTTCAAGGGATCTGTGTTTGAGGAAAATTTTAGAAAAAAGGGGGCAGTATAAATTACTTTCCATTATGCCCATGAGACATTAGATCATGTATTATTTTTTTAGTTTTCTGAAATATTATGAAGGAATGATATGAATGACCTAGACATAAGATATCAATAGTAGTTACATATAAATTTAGAGTGTGTCATAATTTACCTTGACTTGAATTTTATATTTTATAATATTTCATGTTTGTCATTAATGAAGCACATATGACTTCTCAGTGGATGTTTACGAATTATTGATATTCAGTTGACTTTGGTGACTCCCATAATAATTTTTGAGACAATTCATAAGTCTTCTTTATGGATATCAATCTTTAGAATTTTACAAAATCATAAGAGGAAAAATAAAATATGAAATTCCTAAAACAAATTGGTTTTAAAAAATAATATTTTATTATTTCCATGGTCTACTAAAATTAGGAATGAATTATCTCATGCTTCCACACCACAATCATCCATCAAGAGGGAAAATAGATTATCATGGGATAGAACTTCAAGGATGAGAAAATTAGAGAAGATATATCTAGTTGAATCTAGGAACTCAACTGATATATATATAATCCTTTTGAGTAAATGGGATATAAAAAATGAAATATAGGATGATTATAAAGGTGTTTAAATCAACAAAGTATTACATTATTTATTTGTTTGTTGGTTTATGAGATACTAAAGTGCATAAGATAATCCTATCATTCATTGATTCATATAAAAGATATGGATAACTACAAAAGCGAATGGATAGATAACTAATATACTATAAATAATTCAGATCTACCAGATATTTTTTCTTTTCTTTTATTTATATAAGTTTTCTCTAATTATGGCCTACTAAAAAATAGTGGTTGAGCCAAACAGATTTTCCCCATCCCTATTAATGAATTGAATTATTTTTCAATTAATTTTCTCATGTTTTATTTCTCTATAAGTGTTTGATTTTTTAGATAATAGAATGTATTCGTTGATCATGAATTTTAATTAATATTCATTTTTCTCTATTTAAGAACCTATAATAGGTGAACCTCCTTCACTGCTCTTGTGGTAGGGAAAATTAGTTTGATACAAGAGTGATCCAAGATCTATGATCACCAAACTGTGAAAGGATAGATAATGAAGTTATTATTCCATTTACCTTTTTAATATGAATGTATGAAGTGAGGGTGTTAATTGACAATCAATGTGATTAGAGAGAGATATGGTGAATGAAATTAAAAATTAAATCATGTTTTAATAGTTATGTGATGGGATATCTGATTATAGACCACTATTATTAAATTATAAATTTAAAAAAATCATTCTCAATTTTCATTGATTATTGTATTAAACATTCACTAAATAAATAAAACATAATAAAAACGCACAAAAAATTCCCTACATTCCTAAGAAAACGTGTTTCCCACTCATATAAAATTTAATTTGGGTTCAAAAATTTGTTTTATATTAGGTTCAGAACAGTCACTACATCAACCTAGTTTTATTTCTATTTTTGTTTTATAGAATATTTTATTTAATTCAATTATATTTATAATGGATTTTATATATGAAAAAAATATTTGGGAACACATATTTTATTTTTATCTAGATATTAAAAAAAATTAAAAGCATGATCTAGAAATTTAGGAAACAATAAAATGTGGATAAAGAGTTTGTCACAATCTTATTGAAATATTCATCATCATATTATACATTTTCACATTCCACCTTAGTAAGTGAAAATATTTATGGAAATATATATCAATTTACTAGAAAATTATGTGAAAAATAAGAACATTTTTTAATAATAATTATATTTAACGACCAAACAAATATGATATTGAAAAAAAACTAGAATGACATAATTATTTCCAATGTTTCATGGATTTATAATAGATAGACCTAACGTAATAATGAGGTTGTTTGGGAATGTATAAAGAATATTAAATACTAGAGGATTCCAATATATTTAGATAATATAGATAGTTTTTCATTTCTCTATTAAAGGATCACCAATGGAGTGAATGTAAAATATTTATCCTAAAGATGTCGCCAGGAAAGATGAAATCTAGAGGGCCTTCTTTAAGAAGGTATTTCCTACTTCAATGAGAACCCAATTTAGAATGTAAATCTATATAATTAATAAATAACATAGAGAAACTTTATAGGATTTTTGGAATTGATTCAAGAGACTCACATAATATTTCCCACAATAATTATTTAATGATTTTTATTTCTTGGTGTTCAGTTACCAATGAATATATGATAATTATAGAAAACAATTTGATGCATATTATTTAGGATAACTTATAGAAAAAAATTAGATTAATTCACATAAATGATAGAGACTATATCATAAAACAATAACAAATTTTATATAATATAAACTACAATATGAGCACATAAGGTAAATAAGTCAAACTATCAATTATATGAAACTAAAATTGAAGAAATAACTTCTATTATGGGATATTGACCACTATAAAATTTTAAAGAAGCATCTCTATTGACATCCCCATTGAGAGTGTAGTTTTTTTATTAAAAGGATAATATCACAAAATATTATTCTTATATATAAGATATTGAGATCAATGATACCTTATACTAGAGGAAGTAATAGAATAGTCCAAGAAATCAAGTAATTTTAAGGAATAAACTATAATTTAGTAATGATCTAGTAATATTAACCCAACATAGTCACCCTACAAGTAAGCCTTTTTCCAATCATACCAGCCAACCCTATCCCATAAGAGAAACTCTCAACCCTCTATAGGATACTAACATCAATTGTAGTAAAAAAACTCAATGAAAATCATATTGTGATATCTAGTGGAGTCCCAAAGTAATAATCAATACAATTTCACTACTCTTGTATAAGATTTAAATGAGTTTAATGGTCACTTTAGATAGAACATTTCTACTAATAATTACTTGGTAAATCAAATATTCTGTAATATTCATAACCAAAAAAATCCCTAATACGAAGGGATGTTTTTTTATATCTATATATGAATAAATAGATAGGTAAAAATTAGTAAATTACCACCAATGGAAGTTGAATATATAATTGAACAGCCAAAAAAATAACTTGAGAAGAAAAATGAGGTGGATGTTCCTATTAAGATACAACCCACAAAGAATGGAAAGGTAAAATCCATGATGTTAGTTGAACCTTAACCCAAGAATCCCTTCACTTCAACAATAAACCCACCTAAGGATACCTGTAAAAATCAAAAAAACATGAAATGAAAGTAATATTCCAGAGTGTAGAAGTAGAAATCCCATAATTGTATACCATCAACCAAATCCTAATGTATTAAAAAATTTATAAGAATATTTGATCCATAAATGGAAAACTAAAAGGAGTTGAAAATATAATTATATGAAAAAAAATTTCACTCAAATAAACCCTCAAAAACCAAGGAAATGTCAAGAACCAGTTAATTTTACTATCCTTTACACCATAAGATATATTAATTTTATAAATAAATTTTTTGTTTTAATACAATCAACTAATTTAATTCTTTACACTATTTTTTCCTCCCCATAGATTAAATAATATAAGAAATGAAAATTTGTTGTAAAATAATCCAATTGAACCACTTCCTACATACTAGGAGTTTTTGAGGATGTTTTAGTTATATTAATATTCCCTATTAACATTTATATCTTAAATATAGACGAATAAATATGCACAGTTTATTCTTTCATCATCATAGGAATTCCCTCCCTAAAAACCACTACTAATATAATAATTTCCCTCAAACGAACACTAATAATAGATTTTGGAGAAGAAAATATTAATTATAGTATTTTAGATTCATTTAAATACCCTCATTAAGAACAAACTCTTTTTACACTAACACGTTCTTAAATTGAAAAAATTGAAGAATAAATTGAAATTTTAGGTGAAATAATTAAAATTATAAAAACCATAGATTTAACAAATCTTTTTGATGAATCTAATTTTAAAAATTAATTAAATATATAGTATTATTTATCTAGTTATAATTTTGAGTATATAAATGAATAATAATTTTAATATTTTCTATAAATTTTTTCTAATACATCTTCTTTTTATATTTAAGTTGAAATAATATGAAGAAATGAATTTAAACTATCACTAAAATACCCACTGGAACTAGATCCTAATTTACTTCCATCTAATTTATAATATGAAATTATTTTGGAAGATTAAATACTAATTTTAATCATTTAAAACAATTTAGAACCAACTCAAGAACATCAATTTATTATAATTTGAAAACATAATTTTTGGTTCATATGCTGGTTGTTTGGAGACATTATTGGGATCAGTCCCACTATTTTTGTGTATATTATTCACTATGAAAATTAATAAAAACAAATTTTAAAGAACCATAGAAGTCTCTAACATACCATTATGGAAGGTTATAATAAGTAAATAGTAATATAAATGGGATCCATACTAATATATCCCATCCCAGACTCCTAGTGGATGAGTCACATTTAGATTTTAACTAAAAAACTATATTCACCATTTTACAAAATAAGAATAATGAGATTGTGTCGAATATGATTGAGAATGGATAGAGGTTACATATGGAATAAGGTAAATTTAACCATGTAACTTAAAAGTAACACTTATCAGTCCATTATGTACATATAATATAGAATTAACAGTTGGTAAAGTTAACTATTTATTTTTCTATCTATTTGTTTGTTACATTCACCTCTTCATGACATATGAAGAAAAATATAAAACTACATTAACCTATTATTTTTTATGTTTCCATTTAGAAGTATTCTTTTTGGATTATTCAATTCCCTATTTACTTTCCAAAACTACATAGTAAGTTTCTTTTCGTTTCGAATTAGAATCTTCATGATGGTATTTCTTGATTAATTTGTTTTGTAGGGTATATATAGGGATTTTTTTTAAAAAATATTGATAATGTGTTGAAATGATACATAAAAAATAAATATGTTTTAAAATTTAAAAAATGTCATGTCATGGTGGAAAAATTAAATATTTTAGGCCACATAATTTTTTTAAAAAGGAATTTATGTGGACTAGGGAAAGTGAGACATCATTTCTACCCTACCTTACACCATAATTGTGAAATATATTAGATCATTTAAATGGTATGATAGATTTTACAAAGGTTTTATTAGGGTATTTATGAAAACTTCACTACCTTTGGATAACTTACTCGTTAATGACACTAATTATGATTTTGAAAAATGACTTTGGAATAATTTTAATAAACACATGGAATACCTAGCTACAAACAATGTAATTAGTTTCCCAACAAGGGGTCTTCCCTATAATGTGTTGTGTGAAGTTTCTGACCAAGAATTGGGTGTAGTATTGTCCAAAAAAAGTAAAATCCCATGTGATTTTCTATTTTTTGAGAAATATGATATATGTCAATTATACTATAAAACAACATTGGAAGATTTTGTATTTAAATTTATGGAAATGGAAAAAATAATAAATTTTTTAATGAAAGTAATCCATTAAACATCATCATACATAACTTATATATTTCATAATGAAGTTTGACGTAAATCAATGATATTTGAGATGGATTCTTCTTCTATTAGAATTTAACATAGAGACTAAGAACAATAAGGTTGGGGATGACATAGTGATAAAAATTCTACATATTTATAAAACTAAAATACTAATAAATACATCCAAAAAAATTTCCCCCCCTAGTTAGATGATATATAAACTCATACAAGTACATTGGTATACTTACATGGTTAACTATTTGATCAAAAATATGGTAACATGTGTCTTTTCAATGTATAGAATTCAAAAACTGAAATAGAAATCAAAATTTATTTTCAACGAGGAGACTAATTTGTGGAAAAAATTTATTGATTATATAATTAGAATATTTATATGTATGTAAGAGGTATATTGTATGCTTTCATTTGGTCAAAAACATTTATATAGGGTACACTTTTGACATAAGATAATAGTTAGAGATATAATGTAATCTAGTTATTATTTTATAAAATCAAATTCAAGGAATCACTTAATTTTTGAGAAACATATAAAAACCAAAAATTTACTAGAATAATTTCAAAAATATAGGAATTTTCCCTAACATTGAATTTCTGTGAAAAATGTTATATACAAGTATTATATTTCATGGGGCCAATTTTTTCTATTAGATTTACTTATATCATATTAGTAGTATTTTGTGATTCTATTTAGATTAAAGACCATGAAACTACGATTAATGATTCTAGAGATCTTATTAAAATTCTAAGAGCACATATTTTTTACATATTTGGTGTACCTTGGAAAATAATCAATGATCATGAAACAAATTTCAACAACATTTTCATGAAATCCCTTATGGTGATATCTAGAGTACACCAAAAGACCTCTAATACCTACAAAAAATAAATGGGTAGGTTGTGCTATCCAAAAAAATCATAAAGATAGTTTTTAATGGAAATTGAATCCTAGATATAAATATTAGAGAAAAAAATAAATAATACGCACTTTGGTTATATATAACTATGTCCTAAACCCGCTGGGTTTCTCCCCTTATAGAATAGTGTATAATATAAAATTTCACATTCTTGTGGAGATAAAGTAGAATTCCTAGTAGTGTGTGAAGAGATATACTTGGAATAAATAAATAATATAGAATAAGGAATGATTCAAATGATGAAACTAATAGATATGATATGGGAACTAAATAAACTCTCTATTATACAAGTAAAAGGCCATATATGACCACAATAGATTAATTTATAAAGATACTATTATGTTAGAGAAAATATAATTTTATTTTCCTCCAATATGAATCTCATGAATTATAAGATTTATTCAAAATGGAATGGAAACATTACAGTGACTAAAAATTTTCCATTTGTTTATTTGATATTAAAAGAACAGATTTTGAATAGCCATTTAAAACTAATAGATATTAGATGAAGACATTTTATATATTTTTTTATAAATAACCAATGGTTGATTATCAATTCCACCATACTAAATATTAATAAATACTACTTAAATGTACCCTTCCTATACACTAGTCTAAACACATCATTTTTAAATGATTTATTCCTTGACCATTAGATGCTATAATTAATTAGAAGTTATGTCTTAGTTGAGTTTAAGGGGGATAAAATGTAGTTTAAGATGTAAATATATTATTTTGTTTAATTTTTTTGTGGCTGGAAATAAAATAGAAATTTCAATATATTTTTAAATCCCCTCACCCCACTTAATTGTGTAAAAACAGAATTACATTGGGAACCATGGAATATATTCAAATTTATAACTTGAAAAGGGGGCTTTGGGTATTTGGATTTTGGAAGGCTGTTTTTAAATTCATAACTAATTTTGATCATATTTTATTTTCAATATAATAACTATAAATTTATCATCTATGAAATTGAAAAATTTATTATATTTAGTAAAATTTATCATTTAAGTGTGTAAGATTGATCAAGACACATATTTTCAAAAAACAATCTGGGAATTTTATAAGATTTTTAACTTTTATTTATATTAATATTTAATGAATGGTATACATTTTTAAACATTATGCATCTAGAATTGAAAACATAATGTATTTAGATATGTTTTGCATGTGTTAATCACATTTTTAATTAATTGAATGTTCATACATCAGTTTTTGTATTTTGAGTTTCATATATTAAAAAGGTTTTAATTCTAATGCTTTTGATTATTTTAATTAAATTCTAAAATAAATTGGATCGAGATTTCAATACGTTTGAGTTTTTATGGGTTATAGGTATGAGACCAAAATTTACCAAAAGGGAAGAATGTATGACTTTACAAAGGCCTTTTATAACATAAAATGTGTCTGAATGTTTTAGTTTTATGAAATTTGGAAAATGTATGAGATGTATCCCCTCCATATAAGACTTCATCCATGGTCTTGCTTGATATTAAATTTTGTTATACTTCATCATAAACTATTAATTACTCTTTTCAAGACATAATTAATAACATTCATGAAGCCCATATGACTTACAAGACAAAAAAACATCTAATTCTTCAATTTTTTAATTTTTGGGCTCTAATAAAAAGTTTTGAGCTACTTCATAAAAACATCTCAGGAATATTTGAATTTGTAATTTTCCAATTTTTAGGGAATAGAATTTAAAAATAAAATTCTAGAAGTAAAATTAATTTAACTTAAAATTGATTTTAATTTCCCTTATCTTCATATATGATGAAATAATTATCTCAAACTACCAAGTAATGATAAATTATTAGGAGAAAAAATTAAAAGATCATAAAAAGGATAATAAAGGATATGAATAATCTTGAAGAACCTTCTAGTGTAAATAAGAACCTATACTAAGATATATGGAAGTGTTCTGGGAATACAAGAGATGGGAAATGAAATAAAAGAGGATTAAAAATGTTTTGGTATTAGTAAAGGAAGATAGGGGAAACTTTTCTGCTCATGTTGTAGAAATAGAAGAATGAAAGGTACATGGATAATTTTAGGTTCCTATAAAATATATAGTTAACTATAAAAATGAAGGTCAGGGATAATCAGTCAATTGAGATTTTTTCTAATATGTTGTTCATTTTATATTTCCTTTTTTCTATAATTTATCTCTAGTAATGGAATAATATACCCTATTTCATTATAAGTAGATTATTCACACCCTTATTAATGAATTATTTTCATAAATGATTAATTATGAATATTTTATTTTATTGGTGTATTTGATTGTTTATAAATTTATATTTATCCATTAAAATTAATTTTTAATTCTTCTTCACTTTTGTTATACTTTCACACAGAGGCCACTAAAACCACCGTTATAACCAACATAATTATGGGAAGTGGGTAGATTCAAAAGTGATTGTAAATCAATAATAATTAGGTTATGAAAGGATATGAAATGGTGTTATTAAGACATTTCTCTATTTAAGCTTAATATACCATATTAGGTTGATCGATTGAGAATTCAACTAATTTGAGAGAGTGAGAGAGAGAGTTTAAATTGAATAATGATTTAACTACTAAGTGATGTCATATATGATCTTAGAACATTAATTTTAAATTTGAGTTTAAAAAAAATTCATTTCATTTTGAAACATACTTTTCTATTTTTTACAACACACTTTGAACCTATACAACAGAGGAAGACCATACTAAAACCTCCCTCCTATCTGAAGTCAATTGTAGTCCCAATCATACACTATTTAAATGAGGATTAAAATGTTAGGACCCCATACCCCCAAAGGTACCCATCCTAAGATGGAAATGATATAAGGGATATAATGACGCCCAAATCCCGCCTCTAATAGGAAAAGGGTTTGGAAAGAATAACTAAGGGTGTAACATACAAAAAATGGGAGGAATTGACCTTTAATATATGAGAATAAATTTATAGTATAGAAAATCCCAATAAAACATAATCAAAATAAAATTATTTAATGATTAATTGAAAAATAATCTATTTAATAAAAAATTGATGCAACTAAAAGAAAATCATGAAACCAAAATAAGATCCTCGACAGCGACCATGAAAACCTAAAAACAATTGAATAATCAATGAACTTTTAAAGTATATCCTGATCACCAACCAACACCTATGAACCAAAAAATTGTTTATATATATAAATTAATAGTATATCACATATAATTAGTATGATCATCCCAATAACCTATCATTGAAAATTTGAGGGCTATATACAGAAGCATAGTGAGTAAACAAATAAAACTGACTCGTCTAATAAATAGGTTTAGTATTCATTTTCCCATCCTCAACAAGGTTATTTCTCACCAAGTATAACATACAAAAGATAATATAATATAATAAAAAAATATGGTTCTCCACTGCCACATCCACACTATATTGGTGATCCACCACAACATTTAATTCATGATCCATCTCCCTCCAAAATCTAGGCTAAAGTCACCTACACTAATGTAATCAAGTATAAATATTCTTGGGATAAAACATGAACCTGATGTATAAAATTATATAATCATCCCATCTACATATCCATTTAGTTAATAATTTGTTTATGGGATCCACTTCATCCCATTCATAGTGTATTACATGACAAGACATCACATCCTATATGAAATATTCCTATAAAAACTGTTAGAATAATATATATATTTGTTTGTGTGTGTGTGTGAAATAATCACAAGCTGTTATATCCCTCTACACACATATATGGAAAAATATAACTAAGTGGTTTTTAGGGTCCACCACAGCCCGTACACCTGGTATTATACATCAATCCATCACATCCCATACAAAACTTACCTATAATAACCATTAAGATATTGTATCTCGAGATATGTCTGTGCGTGTGTGTGTCTGAAATAACCAAAATTCATTATATCCCTGTAAAAAATATAGGGAAAGATGGAATTTGTACATACAAGAATTTAATTATACGAAGTAATAGTGATAGTTTAGTGGTGGTATCCATTCATTCATTCCTCACAAACCTGGATGTCGGGGAAGACACCCTCCCAGAGTCCACTAGGTTTCAGTCTCCCAATCGATGTGGGTGGGGTAGTGTAATCAATAATAAATTTAAATAGTTTACTTTTTTTTCAATCACACTATGGAAAGATACTTAGCCTCTGAATCATTTATTTTTATTATCACACTTGACTCTTAGCTGCCACTTCTATGGAATAGGTATCAAAATCACTTAATCATCAAGCTCGATATTAATTAATTAATATTATTTATTAATTAATGTTATTCTATTTTATTTTCCAAAATTAAATTATTGATCTTCTATGCTAAGTAAAAAAATGAACTATTAATTTATTTATTGTATTCATAGGTACAAAATCCTAATAAATTAATCATCAATAACCAACACATTTCTTTTATAATTCATTTATCATTTGTTTACCATTCAGTCACTCTAGGACTCATCCAAAGCTACCACGTAAAATATTCACTTGCAATGTATGGAAGAAAAATATTATCCATAATTAAAAGGTAATTATATAAATATCAACCATCAATTTTTTACTAAACAAGGATATTCATTATCAAGTAGAATCCCATCTTTCAATATAACAATAATGGGAAATCCTTGTTTTAACACATTCAATCAGTCCTAGTTCCATCCTTAACACCACTAGACATAATATTATTTCATTCATCCCATTACAACATTAGGATCATCAAAATAGGTACCCAATATCACAGTCATCACCTTAAAAATCCACACCCAAACCATTGCCATAACCACAAACCCATGTCACCATAAAATCATTGAGCATATCTTCCCATTATTCTAACTGTACAAGGTTATCATTCAATCACATCAAGGCTATAAAACCAACTTTAATAAATAAATATAAAAAATATTATTCTATTCATAATTCCAAAGGAATAAATAGAAAAAAAACAAGGCATTTCATCCATTATAAAACAACATTAGGATTTCTCATCCCCAAAGCGATGATTTAATAAAACATTTATTTTCGTTAACACTTGTAATTATCTGATTAATAAAACAATTAATATTAGAATATCTCAAATTATAAATTTACCCAGATAAAATATTATTTATTCATTTCTCATCCCACCTTAATGTGCTTTTTCTTTTATAACATCAATCTTATCAATAAAAATTTCAACATGCCTTTTGTAATATAATTTAATAAGTACTATATTTATGTTTTTTTAGTTTCCATGCATTTCATACGTGCCTAAAAACTATAAAAAAATATCCAAGTATGTATTACATTATATTATAAAAATTGACAGGGAAAAAGAAACACATTCTATCACAGAGTCCGATACAGTAATTTAATCATTTCATTGGTTTATCTAAGAATAAAAAAATTTCTACATGTGGAAATACTTAGGTCTCTGATAATTTATTTAAATTCAACCATATCATATTATCCAATACAACGTTCTAATAAATTTTATTATTGAATAATTCTCACCAGTATTAATAAGTGGTTTAAAATTAAAACATGTTATCATTTTGATTTTAAAAAATAATAATTAAACAAAATCATGTGATTGTTTATTTTTATCTCATGGATAAATTCAAGAAAATTTAAATTATTCTACAATATAAAAGTACCTATTTTTTGTTTCTTATAATAATATTCTATAACATTAAATATTTTTATACACTATTTAGGATAGTTTTATAGATTCAAATCATGGAATATTTATCAACATTATTTAATATTCTTCATTAGACCTATAATTAGAGATTATAATTAATTTAAAAACAACTAATTCATTAAATATTATATCCAATACAGTTATATAAATTAAATAGGTTAATCGTTAAATTTAAGATTAAAACTTATGTTCTATCTCTTAAAATAATATTAATACATAAATTATATTCCATATAAATTTTAGTATTAATAGCAACAATCTTTCTACTACATAAATAAAAATTTCATAAAAATTTTAGAGTTAATAAAATATCAATGAAAGAATTACACATCATTCATTTATCCTTATCTTTTATAATTTGTATATTATCAAAAATTCATTACCCATGTGATTGTTTCCTTTATTTTTTTATCTGATTTTGTTTAATTGAATCTATTTAACTAAAGAAGCTAAATAATGATACTCTCAAAACATAGAAAAATAATATATAGATCCACAACCTGGATATTTAATATTCATGTCACATTATAAAAAACATAGGAGATAGGAATATCTCTTTATCATTTAAAACATGGGATTGGAGGAAGGAGAGACCTTGAATGATTTGTAGATGAATTAAAAAACATAAATCTCCAGTTTTTAGGTCACCAGATTTCAAGAGATGTAAGGAGGAACTCAAACAAGAGAAGGAGACTAATTTTTAACATTCATTGATATACTTCATTGATACTCTATCAACTTCTATATTTTATTACACATTAATTTTACCTAAATATTTTTTTCAAGATATAATTTAATATTGATACAAATATTCAAAAAAGAAGTTTTAAATTACATAATTGAGTTAATGAAATCAAAAAAAAATATTTTAGGATTTTAAATCCTGGAAAATAAATTTTACATGTTAAAGAAGAATAAAAACAAAAAACAATTCCGTAAATTTACTTACCCTAACATAAATTTCATATGTTATGTATGGGTAATATTTTTTCACCCTAACATGGTTAGTTTCCCTTACATATGTAATATGAAATGAATAAGGGTCAAATAGATTTACCTTTATTCTATTAGATACAAAATTGTCTCCTTTAGTAAATCTCATATAACTTTATATAGTGGTGAAATACTCATACATAAGCATCCTTTCATGAGTTAGTACACTTAAAAAATACTCTAACGCGTGGAAGTGTTGTAACAACCCTTACCTCAATAGCCCATAGTCTATTATTATATTATTACAATGGTATATATATAATAGATCACCTCATCAAAAATAGATCAGTTTTGTGGTTTTGAAGAACTAGATACATAAATGATTCTTTTATTTCAATGGTAATTAAATAAATAAAAAACAAAAGAAAACAACCTACTTCCTTTAATCTTATTCAAAGGTTTTATCTTCATAACCCGAGGATGTAAAAAAATAAAGGGTGAGCACAAATGGTCAGTAAGTGTTACATAAAACAGAAACATGGATCAATAATTAGTAAATCATTATTAATAATTCATAATCAATATTCCTAGGTAAATAACAAAAATACATTCTATTTAATCAATAAACTAAGAATATAATTGCATCAATAGGTTTTTCACAGTGAAAATCTCATGGATAGTAATAACTGAATACTGGATGAAGGAAATACATAATTATTGGAAATCATGAATCAGGAACATGAACCACTATCATCAATACCATTATCAAGATGATTTATGTCAATGGGTAGAGACCCATCTGATTCTTCTTGAAACAAATGCAATGGGTATATCGCCAACTATTTTGGTCTCATGAGACATATCGATGCATCGTGGGGCCATATAATGTTCCACCCCACCAATCACAACAAGTTTAAATAAATATTCATATTTATATTTATTTTAGGAACTATATTCTTTATAAAAATATCTATATTGAGTATAGGATATGTATTTATCAACATTTACCCAGTTAAAATATCATTCAAAGTAAACATCATGTGTGAAAATGGTATATATATTAGACAATAACAAAATCCAAGATATATGAAACATGGATATTTAACATAACTAAAATGTAAAATGAAAAATTATCTCAAAGTCATATTAGATACACAATATAAAAATTATTTGGTTCACAATGCCAAGTAAGTAACATTAAAATGGAAATTGAGGTGATGTCCCTTACCTTATATATGAAAGTGTTCCTCACTTGTATTAATGTATTGTATAATAAAATTAGATAAATTAATTACATGATTAAGAAACTCATAATCATATATTTTATTTATTATAATCTTATTAAGTTCATTTATGACCATTCTGATTAGTTATGTTGTTTGATTTTATAATTCTGGGAGTATTTGTTTCATGGTTTTATGGTAAGTTCTCTTATGAATAATTATGGGAGTCATTTTCAAAATGGAATAACTCCTTCATAAGAGAAAGTATTTAGTACCAATCAAAATAGATAATTTTATAAGGTCTCGTATATAATTTTGTTATATGGTGTGATAATTAGTCACTAAATAAAACAATGATGAAATTTTTTGAATTTAATTTGGTGGTTTTTACAACCATCCTAAACATGTATAATTTTATACAATATTATGTTTATATGTTGGTTAGATAAAATGATATAAATTTTAACATGTCTATTAAAATCTTATATAATGATAATAATGGTTTTTTTACTATCCTTGAAGGTGGTTGACCAAAATGAAAACTCATTGGCTATGAAGGCAGTGAATCGACACATCACGAATGATGTCTTCATATTTAGAATAAAAGAAGGGGGGAGATTTTATGATGGATAATACAATAAAATAATATAATTATAGTATATGTATGATAGTATAGTTATCTATCTTCATTATATAGAGGTATGTGAGGATAATGTAGGAAAATAAAATAAAATAAAGGGGAATGAATGATGATTTTACCTCTTCAATATCATCTCCTTTGGAACCTCCTTAAAACAATTGGATTTGAAATTTCTTTAATACCATAAGTTCATGAAAATTTGGAAGAGGATTTCTAAGGTATGTGAGATGAATTTATACTATATTTTAGGATTAAAATTTGTGAGGAGAAGGTCCGATGAAGGGTGGTATTTTTAGGGAGAGGAGGGGAGTGTAATTGATTATTTTATTCATTTTTATGTTATTTAGGATCAATATTATCAATAGTATTGATTTCCATGACTAAATATAGTAAATAGAGAATGTGAGTTCAAAATAATGAGTTATTACCTCATCTATACATCATCTATGACTTAATAATTGGTTTATTTACAAATAATGTTAAATACCATAAATTACTATATTACACTATTCACCAACAATTCCACTATTTTTGAATATTCCAAAAAAATCACCCTAACCATTTTTCAATGTCTAGATTTTATAAATGGAATCCATTTGATAAAATTAGTTTTATAAATATGAGAAATTTAATTTCTAATTAAAATCATCATCTATTTGAAAAATATTGATTTTACTATTATAACTGATTTTACGACACTTCAGAAAATTAATTATGGTCTTAGAAAAATGTCTTATAATTATAAGAAAATTATTAATTTATTAATATATTTTTTGATAATAAATTTTATTTCAAATGAATATATTATTTTTAAAACTTTTAATAATCATCAGTATTTAACTAAAATACCAACACTTAATTTATCATTTTTATAAAATTTATTTACTTATTCTATGTTATAAATATACAATATTTTAATTTATAGGATACCTAAATTTTATTTTTAATTTCATAGGAGAGGATATTATTCTAATAGAAAAATTACTATTCCAAAATTCATGTTAATATTAAGTAGTACATCATGATTAATTTTTGTAATTAAAACTATCGAATAAATTGAATTTATTTAAGAAGATATATACTGTATAATATTTGGGCGTTATATTATTACACCCTTCAAAATTTCACTTCAAAAATATTCATGAATATTTCTTTCTAAAGTGGGGAGGTTTGTTCTTCATCCTAACATCCTGAGGTTACTCATATCTTATTCTATTTTATGGTTTCTACAAATATCTTGTACCAATCCATTCATCTGATTTCTGAATTATTTTTCTCAAGTGTCAAGAATCCCAATAGGCTCTTCACAGTAAGAGAAATTAGGTTCCAGTTCTATTAATTCATAGGTGATTTCATATGTTGGGTCTAGAATGTAATTCATTAACAAAGATATATTGAACACATCATTAAATTTCAAGAAACATAGTGGAATTTCTAATTGGTATGATACCACTCAAATTTTTTCTAGGATTTCAAATGGTATGATTTTCCTTGGGATAAGTTTCCATTTCTCACCAAACCTTATGAAACCCTTCCATGGAAATAATGTCATAAATAAATGATCGCCTGCTTGAAATTCAAAATCCTTTCTTCATTTTTCTGCTTAACACTTTTTTTGATGTTGATCTTCTTTAATATGATCATGAATATGTGTTACCTCTATTTTCTATTAAATATGTTTTGGTCTTCTATGTTTTCTCCCACCAACAGCATCCCAAAAATTTAGAGTATGAAAACTCTTTCCATACAATGCTTCATATGGTTCCATTTGAATACTATAATAGAAACCGTTATTGTAATAACACTCTTCCAAAAGAAAGTATAGATCCCGTAGTCACTTAATGTCATGTGATAATGATCTCAACATGCCCTCTAATGTTTGAATAGATCATTCAGACTATCCATCAGTTTGAGGGTGATATACATTACTCAAATTATGCTTAGTATCCAAATCCTTCTGAAGATTCATTCGAATGTTTTATTTAAATCAAGGTTGTTATCTAGAAATAGACAATAGAGTTACACAATGAAATATTAAAACTTTGTTAATATTGTTGATATCTAGAAAAATTCTATAGAGTTACACTATGAAATATGAAAACTTTATTAATATTGAGTCTTATTAAGAACTCAAGAGGTAAATTGTTTTCTTATAGCAAGAAAATGTGCTTTTTTTTAAAGTGATCACCAATAACCCATAGCTTATTATTCTATTTGAGGTTATTTGGAAATCCAGTGGTAAATTCCATATTAAAGTCATACCACTTACACATAAGAATAGGTTGATGTTTCAGGACTCATATAGGATTTTTTCTCTTGACCTTAACTTATTGAAAAATAAAAAATCTTGAAACATAGTCTGTAATTTTTTACTTCATATTATCCAATTAAAATTTTCATTCAAATATCTATACATATTGTTAATACCATGGTGTATAGAGAAATTTGAGCTATGTACAACACATAATAGTTCCCTATTTTTTGAGGTATTTATGTAACACATTACATATTTCCAAACATTATAATTCCATCCTCAAATATGAAGTCTATTAATCTTATATCCTTAATGGATTTAATTTTATTTTGACAAATCTCATAATTAAATTGAGGTATTTTTATATTTTCTAATAAATATGGTTTCCTAATAATTTGAAAAATGATTTCTGTTTCCCATTAAAAAATAATTCACATATCTATACTTACTACAACCATTAACATAGGATCTTTCTCAAATATCATTTGGGTTATAAGTCTATGATCTTTCCTTTTTAGTGAATATTATCCTCAGTTTTCTTTTCTTGGGTGGTTGTGTGTTGAGAAATTATAATCTTTGAGTATTTTTAGACATCTTGTTTTCCTAATGTGGGGTTATTTCTATTTAATAATGCATTTATAACTCTTGTGATCTATATATATATCACATTATTAACCATTGAGATAGTTTCTCCATATCATTAGAGGAACTATTATAGCTGCAGAATCATGTTAATGACTGAGTAATTTTGTTCATGAAGTTTCAAATCCCTTGATTCGTATGTAATAATTTTATCACTTTTCATAAGGTTTCAAATCATTCATTTCTTCAATGCTTCATTGTATATCACAAACCCATCATTTACTGTTGGTAGAGTTAGAATCATATCATTGAATAATCTTGTCTCCATTTCTTTAAAACAATATACAAAATATTTTTTGCATATGAACATAACCCTTTTATGTGTGATCTTGATCAACAGGTTATCCAATCATTAAAATTTCTAAACAAAACACTGATAGTAAATTTATAAGCCAAAAAAACTATGTAAGTCAGATGTGTTCATTTTTGTAGGCCTTTCATGGAAAACCATTATCTTTTTAGGACCAAATGAGATTCCATACATAGAGACAATTTTTCTATGAAAAGAAATTTCTTAAATCCATATTTTACACATTATAAATTTACCATTTAAATCATTCCTTCTAAGAGTCTTAAGAATAATCATCTAGTGATTATCATAGTTTTCATAGATTTTAGAATATACTATAATATCATCAATGAATACAAAACAAATATTCAAATATTCTTTGAATACTCTATTCATTAGATCCCTGGTTACCAATGGTTCATTAGTAAATCCAAATAGAATTACTGTAAACTCGTAATGTTCATACATTGTCTGAAAATATATCTTTAGAATACCTTAATTATTTACTTGCAATTGATGATACCCAGATAGAAGTAAAATCTTCAAAAAAAACATTGATATTTGTGAATTTAATCAAATAAATTATCTATTTAAATTAATATATACTTATCCTTTATTTTAATATAATTTATTTCTATATAATCAATATATAGCCTCATAGATCCATATTTTTTCTTAACAAAGAGACTATGGGCTCCCCATTTAGAGTAACTAGGGTGAATAAGTACCTTATTACTCAATTCATCTAGTTATTTCTCTATCTCCACTAATTCCATAGTGTCTATTCTATAGGGAATCATTGATATTGGTTTTTCATCAGGGATTAAATCAATTGTAAACTCAACCTTACACTCTCAGGGGTGTCCAAGTAATTCATCTGGAAATACATCAATGTATTCCAATATAATTGGTACATCCTAAATTTAAAATTAAATTCTTCAACCCTTGATTTTTTTCTCTTCCTCCACAAGAATTTCATTCAGTGGATCTACTATGGTTGGATATGGATAATAATAAGATGATTATTTTTATGCTCTAAAGATAACGAATTATACAACTCCCTCACAAATTTTAATTTCCTTCTTCTTGAAATAATTTTTCACATATTACTTTTTTATAAATTCCGTACATAGGATTATATTATTGGATACAATATGTATGATGATAATTTCTGTAGATAAATAAAGATAATATGAAATAATGGGGAATAATTGTCACATATTTGTTTCAATGAGACTTCCCTTAGAAGTTTTGACTGACAACTCCCAAATTAAATAAAAAGGAAATTATATAATTTTCATGTAAAACTCGGTATATATAAAAGTGTGTGATGATCTATAATTCAATAAATCATTGGGTAAATTTTAAGATGAGATTAATATAACTACCACCACATAATTTGGTACTTATACTTCATCTTTGGTGATCACATAAACTTGGAAATCACCCCTGGGAATATTTTATTTTAGATTCCCTTGATGCATAGAAAATTGGTTTGAATAATTAAGAATTTCATTAGAGTTGAATCATTACATTCATTAGCTCAATTACCCTTTTATCCTCACATATAAAACCTCTTGTTCCTTTTAATAACTTCCCAAGATGATTCATTTCAAAATATTTACATAATTGGAATTGAGTTATTACCCTTTTCTTCATTAATGATTTGCCTTTTATAGTTATCAAAAATACACTTATTCAATTTATTTACCTTTAACATAATTTACTTAGAAAATTTCTTCTCCATGTTAATGGAACATAATATGATTTCATCATATGATGAAAATTGTTTAGAAGCCAATTCCATTCGGAGTTATAGACTATTACCTTAAAATAAATGATCAAAAACGTTTTTTAGAATCATGTATGTAATTTGTGTCATATCTTTATATTATTATGAAGGTATCATTATACTCTACAACACTCCCATATTATTTTTTATTATTTATAATGATTTTTTTTTAATTTCATTTAATTTTTCATGAGGGAAGTATTTGTTGAAGAATGTCTTTTTAATATATATATTATGTGTCTTATATTTCGTATTCCTCCATTGTATTTTGGACCAATTACCACCATTTATCAGCATCTCCCATGAGTCAATATACTACTCGCACTACCCTTTTCATTTCAACATATCCCAAAAACCGAAATATCTTTTCAAGGGACTCAGTTTGTTTCCCATCTACCACTGGATTAGTAGTCCCATCACATAATGGGCTTTTCAACCCCATAAAATGATACAACATAGGTGTAGTATCGTTATTTTTTTTAACTTGAGTATGTTTTCCTAAAATTTTCATGATCACCTTATCTCCGACACCAAATTTTTTGACTTACTTAGTGGGGAAATCCCTACGTTGTATGTGATTATTTATTTACATTCCCCCATTATACAACATCTCTAAATAATCTTCCACATACTGAGTTAGATAATAATAATCTTGAGTATCGATCCAAAATTTAAATATAACGAATTCTTATATTTCTAATGTTTTTTAACAACTAGTTCCAAAGGGTTTCACTGAATCGTCTCTAATACCAACTGTAACAACCCTAACAACAGTAGTCGATATTCGGTGCTTATTTCATTAAAATAGAATATATAAAAGAGACCACATCACCAAGGGTCAATTATATAAGTATTCTTGAAGAAGATGATTCATAGTTGGTTCAATGATTACATTGGTAATTAAACATAGAACATTAAAAATGAAAATTAACTACTTCCATGACAAGTATTCAAATATTTTATCTTCATAACCATAGAAAGGAAAACTAATAAAAGGGTGAAATAAAATGATTAGTAAGGGTTACATAAAACAGAAATAAGATTCCATAATATTTTTAAGTATAATGAATAAGTAATAATCAATATGGTAAGGTAAATAAGTGAAAAACACATTCCATATAATCAATAAACTGATAATGAAAATTAAATCCTAAATTTTTTCATAGTGGAAATATCATGGATAGTAACAACTAAATACTGAATAAAGGAAATGATTAATTATAAAACATCATGTATCTAGAACATGAACCAATATTATAAATACCTTTTATAATATGGTTTAGGTCTGTGGGTAGAAACCCATCTGATCCTTCTTGGAAACAATTGCAGAGGTTTTTTTGCCATCTGTTTTGTCTCATGATACATGTTGATGCATCTAGGGATTATATAATTATGAGCCCCACCCATCACTACAATTATAAATAATTATTCTTACATATATTTAATTAATTAACAATATTACTTATCAAAATATTTATATTGAGTAGGGTAAAAGTATTTATTAAAATTTTCACTGTTAAAATAACATTCAAAGTAAACATTGTATGTAAAAATGATATACGAATTATACAATAATCCCGTACATGATACATGATAAATGGATATTTAATGGAATTATAAATTAAAATTATAAGTGATCTCAAATGGTTAGTAGATATACAACATAAAAATTATTAGGTGAACCATACCATGTAAGTCTCAATGAAATTGAAATTGAGATGATGTTACTAACCTTATGTACAAAATAATTCTTCACATGTACTTAATATCCCATATAATTTAATTAGATTAAATAATCACTTAATTTATAACGTATTATTATTATTTTTATAATTTTATTTAGTAAATTTATAGACATTTTAATGAGTTGTATTGATTAATTCCATTGTTCCAAGAGCCTTAATTTTATGGTTTTATGGTCCATTCCTTGGTGTATAATTATGAGAGTTCTTATCAAATTTCAATAACTTTCCATAAGTTATGTTATTTAGTATTAATCAACGTACATATTTTTAAATGGTATGAAATATCTTTTTTTATACTGTGTGATGATTACTCATTCTATAAAATTTTTATGAAATTGTTTTAATTTATTTTTGTAGTTTTTAAGACAATCACGAACTTGTATCATTCTATTTAATATTATTTTTATATGTTTATTACCAAACATGATATAAATTATAAAATTTTTATTAAAATAATTTTTAACCATAATAATTATTTTATGACCATCCTAGAAAGAAGTAATGGAAAATTAAAACTCATCATCCACGAAGGCGGTGAATTGACATATCGTGGATTATGTTTTCAATTTTAGAATAATAGGAGGAGAGAAGAGATTTGATGATGGATAATCCTCTAAAACATTAAAATTATACACTATTAATGATATTTTTGTTATCATGAAACTATGGATAAGAGGAGGTGAGAAGAAAATAATAAATTAAAATAAAATAAAGGAGAAAGAATGAGGATTTTACCTCTTGGATATCGTCTCCATGGGAACCCCCTTAATACAAAATGATTTGGTCATTTGGTAAGACCAGTTGGACTTGGATGTGTGGAGGAGACTTATGAAGGGAATTTGTTAGAATTTAAAAAATATTAAAGGCTTAGATGGTGTGATGAGAAGGGGTGGTTAGGGGTGAAATTTGTAGGGAGAGGAGAGTGGTGTTTTTGATTATTTTATTCATTTGTTTACTATTTTGACTCAACACAATCAATAGTTTGGATTCTCATGACTAAATAAATTAAATTAATCATTTTAGTTCAAAAAAATGAGTCCTTGTCTTATCCATACAATATTCATGACTCAATAATTCATTTATTTTCATATAATGTTAAAGACCTTAAATTATCATATTTCACTATTAAAAAATTAACTATTATTTAAACAAATCACCCAAAAAATATATCAACATGTAGATTTCAAAATATGGACTCCATTTTACAAAAATAATTTTAAAGATATCATAAATTTAATTTCTAATTAAAATCATCATTTATTCAAAAAATACTGATTTTAATATTATAATAGATTTTATGACACATTGAAAAATTATTTATGGTCTCTTAAAAGAATCATATAGTTATAATAAAACAAAATATTTATTTTTGATTATATTTTATGGAAAATAGATTTTATTTTAAACCATTATATTATTTATATAATTTTAAATAAAAATTTATGTTTAATAAAATACCGACATGTAATTTATCATTTTTAAAACATTTATTTTTTTATTCTATGATATAAACATATCATTTTTTCATTTAGGAAATAAAAAAATATTTATAATTTAATAGGTGAATTTATTATTCTAATGGCCAAATTACTATTCCAACAGTCATGTTAATATTTAACAGTATATCACGGTTCGTTTTCATAATGTAAACTAAAAAATTAATTGAATTTATTTGAGAAGATACAAACTGTAAAATGTTTGGGTGTTATTGGTACCCTTACGTAGGTATTCTTATGTGACTAAATTTCCTTATGAAATCCATGAGATACATATATTTAAGTTTTGTCGTTGCCTTTATGCAATTCATGGGGGGTTAGCTGAGCTTTACACATTGGGGAAACTACCCTTACACTGCCAATTTAATTTCAGGATTACCATTACATAGTGAATGGATTTACCAATGCGCAAGGTTACATGAAGGCTTTAGCTTTACATGTGATTAATTAACTCATTATTACAATTACTTAAACTATAAAGCACCTTTATAAAAGCCCATAATGCTCTAGTTTACCCTTATATAAGGTTTGTAAATAAGATGATATCCTTATATAACTTTTTCAAAACAAGAATTACCCTTATGCATGAGTAAGTAATTTAATAAGGGTAAAAGTAAAATTTAAACTATTTTATTACCACATATAATAATTTTAAATTAATTAAAAAACTCATTACTTTCACTTAAAAATCTTGAAAAAGATTAAAAAATATTAAAATTAATTTAAAAAAATACTAATTAATTTCTAAAATAATATTTTAACACATTAAAATTACATCAAATATTTGAAAAACAATTTTAAAAACAATTATTAAATTAAAAATCATTCTAAAATGAATTCCAAGATTTACGAATTTACTCCAAAACTACAAGACATCCTATAATGACAATGGATTGTTTTAAGAAAAACTAAATCCTTATTAACATATTGTTTTCTATAAGGATTCTGAAAGTCACGAAATCATATCTTTTGGTTAGAGAAAGATTAATAAAAATCAAGATAATCCCAACTCAGGGATTTATTCCACCAGGGTTTGGGGTTTTTTATTATCCAATTCATAATCCAATCATTAGTTAATGTTTCATAATCAAAGTAAATTTTTTATTTTTCCAATGCATAGTTATTTATATATTTATTTGTCTAATGAAATGCTTATTTTATGTTTGAAATTGATCAGGTAATGTGAATTTCAAAACAACAATTCTATGATAAAATAAAATAAACTTATTATGAATAAATTATTTTAACTAGAATGGTTATTTAATTATATAAAACATATAAAATATTAACAAGTATGTAATAGATAAAATAAGCCATATTTATTCCAAAGATAAGTAAAATTATCCATAATAATGTGGACTCAAACATAGCCTTCCATTTCATGATATATAATGAAACCATATGTTTATCTATTATTATATACCTTGTAAAGATACTTCTATTTGTTAGGGTGTTATAATGATTTTTTTGGATTGACCCAACCAACTTTTCAATAGTAATAGTATCAAATTAAATACATGGTATATCTTGAAGTCATGTGTTGATGAAATATATGTCTAGGACTTTAGGATTAGGGATCCCACTCAATGAATCTAGGACCTACATGTTAATAATGTTAGTTATAACTCCTTTCTAAATAAAGTAATTTAATTTTACATGGACCAAGTCTGGGTTATGAGAAAGCGAATATGAATTTTTCCACTAGAATATCTATGTGACAATATATTCAAATTCCAATGGTCATGTTAGTTGGGTTTTGATAAAATATTTCAAATTTATTAAATTACACATAGTAATTAAGAAAATTTACTAAAATAATCTTTTATTCACTATTCAAAATTGAAAGTCATTTGACAATGATATTTTCTATTTGATCTATATTATAAAAATGAAATCTCTTAATGGTTGTAAACTTCTAGAAGAGGTATAAGAATTTGAGAATCATACAATTCCAAGAGAAGAAGCATTATAATCTAGAGTCCCCAGTTCAATAAGATCCCTCTAATAAGGATAGTGAGTAGGAGAACTCCATATTATATAAATACATGGATAACGCATTTGAGTTCTAATGCCACATATTATCATCCATGATAGGTGAGATTCATGGGCCGCACAATGGAATGGATATGCACCATGATTTCATATCTCTATCATCTTTTGTATGAGAAAGAATGAAAAGAGAGGTGTGATATCATCAGGGAAATCCTTACAGGGATTCTTAGAGATGGTGCACCATCTAGAAATCATGTATTCATGTTTATTATCTATATTTAGAATTCAAAAAAATTATGTTTTAAGCTAAATAAGTAATTTCACAAAGAGTTCATCATATCCTCACATTCTTAAATATTATGTTGTTTTATTGTGTTATAGTAAAAAAAATATAATATACTCCCATATATCATTAAATTTATTTTTTATGTGAAAAATTATATCAAGAATGAAATATATTCATTTCATATATTGAATAAGATGAAAATAATGATTAAAAAACATAATGACTAATTATATTTCTATAAATATTTCTGACAACCTTATTAAGAGGTGGAGGATCAATGGGTATGCTAAGGAATAAGATGGGGTGTGTTTTTTATATAAAAACAAGGTTCTTGGGTAGAGGAACTAAACCTTAGTAAATAATAAATGAGAATAATTATATGTTCTTATTATTGAATATAATCTCTATATTTCTATAAATTTTTATTAGACACAACTATTGGTGTGCATAAATTTAACCAAACATAGAAACCAAGTATGTTCCCAAATTTTGATAGAGATGAGATGGATATTTGAACTATTAGTGTAGAAAAACTAACTATACTTAATTTAGAGACTAAAATTTGAGAGTAATGACAAGATGTATTCTAGTTTTAAATTTTTTTATTATATTCACAGTGTTTCCAAAAACATAATATTAATGTCTAGTTTAGATATGGATACAATTATTTTCAAGTTCTCAGTGAAGACAAACTAATTTTATAAAAAAATAATTTATGATTGAATGGACTATCTAAATAGTAGTCTTTATATAGAATATGATTTAAATTAAGTATTAGAAATCCATAATGAATCAAGGTCACATGACTTTTACCACACTGAGTTATAGTATCACTAGCTTGGTCATGTTAATAACATGATTATAATAATTCTATACCAAGAAGGATATTTAGGTTATTTTTAACTAAAACTCATTGATATATGTTATGATTGATTTTAATGTAATATGATAACAAATTATTTCATTTTAAATCTGGAAAGTGTTCCAAATCATTATGTATTAGTTCATATATTTATATGTGGATCTTTAATGGTACATTTAATAGTTAAATACTCTTATTTCATATATTTTATAGAATACTATATTAGATATTTATATATCTACTTAATGAGGTAAATGTCTTAATCCGTTGAAAATTTTATGTAATACTAATAATGAAATAGATAATTAGATAGTTGGGAAGATAAATAAACTCTACTTAGACCATAGAGTGGGATATATTGACTAATATTTCATTAGTTATACAAGAGATTTTTGGTATCTATATCAACACAATACATCTTATACAACATAGTGGAATGGTGTTCATAAAACGAGAAACCTCAAACTCTTATAAAAAGTGAAATTGATGATGATTCATATGATTTATCCATTATCCTTTAAGATATTTTTATTAAAAACTATAGCCCAAAAACTAAACCAAGTGAAAACAAAAGTGTAAATCAATGTTATATATAAATTATTTTTTGGGATTAAATCTATATTTTTAAATATATATGTTTGAGGATATGTAGCATTTGTTAAGGATTATTTTACCAAACAAACTTAACCTTAAGTACAAAAGTATATATATATAATATATTCCAAGGAAATAGTTGGTCAATAACTATATGATCCATAAAAAAAAGGGGGATGGTTAAAATATATTCCATGTTCCTTGATATAGAGAACATCATCAAAATTGATGGATGAGGGAGGATTGATATTGAAAAAGTTGAGGATCAAGATACACAATAGTTTCTCCTAAAAAAATACCATAATACAACATGTAAGAAGTTTTTATAGAGAAAAAAGTAGCTTTTTAAATTAGTAGATATACTAGAGAGCACTAGAGATATATTTTTCTTTTCACCAAACATTTAGACTGATTATTATTCAACAATAATAAACCAAAATTTCATAAGAAATCAATAAGAAACTCATAAAAATAAATGTGGAAAGAAGGCATGAATTCAGAAATGGATTCCATGAACCAGAACCAAGTCTGGGTTTTGGTAGATTCTCTAATTGATGTAAATCATATTGGGTAAAAAAATATTAAATAAATATCTCAATATCGATGAAAAAAATAGTAATTATAATTAATCAACCAATGGCCCAAAGAAAATCATTTTTTATTGATTTTGATAATCCACCTCTCAAGGGGTGAGGTAGAACCCTTACAAGGACCGTAGGCGTAAGTATTACATGGACCGTAGGCCATATAAGAATTCATTTCCCATAGGCTTCAAACATTACATACAACCCAAACTAACTACTTTGAACTGCTCCTCCCCAGAATCATCATCATGAAATCAGATCTCTACCTTTTCATGGCTGTTCATCTTGGCTTTCCCATGCATTCATAGGTTTGTCCCAATGGCATGTGACATACCCTTTCATTATTGAAATCCATTTATATTATTCTATGGTGAAAGATCCTTGCTCCTCCTCCTTTTGAAGATTAATTTTGATGAATTCATAAGTAAATAAGGAACAGTAAAGAACAAAATTTTTCCATGTCTTTATAAGAGGTTTAGTGGGAGTATAGTAATATTACTTGTAGTATATGTTGATAATACATTATTAGTGTGAAATGTGATAAAAAGTTTATATTATATTAATACATGATCAAATAAATTATTCTACATCAATTAATTATGTTAATAAGCCTATATTCTTGGGATATTGATCATTTGTGGTAGAAATTTAGAATGGAACCATTTAAGAGTGGATTTTTATTTCATATGGTTTAAGTATTTTCACGAAAAAAATTTCCTCAAAAACAATATGAAAGAGGGTGAGAGAAAATTTCAATTTCTATATGTAATTGAATCTATAATGTATGTATTATAATATATCAGGCTTGAAATTACCTACATCTTGATCATTGAAGGTATATATCAATAGATTCTAGGTGATTTTCATTGGATGGATATAAAGACTCTGCAAAATTGTATGAGGGATAAAAAACATATGATCCTTACCTATAGAGGATATAAATTACTATTAATAAATGTATACATAGATTCTATTTTCAAAATAAATTATAAAAATATGAAATTATGGTTGGGTTATGTCTTCTGCCTTAGTGAAGGAGTTATGATTTGGGAGATCTCAAAGAAGCTAGGGTTTGATGATTATACAATAGAGTATGAGTATATAGTATATTATTGTGAAACTAAGGAGGTAGTTAAGATATGAAACATCATCCATGATAATGATTTTATTAAAAAAAATATATATATTATCACACTATATTGTGATAATAATGAAGTGGTAGTCCTAATCAGGGATTAAGGTCACATAAATTGAAAAGGAATATACTATAAAATTATTTATTCTTAAGGGAATTTTATCATAGTTTTGTGGTTATATATTGTATAATTTCAATGATGAAGAATGCGAATAACCTATTGGATAAACACTTATCTTATAAAAAGATTGAATATCATTGATATCTAACTTACTAAAAGCTATTAGTGGTTTTCCAGAGTGTATTTGGAAGTTTGTTATATTTTGTTTCTTAAAACCAACAAAACATGTAGTTAGTATTAACTATATATTAAAATATATGAATATTAACAAATATCTTATCACATGATGAGTTTTATAATGGGAAAAATTTTTGGAAAACAATTATTTATATTATTTTTTGCACTGAATTGTTATAACATTTCCCCTTAATTATGAGAACCGTGAAATGTTGTTCCAATATTCTTAAAAATTATATTTTTTGTATTTGATGAAATTTTAATGTTGGGAATATATTATATTTTCCTATTACTTTTTTATGATCATAATAATAAATGGTATATTCTTATGAAGTTAGAATTTATAATCTCTTATATGGGATGTTTTGTGGATACACCGGCTCGTAGAAATCCTGCATAATATATGTGTCATCAGATATTACTATTTATGGATATCTATATTGGTCATCATACATAATATATTTATTAATATATATCATGTATCATTTAATTTTATTTATTTTCAAAACTATGATGAAAAATTCTCATCATGAAGTAGGATACATTATGTGATTCATAAATTATATGACATTGATTAATAATCCATGAAAATTTTTTTCCCTTATGAGTTAATGAAATTTAATATATCAAACCCTTTTATTGATATAGATCTTTCTGATTATGTCCATGGATATGGTTTTTTATCAATGAGTTTATTATAGTTGGTCAAAGAAAGATATATTATGTGTATATGTTGATGAAATATATTTGAAACCTACTTGATTAGGTATAACAAATAAGGACTTATATTATATAATATGTTTTTATGAGGTTATTTTCATTGTATCATTAACGTTTTTATCTATAGGTTCCTTTATGTGTTTCTAAAGTCCAATCATGGGTGATAGGAAAGACCATCTAAGGCCACTATGAAAGGATCTATAAGGGTCTCACCCTAACTGTGTCCAAAATTGTAATTAAGTAATATTTAAGTTTAATATTAAGAATAAATGTTATTGTTGGCTTATGGATAAATAATTATTCAGTATAAGTTGATAAAATAAACTCAATCACTAGTTATTTGAGTTTTCAATATGTGTGAGTTTAACATTAATACATGTTTATTCAGATGATATTAAATTTTTATTTATTTACTTATTTTTTGTCTAAATAATAAAATTATATTTATTTACAATAAATATTTATAATTCATGGTTTTGTTAATTTCGAGAATAATTTATGGGATAATTTAATAAACCTATAGAAATTATATATATTATTTAAAATCATTTAAATAAATATTAATGTAATTATTCATGAAATGATATTTAAGTATTTTTGAGTTTCCACATGTCATAGAATATATTATTATTATTATTATTAATGTTGAATATATTAGAGGTAATATTTGGTAAAATGTCACATAATAATTATCAAATATTTAACACAAACAATATTTTACATCTTATAACATTTTCTAGGGTTATGTGAATTAGAGTGCACAACATTTCCCCTCAATATAATTCTCTCATTAACAAATAGAACTCTATCACGAATTATCCAAATAATGAGAGATAATCCTCCTCCACCATCTATTGAATTATTGAATATAGGAATAATTATTTCAATTCTGAAATAATTCTTTTTGTGATCAATGTAGAACAACATGGGGTGTTTGATTCCCCCATACTAGCACCCAATATTTCAATGGTGATATTCCTATATTCATTCAACATATGTCCACACCACTAAAGTAATTATACATTGGATTCATAAATGTAATGATAATACAAAAACAACTATCAAATTGATCTTTAATAATTAAAAAAAATAAATATGAAGAAATTATTTTAATAAATTATATATAAATTATATGTGCAGAGATCCTCTATATAGAGATTTTTGGGTTGAAATTTCCAAGTTCAATAGATTTATATTTTGAAAAAAAATGAAAAAAAAATGTTGAAAATGGAACTGAATGCTTGTACTACACCGTAAAACATTCAAAACTGTAATTTTAAATGAATTGTATGGCATGGGTATATTATGTGACCCATGTGAAATATTTTAGTAGTATCGAATTTTTTTCCAACTACATGTCATGTATACTACCTGAGGTGTCTAGGCTTGTACTTTTCTCCACCTCAAGTAATATACCCCATTACAAATAATGTACATTAAAGTTACATATTGTGTAATATATAGAACTCTGTTGAAGAAACATCCACCAACTAAATGATAGTAAACAATGTTTGAAACGGGACTATATGCCATGCATTCAGTTCTTCCTCTCCATAAATAAAGTCATTGCTGATTTCACTACCTTTATTTCCATTTACACCAAGATTTTTTTATTTTGTGTTACTGAAAACCATAACCATAACCACCAACATTTAGTATGCTTCATTACCATTCATAAAAACGAAACCAATAAATTTTCATTGAAAAGTCACCCGAAACATCTTCATTTGGAGGCCATCAGTCCACCGCTTTCTACAAAAAATACCATTGTGATTGTGATGGCGTTTTCACCTAACAAGAACCTTGGGCTACCTCTTAATCACCCTATTTTACCCTGAAAACTATTAACACATCAAAAATGACTTACCTCTATCCTAATTGTAACTCTACTATAAAATAAGGCTACCTTCATCAAATGTCCAACAATTGTGAAGGTCAATGGTAAATTCATAATATTAGAGGGTATAATAAAAAGTTGATGGTCTAATAATTATTCCTCATTCTCTAATCCACCAAATGATAATTAATTTGGTAAAATAATTTTTTTAGGGTAACATTAAGGTAAACAAACATGTAGTTAATTGTATTTATAAATAGAAATTATAGAACAAAAAATTTCAACCTAAATATTTCATAGAATGTACTATATATGAATTAAAAAACACTAATTTGTTGAATAAATTTCATTGATTCTTTTCAATATTAATTGTTTTAAAATTTGGTCTTCATTGACGCACGAATCCACTTCCTCTTTGCAATATCTTGATGTCACCAACCCAAATAATAATATCACCTCTATTTCACTTAAATCCCCATATGGTTCATTTAAAGTGACAATAAAAATTGCATAGAAATAATATACTAGTAGTATTTAAAATTATTTAATTGTCTTCATATGTATCTATTTCAATGACCAAAATATTTTCTTGATATTGATGTTTAAATGTTCATAATAAAAACAAATTTGATAGGTGTATTCCTCATTATAGAAATAATAAAGGTATTGTTATTTTATACCATTATTCCATTTATTAGATATTAATACTCATGATCATGAGATAATTATTGATTTATTTTAGATAATATTCAATATCACTCAAAATTGAACATTCTTATCAACTTATCAAAACATAATCCAAAGGAAAACACAATGTCCCAAAATTAAAAACCATTTAAAAATTTATATGTTGTAGTTTTATTGGGTTAATTTTTCATGTTATCTCTTTAAATGGAATGGGATTGTGAAAGTAGAAAATGAGTAACATATCATCCTAGAAAAAAATAGAACACTATATATTTTGGTCTATTTATAAATTTTTTTAATTAATTTCTTGATGTAAATGCATGTTAGCAGGTTACAAGTTTCATATTGAGGGAGAGATACAAATTTCATTGTGTGGATACCTCAATGATAGCTAGTAACCTCTTGGATTTTATAGTTATACTTAGAAATTTTACATACTAGTGATGTTGGCTCACTCTGGTAAATCCTAAGGGGTGTTAGCACAAGGAAGAGTGGTATTATATATAGATAAGTGATGGATTTATGAGTTTATAAAAGAGAATACCCATGAATGTGAATATCTAAAATAATTATTTAAAAAATATATTACTTTATAATAAATTCTCATGATCCATTAGTTTTAGAGTTTAATAGAATAATGTAAAAACATTAACCAATAAAACGTTTTCCATTTTCAACTAGTAGAAATTGTTTCCACTATATGATCAACTGTTTATCCATGAAAATCCTCCAACATTTCCCATTAATTGTCCACCTCATATACACTTCTAAACTATTCATTTGTATTAATTTTACGCATAACCTAGGTAAATGTTAACATAAGAAATATGTGATCTCAAATGATTAGTAAAGGTAAACAAAATAGATAACAATAACTGGTCATAATTTAAAATAATATGATTAAATGGGTATAATTAAGATACATGAGAAAGTTATTCAAAAAAGTAATAGATCATAAATCATAGCATGTGGAATAGGATAACAAAAAAGATACTAATATCTTATAAAATATGGAGAAACATATAAGGTAACATAAATTAAAAATAATGAAACATAGAAAGGTGACATAAATTAAAAAAACATGATAATTTGGGTCAAACATAATAATAGTGAGATATTATGAGAAAAATAATTATCCCCATTCATATATAACCAAATTCATTATGTCTATAAAAAATATGTGCAATATCATTACTCCCATGATAATGGGAATAAGCACTATATATCCACACTTAACTATCTCATGAGATATAAAATTAAACCAATGCTTTAGTGGGTGATATAATACCACCCTTAATCATCTTTCCATAAGTTTTCGTTAAAAACCCATCTTTCATTATAAATATTCCATATAAATAAAATTGGTTTCATATAAACATTTAATTAAATAATTTAATGAAAACATTAATAGTTCAACCACAATCATAACATGATATACCATGTAAAATTTAATGTTATACAAAGATATTCATTAACCTTATAAGGATATACCCATAAATAAATATAATAGAAAATGTCGAACATAAACCATATAAGTAATGTTTATGCGACTAATCCAATAATGTAACTAATCAATTTCTGTATAGAATATTATATAACACCCTTTAATATATGAAAATGATAATATGGTGTTCATGATTGAATAGCATTGAATGAAAAATTAGGTATATAAACCTTTAATTATTATACTAGATATAGGCAGTGATTGGTTATTTATATGAAATGAAATAACATTTAACTGGTCATCTAGAGAAATTATGTTTATGGAATCATCTAAATAATATCTTTAGTCAATGATAAGACATATCAAAAGGATAATGACTATAATTGAACACACCTTTTTTGAGTTTTAGAAATATAAATCTAGGAATAAGAAATATCCATGTTGTTTTAGAGGAATTTTAAATTAATTATTCATAAAACCAATGAGAAAAATATTATTTTTAAAACCTGAAAACATATAGGGAAATCTTATTATAGAACAAAAATGGTTGTAGAATGATTTTTTCTCATAGAAAACAATATAAAAATATACTTTTCATAATTTGATGAAAATTTCCTCTGAATAAGACAATAAAATTTTCAATAAAAAAATCATAGATTATAAATTCTTATAGAATTTATTTAATATATTAATGACGTGTAGATAAGGAAATTATCAAAATCATTCAGTCAATATGTATTTTTAAACAGGGTGGTTCATGACTGAATAGAAATGGTAGGTTAAATTTCCTTACAAAGGGATTATAATGAGCCAATAGGGAAAGATAACTAGGGAGAAGGCAATTAAAATCACATGAATGATAGGAGGGGAATAAATTGTTATTATTTATAGATATATTGGTATACAAATTACCTAGATGTATTAAATTTAAAATGAAATATCTATTTGAAAATGAGATTAATGAAGAAACCCACATAAAATGTGTAATGTAAGAATCCAAGGATATTGAGAGCAAAATCATAAAATGGATGTCAAAATTTATTGAAATGTAAGATATTTAATACTTGAAGAAATAATGGCACTAAATACAACATGTAAAATAAATGATGATTTGTAATATCGATCAAGTCTCATGAAATTAAATTTCAGACAATGAAACTCTCACAAACATAGAAACATCAACTTGAACTCCATAAAGGATATGATTTTAAATGGAAAGATAAATTAATTTAATAATAACAGGATCATGATAAAAATATAAAATGGGTATTAGATACATTGTTCTTTTGAAAACATTGTAGGAAATAATAAATATGTCTCAGGCGGTGAAATGTTTTCCCATGAAACCCTTACCATGATTCCCCGCTTAGTTGAATGCACTCTAATATCCTGTATAAATACCATAAATATCTAAATCACTTTTTTAATAAAAAAATTAATATACATATCCTTTTATAAGATTTATTTATAACTGTAATACTTAAGTATATTAGATAGTTACTAACTATTTTCAATATTAGATGCGAGAAATCTAAATAATTTTAAACTAATGTGGTATTAACAGTTGTGTTCTTCATTTTTCGTAAAAAAATTCATTACTATATAAAAAATTTATTATAATTGATTATTTAAAATTATTTATAATTTTATAATTTCATTCTATGGTATTTTTTTAGATATATAAAGATAAATATGGTGATGAGAATATTTTAGGGATTTTTAATGAACTTACATTGGTATCGTAATTAATGATTTTAATATTAATGTTACCATTATAAAACAAAAAATTATATTAAATTACATATTATTATCATATATTATTACTAATTAATTTCTCCGTCATCAATGAGATTATTTTATTGTATTGTTTATGTACATAGTTATACTGATATAAATATGAACATACCATAAGTAATGGATGATTTTGACTATGAAAGTAGTTTCTTTGGGATTAATACCATCATAAATAATCATAATGAGATAACTTAGAAACATCTATGGTGTTTAATCATAATTTAATATATTATAATAAATAAGAAATAAACTACACAAAAATGAGAGAACTTGTTATGTGGAGGTGGTAGTCCACACAACACATGGTCAATGCTTTTGTTTCTAGATGAATTAGGGGGAAAGAAAGTGTATTATAATTTTAGTCTTTATAATCATATTTATATTATATATTTCAAATTTATTCTTCTATTTCAACCCAATAAACAGTGAATATATAAATTTTGAAAAATGGAAATCATAACATAAGAGAGGTGGTAGTCCTCACAATGCATGAATAAATGTTTGATTTTTAATAATGAAAATGGGGAATTTTTGTTAATGTAACACCCAATATTTTCAAAAAAATTTCTTAAAAATAATGTTAATTTCATCGATAGATTGGGTGACATAAAACAATGAGTTTAGGTGAACCGCGTGATACAACTAAATTATTATTATCACATATCCAATTGATTGGAGGGAATGAATAAGACTAACTAAATTGTGGATATTTATATTCTAAAAAATGAATTCATTATCTATCAAATAATTATAAAAAGAAAATAAAAATCAATTAAAACTATATATGTTTTCTGAAGAAAAAAAATTATGTGAAAAGGTAATATTACCCTAATAAATTAAATTGAGATCTGTTTGTGATTGATTTTAATGAAATTTATCTATTAGATATTGAAATAAATATTTTAATAATAATTATTTAATTTTTATTATGCAAAAGATTATAATATCTCTTTTTTTCTTAAATACATATTTTCCTAAAAATAATTTTTCATTTTATTTTTTGAACATACAATAAAATTAATTTATAACATTTATAGTTATTGAATTTGATAAAATTAATTAAATTTTTATAATTAAAATTTTTAAATTTGGTAAATATTAACCATTCTTTTTTGTCAATATGAATATTACCCATAGAAAAATTTATCATTGTGGTAAAATTTATCACCATAGTAAAGGATAAATTGGGTTAATCGAGAATAGACCTAAGTGATAAGGAAATAATTTTCTGTAATAATTCTTATTGAATGAATTCAATTTTACTTGTATCACATTAGGCTCTAAATTAATTAGTTTAATGGTCAATTGTATGTCAAAATGATCTGTATAATATTTAAATCAATGAAATATACAAAATTTCAATCAATTTGTTTTTACTGTCTCTTATGTGTCCACATTGGGACACAAGAAAATTATGAATAAATCAAAGTGTAAATTTTTATCTTAAGGAAATTATTTTCCTATAATAAAATTATTCTAAATATTTAGTAATTATATAATATCCTTAATTGAATATTCAACAATGAGGGAATACTTATCTTTTTTATAAAAATATGATAGAGGATATTACAAATATTGGAAGTTATGTACTTTTAATGATTTAATTTGTCCACCAAATTGTTCTGATATATATGAAATATTAGAGAGGTGTAAAATTATTTTATTCTAATTAACCATTTTTCTTGATGTATTTAATGTTAAATTAAATGAACAATGTTAAAAATTACATTAATGATAATTTATAATATAAAATATCATATTAAATAACATAAATTCATAAAAAAATAGATTTAAAAATATTAATGTGATATGGTTATGAATTTCATTCATGGTCTATTTATGCATATTTTTTTTCATTTTATAGTAACATTATTTACTTATAAAGGGGATAAATATTTAATATTATGGTGATTATGAAAAGGGTTAATGGGGGTTAAACCTAAAAGATTAGTGTACAAATATTATACAAGACTATAAAAATTCTATTGGATGTAATTAGTTAAACACATACTCATATTATATTCTAATATCATCAGTTTTTGGACATTTGGCCATTAAAATTTATTTACAATAAATTAATATTTTTATAAATTCCCAATTTCCCCTCCCCTCAATTATAAAAGGGAACCCCTCCTTTAATTTCATCACACCACATTGAGCCTTCTAAATAAACCAAAATATAAAAAATTATATTACCCACATCCATATCTAAATCATATATGTTTTGGTGTTCCCAAAATACCAACCTCTATCCCAATAATGGATATCTAGTATAGTTTTTTCAAGGAATAGGTGATATCCTCAACTAATCACTTTCTATTAAATTTTTCTTTTACCATCTATAAATATTTTATATTTTTCATAAAATTATAAATTAATTAGAATAAATATGCATAAATGTTATTATGATTATTAAAAAACCATTATACATCGTCTTTCTTAATAAATGAGAAGTGAAAGTATCACTCATGCGTACATATGGCTTATCATCTCCATGTATCGACACAATTCCATTATAAACATCATATTTTATAAATGGGTATTATGAAAGGTTTAATATTTGTATATAATATTTATGAAACATTTATACTTCTCAAGTTATAATATCATATCCACCTTATTACAATCTAATCTTTTGGAAAAAGATAAACTCACTCAATGGTGTGTGTGAACTACCACCTCCAAGAAGTGATGTGATTTTTTTCATTTATATTCAACGTGGATGACAATGATAATGAATTTTATTAATATATATATGATATATATCATATAATAAATATATTTTATTATTTTATTATTATTTACCTATATTTTATTTTAATCATTGAAAAATGAAAACATCTTTTATTCATACGTACGATTTACCATCTCCATGAATAGTGAAATACATTTTTCAATCACTAATTTTTTTAAATGAAAATAAATATATATATATATATATATAATGAATTTATATTATATTTATACCATGATTCAAATTAAGTAGTCAATGAAACTATTATCAATGTACAAGGGCTAAAACAACCGAACTAAAACTTACATGAAAAGCAAATCAATTATCACCCAGAATAGTAATTTTAATAAATAATTATTAATAAATGGGTGATAAAAGTTTAATATTAAATCATATATGGTTTGATATATATTATTATAGTTTTGGAAAAAGATTTATAATAAAATTACATTTTTTATACATGAGTTTTTAAAAATAATAATAAGTCGGGCCGAAGGAAATGGTTTTTATGTTTCAATATCATTGTATTTGAGGATTATTTATGATTAACTTATAATGATAAAATATTAAATTATAACTCTCAATATACTAATTAATTTTTTTCTTCTCTAGTTATTTATTAGAAACAATTCCTTTCATTTTCCTCAGCTTATCTACTCATGATACTTAAAGTACTTTTTTAATAAAAATCAACATTATTTCTCTCTTTGATCAAAAATGATTATTCCATATAAAAGCTTTCTAAAAATATTTAACGAAATATTATAATATAATTTAAATAATTTTTCAATTCATTTTTCTCCCAATTTTAATTTTTAAAATATATTATAAATGGAATCTTCTTTTCATTTTTAAAATGCACTGATATGGATTTTTTAAAAAAATTGTAAAAAGAATATTTTATTTTAAATTATATAGAATGAATGGAATTTTAAATCATCATAATGAATAAATTTTTTGAATATTACTTTCAAATTTTCCTTATTTTTTTAAAAATAAAATCTTTTCCATAAAATGTTGAAAATTTTTATATTATTAGAGATGTTTTCAAAATAGAATACGTATTTTCCACAAGAATGTTTTGATTTATCTTTTTATGATATTTCCATTCATCAAAGATAATAACCATTGATTTTTCTAATGATATACTAGTTATATGATCCAAATATATCATCACTATTATTTATTTTTATGTTATAAGAATATTATGAATTAAATTTTGTAAAACCAATTTCTTTTCCATGGGTTATGATATGATGAACTATTTATGAAACCTATCTCTCTTCTATATGTTATGATATGATAAATTTTTATTTAAAACCATATATTTTCAATGGTTTTTATATGATGAATTATTTATGATATTGTGGAATGTATATGTATTATTGTCATTATATGAAGAGTGGACCAATATCTCCCACCAATGCATTGTGTAAATATTGATATATCTATATATAAATAGGGAGGTAATGGGGAGTGGACCTAGTTAAGTAAGTAACATTGTAAAATATGATAGTATTAGGAGTGAACATAGAATCTAATATAATTGATGGAGTTAACCCTTTCCATTGGGATAATCTTGGAAAAGATCCATGACTAATATAACATAATTTTATATGTTTTTGTTTATACCATAATTCCATGTCGTATACCAATATTATGCTCTAACAGATCATTTTACTTGATTAATTTGTTATTCAAGCACAATAAAATTCTAATATTTATTTCTTTTCTCATTCTTACGATCTATCATATGTATGGTATTTTTTTAAAATGTTACACTAATGTTTTTATACCCTTTATCTCACTTTATTCTTATATAATCATTGATATCTACATTCATTACCCTTATTGAGAATCAAGGCTCACACTCTCTAATGTTTCCTTTCCTAGGTTATGATGAAAGGGATTATGTATGATATTTTTAAGATGATTGAAGTTATTAATATCTATCTATGAGATGTTGTAAAACTATTATTGACCAGTTTTTTATGTTTCCATGTATCGAATAATAATACACCTATATGATTTTATCATGAATTGCAATGTTATGTATATAATATTAAACTAAACTAAGGTAATATCTATATCTAAAAAATTCTTGTCATGATATTTTTACCAAAAAATGATTTAGTTAACTTTTTTAAACTATGATGTGAAAACATTTGTGATAACCCTTACGAGTTTTTCTATTAATAAGATAAAATACTAATGATTTAGTAATGATCATGAATAAACTATGTGAAGCCTAAGGTATAATATAAGGATGATTCATCATTGAGACACTGTATGAATGAATTTTCATCCTTATGTGGCTTCCCAACATTATTATTATTACTCGAAATATGATTTTTGTTTTTTAAATATATTTGGAACCAAAAAGAATTGTGCTAATACTGAATGCGACAGACAATGAAATTATTTTCTTCTTATGAAGATGAATGTTCTGGGAGATGAAATTAAGAAATTATTATTTATTCACACAAAAAATTCTCAAGATATGAATAACTCTGACCTTCAAAATGATAAAAATAGGAAACAATTTTTTGTTGAGTCCTTTATAAGGAAATTTCAGTCTTACTTTAGTGGGTCCTATAATCCACTAGTAACAAATAAAGGGATCAATTCCACTGAAACGATATTTTCTATTCTATAATTTTTGGAAGATGAGAATGTTATTCTAGTTGTTGATAATTTGTAAGGTGAAGTAAATCGATAGTATAATATTATCATGAAAAAAAAATAACAAGAAATTGAATCTATGGAGTGGGATGAGATTCATATCTTATTTATCGATAATTATTTTCCTCAGATTAGTCCTATGAAATGGATATGGAATTAATTAAGGTGAGAAATAAGGATAGTGAATATGTTGGAAACTATGAGACAAATTTTGAAGTACTTCTGATGTATGCTTCTGGTATTATCATCCAACATTAAATTAAGGTTGATCAATTCATCAGTATTCAAATCAAAGTTTATGAAGGGAGTCATACATAAGAGATTTCAGTAGCTGTGGATAAATAATTTTATGTGATATCAAGGTGAATATAGAATTTTAAATTACTCATAAATTTCAGGGTTTTTACTAGAAAAGAAAATATTAGTTTCAATGAACATTATAAAAACCATAGAGTGAAGAAGATGATAAATATTTTATTATTAAAATATAGAAGGAAACATGGGAGAAATTGTTTTAAGAGAAATGTTAAATTCTTCATGTGTGAGAAATAAGGTCATACTATAATCAAATGTTGATGTCAAGGAAATAGGTTATCTAATGTTGTGAAAAGAGATAAATTATTTAGAATTAACCACCCACACTATAGTTCTTTAAATCAAAGGAGACTTAAAATTATGTTATCAAATTCAAAAATCCAAATTTTAATGACTGTGATTGATGTAGACAACCTATTAATCCCATAGAAAATTATAAATCCCATGTGATCACTATTTCTTATAAGGGATACAATAATGAATAGATTAAAGATACACATACTATCCACTATATAACTCCTAATGTAACATTTAGATTTGAATATAACCGCTCTTTTTTATCAACTGACTTTTTTAAGGGAATCATAGCACCACCTCAAAATTTATATATTGATTTATCAATAAAAACAACTAATTGTTCGATGATCCCATCCTAACTCTATGATTTTTCTTCAGTTGAAGTTGATTAGAATCTGTTTCCTAAAAATCCTATCATTCTTCCTCTAATTTAATTTGATGATATTTTTGTCATATATTGGATTAATTTACGTAGATATATAATCATTTTATGAAGAAGGGAAGTTACTTTTTATATTCTGACACATTATATGACCATATATCAGTATGATAAAATAATAAACCTTCTATGGAAATTACACCAATCATATGGGTCATGATTCTTATTCAGAAAAAACATTCTCTCATGTGATTGGAAAGAAAATCAACACAAATATATACCTATTATGTGGTTGTTTATTGAGTTCTTTCTTAAATAATTTTATAGTCTTCCACCAAATCCAGATGTTGAGATTATAATAGAACTCATATCTGGTGCTACACCCATTTCCAAGAATCCATATAGAATGGCCTTAATTTATTTTAAATAATTGATGTAGAAAATCTCGGATAATATTAATAATGGATTAATTCATCCAAGTACATAGCCTTGTTATGAAACTATTTTTTTTTAATAATGATGAATCAATTATACTCTTCATTTATTATCAAGAACATGGAAATATCACTATCAAGAAAATGTATCCTATACCTCATATTGATGATATTTTGATCAATAGTGTGGATCTCAATACTTTTACAAGGTTGATTTTATTTTTATATATCATCAATTAATGGTCAAGAGTAATTATATTCCTAGAAAATGTATTCATACAACAAATATAAACTATGAATTTATAGAGATTACATTTGGACTTTCTATTTCTCCCTCTATCTTCATTGATTTCATGAATAATTTCTTTAGAGAATACCATTATTTGTTTGTCGTAGTTTTTAAAGATGATATTATTATATATTCAATAATAAATAAGGAGAATATAGATCACTTGATTATAGTGATGATAAACCTAATGAAGGATAATCTTTTTGAAAAAAATTTAGAGTGTAAATTTTGGCTTTGGAAATTATAATTATTGTGTCATATAATATCAAGTGAGTCCATGTTGGTAGACTATTAAAAGACCAAATTTATTGATCATTGGACCAAACCAACCACTATGACTGAGATCCATATTTTTCTTAGATTGGATTGATATTATCATTACTTTGTGGATAATTTATCATGTATAGAAAATCCACTAACCATGTTAACCTGTATGAGAGAAATGTTCTTTTAGGCAAATGAATATGAGGAATGTTTTAAGGAACTCAAGGGAAGGCTAGTCAACACACCTTTTCTTGAACTTCTCTAGAGTGGATTAGAGTTTGTAATCTATAGTGATACATCAATTAAAGGACATCAATTTTTTCTCTTGTAGAATGATATCATTATACATTATTATTTATGACAATTGAATTTCCATGAGAAAAATTACCTAACTCATGATATAGATTTTGCTACTATAATTATTTTATAAAATATATAGAGTTATTATCCATATAGATAAATGATTAACATATATAAAAATAAAAAAAATTGATGTATATTTTCACTCAATAAGAGATGATTGTGAATGATAAAATATGGCTTGATATGACTAAATATTTTGACTTCTCAATACATTACCACCATTTGAAAGAGAACAGGGTTCCAGGTGATGTAAGTTGAAAGTATATTTCTAACTTATCTAAGATGAAGGCTGAAAAATATAATATATTAATGGAATTTCAAAGGATGGATCATGAAATCGTGAAGGAAGGGGAGAAATATTATCTTTCTCAAATGAGTGTTCAACCATATATATAATTGAAGATTTAATATCCATAGAAGGAATATGTACAGTAATGTAAGAAGGTGATAAATTTTCCATTATTCAACCTTGATTATGATGGAATAATATGGTTCAAAAACCATGTATGTGTCCCATCAGTATAAGATTTAATGAAAGTGTTTATGGATAAAGCTAATAGTTCTTCACTCCCAATTCATCTTGGAATTATGAAGATGTATATATTTTTGAAAGAGTACTTTTAGTGGGATAGAATGAAGATATATATTACATAATATGTTTCTAAAATATTGGTATGTCAGAAAGATACATATATGATACTGAAGTCTAAGGGGATGTTACATCCATTACCCATAAAAAAGGATATGGAAAATAATCAGCTTGTATTTTTTCATCAAACTCCCAAATTCATATAAAATAAATAATACTGTATGGGTTGTAATTATTCAAATTAAAAATTCATAACAATTTATTTATATTACATAAGATTTATATGTTTACCAAAAAACTCAATTATAAATTAATGAATCCTTAATATTTTATGGTGTACCACTATCATTTATATCAGATTTGGATCGAGGGTTTACCCAGATGCTTTGAAGAAGTCATGAGTATGATTTGGATTCAAAGTTATGTTTATACACTATTTATCATTATCATATAGATTGTTAGTATGATTGGTACACTCAAACTCTAGAACTCATGTTGAAATATTTCTCTATTTATTTAAAAATGGTTGGGATCAATGTCTTCATTTGGTGGAATTTTTTTTTAAAAATAGATTTCACTCCATTATTCAGATGTCTCCTTATGAATCCCTCTATGGTAGGAAGTTCAGAACTCAACCGTGATAGAATAAAGCTAGATAAATAAATATATTGGAAATTTGAACTAGAAGAAGAAATGGAAAATAAGTTTGATTTAATCAATAAAATATAAGATCATATCATAGATGAAATAAAGTTATACTGATAAATTTCAGAACGATATAATATTTGAAGTTTGTGATAAGGTATTCCTATGAATATATCCATGGATATGGGTTATGATATTTGGAAACAAGGTTAATCTAATACCTCCGTATATCATTACTTTTAAAATTCACGACCATATCAGGATGGTTTCTTATGGGTTGGTGCTCCCACTAAATCTCTATCAAGATCACGATGTGTACCATATATCCCTCCTAAGGAATTACATACTAGATCCTTCAAAAGTACAAATATCAATGGTCATATAATTTTTGATTGATATTTCTCATTGTAACAACTATTGAGACTATACATCATAGAGATAACTTTAAATAATACAAGACCACTAACCTCATAAAACATTTTTTGGTGAAACTACCAATTTGAGGAAGCGATGTGGGAACATGGGGATATAATGAGTTAGAAGTATCTTGAGTTTTTCTAATTAGAGTAATTAAATTTATTGGGTGAAATTATTTTAAATAGGGTAGAATGTAACCAAATGAGATTTCAAGAAATATTATATTCATATAAATTTAATTTATTTGATACCTTCCGTTACATAAAACAACATGTTTTGGAGAATAATGTGGTACTATTAAAATATAATTATACCCCAATAGTTCGATTCAAGAGAATTAATATAAATAACCAAATTAATAAAATTAATGGTCTATGAATGCATTAAATAAATTCATTAGTTGTAAATTAATTATAAATTAAAATTAATATCATTTCTAAATAAAAGAGATGTTTTTTCTCAAAAAAATGTTTTATTTGTGCAGTTTATTTTAATAATAATAAATTAAATAGATAAATATTGAGAAATTACTTTAATAAATTTTATATATTATATATTCATTCCAATTTTTTAACTTTGATATATAATTATTTATTATAGATATGATAATAATAAATATACTGTTATGTTAAAAATGTATTTTCCTATAAAATGGTTTCATTTCATTTTTCACACTTACATTAAAATAAAATTTATCCGTTTATAGGTATTGAATTATATAAAATTAATTACATTTTTATAATCATGGGATTCAAAATTAGTAAATATATCCATTTTATATTTTTCAATATGAATAGTATCGTTGGTAAAATTTGTCACCTCGGTAAAGGGTAAACCATTTTAATCTTGCTTATAACTATGTGTTAAGGCCATAATATTTCATTTAATTATTATTTTCTGATTTAATACTTCCATTATCACCTTAGTCGCAAAATATTTTAGTTTAATGGACACATGTCCATAAATATGACCTATATAATATTTAAATCGATGAAAGTTAAAAAATGGAACTCTATTTTTAATCTCTATTATGTGTCCACATTAGAAAAAATAATGTTGTAAACGAATATATGTTTTTATTTTGAGAATAATGAAATTATTTTCTTGATATAGATTTATTTTTATTTTTTAATTATATAATGTTTTTATTTTTTAATGAAACACTGATAGAGTACTTCTACATTAAACCAAAAAATAAAATAATTTACTTTAAAAATATTAAATGAGATATAATTTGAATGATTTAATGAGTTCCAAATATTTTATATATCTATATGACATATTTATTATTTTTTAAATAATTATATTCTAACTATAAATTTTTTTTAGTTATTGTTAAATTAATTGAATGATGTAAAAATGATATTAATGATATTTTACAACAAATATTGTTTTATTAAATGATATATACTTCATAAAAATTTTAGATTCAGACAAATTAATTATATATGATTTTAAGAATCGTCAATGGTCCTATCTTGGTTCATTTTTCATTTTATTGAATCATTATTGACTCTTAATGTTATACAACATTAATATTACGCTAATTATCAAAATGGTTAAGTGCGTTAAAACAAAAAAATATGGGAAAAATATCATCCTAACAGGTAAAAATTTTATTTTATGGTATAATTTATACTATTCCTATTCTTATATTATAATATTATCAATTTTGATCCATTTTTATAAAAATTAATTTATTTCAATTAGATATTTTACGAAATTCCAAGAGTACCCCTCACCTAAATTTTAAAAGGGAACCACTCCATTATCTAATTCACATAAATTTCATTTTTAAATATTGACTAAACTATAAAAAATTATATTATAAACTCCAATATACACATCCTAGTGGTTTTTTCTTCCCAAAATAAAAAACATAGAGCCCATTTTAGGAAATTTAAATGATTCATTTCAAAGAAAAGATAATCACCTAAATCGATCACATACTTTTAATTTTTTATTTAACCTCCCCTAAATATGTAAAATTATTCGTAAAATAATATATTAAGTATCCTTAATAAACATACATTTTAAAATTATTATGAAAACTACATTATACACCCTCTGTACCATAACATTTTAAGTGAAAGTATTGATCATGCATACATGCAGGCTACTATCTCCACATACTGATACAATTTATTCTTCATAATAATATTTCACAGATGGGTATGATTAGGGGTTTATTTTTTATATATGTTATTTATTACACAATTATACTTATGAAATTATAATTTCATGTCTACCATATCACCATCCAATCCATTGGAAAACGACAATGTCGCTCATGTGTAAGTGTGGACTACAAGCTCCATGAAAAATGTGGTTCGTTTTCATTTATATTTAACATAGATGGTATATAGGTTGTATTAAAATAATATATATGATATATATGACATAATAAAGATATTTTATATCTTAATTGATATTTAAATTTTTTTTCCATCCATTGAAAAATTGAAACAGTGTTCACAACTACATACGACTTGTCGTCTCCATAAATGGTTTAATTCATTTTTCTATCTCTAATTTTTATAGATGAAAATAAATATATATATATTTAATTAATATATACCATATTTATATTGGGATTAAAATTATCAATATTATTTAATTCTTATCAAATTACAAGGACTAAAACAACAAAACTAAAACATGCATGAAACTCGAAGTAATTATCATCCTGAATAGTGATTTTCATGAAGAATTTTTAATAAAACTGTCATAAATGGTTAATGGTAAATAATATGTGTTCTGATATATATTATTATGGTTTTGGAGTAAAATTTAAAATAATCTTATATTTATTATATATCAGTTTTGAAAACCTGTGAAATAATTTGGACGGGAGGTCAGGGTTTTACATTACAATCTTATTTCTTATTTGGATTATTTATGATTAAGATGATGAAATATTATTATCTAAATATAAAGATATTAAGTATTTTTATTCAGTTATATATATTCCTTTAAAATAAATGTTTTCCATTAATTTTCCTCACCTAATTTACTAAAGAGACAAAAAATATGTTTTTAGGAAAAATAAACTTTTTTTGATGTTTGGAGGTAAAATCATTTTTCTTCCACATCCATGACTTATAAAAAAATTTAAAAAAGGTTTTTACTATACCAAAATGATTTTTTAAGTCATTTTTACCCTCATTTTCAATTTTAAAAATTTTGTCAAAAATATTATTCTTGTCATTTTTTAATAAATTAAATTTGATTTTTTTCAATAATGTGAAAAAGAATGATTTATTTTAACATATATGGTATGAATTTAATGTCTCACCATTATGTAAAATGAATTTTTAATACTATCATCCAAACGCTTCCAGGGTTCTTTTAAAAGAAAATATTTTCTTTAATATTTTAGAAAATTTAATTTTTTATGATGTTTTTCCAAAATAAAAAGGTTATTTTCAACAAGAATGTTTTTATGACTTTTCATGATATATCTTTTCATCAAAGATGGAATCCTTTCATGTTTATTATGATTTTATAGGGTTATTATAATATGGTATTTATCTTTATTCATATTTTTATTTTTTATTAATATTATGACAAATTATTTATGAATCACATTTATTTTTCATAGGTTATACAATGATGAAATATTTATAAAACCCATTTCTTTTACCCATGTTATTCTATGATAAAATGTTTATGAAACCCATTTATTTACATCGTTAATGATGTGATTAATGATTTATAATATTTGGTCACAATTATGTATTATTATCATTATTTAAAAGATGGGACTTATATCTCCGTATAATTTATTGGGGAAATATTTATATCTCATGATATAAAAAGGATTGGAATATAGGTTGAACCTGATTCAGTAGGGAAATTTCCCACTATTAGAGACTTTATAGCGAACCTTTACTACTACCATGGTTTTGGGAGTTAACTCATTCCACTCTCATAGACTATTAAATCATCCTTAACTACTATGTAAAATATTTTCTATCATTATGTGTATTCCACAATTCCATGTATTATGCCTTTATTATTCTCTTATAGATCATGTTCGTTGATTCCTTTATGATTCATGTCTTTTAAAATTCTAATCATTATGTCACAACTCAAGATTATTATCTATGATATGTAGGGTGTGGTTTTAAAATGTTAATCTCATGTTCTCAAACCATTTTTTTCTTCTTATTCTTATATTATAATTTATATATCCCATGATTACCATTAATTAGTATCCAAGATCACTTTTTTATGTCTTTCAAGTCTCAAGTTATACATAAAGTTTTTATGTATGATATTTCTAAGAATGATGGTGGTTATGATGATCAAAGTTAGAGATCAAATAGAACTATTGTGAACTAGTTTATTCTCATTCTAAAATTCAAATGATACTAGGCCTATATGATTTTTGCATTAATCAATATGTTATATAAATAATATTCATCTTCCTAGATGTAATATATAAGTATAAAAAGCTGAGTCAATATTGATAATAGTTATTCACTTAGATAAAATAATATATAAAAACAATATTGATTTCATTATAGAAAAATTATAAAATGAAATTTTCAAAAGTAAAAAAATAAAATAAAAGAAGGTAGGGAAAAAGTACATGTATTGACAACTTGGGATTACCCTTTGAAAACTCCTTGGAAACAGATATCGTATTATAATTCCATTTCAAAAATGGCTTAAAGAAAAGGAAATTCATTATAAGGGATGCAAAAAGGGTATAATCTCAGGAGGAAAACAAATATTTATGTAGTCCATGATTGGTTGGTGAGGGGATCCTTTTAAATATTATGATAATTGAATGTTTATAATTATTTTAACATCCTATATAATGTGATCATATGTTTCAAATATCCATAATCCTTAAAAATAGAAAATAATGGAGTGAGTATGATATATGTTTCATAAAATCTCAACCATTACTTTTTTAAACCTTTTTAAAACCTTATTTTTGTCTTTTAATCTTAAAAAATTACATTTTTCTTTTTTGGTATTACTATGGTTTCTAATTTTTACATATATGATATATTTTTATTTACCAAAAATTAAATTTGACTTATTAAATAATTTGGATATATTGATTCCAAATATGAAATACAATTTATCATAGAAACATTTATATGTGTGAGAAAATTTAATGTTAACATGAGTGCGTGTAACATATAAAATCCCATTTTTAGATAAGGTTTATTTTTAAGAATGAATTATATGTTTAGGTTTAAATTGTTATTTTTTCATGAAATGAATTTATTTATAATAAAAATTTAAAATTTATGTTGTTTTCAAATAAATCAAAAACCTAATTTTACCAAAATAAAATTTAAATAAAAGATAATATCAGAAATATCATAAATGAAGAGGTAAAATTAGTTTATAAATATAATTGAGAACTGGTAAATCAAGATATTTTACTATTGAGTAGATATGTAAAAGACCAAATAAATTATATTTTCAAGAAGAAGATGATATGAATTCCTGAGTCTCTGTGAAATTAAAGAAGAATCAGATCATTAAGGATATAAAGAATATGTTAATGTTTGTAAGACATTATCAGGATAATATATTACTAGAGTTCTGGATGATTTGATAACACGTAGAATACTTGATCTAGGGGTCTTAATAAGGAAAATATATTTAAAGTTGTGTAGACTAAATGAAAAATGAGATCATTTTTATTTTGGTTTGAATAGTTTTTTTAGTGTATAATAGGAAGCTATGGGTTTCTAGTGACAAAATCAAAAATGAGCATTTTTTGGATCAATGATGATTGGATTAGGAAGATAATTAATGTAACCGCTTGGTATTATAGTAGAGACTTTGTGATTGGGTTTTTTATCCTATCAATGCAAGGAGTAGTCTCTCATGTAGATATTTAACCTTATAAAAATTAAGTGGTCTTATATTCTTTATTTTCATAATACATTTGGGTGATGCTGAGTTACACAGAATAAGTGTAACCTAGTTATAATTGGTCACGTAGGATAAATAATTAGTAAAATATACAACTGATGGACCCCTATGAATGGTAATAAGCTGACTAATTCTCTACATATTCCCAATATGATGTAAATATTTTTTGTATATTTATATATTTCAAGAGTAATTGTTTCCAATTATTCCATGTTAATAATTATCATGTTTGTTCCTTGATATTATTACATGATAAATTTAATAAACAAAATTAATTAGGTTTTTAGAAACAATTGAGATATCCAGTGTATATAAAAATGTTGTGATTATTTTAGATGATGATAATTATGTCATTTTATATGTGAAATAATTGTGAATTACTCATTGATGTATCTTGTATATGTTTTTTATTTGGAATAAATGTTCTCATATTGTTTTTTATATTGACATATTCTTTAATGTTGTAGGTTTTATTTGGTATTATTTCATATGTATAGCCTTGTTTTTGACTTATAGTGAATGTGTGTGTGTATTTCCTTCTAATGATGGTGGTAGGATTCATACATGTATTCCAAAAACACAATGTTACAAATTTTGATATATTATTTCTTTATTTTCTATGAGGATAGAAGCCTTATATCTGTAGAGGTTATGTATATTTATATTTTTATAAAAAAATATCCATAAATTCCATCCAATATGGAGAGTTTCCACCATTTTAATGATAAGTAAATGAAGAAATGTTTATTTAGTTCCTCTCAAAGAGGATATAGTGGAATCATAGGATATAATGATGATGATGATACATACAAACACACACACACACACATGTGTGTGTGTGTGTTTACTACCTCCTATAGTATATGAGGATTTATGATAGTTCAGATGAACAAGTTCCTTGTGAGGGATATGTATCAATGATTTGGCATTATAAAGTACTCATATAATGTTTTATTGATTCCTTTTATAAAATTATTATTTTGTTAGAAAAACATGACTACATTATATCATTAGTTCTTTATTTGACATGTTTATAAATTTTTTCCTTGTTTTTAATTGATTTATATCGATTAAATGTATGATTCAAATTATGATAGACTTATATGTGATGAGTGGTGACCACTATTGGGTATAATTTACTCACACCCGATATACGTCCTTGTGGAATGTTTTTAAACTAGGTTTTATGTGATATAGTTAAAGTTAAATTTCATTTTCCATGGGTTTAATTGGGGAAGGAGATATAAATATTTGATTTATATATTAGAATTAGAATATATTATTTGGATACGGTTTCAAGAAAAAAATTACACTAACATTATTGATGAATCTTTTGATACAAAACACATGTTTTTAGTGTATATTTTAATTTTTGGGAATATATATCATTCATATATAATCTTATGGTCTTTTAAACATGTATATTTTTTGTATCTGTTGGCCGTTTTTTTTATATTCATATAGTTTTAGAAAAAAAAATTATTCATATAATTCATGTACCTTCAGTGTATATGCTTTTAACCCAATGAATAGTACTTGGGTTCCCTTATTTACTATGCCTTTGTTGTTCATGTCCAATTCATGAACGGTTTATTATATTTTATTTATCAACCAAAGTGGGTAAATCTCTTCTAAATAACATGATTCATCCATAAATAATAATGTTATCATTTTTCAATCCGGACACAAGCCTCATGTATTGTGGAGAACTGACTTAGGTAATTCTTGGGAATCTCTATCATCCAATAGTCTGAAGGCCTTAATTTTTTATTGGTTTTTTGATAATAAACCATTCAAGGGGTGATGTGGATCCCTTAAAATTCCATTATGTGTAAGTATTACATGGCCCTATAGGCCTGAAAGGAATTCATTGCTCGTAGGCTTCAAACATTACATACAACCCGGACTAGCAACATGGAATTGCTCCTCCCAGCATCTTCATCGTGAAATCAGCTCTCAACCATCGCTTTGTTGTTCGGCTAGGCTATCCCATTCATGGACAGGCTTGTTCGGATGTCAGGTGACATACCCTCTCATTCTTGCAATCCATGTAGCTTCTGGTATAGTGAAATCTTTTGCCCATCCTCTTACAGAGCTTGTTCCTTGTAGGTTGTCTGGTTTACATCTACACTAATGGTGGCCTGAAGGCCTTGTGGTGGCCCGAAGGACTTACTGGCCCAAAGTCTTTGGTGGACCGAAGGCCTTAAAGTACTCAAGGACTGAGTGAGTGGCCCGAAGGCCCAAACAGGGGCAAATTCGCAGCTGCTACAGTGCCAAAAATTTCCTGCTACAGTACCTGATACGGTAACTCGGAAATTGTTCCTCCACTTGGATTTGATCCTGGGTCACCTAGATCCAATTAAGAGTCCTCACCAACTAGGATGAGGCTCATGTTCTTGGGAATCAATATCAGCTTATTATACAATATGGTATAGATTTAAAAAGATATTTAGTCTCTAAAATATCTGGAAAGTATATGAAATAGATAAATTACTATAAATATTATGGAGTATAATGGGGTCTTTGATGGTCTTCATATACTCCATATCAGTAAATTATTGAAGGAATATTTATATATCTATGTGAAAAATATTTTTAAATGAGACCAAGAATCTCATGATGTGATACAATAAGCTATCCCTTTTGGTTAAAATATACACTGAGAAATTTTAAAAAAATATAAATTTAATCATCATTAATGTATAAAAATTCCACCTACAAGGAATCTTATTGAAGGTCACAGAGTGTCCTCACCCCCTCATTAGAAATTAATTGTCAAGTATTTCTGATTTTATTTGAAGTAATATAGTATGAGTTTAGAAAATTCCAAGCACTTATCTTTCCATGAATTCAAGGAAAATAATATGTGCATTGTTTATCCTTTAAATTGAACTATTTTTACTTTAGTACATCACATAAAATCTATGATTTATTGTAACTATGATATATAGATACCTACTAGAGTATTTGAACATTTTAAAGTCATAGGTAAAGAAAATAATCTAATCCTTAACATTAGTATGTTACAACCAATAGGTAAGAAAAAGTACAACCATGTAATAAATGAGAACATTCAGGCTTGATAATGAGGATCAAGGATTATATGTACTATCTTTCATTTGATTTTCCAATTATAGATTAAATAACTACTGATAGAGGGTGAATCAATTTTGTCTAAAAACAATAAATCTCAATAAAAATGTATTCCCATTACCAGATAGTGTGATTTTATATTGATGGCAATAATTCGATGATAACATGCAGAGTAAAAAAAGAACACACACAATAAAATGGCGTAAAAAAGGTTCTCCAAATATTTTTATCAAGTGGGCAATCCTTAGTTAATAATGGTATTTATCCTTATATAGAAATAAAAAATTTATTATCAATAATAACATGGAATGGATTAAGGATATATCCTTGAAATATGTACAACAATATATAAAATATACCCAAAATTCGATCAATTTTTTCTCACTAACATCTCAAGAACCTCTAGAATTTATTTTAACCAAAAACCCTTGTTCTTCTCCGTATTCCTAGAAAACAATTATCCTTGAATTATTAGATGGTTATCTTATAGAATCATCTTTTTTATCAAAAACAATTTAGGAGATACCTCTCATTTTTATTTGAAAATAAGGCATTATGGTGTTACAATTTTTATTGTGTCATGACAAGCAGTTCCAAAATACATTGGAATTGAATGACATGGATCATGAATCATTATGAACAAGAGTAATATCTTGAACATGTGGATTATAGTGTGATAAATCGAAATTATATATAACTAAAAAATCATTGAAATCATATATCATAGGGATTTGAATCATGACCCCTCCACTTTTCATTATGCTCCACTAGATTATGGAATAAAACAAAGCATCCTAATGTAAAACTATTCTAATTTTAGAGAATTTGGTACCAATAATTCATTGTATCCACCTCAGAATATGATCAAATATATTTAATTACTTATATGATTCATCATTTTTCAACTGCATTCTAATATATTGTGATTTCCTTTGTGATATTAAATTACTCATCTACCTTATATTCTTAAACACATAACCAATACCACTCTGACATAATGATTTTGAATAGTCTTAAAAATCTTTCCTTTTAACATCCCCATAATATTGTAATAATATCATTATCACCATGATGTGATTCAACTTAGAAGAACTTATTCCTTTGTAACATCACTCATCTATAATGATTTACCAGCTTTTTCATGAGTATTATGAGATTATATTCAAAATAAAATAACTATAATATCTCTTTAATGAATTGTATCAAGAGAAAATTCATGGAATTACACTAATGTTATGGTAATTACATGACCATGGTATATTATAGAATGGTGTTTCATAGAGTATTCCAACTCTCATATAGGATTAATTCAATATTGACTATATCTCATTTAAGATCAACACATATATCCCCCTTTTAGATTCAATTCATGAGGGTCATCTTAAATAATAAAATCTAATTAACTTCCCTTAATCATTAGTGTCTCTTAAATATCTTACAAGGTGATTTTAAATGTCCCCATTTATATATTTTGGTAACATGTGAATGAGTACATTAGCTATTCTCTATGATTTACCTTCAGCTTCCAAATCCTCAACCCCCCCCCCCCACTAAAAATTAACAAAAAGTAAACCACAATTTATCCCACATTGAACAAATATATCCTTTAATATTCCCCATCATTTGAAAGTAATAAACAAGAATGAAATAGGGGAGGTAAAATAGAAAACATATATGAATCATTTAGATAATAAACTCCAAAAAAAGACCCATCAGTAATTAAAGGCATACTTCATTAAGGTATTGATCAATATATCTATATATTGTTCCCTAGATAAAAAATACCCTAATAAATGTTCATTATGTCCCATATTCTCCATTATAAAGTTGTCAATGATTCCAATATTCTTTGACCATGAATTATTTACCAGATTATATGAAAATATGATGTCAGTTTGGTTATCACATGAAATAATCAATGGCTGTGAGGTATTAAACCTCATGTATTTAAGTTGAAACATCATCCATGTCATTTGTGTCATGTTTTAAGATTGTGAATATATTTAAATTTTTTATAATGTATGTGATAGAATTTTTATTTTCAGAGTATCACAAAACAAAAATTTATCTAATAAATAATGAACCTCTATAATTATATTTTTTTCACTAATATCTCATTCCCAATCTACATCAAAATAGTCATAAAGCAGAAATAAAAGTAAAAAAATTTAGTTCATTTAATATGGTGTAAGATATATTTCACTACTTCAATATGTGACACCTCATTATTTAATTGGAATTATATATAAAAATTAAATGAAAATATTATTTCTTTTTAGACACTTCCAAATTATGTAGGATCCAAATAATCCTTAATTTCAATTCTCTCCACAATTCCAACATATTAATTAATAGAAAACATAGTTTCATATAAAATAAGAGTATAGACCTCTCTTTATTCTTTATTTCTTTCTTTAAAAGATCATGAGCATACTTTTAAATTCAGTTAATGATAGGACCTACTATGTTTTTTACTTAAATATCTATGAACATATGCATATAAGATAATAATAATGGAATTTATACCATCTCGTGTGACATTAAGATTAGAATCCTTACTTTCTTTTAATAATTTCATACTCATTAAGATAATATCCGTATTCAAACACTATGCTCTAAGAATATACATAATCTCATATAAATACTTATTTATCTTGAAAACTAATGAACTATAAACATTAAGGATTAAACCTTTTGGTAAATAAATATTATCCTTTTACTCGTATTTTAAATTTATAAACAAAAACATTACATCCATTTATAAAATATTTTAATTATAATGAAAAAAACTTAATAAATATTGTAAAAACATTAATCCTTATGAGTAGAGAATTGGTCTCTTAAAAATCAATTATCTTAATTTGGGAGTAACCTTTTAATACAAGATGATATTTCTTTCATAAATATTCACCTTTCACAATGAGTTTAGTTTTAAAATTCAACTTAATATCAATCACATTTTGGTCTTTGGGATGTGAAATCACCTAAAAAAAATTATTCTTCTCAGTTATATTCAAATAATTTTTATCTCTATTATCCAATACACTTATTGTAAAACTTATTAAAAATTTTCTAGTTTATCATGTGAAAGTAGGTGGTGTGATTTTACTTCCTTAAAATCTTCCAAGTTTGAACACCCTTTTTTCTCACCAATAATTGTCTCAACATCCTCATTCATTTTATATCTTTAGAAATTAGTTTCCCTTTTCATGATAATTTTCCCATTGCTAGATATTTTAGAATCATTGTTTGAGATTTAAAATATTTTTGTGAATCAATAATTATATAATAATACAAAAATTATTCCTCAAGAGCTTCAAATAATTCATCAATAATGTGAAATAATGTAATTGAAGTATTTTTATTTCATAATATAGTTACATCGAAGAAATAAAATTATTTTTATTAGATTATTATTGTAAAACTATTAACTCTTTCCACTAGGTGTACAAATATGAAATATTCATTCCACATCTCTCTTATCAAACTTGACCAAGTGACATCCAGTGATCCTTATATAATAAGTCATTATATATAAGTTCGAGTCCTTTATGATTTAATTTTTTCCAAACCATATCTAAAAGTGTGAATTGAATGAATTTTTCTTTGTAAAATTTATTTGTATATGTAAATATCCATTACTGTAGATTTGCTTTAACTGAATTTCATGTTTTCATGCTCCTATAACATAGTTCATCCCATTTCATCCAAATTCTGGTAAGTATTCTCAACAACTAAATTTATATAGGGTGTTAATGGATCATTATACTCATATAGAGGCCAGTGATTTTTACAACTGGTAATTAGGTTTTTAGTATAAAGGATTTGATTTCCTTACTTTTCTATGATATTTTAGGTTTTGATTTTTAAATATATTGTAAAAACTATTATATATCAAACCATTATAAAGAAATGTGAAAACTCTTACTAAATATACATTTCTTACAAAAAATAGAATTATTAAATTTAAATTCTTATTTTATTCCAAACATATTCTCCTTCCCTTTAATAATCCACATTAAATAAAGATAAATGTTTCCATAGTTACTAGTAATCCTCAGGTTCGGTGAATTTTTTTTTTAAAACTAGTTGTAATCACAAAAGGCTTAATAAGGGATATGAAAATGAATTAAACTTGTTAGTCCTTTTAAAAAACAATGAAATCTGGAAAAAATTTACCAATTCTGCATAATAATATTTCAAATATAATATTAATTTACTTACCCTTCAAATCACCTTTATTTCCCAAATTTATTCCTCCAAAATTTCATATTCAAGAACAATAGAAAAAAATATTAATCATGATGTTTTAGTAGAAATCATGATAACACATTAAAAACATATATTACACCCTTAAAATGTTATTTAACGTTCTTAAAACAAAACATTGTATTCATACACTATGAAATCAAATTATTTCTATTAAAAATCAGTTTTCATAGAAAATTCATGTTGGATTATTGGGACGCAAAATTTATATAAAAATTATATGAACCCTCATAGTAACACTTCTAAATGTAATAACCTACATGGTATATTCAAATATAATACTCTCGAGAACAAAATCATTAGAAAAATTATTAGAGAGTTATATTTAGATCAATACTCAACACATCTAACCCATAAGAACTATGTAATACATAAAACACACATATAACCATGAATTTTCATAATCAAATCTCATAAAGTATTTTTTTTAACAAAAATGTAGATGTACTTTTTGGGTTTAGGAAAAAAATGGATAAAAATACATTTTATTTGATAACTATTAAAATGAAAATTTCCAAGAAGAATTGGAAATTAGGTATTATATTGAAATAGAATGAAAAAACTTATATGATTATTCTTAAATAATAATATTCATAATGATGGGAAAATATGGTCATGTCGTATACATTAAAAAACATTATTTTACACTTTGTAAAAAATAATCAAGGGAGAAACATATTGAAAATGTTAAAAATATTTACATTTTAGAACTTTTGTAAAAATTAATGTATATTTTGAAATGAATTTAAAAAATATTTTTAATATATAAAATATCATTGATGAAACATTTTAATGAACATGTATATTATGAAAAAAATATTAAAAAAATTCAAAACAACATTTTAAATAAAAATCATTTACCTCATGTCTAACTCACCACAAATAATCTTTAACTAAATTATAATAAAATTATATTAATTATTAACTTTATTAAGAACCTTTTTTATTTTTATTCTCTAATAATAATACCATTAATTTCATTTATAGCTATTTATTATATAGTTATTAAATCTATTACATCCATGTCATCCGTTTTGAGGGTGTTTTATTCGTATTCTCAAAAAACATCAAGAGGTTAACCATAGAAAAAGTGTTAATGGATCTATAATCTAAAAAAAATTAATCATTAAATAATTATAATTTATATAAATTTTATTGAATTTTATAACCTTATACGAAATGCAGGCATGTAAATTAATTACATCTCTTCATGGAGATAGTAGTCTACACACTTTCAGGAGCGACGTTATCATTTTACAGTAGATAAAAGGGTAAGAATGTATCAAATATATTATATTCGTAATTATTTCAAAAATATAATATATTTTCATTAAATAAATCATAATAAATATCATTTTAAGTTAGTGAGAAAAAATGTAACACATTACTAAATGGATGTAGTAGTCCACACTTACACATGAGTGGCATTTTCATTTACCATAGGACGGAAAAGGAGAGGTAAATGGGGTATTTTAACATTATAATTACATTTATCTATATTAATTATTTTTTATACTATCATCATGGTTATATATGATTTTATAGAGGTGTAATAAGAAATAAACATTAAAACACTAGGTTAATAGTTTTATATTTTCTTTGGAAAACATCCTTTATAATGAACCATAAACCATTTAAGTTAGAAATTTGATGAAACTGGGACGTAAAAGACATGGGTATATATTTTGGGAAGTTATTTGTAAATTTATTTTCAAATTTAACTGGTTCAAAATTTTTTAATAATAGAGGGCAGGGTATTCTTTTTATAAGCGAGGGGAGTGGTACTTTGGTAATTGTTTCAATCTTTTAAAATAATATAAAGTCTCATCCAAGGTAATGTGGAACTAAATCTATCATGTTTCAAATATTTGTTTATATGGGTAAAAATATAATCATCCAATAAAATAATATATTAGATTTTTTAGTCTTCTCACTTATTTTTAACATTAATTTTCACGGCATACACTTTATCATTGTGACAACTTTTTACCCTTATTACTATTCATGGTGACCAAAAATGAAATTAAAAAATTAATAAAATTTAAAATATTTATTCCATATATGAAAACCATTTTTCATGTTTTATTTTCTATAAGCATAAAAAATACACATTAATATAATTTTTCAAAACAAAAAGGAAAAAATATTTTTTTGGAAAATGTTTTTTTAAGCATTAAAATAAATCATAATACTGATTCATATGTAATTAATTTTATTGTGAATATTTTAAGGGATATAGTTTTAATTTAAATAAGATAAAAACATAATGGTACTTTTTAGACTCTTGAAAATAAATTATAGTTTTAATAAAAATCAATATTTACCATTATTCAACGAAAAAACAAACTTTTTTGAAAAAACTGAAAATTAACCCTATTCAATATTTGATAAGATGATATAAAATATTTATTCATTTTATAAATTTTGTTTCATAAAATATTTAAATTAATTATTTCAATAAAACATTATAATTCAATGAAAATAGTTTAGTTGGAATAATGCTATTTCTTTCTTCAATTTAAAAAATCATATAAAATTATTGAAATTTATGTGAATCTATAAAATATAATTATTAGTGTTAATAAAGAATGGAATTGATATATTATTAAAATTAACTAGGTTAAAATATTATTTCATTCAAAGTTAATTTCTATCCTCTTGATGTATATCATCACTTTAACAGGTAGGGATATTTTTCCCTCATAGACTTTTCAGGTTCCCATGTTGCTTCCAAAATCAAAAATTTATTCCACAAAACATTAAATATATGAGAGAAGTTATTTTATAACACCTATTCTATTCCACCAATATTAATTAATATATTTCACTCATAATAATTATAATATTAAATCATTGCCACTTTAGGGATCAAAACATAGAAGGCATTGGGCATGTATTTCCTTTATAGTACAACATGAAACAAATCGTGCAGTTGAACTAAATAAAGAGGAAAAGTTAAACCTTAAAAAATTAATAACACCATTTCTAGAATTTCATTTGCTTCAATAAATAGTGTACTTCACATGCCATTTTTACCAATTCTCATAACACCTTTCCATTGACATTTTTTAAGAAATAAATGATTTTCCACATCAAATGAAATGTAGCTCCTCCAATTATTTGTATAACTATTTTTCCAACTCTAAGATTCTCCTAAGATGACATGAGATAAAAATATCATTATTTATATCATTTTGGTTATTTTAAACAATACATATCTCAATAATATATCATATAATAGAGAACATTTTGGTTTACTGTCAATGAGGACCAGTTACATTGGAAACTTATTTTACAAAACATTTGAACATTTCTCCACATTCAATCTCTTTTAAACCACTTATAGACTTGTCCTAAGTTATACTCATCATAGAAACATGGGGAATTGAAACATAAGAAAAGGGTGAGATTAAATTATTAGTAATGTAGAATTTATTACATGTCATCAATAGTTAGATCATCATAATATAAGAAAAGAAGAGAATATAAGATTTTATTATTCAAATAACATGGGAAAAAAGATTTTTCCATTAATCTTGAATTACGTATATATAAAAATCAATAGAAAAACATATATCATTAGATTATAGGTCACAGGGGATGAGGATAAGGGTAAGATGCGGTTGAGACAGAAATCAATACTATAGCCATATCCCTACTCAAACATTCTATGCATTCAAAACATATGGGAGAGCCCTCTATTGGGTCCAGTATATAAAAGAATGCCCTTCTACATGTACCAAGTATTTCCCTAACCGGTTAATCCTAGAGGATCTATTAGATGGAATTCTGTTTCCAAATAAACTTAGTCACATAGGTAGACCTAGTTGGTAAAACCCACCTAGAATACGAGCACCTTCAACCCCTATTCCAAGGGATGATTTTTCAGAGTCAATAAAATTTGTTCCTAAATCACTTGAAATAGAGAATACCCATGTTGGGAAGAATATTACTTTAAATAGTAACAATGATATTTTAAAAAATATATGCCTAGTACCAAACATTTTTCACTCCAGTATGCCCTCAGTTTATTATAAGACCTCTAGGAAGTGCTCATAGAGGCATCGATAAGGCCTCGACTGTTTAAAGATGAATCCATTTATATTGATGTATATCATACATATATAGAAAATATTGAGTTCCAAATAACCATATATTTCACAGCATGTGATAAATTTTTCATTATAATAGGACACATCAGACCCGTTTATGTGTCTAGCATGATAATTGACATTGATGTTTCAAAGGATTTCTTCGACAATAGCTCAAGAGTAATCCTCATTCCAACTCAAAAACATCACAGTCTAGGATACAGTGAGGCCCAATTATCCACTTATACTCTAATAATATAGGTTTATAATAAGAGTGAGAAGAATCCACTTTGAATGTTCAATATTAGGGTACTATCATAGGAAATTATATTCGAATAAAAATATATATTATTCCAAAAAGACATGAATTTCAATTTTATATAGGGAAGTCCTTGGTTTAATAAACATATGAAAATATCCTCATTATGCCATAAATTCTTGAAATACTACATTAATTTTTAAATTGGGATGTTGTATGATGATAAATCCCCATTTTAATCCTACAAAACTTGGTATATTGATAAAGGATTCAACCATATTTAAGGGGAATAACCCATGACTAGTGGTGTTTCTCAAGTCATGACCCAAAATAGTTTATAAATGACCTTGTCCAATACCTTAAAGCATATTACTGAATAATATAGGATTTTTATCAATAAAATAAAAGGCATGGGACCAAATTAAGGAGCATGTTCAATAACCATCATGATATCAGTCATCAAAACTGTTTCCGATAGTGATGAAAAAATCATGGACTCTCTATGAAGTGGAAAAAATATGGATTAAAATTCCCTTGTTCCATCCACAAAGCCCAAAAATATTATTTTCTCATCAACTGATCCAAAATATTAGGAATATGAACCTTATCCAATCCATCACTCCAACCCCTTCATAACTTCTAAGTGGCCATGCACTGTCAGTTGGGATAGGGGTAGTCGCTTCATTTAATATGTGTAAAAATGTCAAATCCTCTCCTAAATCTGTAGAGATTACATCATCACATACTTCTAATCAGAGAAGGATAGAGGATAAAGAGGGAAAATAAGAGGAAGTGGCAGATCTTAATGATTCCCCTCTAATATTTGATGAAGATATTTATACCACTGTTGAATAACAAAGAGAATTAAATCAGGGTAAATAAGAGGACCCAGGGTCTACTTTGATCAGTGTATCCATGTATTCTAAATACCAAGAGTAATATATCTCATTTATGAAGTAGAATTAGGATTCTTTCACTTAGAATTACACATATATGATGGGCCTCAATCCTGATGTGTCCACTTGCCACTTAGGCTGGCTTGAAATCCACCAGAGATTAAAATATGCATCCAAAGGGACTCACGCAACTCATGACTCCAAAATTAATGCTGATATTGACATGATTATCAGAGATAATCTCATTTAGGAAGTCCAGAATCTGAAATGGTTAGCCAATACTGTCCTAGAAATAAAGAACAATTGCCTAATCAGGGTTTTTATCGACTTTATAGATCTAAATTGGCATTGTATGAATGATGATTTCCCCTTTCCGATTACAAAACATCTAATTGATACTATGGACCACAATCTAACCACCTTCATCGTGGATTTATATTCAGCATATAATAAAATTCAGAAGGCCCATGAAGATAAAGAAACACCAAATTTAGATCCCCAAGTGAGTTTTTTTCTGTTTTTTAAATCCCTTTGACATTAATAATGTCTACACTATATACTAATGTTCCATGTATCATATATTCAAACATTTTCTGTAGAATTTTATTGAACTCTAAACCAAAGACCTTGTGGTTATGTCTTAGCAGAATTTTGATCTCTCGGCTAATCTTTGGACCATCATTAAAAAACCATGAAAGCACAGCCTGAATATGAACCCCTTGAAATGCGTTTAAAGAATACCTTAGGGTAATTTCTAAACATCTTTATATTCTATCATGGAATCAAATTCAATGTTGAGAAAACAAAATCTATTCTCAATATTTCACCAACTCGAACCCACATAGAGTTGAGGAGTCTATAGGGATACCTTTCCTACATTCAATATTGTGTGTACAACCTCATAGGAAAGTAATTACCCTTCACCGGGTTGATGAGGAAGGGAGTCCCATATTAGTGGAATAATTATTGATAGGTATCATTTAACATCCTCATGAAATATCTATTTATTCTACTTGTGTTAATGATGCATGTTGAGAGGAACATAGTCATTCTATGTATAACGAACATGAAATGGTAATTGGGATATTTCATTTCATAAAAGAAAAACATCAGGAATGAAAATAACATTTATTATCTCAATTAAATTATGCTAGACACCAAGACTCATTTCACCGATATCGATAAGAGTTGTCTAGCATTACTCATCATGGTTTGGAAGCTAAGGCACTACCTGCAGGACCATGAGGTCTATTTGGTCTCTTTAAATAATCTCACAAAATATATCCTTATCCATACTTGGTTGAGTGGAAATTCTTCATGGTGGGTGGAAATCCTACAACTGTTGGACATGCATTTGTTCCCCAAAAAGTGGTAAAATTCCATGATTTTTAGACATCCATGAAAATCATCCATCTATTAAATTAATTTCGTTAAATATTGAATTACCCATTGTAGAGTTCTTCTTTTTTCAAGAGGGCCCCCATTTATAAGAGATGTATTTTTATGGATCATCAAGATTCCCAATTGGGAAGATAATTGATGAATTAAAACTCAACATAGTAAGGTTTGGAGTCATTCTCATCTCTCTATAAAATGAAGTCCTTTTATACGCCCTCTTGTTTTCATAAGGCTATACAAAAAATGAGGTTGAATATCAATCCCTTATCGTAGATCTATAATTGGAACTTCAAATTACACTATACTATATAAAGTTGAAAGGATATTCAAAGTTTGTAATCAAGCCAATAAAGAATGATTCTTACATCCGAAATGAAGAGCTAATCCCACTATATAGCACTGTGACTTGAATTTCCACTTGAATAGTGAAATGGGAAGAGCTCCACTAGGCCTTAAATTAAACTCCTTAAATTCCAATGGATTCTAAATAGCAGTAAGGGTGTAATGATATGATAGTGGGGATACTATACCCTCTGGTGATGATGTAATAGTGGTATGATAAATAAATATAAAGAATCAGAAAACAAAACCCAACTCAAGTCCAAAAATATCATGAAATTGTGGAAGCATAATAAACTATAATATAGGAAAAAAATTAACAAATCAACATTCCATTTGTATATACAAATGAAAAACATTCATCTAAAATAGGTCATACAATAAAAGAAAAGGGTCACCCATGGTTGACCATCATTATATACATATAAGTCGGATGATAATACAAAAGAAGTATACAAAATGGAAACTCCAGTTGAGGTATGAACCTCATAGTCCCTATCCTTCCATCCCATGAAACTCTGCCACTAGAATCCATCCCCAAAACCTGGACCATTAAATAAACACAAAAGCATGAATTCTACACACATCCTAAGGGGAATGTTTAGGGTGTGAGAAAGAGTCTCAGTTGGCCAGCACAAAAATTTTCCTAACATAAATTTTTGATTAAGAGGGTGTGTAATAAAAATAAATTAAGAAGTAGCACATTCATATAATAAACACAAGATTCCTTGGTGCTGAAAAACGACCAAGAATTTGTCACCTACTTCATCCAACAATGGAAATCTATAGCAGAGAGGATCCTTAGCATGTGGCACAAGGCATACCTTGCTGTCATATGGTACCTAGTGAATCATTTGGTTCCACCTCCAAATGCCACTTGTCATCTCATTACATCACTAAGTAACTAATGTCCCAAAGGAACACCCAATCAAGAATCTAGTCCCATAAACCCCTGCTCAAAATCTCCAATCAGATAGAAACCCAATTCTCAAAGGCACTACAATATATCAACTCAAACAATAACCAATGTTGTCTCTACATCAAATTTCTAGATTTACGATAATACGCATACTCCAAAATGAGTCCATCCCCACTGGCCTCAAATATAGTGGTCCCCAACCCCAAACTAACAACCTCAACACTATCATCTGATGGATTCACACCATCCCGATGTCTTTCTATGAAAATACCCCCCATTCATTTACTTAAGCCTCAAATATCAAGGGGATCTACCCACAGGGGTGGTTAATACCCCCTTAAATATATTATTCAACATATGTACACACAACTCAAAATGGCTCATTGGATAACATGGGTGAGTGGTAGTCACCAATTTAGAACCTAAGCTAAACCAATGCCTATAACATTTTTACACTATGACCACATTTATAAATCTAATCGAAATTACATCCAATATCACATGCTTCTCACATATATCATGAAGTCCAGACACCTCAGTCTGATGACTGAGTCTCCCAACCATTGATTCTTGTCACCCAAATACCTCAGCCCAAGCCTATCCTGACGATCACATCACCTCAAACTGATAAAACATTTATCTCAATACTCAAGTTGATCCTATCAATATCTCAATGATCTTAAAAGAAAATAATAAATATAATTAAATGCAATATAAAAAAATTAAACAACTTTAATTAAATCTATCATCACCCCGGCCTAAACTGCCCATGGTCTAAAGTCTATTGCATGACCCGAACCATTATTATTCACAAATGAATATGCAAAGTCATATCATAATGTTCAATTAATTATTTAAAATCACCCATTTAATTTATAGTGAATCTCTCGGTCAACACAATGATGATCTAATATCCACAACACAAAAATAATCCTGAAATCAAAAAGAATAGTATGCACCACCTATCTTATAGTCCTAGATGTAGGAATTTCTAGTCAACGATCTAACTCAAACCTATTTAGAATAAATTGGAAACTTAGTTTAATGCTTTAGAAATTGGGAAAATTACTCTTATAGATTAAGGGGTTCGTGAGGTGAAGGAAAACAAAAATATAAGATATATGATGGAGAGACTTACCAAGATATATCAAATGCAACCAATGGATCAAAGAACGAATGTATTATGGTGAAGTTAGATCACACCCTAGAGAAAGAATAATGAGGCTCCACAACTAGTTAGGAGGAAGAAAGTATGTAGACAAAGAAAAATGGCGAAAATAACCGTGACATAATGGATCAAAAAAAAGTAAATTTACCACATTAATGATCTTCATGGTTATCTCACACGGTTTTCCAAACCTTGAAGAAATAGTACGGTTCCTACTACTTAGGGATCAATCCTTTCATGGTTCACCAATGTAGTTAGGCCTAACTACGCTCTAACATTTCATGAAATAGTGGAAGGGTACTTCCAAATGAAACTATCTATGTATCATGTCCATGGTTTTCCATATCCATGTACTACTCATGTGGTTCACTCTGATAAAAACTACATAGGATCAAGGATGGATGTGTGAATCTTCTTGGAAAGTTTACTAATCTATGCTTAGTACAAAGAGTGGTAACATGGTTTTCACTATGTTGTCTCACAGTTAGATATAACTGTGTGTCTCAGCCTGCAATATTCCAAAACAGGGCCTTTGGGCCTCCGAAGCACACAAAACACAAATGAGCCCCTATGAAACTTGTAAATCCTTAATACATCGCTAAAAAGTCTTGGGGAAAATAATCTCTCAAAATTTAGTTTTATTGATCAAGATGGAATTTGGTCAACCCACAAAACTCTAAAAATTCAAAACAATTGAGGATTTCAACCTGCTCCAAAAACCCTGGATGTTACAATCTCCCCACCATAACATAGCTCATCCAAAATTTATCATAAAAAACTGAATAAGGTAGTGAACATTCCAATCTCTATAAAATTATCCATGAATACCCCTTTCAGAAGAGCACTGGTCAACTACCTCAAGTGTTGTCCCTATTATTAGAGTTACCTACCTCGGTCGCATACTAACCCAAAACTCAAGGAAAAATGATGGTCCATTAACAATCCAAAGACTCGAGGTCATCATGTACTGAATTTTCCCTCCTACACCTCATCTGGTGATCCTATTTCATATCTGACACCCATTAGAATCCTGCACTATATTGGTTCCCACCTCATACCCTTGTTTTACATGGCATCTATGAGCTCGCACATCTCATCAGATACCCAAACTAGCCCTAGTGCCTCACACCTCAATCGAGTCCTACATTGAAATCATGACCAGATGCCAACACACCTCAAATAACTTGCATCTCATTGATTCTCTTATTCCAACACACCTCAATAATCTCACTTCCATGCACCTCATATATACATGTACATAATGCACCTAAGCTAATGACAACCCACTAACCAGTGTCTGGTTAGTACATGATTACATCTTATGAACTTCATGAACCAAAAAATAACATGCCTCAGAGGCCATTCCAAAAAAAGATAACCTAGGTCATTCCCATAGAATACCTTTGAATGTCATAACCTCACAAGTTTTCTTTGTCTCTGATAGCTCCCTGGCATGCACCAAGCCTAAAGTCAGATTGACTGAAGTCATAACTCCATGTGGTGCTATATAAGACATCATCCACTGACCCAAATACAAGGTCCCACTATCTATTCCATGATCATTGAATACATCTGAAATGTGGCTACCATCACCTAGTACAACTCTTTCTTTGATCTCAGACCCTAATTCTACCCTAGACTCTGACTATTTTATTTTTGATAAGTCTTCCTGCAGAACCTCTAAAGATTATTGACCTATCCACATGCACAACACTTCTATGGAGGCTACTCACACTAAGTCCATACATGGATTTGCAGCCCACATTGGAAATAATCTATCTATGATCCACTCTAAGGTGGACTGCTTGTGTCCCCGGCCTCGATGCCCTGCTCAAACTCTTCTTAGCCTTGCTTCCCGCTATCTAATTTGTCACCACTGAAATAACATGAATTCTTAAACTAGATAAAGTACGATCCATCTATCAAGTTTCTATAAGATCTGAATATCTGATTTAATAACAATGAGAAATAGGCCAACCTAAATATGTTCACCTACATCTGAATTTAATGTTTTTAACCATTCCCAAAATCCCTCACCCTTTAGGATTCATCTCTCACCATATCGGGTGCCAAGAAAGACAACTCTATGAATATTGCTACATAGTCCATGACAGACATTTCACCCCACTATAGACTCTTGAAATGCTGATTCAGATACACCATCATTGTATAATCTCCTTGATCTCCCATGTTAATCCCTAGGAGGACACATACAAGGATCTCTATAAGATGCTCATCAATCAATATCTTAAAAGTTGTCAAATCTGGAGGCTCATCACCCCACACTGGAGATTGTAACTATGGTTCCACTCATAGTTCATGATATACCTAGCCCTCAAGGGTCCCATATTGTGTGTGCCCCTATGACAACACATCGATACCTACATGATGCTCTATTATATCTCATCCAAGTGGAAACCCATTGAATACCATTACATGTTCAGACATCCCAGATAACATACATATATATTTATATTAAATAGGAAAAGTAGTAATAGGAACCATCAACTTACTACCCTTACTATCCCCCATCGCAACATGCCACATGGAATCCTGGCCACATGGCCTCGTTTACTTCCCATGACAAAGGAAATTATCAAGAATTCCTCAGTCCACACCCATCCTGATGAACCACATCACCTCTTTCCATTGACCACATCACTAAACCTAGTGATCAACATCACCCTATATCATCATACACGTATGATCCTATAATATTCAGGCCCTTATATATTGGTATCAGATATAAATATAAATTTATATCATAGGAATGATCATATGTGTATCACAATCTTATTATGTTCCTATCCTAAATCATCACAACAAAATAGTCCTTTCCAAATCGGACCAAGGGTCCAAATATTCTTCCCTTTCATACCAGGACAAGGATCACAAGTAATTGAAAATAAACAATCACATCCAAGGGTACCAGTCGAGGTGGAAATCATATTAACTAAAAAAATATAAAAACATAAAATTAATTACCATGCCAGTAAACACGCCTCCCCCCCCCATTCATGGGGCAGCAAACATCCAAGCATGATCCATAAACCCATTTCTAAAAAAATCACCAATTTACCAAACCCCAAATACTAATACCAATAAAGAGGTAAAAGGAACTATATTGCTACCATTTCTAGTAACCCTACCTGAATTTTCACCAAACATTACAATGGGTTGAGTTCCAATATATCATAATCAAGCCACCATGAACGCAAAAAGATCCTGACTAGAAATATGGGTTTAAAGAGGTGATAGTGGGGTGATGTTACCATCTAGTGATTATGTAATAGTGGTCTGATAAACGAATTTAAGGAAACATAAAATATAGATTAATTCAGGTCCAATAATATCATTCAATATAGAAATAATAATCAATAACACCAGTGGAAATTAATAAATAAAATCAATATTAAATTTTTAGATAATAAAGTAGAACATGCATCCAAACTAGGCTATATAATGCAATAATAATTAAAATTGTTTCCCACGTCCGACCATCAGTATATACATATTAGTTGGATTCTAATACAAAAAGGAATATAATATAGAAACTCCGACGGATTTTGGAACCTCCAAGGCCTTGGGATTCCAGCTCATGCTACACCACCACAATGATCTAGCTCCAAAGCCTGAACCCTTACCTAAATGTAAAAGCATATAGAATACATGCATCATGAGGGGACCATGTAAGGTGTAATAATGAGTCTCATTAATACACCACCAATATTTTCTAACCGTAAATTTATGATTAAGAAGGTGTGTATTAAAAATGAATATAGTATCATCAAATTTATATAATAAAGATAAGCTTCCCGGGTGATCAACAGCCACCAAGATGCTATCACATCCTTCAACAAATGCTAGAAAGATACAATAGAGAGGATCTATAGCCCATGTCCCAATAAATACACTAATTTCATATATTCCTAGGTGAAACCTAATTTTAAACCTCCAAATGTCACGCAAATACTCATTTTATAACCAATGAATTGATGTTTTAAAGGCACGCCAAATCAAGAATCCAGTCCCTCATACATCGGCTCGAAATCACCCATAATCTTGAAGCCTAACATCCAAAGGCAGAATGATATCTATCCTCAAACAATAACCATTTCCAACTCTAAAATTGAAATCCTAACATAGGGAAATACCCATCCTCTAAAATGAGTCATGTCCCACTAGCCTCAAACCTGGCGGGCCTCATCCCCCATCCCACAACCTCAATGTTATCATCTAATAGATCTTTTCCATCCACATGGATTCCTAAAGGAATCACCCCCATAAATTTACCAAAACCACTAATATTTGGTTCCTCTATACACATGAGTGGTCAATACCTCCTCAAACATCTAAGTCAACCTATTTACACACAACTACAAATGGAACATTGGCCTACATGGGTTAGTGAAAATCACCGATTTAGAACCTATGCCACACCAATTCCATTAACCTAGTTCCCCCGAAACCACATTTCCCAAACTTATGACCATGTCATACAACAACACATGAGCCTTTCCCATAGCTTGATTTCCCATCAACTTTAATCTGATGACCAAGTTTCCCAACAGATGATTCCCATCACCCAAGTGCCTCTGGCCAAGCCCATCATGATGATCACATCACCTCAAATTTTATCCAACATTATCTCAATCCATAGGTAGAGCCTATTATGATCCCATGATATAACAAGTAGATCATACATAAAATTCAATTCAATATTAAAAAAAGTAAACAACATGAATTAAATCAATCATCATGCTGTCGTAAACATCCTATGGTCCAAAGCCTCTCACAAAACTCAAAACAACTGTAGTATCGATTGAGAATTAACATTGGAATATCATATGGTTCAATTACTTAATTAAATGTAACCGGTTAATTTATATTTTCCCAGTCAGTGAACACAATGATTCATTAAATGATAGGCCCCCAAAACACTCATGGAATAACAAAGAAAAGTAGGCACCTCCTACCACATAGTCATAAATGTAGAATGTTATGATCTCTTAGATTATGCGCCCGTAAAGTGCTCCCTCTCTAGGTCTTCCTCCGGCCGCCACAGGCTCCTCCGCTGCGGATGGCACGACGCACGTCCTCGGGCTTGGTGGGTTGGTGGAGGATCCCTGTTGTTGTGGCTTGATGTGTTTCGTGGCTCCTCTCTGGCTGTGGAGACGCACAATGGACGTCGGTGGTTTCTGGTTCAGATCTGCGGGTGTAAGACCGGTCTTCGTCGACGGCATACTCTCCGGAGCGCTCTTGGTTATGTTCGATGCAGCTTGCTGTTGTCCTCTGGTGAGTTTCTTAGCGGTTGAGGTCTACGCTCATGCGCCAGCGATTTGGGGGTCCCGAATCTTCTCAGGTGAGTGCGGGGGGTTCTTTTGTACCTGATGCGGTCGAACTAGTCGGTGGCGGCGAGATCTTTTGTATCAGGGTGTTGATCGTTGTGCTTTCGTTGGCGGTGTGATTTGGTTCTTGGTGAAACTTCTTCTGTTTTCGTTATTCTGGTTTTGTTTGGTTCGTTTTAGGGTTTTTTCTTTTCCCTGGTGGATTGGGATTTCTTCCCTCCATGTGGCGGTGATGCTGTATGGTTTGCGTGGTTTTTCGTGGTTTTGCGAATGTATGAATGTCTGTGGGGTTGTGATGCTGAAGTTGATGCCGAAGGGTAGTATGGTGGGCTCTTCCGTCTTGAATATGTTGGAATGGTGAAGGTGGTGTTTTCTGGTGAAGTCGATGATCATTTTCGTGGAACCTCCGGTGATGGTGCTCCGGCGACGACAGTGAGGTGCTCTGGTGACGACGACGGTGGTGGTAGTTTCGAGGAGCATGATAATGATGGGGACTGGATGTTGACTAGATGATGTTTTCTACGTCGGCACGATTTGCGGTGGGTGCGCGATTTCTACGCTTGTGTCTCGAGGTGGCTCTTTGGAAATGATGTCGGGCGATACGCAGACTGAAAACTGGAAAGCGGTCTAAGTTAGGGTTTTTTGAATTTGAAATACATTGCTATGGAGATGGCGGGATGTGTGTTTTTTAAACTTGTGTTGTAGGGTTCCCACTTTTCCTTAAAGTGGTTATTTGAAAATACCAAAAAAAAGGATTTGGCGTAGTCATAAATGTAGGCATGTCTAATCATATTCTCTAACTATAAACCTTTTAGAATAAATACTAATTTTATAATAATTCCTTGGAAATAGTTAAAAATGAATCGTATGAATTTAGTGGCCCATAAGGCAAAGGAATAAAAGGAAAATATGAGCTAGAGGATAGATATCCTTAAAAATATGGATCCAACACAACAAACGGATCGAAGAATGGAGGTAGAATAGTGAATTTGTCTCACCCTGGAGAAGGAGGAAGGGAGGTCCATGGTTCGATGGGTGGATTACCACACATGGAGAAAGAAGAAGGAAAAAAATTACCAAAATAGAAAGGAGATAAAAAAAGAAAAATTTGGCTCTTTAATGAGCCACATGGTTAGATCGTATGGTTTCCCAAACTTTTTAGAAACTATGCAGCTCCTTCTACAAAGGAACCAATCCCCATACATTTATCCAACATGGTTTGGACTAACCATGTGATAACTATGCATGCTATAGTGCAAGGTTATTGTCCAAATGGCACTAACCGCGGGGCTTACGCACGGTTTCCCTTAACCATTCATATGTTGTGTTGATCCATCTATGAAATAATGTAGAGGTTCACTTGTTTTTGATCTCCTCCTCATTCATTATTTACCAAATCATTATGAGTGAAAATAGAGGGTGCATAGTTTGAAGAAAGAGGCCTCATGGTAAAATATTATCATGTGCCTCAGCCTAAAGTTTTCCAAAAAAGAGACTTCATGCCTCTAATGCACACAAAATTCAATTGAACACCTATGGAACTTCTAAATCCTTAAAAAATGAATGAAAACAAGGTCTTGTTTCAAATAAACTCTAAGAATTATATTTCTTTGATTGACATGAATGTGGGAATACGCACCAAACTCTAAAAATTCCAAAATTCCGAGGATTTCAACCCACTCTAAACAATTGGGATGTTACACATAGCTCAACTATGTTCAAGGGATAATTAAATAATTCCTCTCTGACCTAACATTGAATTAAATACTATGATCGTATAATGACTACGATCATGCATTGGAAAATATAGCCATGGATTTGGTATATTTTGATCAAGATTAAATAGTTATCATCATTGTGCACCACCGAATGGTATCACCTTTTATTCATATCATCATGGAAAAAATAAATGAGGTCAATACAATACTTGAACCAGAAGGTCCTACAACTGGTTGGATGATACCCATTGGGAACTACCATCAAAATGGAGTTCCCTTATCCAACAGATCTAGAAAATAGAAAATCTAATAATGAGCGCCCAAATTCACTCATTATGATGGCCTGAATCACTATAATGATATCTATAAACAAGGCTTTATTGGATTCCTTCTATGATGAATTGATGGAGAAGATACTTAAACAATCATGAAATAAGTACATATAAGAGGTTGTAGTTCCCACATTTTGGGGTTTAGTATTTCCAATAAAATCTAAAGGATTGGATACATGATGTTATTAATATTTTCATGACTTATTATATACTCCCTTTACTTATTTTATATGAAATGTACATAATTTTTCTGAAATATTAATGTTTTAATACTATGTTTAATTTTCGAGCATTTTTAGAAGTAGTCCAATTGAGTTAGTTTACTATTTTATTTATAACTCTCACCATTAATATCCAAATAGTGTACTTATTCTTTTTTAGGATTCCAATTTCAATATAAAACATTTCATTAGAAGGTATCATGAGACAATTTTGCCATTTGAAGGGTCATATAGACAACACTAGAAGGCCCAATGAATCAGTGAACAAACTGGACCAGCTTTGAAGATTTATTTACTTGGCTCAATCAAAAAGTAAAAAAACATTAATTCTCTACCATAATTCTGGGGACACTACATGTCATCTTGGATAAAACTTTCAAGTCCCAAATCTAAGTACAAGGGGCCCAACAGATTCATTTAAATTCAAACCACCATTCTGGCCGAGAATTGAAATCGGCACACAAATGTTGACTTCTCTCCTGAATTAGACATCCATTAAAGGTGATATTTTTCAGTGTTAAAACCACAATATAGGAAGCCAACATTGTAGAAGAAATTATTTTTATTTCAGGGAATCTTACTATGCAAAAACCCATTCACATTTCGGCATTGAATACTCTAGATTGAAATAGACAGAATGACATTATTTATTAAAAACGCCATAACATTGGATAAAAAGCCTATAGGCAGCCAATGTTTGAGGGTGGATGGAAGACATCCATAGATACATATTTTTAGAAGACACCAGCTCGTGATTCATCTGTCTTGATTGGTAAATCTGCGGTTCCAGTGGAGGGAAAGTTTTGGAATGCAAACAGCCCACAACCTTGGGCTATAAATACACTCCCTCCTCTCATTCTAAGAGGTTGGAACTTCAGAACATAAGGAGGAGGTTTGGAAGCAATAGGGAATTTACAAGGATCTAGGAGGATATGATTTTATCTTTTTTCAATAATAGATACCTCTCATCCACTTCTCTTTCATGTTTGTTTATGTTTTCTTTCAATTGTAATTGTGTCACTTTTTTTTCATTTCAATCAAATTTTAGTTCTTGTTTCTTCTTAAATACCTCATATTATTCTCCAGCTTATGTAGTATAATATTAATGGTCTTAAAATATTTTGAATCATTTTAAGTTAGAGTCCCTTATTTTGCTTCCTCATTCAATTGAAATTCTATTTTTGATTCTCCAAATCTTTCGTGTGTCTGTTCGGCACACTAATCTTTTCTTGTCCCTTTCTCTTTCTAATATTTATAAATAGTCACCATAAACATTAAATCCAAATTATCAACATTCCTAATGGATGAGTAAATCTACCATTGGGGTGAGTTATAATTTGGGGATTTTAATTGATTGAGAGTTTTTTCTCGATGAGTATTCTTTAAATTAATATTGTGTATGTTAAACTTAATATGTCATGGATTAATGATATGTTTTGTTTAACAAGTGGTTTCCATGTATTATTAGAAACATAAATACACTACCATAAATAAGTTTTTATTGATATTAGAAGCCTAAGTTAAGTTAATCCTTGGATTAAAGTCTTAAATCGTAGGAATTCCAATCAACATCAACTTATGACATGGGTGTTAATTTAATGCAACACAATGCAAGGCTCAAGGATATCACAAGCTTAACTCCGCAATAATGAACTCACCTCAATCTTCATATATTTGTTAAATCAAGAATCAACCATAAATAATTTAAGTTTATCTCTACAAAAAAACCCCACCAATCAAAATACAATCAACTAAAAACAAAAGACTATTACAAAGTATCATCACCGAGGATTTGACCCGAGTGCTGCTTTACACGTTAGCAGAGCACCTGAACCTTGACCAGTCGATAGGAGACAATCGACCACACATTTCAAATGGAACTGTTTTCGGGGATGGTGCATTATGTATTCATTAGTTTCTGGTTATTGTAAAAAACCAGAAAAAAACAAAGTTCAAAAAAAATTGAAAAAAAATAAAAAGGAAAACCCATCTTCTATAAAAATCATAAACCAAAAACAAAGAAAGAAAAACTTGTCTTCCTCTTTCCTTCAAAATCTTTCTGAATTCCCCATAGCCTCCCAAACAACCCATCATATTTGCTTGACCTAAAAATTGAGCGAACACTTCGCCAACTTAAGAGTAACATAAGAGATAATCAAATAATTCAAGAAACATTCCTTGTCCAACCCGTTGAACTAGAAATGGACAATCCTAAGGAACAAACACTTAAAGAAATTGATGCCACTCATATGAATTACCAAACTCTTGGTATTCAATATCCAAACATAGAGGCTGACTTCTAACTCAAATCAGGTTTGATTCATCTTCTTCCTCATTTCCACGAGCTAGCCGGTGAGGATCCACATCTCCACCTTAAAGAGTTCGTAGTAGTGTGCTCTACCATGAAGCCTCAAAGGGTTTCTGAAGAACAAGTCAAACTTCAAGCATTCCATTTCTCCCTAGCTGACACTGCTAAGTCATGGATTTACCTCCTACCTCCTGCTTCCATAACCACATGTAATGACATGAAGCGACTCTTCTTAGAGAAATTCTTTTATGCTTCCAATACTGCTTCTATTCGAAAAGAAATAATTGGTATACGTCAATTCCCAAGTGAATCACTCCATGAGTACTGGGAGAGGTTCAAAAAGCTTGTGGAAACCTGTCCACACCATAAAATACCTGACCAACTCTTTATCCAATACTTTTATGAGGGGTTATTGTCTATGGAGATAACTCTCATAGATGCTACAAGTGGCGGTGCTCTTGTTGATAAAACTCCTACAGCAGCAAGAGATATCTTAAGTAGCATGGATGCAATTACAAAACAATTCCACACTTGAGCACATGCTCAAGTCAAACAATCCCAAGATAATCAATCAATTGAGACGAACAAGATGACCGAGTGGATGAGTGAACTTACAGGTCTTGTGTGACAACTAGTTGTGGCTACCAAATCCCCAACCTCGTCTTCTCCATAATCAATGTTTCCTAGACCTATCAAAAACTATGGAATCTGCAACTCTCCATCTCATCCAACTGACACAAGTCCACAACTTCAAGAGGATCAATTCGATTCATCTATACCAATGGAGCTCAATGCAGCATATGCTCAGTGGAACACCAATCCTCAACTATCAGGTTAGTTTGTTAAAAACTTCAACCAACCTTACTCTGAGCCCTTCTCTTCTTCCTATAAACAAGGCCACAAGTATGGTAATCCCATATATCATCCTCCTCAATTCCCTCCACAAAACCCAAACTAGTTTCTATATGGTCAAGTCGTTTGTAACTTCCAACAACCTTATCCTTTGATTCCTCAACCTCAAAGGAATAATCCTCCTCCTGGATTCCATTATCCTAGTGAGCCTTCCCAATTCCAAAACCAATACAATCGCTTTCCCAATAACCAAAATCAAGGTAATCCCAATTTGGGACAAGCCTCTTCTTCCAAGAAGCCATGGGAAAGTGTAGTGGAAGATCTTTCCTCCTTCACTCGTTCAAGCCTCAAGAACATTGAAACCCAAATTGGTCAACATGCATCCCACCTTAGTCAGCAGCAACAATCCAATTCTTCCCAACTCCTAGCTCAACCATTACCCAACCCCAAGGGTAATGTAAGTGCAATTGCACTTAGATCGGGAAAGTAAATTGTTATGCCTCAAGATAAGTCCTCCAACCCTCCTTTTAATGTTGACCTAGAAAATGAAAAGAAAAAGAAACTTGAAAAGGAACTTGAATCCATTCCATCGCCTCCTTCCACTCAACTTAGGAATCGAATTCCTTTTCCTCAAGCTGTTTCTAAACCAAGGAAGTCCTTTGAACCAGATCCTGAAATGCTCGATATTTTTAGATGTGTTGAAGTCAACATTCCCCTCTTAGATGCCATAAGACAAATTCTTAAGTATGCCAAGTTTCTAAAGGAGTTGTGTACCCAAAAAAGGAAAATTAGGACCTTCGAAAATGTTTCAACCCAAGATTCCATACCCATTAAGTGAAAATATCTAGGGACCTTTACGGTTCCATGCCAAATTGGATGTTCAAACTTTGATGATGCACTCATAGACCTAGGAGCCTCAATTAATTCCATGCTCAAATCCATATTCTCCAACCTTGGTCTAGGTCCCTCACATACAACGGGTGTTGTTATTAAATTATCCAATCGAAGCACAACCAGTCCTGAGGGAATAATTGAAGATATCCTTGTTTGTGTCAATGATCTTATCTTCCCTACTGATCTCTATGTCCTTGACATTGAAGGTGAGATGAACTCTTATCGATCTCCCCTAATTCGAGGAAGAAAATTCCTCATGACTGTGAGAACCAAAATTGATGTCCATTCCGGCATCGTATCCATGGAATTCGGTGACCAACTTGTCAAGTTCAACATTTTCCAACCCATGAGATACCCATCTGAGGATCACTCTACATTCTCAATCCATGCTTCTGAGGACACTTCTAAGAGTCAATCGAACCCCAATCCACCATGTTCATCATGTTCTAATGACAAAGGATATTGTGAAATTTTCACCATGATTAACCAAGTCATAAATAGAGAAGTTGATGTGGACCTCTCATTCATAGACTCTATCAATATAGATGAACATGAAAACTCTCTTGAATCCCACATCAACTCTGATCTCTACTTCTCCACTGTGGAAAGTATTAAGGAGAATGAATCTGAAGTAGCTAAAGTCGGTTCTTCCATTCCTGAGTTGTCTAACCCAAAAATAAAAGATGATACTGATCTAAAACCTCTTCTTGAACACATGAAATATGAATTCCTTTTCCATAATCACTCTTATCCTATCATTATCTCTACTTCACTTACTAAAACCGAAGAGTCCAAACTTGTTCAGGTGTTACAGTAAAACAAAAAGTCCATAGTATGGACCCTAGATGACATACCAGAAATCAACCCTACCCTTTGCATGCATCACATCAATCTTGAAGAGTCATCCAAACAAAATAGACAACCACAAAGAAGACTCGGTCCACTCATCCTTGAGGTAGTTAGGGAAGAGATCACCAAGCTTCTTCCATTTGGTATTATCTACCCAATTTCTGATAGTGAATGGGTTAGTCCAATTCAAGTTGTACCTAAGAATGGTGGGATATCTATTGTCACAAATGAACATGGATAGGTAGTCACAACTCGAGTGAAGAACAAATGGAGTGTATGCATCGACTATTTGAAATTGAATGTTGAAACAAGAAAAGATCACTACCCTCTTCCATTCCTTGATCAAATGCTGGAAGGATTAACCGGAAAGTCACACTATTTCTTTCTTGATGCATACACCAGCTACTTCCAAATCCCAATTTCACCTTAGGACCAAGAAAAAACTACTTTCACATGCCCCTTTGGAACATATGCATATAGAAGAATTCCTTTTGGCCTCTTCTATGCTCCTACAACATTCCAGAGGTGTATGATGAGTATCTTCTATGAATTCATCGAACAATACATGGAAGTATTCATGGATGACTTTACCATTTATGGTGAGTCATTTGAATCATGATTGAATTCACTCTCTCTAGTCCTTCAAAAGTGTGTCAAGTGTAACCTTGTGATATATTTTGAAAAATGACACTTCATGGTTGAAAATGGGATTGTTCTAGGTAACATAGTTTCAAAAGATGGTATTGAAGTTGATCCTGCCAAAATTGAAGTGATCCAATAACTTCCTCAACCCACTTCTGTTCGAGACATCCGTTCATTTCTCGGTCAAGCCAGTTTCTATCAGAGATTCATCAATAACATCAGTAAAATTTCCCTCCCACTCACTCGGTTTCTCAAAAATGATGTTACTTTCCATTTCGATGAGGTTTGAAAGAGATCCTTTATTGAACTCAAAACTGTTCTTACATCTTCCCCGATAATCCAACCCCCAGATTGGTCCTTAACCTTTGAATTGATGTGTGATGATTCTGATAGAGCTGTTGGTGTTGTTCTTAGTAAAAGAAGATAATGAATTCCTCATGTCATCTATTATACCTCAAAAACATTGGATGAAACTCAATCTCAGTACACTGTCACAGAAAAAGAACTTTTAGCAGTTGTTTTTCCTTAGATAAATTCTAGCCCTATCTCTTAGGTGCCAAAATCATAATCTCCACAGATCATTCTGCTATAAAGTTCATTCTCAAGAAAAGTGATTCCAAACCAAGGATAATAAGATGGATCCTAATGCTACAAGAGTTTTACCTTGAAATAAATGATAGACCAAGAAAAGAAACCATGTGGCTGAACACTAGAGTAAAATTTATAATTCTTCTCATTCTGAAATCATCGATCCTAATTTCCCCACTGAGCACCTTTCATCTCTCACTCCAAAAATACCATGGTATGCCCCAATTGAAAATTACATGGTTTCTGGTGTTTTCCCTGAAATTTATTCAATAGAACAGAAAATGATGATGAAAATTGATTCAATATACTATTTTTGGGAAGAAAATAATCTTTGGAAAAGTGGGGCCGACATGGTAATAAGGAGATGTGTCAATGAAAATGAACATTCCTCTATCTTAGAATTTTGTCACTCATTTCCTGGAGGTGGACACTTTGGACCACAAAGGACCTCTTAAAAGGTCCTAGACTCTGGATTCTTCTGGACTTCACTCTTCAAGGACTCACATGATTTCTGCCTATCATGTCCCACTTGCCAAAAGTTTGGCACAATTTCAAAGAGAAATGAAATGCCCCAAAAAGCCTTTAATTTTCTATCAGATCTTTGATTTTTGGCTTATCGATTTCATGGGACCATTTCCCCCTTCCAATGGATTCTCGTACATCATTCTTGCGGTTGATTATGTTTCTAGGTGGGTCGAGGCCAACCCCACTAGAAAGTATGATTCTCATATTGTTAGTGAGTTCCTAAAGACACACATCTTTCATAGATTTGGAACACCTCGTGCCTTGATAAGTGACTTAAGAACCCATTTTTGTAATAAAACCATGGAATCTCTTTTGAAAAATAATGGGGTGGTTCATAAAACGTAAACTGCATATCACCCCTAAACAGATGGCATGGCTGAACTTTCTAATAGAGAAGTGAAAAGAGTGCTTGAGAGAATTGTAAAACCCACCAAAAAAGACTGGCCTAAAAGACTTGGTGAAGCACTTTGGGCTTATCGAACTACCTTTAAAACACCCATTGGGATGTCTCCTTTTAGGCTAGTTTTTGGTAAATCATGTCATCTACTATTTTAAATCCAACATAAGTCATTTTGGGTTGTAAAAACATGTAATATTGATTGTGAAAAATCTGGTGAAGAAAGATTGTTTCAATTGGCGGAACTGGAGGAGCTTCGACTTGAATCCAATGAGAATTCCAATCTGAAAGAAGAGAAGGCTAAGGTAATCCATGAAAAACACATACTGAGAAAGGTATTTCATGAAGGTGAAAAGGTAATGCTCTTAAATTCTCGATTTCGGCTTCACCCAGGTAAAATTAATTCTCATTTGGAAGGTCCTTTTGTTATTACTAATGTTTACCCATTTAGTGCAGTGAAATTCCAAGACCCCCCTTCCAAAAGGACATTCACGATTAATGGACATCGGTTAAAGCATTACCATGAGAGGATGCACAATCCTAGAACCACCTCGACTTCCATCGGATCCCCAACTTCTATAGTTGACCCACCACTAGATGGATATTGAAACCCACCAAATCTAAACCAGGGTGCACCTCTTTCCCTTTAACTCTATCTCTCTCTCTCTTCCTCCCTATACTTCTTTCTTCTTCTTCCTCTATCTTTCATTTTTTAACACATTATTTTTCAAACCCTTTATGTTTTTATTTATCTTTTGCGTGAGTGTGTATTTATTAAAAACTCTAAAAAAATATAAAAAAGGGCAATAATAACAAAAAAAAGTATACAAAAAAATAAAGAGTCATGCTTACTCACCATAGAGTTTTGAAATTTTGTCTAACCATTTTGGGTAGTTAACAGACATGTTTTCATCACAAATTTTTTTTATTTTCATCATGACTTTGGATAAAGAATTTTGTGTCAAAATTACCAAATTTCCAATGCTCAGTTTTTTATTTGGATAATGATTTTCCCAAACCGTGAGGAAAAACATTTGCTTTCATGTCAAGGCCACCTATGGATATCTTTTCAAAATGTGTGTTTTCACCCCCATTTTTGAGTCTTGATTTTGTGGACCTTCGATCTGAATTTCCTACCTTAGTGTGCATTAATTGGATAGAGGCATTTTCTGAACCAGATGAGAATCACAATAGCATAATAGCCTCCCATTTCCCTTACATTAATCCTCCTTTTGAAATCCCATTTGAGCCTATGAAACCCTTTTCCTTGATAGCCACATTACAAGCCCAATACCTTTTCCCACCCAATATCAACATGGATTTTCATTGCTTAATATTTTTAGCTTTAAGTGTGGGGGAATGGATTTCATTGTTTGGGTACCCTATTATTGATTTTCAACGAGTTATCATCTGCTTGAGGGAAATAATCCATTTCAGTGTGGGGGAGAGGTTGTCATTCAGTGTGTTTTAGGGAATGTAATTTACTTCCATTTATGTAATTTTGTAAATGTTATTAACAAGTGTTCAAAAAATCAAAAATGATGAGAAAAAATCAAAAAAATTGAAAAAATGGGTTGTGTCTGGAGTAGGTCAAAAATCACTCTTCCTCAACCTTTGATCTTGTTATAAATATTACAATTAGTGTCGTGAGGAGATCAAACATGGGTTGGTATATGAGTTTGATATGGGTTTTAAGGTCAAATTTTGAAAAAAAAGAAAAAAATGAAAAGAAAAAAAGGAACACTTGCATTATATTCTTATTGGGAGAAGTTTTGTTTTTTGTAAATATTCCATACTTTCATTACCTTTATACTTTCATCCTCTAATATGTCTTTCTTCACACAATCAATCCCTTGTAAATATGTGTTTTCATTTCATTCCATGTTTTATTTCAAAAAAATGTGCATTGCTTTTTCTATGTTGGTGTTTTAACCATCTTCTTCTATCTCTTGAACATTATATTCCTACCATACCATAGCCATAGAAAACCCCCTTAAAATACCTCTTGATTCTTGTTCACATTGGATAGGTATTGGAAGCTGAGAGCTCTTTCAAACTCTAAGATTTTCACTTTTGGTTGGTGAAAGAGTGAACCTCCACAAATGGATTTTATCATCTTGAGAGCTGTCAGTTTTGAGTGCCCACATTTTACATTTCTAAATTTGAGCATGAAAAAATGAATTAGTTTTGGAACATTGTTTCTGTAACAACTTTTGGTGGAATTCTAAATGGATTATTGAAATTTTCTAAACCTCCCCTGATTGGAGAAAACAAAATTTTAATATCTGTTAGTGAGTGAAAATGATTTTGTCATGTTTTTATTTTTTTTCACATGAGGCATGAACAAAACAAAGTATGGGGGAGTTGATGTTATTAATATTTTCATTACTTATTATATACTCCCTAATCTTATTTTATATGAAATGTTCATAATTTGTGTGAAATATTAATGTTTTTATACTAAGTATAGTTTTTGAGCATTTTTAGAATTATTACAATTGAGTCATTTTACTATTTTATTTATAACTCTCACCCTAATGATTCCAATTGTGTGGTTCATGTTTTTTATGATTCCTATTTCAATATAAAACATTTCATTATAAGGGATAATTAGACAATTCTGCCATTTGAAGGGTCATATGGACCACACAAGAAGGCCCATTGAATCTGTGAACAAACTGGACCATCCTTGATGATTGATTTACTCGGATCAATCCAAAAGTCCAAAAACTTTAATTATCCACCACAATTCTTGGGACACTACATTTCATCATGGATAAAAATTTAAAGTCCCAAATCCAATTACAAGGGGTCCATCTGATTCATTTAAAATCATCCCACCATTATGGCTGGGAATTAAAATCCGCACACAAATGTTGACTTTTCTCCTGATTTAGACATCCATGAAAGCTGATATTTTTCAGTTTGAAATCCAAGATATAGGTAGACAAAATTTTTGAAGAAATTATTTTTATTTGAGGGCATCTTACTATGAAAATACCCATTCACAGTTCGGCCATTGAAAAGTATGGATTGAAATAGACAGAATGACATTATTTATTAAAACCGCCATAACATTGGCTAAAAAAGTCTATAGGCAGGAAAAGTTTGAGGGTGGAAAGAATCCATCCATAGATACATTTTTGAAGAAGACACCAGCTCATGATTCATCATTCTAGATTGGTAAATATGCGGTTCAAGTGGAGGAATAGTTTTGGAATGAAAACAGCCCACAACCTTGGGCTATAAATACACCCCCTCCTCTCATTCCAAGAGGTTGGCACTTCAGCACTTAAGGAGAAGGTTTGGCATTACTGGGGCCTTGAAAAGGTTCTGGTAGGATATTTTTTGATCTTGTTTCAACAATAGAGACATCTCGTCAACTTCTCTTTCATGTTTCCTTATGTTTTCTTTCAATTGTAATTGTGTAACTTTGTTTTCATTTCAATCAAATTTTAGTGCTTGTTTCTTCTTCAATACCTCTTATTCTTCTCCACCTTCTATAGTATAATATTAATGTTCTTAAAATAGTTTTAATCATTTTAAATTACAGTGCCTTATTTTTCTTCCTCATTCAATCGAAATTCCATTTTTTATTCTCAAAATATTTCGTGTGTGTGTTCAGCACACTACTCTTTTCTTGTCCCTTTCTCTTTCTAATCTTTTTAAATCGTCACCATAAACATTAAACCCAGATTATCAACAATCCTAATGGCTGAGTAAATCTACAATTGGGGTGAGTTATAATTCAGGGATGTTAAGTGATTGAGAGTTCATTCTCGATGAGTATTCTTTAAATTAATATTATGTATATTAAATTTAATATGTCATGGATTAATGATATGTTTTGCTTAACAAGTGGTTTCCATGGATTATTGGAACCATACATACACTAGCATAAATAAGTTTTTATTGATATTAGAACCCTAAGTGAGGTTAATCCTTGGATGAAAGTCTTAACACTTAGGAATTCCAATCAACATCTACTTATGACATGGGTTTTAATTTAACTCAATACAAACCAAGGCTCAAGGATATCACAAGATTAACTCCACAAAAATGAACTCACCCCAATCTTCATATATTTGTTAAATAAAGAATCAACCATAAATCATTTCAATTTAGCTCTGCAAACAAACCCCACCAATCAAAATACAATCAACTAAAAACAAATCACTATTACAAAGTATCATCGTCGAGGATTCGACCCGAGTGCTGCTATACACATTAGTAGAGAACCGGAACCTTGACCAGTCGATAGGTGACAATCATACGCACGTTTCAATACTTCTGGCCTTTAACGATGCAATATTACAGGAAAATCACCATGAATTGTCATTCCTATTAGGTTCATGATGACTTCATCCATCAGCCCCCTAATTTTATATACATAACCAAATACTATTAACCATTTTCTATATGAGGATTTTTTTATTTTTGGACTATATCATATAGCCACAAACAAGTTTCTTAAATACATATTAACTAAAAATACTTCTTCTCCAAATGGGACCAAACAATACCCCTCAATTTATTTATGACTAAAATCATTTTCAGCTTCATAAAAGAAAATATCATTTCCATATTTGGTGTCCCACATACAATAATAATAGAAAATGGAACCAATTTATGTTCTTCTATGTTGGATAAACTATATCTGGAGTACAATATGAAATCTAACCATTCATCCTTTTATCATGCAATATCTAATGGTTAGATAGAGGCCTTCAACATGACCCCATTAAACATACTCTATGGTAAAGATAAAAATTATTGTCTTCAAAATATATTTCATTCCTTATGGTCCTACTAGACTAAAACCCACACCTCTACACAGGAGACCTTGTTTTCACTTGTATATGGGGAAGAACTATTCCAACCAATCGAAGTCCAGTTACCCTCACTATGTATTTCCATCTATAATCATTTATACATAGATGAGAAAATTGAAAAATTTATTGGTGAATGGGAACAACTGGTTGAGAAAATACGATAAGACTTAAATCACTTGGAGGTTCATCAAAATCGGATAGCATGTATCTTACCAAGAAAGTATGCCTCTTCTCATTCTTATATGGTGAATTAGTACAGATCCTCAGGTCTTTGGTGACACTTGGGGAGAATCCTCCAAATATTTATACAAATTAGGAGGGACCTTATTCCATAAAAAATTTATAATATAATGGAGCATATTCTATGATATCTATGAATGGGAACTTGTTATGGCCCTACCACTATAATATTTCTCAATAAATAATATGTGTGATAAAAGAACATTTTTTCACGTCGCAAGAAAAAAACTGTCTGAGACTAACATCCTTATTGTATGTTGTTAAACATCATCTAATTATTTTCCTATATGAATTACCATAAATGGAACACCATATGGTCATATTTTTATAACCTGAAACTAAAATACGTTATAGTCCAAACTACGATACTTTAAACTACATAGCTTGGCATCCTAGTAACAAGACATTAAACTATAGGAAAATATCCTCACTACTTATCATACAACTATATGATTCAAATACTTGTGTCGTGATGTAAAACTATATAACATTTTAGTATATTCTAGAGTGGATCATTATCATTTGTGTTAGTCTTCCACCAAACGATTTTTTATTAACTATGTTTATATTGATTCCTCCGTCATTTCATACATAGTGATGCTTAGATCTCTAATCCTTGGTCCATCCACAACATAAAAATCCCCCCTCCCTATCTACGGGTCAAACCTATATAGAAATCCTTATAAGAACTATGTGTGGATTGATTCTCCATTCAAATTGGATATGTCGTGATTCCTAGATCATGTATCCTAGGCCCAAGCTTGCAAAAATACATGCCCCCTTTTCCAGAAAACAAATATTTATAAAAGAGACTTTAACTCAGGTTCTCTCATCTAGGAGTTTATCAAGGAAGCATAAATATTCCTCTACTGTATATAATTAATAAAAATTATTGAAGGTTGATTCAACCAATTTTAGTAAAAATTATTTTTTTATCCTCTATTCAAAAAAACCCATTTTTCCACACTATAATTCAATCATTTTATGAAACTTTTTAAAATTCTGTGTGGATTTATTTTCACTTTTATGAGATACACAATGATTCACATATTCTAATTCTTGTGCTCATCTATAATAAAAAAATCCTCATTACCTTCTTATGGGTTAGACCTATGTAGAGAAAACATTTCCTTCCATTGTCGTGTAATTTTGATAAGAAATGATCCTTCCATATCCAGGAACATCCCTTCCATAAACTATACTATGTATTTGAGAAAATATGAATCACCATAAATTTTCACTATCCTTTGGTAATAGAATATCAGTTTCCTAGAGACACAATTTTCTGAAAATGAAGTAACATGCCCCAGTTGGCTTTTCATAAGTCTCCCACCCAAAAGGCCTTATCAACTAGATTATGTCACTATTTAACTATATACTAAAACACCCCAGTTGGCTTTTCATAATTTCCGACCAGAATTTCATATCATCCTTGTGAATATTCAACATCTAGAGAGACCTCTTCTATATCTATAAACCTCGAAAACATTATGATCGGTTCCCTCTTTTCAAACATTGTTCTATGTACATTACTTTCATACTTGTCCCATATCACCTTTCATATAAAAAACCCAAGATTAGTGTTTACCAACTTTCCCCATTAATTCTTGAATATTATGGAACATTCTTATACAAATTACTTTAAAAGGGAAAACAACCAATTTTGGTTCTAATCTAAGTGACTTTACATCGTATCCCTCAATTTCCTTATTGTACGATGTTTAAATGCATGGTTCCTTTCCTGGTTTAATGATATTAAACTACATGATGTATAAACCCTTATTGGGGGAATCCTTTCCTTTTAATTTTGGATACCCAATAAAATTTACCATCCTTTGCACCCAAATAAAATTTTTTTGTGAGTGGATTCCCATTAATAGCCCACACAAACACAGATGGTCCCTTCATTTATAGACACATTACCTTTACAAACCACCCTATTTGGTCTTGAGAAATATGTATCTTCACAAAATCCTTGGAAATCAGTGATAGGATTCCATATTCTGAAGGACTCCTTTTTCTGAATATGTTGTTACACACCCCAGTTAGCATTGCATAAGCCAACCACAAAAAGAGCCTATCAGTCATAGGGACATTTATTCTTAGGAGGGACCTCTTGTATCTATATAATACCTAATGAGAACATCGTGTTAAAATGAACCATTTGAATATGGATTCAGTCATTCTTTATATGTTTATCTCATATCCTGTTTAAATTATAACATCACAAAATTCTGACTCAAAATTCTCTCATTCAGGTATCTGATAAATGTTGGAACACTCTCAACTAGTAATCCTTACATGGTTCATTTTTCCATATGGTCAAATTTGTATGACTAAAAACACCATTCACACTATTCCAATTTGAAAAAAATTATCCAAAAAGATATATAGTACTATCCAGGTTGAGAACCCACAAAAGGTTTCCCTGGATAACATTCGAGTTTTAACTCCCTAGACCTGCACTCCACATGGTATAGGAAAAAATCAAGCAAAAAAATGAAGTGGGACAAAATATTTTAGGATAAAAACTTATATAGGGTATCCTAATATAAATGAAAGCCTCACCCACTAATTCATCTTCATTTTTACTTAGGAAAAAATTAGTTCAATGACTCAAAAGACACAAAATTATTAGGTTTTGTTATATGTTCCAATCAATAGTCAAGGTACGCTCCCTATGTTAAGAGAATTAGGATAAAAATTAGAGTTATCTCATCCTTATCTTTTTAGTTTTAAAATTTTAACAAAATAACATTCGATCAAATGATTTATTCCCATTTTTTATGATTATTATGGGGACATAAACAAAGAAACATTTGATTTAGGAACAAAGAAAAAAGAGATCATTTTCATTCATGTTTTAGATATAGAGTAACTTAGATAGAATAGAGTATCTCTATAAAGTTTTATAGGTATTCCTCAATATAAGCTTTGATATATTGAACTATGGATTGATCGTTCTTTGCAACATGTAGAATCCTAACCCGTTGTGTGGCGACAACCTCTTCAGCATGAAAAAGTTCCACATTTTTTGCAACCAAGGAATCCTCACCTTGTGCCATGACCCTCTTCAAGGAATTGTGGAAATGGACTATATATTCCATTATGGAATTTATTTCCTCTTTCATTCATACCATTTAGAGAGATTTCTCTTCAATATATTGCTAATAATCATCTATCACTTTGGTATAGCTAAGCTCTGCATCAGATACAACTGCTTTATGATTTTCAAAATGGTATTACAATTGCGCCTCAACCTATTAGGATATTCACTCATCTTCCCATTTCCAAATGAATGAATTTAAATCATGATGGATAATGTGTAAATCAAACCCATCATTCCCCAAAATGTAACACAAGGTTTGGAGTTGGAAAAGTCACCATGATAGGTCCTCAAGGTGTTTTTATGAGACTATCTTCTAGATGTCATGCAAGATGATACAGCTTGTAGTGAAAAGAGCATCTTGTTTCCCCAAGTCCTACTCATAGATACCTTTATTGGGATATATTTATTCTACAATTATGTCTCTCAAATATAAACCCTACTCTACTCCCTCTAAAATAGTAACAACGTCACCCTCTATTGTTGGCAGAGTTGCATGGAAACATCTTCCTCAGCCATAGATATCGAAATCAATAGAACTTGATATCATATGGAACCCCTCATTAACATTAAGGGTTTAAAAGATAGAAAATTCATTGAAACAATAATAGAAGTTAGAAAGAATCACCCATTGGTAGACCAGCTGTAGAAATCAATACCACTATGAACCCCCACATATCAATGTTTTGAGAATGATTTTCCTAGAAAGGAAAATCCTCCAGAGTCGAATCAAGAATTGGGATGGAGATCTCTTTGGAATCCACTCAATTTAGGAAACTTTTCTATTACTCCCTAAACCATGGATATAGGATGAACATGTAAGCCTTGGTCATGAATTTACTTGTAAATGTTTTCTGTGGACAATGATACATATGTCCATCTCTAATGTGAGATAACAAATATGAGGAGGCTGACTATGTATAGAAATTCAAGAAATAAAAAACTCATGTCTTCTTGATTCAATACTAATGTACCATTAATCCTCTAGTGAGTAGGGAATATTAATATTTTTCAACCTATCCTCATGTTTGTTTATTTCATTATACATTTCTTCATGTCTAGAATCTTCTGCAGCAGTAGAGGTATCCAATACATGGGGATTAGAACCCAAATTTGATTTTTCATTGATTATTTATATCATCTCCTCATCAATAATATCTTATTTGAATCCTTAGAAGTCAGGATCCGCATTGAGACCTTCACTGGACCACCCAAAATCCATGTCATCCTCTTCTGTAATGGAGACAGGGTCAGTGGTGGTTATTAAAGGGTCCTCCAGTGTATGTGGACGATCTAACACATCATGAAGATGAATTTCAGTGAGCATAATTTTACACCATATGATATACATCTAAAATTACCATTACCTTCCTCTCTCTCTCTACAATAATGGAGGGAAACACTGATTGATCTTTTGGTTCTTCATCCATCAAAGGGATGGATTCATCAACTTGAGTCTGTGTCTGGTCCATATTTCACCCCTTGTTCCTCAGTGGATCATTACTAGACACCTAAATAGATGATTGTGAATAATACCCTATTAATGGATATCACAGATAAATAGTTAAATCATGATAGTCATAAGAAGAAATTATAGAGAGAATGCTTATTTTAGTTCATACATCAGGCCATCTTCATTTTTACTTCTTACCCTAAGATGGTGAGGGGGACATATCATCCCTCTCTATTATGGAAAAAATGTGGTGGTGGTTGAGAATACCATCTATCAATATCTTCAACCATCATACTCTAACATGAGGATAAATCCAATGGCTCAAGATAATTGAGCCCCGCATCGATAGGGGTTCTTGTTGGCCCATATTTCTATGACTCAAGCACCACCCTTGACGCCACTTCATCTCCTAAAAACTACATGCTGAATAACCTATAAATTAATCATGATAGATGATGGATGACTAGGATAATAGAAAACTGAGGGATATTCTTTTCTAGTATCGATGTAGTCACCCCATTATTCAATAGATTATCCAGATATCCCCTTATCTTTATCTCAAGAAATCATATCAATTTCCCACTTTATAATTGGGATATGATCATTAGTGGAATATTGTAACACCTCCATCTCCCTGGTGTGTTTCTACACCCCATTAGGATTGATATCAGGATGAAGATCTGAGGATTATTTAATATCCTCAAGATTAGGGATACACAGGACATATTGAATAAAAATATATAAACATATAATATCTTTGGTCACACACTTCCAATATTGGATCACAAAAGCACACACATACTCTGATGCTTGTGTGGGTGGTTGAGAAGAATAGTCAACATCCTTTGACCTTGAATCACATTTTGTCTCTCTTCTCTGATAGGAAATTGGATAGTCAGGGCTCAAGGATCCTCTTGCTGAAGATGACTAGACTACCTCATCCCAAAATATATGGTCTTTTTAGACCTGTAATGCTCCATGGGTCTAGATCGAGAAAACTTTAAAGACTTAAGAGATACATCATCATCGCATTCCAGTAAAACCTTCCTACAATGCAATCCATGCACAGTAGATGTTGTGGACATGACTCAAGGGACACTTGTTTTCAATACCCCTTTGGTGTAGAAAGAAATAAAATCCCCATAATACCTACATTATAACATGATTGATGAACTAGAAAAGGTTGGTTTGATATATTCTTTGTATGAATCCAAATCCATGAGAATAAAAAATTAATGAGCCACCATCGTATTATTCTAAAAAAAAATTTACATAGGGAGATAAATTTTGCTATTTAAGACACTTGATCCAGTGGGAAATCAATTTGAATAATAGGCCTTATAAATAATATCACTTCTAATGTAGGACACCAATATGCTGAATCTAAATGTAATAATATATGACCTCACATCATCAATATCTTTTCGATAGTCAATACATCTCTTGGTAGGTGGATGACAATAAAGGAAAAAGTTAAACTATCCTGATATGTTCAAATTCATTAGGAATTCATCATTATTTTGTGATAAAAGGTTGAATATAATAAATAGTAAAAAATAATGGGTGAAACCTACATTTAGGGACATAAAATCCACTCATCATATAATTATAGTTGAAGGGTGCTACAATCCATCCCCACATCACTTGAAATGGCCCAATAATTTGACATACAGCCTTCCTGATGTACAAATGTAGTAAACACTAGTAGATCTTATCTAAAATAGAAGATGCCAAGTTGATGTGTATCTCTTCCACTAATTTTCACACTATCATGAATGTCCCTGACCTCACTCTTCTATTATATTCTTAGACCGTCATGAGGTAGGTACTCAACCACAACATGAAGAATTTCGCCAAATGAGTCCTCAGAGGAACCTTATAGTTTAACTAACATCCTCATTGGCTATACTAGTATTCTAAACTATCCATGCCATATTGAACATATCATGATCTGAATCCAACATCCATTCAACATCATCCCATATCACCATCAGTGGAATAAACTAATCCTGTATATCCCAAAGGATAAGAGCTCCTGAAATCCTGTAAACATCCTATAGGATGATTCCAAATTCTTAGTTAATAGAATGGAAGGTTTTTGATTGATGGATCTAGTGGTTCAATAGCTTAGTGAAAATTTTTAGTTTCTTGTTAACGTAATTCTACGCCACCCAGAATACCTCATTAATGTTTGAATTCTATGGGTTATCTGTAACTTTTTCACAGGTTTGGGAGACCTGGTACACCCAAATCCATTCTTGAATGACTCTCCATTCATATTGGAAATCTCATTCCTCCATCCAACCTTGTGATTTGTCTATATTGGATTCACATACTATTTATGAGTAGTATTTAGGTTTTGATTATAGGGTTTGGTTATTCATATATGGGGTACACAATCTATGGAGCATGATACATTATGTTGTAATTGTTACCTCTTTGATGAATACACCCTTGGAGTAAATGTTGGTAGTGGGGTAGTGGGTATATTTCATGAACCTATAAATTGACAGTTAACTCTAGATCTTCAGGATGAATACACCTATTAGAAGCCCATGGTTGTACAATGGCAGATAATCACTCTATGGGTATTCATGATAATACTTCTTCAAGTGCTTCATTGTGTTAGGAAGGGTGGAGTTGCATATATTGTAGTAATATAGTATGATGGATTTAATCCTCTCTGATGAACATGCATCATCTTGGTTAGGGGAATACATCTCAGAATCCATTTTAAACCTTTTAAAGTCATCTAGATTTTCATTAAATTTGTAAAATCCTAAAAAAATTATAGGAGAAAGGCCTAGTGTATTCTATAAGACCAAGTTACTCATAATGGTCTTTCGATCAAGTGACATTTATAGGCCCCTCAACAAAGTGATATTGCACAGGCCACTCGATGAAGTTATCCCACATATATTGGTCACTCTCAAGTGGCTATTATATTTTCTTACACATGAAAATTCACTAGAAGGAAACATGTATAACTTGAATGATGGAAGAACAGTGTGAATAAAGGAATAAAATGTCAAGAATTCAACCCAATTTATAGACTCATATTATTTTCATGGCCTACATCCATGTTAATCCTATGTGGACGACCCAGAAGGATGACCTGCATAGATGACCTATACAGATGACTTCTATGGCCCTCCAGGTCTTTTCATCCCTTACCTTTGGGCCAAATCTTATTCCTCTGATCAATTCCAATCTTAGGGGGGGTTTATATCCCATTTTTTCACATAGGGATGGAAAGAATTAATGGATATTACCTAAAATAAATTTAGGAGTTTAGGTCTCTAAAGATAATCAAGAGGGACACCCAGACTAACCTATGCACACAAAACCTGCCTACCATGAGGCTCATGTAGGCCCTAACAATGTAGCCCATAAGTGGGATATATCCTCAAGAATGTCACATGCGATTTGGAAATTCTTGGAAAACCTATCCCTTACAAGGTCTCATGTTTACCTATTAATAGGACCCTGGGGATCCTTATTTTACACAATTGAAAATCCCAGAGAAGTTTCGAGGCTATGCTTCCCTACTCATTCACCCAGTCCTTCAAAACTATCTAGGTGGATCTCCAAAACCTATGCGAAGAGTAAATTAATTGAAATAGTGGGATAGAATTACCCATAATGTGTAAATCTTAAAATATCTATGTGAGGAACAACTCCCACCTTATTAAGTGTAAACTAGCATTAAGGTCCCCTCTTAAACTCGAGACCTATGTTAGACCCCTCCAGGGTCACCTAAGGAATCCCTTGGAGCATAAAGAATTTTCTCACCCAAGTGTTGTTTTTCTAGGTTACCCATCATTTAGAAGTATTCTCTACCTCAAACAGTCCAACACTATGTGAATCAATTCAGATTCACATAGGCCTTACCTGAATGAGACCCCTTTTGGCACACCCAGCCTTCACCTATGTGAGCCTCCATTGATCCCTCTTTATGGACCAATTGGTAGGGAACCTCCATACATGGGACTCCTATATGAGGTCTATTAATTCAAATCCACCATCAAACCCTCTATACTTTCACAACCATGGTGAAGGATATACTATCATGTCTTCCATTCAATTATGTATTCCTTCAGTTATAATTGTCCTACACTTATTCTACCTAATGGGTATGGTCCTCAATGTGTGCATAGTAATGAATACCCTCGGTCATGAGGAGCCCAACCCAGGTGGAACTCACAAATGCATGCTGGTCTTAGAGAAAGGTTTAAGGAAATTTCCAAAAATCACCATCTCTGAGACCAAGGACCTCTCATTTTAGACAGTGAGAGGGGTCACACATCCTTTTCAATTTTATGGGGACTAGTGGATTATCCTTCTCTCTTATTTTGAACTTGGAAAAGGTAATACCTCCTAGATTATTCCCATGGAATTTATTATGGGTTATAGCTTGATGGGAAGTAAGGTGCGAATATCTGGGTGTGATAACGAGATGAGACAAGCAGGTCAAATCCCATTCTTCATATCCCATATCTTCGGCCTCTTTTGCCGATAGATGAAGGATTGTTCTATTTTCTATATCATTCTATTCATATTTTTTCTCATACATATCATGATTCATGTGGCATTAGAGGATATCTGTAAAGACCCAGATATTTCAAGGAAATGTTTTTCTAAATTTCTTTGGAATTTTACGAGTACGCAGTTTTTAACAGCGCATGATTCCTAGGCTCGGTGTGCCCGAAATCAATTTCCGAATTTTAGCTCGGGTACGTTCAATGAAATAACAAGCGGGTTTTTCAAGCTTCTGAACCGGTGCTCGAAATCGAAATCTGAGGGAATCGATGGAACCATAGTGCCGGTAATTTCTTAGGAGCACCTTTTTTGATGGTGTGTTTGCTCGGAAGGAGTTTTTTAAATTTTGAAGTTAAATTGTGAAGTAAATTAAATTTGTGGAACAAATTTTACTTCTAACCATGTGTGGAAGTTTGGGAACTAACCAAGTGTGAATAAAGGTGAGGTGGGGCCCACACGAACCCCACCCCTTCAAATTCCCTAACCCCCTTAACTCTTCCCCTTAAAACCCCCTTGTAATAAATGATGTGACAACCTTTAACATTGCTTAAACCCCTTGTAATTAATTGTGTAACTCTCCCCAATCTCGTCTTTAATTTTTCCAACACACATCTTAAATTAATTGATTAAACCTCTTCAATTAATTTAACTAAGTGTTTGAATTTTAAAAGTTTGAATGCATGGAAAAATAATAAAATAAGGAGAGCCCTTGTTTTATTTTTTGAGTTTTGTTGTGTGAGAGAATTTGGGAGAGAGCTCTTCCCTCTTTTGAAGAACTTCATCTTCAAAACGAAGAACGCCGACTCTCCAATGACGAACGGTCTTCCGAATCAGTGAAGAACGCACTAAGTTTTCTCCAATACTTTTTACTTCCTCTTCTACAATAAGGAAGGAGACGCCGACCGTGGAAACCGACACCAACAACAACGTTATTCTTCTTCCACCGACGTCGACGAAATCGATACCGTTCTTCTGCGACACCCGATTACCGCGACGTTCGACTTTCACGACTCGACGACGTGTGACGTCAATTTCGAGGTAGGGGTTTTTTCATTTTGCTCGTGGTTTTTCCTTTTCCCTTCATTGTATTTTCATTGGGCCACCTGTTATCATAATAACGGGAGGAGGTCGGACCGCACAAACACGGTCAACCCTCCTCCCCCATTGTTGGTTGTACTTGTTGTGGAATGAGAAAAGGCGGCACGGTGCAACGGTACCGCATGGAAATAATTAAGAATGGGAGAAGAAGTTCCGCGCCGTTGCATCACATCGTTGCGGGGTTTTGAAGGCTCTGCAGTTTGATTAATTCATGGTGGATCGACGGAATTGACGGAACGGGCCGCAGAGGCGGTTTGATGATTCCGCAGTAAAGTGTGAGACCCGAGGCGAACGCCGACGCAGACGGAATCGAAAACGGACCACTGGAGAAACTCTGGTGTCCTGCTGAATTCACCGGCGGCGTGGGTCGTCGGCGGGGTGGTGCGGGCAGATGGAGGCGGCGGCCGGCACCGACCGGCCACCCAGAGGCGGCGGTGCCCGGCGTGCCACCAGGAGGGACCATCGTGACTGAAACCGCGGCGGCAGGCACCCTGTCCTGTAGCTGCGCGAGACCAAGGAGGGGATGCAGCACTGGGCCGCGTCCGCTGGCAAGGAACGGCCCCCACACGGGGCCGCAGTGACAATCAAGGGGGCAGCCTCCCCCTTTTGCATTGCCTCTCGGCCAGCGCCGAGCCGACCCTGCTCGGCCAGCACAGAGCCACCCCGGGCCGGACGGGCCGCACCATGCTGGGACGCGCCCTCATTGGCAGGACCCGGACCCGGTTCGGTCCGACCCAGGGGGGTTGGGCCGGGTCTGACCGGGCCTAGACCCCCATTATTTTAGACCCTTCTGGACTTTTTCCATATCTTGGGTTACAGATCTACGATCGACGCACCATAAGTTGCGTAGCGATCCTTGGATCGGGACGGTCATTACGATATATTAGACTCAAGGTTTCGGAGATCATTGAGTATGGACGGGTTGGTTCGGATACGAAACCAACCGGGCCCTTGGAGAGGAAATGCTTATATCTTGAGTTCAGACGTCCAATTGACGTCCCGTCGACTTTGTTGGATTCCTCTTGATGAGACGAAACTTTTGGCATACTTCGCCTATGGTTTGGACGTAGATGGATAGTGGCCGGGTTGGATTGAACCCGAAATCCAACCGGGCCCCTGGAACGAAAAGGATGATAACTTTCAGACCGGACATCCGTTTGACGAACCGTCAGCGGCGTTGGTGATCACGTTGAGAAATGGTCCCTATGAGTACACCCTATGAGAGTTCGGGGTAGAGTTGAGATACGGCCGGTTTGGTTCGCACACGAAACCAACCAGGCCCCTAGGACTAAAAGGCTAATAACTCACAGACTGGGTGCCCGGTTGACATGTTGTCTGTTGTGTTGAGACCCCTATGACGAGGCGGTCCTTTGAGATACTTCTTCGTGGTACTTTGTGATACTTGGAGTATCGGCCAGTATCTCGTCGAGCAGACCCTCCTAGAAACGAGCGTACGGAGTATGGAGAATGTGTAGCCAACTGAGACCTGATGACTGCTTGACCGACTCGACTTGGAGTGAGTCGACTAGCCCAGTGGACGGAGCACTACTTTGTTTGGGTGTAGACCCATGGTAGATGGAGCACTACTGTGTTAGGGTGCAGACATGCGGTACTCGACCGGAGAGTACCTCTGCAGGCTATTAGGGGGGATGCATTACTTTTTTTGGGTGGCAGACCCCGGCGGGAACCACTACTATGTTTGGGTGGCTGACCTGCGGTACTCGATAGGAGGAGTACCTCAACAGTCTTAGGTTAGTGAGAAGTACCTCAGAGTCATGAAAGGATCATTGTACTCTCCAGAGACGGGGCTCTTCAGCAGTTACGGTTTCGTTAATGAAAATCTTGGTTTTAGCTAAGTCTATGACATTTATGTTTACCTCATGATTGAGATGGGTCACTTGATAACTTAGCTATATGTATGGGCATATACCTAGGTATTGGTTATCCATTGATTTCATAACCTTTGTGTTTCCTCATGATTGAGATGGGTTACTTGATAGCTTAGGTATAAGTATGGGATTATACCTAAGTAAGGGTTATCTGTTTATATCCTTCTTTGTGGTTATCCTTGTTGGATTTAGTGATTCCTTGAGGTTCTCATGGTCCCTACTGAGTATCGTATACTCACCCCTACACGGGCTATGCCCGAACCTCGTTGTGTTGGTTGAAGACGACGGGAATTGCTGACAGAGGTCGAGTTTTCGAGGACTAGACGGTACCCGGAGGTGGACCTCACGACGAATCAGTATTCGGAGGTGGACTTCACGACGAGACGAGACTCGGAGGAGGTTAACGGGAGAGAGCGTTGTGGAGGCTATCTGTACCTACCCTTCAGGTAGGATTCGTGGTGGATGATCTAGGAGCTGCGCTATTTTTACCTACCCTTCAGGTAGGGTCCGTGGTGGAAGATCCAAGAGTTGTGCTATCTGTACCTACCCTTCAGGTAAGATCCGAGGAGGACGAACTAGGAGTTTCTTCCATTCTTCTAGATGTTTTCATTTTTCTGTTGTACTTTCATTCAGTTGTAGTTTTACTTTCAGTTGGGTTTGTATTCGGGCCCACTTACTTTTTAGAACTTTCTTTTGTACTTAGTGTATTACTTTCTCTTGTACTTTGAGATGTTTTGTTTAATTTTATAAAGGCAATGCCTTCCCAGTTATCATGATTTACACCATTGGTGCTAGTCGCCAACCCCTGGCCTTTAGAAGGCAGGCTTGGGGTAGTCACGGCACGGGCCCCGAGGACAGGTCGTGACAATATCTATGATCATGAATTATGCAAGATCTGATCCATGTATTCATATATATAACTTTTCCATATCTCCCTCTCACCTTATGCAAGTGGTTCTCATGTCTTAGTATCATTTCGAGTATACCAAGGTATCATCAATAAATACTATGATAAAATAATCAAGAAATTCCTTTGATACTCTGTTCATTATAGTAATGAAAATAGAGGGTTCATTAGTCAATCCAAATGAAATTACCATATAGTCGTAATGATAATACCTAGTTTGGAATGTTTTCTTCAAAATATCTTCTTTTTTACACATAATTGATGATATCTAGAACAAAGGTCAATTTTTAAAAAATATTAAGATCCATGAATTTGATCAAATAAGTCATCAATTCAAGGAATGTGATACTTTTTCTTTATTCTAATAGAATTGATTTATCTATAGTCATTGCATAGCCACATTGATCCAATTTCTTCTTCACAAAAAGAACTGGGGATCCCTATAGAAAAACACAATAGAGAATAAATACCTTATTACTCAACTCATCTAGTTGTTTCATTTGCTCTACCAATTCCCTAGTGTTCTTTCTATAATAAGTCTATGATATTGGTCTTGCATTAGGGATTTAATCAATAGAAAACACAACTTCACACTCTGTGAGTGTCCAGGTTCCGAAAAACATCAATGTATTCCATTACAATATGTACATCCTCAATTTGAATATTTCTTTCTTAATACCTAGATGTTATTTCTTCTTCCTCCCAATGAATCTCATTTAGTAATGATATTGGGTGTGAGAACCTGAATCTTCATTTCAGGTATGGATCTTGATTTCGGGTCTATTTTGAGGAAAATGAAGAAATGGAAGTACATGCCTTGTACTTATTAGTACACTCGGTGTATGTGGTTTCCATGTATATTCATGTACTAGTCGTGTAATAGTTGAGTACATGGTCGTGTGATGACCTGGAATACCGTTTAAGTCGAGGTCCAGTTGAGGTTAATACACTGTGTGTACTGGTAATGAACACATTGTGTACTTTTCTTTTTATTTGATAAATTAGAGCAGGATCACATCTCATCTTTAGAAACACTTTCTTCTGGAAGTGGTTCGTACAAGACTATGAAAAAAATGACGAATAACTCCAAACCCCTCCATATTGTCAATCCAACCTCCGATTGAGACTCTGTCAAGTGCATTGGAATCCCACTGGTGAGTTCTCAAAACTCCTAGAGCCTTTCTTCCTGATTTCTCATCACTTTTGAGCTATAAAAGGTTGAAAATTTTTCACCTTTTTAGAGATATACTCAAATCTAGGTCGATTCAAGGGATGATGTTCAAGGATATCGATCGTGAGACATCAAGGTTGGTGGCTTGTGCCTTCTACTATTCTTCTTTGGATTATATGTGCTAAAATTTCCACATACCCACATTTTTAGTATTGTGTGCTTTGTAATTAAACCATTTTTATTGCATGTAATGGTTTAGTTCATTGATAATGTGTAATTTCTTATGTGTAATGTTAGATACCTTATTAATGGGACACCATGTGGGTGAATTTCCCTTTATTGATTGTTGTGGTTGTTTGGTCAAGAATGCATGTTAGGTTTTCTTTTTTTCATTAATTGTTTTTTTAGGATGGATTATTATATGAGATGCATGTGATATGAATTGTGAAATTTTTTCCAAGGGGAATTTGACTGTGAGAGCTTCCTGAGGTTGGGTCACTTATGTATGTTTTACTGTTGTTTTGACCAAGGGGGTATTGACTGTGAGAGATGCCATGTGGTCATCAACCCAGGGGTTTAGACCGTGAGAGCTGCCCATGTGGTTTTTTATAATATATTGATGATATGTTGACCAGACGGTTATTGACTATGAGATATTCTAAGTGTTCATTGACCTGGTCATTTAGACCATGAGAGCTTCCTAGGTGGTCATTTATAATATATTGATGTTATGTTGACCAAAGTGGTATTGACTGACAACTGCACAGGTAGTCGTTTATAAATGTGTAGTGTTATGATAAAACAAAGGGGTTAGACCGTCAGATCTACCTAGAGGTTCATTATTAAAAAAATTATTGTTATATTATACTTGGGGGGTAAATATTGAGAACATTACCAAAGGATCGTTATTGAATAGTTGAATGATTTTGACAAGTCTGCTAAGACAAAGCACAATCTTGGACTTGATCTTACTTGATCGTTTAAAAGGTCTTCTGAGACATCTATTTTTTACTATTGCATAGGGGATAAAGAGATTAGACTAGATCACATGGTTTGAATGATTCAAAGAATTGAATAATAAATAAAAATGAATGTAATTAGAAACTGTAGGATTGTTTACGTTTGAGTACTTCCTAGTTTATTTCTTTGTTTCAGCATATTTCCTGTGATATATATATTCACTGATTGTCAGGCATAGATATTTTCGTGGTTTCCTACTAGGATTCATCTCACATCCTATTTGGGTCATGCTTTTAGACTTAAACAGATTACATGGTTTCCGGTATAGATAAAGTTAAGCACCCTTCTTCATTAGGTACTTGATTACTATTGGAACTAGAGAGCATGAGAGGAAGATGTGGCATGTGATTCTCTTGGAGTTTACATTGTTTTATATACTTTGGTTTCATTATTGTATTTAAATCATTGTGAATTTTTTTTATTCTTATCTAGACACATGCGGAATTCATCATTTACATATATGTTCTAGTTTTTTATTACTGTTAATCTCTTGCTGTTTATTTCTATTTGGTATTACTGTTGCCTCTACTATTTACAATTTGATTTCTGCTATGTATACTCATCCAATTAGGACATAGTTTCCCCATTATCACACCTTTCCCCTTGCTTCTAGTCAGAAGCCTCTGGAGTTTGGAGAGATGTGCTTGAGGTTATCTGCCTAACTGGGTTTGGGGGTCCTTTGGGCGACACCCATATTCAGGATGTTACAAAGTTGTATTAGGGAAAATTCTTTTCAACTATGCCTTAATATTTGGATCCAATAGACTTGGATAGAAAGGAATAGGTAAATGGTAATAAGTTGTTCCTAGGAGTAGCTAACCCGTGTATTGGGAAAAGCCATGTTACCTCAAATATTTCGATTTTTATAGTTCTGCAATTGTTACAGTTGATTTGATTTCACGATTGGGTGATTCATATGTTTTTTCTATTATAATTGATATACTTGTAGTTTTATTTCGATTGAAAATCTATTAGATGAGGGTATTACATCTCATGCATCATATAGGAACTTGATAGATATCGCATTTCATGCATTATTGTCATGCCATTTAGGGTGAATTACTGATTTCATGCTATTTTTGTAGATATTGTGCGAGATATACATGTCATTGTAATAGATGGTGTGATAGAAATTCATACTATTTTGATAGGGTATTGATAGATGTAAGGTTTCATTTTAATAGATGCTATGATTTGGTCCCGGAGGTGTTATAGGCCCTCTTAGATCAGAATTTGGTGGATCATGGATGAACATTAATTGAATAATGTCAAGTTATTATATAAATAAGGATGAAAAATATTGATTTTAGGGGAGTATGGGATCTCACAGATCATAACATAGAATGACTTGGAAAAATATTACATTTTTTAGGGTTCCAAAAATGTTTTAGAGGTTTACTATGAGGAAACTCAGAAAACACGACCTGTGTTGATACAAACACATGCCATGTGCTCTTCTATTCGGAAGAAATGAGTTATCTTATGTACATGTCGAGTACCGTATGTACATGTCATGTAGTTGTTGACCATGTGACTAATTGTGTGAGGAAAGACATGGGTTTGATAAATATTTGGTAGAACATGTTGTGTACTGGCAGTACACATAATTCTGTAAAATACCATGTATCCAGCCATGTGACTAACAAAACAGGTGGATGAAACATTGTTTTTACATGTCGTTTCTAGATTATACACACTACGTTGAAATCAACCATGTATCTGTACATGTGACTAACAACACGGGTTTATGGAACATTTGTATAAAACATTGTGTCTATGGTGAACACGCCGCATAGTGTTACACCAGCAAAACTGTGTAGTTCTAGTCGTGTATAAGTACTTGGACATAAGGGGATATCCAAGAACATGGCGTGTCTCATGAGAAACACACTGTGTGTATGGTATATTACATGACTAGGTTGGAATAGGTACACTCCCATGTTAAGGCTTAAGGGAACATGTCATTTAGTGGTTCTACATGTCATGTAACCCACAATTGTAAAACTTGAATGCTTTCTTTCTCCTGTTCCATTCATTTTCATCTAAGTTGAAGTACTTAGTAATATTGAACCAAGGTGTATGCTTGACCTTGTAGAGTCATTCCACCAAGACGTCGTATAGTTTTATGCCAGGTACATGGCAATGATCAGACACCAAAAATTGTAGATCAAGGACTTCCAGCCGATCCTACTGTTGTGCCTGTCTTGGAACCAATTGTTATACCGAACATAGGTGCTAATTCACAGTTCCAAGAATGATTTTTGAGGATGATGCAGACTTTTTAGGGAACACCACATTCTTCCTCGTCTATGTAAGATTTGACGATGTTTTTCCTGCAGCAGCATCCTCCTACTTTCTCAGGGGATGGAGGACTACATGCTGTAGAGTCATGGTTAGAAGCCATTCCTTCTATCTTAGAGTATCTGGAGACACCTCCTGAGAGGAGGGTGAATCACGTGATGTAAATTCTACATGTCTCCTTAAAGATATGGTAGGATGTTATCTCACGGGTGTGAAATCATTAGGATATGTCTTGGGAAGAGTTTCAGCGGACCTTGAATGATAACTTCTACCCCAAGATGTTGAGGGATGATCAAGCCTGGGAATTAATGTGTTTGGAGCAGGGCACTAATTTAATGATTTATGAATCTTCTCACTTTACAGAGCTTCAGCGCTTCACACCTATTTTGGTAGGTGACAAGTTATCACTAGCTAGGCAGTTTTAGGATGGTCCTAGGTATGACATCTGATCATAAGTGAATGTTTTCAGGTTTACTTTGGTGACTGCGATAGTAAATCTGGAGCTAATTACCAAGCGCAATCTAAGGGAGATTGTAGCTGTGAGACAAGGGAGTTCTGCAGGTACGGCTGATACCCCTTCAACCGGTATCAAGAAGCACCATAGGATGTTCACACGCTATGGTTCTTCTAGTTGTAGGGATATTTCTTCAGGTATCCAACTAGTGTGCAATTAGTGTGGAAGGAGTGGGAATATGATACCACATTTCCTGATGGACCTAGTTGAGTGTTAATAATGCAGAAATATGGGAAACTATCATCATTTTTTGAAGATGTTCTCACTTGAAATGACTGAGAAGAGATCTATTACAAATCCACATTCCGGAGCAGGACCACCAATTTCTCATTAGTTAGGGAACTGAAGTTCATTAGGACATTCAGACCAAGGATGTGTTCATGGTTGTGGTATCCAAACGATAGGTTTTCAGTGACAGGAAGTTGGAAATGCTCAGGGTAGCCAGGCTGGGTCTCAGGGTTTTGGTACTAATCATATTTTTGCGATGGAGCATACCCTGCCGGAGAAAGATCTCGAAACCTCTATGGTTAGAGGTATGATTCTATTTTCCTCATTTTTAGATTCATCTATTTTTGATACAGGGGCTTCCCTTAGTTTTATATCTCTTTATATTATTGAGATCCTTGGGCTCTATATCTTTACTTTTGAGGGTGTTATGACACTAGACAATCTGTTTGGGATTAGGATGGCTAGTGTACATCAATGCAAGGAGTTCCCCCTTGAGGTTGGTGGGTGTCACTTCTTGTGTGACCTCTATGTATTAGAGATGATAGGATTAGATTTCATCCTCAGAATGGACTTTTTGGTCTCCATTAAATCCATTTTTTACTTCTATCATTGTAGGGTGAGTTTAACGTCACCATAGTGTGGATCTTTTCTATACAAGGGCGAATGGGATGTAAAGTCGAGAAGATCTAGACCGAAGCATCATGGGTTGAAAGAAATTACAACCCAGATTTCTAGATTATATCTGGATGACTAGGGGACTTAACAGATGTACTTTCCTCCAGTGGTGGATCCATTCTGATATGTCTTCTCAAACTAATGTTCAGGTTTACCTCTGGAATGAGAGGTATATTTCTCTACTGATCTTGTTCTAGGAGTGGAACCAATGTCCCTTCCTCATTATAGGATGGATACACCAGAGTTGTAGGATCTCGAGAAGCGGTTAGAGGAGTTTCAGGAAAAGGGTTTCATATGACCCAATACTTCTCCTTGGGGTTCACCTATCCTTTTCAGGAAAAGGGAAAATGGTAACCTCATACTTTGTGTGGATTATCGGAATCTGAACCAATTTACGGTCAAGAACCAATATCCATTATCTAGGATTTATGATCTCTTTGATCATCTTCGAGGATCTCGAGTGTTCTCTAAGTTAAACTTGATATCCATTTATCATCAGTTTCATCCTATACCATCAGATATACCTCTCATAGCCCTTCGGAGTAGGTATGGTCTATACGAGTACTTGGATATACTATTGGGCCTCTCGAACGTGCTAGAAGTTTTCATTGAATTGATGAACTGAGTGTTCCATCCTTACATGGATTCTTTTGTAGTAGTATTCATAGATGATATCTTGGTGTACTCTCACACACGACACAACCATGCCTTTCACCTTGAAATCATATTGGGTACACTAAGAGAATATCATTTATATGATAAAATCATAAAATTCCGCTTTTTGGTGGACCAGTTTCACTTCATGGGTCATGTAATCTCAGAGATAGGAGTATCAGTCGACCGAGAGAAAGTGAGAGTGGTAGTTGTTTTAGAGCATCCAAAGAACGTCTTTGAAATATTGAGTTTTTTGGGGATGGATGGTTTCTAAATACACTTTATTCATGACTTTTCACACTTATCAACACCACATATGGACTTGACTAAGAAGTGTGTGAAATTCTTATGGAAATATTACTATGATTTAGCCTTTCAGGAGTTGAAAGGAAGGTTTACTTCAGCATAGATCCTGATTTTTCCAAAACCGAGTAAGCATTACACTGTTTACTCAGACACATTAGGTATTAGGTTGGGATTAGTTCTTATGAAATGGTAAGTATTCATTGGGTACAGGTCTTAGTAGTTGAGGCCGCATGAGAGTAATTACGTGATGCATGATCTCGAGTTAGCTGTAGTTGTGCATGCCTTACGTTGTTAGATACATTATCTTTTGAGAGAGCATTTTGTGGTATACACTGACCAAAAAAAGCCTCAAATATATATTTACTTTGCATGATCTAATTATGATATAGGGATGGTGGGTTCAGTACATTCATTCCTTTAATTTTGGTCTTTCATACATGCCTGGGAAAGGCAATGCAATGGCTGATTCATTGAGAAGGATGACTTAGTTACATGCATTTTAGGAGGCCACTAGTGAGTGGATGCTTATGGATATTCTCTCTAAGATGTATTTGTAGGTGCACATAAAACAGGGGAAGATGTTTCTTTCTTCTATAGTTTTTACCTATACTCTATTAGATTGAGTGTGAATGAAGCAACTGTCAGATTCTAAAGGCCTAGTCCTATGGGAAAGTGAATCAAGCATGGACCCTACTCTAGGGTGGACCGTAGGAGAGGATGAGGCTTTTCATTTTCATTGGCGTGTATGGGTTTCAGTAGATATACACGAGGATCTTCTATGATATTTTCATGCCTCTATATGGGTTGGTCATCCTAGTGTCATTAATATGTATCATGATGTATATCATTAGTATTGGTTTCCATGTATGAAGAGGTATGTAGCTGGTTTTGTTATGAGATGTTCCACTTGTCAGCAGGTGAAGGTGAAGCATCAATGACCGACTGGGGTTTTATAGAAGTTACCCATTCCTGAATGGAAGTGTAATAACATCTCAATAGATTTCTTGATAGGTTTACTGAGATCTCTATGAGGTAAAGATGTGGTTTGGATTGTTATAGACAATCTCATGAAGGTTGCACATTTCATGCTAATTAAGGAAAACTTCATGGTTGATGAACTTGGAATGTTGTAAATATGAGAGATAGTACATTTTCATGGGGTTCTAAACGTTATTGTTTCATACAGGGACACCCAGTTTACTTCTCATGTTTTTAAGGGACTATAGAGGGCTTTGGGTACATAGGTACTCATGAGTACATCATACTATCCTCAGACAGATGGCCAACCCGGGTGCATTATACCGGTTTTGGAGGACATGCTTTGAGCATGCGTCTTGGATTTCAAGGGCTCCTGGGAGTGACCCATACCCCTGGTAGAGTTTTCTTAGAATAACAATTTTCATGAAACAATTCATATGGAAACTAATGAGGCTTTGTATGATAGGTCATTCCGTTCACTCCTCTGCTGGCTTGAGGCAAGACAGGTAGCTGTGTTGGGACCTTGTCATGTCTATGAGACCATTGAGCAGAGGGAGTTGATTTGGAATAGGATGTCTACTATACAATCTCACCGTAAAATCTTATGTTGATCGATGGAGATAACCTTTAGAGTTCGAGGTTGGAGATCAGGTTGTCTTATGTGTCACACCGAGGTTGGGACATAGAAGGAATAAGAGACAAGCGAAGCTTTCACCAAGATACATTGAGATTTTTGAGGTTTTGGATAGAGTTTTTTTGGTCTCTTATCAGTTGTATTTACCTTAGAGGTACTGGTCTATGCATGAAGTATTTCATGTTTCTCAACTACAACATTACTTTTCAGACTCGTATCACATTTTCCAACCTGAGGAGGTTGAGTTAGAGGTTGATGCATCCTTCGAGGAGCACACTCTTTGGATTGTCTATTGTAGCATGAAGGTTATTTGTGGATGATGTGTTCTTCTGGTATAGGTGTTTTTGTAGCATGGATGAGTATAGGATGAGACTTGGGAGATGGAGGTCGACGTATGATCGTAGTGGACAGAGTTTTTTGAAATTTCTTCATCACTACCCTTGAAAGGTAAATTCATGGATGAATTGGTTTATGGGTGGATGTTCTTAAGAACTCAGATTTTCATCTCATGTATAGATATTTATTTCGGGTATGTGTTGAGGAAAAGAAAGAAATGGGGTTTTTCTATGTACAATTCATGTACTTATAAGTACACACTTTGTACTCGGTTATCATGTACAACCGTGTATCAGCAGTGTAACGGCTGAGTACATGATCGTGTGATAACCTAACAGACCAATAAAGTAATGGGTCAGTTGAGGCTAATACAGAACAAGTACAGTTAATGAACACATCGTGTAATTTTCTTTTTATTGATAAATTGGAGTGGGGTCGCGTCACATCTTTAGAAACACCTTCTTTTGACAGTGGTTCATATGGGAGTGTGACGGAAGGGATGACAAACTCTTAACCCATTATGATTCTCCATCTAACATCTGATTGAGATGCCTTCAGGTGAATCGGAATCCCACCAGTGAGTTCTCAAAACCCCTAGAGCATTTCTTCTGGATTCCTCCTCTCTTTTGGTCTATTCAAGGTTGAACGTTTTCACATTTTTTGTAGATCTATGCTGATCTGGAAAATTATAAGGGTTTCAGTTCAAGTATATTGATCATGAGACATCGAGATAGGTGGTTTATGCCTTTTGTTGTTCGTTTTTAGATTATATGTGTTAAAAGTGCTGCATACCCCCATTTGGGGTATTGCATGATTTCAAATTAAACTGTGTTTATTTCATGTTATGGTTTAGTTGATTGATAAAGGGTAATTGCATATACATGAGGTTAGATACCGTGTTTCTGTGATAACCCATGTATGAATTTCCCTTGATTGATTATTATGGCCATTTTGCCTAGAATTCCTATTAGGCTTTCTTTTTTTCAGTCCTTATTTTCTTAGGATGGAGTTAATGATTATATGAGATCCATGTGATATGTATTGTGAAGGTTTGACCAAGGGGAGTTTGACTGTGAGAGATTATCCAGGTAGGGTCCAATATTAATATTTTACAATTATTTTAACCTAGGTGTTATTGACTATGGGAGATTCTAGGAGGTCATCGACCTGAGGGTTTAGACTGTGAGAGCTTCCCAGGTGGTCTTTTTTAATATACTGATGTTATGTTGACTAGAGGGGTATTGACTATGAGAGATTCAAGATGTTCATATACTTAGGGGTTTAGAACGACAAATCTGCCCAAGTGGTCATTTATAATATATTGATGTTATGTTGACCAAAGGGGTATTGAATGTGACAGTTGCCCAGGTGGCTGTTTGTAAATGTTTAGTGTTATGTTGGACTAAAGGGGTTAGACCGTGAGAGCTACCCAAGGGGTCATTATTAAATGATTTTTTTTATGTTAGACCACGGTAATTAGACTATGAGAACATTCCCAAAGTGTGGTTATTGACTAATTTAATTATTTTGATGAGTCTTCCAAGCTGAAGAACAAGCTTGGACTTGGAATTAATTGATTGTTTAGATGGTATTATAAGACATATGTTCTGTTACTATTACATAGGGGATAAAGTGATTAGGATAGATCCCAAGGTCTACTTGATTAAATTAATTGAATAATAAATTAAAATGAATGTAATTAGAAACTGTAGGATTGTTTACTTTTGAGTACTTCCTAGTTTATTGTGTCATTCCAACATATTGTCTATGATATATATATTCACTAACAGTTAGGCACAGATCTCTTGGTGGTTTCCTATTAGGATTCTTCTCACACTATGTTTGGGTCATGCTTTTGGACCCAAATAGATTATATGGTTGCAGTTATTGATAAGGGTATGTGTCCTTCCTCCTCAGGTACTTGATTGTTATTGTCAATGGAGAGAATGAGACCAAGCTAAGCCTTGTGATGCTATTGGAGTTTACTACTTTTTGTGTACTTTATTTTCAGTATTGTATTTCCATCATTGTGAATTGTTTAGCATTATTCCAAGACACATGTGACATACATCATTTACATATATGCTCCAGTTGTTTTATGATTATCTATCTTCCATTGTTTATTTCTATTTGGTATTACTACTTCTGATACTATTTACTTTTTTCTTTCTGGTGTGTATACTCTGCCAATGAGGGAATTGTTTCCCCATTATCACACCTTGGCCCTCGCTACTAGTCGGTAGCCTCTGTAATTTAGGGAAATGTGCTTGAGGATATGTGACCAACCAGGTTAGGGGTTCCTTTTAGCGGCACCCGGATCAGGGACGTTATATTAGAGCTGTATTTTGATAAGAATTAGGCGATGAAGTTTTTGATCTAAAGATAATTGATTCTACGTCATCCTCACAAAACCTAAATTCCTTCTTCTTACAGTAAATTATCGCATCATCTTTTGATAGCCTATCCATTCTAATGATTATATCAAATCCAACCACAGTTATGATAATAAAGTCAGTAGATAATGATCATTTAAATGCCATAATTGGAACTACTAGACACATCTTTATTGCAATGAGACTTCCCTTATTGGTTTTTACTAACAACTCCCTTCCTAAAGTGAATTGGATGAATCTAATTTCTAAAGAAAATGAGGAAGGTATAAAAGAATGTGAGTATCCAAAATCAAATAATTCTTTTCATAAACTTGAGTAGATGATTATAGTACCTTCCTCAACATTATTAAGAGTTTCAACCTCAACAATTATGATTGAAAAAACTTGGCATTTCTCCCTTGGCCTTTTCTGATGCATGTTTCCTTGGCGTTTAGGACAATAATTTTCATAATGTCCCATTTCATTAAAATTTTAGCATTGAACATAGAAAAATTCTTTCTTCCCCTTACAATCATGATCTTGGTGTCCTTTTTTCCCGCATATGTAATAAAATTCCATCACCTTTAGGAAAGTATTGGGGTGTTCCTTCCCAAAATTAATGCAGGGTAGAAAGTCATCATTTCCATTCTTCCCCTTATTTCCTTTACTATATTGTTCAAAATCCCTCTTCTTATTTTGATTCCCTTCAAATTCATAATACTTAGAGAATTCATTTTCTTTTATGATAGAACATGAGACTATATTTTCGTATGATGAGAATTATAGGGTGACAAATTCCTACTGGATGAATAGTCTTAACCTATCAAATAATTGATCAATCATACTTCTTGAGTTATTTTTGTAGTTTGAAGCATGCCTTGACAACCTTGTAAAGTTATTCTCATAATTGGCAACGTTCTCATCCTCTTTTTACATTAGACTCAGAAATTTCATTTCTACATCAGCTCACTGTTCTGGAGGAATGTATATCTACAGGAAATTTTCCTTAAACTCTATACATTACATATATTCTACTTATTCATCCACATTTATGTTTCTAATTAATGACCATCATTGATCTTCATCTCATGAGAGACGATAAACAACCATGACAACTGTTTACCTTTCATTACTCTATAAAGAAAGATTTATTTTCTCTAAGGAACATATCTATTGCTTCACTAAAAATGGGTTTGTAGTCCCACTTAATGTTGGAGTTTGTTGTCTCATGAAGTGATATAACATTGATCCTTTATGTTTTGGATCAGGGTTCTCCATACGAGTAAGGTTATTATTCATTACCTGAGTCAGCTATCCCCATATGCTTATAATTTGTTCATCACCAATTATATCACGAGCTCCACTGTTATTATCATTAATAGGAGGGAAATCCCTTCATAGATTACGTGAACTGATATGATTTCCATTTCTTCTACTAGGTTTCATTTCGAAACAATGACATACACTATATTAGGTTAACAATCATAATGCATAATTCCAAACAAGTAAAATACAAAACATAAATTGAAAAATTAATGCATATCTAATCCATAATCATAAACAGGATTTATTTAAGGAAATAGTAAATCATAAATTCTTTATAATTGGTTTGTAAATAAAATATGAATTATTCTAGGTATATCCCTCAGGAGTGTCAAACCAGGTGCATAGTAAGACTCATTTTCATGTACCAGGTTACCCCGAGTCAGGCCTGGAACACCTTATCGGAGTTACTAATCCTAGGTAAATTTGTGCCAGAACCATGTCCCCTTGTAGTAATGATATAGGGAATTATTTTCTTATAATATCCACATAATATCTACATTACCAAAATTCTAGGATGTTCTTCTATATTTATACTCAAAATCTATCTTAGGTTAATTGTCCCTAATCATGGTTTTTCTAAATCTAGTTTCCATGGTTTGTACTTATATTTCATTGATACCAATTTTAATGCCCCAAACCTAGTTTCCTAGAGTCGGTGCATTATTTTATTAGATTGGAATGATCATAAGAAAATCAAACCCTAAAGGACCGATCGGTTTAGTAACCTTGGAAATACTAGATACAAACATAAGTTTTACATTACATCTTTAAATTAAAAACAACATAGTATCCCCTTTGAAAACTCTCATATGCCTAATATTATCCCTTCAGGTAAATCATAATATACTTCTTCACATACGAGGGATAATGAAATATAAGAGAGGGGTGAGATCAAATTCTTAGTAATGATAGAAAATATAGAGGAATTTATCACAAATAAGCATAGTCTCATAAAGAAATGTATAAAACTGAAACACATGACTTTTAAACATAATATTCAGCCTAATATGGAATGAATAAATAAAATAATACCATTTAAACATTCACATGGGTTTTCTACTAGTTGAATAGTCACATGCAATAGCAATAACTAATCACATAATGAAGAAATTCATATTGTCAAACATCATAGCCATACCATCAAGGCCTCATGCCAAGATCATTAACATACATTCAAGGCCTTATTCCAAGACACTATTTTTTCTCATAAGACCTATTGATTCATCAAGGGGATATAGTGGGCCCCTCCCATCACATACTAAGTCCAATTCATTCCTCAAATGAAAAGCATGAAACATAACATAAACATTTATATTAAACTAGCATATGAATTGTTAATACATTGACTATAAACCATGAATGGTACAAACATATCACATCCGTAGTCAAATATATCATAAACCCTTCAATACAATATGGAAGATATTATCATAATACTTTAATCTAAAATAAGAATAAAATTTGACAAAGGATGTTGATATAGATAAAAATAATTTAATAAATTCATTAAATATTTTTTGGGGAAATATCCCTTTTTACATTGAAATCATTTTGAAGATTTACAATTATAAGAGAAACAATATTGTTTGATAATAAGATTATAATAATGTAAGGAAAGATTAATTATGTTAAAGCTTTATAACGACAGAAAATAGCTGCTTGCACTGTATATGTTGAAAATATTTTTTCCATAATTTGTTAAAAAGGTTATAATGTACCTCATTTGGAAAACGAAAAAAATATTCCTTTCAAAAAAAATTAACAATTAAAACAAGGGTAAAAATAACTTTAAACAATTTTCGGTAATATTATGAATATCATTTTATAAAACATGGACATGGATGAAAAGGATTTTCTAGTAGATACTTATGTATAAGTAATCTCAGATAATAAATAGATTGTGAAATTAACCCTGACCTTATACTCTCATTTAGTTGAGGATAGTTAGAATACTTTATAATTGTTAAAACATGTTATTAAATTATACCAGAACAATATCCATATTTATGATATCATATATGATCCTCTTATATCATTTTGGTCATAATATTTCAGTATTACCGTTGTTTCGGGCGTTAACTACTTCATTTTCCAATTCCTGTTTTGTCATGTAAGTCATTTTGTTTATGAATAGGAAATATTTTATTCATAATCATAATGGAATTAAGTTCATAATCAATATTTTTACTCATAATATATATTTTATAATCATTCTTTAATGGTTGATGTGGAGAATGAATATCACTGCGTCGTGGAGACGGTGGGACATTTGTATGCACGAGTGATGGTATCATTCTGTTGATGGTTAAATGGTATGGAATTGGATGGTATGTTAATTATTAAGAATAATTATAATTACATATTAATTATTTATATCCATTATATTCATTATTATAACCATGAAAATAATTTAGTGTAGAATAACATTTTACACCACGGTGTGGAGATGGTAAATCGTATGTACGCACGCATGGCGATATTGTTATTCGTATGATGGATAAAATGAGAATACGGTTATACAATGACTAAAATAATATATATATATATATGGATGATATTAAAGTTATTATTTTTATATGGGAAAACATAGAATGAGTAATTATAAGAAGAAATGAACTTTTAAAGATGTGATAAAACAATTACCTCTTTTTGGGTGTCTCTTTTTGGTTTGCACAAAAGGACTCCCTATGCGAGATTTCATCCCAATGTGTGGCCTCTAGGATTAAGTGAGGGAATTTTTTAGAATATGTGGGCTGGTTTTGGCCAATAAAAATAAAATTTTTATTATGAATTAAAGAGAAGGAGGAGTACCCTTTAATAAGAGAGTTGAGGGGAACTTTTGGAAGATATTAAAATATTAATTTATTATAAATTTATTTTCATTTTCAAATACCTCAAAAATGATTTATTTAGATTTTAATATGAGTATGGTTCTAAATCATCTCATCCAATGATTTTTAGACAATTTTATGTCCCAAAATTAACCTTATATTTTGGGTTTAAGACCTAGTTAAACAGTTTAACTCTTACCGTGTCTTCTTGTATGTTTACACTATAGGGAAAATATAGTTACTATAAAAGGCCAAAAGATCCCCAATTAAATCATTTATGACATATTTAAAACAATCAAAGTTATTTGGCTGAACCTGATATTTTTATTAATTTTATAACATTTAATTAAATATTATTTATTTTAATGTATCATTTATGTAAATTTTGATACATTTCAAAATTTGAATTTTTAAAATATTCAAACTAACATGATAACTTCAAACCAATAATTCCATTATTTCCCTAATATCTATATTTAATCTATAAAATTTATTAATGTCAGTAATTAAATAAAATTATATTTATTTTAATATTTTTAATAACATTTAATTGATTATTTCTTTATTAATTCAACTACTGCATCATTATTATGTCGCAATTTAATTTAATAATTTCATTCCTAAAATTATAAATAAATTACGATTCTGTAGATAATCATTTTATCTTTCTAAATAATATTTGTAGTCAACCATATCTATTATATATCCTCATTTTAAAAATGGTATTGTTAATAATGTTTGAATATGACATTTTTAACTATTCTTTAAATAAAATATAATAAATGTTCTAATCATACAAAAGTGTCTTAAAAAGTATAAAAATTTTTACATAAGGATTATTTTATTCGAAAAAAACTTATCCAATGAAATTATGACAAGTGTTACTGTAATATTTTATTATTATAATATTAATTTTACCTTTAATTGCCCTATTTTCCTTTAACCGTGGTAAATAAAATCAAAAAGTTACTATTCACTAAAACTTATTTTTAACTTATTAGACTAAATTTGTCATACTTTTTACAACCATGTATGTCCTTTTTTCAAAATTCAATTCATAGAAGTGGTAAAATTATGTTTAATTCAAATCTCGGAGACATGGCTAGAAGGCGGGTAAAAGAGACATTCAAAAGATTAATAAATTTTTACATATAAATCTATTATAAAATGATTCCAATGAACTATATTAGATTAATATATATTATTAATCTCTTGTGACTTTAGAATCAATTTACACTAAAATAATTATTTAAATGAAATAGTCTGTTTTTAACAACAATGAAGTATTTTTCACTAATTATCATAAATTAAAACTTTTCATAAATTTACCAATATTTTACCATAAGATAATTTTGATATTAAAAATTAAAAAATAAATTCTATTTTCAAAAATAAACTTTATATAAATTTCATAACTTGGTTATAATATTCATAACTATTTTTAAATGGCTAGTTTGAAAGGTCATGGTGTCCTCGAACTCGGCGTTGCCTCCATCGCAAGATATTGAATTATTTAAAAGGAAGTGTACCATAGAAACTTAGGGTATTACTATAATGTACCGGATTTATATGTTTTTTTAATTATATCATATTATTTCGAGACCAGGCGCTTAGGAGGCACTTGATTCCGAGGCCCGGTGCTCCCAGAATAGTTGTTTGAAATTTTTTTAAATTAATTAAAATAGTGCATGTGTGCAGTTTTGAAAACTTCTTAATGGGTGCTCAGATTAAAAATCTGATGGAATCATTGCATCTGAAATAACAACATTTCCTATTAATGGACTTAACCTTGACCGGTACGGGTCAAGGGAGAAAGTTAATTTCTAGGCATTTTAAAAATAAAATAAAATAAAGTAAAATAAAATAAAATAAACTTGAATGATTTTTTTATTCAAATTTTCATTATAGTGTGATGGACCAATAGTTTCATTTAATAAATGAAACAGTGTGACATCAGTGATTTAGTATAAGATAAATGATGAATCACATTCGCCACTTAATTACTTAGCAAGGATACAAGGTCATTGGAGGATCCTGGTTTCGTTTTCTTGGAATCCTTGGATTAGATTGTTTGTATAATGATGAGTGGAGACAAATGACGAATAAAAAGTGATCAACGAACAGGTTTGGACTAAACATTGGTGGCTTAACAATCGATGAACCCAGGATTCTTCCTTCATCATCAATTGATCTAAAACCAAGTAGGGTGTTTGCTTAATTAGTTTTCTTTCCCCATTTCTAAAACTCCACAACAAGCATGAATAATTTGAAGAATGGAATGATTCATGTATCGTTCATGCTAAATGCGGGATTAGTTGGTTATTGTAGGATTTTAATAGTAGAAATTTGGATGATTATTCCATTCCCATTCTTTCCTTATAATGGAAAAAATGAAGGCTGAATGAACAGGGACAACATCTATCCCTCAGGTGTTCTTGGTGGGTTTTCCTAATATTGTTTGAGATTATTTGGTGAAGTGGGTCGCAAAGAGGATTCAGGCCTGCTGTAAGAGAAATAACAACCCAAGGACTCTGGAGCACCATTTGGTTTGGAAAACAGACCACCGGAGTGGACTCAGTGCCTGCGGAATAGATTGTCGGCATGCCGGCACTGGCACATAGCGGTGGCCATGTGCGGGAGGTGGCACACACTGATGGTTCGAGTGCACTGACGGAGCACCAAAGCAACGAAGTGGCCCTTCGCATCAGCTGCAAGTAGTGAACAGGGCCACTGGAAACAGCCGACAGCAGGCGTGAGCAGACTCTACAAGCCACACTGGATCATGTTGCTAGAGGGTCGTTGTCTTCCTAGACCATGGTGGCGGACCCCGTGATGACCACATGGTGGAGGGAGATGAAGTGCGCTAGTCATGTCTTTTCCGAAGTAGGTTGGCCCACTCAATGTAGGTCGGGCTCGCAGCCCAGCCGATATGGGATGAACCCAGCCGGTATGGGTTGGTTCTAGTGGATAGGGTTAGATCTGGGTTTGATCAGGGTGGGTCGGTCAAACTGCGTCGGATCAGACCTAGACACCACCATCCCTTTTTTACTAAAACATCCATAACATCCAAAATGTGCATCCTATTGATGATCTGTTTGTGGTGTTTGGACCCTCATGATGATACGGTCCTTTTGACATTCTCCATGTAAGTTTTTTTTTTGAATTTGGGATATGAAGGATTTCTTGAGGAGTAGATTCTCTTAGAATCTAGCGCATAGACGAACAATAGCTGAGTGGACCTCAGTGGCTCAGAAGATGAGCAGTAGCCAAGAGGACCTCAGTGGCCCAACAGATGAGTAGTATCCAAGCAGACCTTAGTTTCTCAGTAGATGAGTAGAAGCTGAGAGGACCTCAATGGGCCATTAGATGATAAGTTGCCGATTGGACCTCATTGGCTCGGTAGACGAGCAGTAGCCGAGAAGTCCTTAGTGACACAGAAGACGAGAAGTATTCGAGCGGACCTCAGTGGCTCGACAGACGAGAATTAGCTGAGCGAACCTCAGAGGCCTGGTAGATGTGAAATATTTGAGCGCATTTCAGTGGCCTAGTAGATGAGTAGTATCTGAGTGGACCACTTTGTCATGACAGACGAACAAACCTCAGTGACTCATTTGGGATGAGTCATTTAGAAATACAAGATGTTCATATTTTCGAATGATATTCTTACTTTATATACTATAGGTTATACCTCTGTTCGCTATCCATTGATTCATGTTTACTTTTCCTTTGTGGTCTTTCTGTGTGGTTTGGGGTCCCTACTAAGTATTGTGTTACTCACTCCTACATGGGCTATTCCTACACATGTCGTGTCTTGTATAGATGATCGATGCTTTAATGAAGACCATGGTGGTCCAAGACCAGGAGGTTCCCAGTGAGATCAGACAGGTGAGTCATACTCATGAGACTTCTAATAGACACTCTACACCTACCCTTATGCTTGGGTTTTCTGTATATTGATTTTCAGAGACATTTGTAAAATCTTTGTTTTCAACTAGTCTTTATTGGTCTTGTATTCTGGACCCTTTTCTTTCATCTTTTACTATTTTACACTCAGGGGTTGTCTTAGTGTCATGTGTGTTTTCCTTTTCAGCATTAGGGGTTGTGATTGTGCGTGTGTACAGGTACTCAGCTAGTGCCTCCCACTTATAGTATAATGCCTTCAGTGATAGTCCCCGGCCCCTAGAATTTGGGAGGTGGTCTTGGGGTAATTGCAGCATGGGCCTCGGGGGACTGGTCATGAAAAATTGGTATCAGAGGTGGTAGGTCCTACCTTAAAGACCTAGAGTCAGTGTTTTTGTTTTAGGGTAACAATGTTAATTGTTTTGAGTTTGACTTACAGGATCTATGAGTCCAATTTTGGTGCAGCAGCCGATGTATCCATACACAAGGACCATGAATTATTCTTTTTGGCTTAGTACATTAAACCACTAGTTGAAAGAATAGTATAGGATTTTTAGTGTTTCCTCATGTCCTTCTTGAGTCATCTCACCAGTTATATCCTATTTATAGTGGTTCATGCTGATCTATTTCAGGATACCACCATGTAGACATCATGCAAGGGTTCTAGTACCTGACTACGAGAATGATAAGCCCAACGATGATCCATCGGTATAAGGAACAGTACTGTAGATGGCCCCACCGTGAGCTTCACCAGCGTTTCCACCACCTGTTGGCCAGCATTTTATATCGATAGATGACACACATAGGCTCATCACCCTGCATGAGTTCTAGAGGCAGAGATCTCATTGGTTCATAAGTGATACTGAACCCCAAGTGGCCGAGGATTGGATCAAGGTGGTTACATGAGTCTTCTATCTAGTGAGGATGCCTCTTGACAAGATGGTGATCTTAGTTGCGGGCCTTCTTCAGGGGCCATCAAGAGATGGTATAGTTTGATGATCCAAACACATGACTAGGCGAACCTCACCTGGACAGACATTGAGCTCCTCTTTAGAGAGTATTTCATTCCAATGATTTTGCACTCAATGCACATACTAGAGATACTACACCTACATAAGGGTGACATTACAGTAGCGGATTACTCAGTGATATTCACTGAGATTTATTGTAACTCCACAGACATGTTGTGATACCCATTCTTTAGGGATCGATCCTTTGAGAAGGAACTCCACTAGTAGATCAAGGAGTCCATGGTATCACTTATCATTCCTACTCAAGTTGGAGGATTGGAGTGAGCCCTAATCGTGGAGAGCTTCCTGGTAGGGAAAACTCCAGTAGCAGGAGCTACTAGTAGACCCTAGGTAGCAAAGTCTTTCATTGTGGTTATAAAGTAGAAGACACAGGGGGAAATGGGCCAGGCATTTTAGTTTATGACCCCAGGATGTAGGATCAGTGGTACACAACACCCAAGGATAAGGTAGTCATCAGAGGGGAAGGGTGTGCTACTCATGTTGCGGGCAGGGGCACATGGCTCAGGATTTCCCAACTCACTGCACAGATGACTGAAAGACGTTCGAGGGACTGTATAGGTATAGTAATATGTTTAAGCGAGGTGGTCCACAATGTGGTGGATGTGGCAGGGGAGATGGCAGGTCAGCAGGTGGTGGATGGAGGATCTATGTGCTACCACCACCACACCCATGTGGTCCACTATGGGCTCCAAGAGCTGGTGGAATGGGGCGATGCCAGCTACAGGCGATGGAGGCCAATGACCACAACACTCCAATGATGATAATATGTGAAATATATTTCCTCTATACCCTATATTTAGTTTTTATAGACATAGGTGTTAGTCACCCTTTCCTTTCCACTGACCTTGTTCGAGGCACAGATATTTCAGTTGAGTTGTCAGATTGATCCTTGCAGTTAGAGATCCTACGGGAAATGATTCCATGATTAAAAACTAGTGTCGGTAGTGTGAGCTTACTCTGCGAGTAGAGATATTTGGCTGGTATCTCCTAGTATTAGTGTCTAAGCCTTCGAAAATCATCCTGGGTATGGACTGGTTATCCATCATTCATTCCCAGATGGACTTCTTTAGATGTAGAGTGTTGTGTGTCCATGAGGATGGGTCCAGATTTTCTTTAACTAATGATAAGGGATCTCTTGCAGTATAGGAAAACCTTTTTCTGAGGAGGGTGCATCTGATCACTCACCAGTTGGCTATCCTCACCCTCAGTACAGTGGATGAAAAGTGTACTCACTTTGCTATAGTGGTGGATGAGTATGAAGACATATTTCCTAAAGATGTTCTGGTATTACCTCCACAAAAAGAGGTAGACTTATACATTTATCTGCACCCTAGGAAGGCACTGATATCCACACCCACATATCAGATGGCTCCTGCGGATCTTCGTGAATTGAGGGTACAATTGGATGATTTCCAGGAGAAGGGCTTTGTGAGACCGGAATTTCACTATGGGAATCCCCAATTTTGTTTTCCAATAAGGAAGATGGGGGTTTGAGGTTGTACATGGACTTATAGAGACTGATAAAGGTGACTGTGAAGAACAAGTACCCACTACTGATGATTGATGACCTCTTCAATCATATGAAGGAGGTGAGATGGTTCTCAAAGATAGACCCCAGGTCAGGCTATCAACAGCTCCATGTACGTGATGAGGATGTACCGAAGACAGCCTTAAGATTTTGGTATGTCCACTATGAGTTCTTGGTGAATCTATTTGGCATGACCAATAATCCAGCAATTTTCATGGGACTCATGAACAGGATCTTCCAGCCTTACCTTGAAAAGTTAGTTTTGGTCTTAATTGATGTCATATTGGTGTACTCGACGTCCATGGAGGATCATGATACTCATCTTTGGATATTACTGGATGCACTATGAGAGAATTATTTTTATTGGAAGCTCTCAAAGTGTCATTTCTAGATTCACGAGTTCCACGTCATAGGGCACATCATTTCGGAGGCTGGAGTTGTAGTGGATCCAGCAAAGATAGAATTCGTTCTTTCTTGGGTGCCACCTAGGAGCATGACTAAGGTACGAAGTTTCTTGGGATTGTATGGGTACTATCAGAGGTCTGTGATGGACTTTTCTAGGGTAGAAAACCCCTTATCATCTTTGACATGAAATGTAAACCCCTTCAGGTGGACGGATAAGTGTCAGAAGATTTTCCAAGATCTAAGGAAGAGACCAAAGAGTGCCCCATCTTGAGACTACTAGAGTAAGGTGTTCTATGTTTTGTTTTCTGTGATACATAATGGACTAGAAAGGGTTGTTTCCTGATATAGGAGAAAGTGTTTAATTTCTACAATTCATAGAAGTTGAAGCATCATGAGAGAGACTACATGACCCATGACCTGGAGCAAGCAACATTGTTCTTTTCTTTGATAATGTTGTGTCACTACTTGATGGGTGAGAAGTTTACCTTCTAATCCAACCACAAAAGTCTCAATTATATCTTCTCCCAGAAGAAACTAAACATGAAGTATCGGTGATGTCAAGGACTACGAATTTGAGATACTCTATAACCTTAAGAAGGAAAATTTGGTGGAAGACACGCTCAATATGAGATCCGGCTTCAAATTACTGAGCGTGGTATCAGAGTAGTTAGTCATCATGCATATATACGTCATGGATGATTATGTATTAAATTATCCCGAGTCGATGACTATCACTTCCCAACTCTTATAGAGAGTCTGGGTGGAACAAATTTTGGATGTTGATTGTGAGGCCTGATCCGCTCCGTTGTCCTCAAAAAAAGATCCTGATAGATATTCAATAGGCGGGAAGCATGTCCTTCTTTTTAGAGGATTCACTATTGTTCCAGTGGATTCACATGAGGAGGTTTTTAAGAAGTTACACACCTCCCCTTTGCCATTACATCCAGGAGTGGAGAAGATGTACCCGGACCATTGTTGTCCACATGAGGATGAAGAAGGCAGTGGAAGAATTTGTTTCATGATGCATCACTTGTCAGCAAGTGAAGGAAAAGAATTAGGTTCCTGAAAGATTGATTCAGACACTTGAGGTGCTGAATTGGATGTGGAATTGTATCTAAATGGACTTAATTACAGTTTTACTCTATACAACTAGGGGGCACGACACCATCTGGGTTATTATTAACTGGCTCACCAAGTCATCCCACTTCCTACCCATTCAAGAGCAAGGATTAGTAGAAGGATTGATACAACTCTAAGTGAAGGATATTGTTCAAATCCTTGGGGTTCCATAGATGATAGGCTTGAATAAATAAACAATCTTTACATCAAGATTGTGGAAGGGGTTGTAGGAGGAATTCAGGATTCAGCTTTGTTTGAGCATTTCTTTTCACCCCCAGACGTACGATTAGACAGAGAGGTGAATCCTAGTTTTATAGGGCATTCATTATGCTTGTATCTTGGAATTCAGGAATAGTTGGGAGGATCACCTACCATTGGTAGAGTTCATGTAGAACAACAACTACCACTCCACCATTGGTATGGCACGGTTTGAGGAAACTTACGGGTGACCATAATGATCGATGTTATGACGGACAGGTATAGGGGAGTCAGCACTCATGGGGCCAGAGTTTGTAATAGATTCCACCGAGAAGGTACAGGTCATCCAAGAGAATATGAGAACTGCATAGATCAGGCATAAATCTATTGCTGACAGGAGATAGAGGCTCTTGATGTTTGAGAAGGGATATCATGTGTTCCTTTGTGTCTAATCTCTATAGTGATTATGGATATTTGACCTCGGTGACAAGCTATCCCCAAGATTCATCATCACTTTTTAAATTATGAGGAGAGTGGGAATAGTGGCGTACCTCCTAGATCTCCCCACAAATGCATCAGGTGCATAATTTCTTCCATGTATCGTTACTAAGGAGGTATGTGCATGATTTTTCACACATCATTGATTGGGGTGAATGGGAAATAAATGATAGGGAGACATTTGTTGAGTTTACGGTAGAGATTGAGGATTGACAGGAGTAGATCGTTCATGGATGGTCTATTCCTCTAGTGAACATTCAATAACACCACAGGAATCTCTAGGAGAGCACTTTGGAGTAGGAGGCTCATATCTTTTCTAAGTACCCCCAGTTTTTTATTTAGCCCTTGTTTTGGTTTACAATGACATAAATCCTTAAAGATAGGGGTAATTTAATGCCCCATATTTCCATGTAATTTCAATTAAATTATATGTGATTATTTCGACACTATGTACTTCGATGAAACATAATTCTGAGGCCTGGTGAGCACAGAACAGTTGTTAGAACAATTTTTAAGTTAATTAAAATATAATCTGTGTGTGGTTTTGAAAGCTTCTTAATGGGTGCCTGAATGAAAAATGCAAGGGAATCATTGTATACGGAATGACAATAATACCTAATAATGGACCTAAATTTGACCGGAATGGGTCGAGGGAGAAAGATAATTTTGGTCATTTCAAAAATAAAAGAAAATGATGTAAAATAAAATAAAATAAACTTGAAAGATTATTTTATTAAAAAGTTTGTTGTAGCGTGATGGACCAACAGTTTCATTAAATAAATGAAAGAGGATAATGTCAGTGACTGGGTGTAACAAAATTGTTGAATTGTTTTTTCAACTTAATTACTTATCAATGATACAAGGTTTTAGAGTATCCTAGTTTCTTTTGAATGGAATCATTGAATGAGTTTATTGGTGAATGACAAGTGGAGACAAACAAAGAATGATGAAAGAACAACGAATGGGTTTGGACCAAACATTGGTGGCTTGATGAGCGATGATCACAGGATTCTACCTTCATTAGTGATTGATCCAAAACCAAGCAGGGTGTCGGCTTTATTAGTTTTCTTTCCCCGTTTCTTAAACCTCCACAACAAACATGAATCATTCGATGAATAGAATGATTCATGGATCGTTCATTCTAAATATGGGATGGCATGATTATTGCGAGATTTGAAGGGTTGAAATTTGGTTTATTATCCCATTCTAATTCTTTCGTTATAACAGGATGAACAAAGGCCGAACGTTCAAGGACAACGTCTATCCCTCTTGTGTTCTTGGTGATTTTTTCGAACATGATTCAAGAATTTTCAGCGAAGCAGTTTTCAAATAGGATTTGTGCCCACCGAAATCTAAATAATGACCCAATGACTCTGGATCACCTTTCATTTTGGAAAAAGCACCACCGGACCGGACCCGGTGGCCCATAGAAGTGATCGATGGCATGCCATGGTAGTGATGTGGCACAACGAATCGGCCACAGGTAGTGACCCAGACCACCGACAATAGCCAGTGGTGGGCATGAGTGGTTGCGGTGAGCTGTGCCACATCTCATGGAAGTGGATCCTACAACGACCACGGGGTAGAGGGAGACACGGCATGCCAGCTGTGTCTCAACTTGAGTAAGTTGGGCCGCCCCAGCGAGCTGAACCATTAGCCCAGTCAGTCTGAGCTAGACCCATCAGACCAGGTTGGTTCTAGGTTAGGTGAGTCCTGGGTCGAGTTGGATCAGGTCAGTTTCAGAGTCTCGACCTAGAATCAGACCTCACCAGCCCCTTTTTACTAATTCTTGCATATCTTCTAAACCATGTGTCTGATGGACGAGTTGTTTATGGAGTTGGGACCCTCATGACACGACGGTCCTTTTGAAGTACTAAAAGTGAGTTTTCCTATAAGTTGAGATAATATAAATGGTTTTAGGAATAGATTCTCCCATAATCTAGCATGCAGATGAGCAGTAGCCAAGTGGACCTCAGTGGCCTAGAAGACGGGTAGTAGCCGAGTGGACCTAGGTGGCCCAGAAAATGAGAAGTATACCGGCAGACCTCAGTGTACTAGAAGACGAGCAGTAGTCGAGCAGATCTCAATGGCCTGACAGATAAGCAGTAGCCAAGTGGACCTCAGTGGCCCGACAGATGAGCAGTATCCAAGTAGACCTCAGTGGCCTAGTAGAAGAGCAGTAGCCAAGCAGACCTCAGTGGCTTGGTAGTTGACCAGTAGTAAAGTGGACCTCAGTGGGTTGGCAGACAAACATGACTTAGTGACTCATTAGGGATAATTCCATCAGTAGTATAATATGTTCAACTTTATGACTGATGATCAAACTTTCTATAATTTAGGTTATACCTATGTGAGATTTCTATTACATTGTGTTTACTTTTCCTCTGTGGTATTTGTTTGCAGTTTGGGGTCCCTATTGAGTATTTTTTTACTCACCCATACACGGGCTTCACCCACACATGTCATGTCTTGTGTAGACGATCAAAAATTTTATTGAGACCCTAGTGGTCGAGGACCATGTGGTGCCCGGTGAGATCAGACAGGCGATGCGTACTCTTGTGGATTTTGGTAGCTACTCTATACATACCCTTCAGGTAGGGTTTTTTGATGTATTTATAGAGACCTTTGTACATTCATCTTTTCAAATTTTCTTTGTTTGTCTTGTATTCTGTCCCCTTTACATTTGGCTTGTACTATTGTAATCTCAATGGTTGTGTTAGGGGATACTGTGTTTTACTTTTCAGCATTGTGGGTTGGGGTTGTGAGTGTGTGTGTGTGTGTAGGTACTTAGCTAATTTCTCCCACATTCAGGATAATGCCTTCAGTGCTAGTCACCAGCCCATGGCCTTCAGAAGGTGGTCTTGGGGTAGCTGCGGTAAGGGTCCTGGGGGATGGGTCATGAAAGTTACATATTTTACAAGATTAAATTGAGGTATTTCATAATAAATGGCCTAGATATCCCCTAAAAAATAAATCTGAGGTTCCCATTGATTTAATTTTTGATTCTAGACCAAAAGAAATGCCTTTATAGAGAATGGCCACTATGGAATTAGTGGAGTCAATGTAATTACTAGAGGAGTTGTGTGATAAAGGATTTATTCTCCCTAGTGTTTCACTATGGGTATCTCATGTTCTCTTCAATAAGAATAAATATCAATCCAAGAGATTGTGCATTGGTAATAGCTAAATCAATGATATTGTGTTAAAGAATAATTACCCTCTTCCTCATGTTGATGACGTATTAAATCAACATCATGGAGCCCCATATTTTTCAAAGATCAAACTTTTTTCTCTGTATATTTAATTCTGAGTAAACAAGGAATAAATTCTTAAGGAGAATTTTTGAATTAGGTATGTACATTGCGAGTTTATGGTAATTCAACTTGGACTGACTAATACACTATTATTTTATTTGGTCTAATGAATAGATTTTTCAATGAATATCTTGATGACTGTGTCATGGTATTAATTGATGATATTTTAGTGTATTATAAAATTTATGAGGACCGTGAGATTCACTTATGGGTCATTATCTTAACTCTTATAAGAAAAGTGTTATATATAAAATTTATTAATTGTGATTTCGGCTTTCAATAGGTTTATTTTTTTGTACATATTATCTCTAAACAGTTGATCATGTGAAATTAAGGTAGTAACAATATGACCTATTCTTATGATCAAAATTGGGGTTTGTAGTGTCATTTGTTTTTTCGGTTACTATTATCGATTCATTCATAATTACTCACAATTGGTTGACCCATTTACTAGGTATACATGTAAGGGGATTTAGTTTTTTGTATAATGGAATATAAAGAATATTTTGATAGGCTTATGAAGAGATTTTTCAATGATACTATTTTGACACTACCAACTTGAAGTGATGCGTTGGTGATATATAGTGATGCATCAAAAAAGGGACTTGGGTGTGTCCATAAGAAAAATGAAAATTTTAATACATATGAATCAAGAAAATTAAAGACTTGTGAACAAAACTATATAACATATGATCATGATTAGGTAGTTTTAGTCATTTCATTGATGATATGGAGAAATTATCTATATGGTGAAAGATGTAAGATATACACATATAATAAAATCCTAAAATACATATTTTCGTAGAAATAACTTAATATGAGACAAAGGTTGTAACACCCCAAGTTTCCTCGGTATGTTTCCTTTCGAATAATGCAATGGCGTGCATTGTACGCAACTTCGAGATTTTAACACACCATAACCAATCAAACTAGCTGTTATGAATAGTAATACCTACTTTTTGAAATTTTATAAATTCTATCTCTCAAAATGGACTTAATTTTTGGATTCTTAATATCGAAATTAGCCTGGGGTGAAATTTTGGTACTTTTTGGATAACTTTCATATTTTGATGAATAGTGAAAATTACTAAATTTTAATTAAAAACAACTTTTTTAATCAAAATAATTAATAGTGATAAATTATGAATTTGAGTTATTTTAAAGTATATTTAGAATATATTTTTACCATTTAATATAATTTTGGTCATTGGACATAATTTTACAATGAAACCGAACATAAACAAGTGTCAATCTTTTGATAGTTATTATCTCTTAAAAACACGCTTTTTGTTTTGACAGCGGGAATTAATTTTAAATTAATTTCTGCCACTTTTGTGTTTTGAATTTAGAAAAATGGATTCCATATTTGGAAACAGGAGGTTAAAATTGTGTAAATAGGTAACTTTTATTTTTAGACATTTTGAATAATTACTGCGGTAAATTTTTTATTTACCATGATTATGGGTAAATCTGGTAAATAAGGGTTAAAAAATAATATTATAATAATACTAAATTACCCTAAAACGTGTCGTAACCCTATTGGTTGATACATGGTCGACCATGGGCATTTTTGGGTCTATTTTGGGACCCCATGGATCCACTTGTAAGTGATAATGACACTTTATTTTAATTAACTTAAAATAAATACAAAAATGACACAAGCATATATCTTTTAAAAAAACAATTGTTACAGAGGGTTATAAATGTTGGATTTTAGATTATAAATATTCCTTATAAAGATAAAAAGATTTCCTACATAATGATATTTTATTTATAATTTTTAGACATTAAATAATTTAATTTATTTATGACACAATGATGATGCAGTAATTACTATAATAGTGAAAAATCAAAATAATTGATATTACAAATACCCAAATAAATATAATATGAAACTTTTAATGAATTAAAATAATTTTATAGGATAATATGATATATTATTATTGATTTAATTGACTTTTTTATAAGTAATAAATCTGTTATGAGTTTCACAAAAATCAACTATTGAATAGTGTCAAAATTGACATAAAAGAGTTTTTAAAACAAATATTATATTATTAATTGTTATTAAATTCCTAAATATCTAAGGCTCGGCCAAGAGACTTATATCATGATAGGTGTATCATTAATGGACCACTTGAGGGTCTCTTGTATGTATATGGTAAGTTTATTAACCATATATTATAAAAATACAAAGAGACATTGTAAAAGTGAAACTAATTAACTTAGAGTTAATACTTAAAGATATGGTTAATATAAGTACCCAAACCTGTCTAAATTCTATTGATTGAGTTGTTTTCGACCCATCCCCACCATAACCTTTGAATAGTCAACTTTGGAGACATTGGAAACCGAATATGAATTTATTATAAACTAATATCTCTAGCTTTTCCAAAGGTGCCCTCACCCCTCTTATAAAAGGGCACTCCTCCTTCTCCTTTCATCACACCTTCAGAGCCCTTTGGTTCGGACAAACCCAGCCCAAATACTATCTCAACTTCCCTCACTACAACCTAGAGGCCTTAGTTTGATCAGAAAGCCAACCTAAGGATCCCTTTTGATCAAATCAAAAGGAAGAACCCGAAGAAGAGGTAATGTTTTCACCACCCCTTTTTAAGTTCCTTTCTTCTTCCACTTCCCTTTCTTTGTTATTACCATTATAAAATAATAACTCCAGTATCATATATATACTGTGATGTTATTATAAATATGGTACAACCATATTCAGTATTCTATCCATCCTTTGAATAACATGTCACCATACGTGCGTACGTACGGTTTACCGTCTCCACGTCGTGGTGTAATTGTTATTCAATATATTATTATTTGGATGGGTATAATAATGATGTGGAACTCATGTAAATAATAAATATAACATGATAATGATTATGTATATATGATATAAAATCCAATTATATATTATTTTAATATCAAAAGAATGATATTGTCGCTCGTGCGTATGTACGGACTACCGTCTCCACGAACGCGGTGAGATTCATTGTCCATCATATACATTCAAGTATAATTATCATTTGATGATTTAAAAATAGTATATAAGGAATTGATATCATTCTGGATATGAATAATATACATCCCATTAATAACGAATATGGCTCACATAATAAAGAATATAAAGTAAAATGAACCCGTTAACACTCGAAATGACGATAATTCTAAGATATTATTAACAAATCACTGTTAAAAGATCATATATGATATAATATTAAAGTAAATGATTCTTGTATAATTCAATAACAATTATTTCACCATTATACAGGAGGTAAACCTGCCATCTACCAAGGAAAAAGTACAAAGTAAGGGATTTTCTTATCTCACTTTCAATTCCGTGAGATTTCCATTTTTCGCCACTAAATTATTGAAAGTGGTGTATTGTGTACTGCCATTTGATATATATTCATGATTCTATTTATATTCATGTTATTATGTAAATCATTTGGTGGTTATTAACTTTTGGCCATACGACTCAGTTGATTAACGTGGTAAGGGGTTTCTTATCTCACTTTTAATTTCGTGAGATTTCCATTGATCACCACTTAATTATTGCATGTGGTGTATGTGTACTGCCCATGATTGTATTCATTGTGTAATATACTTTAATTTATGGGTATTTACATCATCATGGTATGATACTTCTTTCATGGGTGTATGTTTCGTATGTTACCTAATCGGTAAGGGAATTTAAGATTTCAATTCCCACTCATTTGGCTTTACGCATATTTCATTGATTATATTAATCCATGATTATGTGTGGAATCACTATTCATTTGATTATGTCATAATTTCCACTCCCCTTCCTGTGGATATAAGTTTGATACACATAATCACTCATTGGAAATTATCAAGTCATTGATATGAATTTGATAAGAGTAATTTTAACTCATTCACCATTTGTTGAGTTAAACATCCAATTCGTTGGTGTTGTTTTTACAAGAATATGTGTGAATATCCTTTGATTGTTTTACACTGAATATCCAATCATATTTAGTGTATTTATATTTGTCACACATAATTATGTCGTTGATTTATCCATAACCTAAGGATACGGCCTTTATGAGAGATTTCATCTCAATTTACATTCCATTGAGACTTCTTTGTTGATATACACCAAATCACTTTTATGTGGTGTATATAATGTACTTTGACATAGTATATCATGAATCCCTTTATTCTCATGATATTACAAAGTTTTTATTACCTCAATTATTTGTATTCAAGTGTCTCTTTTGGTTAGAATCTCTAACTAAAATACCATTTTTAAATGTTTTAAAGACTTATTATTCTAAATCTTGCTCATTAATGTCCATGTTTTAAAAATGGTTTTATGGATTTATTTATATGGACATTAAAGTTTTAAAATCAAAACTTCTTTTAAAAGTTTCAATGTGGTATGGGACACTTTGATTCAAAAATATATTTTAAATGGTTTCTTGACAAATATTGTGACTTTTGAATGATTTCAAGAAAAGGGGGATATTTCACTCAAATTGTTTTGATGATTATTTTCATCTATGTCAACATCCTTCATTATTCTTGATTGAGGTTAATGTGATACAATACAATCTTCCATATTATATCGAATGAGTTATGTTTGACTGTGGATGTGTTATTTTTATATCATTCATGGTTTATGAGTAAAGTATTGACATTTCATATGTTAGTTCCAATAAGAATGTTTATGTTATATTTCAACCTTTACTTCATATGAATGTGTTGGACAAGTATGTTCCAGGTTGAGGACTGGTTAAAGTAAGCCCTCCATGTTGGGGACTGGTAAAAGTAAGCCCTCCAGGTTAGGGACTGGTAAAAGTAAGCCCTCCGGTTTGGTCTCCGGTTATTAGAGGCACTCCGGGTTGGTGTCCGGTTATTAGAGGCACTCCGGGTTGGTGTCCGGTTATTAGAGGCACTCTGGGTTGGGTTCTGGTTACAGTTAGACCCAAGGTCTTGGGACGAGGCCTTGAAAAGAAATTATAGTTTAGCGTTATGCATTCCATCATTATGAAAGTGGTTATTGATATTTCATGTGATCATTCGACTATCAGAATATCCATGTGAGTAAGTAAATGGAATTATTTCATTTTACCTTTGCCATTTTATGCTGAAGTTCAAGTTTAAAAGGCTTTTGTTTTAGTTATAAATTGCCTTAAGTGTTTATGATTATTTATGAAGGCTTCTGCTATAATGTTATCCTTACTGAGCATCCGAGCTCACCCCTTTCAATGTTTTATTTTTCCCAGGATTATGAAGAAGTAATTTATGAATGACCTGCAGAGATAGTATGAGGGGATATGAAGACAAGATGTTTTTTTTATGATGTAATGTAAAAATTTATAGATGTATCTAGTTATTCCAAGGATACTAAACTAATCGGTCTTTCGAGACTTGATCTTTTTCGTGATCATGCCAATGTTATGTAATAATGCACTGACTCTAGGTAATTAGGGTCGGGGCGTTACAGTTGGTATCAGAGGATGTTTAGTACAAACCTTGGTAGCTAGATTTAGATAAACTCTGATTAGAGCACGTAGACCTAAGATGAACTTTGAGGATTAGTATAAAAGAACTTCCTAGAATTTTGGTATTGTGGAGATTTTGTGAGTTTTCCGAGCAATACATCCCTGTCTGGATACGAGCAGGTAGAGGCGGCTCTGGCACAGATGTACCTAGGGGTAAAACCCGAAAACACCGCTTTGAGCTAGACTCGAACGGGAACTGGTGCACGACAACGGGCCTTGCTGCACTCTTGGTTATGACACTCCCGGGGGATATGCTTAGGATAATTTACATTTTCTTTACAAACCGATTTAAGTAATATATACATAAGATTAGAGTAAATGACCTTGGTTAATCCTAATATGTTTCAAATTGAGAATATGGTGACATTTTAATCTCTAAATGATTTTACGACTACTATTACTCACACAATGCTTTCTGGTTTTAGTCAATGGATGGATTCCAAAGAAGTCATAGTGACTTTGAGAATGATGTACAAGGTGGGAACGTTGGTGGAAATGAGCAACAAAATGGAATGTTGATAGGAGTAAAAGATATCGTCTTTATGCCAAATCAGTTTTCCAAAAATATGATCAACAACATATATATTAACCAACTCCCAGACTCAACAAGGAAGAGAAAGGTGATAAATGATAAGATCTCCAGCAATGGAGACCATGGAGAAAAGAAACCTCAATTTTCATCATGCAGGAAATGTGGAGAGAGACACCCAGGAAAGTGTCTCAATGGGACAATGAAATGTTTTACGTGCGGGAAGGAAGGACATAAAGTGAAGAATTGCCGAAGAAAAATGAAGAGTACTATGGAAGAAGATAAAAATGGCCCCAATAGTCCATTTACAGTCATTTGCCGTAAATGTAGGGGACCTGGTCATTACCCGAGTGAATGTCCTATTCTATAGGATATTTTCTTGGTCAAATAAGAAGATATGTGGAAATAAATGGTTGGAGAAAAACTTAAAAAGTATTAGCACTCCTTCTTGATGGGTACTTTGGAATAATTTTCTCTTGTATTTGTAGCCCCGCAGTTTGCCATGTGAGAATGATATTTGAAGAATAATTGTCTCTTCTCTTGTGGATATAGGTATAAATAACCATTTGGTTTTATATGATCATTGGGGTTTGAGAAAATTATAAGTTATTATAATTTGGGATAAAAATGAAATGTATGATATAACATTTGTGATTAAATTATGTTATTTTGAGGAATTTATCTCATTTTGGTAATATTATAAAATATAGTTTTTGAAAAAGGAAAACACGTAGACCGTGTGACAACCCGTCGCGTCAGACAAAGCTGTGGGAATCGAACCCACAACCAAAGTGCGATTGGGATTTATCGCCTACCACTGGACTACGTGAAGTCCCTGGTTAATGTGACTATTTTTTTGTTAAATGATTTTATTGATCAATAATAAGATGATTTGGGTTCTTATGTCTTATCAAATGAATACCCTTGGTATAGGAAAATGATTTGGTGATTAAGTGATAAATGTTATTTTGGAAGATGTTCGCTTTGTTGGAAACACTATATGCCCAAGGAAAATAGAATACAACGGGGTTTCATTTGTAGAGTAATGGTGGATTTTTATCTACGTTTTTATTGTTGATTTATAGTGATTTGGGTTATTTATGGAAATTATTAATCTATAACAGAGAATATGTGATGATGTTAATTACTTTTAAGTATGTGACTTTAAGAGTATTTGATGTCATTTGGAGATACAATGTAACATGGGAGACTACATAATCAAATTCTTCTATGATTTGGGTTTCAATATTAGTTTGGATTATATTAAAAAAATTTAAGGACAATTGGTTATTGAATGGTATCTATTTAACTTTGGGGTATTGTTGGTTTAATTTTAGAAATTAAGATTAGTGCATATTTTTCTCAATGAATATACTTTTGGGGGATCATTAGATCATTCACTAACCATTTTGGTTTTGATTAATCTTCAAAGACAATGTAAATATATGGTTTATCCTGCATGGATCATGTGATTCTATAGAAGTTTATTCTAGCTCTTCCAGTGTGACCAAGTCTTCTTGAATACTCATCGTTTAAAAAAAATTGAGTTTGTGGTGGAAATTTATTAAAGAATGAAAATTTACTTAAAATGTAAGTATATCTCATAATGTTCTTAGTCAATATCATAAATGAATTCCTCTTCCTTATGTAATGTAACTTTAAAAAAAATGTTGTCCATTTACTTTCCTACTAGGAGACTAATGGTCGTTCGTCCCAACACAAGTTTGTGGGTTTCTCATTGTTAACATTCTCCTGATCATGATTTCTATCCCTCTCCATCAGAACTTTACACTTAGTTTATCATCCATATCCATGTTTTCTTACATGGAATCCTAGTATGGGTTATCTTGGATGACCCTTATACCTCTCTTTCTTTCTTTTAAAGTGACAGTTTTATTGGCTCTTTTTTCGATGTGGGACTTTCCATTATATTCCCAAGAAAAATTTTAAAAATTGTGAGGACACAATTTATTGAAGGAGGGTAGAATGTAACACCCCAAGTTTCCTCGGTATGTTTCCTTTCGAATAATGCAATGGCGTGCATTGTACGCAACTTCGAGATTTTAACACACCATAACCAATCAAACTAGCTGTTATGAATAGTAATACCTACTTTTTGAAATTTTATAAATTCTATCTCTTAAAATGGACCTCATTTTTGGATTCGTAATATCGAAATTAGCCTAGGGTGAAATTTTGGTACTTTTTGGATAATTTTCAAATTTTGATGAATAGTGAAAATTACTAAATTTTAATTAAAAACAACTTTTTTAATAAAAATAATTAATAGTGATAAATTATGAATTTGAGTTGTTTTAAAGCATATTTAGAATATATTTTTACCATTTAATATAATTTTGGTCATTAGGCATAATTTTACAATTAAACCGAACATAAACAAGTGTCAATCTTTTGATAGTTATTATCTCTTAAAAACACGCTTTTTGTTTTGACAGCGGGAATTAATTTTAAATTAATTTCTGCCACTTTTGTGTTTTGAATTTAGAAAAATGGATTCCATATTTGGAATCAGGATGTTCAAATTGTGTAAGTAGGTAACTTTTATTTTTAGACATTTTGAATAATTACTGCGGTAAATATTTTATTTACCATGGTTAAGGGTAAATCCGGTAAATAAGGGTTAAGAAATAATATTATAATAATACTAAATTACCCTAAAACGTGTCTTAACCCTATTGGTTGATACATGGTCGACCATGGGCATCTTTGGGTCTATTTTGGGACCACATGGATCCACTTGTAAGTGATAATTACACTTTATTTTAATTAAGTTAAAATAAATACAAAAATGACACAAGCATATATCTTTTAACAAAATAATTGTTACAGAGGGTTATAAATGTTTTATTTTAGATTATAAATATTCCTTAGAAAGCTAAAAAGATTTCCTACATAATTATATTTTATTTATAATTTTTAGACATTAAATAATTTAATTTATTTATGACACAATGATGATGCAGTAATTACTATAATAGTGAAAAATCAAAATAATTGATATTAAAAATACACAAATAAATATAATATGAAACTTTTAATGAATTAAAAAAAATTTATAGGATAATATGATATATTATTATTGATTTAATGGACTTTGTTAGAAGTAATATATCTGTTATGAGTTTCACAAAAATCAACTATTGAATAGTGTCAAAATTGACATAAAAGAGTTTTTAAAACAAATATTATATTATTAATTGATATTAAATTTCTAAAAATCTAAGGTTCGGCCAAGAGACTTATATCATGATAGGTTTATCATTAATGGACCACTTGGGGGTCTCTTGTATGTATATGGTATGTTTATTAACCATATATTATAAAAATACAAAGAGACATTGTAAAAGTGAAACTAATTAACTTAGAGTTAATACTTAAAGATATGGTTAATATAAGTAACCAAACCTGTCTAAATTCTATTGGTTGAGTTTTTTTCGACCCATCCCCACCTTAACCTTTTAATAGTGAACTTTGGAGCCATTGTAAACCGAATATGAATTTATTATAAACTAATATCTCTAGCTTTTCCAAAGGTGCCCTCACCCCTCTTATAAAAGGGCACTCCTCCTTCTCATTTCTTCACTCCTTCAAAGCCCTTTGGTTCTACCAAACCCTGCCCAAATACTATCTCAACTTCCCTCACTACAACCTAGAGGCATTATTTTGATCAGAAAGCCAACCTAATGAGCCCTTTTGATCTAATCAAAAGGAAGAACCCGAAGAAGAGGTAATGTTTTCACCACCCCTTTTTTAGTTCCTTTCTTCTTCCACTTCCTCTTTCATTGTTATTACCATTATAAAATAATAACTCCAGTATCATATATATACTTTGATGTTATTATAAATATGGTACAACCATATTCAGTATTCTATCCATCCTTTGAATAACATGTCACCATACGTGCGTACGTACGGCTTACCGTCTCCACGTCGTGATGTAATTGTTATTCAATATATTATTATTTGGATGGGTATAATAATGATGTGTAACTCATGTAAATAATAAATATAACATGATAATTATTCTGTATATATGATATAAAATACAATTATATATTATTTTAATATCAACAGAATGATATTGTCGCTCGTGCGTATGTACGGACTACCGTCTCCACGAACGCGATGAGATTCATTGTCCATCATATCCATTCAAGTATAATTATCATTTGATGATTTAAAAATAGTATCTAAGGACTTGATATCATTCTGGATATGGATAATATACATCCCATTAATAACGAATATGGCTCACATAATAAAGAATATAAAGTAAAATGAACCCGTTAACACTCGAAATGACAATAATTCTAAGATATTATTAACAAATCAATGTTAAAAGATCATATATGATATAATATTAAAGTAAATGATTCTTGTATAATTCAATAACAATTATTTCACCATTATACAGGAGGTAAACCTACCATCGACCAAGGAAAAAGTACAAAGTAAGGGATTTTCTTATCTCACTTTCAATTCCGTGAGATTTCCATTTTTCACCACTAAATTATTGAAAGTGGAGTATTGTGTACTGCCATTTGATATATATTCATGATTCTATTTATATTCATGTCATTATGTAAATCATTTGGTGGTTATTAACTTTTGTCCATACGACTCAGTTGATTAACGTGGTAAGGGGTTTCTTATCTCACTTTTAATTTCGTGAGATTTCCATTGATCAACACTTAATTATTGCATGTGGTGTATGTGTACTGCCCATGATTGTATTAATTGTGTAATATACATTAATTTATGGGTATTTACATAATAATGGTATGATACTTCTTTCATGGGTGTATGTTTCATATGTTACCTAATCGGTAAGGGAATTTAAGATTTCAATTCACACTCATTTGGCTTTACGCATATTTCATTGATTATATTAATCCATGATTATGTGTGGAATCACTATTCATTTGATTATGTCATAATTTCCACTCCCCTCCCTGTGGATATAAGTTTGATACACATAATCACTCATTGGAAATTATCAAGTCATTGATATGAATTTGATAAGAGTAATTTTAACTCATTCACCATTTGTTGAGTTAAACATCCAATTTGTTGGTGTTGTTTTTACAAGAATATGTGTGAATATCCTTTGATTGTTTTACACTGAATATCCAATCATATTTAGTGTATTTATATTTGTCACACATAATTATGTCGTTTATTTATCCATAACCTAAGGATACGGCCTTTATGAGAGATTTCATCTCAATTTACATTCCATTGAGACTTCTTTGTTGATATACACCAAATCACTTTTATGTGGTGTATATAATGTACTTTGACATAGTATATCATGAATCCCTTTATTATCATGATATTACAAAGTTTTGATTACCTCAATAATTTGTATTCAAGTGTCTCTTTTGGTTAGAATTTCTAACTAAAATACCATTTTTAAATGTTTTAAAGACTTATTATTCTAAATCTTGCTCATTAATGTCCATGTTTTAAAAATGGTTTTAAGGATTTATTTATATGGACATTAAAGTTTTAAAATCAAAACTCCTTTTAAAAGTTTCAAAGTGGTATGGGACACTTTGATTCAAAAATCTATTTTAAATGGATTCTTGACAAATATTGTGACTTTTGAATGATTTCAAGAAAAGGGGGATATTTCTCTCAAATTTTTTTGATGATTATTTTCATCTATGTCAACATCCTTCATTATTCTTGATTGAGGTTAATGTGATACAATACAATCTTCCATATTATATCGAATGAGTTATGTTTGACTGTGGATGTGTTATTTTTATAGCATTCATGGTTTATGAGTAAAGTATTGACATTTCGTATGTTAGTTCCAATAAGAATGTTTATGTTATATTTCAACCTTTACATCATATGAATGTGTTGGACAAGTATGTTCCAGGTTGGGGACTGGTTAAAGTAAGCCCTCCAGGTTGGGGACTGGTAAAAGTAAGCCCTCCAGGTTAGGGACTGGTAAAAGTAAGCCCTCCGGTTTGGTCTCCGGTTATTAGAGGCACTCCGGGTTGGTGTCCGGTTATTAGAGGCACTCCGGGTTGGTGTCCGGTTATTAGAGGCACTCCGGGTTGGGTTCCGGTTACAGTTAGCCCCAAGGTCTTAGGACGAGGCCTTGAAAAGAAATTAAAGTTTAGCATTATGTATTCCATCATTATGAAAGTGGTTATTGATATTGCATGTGATCATTCAACTAGTAGAATATCCATGTGAGTAAGTAAATGGAATTATTTCATTTTACCTTTTCCATTTTATGCTGAAGTTCAAGTTTAAAAGGCTTTTGTTTTAGTTATAAATTTCCTTAAGTGTTTATGATTATTTATGAAGGCTTCTGCTATAATGTTATCCTTACTGAGCATCCGAGCTCACCCCTTTCAATGTTTTATTTTTCCCAGGATTATGAAGAAGTAATTTATGAATGACCTGCAGAGATAGTATGAGGGGATATGAAGACAAGATGTTTTTTTTATGATGTAATGTAAAAATTTATGGATGTATCTAGTTATTCCAAGGCTACTAAACTAATCTGTCTTTCGAGACTTGATCTTTCTCGTTATCATGCCAATGTTATGTAATAATGCACTGACTCTAGGTAATTAGGGTCGGGGCGTTACAAAGGTGATGGATTAAACTACACAAGGACTATGATTTCTCAATACACTTCCACCTAGGGAAATCAAATAAAGTAGTATAGTAATTGAGTACAAAAGATAACATAATTATGACCAAAATGAGGATTGAGAGGGATCGAATGTTCATGGATCAAGTAAATAAGGATATGGGAATTATTAAGGAAGGGAAGATGTCAATCATTTTTAAAATGATTGAGAAACCATCTTTGTTAGAAAAGATAAAAAAGTTATCAATATGATAATGAGAAATTTCATAAGAAAAGTAATGCTTTGAAAGTTGGAAGATTATTAGACATTATTTTTTAAAGATGGTATTATAAAATTTGTAAGGAAATTATGTGGTCTATATATACATAAGCTAAAAAGGAATTTATGGATGATTCTCATATATCAAATTTCTATATACGCCCTAGTGGTATAATAATTTATAGTTATTTAAGGTAACTTTTTTAGTGGGATAACATGAAGTGTACAGTTGCATATTCTGTGTCTAGATGATAGTTTTTTCAAAATGTTAAACTTATGATATAGCATCTTAAAGGTTTCATGAAACATTTTTCTATTCTTGTGTGATAATGGGTTGACATTATTATAGAATTTATTATAGTATAACTAAATAATCCTAGAATGAATGATGTAATATGGTATATCATTGATCACCTAACCTAATATTCACATTTACTAACAATAATAAAATATTTACTTCTTGAGAACATCCTAAGGTTCTATATTAATGAATTTTTAAGACATAGTGGCACACATATATTAATTTTCTGGTCAAAATCCTTGTTTTACATTGAAATTGATGAAATTTATTTAAAAGGATCTTGATACAAATCATCATTTGAGCACTTCCTACAATCCTCATACCGATGGACATCCAAAAAGGACAATTCCGAAAATGGAATACATTTTGATTACATGCTCACTTGACTTTAAATGTAGGTGGAATTAATATTTATCTTTAGTAAGGATTTATTATAAAAATAGTTTCCATTAAATAATTTAAATGGGACCATATGAATAATTATATGGAAAGAGATGTCATACTCCAACTTATTGGGAAGAATTTTGGGAAGGAAAACTTATAGAAGAATAAGTTCTTGAAGATACAATAACAAAGGTAAATGATATTCAGTATGAAATTATTTTAGCTCAAAATAGGAATAAGATTTATGCTAATAATTAGAGGAAATATTTATAATTATAAGTGATATATCATGTTTTCTTGAAATTATATCTATATAAGGGTGTTATAATGTTTTATAAAAATGGATAATTGAGCCCCATGTATATTGGACTGTTTGAAATTATTGAAATAATTAGAGTTGTTTTTTATCACTTAGAAATGACAAAAAAACTCTCAAAAGTACATGATGTGTTCCACAAATCATTTTTACGGAAATGCATTCTAAACCCAATGCATGTTCTCAACTATGATTAAATAGAGTTGGAACTTGATCTATCTTTCCATGAAGAACCCATATTTATTCTTGATACTAGAGAAAAATTATTGAGGAACCATATGAATTTTCTGGTTAAGGTACTTTGGAGGAATCATAAAATGGAGGAACCAATGTGGGAATCATAGGATATTATGAAGAAGAAATACCATAATTTGTTTAGAAGGTAATAACTAGGAAATTTAGAGGATGAATTTTTTTTAGGAGGGTAAAATGTAACATAGTCGTACTTTTCAATAAACTTTTTTAGAATAAATTTAATTTCATTGATATCTCATAATACACAAAACACTAAGTTTAAACAAAATACTGTTCAGTCACACTTTGAAAACATAATTTAAAATTAAATTTTCAACAATTTTATAAAATATATTATAAAATATAAAATTCATTTATTAAATAATAATTAAAAAATTATCTTAGTGTGTAATTTTGGGATTTTATCTAAAATATTTTATTTTTAAATGAATAATTTAAAATATTAAATTTTAATTGAAAAATGCATTTTTTAAATAATTTATGACGTTAAATTAAATTTTTAATTGTTTTTAAAGTAAAATTAATTCAATATTTTATTAATTAATACAATTTAGATCATTTTAATTACTTTCATAGTGAATTTTTATATAAAAACATTATAATATTTTTTAAATGTTCCCTTTGAAGACTTTCTTTCTCATCACATATAGAGGGTTAATTTTAAATTAAAAATTTCAAAATCTATGAATTGAATTTTGAAAAATGGATCCCATATTTCAAATAAAAATAATTATAATATTTAATTTTTTAATATAATTTTGTACCAAAGATAATAATTAATGAAGTAAAAAATTTACTTATCACGGTTAAGGTAAACTTTTATTTTCAAAGGGTAAAATTATGAGGAAAAGTGTTAAAAATGACCTACCAACTTATCCAACACCCATTTTAAGTACCTATTTCTACCTTACCTCTTATAGGTTTAATAATTTACCATTTTGGAATCTTTTTAAAGGTTAAAAACATTAGTATGGTTGAATTTTTCAAAAACAATACAAGTGTGTCCCTAACCACACTTATAAAAGTCCACCCACTATCCTCACCACTTCAAACCTTTAAAGCACATGGTATTGGATAATAACAACCCATATAACTTCCCAATATCCTTCCAATAATTCTAGATTCATATTTTTGGAATAAATACAACATAGTAAGTGTATATTGTAAATATAATGAGGATACCTAAAGAATAAGTAATGCTTTTCCACAAGCGTATTTATTTTATTTCTTCCTCCACCAAATTCAATTATTTTTAATACACGATTATAAAATAATATAATTATCATTCTTATAATTTTATTTTTATAATAATTTTAATACCTATATCAATTTATACATCCTTCAAATGGGTTATGAAATAATCATTCGTGTGAAAGGTATACTATCGACACGCAACCCGATGTCATTCCTTATTCTATTAAAACCATTCACAATTATGTATGATAATGGATATAAAGTATATATTTGATATTTATAAAAAAAATTATCTATGTAGTAATTATATCATATATATCATTTTACATTTCATTTTTTAATGGATGTGATAATGTCGCTCGTATGTATGGTGGACTATGGCCTCGCGAAGCGTTGGGATTCTTATGTCGCTAAATATTTTCATAAAAGGGGATAAAATAATTTTAATGTAAATATAATATATAAATTACATAATTATGACATATATATCACTCTCTAAATATAATATATCATTTTTATTTTCTTACCTTTTCAGTCAATGAAATATGATAATGTCATTCGTGTACGTGTGGACTACAACCTCCATGAAGTGAAGTTGACTCTATTTTCATGCCAACCCTACATGGTTGAAAAATATATTTATATTCAAAAAAAATATATTATATATGAAATTATTATTATTATTATTTAAAGATAAATTATTACTTACCTACCTTCCATAATAATCAGTGAAAAATGGAAATGTTACTCATGGGTACATACGACCTACCGCCTCCATGGTCGTAACGTACCTACTTTTTTCTTATCCATTATTCATGAGTTGTTTTAATTGTATTATTGATATATAAATATTAAAAAAAATTCATGATTATTATTATGGGGGTGATAGAAAAATATAATATTCAAAAGAACCATAACATTCAAAATAATGCAATAATGAGAAAACCGGGAAATTAACACTTGAAAAAATGAAAATAATGACAGATTATTGACGAACATGTGATGATATGTTATAAAAGGAAAATATATGATATAATAGTTACAAATATAGTTCTTTTATATGTTATTTACATCTATAAAACAACTATAAATGAGTTTAAACCACTGTCAAACAACAGGAAACATGAGGTAAGGGATTTCATCTCAATTTCATTTCATTGAGGTACATTATAATGTTATACAACTAGTTTATTATATATAGTGTATATGCTTCTCTTTTGACATGTAATATCATGAATACATCATTATTAATTATATTTTATATTCCAATTTTAATTATTTCATCCATGGGGACTTGAATTGAAAACTAAAAAGTGGTAAAAGGTATTTTGAAATCTTATATTCTTTTGTGATTGTTAACATTATATTTAAACAATCACATTATTTTACAAATTTCTCATTGTAAATTACATTTATATTAAATATTCATATTATTTTGTTATGGAATGTATTATTTTCTAAACCATATAAATTTTTTATATATGGTATTTACTATGAATTTTATTTCATTAACTAGGGACATATTGATAAATTTGTATCCTTTACTCAACAATGATAATTTATGATAAGGAACATTATTTATGAATTAAATCAATAATTAGATACATTAAGAATTTTTAAATAATAATAACATTTTTTCAACCATTTATGTAACACCCCAAGTTTTACGATCTTGAATTTAAATGGAAAATGTTATATTTTATAATTTTGTACCTAACATTGTATTTTCAAAATGGGAATTTAAGGTATAATTTGATTTATAAAATTTCATGATTTAAGTACTCAATGATGTGTTAGAATTAATTAAATATATTTAGTAATAATAATAAGTGATGTATTTTATTTATACATGTAATTGTTTTATATATTATGTTTTGAATGAATATCATTATAAAATTATGATTAGATTATTTAGTTATAAAATTAATAATAAAACTAATGTTACTATAAAATAATAATACATGTCATTTTGAAATTATTTAGTGAAATTCATTATTTAAATTTATGCAAACGAATGAGTAATTATTATGGGTATCATACATTTTCAAAAAATCATATATATATATATGAAATAAATATTATTTTTTTATATTAGCCTTTTATAAAATTATTAATAATATGTATTTCGGTTAAAAATTATAGCTATTCAATTTAACAATTTAAAAAATTAGTTTATTATTTATTTTATAAAATTTTATTAAAATTAAATAACATGACATAATTATGTTTTATCAAAATAATAAAATTGTTGTTATTAATTTTGAAATTCTATATATATAGATATATGTTTTATAAATAAACTTAATAATTATAAACACATTTTTATTTGTTTCAAATTACATAGAATTTTTTTAATAAATCAAAATTATGTTATTATTTATGAATTATAGATATGAATTAATTTAGTAAAAAAGATTCAAACTATTACTTTTCTAAAGAAAAAAATATTGATAAAATATTAATATTAATTTATTATAATAAAAAAATTTGACTTTAGACATTAAAAGATATATTATGATATAAATATTGTAAAGTTGATAAATATGTAATAACAAGTTATATTATAATAACAATAGAGGAGGAAATCGGACAAAATAAAGAAGAAAAAAACATGAGAATCCCATAATGGGATTTGAGGGTCTCGGTTTTAGGGTGTCACTCTACTTTGAGGGAGAGAGGAGGTGTCACTGCGATCTCGCTCAGCAGGGGGTCCTCACCTCGGGTGCAGATCAGGAGTCCATGACCTGGGTAGGGTTTCAACAGAGTTGTGTGTGCTTCGGTTGAGGTGTAGTGGTGCATTGTGCATGAAGGTGATGTCGAGCTGTGTCACGATGCCATAGATCTCAAAAAGGACGAGTGTGGGATGTGAGGCACTATCATGGTCCCGTTGAGTTGAGGAACTATTATCGTGGAGGTCAGGGTTCGGCCATGGTTGCAGGTTCATCCAGGATCTAGACTGGTAGACATCAAGATCGTGGTGCATTCGGGGGTGGATATCCAAACTCGGATCTCACTTGTGAGATATGGTTTTGTCATGTCTTAATACGAGTAAGAATAGTTTTTTTGTTATCCCTGTTTGATTGGTGTTGTTGGATTTCTTTTCTCCAACTCAAACCTTTAGCCTCTCTTTCGGTATTCAAGTATAGGGACCTTTACTCCCTTGGAACGAAGACTTGTGCTTCCTTTAAATATCCCTCCCATGCGGGTGAAACCTTACGGGTTCACCTTTTGACCCACCTCTCCATATCTCTCTCTCAAGTTCAACGGATCTCCAGAAAGCCCCTCCCCTCTACCAACCCGAAATTATCCTCCACAATCTATGTAAGGGATAAATAATTATTTTCAAACTTATTTTTGTCTAAAATCTTGTTTCTGTAAAAGGAATTTTCCACCAGTTTCTTATGATGCAAATCGATTATACACAAATTGTGTATAATCGGATATTCAATATGTGTATATATATATATATTCAGTATTGGATCATTCCTCTCTTCCACATTCAAGAAGGGTGTAAGGATTTTTATTGGCTTTTCTTAGATGGCATAAATATTTGATCCCTCTCTCTCTCGGTTTGGTTTAATAACCTGTATATATGTATTTACATATAATATGAAAATGAGTATATATATTTACACCTCAACCATCCCTTTTTAAATGCTTCCAGGGAGGTTTTTCATGATTTTCATACTGATGTTTTTAAATAAGACTAGTTGCGAATGACTTCCTCTTTAAGAAGAACCACTATATATCATAGATATATATTTTTGGGTGTTTAAGTATATATAAATATATATAGTTCCAACTCAAACCAATTTCTATGATTTCCAAAATATTTCAGTATATTTTACAAAGGAATATAAACTCATAAAGGGTTTTTAATAATTCTCAATTGTTGTGTTTACAATTATTTTAGGGTTTAAATGATGCAAGGGTTTTATTTTGAATTGGTTTACTAAATCAAAGCCAAATATACACTTTCATACATTCGGATAGACATGGTTAATTAATTAAAAACATTTTTATTTTTTTTAAAAGGGTGAATACCAATCTTTAAATAAAGGGTTGGATGGGAAATATGTTTTAAATTCAATCAGAGTTATATTTAGTATGCAAAACCCTAATTTTTACATATGAATATACATTCGGTCAAACAAGTTATATACCTTACATGGTTTGGATTTCAATCAAGAAGTATTAATGATTAATTATGTTTTGAAGTATTTATTACATAAAACAAATTATTTGGTTATGAAAAACTTAAATGTATACACCTTGCGTTTATTCAGATATATGTTTATGTATAAATATTTGTATAATTCCCAAACCCTAATTTCAATATGATGATCATCAAAATATAATTGGTGTTTTAATGCAATTAGTATTTTAAGTGTATTTAATAAATGATAATTTTGGTGTTTTAGAAATTAAATTGTATTTTTTAAAAACATACATTAATTTAAAAAGTTTTAAATATATTAACTTGATATGTTTTGAATTCGTCAGATTAGGTTAAAAATAATTTAAAGTAACATTTTTATATGGTGATTTACATAATAAAGTGAATGTTGTTGATAAATCAAGTAATATTTTAATCTAATATCATGTTCATTGAAAATTTCATCATCATAATGAATGGAATGTATTTTTAGTAAGTATCCATTTCTATGGATAAGGTTCTTTAATTAAGAAGCTAGCATTTCTTGTGGTAAACCCTAATCATCTGTCATTTTATGTGTTGTATTATGTGCAATGATTATTTACTAAACCATGTATGCCTTTGATTACATATTTCCATATTTGCAATGATATTTGTCATATCAGGTATTCACAGTCCAGATATATAATGGTTTCATTATTTCTTTTATTTATTATTGTACATCATTCATGCATATTACATACCATGATAATGAACTAAGAATTAAATTACCCAAAGTGGTATGGGACACCATGTTTAATATCTAATAAAATTAAATATTCAAAGTGGAATGGGACACCTTGAACAAAATGAAAATTGAATTAACAAACCAAGTAATTTGTAGGTGATAAGTTATTTAAATACATCAAAGTGGTAGATGCACTTTGATTTATGAGATACGAGGAATGCATTGGACCTAGTGTGTTCCAAGGTGGGTACCGGTAAAAGTAATCCCTCGGGGTTGGGGTCTGGTTACAACGGACCCTCTGGGTTGGTGTTCGGTTACAGAGGCACTCTGGGTTGGTGTCCGGTTACAGAGGCACTCCGTGTTGGAGTCCGGTTACAGAGGTTCTCCGGGTTGGGGTCCGGTTATAGTTAAAAAGGTGTATACATTTATGTTTTTCATAACCAAATAATTTATTATATGTAATAAATACTTCAAAACATAATTAATCATTAATAATTCTTGATTGAAGGCCAATCCATGTAAGGTATATAACTTTTTTGACAGAATGTATATTCATATGTAAAAATTAGGGTTTTTCATACTAAATAAAAATCTGATTGAATTTAAAACATATTTCCCATCCAACCCATTACTTAAAGATTGGTATTCACCCTTTTAAAAATAATAAACAGGTTTTTAATTAATTACCCATGTTTATCCGAATGTATGAAATTTTATATTTGGCTTTGATTTAGTAAAACAATTCAAAATAAAACCCCTGAATCATTTAAACACTAAAATAATTGTAAACACAAAAATTGAAAATTATTAAAAACCCTTTTTGAGTTTATATTCCATTGTAAAATATACTGAAATATTTTGGAAGTCATAGAAATTGGTTTGAGTTGGAACTATACATATTTATATATACTTAAACACCCAAATATATATATATATATATATGATATATAGTGGTTCTTCTTAAAGAGGAAGTCATTCGCAACAAGTCTTATTTAAAAACTTCAGTATGAAAATCATGAACAACCTCCCTGGAAGCATTTAAAGAGGGAGGGTTTAGGTGTACATATATATACTCATTTTCAAATTATATTTAAATACATATATAAAGGTTATAAAACTAAACCGAGAGAGAGAGGGATCAAATATTTATTCCATCTAAAAATCCAATACAAATCCTTACACCCTGCTTGAATGTGGAAGAGAGGAAAGATCCAATACTGAATATATATATATATATATACATATTGAATATCCGATTATACACAATTTATGTATAATCGATTTGCATCATAAAAAAACCGGTGGAAAATTCCTTTTACAGAAACAATATTTCACACAAAAATAAGTTTGAAAATAATTATTTATCCCTTACATAGATTGTGGAGGATGGTTTCGGGTTGGCATAGGGGAGGGGCTTTCTGGAGATCCATAGAACTTGAGATAGAGAGAGACGGAGAGGTGGGGAAAGAGTTTAACCCATAGGGTTTCACCCTCATGGGAGGGATATTTAAGGGAAGAACAAGTCTTCGTTCAAAGGTAGTAAAGGTCCCTACACTTGAATACCGAAGGAGAGGCCAAATCTTTGAGTTGGAGAAATGAAATCCAAGGACACTAATCAAATAAGGATAACAAAAGCACTATTCTAACTCGGATTAAGACATGACAAAACCATATCTCACAACTGAGATCTGAGTTTGGATCTCCACCCCCGAATGCACAACGATCTCGATGTCTGCCAGTATAGATCCTGGATGAACCTACAACCATGGCCGAACCATGACCTCCACGACAATAGTTCCTCAACTCAACGGGACCATGACAATGCCGCACATCCCACGCTCGTCCTTCTTGAGCTCTATGGCATCGTGACACTGCTCCACATCACCTTCATGCACAATGCACCCCTACACCTCAGCCAAAGCCCACGCGACTCCGTTGAAACCCTACCCAGGTCATGGACTCTAGATCTGCACCCGAGGTGCGGACCCCCTGCTGAGCGAGATCGCAGTGACACCTCCTCTCTCCCTCAAAGTAGAGTGACACCCTAAAACCGGGACCCTCAAATCCCATTATGGGATTCTCATGTTTTTTTCTTCTTTATTTTTTCCGATTTCCTCCCCTATTGTTATTATAATATCACTTGTTATTACATATTTATCAACTTTACAATATTTATATCATAATATATCTTTTAATGTCTAAAGTAAAAAAAATTAATGATAATCAATTAATATTAATATTTTATCAATATTGTTTTCTTTAGAAAAGTAAAAGTTTGAATCTTTTTTATTAAATTAATTCATATCTATAATTCATAAATCATAATATAATTTTGATTTATTAGAAAACATTCTAAGTAATTTAAAACAAATAAAAATGTTTTTATTATTATTAAGTTTATTTATAAAACATATATCTATATATATAGAATTTCAAAATTAATAACAACAATTTTATTATTGTGATAAAACATAATTATGTAATGTTATTTTATTTTAATAAAATTTTATAAAATAAATAATAAACTAATTTTTTAAAATTTTAAATTGAATAGCTATAATTGTTAACCGAAATACATATTATTAATAATTTTATAAAACGCTAATATAAAAACAATAATTTTCATTTCATATATATATCATTTTTTGAAAATGTATGATACCCATAATAATTACTCATTAGTTTTCTTAAATTAAAATAATGGGTTTCATTAACCAGAATATATATATATATATATATATATATATATATATATAGTGGTTCTTCTTAAAGAGGAAGTCATTCCCAACTAGTCTTATTTAAAATCTTGAGTATAAAAATCACGAACAACCTCCCTGGAAGAATTTAAAAAGGGAGGGTTGAGGTGTACTTATATATACTCATTTTAATATTATATGTATATACATAATACAGGTTATAAAACCAAATAGAGAGAGAGAGATCAAATATTTATTCCATCTAAGAAAAGCCAATAAAAATCCTGACACCCTGCTTGAAAGTGGAAGAGAGGAACGATCCAATACTGAATATATATATATATATATATATATATTGTATATCTGATTATACACATTTTTTTATAATCGATTTTCATTAAAAAAACCTGTGAAGAATCCCCCTTACAGAAACAAGATTTCAGACAAAAATAAGTTTCAAAATAATAATTTATCCCTTACATAGATTGTGTAGGATGGTTTCGGGTTGGAATAGGGGAGGGGATTGTTGGAGATCCATAGAACATGAGAGAGAGAGACAGAGAGGTGGAGAAAGAGGTGAAAACGTAGGGTTTCACTCACATGGGAGGGAAGTTTAAAGGAAGCATAAGTCTTGGTTCAAAGAGAGTAAAGGGCCCTACAATCGACTACCGAAGGAGAGGCCAAATCATTGAGTTGGAGAAAATAAATCCAATGACACAAATCAAATAGGCATAAAAAAACTATTCTACCTTGGATTAAGACATGATGGAACCATATCTCACAACTTAGATCCGAGTTTGGATCTCCACCCCTGAACGCACAACGATCTCGATGTCTGCCAGTCTATATCCTGGACGAACCTGCAACCGCAGACGAACCATGACCTCCAAGACGATAGTTCCTCAACTCAAACAGACCATGACAGTGCCGCACATCCCACGCTCGACCTGCTTGAGATCTATGGCCCTGCGACACTGCTTGACGTCACCATCATGCACGATGCACCCCTACAACTCTGCCGAAGCCCGCGTGACTCCGTTGAAACCCTACCCAGGTCACGAACTCCTGATCTGTACCCGAGGCACGGAACCCCTAATGAGAGAGACCACAGTGACACCTCCTCTCTCCCTCAAAGCGGCATGACACCCTAATACTAGGACCCGCAAATCCCATTACGGGATTCTCATGTTTTTTTCTTCTTCTTTATTTTGCCTGATTTCCTCCTCTATTATTATTATAATATCACTTACTATTACTTATTTATCAACTTTACTATATTTTTATCATAATATATCTTTTAATGTCTAAAGTCAAAAATCTTAACGATAATCAATTAATATAAATATTTTATCAATTTTTTTTAGAAAAGTAAAAGCTTGATTCTTTTATTATTAAATTAATTTATATCTATAATTCATAAATAAAAATATAATTTTGATTTATTAAAAAAACATTCTAAGTAATTTGAAACAAATAAAAATGTGTTTATTATTATTAAGTCTATTTATAAAACATATATTTTTTTAGAAAATTAGTGACATGAATTGGTTTCCCAATTCATATCGCCAATGGAATTTATTAAAGTCGAAAAAGGACAATACAACCTCGAGGTGTAAAGAACTTACACTAGTAGAGAATTAAAGGGGTTACAAATAATATTCAATAAAAAAAACCGGTTCTTGAAGACATCGTAGAAAAATCACCATTCAGTTGCTTCAAAGCTAGACCTTCAGAAATGAAGTCCATCCATAAAAGCAGCGAGCTTCCCTATTGGACAGACTGAACCTTCTTCCCCTATAAAGCATGAACTGCAACAATACGGAGCAGAGGGAAAGAGAAGGAGGATACCATATTTCTTCCAAATAATCCTTGCCACAGCCGTCAAATAGACAGAATTCATACAGATCGAACCATGTAATCAGAGTAAAAAAGTCCAGTACTTGAAGCGGATAGATAAAAACATCAAAAACAACCAATGTCTATGCAAGAACAAGCTGATGGTTCAGATAATCTAGACCTTGTGGCTTCTTATCAGCAGGATAGTAAGAGTAATACATGACCTCACATATCAACCCTTCAACCTCAGTCATAAGGAACACCAACATCAGTACAGTACCGAGGAAATCATGTCCTCCAATCCAAGACTTCAACATCATCCTCTATAAGAGTGAAGAAAACATCAAGATACAGCCATCCCTGATTTCCAGAGTGCAGGAAAAATGAAGATGAATCTCAGATTAAATAGAGAGACTGGTTGAATGAAACAGGATATAGAAGTTCCTTCAAAGAAAACCCCATTAAGAAATCCACTGAACAGATCTAATCCAGATCCAAGAGAGAGAAAAAAAATTAGTCCTCAAAATCATAAAGAGATCATTTCCATGGAATCCCTTTGAAGTCAAAATTTGTATTCTTCTTGAATTCCTCAACAAAAAATATGAGCATTATTTTCCAGAGTTCCAGATAAGTGTAAGTTCTCATGCCACCATCTTTGTGATTTCTAAAAGCAATTCAATCAATAAAACATATATCTATATACATAGAATTTCAAAATTATTAACAAATTTTTTTTATTTTGACAAAACATAATTATGTCATGTTATTTTACTTTAATAAATTTTATAAAATAAATAATAAACTAATTTTATAAATGGTTAAATTGAAAATCTATAATTTTTAAACCAAATACATATTATTTATAATTTTATAAAACTCTAATCTAAAAACAATAAATATCATTTCATATATAGATAATTTTTTGAAAATGTTTGATACCCATAATATTTACTCATTCATTTGCATAAATTAAAATAATGCATTTCACTAAATAATTTCAAAAAGACATTTATTGTGATTTTATAGTAACATTAGTTTTATTAATAATTTTATAACTAAAAAATCTAATCATAATTTTATAACGATATTCATTCAAAAGATAATATATAAAACAATTACATGTATAGATAAAATACGTCTCTTATTATTAATAATAAAATATATTTAAGTAATTTTAACACGTCATTGAGTACTTAAATCATGAAATTTTATAATTCTAAGTTCACATTAAATTCCCATTTTGAAAATACAAAGTAAAGTAAAAAATTATAAAATATAACATTATCCATTTAAATTTGAGTTCATAAAACTCGGGGTGTTACAATTTATAAACATTCCCTCGATGCATCGATAGTCTCATGAGATGAATCAGTTGGCCAATTTATATGGGTTTTACCCAGTATGTTTTAAACTATCTTGTAAAAGGTATTGACAATAAATGTATAATGTTCTTGGGAAACAAGACATCCAATGATTAATAATTACCTTCATCAATATTTCATTTTCCATCAACCATGATCTTTTCACAATGATATTATCTCCAGATGCATTTCATTCTCAGTATTTTGATTAAATGGAATTTGTTTTTCATTATTTACCTTTCTTTATTGTTTCTGCCCTATCCATTAATTTAGGTGGAATAGATGTTTAGTTATTTACCTTTATATAATAATTATGCTTATTGATTCGTGATATCTTCCACTTAATTAACCCTTACAAATCATTTTATCTAACCCTCGTTTTTTTTCCTTTCCTCAGGTTATGAAGTTGAATCTGTTGAGTGAGTTTTGAAGGATGATGATAATTTTATTTTGTTATATACTACATTTTATTTTATATTTCTAATTCACGATTGGTATCATATATGTTTCTATTTATCCAAATCTACAAAAATTATTGGCCTTCTAGTATTTGACCCATTGTATCTATGCCAATGAAATAAAGTAAGGCATTGGATTTGAGTTACTTGGGTGGGGGTTGTTAAAATGGAATAACATTTTGGGTCATAAAGATGTTATGTTATGACACATTAATTATAAAAAACCCAGGTGATTGTTTTTCATGAAATAAAAATATACAACACTATGTTATAGGACTCATTATTGAAATTTAAGCTCTATAAGTATTCGTATAAATTAGTTAATGATGTACAAACTTCTAGAGCTCTTCAAAATTACCAATTGATCTATTCAGCACCATGAAAACTACTATTCTAGGAGGAAACATTTATGTATTCTATATTTTATATCACTATAGAAGTTTTACATGGAATAATGTTTTATAAAATAAATTTAAGACTTTTTCTAAATTTATTATTTATTAGAAATTAGATCAAAATGAAAAAGGTCATTTATTTTTATTAATTGTAATTTATAGTTTTCAAAAGTTTTAAAATATTTAATTCAACAAATTCTAGGAATAAAATGGTCATAATAATACATTTTCAACTCCTAGGACACCACATTAAAATGGTATTATTGGGAGAAAAAATACTAACCAACTATAATTTTATTGGATAATGATAAATTAGTATAATTTGTCAAAATACACTTAGGAAAATAATATTGATATAGTTTTTCATATTTATTAAAAAAATATTCATGGAATATTCTTAAGGAAAACATCTTAAGAAATCTTAAAGTAATTGGATCCTAGAACTAGGTATTTGAGAGTATTTCATTAAAAATTTTACATTAATAATAAAAATGATTCATTAGAAAACATAGATTAAAAATATTATTAATTTATTATATTTGGATATTCTAAATCTAATAATTCATATAGAGTTTATATAAAAATAAAATTATTTATTAGAGAATATTACCATGTTAAATTTTATGAAAATAATTTAAAAGAAATAAAATGTGGATTAGATTCGGTTGAGGAAGATTTAGGTGATTTTAAATTTTTTTCAACCAAAAAAAATAAGACTATGATGTAACAATTCAGGGGGAGAGACTTCCTCACGGATAATGTTTAAAATTTAATAATGATCATCAAATTGGTAATGTAATTGGTGATATAACTAATGGTGTTTTCTGAAAATTCCATCATAAATGTTTGTTCTAATAAATATGTTATTTATAACATTTTACCTAAAAATATAGATGAATCCAAATATTATTGAAATACTATTATGTAGAAACATGAAAAGATTAATTATTTAGATAAAAATAAAATATGATCCCCAATTGAATCCCATAATGATAATAATATTATTAGAACTAAATAGATCATTATAAATAGATTAAATATATCTGGTAAAATAATTTAAAATAATTATAGATTAGTGTATTAGGAATATATTAATGAAAAATGAATCGATTTTGAATAATTATTTTCACTTTTAGAATAAGTATATTTGAAAATAATATTTTTGGTTTATGCATCTTTTTTTGGAATTGAAAATTTCAAAATTCATGTCAAAATTGAATTTTCAAATGTATATATTTCATAAAAATGTTTTTATAAAATAAAACCTAGTTTTTTTAAAAAAAATCTACTCCTATTCATGATTCATTTGGGGATATCTATGATTTTTTAAATCTTTAAAAAAGTTGGTTTCATTCCTGGTAATAATTAGGCAGTTTTCACTATTCGATGTAAACTTTAGAATAGTTAGTTCCTTTACCAATAAAGAATGCCTTATTTAGGGGGAATGTTTGGACATTAACTCTTGGTATATTAATGGGGGTAATTTATTCTTTTCATTCAATTTCAATAAGGGGTAGATGTTTTTAATTTTCTATTTTGTTTTATAATTATTAAAAAGGGGGAGAATATCAAAGAGAATCCTTGATCCACAATGTTTATTATTTTTTGACAATTACAAATTTATTACTTTATTCCCTCTAACATGACTAAAGAAAACGATTTTATGATTTCTCTACTTATACTATTAAAAATATTTAAATTATTGATTAATATTTTAATATACATGTTTGATATGTATTTCATGAAATTATTTTGGATAAAACTCAATAACTATGTGGGTTGGTATCGTATGTGTTGTATGTCTATGGTGGATATGTCTGGAAAAATCAACCTATGTTTTGGATCCGCTATGAGGCAATAAATACATCAAAAACATGTACAATAAATTAACCAAATTAATACACTGCTGATCATAGATTAAAACAATTCTATGTCCTCAATTGAATACATATGTAAATGAATCAAACATATAGAAGAAAATATAACATTTATGGATTGACTATAATTTCACAATTGACTATAAGAACGAATGGATCTTCCATAATTATATCAACCATGTTATAAAAGTGGAAATTTTGTAAATTTTGAAGTGGAAGCACATTGAGATTAAACTGACCATATTGATCAGTTGAATATGAATATAAATTTTTAATATTCCTTGACCCACCTCATGATAATTATGAATGGTCGTGTATTCAATCTATCAACCATATTAAGAATGTCATGACCTACAACATGGATTGATCTACTAGAAGAAAGATCTACCAGAAGTAGTAACCTACTACATGTTCTAAACTACCATAAGATCTCCATATTATGGAAAAAATAAACTATACCAATTTTATGATGCTATATTTTTAATATTTTTAATATCCTTATATAATTTTTATTCACATTGATTTTTCTTAATTGTTTTCATTGATTTAATTTTTCCTTACACACTAACTAATTATATTGATGCAATGGATTTAAATAGAAGTATTTTATAAATATTTACGTAAAGGAAAAACAGTTTCCATTTGTATTTAAAATTCACAAGGGACATTCACTTTAGGATATTGAAATTTAAATATTTTGGGATTTGAAGTGTTTTTCTCTCATAAGATCTGGGATTACTCAAAGAACAGTAATTTTCATTAACACATGAATATATTTCTAGTGTTTTCATATATTATTAAACACTCATTGTATGGCATGTTTATTTATTATAGAATATGAAAGTAAACCAAAATATTTATGTTTTTTCATATGTATTTAATTATTAATCTAAATGCTTCATTCTATAGGAAATATTAATCAATGTTCTTGTGCATATTACATTTTAAAATAAAACATGTAGCATGTTTCAATTTTGAATTGGTTTTTCTTTTTATAACTCAATATAAACTGTTATGCAGAACAAGTGTTAGTGAATGATGCTGAGTATACTTTAAATTTTTAGTTTTTGAAACAACATTATGATCATTCACTAAAATTATCATGGTTCATGTTAAAACCTTTGATCCTTTTCTACCTAGAGATAAAATTATTTCCTCGACTCTCCTTTACTAATTATTATGTTGGTTTAGTGGTTTATAATTATTTATACCCTATTTCTATTTATGTAATTTTACTTGATTATACAAACCATAAATGTTGTTATTCTTGGGTTATACCACCCCATACAAAAGGTATTATTGGGTTATGCTTAACCAGTAGAACGCTGAGGTAATTCATTTATGCCTTGATCTAAATAAATGTAGGTATGGTTTATTCCACCATCTCAAAAGGAATCTAGTTGTTTTTTGCCACCATGCGAGAAAAATTAATTCGTAGATTGATCCTACAAGGATTAAAATGTTTTTTTAATGCTTATAAATCCAAATCCAATTTAAAAGGTTTTATTATAGTGAGTTTCATTTCTCTCTGTATTTTAGAGGAGTTATGTATAGATATATGATCAATTAGATTTTAACTACTACAATAATTACAATTTTGATTCTTTTATATCCAATATAGAAATATTTATCATTTATAAAATTTCATACTTTTTATTTTAAATGGTCAATTAAACCTATCTTGACTATTTGGATCATCTCACATTTGGACCTGACATTTTTGAACATCATGAAGCTTGAAAATAAATCACCTTCACCAATTTCCCTTTTCTTATTAAGGATGGAAATAATATCATCTTGAAAGAAATAAATTTTCTATTGATTTTATCAATTATATTTTTATCAACGTCTTGATCCTTAATGTTTTAATTTTATTTGAATTTATCTTGATTGATTTTCATTATTTCTATACCATAATAGGACTTTAAGAATTTCTCGATAACTTTTTATCAAGATAATAATGTTTTTCACTTGAACTAAGAACTCATCCACCCTTTTATATTTTCTGATATAAATATAATTAAATTGATATTAAATAATATAGAACTATGAATCCTTCACTTTCTCTTCTCCATCATGTATATTATAAGAAATCAGGTTTTCACTCAGGTATAGACCCTATAATTTTCAGTATAATATTTACTTTGGACCTAATATGGATGCCTAATGGGTTTGAAAAAAAATCAACAGTGTCCATGGCATGTTCAGAGCTTGGAACCCATCTTTTTGGGAAAAACAGGCTTGGCACATGGTTTAGAGTAAACCGTGCTAGAATTCTGCACGGTTTGGAAAATCGTGCAGATTGTATATTTTTAGATAGAGCCACCTCGCACAATTGGTGCATGGTCATGCCACCTAACTATATGAGTGACCATTTTCCTAGGTATCCATTCATGGTTTGCGCACAGTTTTTCAAAAAATGTCGAAAAACCTTGCACAGACTATTTTAAGGGTAAATTGTCCTTTTTCCCTTAATGATCTAATTAAGCCACTTCTATCTTCCCTAATCAAATATTATGCAGGGTTAACCTATTTTTCTCCAATTTTAGATCATTTTGAAGGCATAAAATTGGGATCAAGAGATCTCATTCATCTAGCAACCTATCGGGCTTTCATTCATCACCTAGGATGGAAAACGGTAAGTACTTGAGTCCTCTTGAACTGTTCTTCTTCTCTTTTTATCTCGATTAAGATATCGGGTTATGGGAATTTTTCTATTTTTCATATATCTAATTCGATCCATAAAAAACAAGGGCCAATACCATAAGAGAAGGATTGTACAAACCTATGGTGGGTGGTCTATAATTTATCCTAAAGTTCATAAATTTTGGAATATATGTGTGGGGACCACCAATTTTGTTGGGTTCTATTTCTTAAATTTATATTCCATGATTATAACCGTTAGAACCATATTATTATTCTCATTCCAAATATGAGGTAAGTTGTTATATGTTACACCCACAACTCAATCTTCCCCATGTTGATGGTTATTCCATATTTGGGTTTTTAGTTTTTTGATACTTTTGATCCACTCTTCGGGTGTTCCTTCTCTTGGCCTCTATAAGGGAAATCTATCTATACTAAATGGAATGATTATGTTGTGAATTTCATAATGGAAAGTACCATGTTTTCTTACCACATGACCCACCTATGGTAAGTGCTTTGATTGATTATTAAATATGAAATGGAAATTGGAAAGTATATTGAGTATATGACTTGACTGTATTGAAAGTGAATGAATAGTAGGTTGCATATCCATAGCACCACTTACCCCATTAATGGAAGGTAGTGGAATGAACCTAAAATATGGAATATGACATAAATGGATCAAATGGTTTTATGCTAATTGACCTTATCAAACTAATGAAAGATAATTCCTGAACCAATTGAATTATTATATGGATTCACTATGAAATAGAAATTTCCTGACTTGAGCTCTCCTTGGATTCTGATCAGAGGATACCATGAGCACTGGGGAACCCTAGTACAATTTAAGGGCACATATTTCTTAGGTTGAGACCCACCTAGAACCTGATCCTTATCTATCCTTTGGATTCCCGTTATAATACTGTGGGATCCCTCATATAGTACTACAGGATGCCTTGGATACACACCTTGCATCCATGATTCCTTAGATACACTCCTTGGATCCAACATTGACAAGTAGGTTCCATGGTTAAAGCCCATATGGCCCAGTCATTTCTTAGCATCGTTTTCCCTTATATTCAATGCCTAGACTCAGTAGGAATCTCATTGTGGAATGACTTGGACTTTTCTCCTTAGATTACACTCTTACCCTTTATCTAGACTCAGATACTGCTATGTTAGCGGCTCTTGATGTTTATATTGCCTTGGTTACTACCATGGAACATCATTGTTAAATATCATCATAGATTTCCTTGTTACATCTTGGAACCTTTACTATTAATAACAAGTGACTTATTGGTAAATTGGTAACAATCACCTAAATAATTGGTTACATGTTAAGACACCAGCTGAGGGATGAAGATGGTACTTGGGTATTTAGTTACAGTGTACTATTTTAATTTATATATACATGCTAGGACACTGTTATATTCTATTACATGGGAAAAATGTTATAGACACCATTGGTGATATCCCACTGAGATTTATCTCACACCCTCTCCGAGCGTCATTTGGTACTCATAGTAGATTAAATTAATGCGGGTGTTGATAAAGGTAAGTATATGGATTCAAACACTTTATTGCTTGCTGTTTAGGATGGATCTTGATTGCATATGACCAAGCTAGAGCTTGGGATGCTTGGGATAGCCTTTTATTTTCTTTTATACTATTTTTTAAAATATTATGCCTACTGTCCTGTATCTATTTTTCCTAATTTTCTAGGTACATGACTTATCGTCATCTATAGTTGAATGTTATTATAGTTGTTTCAATTATTATTACTATTTTCTCTACTTTTCCATTGTACCTTCTCTTTATATATAAATTTCTCTCACTATTTAGCTATGTTTACATCCACCCGTTAAGCTACACTTTGGTAATGAGGGAATAGTGTTCCCATGGATACACCCTAGGCCCTCACTCCTTGTCGAAGACCTCTAGAATTCTGGGAGATGCGCTTAAGGCCATGAGTTCCACTGGGTTTGGGGCATCTGTTGATTGGAATCCGGGTTCAGCACGTCAGAAAGTGATATTAGATGTGGTTTCGTTTCTTTCTTTATTATTTGTAGACAATAGATTAGAGATTAGGAACGCTTGGGACTTAGTCATATGTCATTCTTGGGAATTGAAAACCCATGTTCAAGGTAAAAACCAATTTTACTTAAATCATATTTTTGTTCTTATTTTTCCTATTATAGTTTATATTACTTCATTGTTCAGTGATGCACATGTTGTGTGGTGTTGTTGGTTATTACTCTATTTGAGGATTTTATTTCATCCTTGCCCCGATGATATGAGGGTAATGATAACTTTTACATACAATATAGGCACCTAGAATTCACATGTCATGCATATTTCCATGCCAAATAGGTTCATTTCACTACTTTTCATCGCTTGATATTCCTATGATTGATGAGTGATGTTGTGATCATTAGCTTATTCTTTTGTTACTCTAGGATGTGATTGAGTGATTTCCTATCTCAATTCATGAGGAGTATGGGACCTCATGGGTTGGGATTAGTAATTTATTGAGTCGGGCCATTATACTGTAAATAAATGGGTGTTGTTTCTAGTGATAGGTGTATGAGCAATGATTCATTAAAAATGGATATCCATAATAAAGTGAATCTTTAAATCTAAAATAAAATGGTTTCAAATACTTATCCCACATTTTCATGTTTATGAAAGGTAAATGGGTGAACCTAGAAATTAAATGTGAAGTGAAATGAAACTTATACTTGAGAACTTACTGATATGTGGTCTTCTAAGTGGTTAGTTGGGGTAGTACTCCTTGGGTAGTGAGTTTCCCTACATTCATCTTCCACTAGTGATGCTATTTTTCTAATTGTATGTTTTTTCTAAGACATATTACTGGATATTTTAGAACAATTCCACCATGACATCCTTTTATTGTATGCCAGGTGGGTGGTGATGACCATGCTCTACATGTGGTGGGCCCTGAGCTACCAGTATTACTTCTAGGAGTTCCGTATGAGGCACCACCTATTATACCTGATCCAGGAACTGATTTCCATGTTTGGGATAGTTTTCTATGTCTGATGTAGTCAATTCATGGTGATCTCTAAGTAGCACCTACGATGATAGATAAGACTTTTGAGTTCTAGTAGCAGCATCCTCCTACTTTCTTAGTGGATCATGGTCTATAAGCTCTAGTGTCTTAGATAGAGGAAATCCTATCTATCTTGGAGAATATGGAAATCCCTCCAGAGTGGAGAGTCATTCTGGCTATATACATGCATCAGGATTCAGCAAAGAGTTGGTGGGATGTGGCTACCAAAGATGATCACCAACAAGGAATGATATGAGAAGACTTCAAGATTGTGTTCTATGATCAGTTTTTTCTAAAATGTTGAGAGCTGATGGAGTTAGTGAGTTTGTGCATCTCATGTAGGGTTATTTTTCAATTATGAAGTATTCAATGTGTTTCACATAGTTGTAGTTCTTCACACCCCTTTTAATCAGTGATGAGATTTTACATGCTATATGTTTTGAGGATGGGCTCCCATATAGAATTCATAAGTAGGTCAGTGTATTTTGCATGCCAAATTTTTTGAAGATATTCAGTTAGGCTATTATCACTGAGTGAAACCTAAGGGATGGAAATAGTATTGGGTTTAATGTATTAGTGCCACAACATTCCAGTAGTTCTTCCAGTGGTGGGAAACGTTCTCTTGAGGTTTCCTGTCAGGGTAGTGACAACTAGAGTACCCATTTTAATATCTCTTTGGAGTGTCATCAATTTTAATTATGGGGTCATTCGAAGCCGGAGTGTTATAGAGACCCACTGGAGTTCCGGTCATGCGGCCATATGGGGAATCTTTATCATATCTTTAGGACCTTTCCACTATCTTTGAGTGGAAAAGGATCTATGCCAGTACACCTTCAAGAGAAAGTTCTTTTATGCCACGTCAGGTGGGAATTTGAAATAGTACTGGAAGGTCTAGCCTATGAAGAGGTTTTGGCTATGGTAGCTAGACCCCAGATCACATGCAGTGCCAGCAGAGCAGTTTTGATCATGGTTTTTCATCTGTTAAACAGGACTGTCAATCAGGTCAGTTACATGCACTACATCCAATACTTGAGGATCTGGCTACGAGACCTTCTATAGTACGGGGTACTATTCTTGGGGCCACTAATATTTTATCTTCTTTGATTGATACAGGTGATTCAAAATCTCTTATATCTATACCCATTTTGGAAATTCTCTGACTAGAGATACAGTATCATTATGGTTTAATGACCCTAGATTCATTGTTAGGGGTACGAACAGAGGGAATACGCCAGTGTAGGGACTATCCCCTTACGTTAGGCAATTACCCTTTTTATGGAACTTCTTTTTCCCTGAGATGATGGGTTTCAATGTCATTGTCGAAATGGACCGGTTTGGTCACTATCATGCTTTTGTAGACTTCTATCATCGCCGATTATCTTTTACATCATTAGAGGGAAGCAGTTATCAACATAAGGGTGAGTAGGATGTCCAGACTAGTAGAGATGGATCAGAGAATCAAGGGCTAGGTAGAGTGACTTCCCAAATCATAAATCTCTTCATGAGGGACTAGGGTTTAAAAAAATGTTATTTCCCTCCAATAGTGTATCATTTTAGGGATGTATTTCCCGAAACAATTTCTAGCTTACCTCCTAAGATAGAGGTAGAGTTTTCAGTCGACCTTATTCCATGAATGGATTTATTTTCCATTACTCCTTATAAGATGTCACCTATAGAGCATCAAGATCTCAAGAGGTAGTTTGAGGATTTAGAGGCCAAAGGTTTTATTCAGCCCATTACAACCTCTCGGGGTTTGCCTAATCTTTTTACAATGAAGGGGAATCGAACCTTACTTTTATCTGTGGATTACAGAAGGTTGAACCAGCTTATAGTCAAGAACTGATATCCACTTCCTCGAATAGATTAACAATTTGACCAATTCCGATGATCAAAGGACTTCTCTAAGATTGACCTGAGATCGGGTTATCATTATGTGTGATTCAGACAATCAGACATACATCGTACATCATTTTTTAGTAGGTATTTTCTGTTTGAGTACCTTGTTATGTTGTTCAGTCTTACAAATGTGCCTACCATTTTTATGGGTTTATGAATAGGGTTTTTCATCCCTAATTGGACTCTTTGGTCTTGGTCTTTTTGGATGACATCTTGGTGTATTCTCACACTGATAGTGACCATGACAAACACCTTGAGTTCATTCTGAGTACACAGAGAGAGCATCATCTTTATGCCAAGCTTGCTAAGTACCACTTCTGAATCGGCAAAGTCCACTTCTTAGGTCATATTATCTCAAAATCAAGAGTATATATTGACTCTGAAAAGGTTAGGGCTATAGTTTTCTGGGAGCCACCCAATAATGTGTTTGATATATAGAGTTTATATGGGAATATATTATAGTCATTTCATACAAGACTTATAACTTATTTCTTATCCTCTTACTGGTCTTACAAAGAAGGGTTTCAAGTCCACACGATCAGAAGCATGTGTGAAATCTTTTCAAGATATGAAATCACTACTACAAATACAGTCTTTATCAGCATTAGAAAAGTCAATTAACATTGCTAAAAAAGGTGATGTTAATCGAGGAGAAGATATAGGGGGTACCTTTTATCAGCATTCCAAAAAGCATTGATAATGGCCCCTTTTATCAGTGCTTTTTAGCACTGATAAAAGGGGGTTTATCAACGCTTTTAAAAAGAGCAGATAAATGTAAAAAAAATAAAAAAAATATAATTATATAATTTGGGGGGTGATTTTAACAGCGCTTGACCCCCCCCCCCCTATCGGTGCTGGGCGTACCCCCCTTACACTCTCCCATGCGCTGCCATTCCCACGCATCCTCACACGTGTGCCTCCCTTTTCTTCCTCCTGAACTCAAACCCACAAACTCCCCCCTTTCGCGGCTGCACCTTTACCACTAATCCATTTTTTTCTATTTAATGATATATCTATTTATTTATATATATATATACTTATATTTATTCGTATATTGTTATAGATTCATATTAATTTAGATATATTTATTCATATATTAGTATATATATATTCATTCATATATTAATATATATTTATATTTATTTATATATATATATTTAGTTATAATTTTTTATCCGTATATTTATTTGTATATTAATATATACTTATAAGATTAGTTTGAAATACATTTATGAAATATGTTTTTTATGTGTGTTTATAAATAAATAAATACATATATACATACATATATACAACACACACACACAAACAAACAAATATATATTTACGAATATATGTATATATATATATATATATATATGTATATATATGTATTTGAAAAGCCATAGAATGTTAAAATGGCCATAATTTATAATCCAGAAGATCGTTTCAACTCCAAAACTAGTCAAATAGAATAAAATGAAACAATATTTTATTTGATATGTGGTATTGGCCTAACATACATCCGTATCAGATGTTATACTTGTTTTAATGTTAACGAATCGGGGTATCCCAACTAAAAACTCAGTTTTAGAGGCCTTCTGAGACTTTTTTGGCCTTGAAAAATGTGGTTGAAGCTTTTCATGGGTCACTAGAGCATATATCTCATCAAAGGATTCGATTTGATATGTTGTAGAGCTCAAACGGACACCCGGATCAAAAGTTATGGCCCTTTGAAGTTTGAGTTACATTTTCAACTTATTTTAGATCTTTTATTATTTTTTTTGATTTCTTGTGTCTTAAAATTGTTATTAAATTATTTTTAATCAATAATAATTATAAAATTATTAATTAATAATATTTTTCTAAATATTTAAAATCCATTATCAATAAATTTATTATATATTAAATGTAAAAGTCTATTTATACGTATCTAAAACATATTTAAAAAATATATATTATATTTATATCAATATAAATATACTAATATAACAATAATTTATTTTTCCTGATTTTTTTTTAAATATAAAATTTATCACCAGAAGGAAAAAGCGCTGATAAATCCCCCTTTTATCAGCACTCCTAAAAGAAGCGCTTATAAAGGGGTCCCCTTTATCAGCGCTGATAAAGGGGGCCTTTATCAGCGCTTTTTTTGGCGCTGTTAAAAGTGCCCCTTTATCAGCGCTTTTTTTAGAGTTGATAAAAGGGTAGCGCTTCCCTTTCCCGTTCTTGTAGTATTGAAGGGATGCTTGTATCGACACCTATTCTAATTCTTGTCGAGCAGGGTATATGTAACACCCGAGACTTTTATGTTATATAAATCATCAAAGGAATCTTTTTCTACACAACACTTTCTTGGCTTGCTTTACACGCAATCGCGACCTTCCTCGATAGCTTGCGTCGTACGCAATACCGAGTTTCACTAAACAACAATATGCTATTAAAACTAGCTGTTATGAATAGTAATAACCACTTTTTGAAATTTTATAAATTCTATTTTTCAAAATGGACTTCATTTTTGGACTCAGAATATCGAAATTAGCCTAGGGTGAAATTTTGGTATTTTTCTGAAAACTTTCAATTTTTGATGAATAGTGAAACCACTAAGTGGTAGGTTAAAAACTGAATTTTGCATAAAACTTAATTTTACCGCTTCTGTGAATGGAATTTCGAAAATCCGAGAGACACGGTTAATATCAAGGACTAAAATGTGGTTCAATGAGATGAAAATAATTTTTTGGTGAATAGTAACTTTTTACGATTTTTACCGCGGTTAATAGTAAATAGGGTAACTAAGGGTAAATATGATATTAATATTACCCTAACACATGTCCTAATTCTATTGGACAAGTTTAATTCGACCAAAAACAAACTTAGGAATAAAATATGACCATTTAGGCCCACTTGGATTAGATTAGGACATTTATTATTAATTTATTTAAAGAAGGGTTAAAATAGTTAAAATCAAAGTTTAATAAGTAAATCATTTTTAATATGGGGTTATACATAAGATAAATTCAATTGTAAATATTCATTAGAAAGCTAAAACTATTTCCTACATGATGATATTTTATTTGTAATTTTTAGACATTAAATAAGTTAATTTATTTATGACATAATGATGATGCAGTAATTATCTTATTAATGAAATATTGACATAATTGATGTTATAAACACCAAAATAAATGTAATTTGAGACTTTTTATGAATTCCACTGATTTTCTAGGTTACTATGATATATTAGTGTTGATTTAATCAACTTGGTTCGAACATATAATTCTGTTATGACTTTAAAACAAATCATATATCAAATAGTGTCAAAATTGACACAAAATAGTTTTTAAATCAAATATTATATTATTAATTGTTATTTTATTCCTAAAAATCTAAGGTTCGGCCAAATGACTTAGATAAGGATATATATATTAATAATAAACAATTTGGGGTTCGTTTGGCATGTTATAGTAAGTGTATTAACCATATAGTGAAGGAAAACAAAAAGACACGGTAAAAGTTAAAATAATTAACTTAGAGTTAAATCTAATTGATAAGGTTAAAATAATACCCTAAACTTGTCTAAATTCTATTGGTTGATAGGATTTCGACCCATTCCCACTTTATCTTCGAAATAAGACCCTTTGGAACCATTATAAACCGATTTTGACTTTAATATAAAATAATATTTTGAGATATTCCTAAGGTGCCCCTCTCCTCCCTTATAAAAGGGCACCTCCTCCCCCTCCTCCTCACACCAAATTGAGCACTCAATCTCGGCCAACCCCTGCCATTTTCTCCTATCCACTTCCCTAGAATAATCCTCGAGGTCCTGGTCTTCTCCAAAGACCAATCTTAGTTCCTTAAGTGGAGGATTCAAAGAGGCGTTCCAAAGAAGAGGTAATATCCATTACCGATCTTTTCAATTTCTTTCTTCTTCAACTTCTTCTTCTTTAGTTGTTTCATGATAAAGTAATAACATCTGTATTACTTACATACTGATATGTTATTATAAATATGAAACAACCCTAATTCACCTTCTATCCATCCTACGGAAAAATGAAATCACCGCGCGTGCGTACGAACGGAATACCGTCTCCACGCCGTGGTGTAATCTATTTTCCACCATCACCTTACAAGGATGGGTATAATGGTGTAATCAGTAACTATATATGATTATTATTAAGTAATATTGATACTGAAATAGTATATATATATACTCCAATACAATTCCACGATCATAGGAACGATATCATCACTCGTGCGTACGTACGGAATACCGTCTCCACGATGTGATGCGACTCGTTCTACATGATCTTCATTTCATAATGATTATATAAATGAATTTAATGAATGAATATGGTATATACTACACTAATACCATTCTGGAAATGAATTATCTATAACCTAAAGATAAGAATAAGAATTTATTCGACAAAACACGCATAAGAACAAAAAGTTATAAAGACCCGAGTAACAAGTAACAATGAAATATTACTAACAAGAAGCTAATAATATGACCATATATGATCTCATATAAATATGTATGATTCTGGAATAAGTCAATAACATTATTTAAACCATTATACAGGAGCTTCGGACATGTACAAAGCTAATCGGACCTAAGGTAAGGGAAATATCACAATCTCATTTTTATCCGAGATTGTTTATTCGTAAGTATTTACTGGGGTGTATTTTATCATCCACATCCATGTTCCCTCAATATGTAATATTGATTCCATCCACTTGAAATAGTTTAAATCCAATTTTACCCTTAGGTGAGTTTTTAGTAAAGAATATGAAAGGAATCTTTTGTCGTTTTTCCGTACGAGGTACTTTTTGACTTTTCCGACAAAAGTACGAAGAATGTTTTTTTTAACTTATACGGCATGAATGGATTTTTAAAACATTACTTCAAAGAAGCTTCCTTTACAAGTTTTCAAGTTTATTTTTAATCAACTTCTTTTATTTTAAAGTTGTATGACATGTTATGAAAGGAAAAATGTTTTTGAAGAAGAAATGATATTTTCCTCAAGAATTCAATTCAAGTGTTTTATCAAAATTATTTTCCATCTAAGATAATAAAGGGTTCTGTTTCTATCCATATTTTTAAATTGGTTTGACTATGTTGTGATGGAATTATGTTTATGAATTCCTTTATCATATATGAATTGATTTATGATGTCATGATGTTTCAAGAATCCCATTTTTGTTACATGTGTTATGCGATGATGCATGTTTTATGATTATGTGGCACACATAAGAAAGGATTCATTATAAGATGGGTGGGACCTATATCTCCCTCCAATGCATTGGGTAATGATTTTATATCTCATGAGATAGACATGGCTGGAACGGAAGGTTATTTCGGTTCAGTGATACAGGACTGAAACGAGGAGTGAACTCGGTTCAGAAAGGGACTTTGTCCACTAAGATAGTCTTGGCGATGAGTCATGACTAACAAGAAATGTTTTTCCATGATTATGTGTGCATGCCACAAAGTTTCAAGTTTTATGTTATGATTATGGGGATCTCATTTTCACTTCTATGATTTATTCCATGTTAAGATATTATGATCTCTTTTGCAGGTTTTGATTTTCAAAAGATATGATATGATTTTTATTTCCTTTATTTGCCCTTGCTGAGCATTTGAGCTCACCCTTTTATGTTTTCTTTTCCCCAGGTCAGGAAGATGGATATTAAGTAGAATATGCTAAAAGGGACCCTAGATATGATGAAATAAATGGGAGACACTGTAGAAGATTTATGAACCAGTTGTTTATGTTTCCCAGTTTCTAAAGACACTATACCTATACGGTCCTTTGTGGTTTTGTCATATGTTGTAATAAGTGTGCTTCAATTTTGAAGTATTAACAATGTATGTAAAGTATGGGTCGTTATAGTATAGGTTATACCGTTTTCTATGATGAATCAATAATTGTCCTAGGAGCATCACTAATACAAGAAGAAAAAGACATTGTGTACAGATCTCAGTAGTTGAGGCCTCATGATAGAAATTACCCAACAGACGACCTTGAGCTAGATGCAATTGTCCATGCCTTACATTGCTAGAGACATTATCTGATAGGTGAGTTCTTTGTGGTGTATGCCAACTACAAGAGCCTCAAGTAAACGTTTTCTCAGCATGACATGAACCTCAAATAGTGGATGTGGGTTGAATATCTACAATCCTTTGATTTTGAGCTTGCCTAAATTCTTGGGATTGGAAATTTATATGCAAAATCACTGAGTTGGAAAACTCAAGAACATGTCATACAGGAAGTCAGTGATGAATGGAAGTTAATGGACCTCTTTTCTAAGCTGCATCTAGAGTTCTAGGATAGTCTTGAGTAGTATAATTTATTATTCTTGATAGTTACCTCATCCCTCCCTTATAAGGTGAAGAGTAGATAGTTTTCAAATCCTAAAGGCTTGGTTCTCCCTGAGAGTATATCAGGAGATAACCTGCCTCTATATATGTTTTTAGATAGAGACCATTTCCTTCTTCTATATAGACATATCTTGGTTCCTATAAATATGATAGATAAGTTGATTAAGGAGTCCCATGCTTCTCAGTGGAAAATTCATCTAGGAAACATGAAGATGTATCGAGTTATGCGATGATAGTATTGGTGAACTAGGATGAGACATCAGATAGCATGCATTATCACTAGGTTTTCCACTTGTCAGAAGGTGAATGCGGAGCACCCAAGACCAACAGGCTTATTATAGCTGCTTCCAGTTCGAAAATGTAAATGGGAATATGTTTCTCTGGATTTCATAGTTGGATTACCATGGTTTCCGAGGGGTAGTGAAGCTATTGGGTTATTCATTGGTGAATAACTAAAGAATACCACTTCACTCCTATTTGGGAGACATTATCAGTTAATGAGATGGGAAGATTTTATGTCTTTGAGATCATACAACTACACAGGATTCTCTATACTATTGTTTCAAATATGGATGCTCATTTCACTTCATGGTTCTTGTGGGGTTTGTAGAAATCTATGGAAACTCAGGTTATTCTAAGCACAACTTTTCACCCTCAGACCAATGGAAAATCATAATGGACAATACAGTTTCTAGAGGATATTCACAGAGCATGTGTGCTTGATTTTTTTGGTTCATTGGATAAGAACATACCTCTCGTTGAGTTATCCTATAATAAAATCTTCCAGGAAAAAATTAAGATGCATCCTTTTGAGGACATATATGGTCGGCCATGCTGTTCACCCTTGTGCTATCCAAAGGGAAGTGAGGCAGCCCTACTAGGTCCTCGTCTTGTTCAGGAGACTTCAAAGAAAGTCTAGCTGATCTGAAATTTTATTTCAACCACTCAGTCTAGACAAAAATCATATGCTGATCACCCTCAATGACCTCTTGAATGTGAGGGTGGGGATAGTTTTTTTCTTCTAGTATCACCCAGGCTTGGGAATAGATGGTTACAGAAGCAAGAAAAGATGTTACCTAGTTATTTAAGGCCATTTGAGATTATATAGAGTGTCAGGATGGTAGCCTATAGGTTGATTTTACCTCATATGTACATTTCCATGCACAATGTCTTTCTTGTTTCACAGCTTCCCCAATATCATGATGACATGTCTCATAATTTTGATCTTGATGAAGTCAAGTTAGATGATGATGATACCTTTGTGGAGTATCCAATACACATCATCGATTAGAGAATGAAGGCTCTTTGAGACTAGTATATCCCTCTAATGCAAGTGTTATGGTAGCACGACCATGTACAGGATGGTACATGGGATAGATAAGCTGATGTACATGCCCAATGACCATAGTTGTTCCCATAAAATGTTTCTCTAATCATATAAGGTGAACTCGAGGATGAGTTATTTTAAAGGGGGAATATTGTAAGAACATTATTTTCACTCAGTTATGGATCCTTTAATTTTCAGTCTAATATTTACTTTGGACATAATATGGATCCCTAAGTGGTTATAAATGGTTTCATGGGTGTATGGGGAAATTCTGGAGCCCATAATATGTCTTTTTGGAAAAAATAGGCTTGGTGTACGGTTTAGTGTAAACCATACAAGAGTTCAACATAGTTTGGAAAACCGTGTGGATTGTGTTTTTTCAGACAGAGATGCCTCGCATGTTTGGAACATATCCATGCACCCTAACCGTGTGAGAACCCCTTTTTCCCAGGTACTCAAGCTTGGTTTGGGCACAGTTTTTCAAACAATACAGATAAACTGTACTCATGCTATTTTAAGTGTAAATTTTATTTTTTTCCTAAAATGATCTAACTAATCCAACTTTATCTTCCCTAATCTGAACTTATGTTGGTTTAACCTAGTTTTCTCCCATTTTAGATCATTTTGAAGATATAAAATTCATATCAAGATATCCCCTTCTTCTGGAAACCAATCGGGCTTCCGTTCATCGCCTTGGATGCGCAACAGTAAGTAATCGAGTCCACTTGAGCTGTTCTCCTTCTAATTTTCTCTCAATCGAGATATCAACCTATGAGTGTTTTTCAATTTTTCTTATATATACTCCGATACGAGCCATATAAAGGTCCAATATCATAGGAGAATTATCATACAACCCTAAGGTGGGTGATCTATAATTTTTGTAGAAATTTCGTAAATTTTAGAATATATGTAGGGGGCCCACCAATTTTATCAGGTCCCATTTCATAAATTTATAGTCCATGATTATACTTTTTAGAACAATATGGTTATTTTAATTCCAAATATGTGATTAGTTATTAGCGTTTACACCCAAAAATCATTCCACCGCATGTTGAATGTTATTTCATATTTTGGTATTTAGTGTTTTGACATGTTTGATCCATCGTACAGGTGTTCCTTCGCTTGAACTCTCTAAGGGTAAGCTTTCTATATTAAATGGAATGTTTTATTTGAATTGAATAATGGAAATTACCATTTATTCTTACCACTTGACCCACCTAAATTTAGTGCTTCAATTGATAATTAAATTTGAAATGGAAATTGGTATTTATATTGGGTATATGACTTGACCATATTGAATGTGAATGAATAGTATGTTAAATATCACTGACTGAAAACTAACATTTTTATTGAATAAAAGAGAGTACAAAAAGACATAAAATCAGACATCAAAAATAAAACAGGGTGAAAGAGAATCATGGGGGCCGAAAAAAATGAAAAGCCAGAGCATCATTAATAACAAATCTCACTCCCTCCTTAGGGAATGAGTCGACGTTAAGGAAGAGAGACAAACGTTCAGCCGGATGTGCCAGAGACGCCAGGAAGTCTGCAACCTGATTCCCCTCCCGCCAGGTATGAGTGATCTACTCTTGAGTGCGCAAAAGTTGTTTTCACTTTCTAATGAGGTATGAGACATTCCAAGGAAAACGGCCAGCACCAGAGAGTGCTTTGAAGAGTATGAGAGAATCTGTCTACACCGCCTTTAGATCGATGCGCCGCTCGCCACAAAGCTCCAACCCTGTGAGTATCGCATGCACCTCCAATTTCAGAACATCACCCCTTCTATTGGAGGCAGAGAAAGCCGCCATCACCAAACCGTTTGGGTTCATGATGACACCGCCTCCGCACATCTCCCCCCCCCTAACCAGGGATCCATCCGTATTCATCTTGAGACCATAGTGGAGCGGAAGCCAGTGGACCCAGTTCCCCTACCCCGAGGCGCCATCCCAATTGGAGAATAACTGATTTAAGACCAGGCCACTCACTTATGGTGTGCCATGACAGTTTGCACATAATCGAAACTAGTCCTGGAACAGATTCTTCATTTTGAAAAGAACACTAACCTGAGAACCCCGAGCACACTTATGGTGCGCAGAATTCCTCGCTGTCCAGATGATCCAGCACCCTGCTAAAACAATCACCACCTGAGCCTTCCTCTCAGCTCCCTGTTCCCCAGATCCTTGAAACCATGAGCTGAGAAAACCATTTAGTAAACCACCCTGACCATTCCAACCAGTAAAAGCCCCAAACACCTTCCAAATCCAGAATTCCCACTCACTGTCGAAGAACAGGTGATCCACTATTTCTTGCTTGGGGTTGCTACAGCACCAGCACCGCGAGGCCAACTCAACACCCATTCGTTTGATGTTATCATCAGTGGAAAAGGCTCGGTTCCTCACCCTCCACAATAGGAATGAAATTTTGGAAGGTATATCCTTTCACCACAGCGTCACCCCCCCCCAAGGATCAGAATTGACAACACCCCTCCTCATCCGAAAGAATCCCTTCAAAGAGAACTCCCCAATCGAGCAGCCTGTGAAAACAAGCTTGTAAAATTCATCATTCATGACCACAAAATTAAACCCAACACATTGGTTTTCATCAAGAATAGCCTGGATGAAGCCCGGATGGTCACTGGCTTCCCTAAAAGAGAGGTTCGGGGTAGGACTCCCTAGGAACCATAACCTGCCATCCCCCCAGTCTTGAAGCCAGTAGTTAATGTTACCTTTTCCCACCATCCATTTGCAATTCTGGTACAAGATCTACGAGTAAGGATTAATCAGTTTCCATATCTTGGATGGTCACGCCCTCGCCTCATTTATATTCTGACCATATTTTCCCTGCACTAACCTACCCCATAAGGATCGACCTTCCATTGCTTCCCATGATAGTTTGGCATGCAGCCCTTGCATATTCTCAGAAACACTTCGCAAATTAATCCCTCCTTCAGAAAGAGGTCTTTCCATCCCCTTCCTCGATGCCCAATGGTACTTACCCTCCCTCTACCCATCCAAAACGAAGGACACCATAATATTCTCTAAGGTAGCAAGAACACTTCTGGGAACCTTCAAAGTAGACAAAATGTGAATGGAAATAGAGACAAGGACACTATTTACATGGGTGATGCGACCTCCAAATGGGAGGAATATGTTTTTACAATTATAAATGCACCCCAAGATCTTTCCCACCAGCTTATCAAAGTGATGAATTATGAGAGTGTAAGGACTCACCGACTCCCCAAAGTACTCCATCGGGAAGGACCCCCAGCTCACAGATAGGCTTTCATTAAGAATCCTATCCTTGCTCTCATAAATATTCTTGGAAGTAAAAAATAGGATTTTATCCTTGTTCACCACCTAACCACTCCACCAAAAATAGTCCCCAAGAATCTCATTCATCCCCTGAATAGATCTCCTTCTTCCGTTAACAAAAAGAATTGTATCATCTGCAAACATCAGGTGTGAGACACCCCTCACTGCATACCTTTTCCGATAAGAAAGGACTTTCCCCATTCGCAAGCCCCAATTGATGTAATGGATAAATGAATTTTGGGAGAGGATGAAGAGTGTGGGGGACAACGGATCTCCTTGCCTGAGGACCCTACAAGCCTTGAAGAACCCAAATTGTTTACCCATGAAGAAGGTTGAAATCCAAGCTGAGATGAAACACCGAAAAAGAAGATCCCTAGTCCAATTTGAAAATCCCATACACTCCAGCACTCTAAGGATGAAGCCCAATTCCAGAAGATCATAGGCCTTTCTCATGTCATGTTTGATCACCAAGTTTCCCCAAAAGGATTTATTGCTGATGTCACTAACCATCTCTTGCACCACACCTATATCCCCCTAAATAGATCACCCTCTTATAAAGCCATGCTGTTCTGGAGACACCCAAGGAACCAAATGAGGAGCCATCCTTTTATTGAGAAGACTGGCCAAAACATTATAAGACATGTTGTACAAACTGATGGGCCGGTACTGGTTAATGGATTGGGGATTCATTGTCTTCAGAAGGAGGACCATCTTTGTGGCACAAGCAACACGTGGAAGGTTCCCTCCCTTAAAGAAGTCTTGAACGACCCTTACAAGATCTCCCTTAAGGATATCCCATGCCTCCCTATAGAAAGAACAAGGAAAGTCATTGGGCCCAGGGTCACTCTCCGGATTCAAAGACCAAACTACCTCTCAAACCTCAACCTCCTCCAGAATCTTGCTCAAACTCATATCATCGCCCTCCAAAAAACATCTGGGGATCTCCGAGAAAAGATCAGTGTCACCCCTAGGGTACCCAACAACCTGGACAGCAATTGGGCATGCCAATAAGGATTTATGTCACTCATTTACCATGTCCCCCACCTCCTCCCGATCATTGGAAAACGATCCATCTGCCCTGAGAATGTTGGGCCTCTGTACTCGCCGACGGTCTTTGATTCAATCATGAAAGAAACCCGTGTTCCAAACCCCCTCTCTAAGCAAATGAATCCTTGCTTTCTCTCTAACCAGACGTTCCTTCCTCAGCAGAGTATCAGAGAGGAGGTCCTTTTTTATCCTTAACTCTTGAAACAGGCTCTCATCCCAACCCTATTCCAGAACAGCCTCCAAACGCTCAACCTCCATACTGAACAGAACCAGATCCTGATCCCGAGCTGGACTGTCTTTCCTCCAACGGCACAAAAGGAATTTCAGTCGGCGCAGCTTATTATGGAAGGTGATTCAGGGATTCCCCTAGTTTTGGAGGTTCCAATCCTCCTGCACCACGTCGTAGAAGCCCGGGTCCTGCACCCAGGTGCTGGAGAATGAAAAAGAGGCCCCTCTCATCACTCTTATGGATAGAGAAAGACGAAGCAGAGAATGGTCTGAGAGGCCACGAACCAAGTGAGAAACTTTAGTGTATGGACAGATAGAAATGGCTGCTTCATTCATCAAACACCGATCCAGGCGGTGCCAGGTCCGCCTCCCCCCACGCTGATTTTTAAACCATGTGAATTGATCGCCTTCGTACCCCACATCCAGAAGACCATTCCACGCCATGCATGCCGCAAACTCTTGGATAACATGTCTAAGAAATGAACCACCCCCCTTGTTTCTCCTCCGGACTAACAATACAGTTAAAATCAACCCCCCCCCCCACGAGCCATGGATTAGTGTCTGTATTGAGAGTGTCCAGAACCCTCCACAGCTGCTCTCTATCATGAGCATTTCACTTCGCATAAACAACCGAAAAATGAAACTAATGAGGCCCAATAGAGATAATCGTAGTGAGTGATTGATCCAAGACGCTGTGAAAAACCACAGAGATATGGTCCATCTAGAAAAGCCAGATTTACGAATTAACAGGATCTACATGCACGAAACCTTGCAGCATGAGCCTTTGAGGACACTCGTTAATTTTAACCGAGTCATGCTTGGGCTCAAGAACCGAAATCAGGGAAACAGACTGGTTACGAATTTCATTACTGATGAAGTCTACTTTTTCTCGAGCCCTAAGTCCCTGATCATTCTAGATGAGAACACTACACATTAGAACAAATACATCTGGCTTTGGCCCCAGACTCCTGGCCTTTGACATAGTGACACGACACTGGGGATACCACCCCACCACTTCTAGATTGAGACAATGTACGTATGATGCTATGAGCCGCCGACCGAGCTATCCTCGGAGAACACTGCCCAATGGAAAATTCCTTGATCAGCTTGTTTGGAGAACTAAAACAATGTAGAGCCTCTTTACCCTGAACAAACCCTGGCCGGGCTAGAGGAGAAAGCTGAGGGGTGGATACTCTAGAAGAGCTGGTGAACAAGGGGGGACAACACCACCGGGTGAAGAGAGTCCTCCCTAGACGAGGAAGGCGAGTCCATTTCAGCCGAACCTGACTCTGAAAAAAGCACCTCAGAAATGCTTATACGGGAGAGAACCCACGGGTCAGGATAGAGTGATCGGCACTGAGAAGCCATGCTGACCTAGGCCCCTGCAGAAGAAAGAACACAAACCCTAGCCTGCAAAGAATAAGCGTCATCTGTCCCATATATGGAGGGAACCAATGCACGGCTCGGAGACCCTTGACCAGGAGAAGATGAAGATGAAGGATCCTCATAATGCTCCTCAGGAGAAAGCTTGCTTTTCCCTTTCTCCCCCACTTTCGCATTAAGGAATCCCCGTCCAACTGAAGGCCTTACGGAATCGCTCGAGCAAGAACTTCTGCAAACCTTTTGCGTATGACTAGAAATGTGGGAGAACGAAAAAAACTTAGGGAAAATTGGATACACCAGAGGTTGATGATGATCCGGCATCCCCTTGATCCGAAGCACCAAGAGGGTTTGCAGTAGGCGAGAAATGTCCAATTCGACGCAGATCCTGGCGACCGATGCCTCCTCCAGCCGAATTGTCCTCACATCCGCACAGATAAACAACCCCAAAGAGTCCCCAATCACCTTTAGGAAGGATTCATTAATCAGTGGGAGAGAAATCCCCGAGAGCGATATCCAGACAGCCGCTTGAGAACATTCTTCCCCATAGGGCGCTTCCATCGACCAGCGAGAAAGGGAGAAGCGCCACCAACCCACCGATCTCGGGCTGCTGCTTCAGGCTTTAACGAAATCGTCCCTCAAGGCCAGGATGACATAGAAGGATTTTCGATCTAAAACCAACATAGTAGCTGGAAGATCTAACCCCCATTTTTGGACACAATCCTGGAACACCGCGAGCACTTGGGAACCCCATTCCGATTCAAGGATACTAGTTACTTAGGTTGAGATCCACCTATAACAAAATCCTTGTCTTACCTTTGGATTCATGGTATGATACCGTTGGACCCCTCATGTACTACTACAGGATGCCTGGGATACACTCCTTGGATCCAGGATACCTTGGATACACTCCTTGGATCCAGCATTGACAAGTACGTTTCATACTTAAAGCCCATCAGTCCCAGTCATTGGTTATCCCTATTTTACCTTAGATTCACTCCATAGACTTGGTAGGTGTCTCATTGTGGAATAGCATGGACAATGCTACTTGTATTACACTCTTACCCCTTAGATAGACATAGATACTACTATCTTAGAGGCCCTTGAGGCTTATGTTTCCTTGGTTACTACCTTGGAACTTCATTGTTAAATATCATCGCTAGATTCCTTCTTATATTTTGGAACATTTACTATTAATAACATGTGACTTATTGATAAATTGGAAGAAATCAAGTAAATAATTGGTTACATGTTCAGATACCATCCATGGTCTGAATCAGGTACTTGGGTATTTAGTTACATTGTGCTAATTTACATTATATATATATGCATGCACACTATTATATTCCATTACACGGGATAGATGTTATAGAAACCATTGGTGGTGGCCCCCTAAGATTTTTCTCACACCCTCTTCGGGCACTATTTAATTCCAGGAGTAGATTACATGGTTGAAGGTGTTAAAAAAGGGAATTATACTGAATCAAAACCTTTATTTCTTACTATTTAGGAAGAATCTTGATAGTAGATGACCGATCCAGAGCTCAGGATGCTTGGGATAGTCTTTGATTTCCTTTATACTATTGTTGAAAAAATTATTCTGGCTAACTTGTATCCATGTTTTCCAGTTTTCTAGTGACATGACTTATGATCATCTGTTGTTGAATGTTATTTCATCCCATTTTTATATACACATCATGTGTTTCATTATGATACCCATTATTATAGTGTGACCACTAGATTGGAATTATTTTTAAAAATTAATAATAAAGGTTGTGTATATCCTTTGACCAAAATTTTCATATGGAATTTTATATTTCATTATAATGAATTTGAAATCTCCAGAAGAAAAAATCCATAAAAATCTAATAGCTCGATGGTGTACGAAATTTCCAATCGTTTTTATGGAATACTCCACAAGATTGGTGTGTGTAAAAAAGATCTATAATGTTACTCCACTTTTTATAAAAATATTGTGGCCTTAAGAATGAAAGGGTTATGCCTTAGGATGCAATAAATTCCCCAAAATTACATATATATTCAACTATGGTGAAAACACATTCCTTTTGTACGTGATATCATGTATATCTATAAACAAATCCACTACCCCATCTCATTCCCAATGAATCCAATAAAACTCCATCCTAATGATTCAATATAAGTGTAAATCTCCTCACCTAAAATATCATCATCATGGGAAAACAAGACTCTTCACATTGTGATTTTATTTAACTAAACATAACATCATTCCATTTCAACTTTAGTCCACTCCAATGACCCTCCAACTAATTCATGAATTTTTTTTAATAAATACCATAAGAAATCTCTTACATATCTCATGAATGAATTTCCATAAGAAATAAGTCATAGTATGCATCTGAGGTAAAGGTAATTCAAACATTACTATATAGTATATAATGGTATTTATGAGAGTACACCAACTCTTAGTGTAATATCAATGTTATATTGACCATGTATCTATTGAGGCCAAATCACAGATCCCCCTTTACTAGTTTATTGAACTGGAGATTTTTCAATTATCAAAATTCATTATCTTAAAATAATCATCAAGTGATATTAAGTATCCTATAATGGGATATTCATCATAGAAAATGTGATAATCATAAAATATTTCAAAACATAGTATTGAGAGGCTTAATCTCTCATAATCTTTTATTATTATTGTGTTTTTATATTTTTTACCTATAATCATTATTCGTGTTCAGCATATATTGTCATTTGGTATGTATTATGAATGAATAAATATTTCTTAAATTGATAAATATCAGTGACTACCCTCAATATTAAACCTAATTCCATAATTGTATTCCAATAAATCCCAACAAAAACTATAAACTATGATCCATAAAAATTTATATTGCTACCATATATTGATATATATTATTTTCCTCTAATCACTACATATGAATCACATGTACTACTTAATAATTACCCCATGCACAATAAACATTTATATTGTAACCATATATAAATATAGATTATTCTCCTCTACTCACTACATATTAAGCCAATGTATCAGATGATGTCTTTGAGGTTCATCTTATACTATTTTTGAAGAAATGGATATCCCATAATTTTATCATTATGAGCTGCCATCTAAGAGTATTCATCGTATTGGATTTATAATGGTATATACATGTGTGATTACTCATTCTTCGACTAAAATCTTATTTATTTACTATTCGAGAGACAAAGAGAAGAGATATCCACATTCCATATTCCTAAGGTATATATAGCCATAAATATAGTGGATGTTTCATTTACATTGGGCGTATTTATTAAATGAGTCATAGTAATAGTATTAATGATTGGATATTGGCTAGTTTTGGTAGATTCATTATTGAGAATAGTGATTAAAATGATGAAAAAGTCATTATTGATGTTTGTATTCTCGTGACTTGGGTTAATTAAAAAATCACACATTTGGTTAATGATTCTGATGATGATGATCGTGATATATTAATGTTCCAATATTTTATTACTCATTATAGTCACACTATATTGTGATCAGAAAATGAAATTCATCCATTTGAGAGGCATATTTTTACAGTAACACTTGGAATAAATAGGCACATATGGATGAGGATCATCATGCTTAGTAAACCTATATAGATCAAAATATATGGAATCACACATTGATTATTGATATATTTTGAAATGTGATATCCATACATAGATGTGGGTATGTAGATTCATCCCTCTCTTTTCCTCTTGTTTAATGAATCTATTTCCTACAGAGCTTATATATGTTTTCAATTTTAATGATGGTGTTTCTTCCTATCATTTTTTTTGATATTCACGTCATTAATTTTTTTAATAAAATATCATCTTAACATAAAAAATTATATGTGGAGTAAAGACCTTCATCATTATTACATTGTAATGTATAATATCCATCACTACATACTTATATTTGATAGCCTTTCACTTGATGACATAAATGAATTTTTTTTAATATAATATTTTATTTTTATGAAAATAAAGAATTACTTATAATTTTAATAGACTATTTAAATATATTCTTGCATTATCATTTGAAGTTTCATGAGTTTTATATTATGGGGATTTCTTGTGAGTATTTTATTATACTATATGGTATTGACTCATATCAGCACATATATAGTCACTATAATCCACTATCATACTATTGAGTAGAACTATATATACTTTTTTGGGGCCCTTCAAATACATCAATAATATTATCCCGATTAACCAAATTGATTTTGAGGCATTATTTCAATAAAATTTTAATAAAGAATGATGAGGACTAGTGGTCATACCAAGAACATTATATCAATATATAGGGTTTTCATGTGGTGTTTCATTTATGAGTAGCACCTATGAGAGTTTTATTAAGAACGATGGTATAAAATTAAATATTTTTTATAACAAACATGACATGGGATAGGTCATCATGACATGATAATTAATTATTTTTATATTATATTAAACTTTTAATTAATTTTTTAATATTTTACTTCCCTTTATTTACATAGTGATTATGTTATTTGTCTCTTACATATCACTAGAATTGAAGAATAATTAGTATTTTCCAAATAATTCTATTATGTATTTGTATTTGAGCTATAAAATCCTATACACGGGATATACCATAGGATTTTCAAAGACATACAACATGGGTGGAACATTGAGATGGATCATCCTATTTCTCTTATAGTAGATGATATGGACCAATTGTTGTAGGGTAACAGATGTTATATAACACATCATGAATCATAACTAGTTCATCTTATATAGGTTTTTGTTTCAACTTCTTAGAAAAAACCTATGATTAATAATACATAGGCCACATGAAGTTCAAATTTTGTCATGGAACATCCAATATACTTACCATGTCCAACATTTGATTATTTTAGTATACTTTAATTTTCTCTCAATGCATATATAGTTTTCAAATCATGGGATACTTATAGGAATACATGTTATTATTCATATCCAGTAATTCATTTGGTTGTGAAATTAATATCACACAACTTATTTTCCATGTGGTTGGAGGTTGTAGACTAGTGATTGATGAGGCCGGTGGTCATCACGGCCCACAAAATTACATTTAAATACCAACACTAGTATAAAAGTGAAGGGTCGAACCCAAAGGAAGGAAGGTGGGTGGTCCTAAGGTTTATAAACTAGCCCACTATTTTCAGGAGTGGGTGAAAAAAATACTTTTTATTTTATATATATATACTTTTAATTTTATTATAAACATGACTGAGAAAACAAGTATTTTGAATAAAAAATAAATCATACACTAAAATAATGATGTACTATAGAAATACACTAACTAACACATGGCAACAAAGACAAAGGAGCACAGATCCACAATTTACTCGAGAATTCTAAATTCAAAGGTTAAAAGGATTAATTCTACACTTAATAGTATTTAACCATACCTTAGAAAATGGTTGATATGTCTTCCTCTCGAGAAGATACATCAAACAGAGGTATGGCTTTTGGAGTTCTCCACTCCAAAGTTCATTGACGGCTAAAATTTTGATAAAGAATAAAATTGAAATAAAACTCGCTATAAAACTCCATCTGTAATGATGATAACGCTTAAAACAATGATGATCAAGTTCATTATTGCCAAATGAACTTGATTCGTTGAGAAAAATTTACATAAAGGTGTGAACAATTAAATTGATCATCTGAACTGATCTTGCCGATCAATTTTGATGTCAAAAATGGATAAAGTAAAAAATTTAAAGAATAAATCAACAAGGATTAAAATTCCCGATGTAGAAATTTAACCTAAGATCATATTGTATACTAACATTAAAAACATCCATTTACAAAGTACGAATTTTGAAAAAGAAAGTAAAGAATTCCCCCTTCCAACATGAGATACTTCTCTGCGCTCAGGCTCCTTTGACTCCAGGTTGTCTCGAGTCTTCTGGTTCTACTCTGCTCTCAAAAAGTGTGGTGTGGAATTCAAATCAGAGACCCCAAATGAATCCCCACTACGGCATTGTCATACCTCTATCATTTGTTGCACGTCACAACTAGTTTTCCACTGACTTCAAATGTTCTTCATCTTTGCACAACACACGTGCGTTTTTTCACGAAATCCACATCACCTTAGCTTTTCCCATGTGACTAACTTTGGTTGAAGTTGTTGAGATGAATCTGGACAGGCTTATGTCGCCTGTATGAACCTGTGCAGGGAAGAACAAAACAAAATAGTTAAAAACACGAAGAAAGATTAATTAAATATTAATTATTAAAGTTATTCATTTATTATAAAGTATTCAAGGAAATTAATATTTTTTTTATTTTAATATTATTTAATAAGTTATTTTATTAGTATTATTAAAAATAAGTTATTATAACTTAAGTATATTTTTTAGTTAGATTATTGTTAATTAAGATGAGTGAATTTTTTTATTTTATTGATAAATTTTATTATTTTAATTATAATTATTTAACAAAAAATGTTAAATTATAATTAATGAGTGTTATAATTTATTTATTTTAATTTTATTTATATGTTTTTAATAATTAATCTAGTTTAATGATTTTTTATTAACTTTTTTCCAAATTTATTTTATTATTTTTTATAATTACATAATAATTCTTATTAATTAATTTAGTCTACCCCACCACCCATCTTCCATGCTATACAAGGAAAATTATCGTCTCAGGTCCAATGATTGGACCTGAGGGTCAGGTGCCCCACAGGATGAATTCCATCCAGCAAAAATGTGATGTGGCGGCAGATCTGGTTTTTGATTTAAAACATTTTTTAAAAATCAAAACGTTTCATTTGAAAAGGATAGACGATAATAACCCCGCTGTGTAAGCTGTTTTAATAAATAACTATAAAATGTAAGAATAAAATATGTTATTATAAAACATTAATAATATTAGAAAATAAAAAATGTTTAATAATAATAATAAATATATAAAAACATTTATTTTAGATTTTTCATAATCAATTTTAGAGTGCAAATTTATAGTATAAAATTTCAGTGAAAATTTTAAATTCAGATATGTTTTATATAGAATTTATTCCATTGTATAAAAATAAAACAAATAGGGTTTCAAGATATTAAAATTTATGGCTATTTTGTTCATTATTTAACGGAAAAACTAATAAGGTCGTTTTTTTAAAGATTACGTCTTGACAGTTTATGTTTATTATAATTATAAAAAATATAATAATGGTCATTAAATTACTCTTTAGTGAAAATTTACATTTTTATTGATATATTAATGTATTTTCAATTTAATTTGATGTGAAAATTTGAACTATAAATTTCTTATTGAAATATGAATTAGAAATTTCTAACAGAAATTTGTATTGAAAATTTTCACCATAAATTACATTATTCATATATTAATATAGCTACACTAAAAATGTAAACCTGTATGTATTTAAGAATTTATTTAATTAAAATTATTGTATAATTATTGTAAATATCAAGTGTAAATTTTAATTGAAATCTTAAATGGGAATATGAACTGCAATTTTCCATTGTATATTTGGGATAAAAGTTTCTAATGCAAATTTTCAATGTAAATTTCTGGTGAAAATTTCCATGTTTTTTCTATATTAATTCATTTTCATTTTAATATTAAGTATAAATTTTTATTGTAAATTTTATCTAAAATTTTTTAGTATAGATTCATATTAGTGGGGATTTATCGTGTAAATGTAAAACAAAAAAATCAAATTCAAATCCACATTGATGTTTGTATATACGTACTAAAAATTTCCACTATAAATTTACACTTGAAGTTTATAATTTAATATTACCATGTTTATTTGTATTTTTATGTTTGTCATTGTGTTTTTTTGTTTTCATTGAAAATTTTGATCTTACATTGAAATTGTATTCAAAATTTTTAATAAAAATTTGCACTACGAATTTTATAATAAATTATAATAGAAAATATATATTGAAATTTTTCACTGGAAATTTGAATAGAAATTGTCAATAAAAGTTTCTTGTTGAAATTTGTTGAAATTTGCACTAAAAGTTTTTAGTGTTAAATTCTAATGAAAATTCCCGATTAAAATTTATATTTTTTATTTATGTATCAATATATCTTCATTGCAATTTAATGTATAAATTTGAACTATTATTTAAAGTTTGCACTGGAAATTTCTAGTGGAAATTTTCACTAGAAATTTTCAGGGAATGTTTGTAATGAATATTTTCCTAATAAATTCCCGATTTATGAAGTGTTTATAGACTCTTAGGAATTTCTAAATTTTACACGAGAAGTTTTTAATGAAAAGTTCGAATGCAAATATTTAGTAAAAAATTGCATTTTTTACATATGTATTAATATATTTTCTTTGTAATTTTAAGCACCATTTTGAAATGTAAATTTCATGTGGAAATTTTCATATGAAATTTATGGTGGAAATTTACATCAAAAATTTCCAGTGGAAATTTACCCAGGAATTTCAAGTGGAAATTTCGACTGGAATTTCCAATGGCGATAGTGTAAAAACCCCAAAGGGCATAATGGGGGAATTTTCATCCAAAACCCAACCTAAGGGTCGGGTTCGGGTTCCCAACCTGAGAGGATTTAAATCCAAGGAAAGGGGAGGGGTTCATCGGGTTTCTTCCCCAAGCCATCTACTCCACCTCCAATCTCCACAACGTCGGTGCATCTCCAAAGCGGAGGCGGTCTCTCCTCGGTTAAATCACAAGGAGGCTCTGGTGCATCAGTTTCTATTAGCGGTGGGAGAACCAGGTTTCTCATCGGTGACTACCACGTACAGCAACTACTCCACGGCTTCGACTCCTCCTTGCGGCGTAGAGCTTCTGGCAGTAGAAACCTCCAGCACTAGTGGCTCAGCTAATGGATTCTCCCAAACTAGTGACGTACATGACATCTGGTAACTCCCATCAGTGCTATGACATTCAAATCCAGATTTGGGTCACAGTTGGGTGTGACTTTCAGCAAGGAGGAAAAATGATCTTTAGATCTCGATGGTTGATGGTGGGGAGTAATGTTCAGATCTGGTTTGAGGTTTGTAGGGGTTTGATTAATGTGATTTGATTTGGTAGAGTCTTTGGTAATAGTTTATTGTGGATCTGGTCTGGCTTGAAAATTTAATTGCAGAAGTGTCAATGGTGAGATGCAGGATGTCGTTGAGTGGAAATGGTAAAGATAAAGCTCACATCGATAGTGTAAAATAGAAAGTGAACTTTGAGTGAGACCTTACTCACCCACAGTTAAAAAATGCATAGGTGTCTAACAAAAGTAATTATTTTAAAGACTAAAATCACATATTCATTTATAAAAAATTTATTAATTAATAAATTTAATTATAAAAATACAAAAGTGTGAATATTTAATAAAAAATATATAAATAATATAACAAATTATTAAAAACATAATAAAAATATGTGGTAATCTATGTCAAATTAAGACCACGTCAAATTCCCCCACACATAAACAATGTTTGTCCTAAAACAATCCTATGTATTATTATCATTGAAAAATATAAGTGTGATTAGAATTTCTCAACTCAAGATGTAATATGTATGACACTTAAAACATAGTACTAAAACTGTGTAATAGGGTTTTCAAAAGATGTCTTCAAAGAAATTCATGCTTTAAATAAAAAACTCAGAGGGAATCAAAAGAGAAACGAATCATCCACTTATGAATATGTCCTAACTCATATGTGATTCTATTTAGTGACTCATTTCAAAACAAATTTATGATATAAATTCAAGTGTAATAAAAATCTAAGTGTATGTGTAATTAAAATCATAACAAATGGAACTTTATACTTTTAATCACTCCTAGGTTTCGAAAATAAATATAAATATTTGTAAATATTTTTTTTTGAATCACCTTATTGACACAACCTAAATTATTCCCATGTAAACCAATTTTCACCTTCTTCATTTGGCATTCATCATTACCCTCACCATAATGAACTCATTTTTGTACCTAGACTCTTTATTTTATTTTTCCCAAGCCATGTAACATGTACTATGCATTGTACAATGCTCTTACCCAATGTGTATAGAGGGATTATAGTAAACAGAAACGCACTCAGCATCTAGGGTCTCAGAGATTCATCGTGAGATCCCAAATGCCCAAACTACTTCAGTTTCGAAATATCTATATAGAAAAAATTTATATTGTCTCACTAAGGTGATTAATTTTTATTAATTAAAAGAAGAATGAGGCCCCTAGAAATCAAGTTCAGTCTTCCAGTTCCATAAACTATGATCTAAATTCCACAAACAAGTAACCCATATCACTCTCAAAAGTAGTTCCTAAACGAAATTTTCATAAAATCACTAAATCAATTCACTCAGCAATCATTAACCCACATTAATTACATATTCAATGTAGATCTTAACATCCATAAGATATTACCTTTATTAAGGACATGTTTTAAAAATGTGCAATCCAAAAATTGTGAAATAAATTTTTAATTTTTTTAACCATTTTTACAGAAAGTTTGAAATGTCAGTGGGAATTGAAGGGATTTTCATTAAGAATATTTTAGCTAAACATATGTTGACCCCCTCCCCCACACATAAAAACCAAATTTCTCCCCAATGATGAATTCAAATGTGAAGAAGACCAATTTAATAGTTAAATTTCAAAGAATATTTTCAATTTAGTTGAATAATGACATGTATCAATGGTCTCATTTATGTTCACAAACAGTTTGTCTTCCACAATAACAACTTTACAGTAGGTTCCCATGCCCAAAGATATGCATTTTTAATTATGTTAGTAACAATGATTTTCAATGTAGTTCAAAACAATAGCAAGTGTCTCATGTAAGTGCAATGTGAATTGGGTGAAAGAATGTTCAAAAAATATGATTCATTTGGATGTTCTTGAAAGTAAGAAAAGATCATGATATACACCCTACAGACTAAAGAATATTCAAAAAAACACAAGAACCAGAAATCATGTACCCACACACTTAATTTTAACAATAGATTATTTTAAAATTAATGAATTACAATTTCCAGCAAGGAGGGTCATGAAGAGTGTTTTTAAAATAAATTAACAACTCAAGTAGTAAAAGACTTCTAGGAAGAAAACACATGCAACAAAAAGAAATTCAGTAATACAAAAAAAAAATATGCATCAAATTTTCTTTCTAGTACAAGAATAATTTTTTAATGTAACATTAACTAAGTCACTAACAATACTACCATTGAGTCACCGATTGCAGTGTATCAGTGGCTCATGTGCATTGACGAGTCAGTGGCTCACCGATAATAGTAAAAATGTGACTTATTGGTGAAATTTTAATCAAATGAGGAGTAGAAAATATGAAATCATACTCAGAGTAAAATACTCCCATGAATTAAAGATTATCATCAATCCTCAAGTAAGGGAATTCAACTCCTTTAATGACACAACACCAGAATCATTCCTAATTTAGAACAACAAGACCAAGAAAAAAGCAGCAATAGGAATTTCAGAAAAATAGAGTATGCAAGTTGCGCTTTATTCAGCATTAAAAATAAAACCAGAAAAGGACAAAACAGGAACCATGGGTTTGCAGTACTATGTTTAAAAGTCCTCAACCAAAATTTATTTAATTACATTTTTCTTATTAACACAGAAAAACCATGGGTTTCCTCCCATGCAGCACTAGATTTATAGTCCCCAACCGGACACACCTAGTACTAACTGTAGTCACTAGGTGGATGTGGTTTCCTTAGTAAAAACTACCACATGCATTTGGACAGAATTTTTTTAACATATCTATGAATTTTATGGGCAATAAATCTATAGACAACAAAAAATGATCTCTCATAGGTTGTAAAAATCCCTAAGATTCACCCTTTGACAGTTATTGACATGGTTCTATCAAGTTCCCTAATTGTTTCTGATTTCACAAAATTAATATTTTTATGAAGGGACAGCAGTGTATTAGGTGAACCTAAGAGTGTGAAGTTTTCCTCACAACTATTTCTCTCATGTTCAACAATTTAAAAATAAAAAACAAGGGTTCTTGTGGGTGAATTATGAATATTATATTCATGAAGGGGATCAGTATTATACTGTACAAAATTATAGAAACTAAAACTCAAGTGTGTCTCCCCTACTAAACTACTCTCAATATCATGAAAAGAATCAGCACATGACTAAGTTGAGGATGGAAGTTCATAATACGGAAGAGAGTTTATTTCATCATTCAAAAATTTTGGTTTGACAATATTATAAATCTAGTCCAACAAATCCTGACCAGTTAACATACAATCAACATCTATTACTTAAAAAAATAAATTATACCTAACTCAAGTGTGTGATCAACCTCTTCTTCAAGTTTACATTCAAAAAGATCAGTATCTAAAATAATGTTTGTACTGTGTTCTAAAAAATTCAAGTTAGGGGGAGAAATGTTCAACTAAGCATCAATAAATTGAGATTCCAAATTGTTCAAATTCAAACAGTTTTCCCCATGAATAACAACACTACATTCCATTTCAGCACACAATTCAAAGAAGTGATGACTCTTAGTAAAAGGCATTGAAAGCTCATCATTGAACTTTTCTTCAACGAAAAAACCCTCATTTTTATCCTCCAACATCATTTCAAAAATAATTGGGTTTGTAGTTTCAAAGCATGGAAGAAAAGTGTTCAGTTCTAGTTTAAAATTTTCAGATTCCATCTTATCCAGTTTAATGTTATTTTCTAGAGTATACCCAATTTCATGTTCTGGTTTAGTATTCAAAAACTCAGAAAATATTGGTGAATAGTCTTTGACATTAAGGTTCTCATTTTCAAGTTTCTCTTCAACCCGAGTGATTTCCTTTTCAAAACTCCCAAAATAATGATTTTTCTCAAATGTATGAATTATGAAAAGAACTAGGGAATATTTTTCAATCTTTTTAAGTTCAATTTCAAAATTGTCCAACTCACCAGTATTTACGCTCCTTTTATGATATTTAATGTTTTTTTCTTTATTCAATGATTTGGATGTTTCAACATTTGGTTCATCAAAATCATATTTTTCAAAGTAAAAGTGATGTTTCCTAGTTTCACTATCACTTTCCTCTTCAACTCCATTTTCAAATCACTTATAAACACTTTCTTTTTCATTCCTCTTATCTTTTTTATGCTCTTTAACCCATATTTGTAATTCCAAGAGCATATTTTCTAATCTTTTCATTCATTGATCTTGCTCTTGAGAATCACTAAGATGAATTTCATGGGATTGATTTACCCAAGTGTTCAAAACATCCATCGTAGAATCCAATTTAGATTCAACTAGGTCAAGTTTAGCTTGGATGTCAAGATTGGTTTCAGAGTATTCTTCCTATTTAATGAAAGTAGCCTGTTGTGGATGGTTATAGACACACTACCAGGCAGTGTGCCCATAACAGTCACTACATACAAAATAAAATTTAGGTTGAGTCCAGTGCTCAGGTATTTCCATAATTTTTTTAAAAAGTTTCAGATTAAACACACAAAAATTCAAACAAAATTTAAACAGGAATCCCAAGAAAAAAATGCCCATATAAAATTTTTTAGAAGATTTTTTATATATGATTTTTTTATGCTTTTTTTAAATTGATTTTTTTATAAAACCCTAGACTATTAGCGTGTTCCCTCCCCGATAATGGAGCCAGAAAATTGATGCCCAACTATCATTGAAATTGGATAAAAGTTTAAAATGTATATCTCTTACTACTACTGTATATGTGGTAAGAAGGGTTGAACACACAGGGAAGGATGGTGACCATTTTTATTTCTAATAATGTCAATATTGTCAACAGTGGGAGGGGTTTTTATATTTTTATATTTTCTACCTTTTATATATTTTTTATGTTTTTATAAGGCTATAAAGTAACACAAAATTTTTTGTATGTTTGTCCTGGACTATGTTGAAATATGAAATTATTTGAAAATAGTAAATAAAAAATATACAATGATGATAGATGAACAAACAGAATGAAACACACAGGGAAAACTCTATTATACCAGTTTAAAATATTTATTTTTCACAAGTATGATTACAAGTGATACCAGTGAGAAAGACTAATTTATTTCCCTCGCCAGGAGATAGTTCACTCAGGTTTAACATTCTTGGAGTTCACCACTCCAAGAAAGTTCAACTTCCATATTAAAATTTGAAAATGACAACAGAAAAAAAAAATCTTAAGTACTGAAGTTTTATGAATTAAAAGTTTTATAAAAACTATATCTACGATATGCCTTGCTAAATGATTGTGGAATTGTAAAATTGATATCAAGTGGCACAAACCAACTTTATGTATTCATAATTGATCTCGCTGATCAATTCTGGATGCATTAATATGAAAAGTGATAAGGCATATTAAAAATAACCAGCAGATCTATAAATTTCGTTGAACTCAAATTATTTAGCTAACTATTATGTTCAAATTCCAAAAAGAAATCATTTTATTAAAATATAAGTAATTTAAAAGAAAATATTGGAGATATATAACTCCCCTAGAAACTAAAATAGTGATGCAGTACTCCTTCTCGGATCTCTAGAAAAAGGTTCTCCAATATTCTCCAGGATCTGCTCTAAAGTTCTCACACTACTCTGCTCTAGATGATGTTTCTTGAGTAGTGAAATGATCATCTACATTTCCTAATTCCAACTGCTGCTCTATTTTAATACCTCTATCATATGCTTTATATCACCCATGTTTTCCACCAACTTCAAATTTTTTTCCCTATTGCACCGTATACGTGCACTTTTTAGTGAATCACACGTTGCATTAGTTTTTACCTTGTAAATAACATATGGTGACTTATTTTAATGCACCTAGATGTGTTTCCATCAACAGTATGAACCTATATGAGAAAGAACATAAATAAAATAGTTAAAAACAAGATAATAAACAATTGATTATTATTAACAAAGTCACATTACTTACTTAAAAGTTATTAGTTATTAATTATTATATACATTAGTTGAATATTTAATTTATTTAATCTAAAACACAAAATTAATAATTATTAAAGTTATTATTTTAATTACATTATATATTATTAGAGGATTATAAAATTTTATTATTTAATTAAGTTATTAAATTTATAGTCAGATTTAATTATTATGATTAATATTTACTATAAGATAATTCTATTAAATAAATATTGTTAGTAATTAGTTATATAACATCATCATATTTTTAAATTAGATTATTATTAATTAAGATGAATTTGTTGTTTTAATTTCAATTATTAAATTTAAAGTTATTTAATTTTCCATATTAAATTATAATTAATGAAATTATTGTAATTTATTCATTTAAAATTTTAATCTATTTTAATAAAATATATTTTATTTAGTTAATTAGTTTTATAATTCTATTTTATTAACACTAATTATTATATGTATGTTATTTAGTTATAATAATAATTATTAAATATTTTAGTTTTATTATTACATTCCATTAAGTTTTTATTTATTTTTTATTTTAATTATTTTTTTACTTCTTTAATTTAATTCCTCTCCCCCCAAATCCACATTGCCCTAAGGGGGCGGGTTCTGTTTTGGCGATGTAACAAGCCACGACAATGGCTTCTTCCACCCAGTGTTGGCTTCTTCTCCAAGGAACGACGACAGCGGTGAGGTGAGTTGTTCCTCCTCCTCGACTGCAGCTAGGCGAGCTAGCTTGCTGTCATCCTCGGTCAGCAGTGGCATGACAACGACTTCGATGGAAGGGTCCTCTAATGGCAAAGATCTTCAGAAATATTTGATTAGTGAATCATCTATATCTAACATTAGCAGACTCATCATCTCTGATTAGGTGGTTTGGCTGCTCAGGACCAGATCGAGCTCAACTTCCATTCTTCAACCATGGATCATTCTAAGGAAGATTTGTGCGTTTGGTTATTAATCAACCAGTATTACAGAATTAAATTATTAATTGTTTTCAACTTAATTAATAAAATTAGTTAATGTTAAATTATTTGAAAATAAAAAAAGTTAAGGATTAAAATTGGAATTAAGAAAAATTATCTTATTTAAATAAATTGATTTAAAGGAGAGGCAAAAGGTAATAGAAGTGGAATAATGTCAGTGACTCATTGAGTCACTAATAATGGAAAATAGAATAGGTATGCGTCAGTAGTGCAGGTCTGTCAGTGAGGCCAACAGACTAAAAATAAAATTTGCGACTTATTCATAGAATTAAAAATAATTAAAGAAATTAAAGATTTAATAATATAAATTAATTTAATAAATAACTAAATAAAGACTTTAAGTTCTAAACACATTATTTTATTAAAATTAAAACTTAAATAACTTAAGTTATATTGAAGACTCACTAGATTATTAAATAGTATAAATAATTTACTAATTATAAAAAGTGAAAATGAATCAAACTAAAAGAGTAATTATTATTAAAAACAACCAAGATAATTAGATTGAAAGATTTATTAAAGTTAACTTATTATAACTAATTAATTTTAAAGGATAAGGTGTTAAATTAAAACTAAGTTTAATTGATTAATCATGTCACATAATTTAATGGTTGAGTAGAATTAAATTAACACAACCTATTAAGAAATTATTAAATTAGAAAAGTTAGATAAATTAAATTAATTATATTAAAGACTAAAAATACATAATTATTTATAAAAATTGTTTAATTCATAAATTTCACTATAAAAATGAAAAAGTGTTAATATTTTGTAAAAAGTGTAAAATTCTCTAATAAAACAAAAACAATTAATTAAAAAGATGTGGTAAACTACGTAAAAATAAGGCCACATCAAATTTCCCCACACATAAACATTATTTATCCTAAAAAAATCCCATGTTTTTTATCAATGAAAAACATAAATTTGATAAATATTTCTTAGCTAAAAATGTATCATGTATGACATTTAAAACAGAGGACTAAAATTTAGTTTAGGCTTAATAAATGAAAAAATCAAATGTTTTCTTCAAATCAAGTCTTTATTAGAACAAATACTCAATGGGTAGTCAAGATAACAATGATAATCTATCAAAGAAGGTGTTCTACCTCATATGTGACCCTGTATAGTGACCAATTTAAATCCAAGCTTTTGTTCTAAGTCCAAGATTGATAACAAGTTAAATAAATATGGAATTAAAAACAAAACAAAAGTAACTTAATACTTTGACTCACTCATAGGTTCCAAAAATAAATACAAATATTTTTTTGAAACTACATATTGATACAACCTAAATGATTTCTATATAAACCAATTGTGTCCTTCATTTGGCGTTCATCATTCCATTCACCATAATGAACTCATTTTTGACCCTAGACAGTTTATTTATTTATCCTAAGCCATGTATCATGTGTTCAACACTATGCATGTGCACTTATTCAAAGTTTACAGAGAGATTATAGAAAACCGAAACACGCCCGACATCTAGGGTCTCAAAGATTCATCGTGGGATCCCAAATTCTCAAATTACTCCGAATTAAAAAGATCTATAAAAAACATTTACATTGTCTCACTAAGGTGATTAATTTGAATAATTTAATGAAAGCCAGTTCCCTAGGAAGGATTTCTATTAGACCCTCTATGTTATAGTTGTTTTAATAATCACAAATAATGTCTAACTACAGATTCTAATCTTTCATTCCATTAAATATATCTAAATAAATCAATTATATCATACTGAACAATATACTTTAATAAGGCAATAACTTATATTTATAAATCCATATGTTTAAAGGTGTATTTTTACATGTATTTTTGGATGTCACTTAGTCGTGTAATGTTATGTGTAATACTGTCTCTTCATTGGCTTTTTAGAGTTCCTGGAAACGAACCGATGTTCAACACGCCGATGTTCAACAAACCAATATTCGACACACTGTTATTCGACACACCGATGTTCGAAAAACCAATGTTAGAAACACCAATCTTCTACACACCGATGTTGGACACACCGATGTTCGACACACCGATGTTCGACACACCGATGTTCGACACACCGATGTTCGACACACCGATGTTCGAAACACCGAAGTTCGACACACCTATGATCGACACACCAATGTTCAACACACCGATGTTCGACACACCGATGTTCGACACACCGAATATGAAACATCGAAGATGACACACCGAAGATGACACACCAAAGATAACACACCAAAGATTAGACACTGAAGATGACACACCAAAGATGAAACATTGAATATTACAAACTAAATTTGACACACCAAAGATGACACACAGAAGATGAGACACTGAAGATGAAAGACCGATGCTAATAGAACGAAGAAGGAAGACTGATGAAAATGACTCACCGATAGTCATAAATAACTGTTTCATTTTTATTAATTCAAATTTATTTCTAACAGTCATATTTAAACAAATTAATGTTTCTGACATTATTTAATGTTTTGTGTAAGAATATTCATAGAAAGTACAAGGTATATGCATGTGTATAGATCTTCTTGCCTACTGGACTATGAAGTATAGAAGGATTACAAGCTCAACCAAAAACGAGAGTCACTGAACCAGCAAGAAAAAAAGGTTGGCTGTATGAATATGCAAGATATTGAAAACAGAAGAACTCGAAGCTTGAGTATACAAGAAGTTTAATACTACAAGCTGCATCCTACTGAAGCTCACTGAACACCCTGACATCGAAGAGTTGAACCTTCACACACTGGGAAGAAAGATTATAGAGATGAAGAAACTCTATTTTGGAGCCAACTTCCAGAAGAGGACTCAAATATCATTTTTCCTACATCCATTGAGTCCATAGCTTTACTGCACGAAACACAAATATTTCTAAACTCTTTTCTTCATTTATAACTTTATTGTTATCTTGTGTTTACTATTTGAGCAGTGTGTGTATCTGTTGGTGTCACACACACTGTCTCCTGAGCATAACTGGAGGATACCAAAATATCCTCACTCATAATACATTTTTACTCTTGTATCCCACGTAGAACTGTGGAAGAGATCCTGTGTGATCTGTTTATTAGTTTTTCCCATGAATAACTGTGGTAGAGGTCATATGTGACCTGGAAAACACTATGTGCTATTGTGAACACCGATCCAGGGTGTGGATAAAAAGTTTATTAATATAAACTGCTTGGTGGAAGGTGATCACCAAGTGAAGGGGACTAAGTCTCAGGTTGAGACTGAACCTCTTGTTTTAACAGCTATGTTGTTTGTCTAATATTATTTATCTACTATGTATTTATCATATTAAGATAAATTATACTTTGATAGTTTGTTTAGAAATTGTTTATATCTATTTTGATTCAGTAGATTAGCTTCAAAAGTTTTGCTAATCTTAGATTTGTAAAACTTAGAACAAATCAATCTTCTGAGAAACTAATTGAACTTTCACAACTTTTATAAATTCACTACAAACTAACTTTGATTTTATTTTAATAGGGGATGTTATTTTAAAGAACCAATTTTTAACATATTTTTTTATAGATAATCAATTTACCCCTCTCTTGAGTGATCTACTCCAACTAAAATTTGGTATCAAAGGGTCTAAAATTTATTGTTAGTTTTCAAATCTTGTCAACTGTGATTATAATTGTTTTTCAAATATCTCAAAATTTCTATTATTTTTAACGTTTTATCTCTTTGAAATTATTTTATAATCTATATCATGGAAAATAGATTAGAAGGAGCTACTACCAATAAACCACCTTTCTTTAATGAAACTAATTATGCACAGTGGAAGATTAAAATAAAAATATATCGAGAAAGCAAGGGATTTGAAATCTGGGCTGCTATTGAAAGTAAATATGCAATTCTAGAAACTACTAGAACACTTGGGATGAACCTACCAGAAACAGCTATAACAATAATTATAAAGAAATGAATGCTATGTATTGTGCAATAGGAGATGAAGCATTTAACCGTATATCTACTTGTAAAACTGCTTATGAAATTTGGGACTCTCTATCTGTTTCTCGTGAGGGAACATCTAATATTAAAGAAATGAGAATAAATACTTATACTATTAAATATGAAAAATTCATAATGAATCTTGATGACTAAATTTTTGATATGTATCTCAGGTTCAATGAAATTGTGAATACCATGATTTCCTTAGGAATAGAAGTAATAACCAAAGAGTAGATCATGCGGATTCTGCGATGCATACTAGAAAGATGGCGTGGAACATCTATATCAATCAGAGAATTCTGCAATATTGATAAGATGCCAGTGAAGGAATTGATTGGAAAATTAATGATTTATAAAGAGAAATTGAAGGTAAATCAAGAAGAGGATGAACCAAAACGAAACTCTATAAACATCAAGACAACTACTTATAAAATTAATGACAAGGAGAAAGTTCAAGCTACTATTGAAAGCTCAAGCAGTGATAATGTAGCTTCTAACAATGATGACGAAATGACCCAGTTGGCTAGAAGATTCAAGAAATTCTATTGGAAAAAGAAGTTTTTCAAAAATCCCAATTATAAAGGTAACTATGATAACAAGGGAAATTGGAAAAAGGACTGGAAGAAAAATGAAAAATTAGAAGAGATCATTTGCTACAAATGTAAAAGGAGAGGACATGTCAAGGCTGAATTTCCAAAGATGAAATACATGAAAAAGTATGAAAATAAGGATAGAACGTATGAGAAAGAAATAAAGGCTACCTGGAGTGCCTCTGAGGAAAGCTCAAGTGAATCTGTCTCTTCTCAAAATGAGGAAGATGATATGGCTAATATGTGTTTTATGAAAAACACAACTAAGGTAACCATAGACTCTCCTATACATAATTCTTATTATTCTGAAAGTGAGTCTGAAAATATGACAAATGATGAATTATTCGAATATTACAATATTATAGAAGAAATATGTAATGAGTTGAAAGATAAGTATAAATCTTTGAAGAAACAACATGCTCTTACTGTGATTGTTAACTCTGAACAAATAACTGAAAAAGAGAAAAATGATTAACTACTCAAGGAGAAAAATGAGTTAAAAATGTCTAATGAGCAATGAAAGAATGACTTAGAAAAGTTTACTAATGGAAAAAATACTATTACTCAAATTATTGGTAAATAAATAGTTCCTAAGTATACTTATAGGATAGGATATCAACCAGGACAAATTAATTTATCCAAATTACGTTTTGTAAGCAAATATGGAAAATCTGCTACCTTTTTCAAAAACCCGAATTTTACAGCATGTTCTAGTCCACAAATTCTTTTATTGTATCCAATTATTCCGGAACAAACAAATTTTACTTTTAAAACTCTCTATATTATAAATATAGGAAACCCATAAGACAGGTTTGGGTACCTAAATATTATATTACTAATGTATGTGGACCCAGAAAAATATGGGTACCAAACCCGTTTCTTGGTTAAAATATTTTGTAGGTAAATTGCCTAAAGAGCTCCTGTAAAAAGTTGTGGTACTTGGAAAGTGGGTGTTCAAGACATATGACAGGGGGATATTCAAGCTTTAAAAGTAGTATCAGGATTGATAGAGGACATGTCACATTTGGTGACAATGGTAAATGAAAAATCATCAGCCTAGGGAAGATTGGAAACCCTAACTCTATTTAAATTTCTAAAGTATTGTATGTTGATGGATTAAATTATAACCTTCTCAGTATATCTCAATTGTGTCATGATGGATTTAATTTTAAATTTAAAAATGAATCATGCCATGTTTTTTATGCCAAGAATAATTTAGTATTTACTGCTTTTAGAAACAATAATGTATATGCTATAAATCTAGACATTCTAGCCTCACAGAATGACTCTTGTCAAAATGAAGTTCACAAAGAGTCATGGCTCTGGAATAGAAGACTTGGAAATTGAAACATATACTCTATTATAAAGATAACTGGAAAAGGACTAGTGAGAGACTTACCCAAATCTGAGTTTCCAGATAATAAGGTCTGTAATCCTTGTAAAAAAGGAAAGCAACATAAAACATCTTTCAAACCAAAGAATGAAGTAACTACTTCTCAACCTCCCGAGTTAGTTCACATGGACTTATTTAAACCATATATAATTCCGGGTCTCAATGGGAAGCACTATGTTTATGTTCTTGTAAATGATTTTTCTTGGTACACCTAGACCTTTTTCCTAGCTCATAAAAGTGAATCTTGTTCACATTTTACCAAGTATGCTAGGTCTGTATAAAATCTCAGTGGTTTTAAGATTAAATCCTTAACAAGTGATATGACCGTGAGTTTGAAAATCAAGATTTTGAATCTTTTTTCTCACAAAATGGCTATAATCTAAACTTCTCTGCTCCTAGGACACCTCAGCTGAATTGTGTGGTAGAAAGAAGAAATATAACATTACAAGAAATTTCTTGGACTATGCTTAATGAATATTATCTACCCATTAATTTTTGGGCTGAAGTTGTTAATACATCTTGTTACATAATAAACATAGTCTTAATCAGACCCATCCTTAAGAAAACTTCTTATGAGTTATGAAATAATAAAAAACCCAAAGTAGGTTATTTTAAATTATTTAGATGTAAAGTTTATATTCGGAACACTAAAGATAATTTAGATAAATTTGCCTCCAAAAGTGAAGAAGGAATATTTATTAGATATTATACATCAAGAAAATACTATTGAGTATTTAATAAGAAAACCAAATGTATGGAGGAATTAGTACACATCAAGTTTGATGATGAAGATCCATATGAGCCCAAGACCACACTTGAAAATATTGAAGAGGATATGTCCAATCTGGACATTAATGATAAAACCTCAAATCATCATATGAAGGAATCTGTGTAAACATCCAGTTCTGAAAATTCTCTAGAACCTAACCATGGTGAACCAGATCAACCTGACCAACATGAAATATCAAGTCCTACTTTCTCTAGACCAACCAGGACCCTTAAAAATCATCCCTTATATGCTGTTGTTGGATATTTAGATAGAGGAACACAAACAAGACATTCCTTGAGAAACTAGGTTGAACATCAAGCTTTCTTATCACAGCTTGAACCTAAAAATATCAATGATAAAATCAATGACGAATTCTAGGTAATGTCCATGAAAGAAGGACTTAATCAGTTTGAAAGAAATAATGTTTGGAAACCTGTAGATAGACCAAAGGATACTTTGACCATAGGAACCGAATGGGTGTTTTGAAATAATGTATATGAAGCTGGAAATATAGTTAGAAATAAAGCTAGGCTAGTTTCACAAGGATATAATCAAAAAGAGGTAATTTATTATGAATATATCTTTGCAACGGTATCTATACTTGAAGAAATTAGAATCTTACTTTCCTATGCAACACACTTGGAATATAAACTTTATCAAATGGATGCCAAAAGTTAATTCTTAAATGGTTATATAGTTGAGGATGTTTTTGTTGAACAACCCCCAGGTTTTACAAATCCAATTTTTCCAAATCATGTGTTCAAATTATCGAAAGCTTTATATGGTTTGAAACAAGCTCCAAGAGCTTGGTATGAAAGGTTGAGTAACTTTATTTTTTCTAAAGGCTTTACAAAAGGACTCACGGATCCTACTTTATTTATAAAAATAATTTCTAAAGAAGTTTTAATAGTCCAAATATATATAGATAATATTATATTTGGATCTTCTAAAAACTCTTTATGTAATGATTTTTCAAACATAATTAAAAGTGAGTTTGAAATGAGTTTAATGGGTGAACTTAAATATTTTCATGGATTTCCAATATTTCAAAGTAAAGAAGGTATTATTTTAAATCAATGTAAGTACAAAAAAGATCTTTTGAAATGTTTTGGATTTCATATCATTAAGAGTAGTGAAACTCCTATGAGTTATACGTGTAAGAAAGATATTGATGAAAATGGGAAATCAGTTGATTAGACAACTTACAGAGGAATGTTTTGGGAGTTTTATTTACTTAACTACTAGCAGGCCAGATTATGTTCAGTGTGTGTATGTGTGTGAGATTTCAATAAAACCCAAAAGAGTCACATTTTAATTCTGTTAATTTTTTTTTCCAAATACCTCAAGTATACAACTAATTCAGGATTGTTCTATCATAATGATGAAAATCAATAAATCATTCAAGAATTGAATGAGCTTATGGATGGTGGAGCTGATGAAGAAGCTGAGGATCAAGTGCCTTAAATTGATGAAATTCTTGGAGAAGGTGAAGTGGCTGGTGATCATGTAGAACCTGAAGCTCAGTTGGTTCTTGTACCCAGAAATGTTGTTATGGATAGAGGACTGGATGGAGAAGTTGATGAAGATTATGATGTTCTGGATCCTCAAGGAAGAAGAATCAGGATTGATACTATTGATCCAAAAGACTAGACCTATACTAGAGAGTGGAATAATGATCCACGATACATTATTTTTGGTTTGGAGTATGACTCAGATGAGGAGAGGGTGCCTCCTCCTCCTATTCCACGAGTCCAAGAAGAACCAAAACTTGTTGCACCATTCCATCAGTTGCACCTTCAGCAGTAGAGATAATAGCATAGACTGTTCCCAGTGACTATGTCACTAAGGCTGATTTGGAACAATTAAAAATTGATATATGAGAGTCAGTGATAGCCTCAGTGGGATCTAGAAGTGAATCCTCCACTTCAATAGGTATCTCAGATCATGATGAAGTAAATATTGAAAGAATATTGATCTAGGAGATTCAACCGAATCTCATTACCACAGAAGAAACCATTGTTAGCTAATACTTTGCTAAGAGAAAAAGTAAGAAATATGAGCAATGAGTTAAATTATCTAACCACTGACTTCAATACCTCCTTCAGTGGTGTTATAGAAGTTCTTAGGAACTTGGTAACTCATCTACTCAGTGTGGATCTGAAGAAGTTGAAAGAGGATATTTGAAAATTGTTAACTAGCCCATCCAGTTCTAGAAGTGGGAAAGGTGTTGTTGCTGATTTGGCGTCTCTCAAGGCTATGATGAGAGAGGAGCTCCAATATCTTAAGAGTGTTTCAGACAAAGAAACTCTAGAAAAGGTGCATAAAAAATATAGACCTTGTGTACAATATGGTTAGGCAGTGCACTAATGAAGCCTCTTATGCTCAGAAAGAGATTAGAAAAAAGGTGGATAAGTACTTTACTAAGATTTATACAAATCTTGACCTCATAAATAAATTCAAGTTTCTAGTAGAGAATCTCAGAATACCTCCTGTCACGGAAGCCTTCAAGAAAGAAGTTACTCAATTGAAGGAGTTTAACCCTTTTCTGAATAAATTCATGGAAAATAAGGATGACATTGAAAAATCTATGCAATATGGTGGTGAAATCCTTAATGATTTCATCAAACTCCTTATGCCATACCTGTATGTCGTGGCTGAAGCCATTGTGGTCCCTCCTACATCTTCCATTGGTACTACCTCTTGGCCTTATGCTCCAATGACTGTCTCTCAGGCTCATTCCCATATTCGACCAATCACTATAGAGCAAACTCCAAGCCGTGTGTTGTTAAAAATAAGGCCTAACCTTGCAGAAAATGTACCTATAGGTGTTGTCCTTCCTGGTGTTATCATCAGACCACCTCTATCCTATGCCACTCCCAAACCTTCTCCTCCTCCTCCGGATCCTTCAGATAATGAAAATCCCCTCAGAAGCCAAAGACATAGTGATGGACTGTATCTTTGATTGTGATTTGTTCTTTTTGATTTGATTATACTTTTCAACATCTTAATGGAAATTTTATGGTATCTTTCTTTGAAGATATTTGTCCTCTTATTTTATGCTTCTCATTTTTTTTCAAATCCCAAAAGGGGGAGAAAAGGCATAAGGTATACATTATTAATCTAAGGGGGATAAATTCTGGCAAAGGACACATGGAATGTACTCAACATAATACATTTATAGAGGGGGATATTTGTTTTAAAAAATCATACAAGGGAAGGCTTTAGTTATATTGAATAATCAAATTTAGTAAAGATTTTTCTATGTCCAGTTATTATTATTCATTATATTTACATATAAGGCATAATTTATGATTATCAAAAAGGGTGAGATTGTTAGAACCTCTATGATATAGTTGTTTTCAAAATCACCAAACAATATAATTTAATAAGGAAATAATTTATATTTATAAATCCATATGTTTACTTGTGTATTTTTACATGAATTTTTGGAAATAATTATATCACACCGAACAATATAATTTAATAAGGAAATAATTTATATTTATAAATCCATATGTTTACTTGTGTATTTTTACATGAATTTTAGGATGTCACTTAGTCATGTAATGTTATGTGTAAGACAGTCTCTTCATAGGCTTTTTAGAGTTCCTGGAAATGAACCAACGTTCGGCACACCGATGTTCGACACACATATATTCGACACACCGATGTTCAACACACCGATGTTCGACACACCGATGTTCAACACACTGATGTTCGATACACCAATGATGACACACAAAAGATGACACGGCAAATATGACACATAGATGATGACACACTGAAGATGACGCACTGAAGATGACACAACGAAGATGACACACCAAAGATGACACACTAAAGATGAAAAACCGATGCTAACAGACAGAAGAAGGCAGACCGATGCAAATGACTCACCGATAGTCATAAATAATTGTTTCATTTTTATTAATTCAAATTTATTTCTAACGGTCATATTTAGACAAATTAATGTTTTTGAAATTATTTAATGATGTTTATAAGACTATCCCTAGAAAGTACGAGGTACATGCACATGAAAAGATCTTCATGCCTACTGGACCTTGAAGAATAAAAGGATCACAAGCTCAACCTAAAATGAGAGTTGCTAAACCTGATAGAAAAACAAAAAGGCTGGTTGTGTGAATATGCAAGATATTTAAAATAGAAGAACTCGAAGCTTGAGTATAGAAGAAGTTTAATATTACATGATTCATCCTGATGAAGCTCGCTAAACACCTTAACATCGAAGAGTTGAACCTTCACACACCTGGAAGCTAGATTACAGAGACTACGATACTTTGTTTTGGAGCCAACTTCCAGAAGGGGACTCGAATATCATTTTACCTACATCAATTGAGTCCATAGCGTTACTGCACAACACACAAAAATTTCTAAACTATTTTCTTATTTTATAACTCGGTTGTGATCTTGTGTTCACAATTTGAGCAGTGTGTGTAACTGTTTGTATCACGCACACTGACTCATGAGCATAACTAGAGGATACCAATATGTCCTCACTCTAAATCCTTTTTTACTCTTGTATCCCATATAGAACTATAGAAGAGATCATGTGTGATCTGTTTATTAGTTTTTCCCACGAATAATTGTGGTAGAGGTCAAGTGTGACCTAGACAACTCTGTGTGCTGTTGTGATCCCCAATAAATGGTGTGGATCAAATGTTTATTAATATAAACTGCTTGGTGGCAGGTGATCACCAAGTGAAGAGGACTAAGTCTCAGCTTGAGACTGAACCCCTTGTTTTAACCATTGTGTTGTTTGTCTTAATGTTTTTTTACCGGTTATGTATTTCTCACATTAAGATATACTGAACTTTGATAGTTAGTTTAGCATTTGTTTATATCTATTTTGATTCAGTAGATTAGTTTCAAAAGTTTTTATAATCTTAGATTGGGAAAATTGAGAAATAATCAATCTTCTAAGAAACTAATTGAACTTTCATGACTTTCATAAATTCACTACAAACTAAATTTGATTTTTTTAATAGGGTATGTTATTTTAAAGAACCAATTTTTAATCAAAATTTTCATAGATACTCAATTCACTCCCTCTTGAGTGATCTACTCCGACAAACAAGTTCAAGCTTAAATCACCTAGAGCCATGCTTTCAATTCCACAAAAATGTATCACAAATCTCTCTTGAAAGTAGTTTATAAACCCAATTTTCATAAAATCACTATGAATGTTCACTCAAAAATCATTAAACCTTAACAATTCTAGATTGAAATAAAGTCATATATACAAAAAACATATCATATTTAGGCAAGACTCAATGGTAGTTGAAAGTGAATCTTAAGAATAAAAATTTGTGAAAGATTTTTTTAAAGTAATTTGACAATTTTTATAAATGTTTGAAGTGGTAATGAGAATTGAAAGGATTTCAATAAAGCACATTTTATCTCATTATGAATTGACCCCCTGCCCCACACATAAAACCCAAATTTGTACCCAATGTTGAATTCTAATGTGAGAAGAACAATTATACAATTAAAGTTCAAAATAGATTTTCAATTTTGTAGATTTATGAAATGTTAATGAGTCTCATTAAAGTTCACAGAAAGTGTTTTACTTAATAATTACTTTAAAACTACATGTTAACAAGAATTTTCATGAAGGTAGTGACAAAAATTTTCAATATTGTTCAAACAGTTACATGTGAAACATGTGGGTGCATAGTGAATTCGGTGCATGAAATTTTAGCAGATTTGGTTCAATAAGAATTCTAGTTGAGCAAAACTATTTATGGTAAAAAACCCAAATAGAGACATGTAGATTAAATAAAATAAAATTACATCCTACACACATGTACCCCTCCCCCCCACACACTTAAGTTCAAGCCCTCTAATTATTTTAATAATAATAAAATTCACTTTTCAGCAATGAGGAACATACATAATTTAAATTTTCACACTCCAGCACAAGAATAATTTTTTTCCTAGAAAAAAGGGGTGTGTATAATTTTTTAAACAACAACAATGAAATAAAAATATAGTAGGATTTTCAACAATAAGACATGTTGAATACTTGTAACTAGTAATACAATTAGACATGCAGAAGGATTTCATTCCAGTATAAGCAGATCTTTTAAAAGTGACATTAACTGAGTCACCGACAGTACTACCATTGAGTCACCAACAACACTGCCATTGAGTAACCTACAATAGTGTATCAGCGGCTCAGGTGCATCGGTTAGTCAATGAATCACTATTAGAGAAGCGATTTTTTTTAAGTGAAAGGAGAAAAAAATATGAATGCACACTAAAGAGTAGAGTACTTCCATGAATCAAATTTTAACATTAATCCTCCAGCAAGGTAATTCAACTCCTTCAATGATATAACAATATCATCATTCCTAATTTAGAATAAAAAGAAAAATAAAAAATAAGTAACAAGAATTTCATAAAAACAAAGAATGCACGCAACACTTTATTCAAAAAAATGACCAAAGAGAATCACAAAATAAGAATCAAGGGTTGCAAACCAAGAATTGCTAAGTTTTAAAATCACCATCAAAACTTTATTCAGAATCAGTTTTCAAGAATATTGAAGGCAACAAAGGCCATTAGTTATCTTTCAGAGTAATGTTTCACTTTATTACCATTAACCTGCATGGGTTTGTTCTCCTCACTAATTATCTCTATAGCTCCATTCATAAGAACTCTAACAATAGTGAATGGTCCCAACCACTTAGACTTATGTTTTCCGAGAAAGAGTTAGAATTAAAGAGAAGGATTTTATGTCTATGTTTAAAATATTTGGTTTGAATTATAGAATCATGAATGATTTTAGTCAACTCTTTGTATATTATTTAATTACCATAACAATATCTCTTTATCTCACCCATCTCATTCAGTTCAAGAAATCTTCTCTCACCAATACTCTTAAAATCAACATTTATAGACTTAAATGTCAAATATGACTTATATTGCAACTCTAGAAGCAAATGAAAACATTTTACAAATCGAATCCTATATGGAGACATACATATTGGGGTCCTAAAATAATTTATATATTCCCATAAAGCATCATCCAATTTAACATACCAATCTTTTCTAGAATGTGACATAGTTTTTTCAAGAATTTGTTTCTGCTCTCAATTACAGATTTCCACTTGTCCGAATGACTATGGATGATAAGGAGTAACAGTTTTATGAACACAACTATACATTTACAAAAAAATATTATACTTTTTGTTCCTAAAATGTGTTCCATTATCATTAATGAAGGATTTTTGGACTCTAAATCTTGATAAGTTGTTCCTTTTAACAAATATAATAACATTGTTGGATTGATTGTTGGGAAGTTCCACTGGCTCAACCCACTTAGACACATAATCAAAAACCACAAGAATATACTCATTCTCATGAGAAGATGGAAATGGACCCCTAAAATCTAAAAATCAGACATATAAATTTTATACTTCTAAAATACCCTATTGGGGTAACTCCAGCTTCCTACCAACATTGCCTAATATTTTGTACCTATCACAACCAACCACAAAACTCCTAGCTTCCTAAAAAAGGTGAAAAAAACATGATTGGAGGACATTCTGAGTTATCTTTTCACCTCTATAGTGACCTCCCTAAGGTGAGGAGTGATATATCTCTAGAATGGGAAGCATCTCTTCCTCAAGAACACACCTCTTAAGAATACCATCAGAACATCTCCTAAATAACAAAGGGTCATCCCAAAGGTAATACTTACATTCAGAGATGAATTTTTTTCTTTGGTTATTGGACATATTTTTGGGAAAGACTCCTGCCACTAGAAAATTAGCATAATCTGCATACCATGCAGACTACCTAATTTACATAGTGATCAATTTTTCATCAGGAAAGGAAGAGTTGATCTCCCTTGGATATTCAAAATGGATATTAGGAAGCATAGATAGGTGATCAAAAACTATGTTTTCATCTCCATGCTTATCCCTAATCTCTAAATCAAATTCATATAGCAAGAGAATCCATCTAATCATCCTGTGTTTGGTAACTTTATGAGACAGAAATTACTTCAAGGTAGAATGATCTGTGAAAATAATGACTTTTGAGCCTAAGAGTTACGGTCAAAACTTCTCTATAGAAAACAAAATATCTAACAACTACATATCAGTAGTGGTATAGTATCTATGGGCTTTATCTATTAGTCTAAAAGCATAATAAACCACATGTAACTTCATATATCTCCCCTTTCCAAGGATAGAACCTACAATCATGTCACTAGAATCATAAATAAGTTCAAAAGGATGTTTCTAGTCAAGTGTAGTGACGATAGGTGATGTAGTGAGTTTTTCCTTAAGAAGATTAAAATATTTCAAATAGTTATAATAAAAGTAAAATGATGCACCCTTAACAAGTAGAGAACACAATGGATTAGTCATTTTATAAAATTATTTAATAAACCTTTTGTAGAAACTGACATTCCCTACGAAACTTCTAATAATATTAACATTTTTTGGAGGTGAGAGTTTTTGAATGACTTCTATCAATGTATTATTTTATTCTACACCTCTCTTGGGCACCTTATGTCCCAAAGAAATACCTTCAGTAACCATTAAATGACAATTTTTTCAATTAAGAACAAGCTTTGTCTCAATGCATCTCTCAAAAACTAATTCCAAATTTCCTAAACATGTATCAAAAGTACTACCCACGATAGAGAAATCATCCATGAACACCTCAATGATATTCTCAATAATATCAGAAAAAATAGACACCATACACCTTTAAAAGGTAGATAGAGCTCCACACAACCCAAAAGGCTTCCGCCGGTAGGAAAATATCCCAAAGGGGCATGAAAAGGTAGTCTTATCCAGATCCTCTAGAGCAATAGAAATCTAGTTGTAACTAGACTACCCATCCAAAAAACAGAAAAATTCATTTCCAGCAAGTCTCTAAAGAATTTTATCAGGGATGAGAATTGGAAAATGGTTCTTCCTATTGAATACATTTAGCTTCTTATAATCTATAAAAACTCTCCATTTTGTGGCTTTCCTAACATAGATTTATTTATTATTTTCATTTTTGACAATAGTGAAACCTCCCTTCTTAGGGACAACATAAACTAGGGTGACCCTAGTGCTATCAGAGATGGGATATTTTATAATAGTATCTAGTAGCTTGATCACTTCCTCTCTCATAGCTTCTTTCATGGTTGGATTTAAGCTTCTTTGAAACTCTACCATAGGATTATGATATGGCTCCATAGTAATTTTGGGCATAAAGAATGAGGGACTAATACCATTGATGTCAATTATGGTATAGCCTATGGAATATTTGAATTTCTTAATAATATTCAAAAATATCTCAACTTTATTTTCAATAAGATTAGCAGAAATGATGACATGTAAAGTTGAATTTTCACCCAAGAATGGATGTTTCAAATGTGTAGGAAGTGGATTAAGTTCAAGAATGGGTGGTTCAACACTTGATAGAAAATTATTAGGCCTATTAGGTCTATGATATTCAACATATCTCTTTTATGGACTATTTAACAATGGGTGATTTTCAATAACATGTTATGTTTCCAAAATAACAACCCTACTATCCAATGTGGATAGCAAACTGTCCAGATTTTCCAGTTCAGAATATTCCAAATTCAATAAAGAAAAAGCATAAAATTGTATAATCATCTCTCCCACCACGTCATCAAAATTTCCAGAATTATTACTAAAAGTAGAAATAATTTCAATATCACTAGAGTATTATTCAAATTTAGAAGTAGAAGAAACTACTTTAGCAGTAGCAGTAACTGGACATTTTTTTAGTTCTAGAAAATTTTCTAGACTCTCAATTTGAGGGGGTTCGTATAGTTTCTTCCCTAAGCCATCTGCTCCGCCTGCAATCTCCACAGTAGTGGCACATCGCCACAGTGGAGGCAGTCTCTCTTCAGTGAACTCATAAGGTGTCTCTGGTGTATCAGATACCATCAACAGCATAAGAACCAGGGTTCTCCTCGGTGACCACCATGCACAGTAGCAGCTCCGCAGCTTCAAATCCTCCTTGTGGCGTAGAGCTTCTGGCTGTAGAAACCTCTATCACCAACGACTCAGCTACGGGATTTTCCCAAACTAGCAACGTACATGAGATTTGTTATCACCCATTTGTGCTATGAGATTCAAATCCAGATCTGGGTCACAGTTGAGTGTGACTTGCAGAAAGGAGTAAAAAAGGTCTGTAGATCTAGATGGTTGACATTAAGGAGTAATGTTCAGATCTGGTTTTTGGTTTATATGGGTTTAATTAAAATGATTTGATTTGTTAGAATCTATAGTTCCAGTTTATTGTAGATCTCACCTGGTTTGACTCTGTAATTGCAGAAGTGTGAGCCAAGTTTCATCGGTGTGACCAACAAGAGTGTCTCGGTGTGTCACAAGAAGAAAGAAATTTCCATCAGTGGTAGGATGAAAATGGAACGTCGGTGAGACCGATGAAAATAGGGTGTCGGTGAGTAGAAATGGTGAATCCGACACCGACAGTGTAAAATAGAATGTGAACTGTCGGTGAGACCTGACTCACCGACATGTAAAAAATGCATCATTGTCTTATAAAATTTATCAACATTAACCAAACTTAAAAAAATAAATTATATAAAATTATAGCTTACTGTTAAATTAATTTAATTAATTATTTAATTGAATTGTTAAAAACATAGAACTAAACAAACTTAAACAAAAATTAAAAACTAAAGTAAAGTAAATAAATAAATTATTACTATGTTATTAATTAAATTGAAATTAAATAATCACATTATATGATGAAATTATCATTAAAAACATTAATTAATGACTTGATTAAATAATACATAACTAAAAAAGATGAAAGTAAAATATTAAAATTTGAAATAAATAATTTAATAAAAGGGATGGACTGAGTCAGTGACTCTTAAAAAAACAAAGTAAAAATTGAGTCACTGAAACCTATTGGTGGATTGCATATTTAAATGCATAAATAAAATTAACACATTTAGGAAATTAAATATTTAAAACTATAAATTAATTATTTAATTAATTAGATAAAGATTTCAATTAAAAAAATTATTTTATTACATCAAAACATAAATTCATAACTTATATTAAAAAATAACTAAATTATTTAATTGAATAATTAATAAATTTAATTTAATTTAATCAATATAAATGTTAAATTAAAAACTAACTTAGTGTAAATAAAATGATTAATTGATTATTTAGTATAAATGTCAATTTAAAAACTTAATCATATTATAACAACAAAACTAATTAGTAATTAAATGACTATAAAAATATTGCAAGATTAATTAATTATTTTAAATACTAAAAATACATATTTATTCATAAAAATTTATTAATTAATAAATTTAATTATAAAAATACAAAAGTGTGAATATTTAGTAAAAATATAGAAATAATATAAAAAATTATTAAAAAACCTAATAAAAAGATGTGGTAAACTATGTCAAATTAAGACAACCTCAATGATAATATATTCCCTCCTTGTAGTGATATATGAATGTATATAAGAAGTTATCAAGAATATGCAATGAATGTATGTTCATGAGAAGAAAAAAAATTATGTATTGAATAGAAAACTAAATCGACACATACATAGCTAATTTGGGAGCATTATTTGCACATAGATGTAAAATAGATCCAAAAAATAACTATGTGGAAATTATTGATGATATTTTTTAAACTAATTAAATTAAAAAATATATTTTAACATACCATTGAATATTTTTTTATCTTTTTCTTTTTCATTTTTCATCTATCTAAATCATAGAATATTTCTATAAAAATGGTTATTTATTTAAATAAATAAAATAAAATTTCATTTAGGATTTCATATCCAATATACTTTATTTATTTATTTATTTATTTGGTATTGAATTCTCATGTGAAAATTTTATTAATGTTTAACTATATAAGAAATGAATTTTCTTCTATTCTGAGAGGTCGTACGTTTTTTTGTTTCTCCAAATATTTATATTTCCTTAATTTATTTTTTAAAAGTTAATAGAAAATAGAAAATATCATATATATATATATATCATAAATTAAATAAAAAATACAAATTAATTGATTAAATTTGGTTCATGTAGTCCTAGGTAAATATAAATGGTTTGTGTAGACCATCTGTAAAGAAATATTTTTTAAATTATATGGTTTTTATAAGGACATATTTATATTTTTTGTAATTCACCTAGATTTTCTTCATTTTTATAAAGGATTGTATCCTAGAAATAATTATCAATCTTGTGTGTTTTTTAATAATATATTATTTATCTTTTAATTGAGGGTTGTGTGAACCACATTCATGATAACTGTTAATATAAATATTTTAAATTATTTTTTTAATGCATAGGTAAAAATAACTTGGTGTATGTAGTTGTAAAAATGAAAACATGACGAGGAGACTATGAGTGTTTTAGGTGGATGAGGGAACTATATAGGACACATATACCAAATTATATTACCCACATACTAGAAAAATGAGGAATCTCTATTTTATGTGATGGTTTCATGTTGTAATTGGTTGTAGTGAATACTTAATCATATTATTATACATAATAATTTTTTTAATTAATATATTTTAAATATAAAAATAATTTTTATTTATAATAATAATGCGTAATAATTTACTATAGTAACTATAAATTTTAGTTTTTTATTTTTAAACTAATATATATTAATTTTTGATTATTATTATATTATATAGATTATGTGGGTGGATTTTTCACTGATGGATCTATTCAAATGTGACTAAAGGGTACTTGATCTCATTGATCATTGTTACTTTGTTAGTGTTGTTTCTGGGAATATCATACTAGAATTAAGATATGTTACTTGGGTAAAACCCCTATTAATTGAAAAATAAATCCAAACCTAGAAGTATCAATATATACATTTCACAAGGATTTCCTTCTTGATAATGAAGGAAAAAAATATTTCTTCTCATCTTTTATTTACACTAACAAAAAAGTTTCTTAAGTATCATCCTTGTTTGATTTTTTTGTGGAGACATATCAAATTAATTGGATTAGATGGGTTTGAACATGATCAATTTAATTCCCTATATTTATTAATTCATTTCTATTATAGAAATTATTATTATTATCTTCAGTCAATTTTTATATGGTTCTTTACTTTTTTATTATTTAAGATACTAAAATGAATTTAGAATTTTAATTTGGGATTTTAACCCCAGACTATTATTCAAATTTCTTAAGGACTATAAGTTATATCAATTTATTTATTTATACATGTTTCCCTTTTCACTATTGGTTCCTTGATAAAGATGTTTTTGAAAAAGAAATCTAAAATGAAGAAGCTTTCAAGACCATTGTTTACATGAATATGAGCCAAGATTAATCCCACAAAGAATATTCCATCCACTAGATATCAAATAGAAATTTAGAACTTTTGAAAATGGTCATTCATGACATCTTATTGAATTAAAAACATGTTGTTATAATTTAATAACTACTCTATAGATTATTAAAATAAATTATATGAGTTAAATATTTTTCTCTCTTTCCCTCTAATAAAAATTAAATGAATTTGGTTAAATAAATTTAACTAGATGATAAATCTTTTTACTGATCATTTTAATAATAAATAACATAATATTTATATAATTGGAGGCACTCTCCCAAATATTGATAAATAGGTTATGGTTGTTCAGATTATGTGAAGTCAGTTAATCAACTAGAGTTAGTTAATTAGGATGAGAAAATTCAGAGAACCCTTTATCCTTGTTAGATTAATGAAAATAGTAATTAATATATGGAATTATGTTTTTCATATGTTCATGAACATATAATGAATTATTAGTGTAGTGGTCAGTAGCCTCAAAGTGTTTCAGGTGTCACCAGAAGAAGTAAGTGGAAGTATTTTAACCACTCTTAGTATGAATGATGATAAAATGAGTGAGGAATTCAATGAATTGTATGACTACCATTGACTTGAAAATATATTTTGAAGATAAACAGGGTATTAATGGTTACATAATTAAAAAAATGAGAACTCAAAATTATATAAATTTTCTACTACCTAATGACTAGGTGGGGACCTCTAAATTTATATGTAGGACCACCTTATTGAGGTGTTTATCATTCATATGAGTAAGTGATCTATGTTGTTTCTTACTCATAAGAGATTCTAACATTGTACTTATGATTAAATGAGGATTTTATTATGATTCTTATCATGAACCATCCCGGGATGACCTGACCCATCACCCAAGATGCTCTTCCAAAAGGCTCAAGAAGTATTATTAATCACCCCAAGCATAATAAAGAACCATGGTATCATAAAATGGATTTAACCACCCATTAATTGGGATTTCCATTCAAATATTCCATCAAAGTCAACAAGGATAAAAAATATAGTAGCGTAATCTAGTATTGACTAAAATTAAGTATCATCAACAATATCACATCTCCATACATAATAAAAGACACATAATAAATTAATATGATATCCAAATTCACAATATAAAGAAGATAAAAACATTGAAAAGAGAAAATAAGGTCTAATACATATCATCCCAAAAAAAAATCATAAATAGAACTTCTTAATCTAAACCCTACAATTCAACCTCTCCTCCACCATAACAACCATGTATGGTGGCAGTCATTAAGAGCCACTAAATATAGCTTCCCTCAACCTGCCCTATGTCCATAAAAATAGGTTTTTTATACACCAAATTGAATATGTAGGATGTGAGACAAAAATACCTATAGGATACCTCCATAAATATATTTAAGAATTTTAATCATGAAACCATTATGTATCATTTAAAAACAAATTTTTAAATCCATGTTGACTTTTAAAAACAAGTTCACTTTTAAAAAAACTTATAAATTCCCTGGTTTTTTTCCCATAAAAATCATCTACCAAAATAATTGTAAACTAAACTTGTTTCCCATACATCATATCAAAATGGATCAAATAAATAAATAAATCCACGTATCCTAAAAATGATAAACATATACAAAAAAGTAATATACAAGAGCATAAAGTAAAACATCATTACAAAAGAAAGAAATGGATAATGGGAATAAGACAAAGAAAAATCAATTTTAAAAAAATGGTTTTAAACATAAACACGTTGACATAACACCATTACATAATAATATAAAGATAAAAAGTAAATTATAACAAGGTAGAACATTATCACGCGTGGAACTAACATCACATGTAAATCATAAAAAATAAATCAGCTATAATTAATGTTCCCCATGGGATCTAAAAATATTTCTCTTCTATGAATTAGTCTAAGAACAATAATTAATCATCCTACAATTAATAATAACAATTTGGAATCTCCTTTTATCTTATTTGGTCCCAACAATTCAATTGATCTCTCAGTCCCTCAGATAGAATGTTTAAATCTCATTTAGTATTCCTCCTTAATATCTTGCTCGATTCCTTGAACAACACTTAATAAGCTGGATTATTCTTCCTCACCAATGAATCTCTCAGTCCCTTGGACAACACTTTGGAAACTCACACTATCTTCCTCAATAAAGGATCTCTTACACCCTTAGACACTGGTTTGTCTATGGAATAAGATAAGGTTCTAATTCCTAACTCACCGTACTCAGACCCATGTTTTCCTATATACATCTAAATGTCAAACACAAAAACATTCGCATATACCATTTTGCATAATCCATTTCAAAATATAATTTAATAAACAAAAATTTAAATTTAAAAACCACCTTTCTCAAGGTAAAACATGCCCATTTCAGGATGAAACCTCTTTAAAGGTAAATCATTCCCAATTCAAGATAACAACTCCGTCATGGTAAAAAATTACCATTTTAAATTTAAATCCCTCTTTAAGAAGAATACATTTTTCAAAACCCCACATTAAAATAAATTTATAACCATAATAAGTGCCTATGAAATAACCAATTAAAAAACTTTTTAATCAACATTTATACCAAAATCTTAGAAAGCATTAAAAACCAAAAAATTACCATTTAAACCCCTTTTCAAAACAACATTTTAAATAACTAAATTACTTTTATCCATTTTAGCAAACATGTGGAGTGCATAAAAACAACTATCTTTCAAAAAATCACTTTAGTGCATCAAATTTACAACATAAATCATCCATTATACCAAAAATGGAAAAATATTTTTTCATAAATCAATACAATGGAAATTTTATAAACAAAAACCATAGGAAACTATGAATAAAATTTTTTCCATCAAAAGCCCTAAATTAGAGAAACCTACCTTTATATCATTTCAAAAGATGTTGTATTCAATGAAAAACACTAGATTAGAATAGTGTCTCACACACATAAACCACAATTAATCAAACCAAAAACTCATTTAAAGCCCTTATATTCTTTAAACCCACAATCTAGGGTTTACATCTTATCCCCATGGTTTGAAAAATAGCGTTCCAACCATGTTCAATGGTATTTTTCCCTCAAAATAATATTTCAACCCATAGAAATCATAAAATCAATGAAAAAACATGTGTAAAGGAAAAACCAACTACGACATATAAGTAACCTGATATGTGATATAAACCTCCCCATTATATCACTTTCTTTCCCCATTAAGTTACAATTCCGGTCAAAATAAAATTATTGGAGTCACATCTCACATCCCTGGAATGAAACATCCATACCAAACCATCAATCCAAAAAAAATCAAATATATTAAATAAAAGTGTAACCATGATAACTGATATGATATCCAAAGAAAATGGATATTAAGAATAGCTACCCCCCTATATTTTAAAATCTCTTAAATGGTGTAATAAAAGTTAAAACTTCAAATTAAGACCATGACTATTAGAAATAATCTCCAAAAAGTTCCAAAAATCACTTAGGAAGAACCATGGTATTGCTTCGCACATCCTAAAATTAAAACAAACCTAAATGAACTCAATACACAAGAATTAAAGAAAGAAATTTTTGATATGCATCTCATGGAAAGTAATAACATACAATAATTCCACAATGATAATTGAAATAATATCCCACCCTATTTCACTATAACCAATGGGTAAAATAGAACCTCATCTTAGAACATTTTCTCATGGATAACCCCCAAATATATAACTAATTAGTTCTTAGTGGAACAAAGATAACTGAAATCCTAATTCTCCGATAACCGACCCAAATATTACTCATGCCCACATAAAAAAGGAATTGGCCTTAAAATTGTCAAAACAAAAGAAACATCATAATCTTTAAATGAAGAAAACTAAAACAATGGGGAATACACCCAAGCACAAACACCCTAAGCCATAAAACCATAAAGTTGCTATTCATTCAATCTAAAAAGAATTAAAAATATAAATTGAATATGTACATATTGAAAAATGATTATGTTTTGCCAAATTGAAGATTATCACATTCTCTAGGCCTTAAGAACCTTTATAAAACCCATCCCCATTCTTAATCAAGAAATATGGGTAGAGTCCTGACCTTTTTTTGAAACACTTGAAAATATCAAAAGATTATAATTTTTTAGAAACCATTCAACAAACCCAAACCTATTTTTTCTCTTTTAAAATTCTTCCTCAAAAAAACATTTCAAAGAAAAACATGTATCTATTCGATACCAACATCCAATTATTTTAAATGAATGAATTTGATGGTAAATTAAACACTCCTAACACAAAAGTAGAAAACATGGTACCTAAAGTAAAAAAACATGCAAAATTTCTATGAAAAAAAGGTTCCTTGAAAAAAATTGAAAGTTATAAAAAAATCCATAGAAAATGGAATCCTTTAAATCATACTATGAAGGATATAAGAACAAAATATTAAACCATATATGACTCTTAAAAGTCTCACACATACCAAATTATATTATTAAAAACACCAAATGTTATAAATGGTCCATTATCGAAAGACCTAGAAATCCAAGTTGTTTCTAAATGGTTCGAAGTCCCACTCAAAAACATTTTCTAAAATTGGGCACTTAAAATCCACTAGTAAAACATCTCATAATTAAATTTTCATAAACCCATTAGATGATCAATTTCAATAACCCTCACATTTTCAATTTAAACTCTCAATGAGTTTAAAACATAACTTTTTAAATTACATCATGACCCAAATAAGGTTAATTTATTTTAAAACATTATACACTTTTAATATTATTTTTACAACAATTAAAAAAAGATTACCATTTTAAAATCACAACTAGAATATCCAAGAAATATTGTAACAAGTTTAAACGCACACTTTAATCTTCATTCAATATCCCAAATGAGGTCAAAATCCATTCAAAAGGCCACATTCAATTTATAAACCAACTATAATTTGTTATTATAACTTCCCCATTAAATACCAACTTCAAATTCAAAGTGAAAACTATTTAAAAAATATAAAAAACAAATAACCCATCATTCATGGATTAAATATTATAATTGGGAATTTAGAATGAATTATCACCCAATGGAATGACAAAACACTAAACTTGCTCTACCGAAAACATGGGTCGTAAGTGATTTTTTGTAGTGAAGAAAACCCAAACAAGCTTTAAGGGATCCTTAGAATCAATTTAATGTTCATATTGATCCAATAATGGAAAGGGTAACATCTAAAAAAATGAAACCCTTAAGGGATAACTCCTATAAACAACTTCATATCTTCCCTCAATAATTTTCTAGGAGATAACAAGAAACTAACACAAGACATTATCCTAACTTCCCATGCTCCAAAAAATTAAACAATCAGTCCCATTCCACCAAGAACCTCTCATTACCCTTTAAAATACCCTTTAAAAACACATTTCCAACCACCTTGAGAAACATAATTAGAAACTCAAGTATTTTAAACAAACCTTCATCTCAAAACCGAAACTCATTATTGATACCAACTGGTAAAAATCATATAAATCTATGTTCAATACCCTTCATTTAAAAAGTATCACAAGACTTTACATAAAAATGGAAATCAAACACCCCATTCCAAAAATTATTTCCTATCCCGTTGAAATCCAAAAAACAATAAAAATTACATTTCTCTTAAAATATACCAAAACCCCTTGAGAATTATGTAGTTTTTTCATCTTAAAAAATTTTAAAAACTAATGTTTAAAATAAACCATCTCATTGATAATAGTTTAATAAAAACATCTCAAAACATTCACTTTAAAAATAAAAATCATTCTAAAATTCCTCTTTTGAACATAAATTTTTTTCAGAGAAAACATTTTCCTCAACTCCGACTTCAAAATAAAACACACATAATTTTTATAAACAAAACAAATTTTTTTTCCAAACCACTAAAAAATTGTCTTCAAAAACAAAAAACATAACAAAATTCCTATCTTCCATTTTAATAACTTTTTTTCATTCTAATAAACAAAGTCTCTAAGGGGAAAAGAATCACTCCAACACACATATAAAACAAAAATTCATTGAATTTCATAAAATAGAAAATAAAACTACCTAATATAATAAAAAATTCATGGGATTCTCTATTAAAATAAATACATGGATAAACAGAGGTAAAACTATAATTACGTAGAAATAATTTCACTACATGTGGTTGAACCACACGGGAGGGTAAAACAAGCACCAGGCATGAAATATGCACTATCTTGATTATGGATCCATTCCACATGAGCACTGAATGGTTTACCGAACAATGTGTTCAAATCAGCCACCATGGTCCATTCATGATTTTAAACTCCAAAACATATAATTTCAACAATATAATTGATACACTCAATGAGGATCAAATAATCATTACAAAATATCAAAATCTATAAAAAATATATCATAATATAAAATCAAGATCACAACCCATGCTCGATGTACCCATGGAAACTCAAGGTTCAGTGTGAGAAAGAGCTATCTAAGCCCTTTCCAACACACTTCACCAGAGTCCCGATAATAATCCTAGTTTGCAGAATATAAATTCCCCACCCAATAAAAAGAGGGAATACCTTTGATACAATTTTTAATGAACTATCATGGATCAACTAGAGCCATCAACCAAGATACTCTTCCACAATTCCCAAGGAAGTTTCCTGATCACCACAGACTAGTGATAAAAACTAAGGCATAAAAAACAACATTTTTCGAATGTTTTTGAACTTGTAAACCGGCATGACAAATCTATGAACATTGATGGTTATTGAAACATACCATAAAAGTCAAAAATGATAAATAAGTACGGCAGAGTAACACAAAAATGACCAAAATTGAAATTCATAAATAATATTACTTATTAATCATAACAATTCACACACAAAACATAAACATTATATTTGAAGTAATAATATTAAAAATATCAAAATAGTGGAATGTAATAACAAGATCAAATATATATCATCGCAAAAAAACAAAACTTAGATATATATATCCTGATAAACTAAACCCTTCATTACTACATCTCCTGCAATAAAAACCCTAATATGGCGGAAATCATAAAGATGCACTAAAAAATGTTCCTTTATGAGAGTAACTGGGTATGAAACGGAAGCTGGTGGGTCAAGGATTTAAAATTTTTCATTATAGGAAAAATGAATCGTTTTTATCACTAGAAATATAATCCATTTTAATATCTAAGGATCTTACATGAAGATTTAAGAACACAAAATTAAACATACAATTTCCTTGTTCAAATCAAAGACCTATTTTTCTGTCACACATTTTTAGGGATTGTTACCTAAAGGATCAATGCTTCATCCCTCTAGATCATCCAAACATGTTTCAAGAGTCTTCATGAATCTAAATTTAAAAATTATAGGTACTGGAGTGGATCTTCAACAGATCCTTCAACATCATGAAAATCACCTTGAATTTATTTATATGATATGTGAATATGTTCTTGGATCGATTGACAGAAAGTTTCTTCATCTCTCTAATATTTGGGAAGGAAGAGGGAGAAGATATAATCCATTGGAATTATTAGTCTATTTAATTTAATCCCCCCCTCTGATTATATAGTGGATTTTAAAATACTTGGAAAGGATTCCCTAGCCCATTATATAAAAAAACCCTCTAAATTATTTCTAAATGACACATTGTGAAGAACTAAATACATCATAATGTCATTTATATTTTTATCACTTATTTTTAAAATATAAATAATATATTACATGATAAAATAAATTTATTAAATTGACTTTTAATTCCCATTAATATAAAAATGAAACCTGGATAATAAAATAATATTCATTGGTTTAATATTTTCCATGAATTCACTTAATACCTTATCAATATGTTTTATAAAAAAATTGAACCAATTATTATATAAATGAATAAAAATGAATTTATTTATTCATTATTGATCTATTATTATTTGGACAACTCTCAGACCCCTGGGTGGGACACACCATGTCCTATATTCCTATTCACTATAATTTTGATAGACTCTTGAATATGATATTGGGTGTAACCCTGTAGACCCTTATATTAATAATAGTGAATATTATTCATATACCAAGAGAATAATATTCAAACCCAACTAGTTTTATAAAGATATAAGTAATATTAATAACAATTAAAACCTTTCTACAAACACATTCCATATAATATAATCTCTTTGTCTCTCAATAACTTATAAAAGAGGATGCACGGATTTTGTCATCATCCACTAACACTTTATTATTTTTCATCTAACTGGAAAAACATACCTTCTTGTACCATTAAAATGGATTTAGTGATGGTACTACAATAATAATAAAATACTATTGAGATATCACTTCCTCAATATAGAAGTGAAAAATTATATCTTTATCATTCAACCAATTCCATATCATTAAAGACATACCCACCACATGTTACATCTCCATGGATTTAATGTCATGGTTTTCCCCATTCATAAAGGTATGTGATAAATTGATAAAATTGATAATTATATCATCCTAGGAGACCAATACACATGTTTTTAAATAGGAACAAAAAATATCACCTAAAAAATACAGTGTTACTATTTTAGTTTTTTTCATCATGATCTCATATAATCAGGATAGCTATGTGAGAACTTCATGAGAAAAAGTTTCAATGCTTATGAACCCCTATCACTTGATGGTGGAATATCATATGTGTCCTCTCATTGTAATGTATTTAGACTATATAACATCACATTGAGATTATTTTCATGATATTTATAGGTTCACATTATATCATAATATGCGATTTAAACTTTTTATATGTCATGTAATCTAAGGAAATTATCAAAAGTACAGTGGTAAAATGAGTATCTATAGTATTTTTAAAGATAAAAACAAGCATATATCAAAATATATACATGTAATGGTAATAATATTACATAAATATGTTTGTTCTAGGGAACCCAAACTCTATACTCCCACTTACACTAGAGCTATTAGCTAACAAGCCTCAACCATCTATACCTCAAATAAGAATCATGCATCTATTAGAGTATAGATTTAGTCATGAGTTTTGTGATGTTATCCTCTATGGATACTTTGATAACTGAAACTTCATCCCTCAGAGTAAAATATAATAATATATGAAACTTCTAAAGTATATTCTTTGTCATCTAGTGTGACATGGGCTCCATGGAAAGAACTAATGTTGTAGTATTATCACAATAAACTACAATATGGTCTAAAGTGTTATGAATGACACCAATATCTTAAAAATAATTTCGTATATACACTACTTCCATAGCTTTATTAGAAGTCGGTATATAGTTGAATTCTATTCAAGATTCAATGACAATAGATTGCTCTGATCTTCTTCTTCTTACTGCAACACCATTAAAGAAGAATACATAGTCTAACTATGAATTTATATAATCATAATATTTTTATAAACTATCATTAATGTATCCTCTCACTACCAATTCCTCATCTCTTCCATACACCCGGAAAATAACATTTGTTCTACTCGATTACTTCAAGAAAGATTTAATTATTTCCCAATGAATAACTCATGGATTATCTTGATATCATCCCACCATAATTAAACAAAAGCAAAAATAAATCCTAGTAAATATTTTGGAATACATGTTATATCACACTTCCATTGCATAAGGGATTCTACTCACTCTTTCAATCTACTCCTCTATTTTTGGGCACATTTTCTTAATATGATTCATACAATGTAACATGAGAAACATTTATTTCATGAATCATTACACAGTGTACCCTTTTAGTAACTTGTGAATATATATATATATACTTTTAATTATCCCATAAAGCCTATAAGATCTATCTTGATATATATTAATCCATAGAATGCAAGATACTTCACCTAAATCTTTCAAGTAGAAAAATTCTTTTAACCAAGTCTTAAATGGTTGTAAGACTTTTAATTTTTTTTCCCATAATTAATATGTCCTAAATATATAATACTATGAAAATTATAGAATTACCACTGAACTACTTATAGACACATGAATTTATTACATACCTGATGAAACCAAATTCTCATATGACCACATCAAAAGTAACATTAAATGATCATGACTATTTCTTCAACTTACAAATGGATCTCTACTTCTTGTATACTTTATTCAAATTATTTAACGTAATAAACCATTTGGGTTAAGTCATAGATACATATTTGACCAACTTTACATTTATAAAATAATTTTTCACATTTATATTCTTCATTTAATAATTATAGAAGGATGTTATTTCAAGTACAAATATGATGGATTTTATTATTGTGACCTGTGATATGGTTTCCTTATATTATATTAATTGAAGTTTCATGAAACTCTTAGAAACCAGCCATACTATATAGGTGTTTACTTTACCATCCATGTCTATATTTTTCTTTGATACCAATTTTAATCCCTTTGGTTTTATAACATTTGGTGGGTCTACTAAAATCTAAACATGATTTTGATACATGGACTCCATTTTAGAATGAATGGTATCTTCCCATTTAGAATAATTCCATCCTTGTATATATTTCATACAGGTTCGAGAGTTATCATTACATAGGAATAATGTGTCACTTGATTTATTGAAAAGAAAACTATAACATTCTAGTTCTCTAGCCTCACATTTTTCCTACGTTGTACCTATGTCTTGGGAACATATTCATCTCCCAAAGTATCGTATATAGAGTTTTAAAGTACTAAACCTTCTATATCTAGAGAATTAAATACATCATATTTAATCATTCTCTAACTACTTCATTGGAAATTTCATTCCTTTCTATAAATATGGAATGTCTTTCCAAAATCTATTTTTTATTTGAAGGGATATATGGGAAATATAATTTAGTTTATTTAGGAAAACCTATAAAGATTCATTTATTGATTTATAATTCTAATATTTTACTTGGTATTGCCTTGAAAAAAGGGTCGCATCTCTATACCCGAATGTGTGGCGTATTGGGTTTCTTTCTACACCACAAATCATATGGAATATCACATGTTGCTTTGATTGGTTCCCGGTTAAGGTTATATGTCATTGTTTGTAACATGTATCCCCAAAATGAAATAGATTGGTCTTCAAACTCATCATTGATCTGACCATGTAAAGGGATGTTCGATTTCTACTTTAACTAACACCATTCCATTGAGGTTTATAAGGAGATGTGAGTTAGGATATTATCACACACTCTTTTAAGTGATCAATGAATGCTTTATTAGGATACTCTTTACCTTGGTCTAAGTGGATTTCTTTAATATTCATACCAATATGGTTGTCAAATTCATTCTTGTATTCTTTAGAAATATGAATAGAATATGATTTATCCATTATTGAATATATATTTTCATATATACTATAGTAATTAGTAAAAGTAATGAAGTATGGAAACTTACCCATTTCCCCTACTAGAAGTGGACCACAAATGTATGTATGAACAAATTCTTGTAATTTAGTGGCTCTTACTCCCTTCCTAGAGAAGGGTTTTTGGTCATTTTACCACCTAAATTAGAGAGAAAAACATTGACTGGTTTCTAATCAGTGGAGTCTAAAAAACCTGCTAGATATATTTCCTATAAATGCTTCTCATTAACATTACATATCAAAAGTTCCATAGAATGGTTTTATATAAGTAATTTTTTTTGGGTTTTTTCATATCCTTCCACTACTATGTTTTTGAGTTCATATATACACAATCCATTTTGAAGATGTTCCATACCATAACACATGTTATCCTTATAAAATAGATAACATTTATTTAAAAAGATGAAATAAAATCCCATAGTGTCCAAATCAACACTACGATTACATTTTTGTTAACGAAAGGAATGTAAGAAAAATTATATAATATAAAAACTAACCATAATGAAAAGTCATATGATAATCTCCCACTACTAATGATGCTAGTATCACACCATTATTAGCTCAATTATCCACTTATCCCTTTTCAATCATCTATAATCTACTTGGTTCTAGTATATGAATACAAATGTGGGAGGGACATGTTATCTATAATACCCAACTTGTAGATAATTATTTATTTAATTATATTTGAAAAATACATGAAGTATAATCGTAGTATTTATTCATTTTACCTAATTTGTAATTATAATTATAGTGGCCTTTCTCACCACATGAAAAAATACAAACTCCTAACCATTTTCCATCCTCTATCTCTTTGAACTTTATAAGGACAATGCATAGGTGTCTTATGATTTTTCTTAGCCTTAAGTCATTTAACATTTCCATTACTCCTATTGTTTTGAACGAGTACAAAATAAATAGTATTCTTCATATACTTATCAACTCTTTGAACTAAATATAAAATATTTTGGAGTAAATTTTTCATGTTATTAATCTTGTAATTAACAATAAAATTTCAAAATGTTTTTGGTAAAGTGGAAAGAATGATACCATTCACTAGGTATTGGTTCATCTTAAACCCAAGGTATTTATGTTTCTCAATCTACCTGATAATCTTAAGTACATGAGGTCCTACTTGATTCTCTTATGTTATCCTGCACCTATACAATGCACAGGATATCTCATACATTTCTTGCATATCTCACTCTTGGTATAACTACTTGAGATGATTTAGAATGTTTAATGAATATTAATTCTCATAATTTTTTTAACAATTGAATAGAAATAGATGAGAAAATGACCCATTATACATCTATTTCATCATATACATGGTTTTTACATTTGACATTATATTTCTGGATTATTCACTGAGGAGACTCATTAGGAAGTGAGGATTCTAACAAATAATACTTTCTTTCTTGGCATAATACTAAGTTCAAGCATCTGTACCAATCTTTAATGTTATAGTCAGCCATGATATTTTTTTATTCATTAACAAAAACAATTATAATGATATAGTGGTATTGGGGATAACCATTTTTATCTAAAAAAATAAATTTATCAGGTAGTATTTTATCTTTATTGTATTTTTGTCATTATTTATAAATTAATTTAATCATTAAATTTCTCCCACTATTTTATCAAACCCTATTATCCCTCGCTACTAGATCTAGGATTCCAAATTTCTAATGTATTATAGTGGAAAATATACTTGAAACCACAAATTATATTCCATAATTTTTCTATGCCAATACTCAGACAGTTTCATGGTAAACAATAGACTAGACAACCTCAATGACATGTCTCTCCTTGAACTGTTGAGTGAAGTCCCAGCTTCATTTGAATCATAACCATGACTCCCTAAACAATTTTTCTATTAATTGATAGTATGTTGGATTTTGAAATTTATTTTTTAAAATCTTTAGTTAATCCAACCAATCATTTACATAACAAATCCCTAGTAGTAGGAGGCACCTGAAACTAGGGCGGATGAGAACCTTGTGCGCCCAGTTTTTTTCATATGTAATCAACAGAAGGTGTTTATGACTTAATATTACAATGAGGGGTTTAAATATTTCTCAACAAATTTAATCCATTTCAATTAAATATGTTCAAAATATTTTATCATGATCCCAACTAAACATGCATTAATAGAATATGTTCATTGCATATTTATGAATTTCTCTCTATTATTTTATGTGTTTCCCATAGATATTAAAATTCATAAAATATTTAAAAAGAATAAAGATAATAAATTATATTAATAGTATTGTGAATTTAATAATTTTTAACCTATTTAAAATAAATTGATAAACCGTAATATAGAATCATATTAACCATGTCAGATCTTGACTCGTATAATAACTCAACCATGGTCCAGTGTTTTCACTTCTCATCTAATATAACACCTCTTCTTAGCATGGTCTACATATTACAACTTCAATTTAAATAATACAAATATACTCACACACATGATATGGGATCTTAGGAAGTGCAATATACATATATAAATGTGAGTATACTTAATAAATTGAATAAATTATTTGAAACTCAAATAATTTAATTATTTTTATCCCTGAATTGATTTATTTTTTCATACAAAATTATATTAATTAAATAATACATTTTTTATATCAAAATTAAATAATTTTTTAAATAATAAAGTCATTATATTTTTAATCGAAAAATTAAAAACTAATTTTCGTATTATATTGAAAATCATTTCTGAGCACATAACCCCACCCTAGCCCGTTGTGGGTTGAGATAAAGCTCCCCAATCCCATTGTGGGTCTGGAAGACATGTACATGGTTGTTTCGGGTCGGGAAGACCTGCCCTGACCCATTCTGTATCAGGAAGACCTGATTGGGATAGTGGGTCAGCCAAACCACAATGGGGACACATTAGGGGAGTTCCAATGAGGGGTCTCACATGATAGGGAAGGAAACAAAATGGAATTCAACTAGCATAGGGAACCTCATATATGGTTTGGTGATATGAGGTGGAAAAAGCGGCCACAGGTACCTAAAAAGTTCTTAAGGTGGTTTATCCCATACACGAACATGGAGGGGGATGTGAGTCAGTGGGATCATCTAGATGCGGAGGAGTGCCAGTGGAGTTAAGTAGTGCTAAAGGTAGGCTATGGTAGTGTCAATGGGGCATGAATAAGTGACTATGGTGGTGTGACCATGAGATGGTGTTGGTGGAAGATATAGAAATTTACGAGAGTGTCATGGTGGAGTTCAACCTTGGTTGGAGGAAGATGAATCTTCCTTGGGAATCATATAAATGTTTTTTTTAATTTAACAGTGGATTTACAAAACCATTATTTGAGTATTTCATTGTGTTTTAAATTTTCTTTTTCCTCAGGACCACTGCACCACCTTTTCTATTATTATTTTTCTAATGTTAACTCTTTTGTACTTGACACATACTTTCTATTTATATTTTTAAATTATATTTTAGCTGACCCAGTCAAGGAAATCCCACCACCCCATTCATTTTTTAACCTTTATTATTTTAACATTGTTTTAAACAGGCTCAATCAGTTAGAATCTAAAAAATTAATCCATATAAGTTCCTTCAGTCTTGAACCGTTCTGGTTATCGAAAATGGTTGGAACTAATCAGAAAACTAGAGTTCATGGAAAAATTAAATGCCTTGAAATATAAAGAATATATATATATATGTGTGTGTGTGTGTGTGTGTGTTTGTGTGTGTGTGTTTTCATTTACTTTTAAGCATTTTTTATATGAATTTATTACTTTGGATGGTGGTAAAATGTTCCTTTGAGATTGGATTGATGTATGGTTGAAACCATTGGGGAATTAATGAACCCTCTACGTAATTTAAATAAAATAACGTTTTTTTCCACAGAAAATTCATTTCATCACTCTCTAACCAGTTAATGGTAAATTTTAAGGCAGTGGAAACTAGTGTGTCAGGTATTTAAACAATTTCCTCATTCGAATGATGAATCTTCATCCTCGCCGACCATCTGAGCCTTATTAAGGACCAAGGATCTCTTGTGAATATTTCAGATCACTAAAATTAAGCATATAAGTACTTCATTTTATACAAAGATGTGTTTTTCTGTCAAATTTCTATGGTGACCATTTCTTAAATGATTCAAGATTGAACCCTTCATGAATGTCCACATATATTTCAAGTATTCATGTGAATATATATTATTGAATCCTAGGTACTAGGGAAGAGGTTAGATGAATCCTTCATCCTCGTGATGATCACCTCGACTCCATTCCTATAAACTAAATAAAAATTCTTGGATTAATGTCTTATAGACTGTCTTTATCTCTGTAAAATTTAGGATATAGGGGAGAGAATCTATCAATTAGTTGGAATTAATAGTCCATGGAATGAAATCCCTTCTCTACTTATATAGTGGTTGTTGAAATACATGAAAAGGGTTCCCCAGACCCCATATATAAAATTACTAGTAGATAAGTAGTGAACCACACATTATGATGAACTAACCGAATCATATATTCATTTATATTTTTATCTCTTAATTATAATATAAAATAAATATATTACATGGTAAAATAGAATCCCTAACTCGACATCTAATTTCCACTAATATTAAATAAACCATGGATATTTAAATAAAATTTATTCAAATAATATTTTTCATGTATTCACATAATAACATTCAAATACAATTTATAAATAAATTCAACCTAGTTATTGTATACTCAAATAATAATTAATTAGTTCATATTTTGGTGATTGATTATTACTCGGAAAACTCTTATAGCCCATGGTGGGTCCCATCATGCCCTATGTTCCCATTCACCAAAATATGGAATATCCTTCAACACCCTATTGTGTGTGATCCTCTACACCCTTATCTTAATAGAAATGAATAATATTCCTAGAAAAAAATACAGTCTAGAAACCCAACATGGCCCCTAAAGAGATAAGGAATAGTTAAAACAATGAAAACCATTCTAAAAACTCACTTTGTGTTATATAATATCCTTGTTTTATTGTATTTCAAAAAGAAGGATGGAGAGATTATGTCAATATCCATTTTTTCTTTATTACAAATTTGACAAAATTATATAGAATTACCTTATTCTACATTCGAAATGGATTTAGTGAAGTTACTACCATCCTAATCAACTGTGCTCAGTATTTCACTTCCTCAACAAGGAAGTGATAAAATTTATATTAATCATTCAACCAATTATATACTAATAAAGATGCACCCAAAGCAAGATACCTCCCCATGACTTCCATCTCATGGTTTCTTTCTTACATCAAAGAACATGTTCAAATAGAACACATTGATAATGATATCAATCCTAGAGACCAATATACATTTTTTTATATAGTGACAACAAATGACACCAGAAACATGTTGTATTATTATTAATGGGTCTATCCTCATGATATATTCTACTCAAGATCCGCAAGTGTGAACATATTTTAAAGACATCTCAATGCTTATGATCCCCCATCACCTGATGGTCACACATTATTTGTGTCATGTTAGTTTTATTTATATATACCATATGATATAACTTTGATATTACTATCATGGTATCTCTAGCTTCACATTATAGCCTGGGAACTTCTATAACCATTTGATAAGACATGTAATCTAGGGAAATTATAACAAATATAGTGTACACAAATTTATATACAATATTCAACTAAGCTAAACACATGTATACATATCAAACTATATACATGTAATTTTAATCAATGCACACACATAAGTTGTGGCTAGGGAACCCACTTTCAACACCATTCACTTACACGTGTCATGCAAAATATTTTTAACATACTCCCATAATGCATATACCGGATTCGAGTTACAATGTCCAAAAATATACAACCATGAATCTATATATGACTTTTAACCATGCACCCATTATGTATCATTTGGAAACTCATTTTTCAAAACAATGTTCACTTTTAAAGACATGTACACTTGAAAAAAGTACATTAGAATTTCCTTTGGAATTTTCCAAAATCAAAACAATAATAAAAATCATGGTAAAACAAACATGTTTCCAAAAAATATCATAAATATATATCAAATAAAAAATAAATCCATGTATCCCAAACATGCTCAACACACAAAAATAAGGAATATACATTATCATAAAGTAAAACATCATTACATAAGTAATGGAAAATAGGTATAAGAATAAGTAACATCACTTTTAATAGGAGGGGTTTTAGACATGAACACATGAGCATAACATCATTACGTATCCTCATAATGATAAATAGTTAATGATCACATGGAATCACATAATCACACAAGGAACTAACACGATTCATAAATAACAAAAAATAAATTCAGGATAAGTAATTTGGACAATGGGCTCTAATAAAAAGAATCTATTGTTACATAGTCTAAGAAATTTGTTTCGACCTAAGGTGACGCATGTGTGGGTTTGGGGAAAATACAAAAAATGGTGTGATGGGTGACAATAAATAATCTGTTATTAAAGATACTTTCACGTCACCATCTTCGTTTCGACCAGATCTGCATCGTCATCCTTTAGGGGTAATTGGATTGACCCCGTAGGGACTGGGCCGTTTATCCCTTCTGTAATATAAAGGAGGTGACACAGTCAAATGGTCCCAGTAGGTGATTGCATAGGGTTAAGTATTTGTGCAATCAGTCCTATTAGGATATGAATTCCCCATATGGTCTCCAATGGGTTTATTAATGGATCTAGAAACACCCAACAACCCTAGTATCCATGATTGATGGACCTTCATTCCAAAGGCAGGTGCTCATTGAATGACGATTTGGCCAATGACACTTAAGGACTCCATTGGTCGAGAGGATGGAAGGTCGGGCTCATCACACCCTTTTGTGGGGAATTATTTCCTATTCTAGGACTCTCTTATAGATTTCAGTCATGTTCATATATTCTTGAATCCTTGATTCATTCCTGAAGAGTGTATCTATGGGTTACCTATGGTTTGCAGGATCATCATGGATATACATTGATTTGATTCTATAGATGAAATGATGACTTAAGCCATGAATTAAGGTGCTCTAAAGTTTATCGTCATCCAAGAGGGATGGAAAGTGGTTTGATGTTGGGATTGGACCCATAATGTAACACCCCAAAAATTATGTCTCATATAATGATAATATTATGATTTTGTTTGGTTTAAATTTCATTAAACTGATCAAAATTTTTAAGATAAACACCATACTTTTCATTTAACAAGACACCGAAGTATTTACAATATATCTAGATCACAAGTAACCATTCTACCCAAAAATACCTATTAAACACCCTATCAAAATTACCGAGAGACCACCCAAAACAACAAGAACCCCAAGAACGTAATATGGGTCCTTAGGATCCGTCACAAGAAACATTAGTATGGAAAAGACCACCGTAGCCGTGCTAAGCTCCAATGGTATGATGAGAGCCATTTTCTTCAATTTCCTTGAATTTAAGACACCCTAAGGAATTGTTTTATAAGTCATCAGCTAGAACATTGCCTTGGGTGACCATTGAATTCCAACAACTATAATTATAGTTGTTGGCCTTTTGGAGATGTAATTGAAAACATGTGATTGTAATTTAGGTTTCCAAATAGTTATGTTATGGATTGAAAATCATAAAACCAGCCATAATAATGAACTTTAAAAGTACATGGTGTAATATTTTTAAATTACACTAAATTGATTTTGATATTTAATAAGGAATTCAAAACACTTTGAAAATATTTCAAATATATTGTAAACATTTTCATTTATAATGATTAAAAAGTGTTTTAAACTATGTTTAATTTATTTTTAATTAAACTATGTTTCTGATTACTCTATATTTTGACTTTTATAATACTAGTATAAGAATATTTTATGTTGGTATATTAAATTTCAATTTATAACATTGTATGTTAAAGGATTAGTGTTTATAAATAATTTTAGTAATACCTTTAGCTAAGGCAGAGTGTAATTTGTATTCATTAACCTTTTAATGTTTAAATAAAAGTCCGGTTTAAAAAGATAATTTCAATATCGTTATAATAAATGTATTAATTTCTTTGAGACTCTATAACTTTGAAAGATTGGCTTCTATTAAAAAAATAGGCCCACTAGGGCCATACCTTTTTTCAGGCCAAGGGAGGTAGCTCATGATAGCTGGCTGAGCCTAGACCTTAGCCTCATCTTGGGCTAGCCTGAGTGTGGGAATAGTCTCCCCCAAGGGTGCACAAGATCACAGGAGCATAAGAGCGCATGAGCGTGCCATCGTGGGTGTGAGGCCATGGCAAGGCAGGGGTAGGCCGAGGCCTACGGGGGGGGGAGAGCTCATGTATAAGGCTCCCAATGTGTGTGTTGTGTTTTTTGTGAGCCATTGTTTGGATTCTTAGGCTTATAAAGCAGTCACAAGCATATTTCCATATCGATGTGGGTCAAGGATTTTCGGGCGAAACAGAATATGGGCCATTGGATCACATTGTGTGCGATCTGGGCTATCAATTTCTATCCAATGATCGATTCTCAGTGGTCGTGGTTATCACCACATGTTTTTTTGTTGTCCGATCAAACCTCAAATATAATCTCATCCGTCCAAGATAAATAAAATTCTGCGTTGATCCAGGGACGTCCGATCAAACTCGTATTTAATCTGATCCGCCCAATTTTTTTTTAAACCGTGGACGTGCCCCAACCATCAGATCAAGGATGGATCTGATCCTGACCATCCAATGTTCTTCCGGCTTTCTTCCTATAGAACCATCTTCTTCCCCATGGCATGCACTACACCAGTACCCCTACACCCTATTTTCACCATTTTCTTCACCCTTTATAGCCGCTGGCCCCCCTACTCTCACGCAGTTTCCACAAAGACTGACCTCTAGTATTTTTATAAGCCTTATAATCCTCTAATCCTTTTCAAGTGTATTCATTTTATTCAATAAAATTCTAGTATAATATAGTTTATTTAATAAACCATTTTTCACCCCAAAGAATCCCTCGGATCATCCGCACTCAAACATCCAGCGAGCTTCAACGAGTTCTCCCGAGCTTATCTTTCTCCTCGAGCTAAGGTAAGGGATTTATATTTTCTTTCTCGTTAAGTAGAAGTTGTATATTTTTGAGGACTTGTATATATATATATATATGCATCTTGCGGTTTGAGTTTGAACCCTTCTATACCCGATTCAGAGCTTCGAGATTTTGAGTTTATAGGGTAATAGTAGACCTGAAGCATAATTACCTCTTGCAAACTTATTTTCATACCATATATAAATAATCAGTTATGTATATATATATATATATGTATATAAATATATGTACATATATATAGGCCCTCAGTTTTACATAAACCCCTTATGTCTATATTTATGTTTTCTAAACTTGAGCTTCGATGTTAATTTAAAAAATTCAAAATGTGAAGATGTATATTTTGTATTAACATTTTTACCCAATAATGTAAGTTATTATATATATATATATGTATAACCATAGAGTTTTAAAGGAACCTCCTTGAGGTTTAGTTTCAATCCTTCTGTACTTTGAGTTTCATGGATGAAATAGAATTTTGTTATATTTTCACACACACACACACATATATATATATATTTAGTATATACGTCTTATATAATGATGTAATTTGTGTACCTCCTCTCCTGGACCAGTTGTAAATCCTTCAACATGAAACTTCTATGATTAATGGTTGATTTGATAAGTAAGTAAGTGGAAACTAGTTTTTTTGGTAAGACCCATTAATGTACTCTACTATATATGTGTGATATTTATGTTTACATAAGCATATATGTACATATAAAAGTATTTTTTTAATAAGTAAACCTTTTAATTTCACTCTATTTTTTTTACATTAACTCAAGAACCCATGTCAATTTTATGTCACATGGGTGTTATTAGGTTTTTTGGTATTGATTATGGTTAGTTCTATTGATTTCCAATTTTGGCATTATGGTGTGTTGTACAAAATCATTTTTAGAAATAAATGGTTGAACATCTGCATGCTTTGAAACCCCACATGAAATGTTTGGTTTACCTTTTATTTTGAATTTAGAAGAAATTCCAATATGTAATTGATTTATATGGTTTTAAAATTTATCATTATATGTGACCAAATTTTTATTTCCTTTCTGTATTAGTTGTCAACACAAGTACTCTTAACTTACTTGCCATTTAATGACATAAACATGCAATTATTAGTCTTGTGCCAGAATCATTATATATGTATAAATTCTAATGAATGTAATTTTAACCTTTATGACCTTTCATGGAATTATGAGTTTAATTATTTAAGGTGGTATGGGACACCCTGACTAAAATGAAATGAGAAAAATAAATATTCAAAGTGGTGTGGGACATTTTGAATATACGACCATTTGTGGCATATGAGGAATGTATAGAGTCAGTATAACGGGCTGGGGACCGGTTAATGAAATCCCCTCGATGCATCGATAGTTATCATGAGACAATCAGGTCATGGAATAAGGCCATTGACATTTTAGAGTCTTGACAAGAGTTCTTGAAAGGGTCTTACAATATACGTTCCCTCATTATTCTTATAATAATTAATTAACCACGTTGATATTCGACAAGTAGAATATCCATGGTTAAGAGCTAGTACTTATGAGTATCAGAAAAAGTAAATACTTGTGGCATGACATTTATTTTGCACTCAGTGATTTTAGTAACCAGGGTATGTTTCACGATATTATTGTGTTGAATTTATTACCTTTATACGCAAATCTAATTATATATCACTCTCAGTTATTAATTAATAATTTAATATTTATACATCCTACTAATTTAGAATGTTTTTACTTGTTACTCTGAATGTGCATGCTTATAATTGAGTCATGTTCCCTTATAATTCTGTTAGAATGTTTTTAATTGTGCACTTTTATTTCTTAGTAAATTGTTATGATATGTTACAGTGGTTACAACATTTCTTAAGAAAAATGTTTTATGAAAAGTTTTATAAGAATGTTTTCAAATGTTATATGAGTCTATCATGTTGTTTTAAAAACCCTTACTGGGAATTAGTATGCTCACCCTATGTTTTAAATGAAAATTTTTAGGTATCAATTTGGGCCAAAGAAGTATGACAGAAGTGGTTGGTTTCCCAAAACCTAAACCAAATTCTATCCTCTGTATGGGACATTATGTGTAGTTTATCAGTGCATGTTTTTGTTGAAAGTCACACATCATGTTCTCAGGCACTGGCCCCTGGAATTCTGGGGGTTAGGTCTTCACCCATAAGATGGGCTTCCTATGTATCCTCGAGAGAGGAATCAGAGCCCATGTGGTTTAGTTAGCTCGAGGCTTGGACCTGCAAGGAGGCCCATTTGTTGGGGGCATAATTAGGGTGGACCCATTTGGAAGGGCACCCCTTTTGAGCTCGGGCCTTCAATAAGGCATCCTACACACCCCAGTTTGAATAGGAATTAGAGTTCTTATAGTTTATTTTAGGTGGGGCTTGCACATGGGATATTCCCTTTTTGGGGGATATTATTGGGTGAACCCTTTAAGAAGGGAATCCCTTTTGATCTCGGGCCTTCAAGCATGCATCCTACGTATCTTGGTTTGAATATGAATCGATGTTCTCATAGTTTAGAATGGGTTGGTTGTGTGGATGTTTTAATCATCACAAATATATAATCCCACATGAGTCATACTCGGTGTGAGAAATAGGAGGATGTGAGAGATTCAGAAAAGAACGCATCTTCTCTCACACTAATGGAAGATGCCATGTATACTATGGAAGATGTTGAGGCAATGGTGGGAGAGGTTTCAGAGTAAAGAACCTTTAAATGAGGGAAGTCATGTGTCTTATCTCTTGATTTATTAGGGACTTACCTCAGTGGGAGTGCACCAGAATGCACTCTAAGAAAGGGGAGTAATGTCGCTTCTTTTCAAGAGGAGAAGAGAGCATGATTCCATAGACTGATCATGGTTCCACATTTAATGGAAAAGCATGTGATTTCCTTTATTCCCAAGAATGGGCAGGTCCTCTTTAGCATCCCAAGGTTGGAATTTGGATTTCCATGGGAATGTAGAATTGCAGTCATCCCAGGGGTCCAAACCATTGTGGGGATAGCCTTCCTGACTTTTCATACCATGGGTATCTAGAATCTGAAGGGTGCACTGATGTGATCAGTGATATAATCTTACAGGTCTGGTGACATTGGAAGAGGCTTTGACATGATGTTGGTGGATTGGTTCACAGAGGAGCTGTGGAGGGCTAGATAGTAATGGAGGGGATATATTAGAGCCAAAGGGAAAGACACCTGAAGACGCCCCATTCTTTGTATTTTTTTCTCACTTGGGATATAGGGAACCATACATACTATGTTATGTGGGTAGGGGGGTCGTCCGCATATCGAAGCAGTGCGCGGGCTTAGGTATGGACAACTACATACCAAAGTGTTACGTGGTCTTCCATGTGGTCTTCCACGTTGCTTCGGGTTTCATCTATGAGCTGATGAAGTATGTGTTGTGGGGTTTTATCTTCATAGTGATGCACTATGAAGAGATCTGTATTGGAGGAGGGTCCTAGAAGCTGTGGTTCGTGAGGATTTCATCTGTGAGGAATGTACGGTTTTTGATGACACTAATTAGGTTTGCGGTTTATCAATTATTATTATGTTCCTTCTTTTTTATGGTTTGTGGCTAGTTATACCTGCAGAAATGTGATTCCTGATTTTAAATTCATCTATGATTAGAAACTGAAGTCATAATTCTCTCTAAATTCCTTCTTCCAATCTCTAGGGTATTGTTCACGCTTTCTTCATCTGTTCCCACACTCTTCCTCATGTTCTCCTTTTATAGAGTATTGTAGAAATCATATCTATGGTCACACATAACCCTTTGTGGAAGCCCATGAATATAAATCTCAACCAGTAGAAGACTCAGTCAACTAGGGTTTGCAGAGGTTGTGGTTCAAAATTCCTAGTTTGCGGAACCCTACTAACTTCCTTCATTCATGAACTGCTAAGTTCATGGGATGGTATATAGAGAGAATCCCTACACTTGATTTCACCCAAAATGTAGATTACAACTTCCTGGGTTTTCCATCCATCACCCCGTATGCCGGTGCCTCACGAGTCCTTCTACGTACCAACGGTCCAAGGTTAATGTGTTCCCTGAACCTTTCCCGCTGATGGTATGTGAGTCACTTAAAACTATTGAAAAAATTTATTACTTAAAGTTTCATCTCAAATTTAAAATTCAATTTGCATCCATTTTCCTTGATGGACTTGTATGAATTTTGGATTCCTTCTTCAACATTCTTTTGGAATTATTTTATTCCCTTTGAAAAGTTTTCATGACCCTACAAACACCAATTGTCAGCCGGTTAAATAAGAATGATAATTTGGAAGTACCCTATATCATTTGTAGGAAGAAACATCTTAGAGATCTCTTGGTACCTCGAAATAAATTTTGGAAGATCACTCATTATCCCTTATCAAAGCCTCCCCCATTCCCTTGAACATCACATAGGATGATTTATTATTCTCCCTCATCAAAGGATCTCTTAGTCCCTTTGAAAACACTTTAGAAGCTTACTCATTCTTCCTCACCAAATGCTTCCTCATTCCCTAGGACAACATAACCTTGTTAGTCCATGAAATATACTAATATTCCATAGCCTATGTTACCATACACACACCAATGTTTTCCAATGTTATACTAAATTCTAAAAACAAAAACTTTCATGTCTACGATCACACAAAATCTATTTCAAAATCATATTTAACAAACCAACTTTACCTTTTTAAAATTCCATCATACTCAAGGTAAATAATTCCTATTTCAATATTTCACCTTCATCAGGGTAATGAATTCCCATTTGAAGACAACACCATCCTCAATGTATAACATTCCAATTTTAAATATAAATCCATCCTTAAAGAAAAACCATTTTTTAAAACTCCACTTTAAAATACATTTAAAACTATAATAAGTGTTCCTCACTTGGAAATTTTAATAACTCGTTTCATTAAAAATTTATTCCCAAATTATTTTATTAATTCATCACCATGAAATAAACCTTTAAACCCCCTTTAAAAACTTAGTTAGAAATAACTAAATCTTATTGAACTATTTTAACAAACATTTAGAGTGCATAAAACGCATGTCCTACTGAAACCCCACTTCAAAGCATCCAATTTCCATTATAAATCTTTCATCACATAAAACATGGAAAAAATAATTCATAAATAAAATTAAAGGAATATTGATAAATCAAAACCAAAGGAAAAAAGGAATAAAAGGTTATCCATTAAAAAATAGCTTAAAATAATAACACCTACCTTAAAATCATTTCAAAACATTTCCCCTTTAAAAATAACAACTAAATTTGAGGAGAGTTCCTCACACACCTAAACCATAAAGAAGAAAACAAAAAATATCATGAAACCCCTTATATTTGGAGAAACCACCATCTACGGTTTATAACTTCCATAGAAATGGGAAGATAAGGAAATATATGAGAGAAATATGAAGAAACCAAGAATAAATCAAGTTTAGCTTGAATGAAATTTCTAAATTAAGAAATAGATCTAACAAAAACCAAGAGATAATGCTAAAAATATAAGTTTAGAGGGTTTTGAATTAATTTAAGGAGAAATAATCCTGTGAAGATATAAAATAAATAATTTAAAAAAACCATTTCTCAAAATTTCATTAACGTAGATAGCTTTCATGGTATGCTCACATGGTTAGACAAACTGTGCGCCAACCATGTTTTAGCTACTATATCTCCAATAATAAATTTTCATAGTTTGTCATAAATATCTCATTGTTTTAAAAACTATCAATAACTATAAAAAATTCCACTATCCCCAAATTAACACACTTTCACATTTAATTGCACAGTTAAGAAAACTATGTTCCAACCATGAACCTGGGTATTTTTTCGTTAAAAGGAAAATTTTCAACCCCTCACACCCAGGATCTCCAAGTAAAAACATGGTTAATGAAATTCCCAAATAAGTCATACCAATGACACAATAGGTGTCACACTTCTCCTCATGGATATAAGATGAAAGTATAAACATTTAAAACCTTTATTGTGTCATTTTACATGATCTCATTCCTTTTTATTTCTGGTTTAATGTTTGTATGAGTGGAACTAAATGAATCGGGTATGTAAAAATTAGTATAGTGATTTGGTTACAAATTTTTCTATCTATTTTTGGTATACTAATCTTGAGAGGATCCAATTATCATGTCATATTTCCACTCTTGTGGTCTTATAGGTGGAAACGTTCAATTTTTGTAATTGATATAGTATTCTTAAAAATTTATATTATAACCACATGATGTACTCTCATAGGCTTAGTGGTTTTCTTGGTAATATCTCAACTAACATTCATTATTTTTGAGTTTTTTTCTTTTCAGTTGGTTATATTGCTTCATAAGATGATAAATAGGAATATACTATGGTTTGGATCAAAAAATCGATGGAAAGTATTTTAGTTGTTTAATGATGAAGATATAACACTATCTTTTCCAGAGAGATGTGGACATTTTGTTTAAAGGTGAAGAGATAGAGAAAATAGGGAAAGTTTAATGAAGAAAATAGGATCAAAACTTGTTAGGTGATTTGAGGAAGAACTTATCTTGGAATATGGATCTAAACATACGAGATAATAATAATATAGTGCAGTTAATGTTAGATATTGAATACATACATGTGAAGCCTAAATCACTTCATAAAGTGTGTTTTATGTGTTGAGTATTCGGAATTTGACTATTAAAAGGTAGATCTATAGTGAATCATGTGAATGATTTTAACTTTTTTTCGAGCCAACATGATTATTTTAAAGTAACATCTATAGATAATTTTTTTGGTGATATTAATGTTTTCATAATGTATAGAATCATGGGGAGTAATGGTAACAAGAGTAACTCCAAAATAAAAGGAGACTTGATATTCAATGATATCCATAACATGATTCTGAATGAAGAGACTTAAAGGAGGGAGACTCGAGAACCATTCAAAAATTTATTTATCATAGAGGAAATTGGGTTCTCACCTCAGTGATGATATTAAATAAGATCAAAAAAAAATTTAGGGAGAGGAGTGGAGGTAAATCTACTAGACCCAGCCCAGTGTGAAGGAACTATGAAAAAGGGGTTCACCAAGAGAATAATTACCAAGAGTGAAAGGTAAAATCTAGAGGATCTAATTTTAGAGAAATAGGTTGTATTCAATTAAATAGATAAAGTTGATAAAATCTACTTATGAGTGTTAATACTCCAATGGATTCCAGGATTATATATTCTTGAGAATCTTACCACTATACTAGCTAAAATAGATGTATAATGCATTATGTATTTAGAATCTTAAGAAGAGTGCATCTAGTAGATGATGAAGCACCTACTCTTTTTGGGGAGGGAAATTTCAAATTTTATCTGAATAATTGATGTTTTCTTAAGCTTATGTAAGTTATTTGTTGCATCCCATGATTTTGGAATATATATATATATTTAAATTAATGTTATGATTGATATCTTAATCCATACATAAAATTGAATTAAAATAATGAGTGAAGCATATATTATTAATAAAAATAAATAATAATAAATCATATATTAAATAATAAAATATTTTAACCAATTAGATAATTCTTAAAAATTATGTTTAAGAACACCTAATGTTTTAAATGGAAATTTTCAATAAAATAAGTTTTCAATCATATATTTTTATTTAAAATATAATTTTTTAAATTTTAGTATTTTAAATTGAAAATTTAATTTTTTTGTGTTTAAAAATGTAAATATAATTTTATGGTGATTTTTTTGAAAGAATTTATTTTTAAATGAATGTGAACGCTATAGTTTCTTCTGGAAAAATTAATATTTATGAATTTTTCAATATATAAGAATGAGATAGAGTATTTAAAAACCTTTTAATTTATTAATTGTTTATTTATGGAGAAAAATATGTATTAAAAAATAATATTTTTAACATAAAAAATATCTATTTAGTTTTTATAAAATAAGAAACATCATTCCAAATTAAAAAGAGTTCAAAGTCTATTCTTGTAATTAAACATATTTATATTAAATGACTATCTTTGAATGTTTTTAAAAAATATTATAGGTTTTATAATAAGTAAATTTATGTCATTTATGTTAAAAACCTTGATAATATTAACCTACACCTAAATTTCAATCATGAAAACACACTTTTTAAAAACAGTTTTTACACGTTGTGTTTGTTTATTACAAAATTAACATTTCTCGCCCATTGAAATTTTATTTGATAAAATTATTTTCAAAAATTAGTTCATAATTTTAATAATATTTAATATGTTAATTGTCAATTTGTGTTGTTAAAATTACTTACAAAGTTTACAAATTTATTACTAATGTTAAAGTATTTTATGGTAAAAGTTACAAAAGTAAAAACTAAAATTTCCTTAAATCAATACAATTTATCTTGAAAATGAGTGTAAGAGAGAATTATAATCCCAATAAATATCTAAAATTCAAATATTATAATTATAAAAACTTTTACCCATGAGTAGTAACATTCCATTATTTAAAAGTAACGGGAACTCCCAATGTTACACTAATCTTTACTTATAAATGGGGAACACTTGCACCCCTAAAAAAACTATATTGTATAATTTCATACAAAATATCAATAATTTTTCTCCTCCAATAAGCCTTTCTAATTTTCATAATCCTCTATTCTTAATTAGATAGACTATTTTCTCAATTTTCAAGGATATTCCCAAGTGAAATCTCAACTTTTCAACATGTGTATTTCTTAAACCTCAACCTTTTCTTCGTAATCCTTCTCTTAAAAATTATTTTATCAACCCTAATGTAATGAAACAAGTATTATTTATATTTTTTATATTAATTTAAAAACAAATATTTAATACTTTCATATAATAATTAAAACAAAATAATATTAATCGTACATATGTGAAAACTACCGCATCTATGAAGTGATGTTGTTCTTCTTTCATTATTTACCTTCATGATTCATAAAAAGAAAGTATTTCATTAAATAAATATATTATCTTTTAAAAAATTTAACTTGAAAATTTTAACTTATCATTTTGTCATTCCATCCCATTTTTTGAGAATTGGAATCTTTAATTGTGTGTACCTATGGATTAAGGCCTCCAAAAAAGACAAGTTTCATTTTTCATCACCACCCATATTTGATGGATATAAGAGGTAATTTAATGAAGGTAAATTATATTCATGAAATTTTTAAGATTCTATAAAAAATTTATTATATTTACATAAAAATAATTCTTTACTAATTAAATCAAAATAACACACTCCTGTTTGGGGCCCTTTAACCATCTAAGCGAACGATGCGAAAATACTTATGTCATGAATGATTAATTATTGTTATATAATGGTAATATCATGTAATAATAATTTATTTAATATTTTTTTATGATTTTATAAAGGTTTTATTTGTATTTAATATATTTATTAATATATCACCATTATATAGTTAAACATGAAAAAGATTACTCTGCGTGATTTTAATTTTCAGAAAAAAAATACTTTATTATTAACCAAATGAAAAATCTATATAAATAATCATTAAAACCCTATGATTCCAGTAAATTGAAGAATTTGGTACAAATGAACATTGGTAGAATAATTAATAATAATAATGTTGTTATGAAATTATTTCAAAACAATCATGATTACACACACCATATATCTAAAATAGATAAAACCTAAATAATAATAATGTAGAGAATTATTATAAATGAAATTTATAAAATTTTGAATATATGAATAATTTTATTGAATAATCGGTTAAGTTGTTTATGTTTATTATAAAATGGGTTAGAACATGCAGAGTGAGTGGAAATAAAATTTAATGGTTTATTCATCACATTTTCAAATCATTGAGAAATGTTTCATTTTTCACACCAATATTTATTTTATAGGGATTATTCTCTACCCCATTACCTTTATGTATAATAAATATACTTTACTTAATGATATTTAAATTTTAATTTCATGGAAACTCCATTATTATTGTGTTTTTATTACCATAAGGGTTTTAAGAAATCTCAATTTTAATTTATTGAGTTTTGATTATTCTTATTGAAATAATTTCTTATATATTGGGAAAATTGTTCCATTTTATTTTAATATGTGCTATTAAATCAATTAACTTTACATATTTTCATTTTTACCCCAAAAAAATCAATTTCCAAATATTTCTTGATTATTAAATTAATACATTAATAAGGGATATCTTTAACTCAAATTTCATTTCCATCAGTTAAAATATTGTTTCTTGAGCATACTTTTTCTGTGTTTGATAATTTATAATATTTCATAATATATATACTCTTTTTATCAATAGTAAAAATATTTCTTTTAAATCAATTATTACTTATCAAATAATTCTATTCTCATAAAGGTCTGATATTTTGGGGGCAAAATCTCATATCCTTTAAAGATGTTTTTTACAACATTTCCATGTTATGTATTCCTAAATTTGTTTTAAATTGTTATTTTTGAAATCAAAAAATATTTTTACTCATGTGAAATTCATATTTTCTTTTTCATATTTTGAAATATATATTTTTTACACTTTTTACAATGTTGGTTTTCTACATCGGTGATTTAAAATAAAAATAAGGTTTTCCACCCTTTGAAAATAAAATGTTTTATTTCCCATAAACATTTCATTTGATAATATTTATTTCATTTAAATGAACTATTATTGATGTGTTATTTTCAAAATTATATATATTTTTTAAATTCATCACATAACATTTTTTTAATCCTTTATATATACTTCAATCCTCTATGATTAAACATTAATTTTAAAAGAAATATATTTTAAAGTGTTTTAACATCTTTTTTTGAAACCCTTATGTCATTTAAAGTCTTCCTTCAAAATAATTATTTTAAAAAACCTTGTTTTCAATTTTTCAGCAATTTAATTTCTAAAAATGAATTTTCAATGTGACCTAACATCATCTTTCATACCAGAGATAAAAGTGTTTTCTAAAAACTCTTTTACGATTTCACTCTAATTTTGTCCTTTATCACTCTAGGAAATATATATTTAGAAATTATTTTTCATTAATTACTCTCTAAATATTTTTATTAAATATAATTTTTTTGATTTAATTTTAGGTATCAGCCATTCATATTCATGAGGTTATTTTTTTGATACCCTATGGAAATGTAATAAAACCCTTATTTCTTTCAATGGGTTCCTAATGATTTGATGAATTATTGTTTTGAATTAGTAAAAAAATGTATGGATGAAAAATGGGTGTGTCCTATATTTCCATTCAATTCATTGGTAAAGTTTACATCTCATGAACTAAAATGGGTATAGGGGTGGAATTGTACCAATATTTAGGGTACATGGGTAGATTTATCCCAATCCGAAGGGTACACGGGAGGATTTATCCCAAGACAAAGGGTGCACTAGAGGATTTATACTATGCCAAATTTTAAAAATGGATATATTTCGAAAGAAAAATGGTACAAAAGAGAATTATCCCTATCCTAAGACTATAATAATGTATTATCCCAAGCCCAAGGGTACATGGGATGATTATCGCAAGCCCAAAATGGTAGGCTAATGATCATCCTATTCCTATTATGTGATCAATGTTTTGGGGGTAGCCATGAAATATGTTATTTATTATTATATTTATGCCACACTCGTATATTGTAATATTATTCCTATGAATATGATACATGAATAATGTTTAATTCATTATGATTCCTCACACATTTTCCATGGTATATTTTTTTAGATTACATGTACTCCAAACAAGTCTTACAGAAAAATTTTATTTTTCCATGTTCTTTTTAATTGTATATTTTTCGCATGATCATATTTCATCACATTTTTATGATACAAACCATGATTACATTCTGATGAGTTTTTTCCATTACTATAGATTTTATCTTACCCATTTATTATGTTTTATTTACCTATGTTACACAGATTAGTCAAACTTAAGAGATGTCAGAAAGAAGATCTAGTGTGGTTTGAATATGGATAAATATTCATTAGTATGGTTAAAATAGTTTCTAATGTAGTTGATCCTCAAATACACTGCACCTTTTATTCTTGTGATTGTGTTATTATTTTTGAAATTAGATTCTTAACCTAGGGAAATGATTCAAAATAAATATATGTTTAGTTAGGAAACTTTAGTTTGTGTTAGAGATGGGTTTAGTAATTTTTCAGATTACTATATTTATTTCTGGAGACTAGTATTAGAGATCATTAGTGAAACACCAAGGAATAATTCAAATATATATGTCTATTTATAGAATAACATGTTGATGTTTTAGTAAAATATATATTTTTTGTCTCTCCTAGAAATTATATCCATGTTTGTATATTGGAAAGTGGATGTGTTCATAGTACAGATGCACCTAGTGTTAATCACCCTTAATATGGATAGTTGAGTATCAATTAAATATTATCTCTAGTGCATTATGAGTTGGCATAAGACTACCCCCTAAGAGATATACTCCAAGGGGATATAAATGGGTTAATCACATAATATTTACCATCCAATAGATAGGATTTTAATATATTATAATTTTATAATGAGTTGGATTGGGGAACATAATAGGAAAATGAACATGGAAAACTTAGTTTAAATTGAGGTATTGATATGTTTTTCCTATTATATCATAATTGAAACAAAAGTATCATAGGATAAATGAAGGTGTTATTGAAGAAATATATAGATTTAGTTTTCATATTCATATGATCAATTACTCTGATATTATGGGAAATTATTAATATTTTTTTTGTAGCATTAGGTTGAAAATAGGATCAAGAAAATTATGCTATGAAAGGTATAACCCTACTAAATCCTAAAGAATCGTATTTGGGATAAATAATTTCCTATTATTACTAAGGATAGTGAGGTGGATATATCAGTAAAAGATATATTTTGATTTTATTATGGATACATTAGTTACATCCTTTAGTTAATGACATTTATAATTATATGTACTTAATTTATTTATGTGAGGTTCATATAAAACCCTAATAATTTTTATTATAAATATTTTTTTTTAAAATTAAAACTATGTTTGATAGTTTTTACCACATGATACCACAAAATAAAAATATACATGAAATATTTCTTATTAATAAGATTAAATATTAATTTAACTTATAGTAAATAAAAGATTCATCAATTATAAAATACATACAATATATATTTAAAAAAAATACACTTTTAAATGGGCGTTTTTCAATAAAAGTGGGTTTTCATTTATATGTAGAATTTATATTTAAAAGAAAATTTTAAAAACTATATAATTTGATTCTAGAGAAATTAAGTTCATTTTTATATTAATAATCTCCTTATTATCTTAGGGACAATTTTTGTTATTTTTATAAAATGTTTTTTTAACAGAATAGTGAAAAATATTGTTTTAACCAACATTGTAAATTTTATGACTATATTAGAATATGAGTAAGAACTAGATGTTTATAAAACATGTTAGTATATTAATGAATTATTTAATAATTAAAACTATATATTTTATAATTTTATTTTGAATTTATAAAACCTATATCTAATTTTTAGAAATTTAGTAACATTTTATTTCAATTTTAAACAAAAATCAGACTTCTTTTAAATAATCATTTGTTTGTTAAATTTTGTATTTGGTTGTATATTAAAGACAAGAAACGTTTTTTTATTTTATATTAAACCAATTTATATCATTAAATTTAATATCATTGATTATTTTAACCTATAAATAAATTTTAACCTTAAAAAAACATTCCCTAAAACCTAATTTTATGTATTATGTGGGTTTATTTCAAAATTAACAATTCTCACCCATAGAAATTTTATTTGATAATTGTTTTTTTCAATTTCAAACTAATAATCTTAAAATTATTAAATAAGTTTATTTTTAATTTTTTCCAACATGTATATTTTCCATGTTTAAAACAATTTTCTTAGGTTAATGTACATAATGGTAAAGGTTAAAAATGTAAAAAAAACCTGTAAATCACTCCAATTTATACCAATAATGTGTTTTTAGAGTAATTTGGGGCTCAATAACTATCTTAGCTTCATAGTTTCAACTTTTGTATACTTTTACTCTTAAATGGTGACATTCCATTATTGAAAATTAATGTGTACCTCCCAAATTACCCTTATGTTCACTTATAAAATGGGTACACTTACTCACCTTCATTACACCCCTATACCATCGAATTCTATCCTAACAATATAAAAAAAGTATCTTATTATGATCCATTATCAATTTCATAATATTTCAATCTTTATTAGATATCCTAAGTCCTTAATTTCCATGGATATTTCTAAGAGAAATATCAAGTTTTCAAGGTGAGTATTTCTTAATCATTTGCCTTCTCATATTAATAATTTCAATCCAAAAGTCTTTTAGACACCCTAATGTAATGGAAAAGATATTATTTATATTACAAAATTTTATTATATTAATGTATTAAAAAATGTCAATCCTTGCCAGCCATTAAGAAAAAAACACATTGATCATGTGTACGTGTGAACTACCCATTCATAAATTTATGTGGTTAGTTTTTCACCACCTCATTTCATAGTTGGTAAGGATTGACTTTATTTATTGATATTCTTGCTGGGTTATAATTATATTTCTAAAATTATAATTTACCATATACCTTTCTCACAACACTTCAATGAAAGTTCTATGAATAAATTAAATGAAGTTAAATTATATTTATGAAATGTTTAATATTCGGTAAAAGTTATATTATCATTACAGAAAAATAATTTTTTACTCCATTAAATCATTATAACATACCCCTGTTTGGGTTATTTTTTCTACCTATATTAAATAAGTTATAATATTTAGTTCATGAATGATTTGAGAATGTTATATAAAGGTAATATCGTGAAATAAAAATGTATTTAAGATGTTTTAATGACTCCATAATGGTATTATTTAACATATTAATTAATATATAACCCTTTTTATCATTAATAACACAGATGTTAGTTCTTCAAGATTCCCATATTAAAAAATATACCTTTTCCAGTCAAAAAGTTAAAATGTGATATGATAAATCATTGAAACACCATATTTATAGTATCTTTAATAATCACGGAATCATGGAATTTGGATGAGAAATGGAGAATAACACTAATATTATGAAACTAGTTCAAAATGATTAGGATTAGTCTCACTCAATAATAAAAATATATGATAAATAACTAATATACATATAGGGAATAATTATAAATGGTATTTATAAATTTACATATATGTGAATAATGATATGTAATATGTAACAAAGATATTTTTGTTTATTATACATGAGGATGGATCATGTCTGAGTAAGTAAAAAATATAATGCAGGGAATGTTTTGTCTTATTTACAAATCTATAAGACATGTTTGATATTTTACACCATAATTTATTTTATATTGTGTATTTAGTGCCCCATTTCCTTCACTTATAAGAAATTATATTCATTTAATGATCCATTAATATATATTTAAAGGCAACCCCCTTATTCTTATGTTAAAATCACTATATGTTTTTGGAAAACTCAAATCTAATTCATTGAGTTATAATTATTCTTCCTGAAATTGTTTTATTTAATTTACACACATTTATATATTTTATTTTTTTATTTGGTATTTTATTTTTTATTTATGAGGATGTAAATTTATTTTATATAAACCACTTTATAAATGATTCTCGTTTCATGAATTATGACATAATTTATGGATTTAGTTAATTCAAACTTCCATTATTTGAGTTAAAATATAATTCATTGGGTATCCTTCTTATATTTTTGAACAATTATTCTATATTTCATAAGTTATTTTTCATTTTATCATAATGAAAAATAATTTTTATAAATCGAATATAATTTCTTATTTAATTACTTTCCCATGAAGTTAGAACATTTTTATGAAAAAAATATTATATGTGTTAATGATGTGGTTTCCTCCATTTTCATGTTCATTATTACAATAAATGGTTTCCTTTTTTTAATTTGAGATCTAAATATGTGTTTACTCTTATGATCTTCATTTTTCAATTCTCTTCTCTTAAAATGGATGTTTTGTTACTCTTTCTACTATGTGTGTTTTCAAAAAAGGTATTTCAAAATATTAAAATGATTTTCCATCCTTTCAAAATGGAATGTTTTATCTTACACTCCACATTTTTTTTCAAAACCTTTATGTCATTTCATGTTTCAATTATTGAACTATATTTTTCAAATTAAATGTTTTAATAAATTCTATCTTCCTATTTTTAAAATCATTATGTCAATTACAATGACCTATTATTGGAGATTATTTTTAAAATTATAATATTTCAATGTGTCTTCTCTTTATTTTTTTAAACCATTATTTATGTTCAAGGATTATAGATAAATATTTGTTTTTAAAACACCTTATTTAAAATTCCTCAAAAGTGAACCTTTTAATGCGACTCTTCTATGTGACCATAACATTATATTTTATTCTAAAGATAAAAGAGTTTTCTAGAAAATATTTTAGATTTTCACTAACATTTTCATCTTTATCATTAAAGGATATATTTCTATAGAACTTATTTTTCAAAAATAACCCTCTAAATTTTGTCATGAAATACTTCTTTTGGGTAATTTAATGTTGGGTATCAAATGTTGAAATTATTGAAGTCAATTTTGGTGATACCATATGGAAATGTTATGAAACTCATTTATTTATTTCCATTGGTTCTTAATGATGTGACATATAATTATTTTCAAGTGTCGGACATATTTATAGAGGAATTATTGGTGGGTTATTATATCTCACTATAATACATGAGTAAATTTTATATCTAATGAGATCAAAATGTAATAAAAGTGTATTTATCCCATGATCATGGGTGTTTGGGAGGATTTATCCCCTTCCAAAGGGTACACAAGATGATTTATCCCAACCTAAATAGTATATTGGAGGATTTATCCCAAGATAAAGAGTATAAAAGATGATTTACCTCAAGCTAATGGGTACATGAGAGGATTAATCCCATTCCAAAGGTGATGAGAGGGGATTTATCCCAATCTAAATGGTACATGATATGATTTTTCCCAAGATAATGTGTATGCAAGAAGATATATATGGAGTCGAAGGGTAAACTAGAGGATTATCTTAATCCCAGGGATACACTAGATGATTATTCAAAGCCTAAGGGAACTCAAGATTTTTATTATAACCCCAAGAAGTTATACAGATGTCATCCCAATACTAAAATGTAAAGAATGTATTAGTGGGTATCTGTGAAATATGATTTCTATGCTTATGTTTATTCCACATTATTATTCCTTAATCTTATGCCTATGATTATGATTCTTGATTAAGTTTTAGTTTCTCATGATTCTATACACGTTTTCCATGGTATATGTCTATTTAAATGAGATTAAATGTACTTCTGTCATGACTTCTGAAAAGATCTTATTGTTCTATGTTCTTTTCAATAAGATACTTCTCCCTTGGTCATATTTTATATCAGGCTTATGATAAAATTCATAATCACAAGATGATGAGTTATTTTAACTTAAAAAGTATTCAAGGTAACCCTATTCTTATTTTTTATTTACGTAGGTTATAAATATGAGTATAACCTATGAGATCTCTAGATGTGAATCTAGTGTGGTTCCAATATAGAGAAATGTTCACAAGTATTGTAAAATATGTTTCTTGTGTAGTTGAACCTAAAAGATAATAAACCTTCCATTCTAGTAATTGTGTAATTATTTTAGATATGTTATGTTAAACTTATTTAAATGATGTATAATAAAAATATTTTTAGTTGGGTCACTTTATTAATCATATTCCTAGACAATATAAGAACATGAATTTATTTGGTTAGTGGGTTGAAGCTAGATATGGAAAGATCTCTATTGATGAAGTCAGAAAAATCACTCAATGATCCCTTATAATTAATTAGGGTTCAAAGTAAGATATATTATATCTAACAAGAAGGGTAGTTGATGCTACATATGTGAAAAATTAAACCATAAAAATTCAAATTTTTATATTTGTTTGGCTTCGAAAACTCTATAGGAAAGGTATGAACACTCTAATGAAAAAAAGGCATGATAAATTATAAAATTAAAAATATAGAAGTTTTGGGAGTTTTATACTCATTATATAATATATTGTGAGTTTCAATTTTATGAGAAGAATACAAAAGATCTTGGAACAAGATCTCATACATAAATATTTTTGCTGACCTGAAACAAAAAAATCCTTTAGAAAATCACAATAAATTGTGATGTTCATTTACTATTCCAGGAGGAAAGTATGGGTATAATTCAATAAAAATTAATATGTTGTGTTTGTATTGTTCATGAAATTTATTGTTAATGTTATAATAGATAAACTCTGTAATATGAAATGCTTACAATGTTACAATAGAGGTGAGTTCACTGATAGAGGTTTCTCAAACATTTGTATACATAGTGTCCTTAAGCATGAGAAGACTATACCTTGAATGACTGATCAGAATAGAATAGCTAAACAATGAATCATAATTTGATGAAATGTGTGTAAATCATGGAGCAACATTATGTAATGGACAATTTGTGTTATTCAGAATTAGTATGCATTATAGATTACTTGATCAATTGATTCCCCACAATGCCAGCGGTATGGAATTAATTGAAAGGTTTGTGTATAACAAAAGTACTACATTTTCCTCACATCATGGTCCTCAGAAGTATATCCTATGCACATATGGATTCCAAATATAGAAATAAGTGTATTTAAAATTCTTTTTCAGTATTTTTTTATTGTTTATGGAGTTGAATACATGGATTTCAATTTTGAGATGATGAGAGAAGGAACATCATAAAGATTTGAAGTATTCACTTTAAAGATAAATTTATTTGGAATATCTGAAATTTGAAGGATAATGATGTTAAAAGTAATAAATTAACATAAATTTAAATTTCCGTGAATGAAGGTACAAGAAGTTCACAAATATTGAATAGTTCAGGTAGCTATGATTCTACCAGAATTTCACTAATTTCATAGTATTATTCTAGTGGAATCAAAAGTGTTTCATAGTTGATAATAGTATAAGATATACCTGAAACAATATGGATTATTGATGCTAGGACCATAGTTTCAACGAATGAAATTCTAGAGGTTTCTATTTGGAAAATATCATAACCACATACATAATTTTAGAGACCAATATGTATTAGATTAATGATATAGAGGTATGAAGCTAACCTAGATTTCATAATATTATAAAATATAGGAGAACTAGAAATAACAAAAGATTATATTTACTATATTCATTCCAATAAGTGGGAGTTAAATTTTTTACCCTCTAAAAAAGGGAACTTGAAAAAATGTTGGTTTTGATGTAAAAAATACCATTACAACATAGGTAAAAAATTATAAGGAGATACTGGTTATCATTGGATTTGATTATAATCATGGAATTTAATTTCTAAAAGCTTCTATTCAATGGTAAAATATAAAAACATCTAAATTAATATTAGGATGGTTTATTATAGAGGATTATGTCTTGGTAAAATGTATGTGAAGGACTTTTTTCTTCATTGAGATCTAGAAGTTTGAAATGAAATTTTTTTAATAATAAGGAAAATAGTGGGAATAAGGATTAAGGGGGAAAATAAGACTATTATTTTGGTTTTTATCATAGGAACAGTATATGTGGAAGATCATAGAAAAGTTAGGGATGAACATATGCAAATCTATTTCGACTTATCTTCTAACATATTTTAATTCATTAATGAATAAGCACGACCCATATAATAATAAGAAAGGTACATGGGAATGAATACATCAATGATAAGAAGTCTCAGGTATGTCATAGTGTTTACTAGATCTGATCTTTCCCATATAGTGGGAGTTATGAGTATGTTCTTTTCAAATTAAGGGAAAAACACTGGGATGATATGATGTGGATCCTGAGATATTTGAAAGGAATGATAGATACAATAATGTTTTTTAGAAATGATGATATTTTGGTTGGTTATATTGATGCATACTTTATAGGAGGTTTAGATTCATCAAAAATGAAAATATGGTATGTCTTTACATTTTTTAGAACCATTTTCATCAAGATGGTTAGGATATAATTTTTTATTTCACTCTCTCTAATTTATGTATAATATGTTATAATAATGGAATAAAATAAGTAAATGGGGTGGTGGGGGTTGAAATGAATAATGAAAGAGTTTTTAATAATCCATGAAAAAACATCACTCTACTATGATAGTTAGAGTGTGACATGTTTTTCTAAAAAAATATCATTTCATGTGAGGATAAATCACATTCACCTAAATTAAAATTATAATTGGAATTTTTTTGATGATGTGTTAGTGTTATAGAGGACATCTGAACAAAAAAAATCATGTTTTAATTTTCATCAAAATTATGGTTCAGGAGATCCTGAGGAAAAACTATTCCTTATTAGGAATTTGGTGAACATGAGGATTTGAATGAGGAGTATAATATGCGGTAGATGTTGAGAGGAGGCTCTGCTTTACAAAAGTGTTAGAGGATGTTGGGGAATCCTTGATGCAGTCCTTAAGTGTTAGATTATTGGGACTATGTTAGGTCACTTTCAAAATAAGATTATGTTCATTGAAAGAAAAATCTTTGTAGAACCTTTCATCCTTGTTAGAGTAGTAGGAGATGGATTTAGCAGATGATAATGAGTTTATTAGAAATCTGTTAACTTCTGATGATTACTCAATGTGGTGGTTAGTACACTATAAGTTATTTAGGAGTTTCACTTAGTATAAGAAAGAAGTTTCATCATTTGAATCATTATTAACATGAATTATACAAGAAAGAGTGAGATGTAGGAAACAATATTCAACTATAGGAGATTAGATGTCCGACTGAGGAAATATACCAGGTTTTAAATGTTTAATAGTGAAATAGATGGGCACCCAAAAATGTTTAAAGTCAATGATTATTGTGGAATAGTTGGTCCCCTCTATATTTAAGGGATAGTACCAATTTGGTGGGTTTTTTCTTTCTTATATGTGTTAGTGATCTACATGCATGCCTAAATAAAAAACAATGAAACTATATACTTCTGATGAAATGAATATTTTTTAAGATTCACCCTATGGATGTAGGGTAAAAGAATGAACCATTTAAAACATTAACTAAATAATTTTACATGATTTCATTTTATATTCATGCTTTTTTGAATGTTTTTATGAGTTAGCGTAAATGGATTGAGTAAGTGAAAGTTAGTGCACTTATTAGGGTAAAAATAATTCTTCTTGGTTCTGGTACATTGATCCTATGAGGCTACACTTATGGTAACCTGTTTCCACAAGTGTGGTATTTTAATGGAGTAATTTTGGTGTTTAGAATTCATATAGGTTTTTTAAATAACGTTTCTAGAGGATTTGAATGAATTTATTAGTATATTCATGCCTCATGGCTATCTTTAGAGTCTACCTTAAGAGGTTGGTGTGTGTTTTTTCCTCTGATGTTGTTAGAATGTGAATGTATTTGTGATTGAATATGAGGGGTCTACTATTCTCAAATAAAAATAGGGGGCCCCAAAAAGAGTAGCCATATTTGTAGAGAATAATTGATCTATGATTTTTTGGACTGATAGTATATAAAGGAAAGATAGTGTGAAAATAGATATTGTTAATTGCTAAACACCATAAAAAATAATGAAAATCGGTTTAAAATTAATAAACTATTATCAATTCTCAATTGGTGATAAAGATTTTGATACTCAACAAAATTATACTTCTAGAAAACTAATGTATGTAAGATTATGTTATCTATAGATTTTAATAAATATACTAAGAATCACAATACTGAGATCATTAACAATTATATTGTTAGTATAATTCACATCAATAAATAAATTTTTATTAAAGATGGAATGATCACCAAAACTAAGGGTGGTTTTAAAAATGACTCCAATTCGGTTTACTATAATATTATATAAGAGTAATTTAGTTCTTTTGGATACTTTAGGGTATAATTATTTAAATTTTTATTGTTTATTTTTCAAACTCTATAGTTTTTATAATAGTTATCTTTAAATAATATATATATAAATGGGTTTACATTAAAAAATAAATATGGCTCTAGAAAAGTGTTAAAACCTCGGATTCCTTTTCATTCAGTAAAAATAATCTATGGATTTAATCCATTTATTTTAAAAATAATAACATAATTCACTAATTCCTATAATGCATTTTTGTTAAAACTGAAGAAAAAAATTAAAAAAATTCTTTAGTTTTCAATATATATATATATATATATATATATTTCTATATTTAAATAATAAATTTTTTAACAGGATTTAACTCATATATTTTGACATTACATTAATTAATTAAATTGGAAAATCAAATTAAAAACCTCACCAAAGGATCCATTTTATATAGGTGGTCCCTCAAAATCCTTTTGGATTTCCAATATGGGAAATTACTCTCCATTTTCCTGAGCTGGAATAATTACATATCATCAATAATAAAATTATTAATAATTCAAAATTATTAATAATAAAATACTAAAAACTGTAAATAAAAAACAATCATGTAGTTAATAATGATTAAAAATAATAATTAAATATTATCAATTTATTTACAAATTTTTAATTAATTATTATTATTAATTTTTAATTATTACTAATTAATAAGTAATTAATTGAAAAGTAACAATATATATAATAATTTTCAATTAATAATTAATTTATAATTATAAGTAATAAATTAATAATAATTAAAATTAATTAATAATAACTTAATAATAATTAATGATTGATTTATAATTACAATATTAATAATAATAATTAATTAATTATAAATTAATTATAAATAATTAGTAATTATTTAGAAAAGTTAATATTAATTATTAAAAATTTAGAGATTAATTTATAAAAATTTATATTTAATTAATAGTAATTATTAATTACTTAACAATAAGTAAATTTATTTAGTAATTAATTAATAATAATAAATAGTATTTGTAAATTAATTATTAATTAATAATACCAATTTTTAATTAATACTAACTAATTAAAAAATATTATTAGTTAATTTATAACTACTTTTATTTAATTACAAATTATTACTACTTATTATTAATTAATTTCTATTTATTACTCAATACTACTAATATTTCACTACCTATTATTAAATAAATAATAATTATTACTAATTACTAACTCATACATATTAATTAAAAATATTTTTAAATAATTTTTTATTACTATTAAATGTTATAAATTAATTAATTTTTTTATGAACAATTATTAATCATACAATTAATTATTTCTAATTATTAATAAACTGCTAACCAATAAATATTTATAATTATTTAAAATAGATAATAATATATATTAATTAAATTGAAATTTTTTAATGATTATTAATTAATATTATTTATAATATTATTTATTATTATTAATTAATAGTTGTGTATTATTATTAATTATATATTATTATTATTGTGTTAATAGTAATAATATATTATTATTTCACTTTATTTAACTTCTTGTAGGTTATACTAGTTAAAACAATACACATAGCCTTATGCTAGTGAGGATATGTCACACACCCCTCCTAGGGTTGACCCACCCCATAGAAATCCCATTACAATTTTAATGCCTAAAGGCCCTCTATTTGATGGTACAAAGTCCCCCTACCAACATCTTACATTGCACCAAAGTGCACATGTGTTTTTCATCCAGCCTACATCATCAACCATAAAAAACCCTAGAAATACCCCCCAAGGGGGCCTACTAGGATTTGATCCCAGATTATATGCAGAATTATAAAGTGAATTTATTTGAGTACTATAAAAGGGAGTGATAAATCCAACATAATAAATCCAAAAGGAATTCAAGGAACCCCTCCCATATAAAAGGGATCCTAGATGGATGATTTATTTATATTCTAGGATTACTTTAATTAAATTAATATCTAATATACTAATAGATAAGTATTGAGAAAGAAATATTTAATTAAATATATATAACAAAAAATTATAAATTTTAAAATTTAAATAATACACCCAAATATTAAAAACAAAAACATCGCTAGAAATTTTTTATTTAGTTTTAAAAGAATGTGTTAATGTCATTAATGCATTATGAAAAAAATTAAAAGACATTGTTAAAGAATGTTATGCATTTCATTAAAAGAAAATTCATTTCGGTATTTAATGTATTTATGGACCCAAAGATAAAAATAATTATAACCTAACCCATTTTAATAAAAAAAATTAGAAACCCATAAATAAAACTTGAACTATACATCTTAGTTTCTTTTTATTTCTTCTGGAATAATTTCTACCCTATGATTTATTTTTTATTACTATAAAATACATTAAAACCTTTCTTTTTTTAATTTTATTCATGATTGATGGAATTGTAATTCCAAATTCAATATTTTTACTTCATTGAGTTGATTCACCTATAATTCTAAATATGATTTTATTTATCTATTTTTCATTCCTTTCATTATATTGGTTTTTCAGGGTATCCATTATATTATCTATAATTTTATTATTTTTACTTTATTTTTTATTCTTTGGAATATTTAGATTTTTATATGAAGTTATATTTTATTATACTCTGGGGCTTCTCATAAGTAATGTGTATATTATGGTCCATTCAAGGATGGATCCCCAAAAAATTATAGCCTTGTTGAATTATTTTTCACTATAGAAGTAATGAATCAATGTTTGTCCACTCAAAAATGGTTGATTTTTTTGGGCAACCTATAAAGGTATGTTAAAGCAATGTAAGTGAATGGAAAACAATTATTTACATCAGGTTTGTTTTTTATTATTATTATCTATTAATGTAAAATATGTGTTACATTTTTAGGAAATAAATATGGATTTTCATTATTTCAATGGTTGGTGATTCTTATGGGATCTATTCCCATGAGTAATTATTATCATGGCCATTCACCTCCCAATATATATCACATTTCATGGATATTTTCCCTTGAATAATTATTTAATAAAAAGATTAATCCACAATATTTATTTTATGTATATATCATGTTGTGTGTCTAATGACATAAAAATGAAACGATGAATTGGGACAGTTTATTCTCTCTATTATTTTTCCCTATTTTCATTCATCATTATTTTGAAATATTGTACTCTTAAATTCATGATCACACTTTCTATTGAGAGACATCATAATTAATTTACAATCAACAACAAGGTCTCTATTTCAAACTATTTTGTGGTTCTAATTTTTTTTATGATCCAATTTTTCAATACATTGTCAGCAATATCATCTTATTTTCATTGTGCATCGTCAATTTGATACCCCTACCACTATTATTGACCTATACTTATTCAAAGAGCTATATCAACAAGTAATAATTATTTTATATATCATATATTGATATGATTATTTTCACACACTAAATAACTTTGAAAAAATATGTGAAATAATTTATTAACATTTTATTATAAGTAAAAAAGTAATGAGTTATAGATGATCTGTAATGAATCACATATAATAATTCCCACTCCACTCTATGAATTGAATGTGATTGGTTATTATACAAATTATTTTAGTAATAGATTTAGTCTTTATTTAGGAAAAAAGCATTCATTAAATGAAAAGTTGGAACAATCTAACCAAAAGGGAACAAATTATGAAAATAATGTACCTGGATGATGTCAAAGTGAACATCAATAATCATTTTATAATCCATGATGATGGAATAATAATATTAAACGAAACATACTTCTTTATACACCATTAATGTGATGGTCTTGATTATGATATTTAAATTCTCATGATGGATATTGAGTATATATATATATATATATATTTATTGTGTGCCTTATAGTACAATTATATCAAAAACTATTCGGACCAAAAGGGTTATAGATTCCCTGAGAGGGGGGTGAATCAAGGTAAGAGTATTCTATTTAAAAAATCTTCCTTCCCCACTGGATCTTGACCTCTATACTATAAGAGTCACTATTTTAACTTTTTTTTGTTAAAGTTTATCATGTTCTTTCCATATTTATCTAATAATGATGCTTTGGATGAAATTCATGGAAGAAAGAAGGAATACACATAGATTTTTACTTGGTTCACCCTCACTGGGCTACGTCTAAAGAGCGAACAATGGAAATGTGCCACTGTACCAAATCCACTAAAGCTCACATCCAATTTACAATGTTTTGGATAGATCACTTTTATGCCCTGGATCACTGCCTTTACAAAGTTTAGAGTTATCTCACAACTTTCCCAAGGGTCACTCCCTATTTCCCATTCTCTGGATCACTACCGGTGGAGAGGATCACATTATTTCTCTTCCATTGATCACTGCTCTAGAAAGGATCCACTCACAGTTTAAAGACTAGTAGGTCCCTTCATTATCAAAAATTAATGCATCTTAATCTATATATAGTTGCTCTATTAAAGTTCTGCATTCATCCACTGATGAATACAAATTTACCTTGGGTGTACCGGGAAATATTTCCAACATTCTTGCATCCATGAAATGACTGGTGTGCTTCTCTATTCTTGGTGTACTTATCTAATGCACAATGTACTTCCCCATACATTGGTGCACATATCCATGCTTGGCGCGCAAGTTTCACCTAAACACTTTCTTGCCACTCCCTTCGACAACTCAAAACTTGGGCGACCCACACCCCTTTATGCTCAAAACAATATTGGCGTGCAACTCTCAACTGGTGCGCTTCTACAAGCCTGGTGCACAAGTTTCATCAATCCACTAGAGAAACACTCCCTTCACTAACTTAGAACATGGGTGGCTCACACCCATTTATTCCCAAACCAATATTGGAATGCAACTATCAACTGACACACCATTTCAGAATATCTTTATACTTGCGCGCCCGCACCACCACTTGCCCACCCAATCCACATATGTAACTGGAGATCAAATTGTATCTACGTGTTGAGATTCATCATAAATTAGGAGGTTTATCCCTCTATTTATAGTAATTTTGGGTACCCTGAGCAATGCACACATGTTTCCTCCTGGTGTGAAAGTCCAACCGCCCTAGTCTTTTTCTCCCTAGTAACCTTTCATGTACAAACCAAAACTTGGGCACCCCACTTTCCTTCCCCATATTTTGATGTTATGATCTTGAAAAAACATAGAGTGTGAAAATTTCCAAGCATCCAAGACATCGTCTCTCAAGTCCCTTTTCCAAAAACATATTTCTCCATTTGTGGATTTTGAGGCACAAAAATTTGGCAAACATTGGAAAACGGTGACACCTTGTATCTGCTATTTTTGTACCACCTAGAGGTCTTTAAATCCTTTTTCAAGGTTTTTATTAAAATAAAGGATTTTCAATAACATCTCTTAAACTCGAAAAATCACCATGTAAACCCCCTTTGTCAACAAAGTTGAACATCTTGGTCTTCTTTGTCAATGAACACAAAATGAAGGACCTCTTTGTCAACAAACACAATCACCTCAAAAAGAATTCAATGATACCTTGAGGGATTTTTTCCCAAAAATATCCCCCTTTGGGGTTGTTGAAAACTCTTCTCATAAAATGATACAGCATTAATTCTTCAGCCACCATTCACCTCTTAAAATTCTAATAGCGATCAAGGATTCACTCAGAACATACTCTAAGCCCACATGAGCAATGCTCGGCTTGAGAAAAAGAGTAAATTAAAATTTCATCAATGAATCACCTCATTTATAACACCAATTGTTGATACTAACCTTATACCAATGGTGGATCACTGGAAAACCTTTTGAAACCATTCCAATTCCACTATTATACTTTTATCACGATCCTCAGCTGTCGTGATATATATTATTTCATCTATCACTTCTACCATAGTAAGATTTAAAACTCTTCTATTTCACTTATTGGGTTCTTGTGTTGTCCATGTTAAGCTCTGGATGATCACTTTGAACACCACATAATCTCATCATGGTGCTCCCCCTAACATCTTCTTCACCTATCTATATAAACTCCCCCTATCTCACTGCGCCACCTGTCAGCTTCTCCTCGTGTCTTTGAAAAAGCCATTATCTCCTTTCTTTAGCCACAATCCCCCCTTTAGGAGTCACTATTTATCCTCCTTTGTCAACAAACTTAAAGGTCACTCATTTGTGGTATGCAACATAGTAGAGAACACATATTAGTATAGTAAGAAAAACACACTATACCTCAGGGAGACGGGGTCCTACACACACACTTTATCATGTGTGGGGAGTCAACTAGAATCTTAGAGCTAGTCGATGTCTCTCAAAAGCTTCCTTGGGTAATGCATTTTTCAAAATATCGGAAACCTTTAACTCTATAGGTACATACTATAACTTCATGATTCCCTGCTCTACCTTCTCCTTGATAAAATGATACTTTATCTCAATTTTCTTTGTCCATGAGTGATGGGTAATATTTTTTTCTGCGATTTATAGCACTTGAGTTATCACACTGGATTCTGATCGGAGATTTCACATCAACTCCCATATCATTAAGCTACTTTTTCATTAATAATAACTACATGCAATATTGTGTGGCTACAGTATACTCATCTTCTGAGGTGCTCAAAGAAATAAAATCTTTTTTATTGATCTACAAAGAAATACACAATATTCTAAAATAAAAAGCACCTCCTAATGATGATTTCCTATCATCTACTGAATTGGACCAAACTACATCAGGATATCCCAATAACTATGATTGAGATTTGTCATTATATGTCAATCCAAAATCCACCATTCCCTTAATATATTGAAGTATTCTTTTCACTATGAGCATGTGTCTTGCCTTGTGATAACACTGATATCATTATTCTTGGAATTTGGAAAATACATTGTTAGGCCTTGTTGCTATCAGGTACAATAGACTTACAATGATTTGCCTATATTCTGTGATATTAACTACCATGAAATCATCCTCATCTTTTGATAATTTCATCCAGGTTACAACCATAGTATTTATATACTTGGAATTTTCCATTAAAAATCTTCTCAAAACTTTCTTGGAATATTTGGATTGAGAAATGAAAGTGCCATTCCTTCTTTACGTTACCTGTAAACCAAGGAAATACATCATATATCCAATCATTGACATTTTGAACTCATTTTTCATGAATTCAGAAAACTATATACAAAAAGATTCATTTAATCTGAAAAATATTATGTCATCAACATAAACCAACACCATCATATTTTGATTACCATCATTGTTAAAATAGATATTTTAATCAACTCCACCATGCTGGAAACAAAGTTTCTTCAAATACTGATAAAGCCGTAAGTACCATGCTCATGGTTATTGTTTCATCCCATATAACACCTTCTTCAACCAACAAACCTTTTTCCCTTATGGTGAATGAGAAAACCATCTGGATACTCGATATACACTTCTTCCTCTAGAACCCCATTTAAGAATGCAGATTTGATGTCTAACTGGAACAATTTTAACTTCTGTTGCACTAGAATGGACCAGAATAACCTGATTATTTCCAGCCATTCCACAGGTGAAAATGTCTCATCAACATCTACCCCCTCTATCAGAGATTATCGTTTGAACACTAGTTGTTCTTTGTTTCAAATCATTGTGCCATCTTCATTCATATTTTTGAGATAGATCCATTTATCCCTGATGACATTCTTATTAACTGGCCTCGAAACAATATCCTAAGTTTGATTCTTCTCAATCTGGTCTAGTTCTCAATTCATTGCCTAAACCCAGTTTTCATCTTCATCTACATCCGTAAAACATTTAGTTTCAAATTGAGATAAAAGTGATGTCTTCTGTAGTAAATTCATTTCCTTCAAATTATTTTCTCATCTTCATTTTGACTAATTTTTTATATTCTCTCGTAGCTTCATGGTATCCTAAAAATAGTCAGCTAATACCACATTGTTAGAACAAAATAAATAACCATGAAATGCATGATTATTGTTGCTTCACAGCAATCTATCTTCTCTCGGTGGACAAGTAACACCTGAACTGGTTCATCAAATTATTTCTTTGATATCTCTAGCATATGATTATGATATTGAATTCTCCAACTATATTATGCAACACTTACTATTGTTAGGACCACTATATAGACGCACAAACATTCTTCTCCTCCTTTACCATTTCATCACATGTGTCTATAGGTTTGAGAAACATCTCCAACTCAATTACATCAATGATATATTCATTAGGTGAATTTACCACATAGTAATGAGCCATCAACAAAACCTCTAATACTAATGAGTTGAAACTCAGTGTAAGAAACAAGAGATAAAGTTCATAACATAATCACTATCTATTAAGCTTGTTTTCTCCATTTATTTTTCAACTCTGGATCCTAATATGAATCAATTGAAACTTTGGAGAGTATTACTTTATCACTCTTCATATTTTGATTCCAATTCCCCTTGGATCGTATATCATTAAAACATGAAACAATTGAAACATTAGTTAACCGTTTTTATATACATAGGGAGAGGGTATTTTTTGGAATCCTCAAGATGAGGATTTTGGTTGATCATAATCGGTCAACCATTTGATTCTTTTATGTATAGCATCACACTCCTTCCTTGATTCTTCTAGCTATCAATCCAACTTTAACCGCTCTGTCCATATGATGAAGCATTCATTAACAACATGCTATGTCTTTTTCTAATATGTAGATTCTATAGGACTGACATTTCTCACCATTAGGTGTTTAAACCCACTAGTACACATTTCCTTCTTTGATGTTCCACCAAAATTCAATCTCCCTTAATTCATTCTCTAGGTAGGAATATCTCTTCTGATTATCTACCCTTGCTTCTTCCTCCATTGCAGGGATCTTCTTATTTCCTCCACTTCTCATTGTGTCATATTCCATTTTAGTTTTTTAATTAATTATTTTTTTATTTTTCTCTTATCAGATATATGATTCACCACATTGTTGTGTGCTAGTGGTAGTTCTTCCATTGAATATACATTATTCTTACTCACAACTGTAGTGTCTCCTCCTTTTATCTTCTAGATTTGTTCATGTTCTTTCTGAGTTAGTTGTTGTTAGTTTGAAAAAGGAGGTGACTAATACACATTTCATTCATATCCTTATGATTCCCCTAAGGATCTAAGATTATTATTTATCTTAACACTTTGTCTCCCACTGTATAATTTCTCATTATGCATAACTGGAGTTAAGAATCTTTTTTTGAGTCTATTTTAATTCCCTACTTTCTTTTTACTATAATGTCCTACCAAATTCCCAACATGACAACATACAAATTTTTCCCATCGAATGCATACTTAATTTCATAATTTCTCAGTCAAGATGTTGATGTAGCTTGAGTTATTCTTCTGACATTTATCTATTGATATTCTTGAAACATAATCATAGAGTGTTCTATTCTTCTACAGTAATAACATCTGATGAATGTTTTCCTCTGAGAGACTCTTCTCTCTGATTTCTTATGAATATTCTCTTTATTCTCAGATTTAGAATAGTTTTTATCTACACAGTAAGAAATGTGTTCCCAAACCTCTGAATAGAAGCTTCATGTATGATCATGAGTCCCATAGAAATATAAAATGCCCTCATTAATTTCAATAAATGTCCTCTAAGGTCTGTCAGCAGCCCCTACATGATTTTTTATATTTCTAGAACTGTTTACGAATCTCTTTCTGTCATGCATGGATAGGGATTCATCAAATCCAATACCAATTTTTCCCAAACTGTATGGTCTTTGAGATGTGAAAATATGCTTTTGGTTCTCTTCAGAAATAGCATATTGGTTTTTCATTTTATCATCAATTTCCAAAGGATAATAAAATAATAAGTGAAAGGCATCCTTCATTTTAGGATTTCCTTTAGTATTAGATTTATCCACTTCTTTCTTTACTAACTCTAGATATTCTTCCAACTTTTGAATCTTCATATCCCTTGCTTAAATTTGAACATTGATTTCTCTTTCAAGATTCTTCCCACTACTCATCTCATATTCTAGTCCTCATGTGAGCTTATCTACCATATCACTTTTCTCATTTAATTTCAATTTTTCCAGAGAAAAAGATACAAAACAACATTCATTCTCTTGCTATATCCTTTGATTCATATGAACTAGTTCAGTTAGCTATGCAATAAGACCATTATTTCTAGCTTTCAATTTTTGAATGTTATCTGAGTTCAGATTCATTCCCTTATTATCATCATTTAATTTTTCTCTCACTGTAGACAAGTTTTGTAGTTCTTTAGCTTGAGAATAATTCTTCTCCCTCATATCAATGGCCACATCAATAAGCCTTTGATTTAATCCTCTTATATTCTTAACCTCAATTTCCATTACTAGGATACATATATCTTTAGATTTAATATCTTCATCCATCTTCTGATCCAATTATTGTATTTCATGGAAAAGTTCCACTTTTTTTCTTTTAGGAGTTTCTTCATCATCATTAGTTCCAACATCACTTAGAATACCAGGTTATTCACTCATTCCTTCTACATCATTGAATGAGTAAGTATTTTCATTGTATGATTTATCCAATTCATTAAACTGTTCACCACTTGATTTCTTCATCTAAATCACACTCTTTCTAAAGACACATCTACTCTGAGTAATTTCACCAAGCTTCTACTTCTTCTTTGAAGTTCTACCCTTTGCCATGAAACACCAAAGTTTCACCAATTAACTAAACCAAGTCAGAGAAAAAAAATATGATAAAATAAACCATCCCATTGATACTACTTGTTATGACCAAATGGGGACTAGATTCCCTGAGAGTGGGGGTGAATTAGGGTATGGATATTATATTTAAAAATTCATCATGCCCCACTGAATTTTAACCTCTATATTATATGGGTCACTTTTTAAGATCTTATGTTTTTAACATTTATCTTGTTCTTTACATATTTATCTGATAATGATTGGATGCAATGCAGGGAAGCAAGCTGGAAGACACAAAGATTTTTACTTGGTTCACCCTCATTGAGCAACGTCCAGGGAGCACACAATGACGATGTGCCCCTATACCAAATAATCTAAAGGTCACTACCTATTTACAATGTTTGGTCTGGATCACTTCTATGCCCGGGATCACTACCTTTACAAAGTTTAGGGTTAGATCACAACTTTCCCAAGGGTCACTTCTATTTCCCTCTCTCTCTAGCTCACTACTGGTGGAGATGATCACCTTCTTGCTCTTCATTTTCTCACTGCTCTAGAAAGGATCCACTCAAATTTTAAAGACATATAGGTCCCTTAATTATCAAAATGAATTCATATTCATCTGCATGTAGATTCTCTATTGAAGTTCCACTTTCATCCATTGATGAGTACAACTTTACCATGGGTGTACCAGACAATCTTTACAACTTTCGCGTAGCCCTAGAATGACTGGCATACTTATCTATGCTTGGCACGATTATCTAATTCCTGGAACAGTTCACCATGCTTTGGCGCACTTCTACATGTCTGGCATGCATGTGTCACTTACCAATGTATGCGGCACTCCATTCGCCAACTCAAAACTTGGGTGACCCACACCCTTTTACACCCAAACGAATATTGGAGCGCAACTATCAACTAGAATGCTTCTACAAGCCTGGTACACAAGCGTCAGCAAACCAATTACGCGACACTCCCTTACTTAACTCACAACTTTAGAGGCTCACACCCTTTTACACCCAAACCAATATTGGCGCACAACTATCAACAAGCGTGCAACTTCTGAATATCTTTATACTTGCGCGCCCACACCACCACTTGCACGCCCAAACCACTTGTGCGACTGGAGATCAAATTTTCTATATGTGTTGAGCTTAGTCATAAATGAAGAGGGGTATCCTTCTATTTATAGGCATTTGGGGTACCCTGATCTCTATAGGGAAGTTTCCTCCTGACGCACAAGTCCATCTTCCATAGTCTCTGTCACCCTAGTCACCTTGCACTCCAAAACCAAAACATTGTGTCCCTTTTTTCTTTCATATATTTTGATGTTCTAATATTGAAAAAACATATGGCGCACAACTTTTCAAGCCTTCAAGACACCAGCATGAAAGTCCCTTTTCCAAAAACACATTTCTCCATTTGTCGACTTTGATGCCAAAAAATTTGGCAAACACTGGAAAACAGTGCCAACTTGTATCTGCTCTTTTTGTACTGCCTCCAGATCATTCATTCCTTTGTGAAGGTTCTTCTGTAAATAAAGTATTTTCAACAACATCTCATGAACTTGAAAACTCACCATGTAAACCCCCTTTTTCATCAAATTTGAACATCGTGGTCATCTTTGTCAACAAACACAACATAGAGGCCCACCTTATTAACAAAAACAATCACCGAAAAAAAATCAATGATACACTGATGGATTTTTGGTCAACAAAAACACACACACCTCACACATAGGCTAGAAAGGTAGGCCATACTCCCCATAGAGGATATCCCACACATCAATCCTTATTTGTTTTATACGGATGGACTGAGGTACCTTTGGGAATGAATCCCATTACATGGACCGAAGGCCCATTTATTTTCCTAAAGGCCTATTGCAATGTCCTTCCTGTATCATCCTGCATGTGTCACCAGTCCTGCGTCATGTATATATCACAACCTGTCAGAATCATTCCTACATAAATACCTTCCTACGTCATCCTTGCATCATTGCCTACCTGCATAATGCCTACATCAATTCCTGCATTATAAATCCCACAATTGTTTTAATATAATTCAAACCATGGTCTCTTTGATACATGATTACTAGGTTTACCACTCAGGTACCACCCCAAATACTTAATTTTTTTAATATTATAAATAAATATTTTATTATTTTATTTATATTTTATTATATTTTATTAAAATGTATAATATGTGGAAAAAATGTATCATTAATCACTAAAAACATAAATATGTTTTATTGGTATTTATCCTTCAGAGTGGATGAAAATGTGGAATTTATTTTTCATGTTATTTTATTGGGGACAACATAAAAATAGAAAAAATAGTTTTAATATATTCCATGAAGTGTATGAGAATTCTTATTAAAATAATTTTATTTAATTCCCTTAAGTAAATTTTAATATACATTATTTTATCACAAAAACAGTTCTGATAGAATATCATTTTTTATGATCATTCGAAATTTTATTTTTATATGGAAAATAAAAAATAATAATATAACAACTAGAACTTGTTTGAGGGAAAAAATATTTAAATTGTGAAATATATTTTATTAATATTTATGAAATATTATGCCCCTGAAGCATGATATGAAAATATTTTTTTTATTGATGAATATTTTCAATTATTAATTTCTCCTCCTGTAGTATAAAAATTAAGAAAAAACTTATTTTATACCATGTGATTATAGATGTTTAATATCATACTATGTAATTCATTTGATATTATACATTAATTTTTATATTATTCATCTAATAGTTCATAGACAATATGATATCATTTTATAACTTTAATAATATCATGTATATTATAAAAATAATTTCATCACTAAATGTTTCATGAAAATGAATAAAATGATAGATAAAATCAATAATTTTATAAAACCTTGTTGTTATCGATAAATAATGAAATACTATTCATGAGTAATGAAATCCTGTGAATGAATTAATTTTCTAATGTAAATTTAAATTTTAACTTCTTTATTTCATTCCCTAAATATAATTGAATTAATAATTGAATTTCTTTATAAATAATTTTATTATCAACCATACATAATTGAGAAATCATAAAATTTGGTCCAATTTTTTTTATTAATTTATTAAATTTTATAATTAATAAAAAATAAATTTCTGATATATAATCATTTCCACGATGAAGTATGTGTTTTGAATCCAAATGATCTTACCTTGTAACTTATCATCCCATGTGCATCTAACAAAAAATAATCAGGGATTCATGTCCCTGATAGATATATCTCAAAAGGGTTTTGTCTCGAATTTCCAAGTCAGATTATATCTTCTAGGTGATGAACCTCACCCGTTATGGTTATATTATTATTTTATTAATCGATGATCAACCACCAAAATTTGAAATATAAATAATATTTAAAATTTGATTATTTATGTTTTTATTATATACTATGAACGTATTAAATGTTCATAATGAAAGATCCTGAAAATATTATATTTATCAATCATGAAAAAATGTTTTGTAAATATTATTTTAATTAAATTCTTCAAAAAACTCATATATATTTATTATTTTTTAAATATTTTCAAGAGTAAGTATATTCTCATGTATATAAATTTACTAGTTGGGAAAATTAATAAAGGGATCTAAAAGAGAGAATATATTCCTACCTAGTTATAAAAAAAATTAATAAATAATTCTATGATATACTTAAAAAGGAATATCATATAGAAACATTCGATAAAGGGGGTTTCAAATAAAAATATATATAACAAGTAGTCGTAATAAACAAAAAATTATTCCACATAATGTTTATATAATTTATTGTCACTATGTACTATCAAATAAATTACTGCAAAACAAAATTTTACCAACCTTAATAGATTAAATACATGAAATGATTATTTAGGTCATCCAAGATAAATTTTAATGAAAATTATTGAAACAAGTATACATGATAATCAATTTATTGGTAAAATAGTCTACATCCATCAATGTAATAAGGGAAATTTTATTTAATAGATATATATCTATTAAATTATTACATATAATATAATTATTCAGCCTTGTTTTGTTATAATCAATTCCTCATTCATAATGATATAGTATTTATTATCTATTATTATGTTAAATTATTTATATCATCCCCAAAAACATCATAAGTTACTTTTTAATATTTATATAAAGTATCAATTATAAAATAGATATTAGTTCACCCACATACCATATGAAATATTTAATCAATTCCTCATTCATAATGATTTACTATTTATTATCTTCAAAAATTATTTTTAAATAATTAGGGCTAGAAAAAAGTTCATTTTTTAAAAAGGACTTAAAAATAATATTTATAAATTGGGCCTTATTATGTTATCAAAATCATGAAAATTTTATATATAATGATCATTAATATAAAATATTAGATAAATAATACTATTATTTTTTAAAATATTATTATAAGAAATATTAATTGGGTTAGGCAATTTACATACTAGATTACTAATTAAAGCCCGATCGAAGGCCTATTTTTAATAATGATTCAAATTTAGTCTTGGATAAAAATCTAGGTACTTTTTATCACATTAGGATTATTAAGTAAGGTAGGTCCCCTAAATAGCATACAAGGAAGAATTTAACTATTAAATAGTTAAATGTATAAGTACGTTTTTGTGAGTATACATGAAATTATATGTATGATTTTTAAAAATTTATATTGCTATTTATATTCCATATAAAAAATAGTTTAGTAGATCTATTAATAATATGATCACAATACTTATTTGAATAATTTAGTTATAAAGTGTTGAAAATCAATACTAGATTATACACACTAAACGTGCGATGAACTGATTATATTAAATAATTTTTCATCATGACTGGAAAGAAATGAATATATTCTCACATTAGAAGGAAAATGAATATATTTAAAAAAAATATTTTTATATATTTTTCCTAAATTAATGTTTGTACCAGATAAATTATGACACCACTTGAAATCATATCGATGATATATTTAAAATTTTAAATTCATTAAAAACTCATTGTTGTCATGGATTGTGATATATATCGACATAAAAATAATTATCCAAATGTATTAAAGTAATATGTGATATGTTCAATATATAATTATTTAAATTACATATCCAAACTAAAAAGAATATTGAATACTCATGATAATCTTATATGACTGTATTTATTTTTGATAAAATGGATTACGGTATCGATATAAAAGTATCTGAAGGGTAAAAAATTATTGAACCATACATAAAATTTTGAATATCTCCCACATTTAGAAAAATTACTTTATGGGTTAAACTAAATAATAAATTTAAAATATAACCATTAAAAGGATGGAGAGTAAAAAAAATTGTTTTTATAAATAATTAAATTTATATTAATCATTATATTTCATTGGTGTTTTGAATTACTTGGTTTATAGTGATCTATAAATACTTTTCCATCATAGTTTAATTAAACAAAGAAACCTAAACCAAGATCAAACATTCTAGATAAGTGAAATCATTCATAAACTATAAATAAAGAAATTCTATACCTTACACCATAGATATCCAATAAATTACTCATCATCAATTATCACAATATAAGCTTTATGAGGATCACCAAGAAGAAGATGAATGAAATAACTCATTTGGAGGTATCCATGGGTTGAAACCAAATCACTCACCCATGAGAAGGATGATACTTTATTCTATATTAGGTTAGATGCTCACTATGATAATGATGGTGGACGAAGTGAGCTTCATAAATGAGATCTTGGATAAATAATGAATAAGAACATACACACCAACCATCGCATGGTAATAGGCTTCATAAATCCCTCAAGGATGCTCCAAGGGTGAACATGGATTTACTGACTCTTTATAACATATGAGTAAATGCAACTCATATAGTTCATTCATTCATCATATAAATACAACTCTATCCCCAATACATTTTCAACTTATGAAACATATTATTTAATGTTATCTAGTGTGGAAGACTCACTTGATCATTAACACATAATGTTTAGATGTCATTTCAATCATACATTGGAATGCATACTATGAATCACCTAAATATATAGATATTCATACAATCCTACTTTCCCTGGAAATGACTTATGATATTCATAAATCATAAAATATTATACAATATGGTAGAGGTATGAAATCTCGTTTCATGCCTTAAAATGTTCCTTAATCATATAATATGACATGGCAAATTTCATCACATGATAATATTGACATTAATATATTATGGTCATGGAGGATATAAGAAAAGAAAATAACTCACACACCTATGTGACAACAAGGATAGGCCACAACCCCCTCCAAGGATTTACCCACTCCATAGTTATCCCATTATAATATTTATACCCTAAAGGCGTCACGTTTAATGACTCAAAGGGCCCTTAATTTGGGCCAAAATACCCATGTTGGATTCCTTCCATAATAGATATGGTTTGTTTAATCATCTATATACAACTTCTACAACCCTCAAATTCTACCCATAAATGAAAAATTAACCCCCCATGGAGGATACCAATATTTAAAATTTGGTTAAATGCAGAATTATAAGATAAATTGATCACTCAGAAAATCCCATGACTAGTTATTTTATAAATTTATCAAATTATTTAAACCCCTCAAGGTTAAAATAAAAAGAATCATGTCACACACTCTAGGCCAATAAAGACTATTCAAACCCCCTTCTAAGGGTTGGACCACTTCATAAATGCCTCATTAAAAATTTAATGCCCCAAAATTCATATATATAATATAATAAATGCCCCGCATCATTGTCGAAAGCTACCTTGCTATATACCATGAACTTTCTCCTATTCTATGCTACATTGTCACCCAACCACTACTTCGAACATTGAATAATAGGAATAAATATCCTATAAATAACCATCCCCAAGGGGGAAGATAGTATTTAAACCTTATACATATTTAATTTGGATTTAGGGATTCTCTTCATTAATCTGCCACTTTCAATGAAGTCTTAAAGGATTACATGTGATTTCAACTTATATCATAAATTCTATAATAACTTTTGAAACTATATTCAAAACTTGTTTTTGATATATTCCCAAAAAAATTGAAATCCACCAGGAACATCATTGTGTATCCCATCATATTAAATAGTTTATAAAATCTCCTCCAAAATTATTTTTTATTAAACTCTAATTTTTTTAGTAAATCTCTTTAAGTTAAACTCAATCCAAATTCAATCAACAAAAATATGTGACCCAATGTGACTTCATAGTGTTAAAAAACAATTTATATGATTCATAATTGAAAGAAAATTTTATCTTATAAAAAATCATCAATGATACTAAAAACATAAATGGATTAGGAATGATATCCATTAAATATATGTATCTTTATACCTATGTCAACTAGTTCTATCACCTGTTATCATACATTATCATACATTACCTTTGTCCAATACTTTGAGTGAGCAACGGAAATGGAAAAGTGTTATCCCTTATATTCCACTCAAACATTTTGGACTATTTGAGTATAAATAATCTAGGATAATGAATATATCACAGATAATTCAGCTTTGAAAATGATCACATCACATGTCCCTCACCTGAATTGATAAGTAGAACATATATATCATCTAGGTGTGGTAGAACACTATATTCTATCTTAATTGAGGACCCTGATTTTATAATCATCATATGAGAGGGAAAATCCCATAATAATTGAGATTCAACTGATGACATGATCTACAACATCCCAAAACACACCCTGACTTGAAATGTATCAAGGATTATCTATGAAATGTATCAAAGAATGAAGGTTGAAATTTCTGGTATCTCACCAACTTTGGGTAATGGGGACTCTATATATTATACCCGAACACTTATTATATCTAATACATAGTTTAGGACACTCTATATGGTTTACATAGTGGGTCATACGGTACACAAAAACACCCTATAAGCTTCATGATTATATTCAGTATCTCCATACAAGAATCCCAAACTCACTAACATTAAAATTTATATATAATATATAATAATACATGAAGAACATTAGTTATGTAAAAATAAAATTCATACATTGAGAGGTAAGTTTTCATTAAAATTAATAACATTAAAATAAATATATATATATATATTCATCTAACATGAATGAATGATAATGTGTCTATTTTATTTTATCTGGTAATTTTTTTATATTTAATCCATTTTAATAGTAATTAATAGAACTATATATAATCCCATGTGTACCATATTATATGTGATATACTAATACATCATCATTATATTTTCCTTATTATATGGGGTTTTATAAACTTAATAAATCAATATGTAATTCATGCCATATATCTACATAACCATTTAAAAAACCCTCCCACAAAACATTATAATGAGTAGTATTTCTGAAGATGTTTTTTTTGAATAATGTTGATATTTAAGAATAATATTACTAATGTTCAACTCTATTAACATATAAAAACATTTTAACTCAATAAAAGAAAATATTAAGAGATAAATTTCTCTTATAAACTATGAACTCTCTCTAAATTTAACATCGTCCTAATTAGAACCCTTTCTATCAAAATTTTCCATTTATATATTATGGTAATTAATGTAACAATTTACATTGTTACTGAGTAAAACAACCTAAAATATATTAAGATAAAGTTACATTCACTTTATTATAGTAAATAAATTTAAATATTTATATTTCCCATTAATTACATACCCTAAAACATATTTAATGAAATTCACATGGAATTTTTATTGGTATAATCCTTTAGGTAATAGTGATACCCCTATCTTATGATAACTAAATGCCACTCTTTACATTTCCCCTTACTATCGCATATCCTAAACACATTAGAATATAAAATTAAATTCATATTAAAATTTTGAATATTAAAATCTATTATTAATTAAATTTGAACTTATATGAGTTAAAATAAACTCCCATTAACCTCTTAGATGGTATCCTCTATTCATAATATCATGATAAGAAATAAAAACTTATGTATGTTTAGGAAATAAATCTTATTTAATTTTTATAAGAATATTTAACAAATAATATATTGTTTCAATATCATATATGTTATTTCACATGTTTAATGGAATTTTTACAAATAATACTTCATTCATTAACATATACTATTGATTAGTGGTGGGAACATTTTCCCTCATATTTTCAAAAACAAATAGATAAACATTTTATCCTCAATAAAACATTTTTAACCTTGTCTCATTTTCAAAAAAATTATTGGATACAATGAATCATATACCATGTGTATTTAATTCATTATCTCACATTTTTATATTATCTCATTTTTAATAAAAAAGCCTCTTATCATATAAGATAAATTAGATAATTATACAAATATTTTTTCTTTCTACATATAAACTTGACACATTACTTTACATTCCATCCTTTGATGTAGAAAATGGTTTCTTGATCATTCGAATGAAAACTAAAATCTCATTCATTTAGTCCCTTGAATTTGAACTCCTATATACGTAAAAAATTTATATAATACATTTGGTATCAAAATGTCAAAAAACCAAATAATTAATATATATAAAACTAATAAAAAAATAGACATTCCATATAGTTTTTCAACCAACTTCAAGTATCCCAATAATTCCATCTTACCAAATCATTACTCCTTTTTAATAACCTTAGTTTTCAATTACTTTCATCAGTTACCTGAAAAAAATATTGTTAGTATCCAAAAAAAATATTCTTAATTTCTTACACACTTATAAAATCTATTTATAATCTCATAAAAATTCAAACATTGAATTTTCATCCATCATATGATCACAATGACATAAATAGTTAACTAGATGGAATTATCTCAACATCAATATATCAAAACTCAGAAGAAACAACATCACCCTTATCACCTCTTTGAGTTCCTCTTAATCAATCACATTAACTCCAAATCACACATAATCAACTAATAGTGTGAAAGGAAAAATAAATAAATAAATAAAGCTAATAATGTTTTAAATGGTTTATAATTTCATCCTATGTATATGGGGAGAACCATCAAAATTATTTATTTTTTAAAAATATCAAAATTTCCAATAAATATTTACTAAGAATCCACTTACATAACTAAAATAAGTAATTTTATGACACATCCTCAAAGTGGTACCCCCCCCATTATAGAGATTCTCACCTAGTCATTCTATCATACCAACTTTCAACATGTGTGGGAAACCATTCATTACACATTAAAATCCCTAATCCCTTATAGAATTCCTATATATGACCTATAAATTATATTATAACAATAGTGAACCATGCTCCTCACACTTTTCTGTATTATTCATTCAAATAGTGATTCAAACATAGGTACTTAAATCTTCTGATGATCAAAACATTTGATAAACTTCCATTAAGTTAACTTCTAATTATATCATCCATGTAAAATTTTGAATTTCTAAAAACTTCATTGTTATCCGTCTGAAGGATTCCACTACTATATAGTCAATGAATAAGGGTTCACTAGATTTTCTCATTACATTAAACATACTACAGTGTATGAATAATCCTCTCAATCCTAACAATATCCAAATAGAAGAATGATTCAAGAACTTCATGTAATCCTTCAATAATTTGGTAAGAGAAACAATCTATCAATTTCCACTATATGTAATTATCATCCATTTATTTCTTCATTCAACTAGGTAAAATTTATGTATAATTCGTCCCCATACTCTACTAGAATAAACTGTTGGTGAACATGTCTACTAGATTTTATTTAGAGACCCTAACCCTGATAGCTCATAGCTAGTGTATTTCTTTATTACAATGGTATAATAAAAAAAAGAAGTCTCATATTAAATGAAGAGTAGTTTATTATATTTATAAAACAATATAAAAACATAGATGTAACATTATAACCTGAAATAAAAAAACATAGCAGCTACATTGGAAATGTCCATAAAGACATATATTATCACTACAGGTCATTCATAATATATATCTTTACATCCTGGGGAAAAATAAAACATAAGAGGAGGGTGATATTAGATGCTTGGTAAGGGTGCATAATAAATAAAAATATATAATACATAAACTTAAACAATAATTCATGGAGAATAACTAAAACATATTCCATTAAAACACAATCATGAGAAATAAGAAGGAAGAAATAAAATCAAAATAAATAATTCCATATAAATAATCACATGATAATGAAAATTAACCATGGATATTCCACAAGTTGAATAATCACATGGATTAGAAATTATTAATATTTTTATAATGGAATTCATAATTCTAGACATCATAAACAAGTCATCAAGGTTTTGGCCAATACAGTATACATAAATAGGTAAAACCCTATTCTAGTTTGTCTCATGAGACCTACTGATGCATCGAGGGGCTATAATGGGACCCTACCATCACTTACTAAGTCCAATTCATTCTTCATAAGAAATTTTTGAAACATATTTAATATATAAATTAATATTGAAACTATAATATGAAATTTTAATTACTTTCACCCAAATCATAAATTTAATCATAAACCATTCAGAGCAATATGGTGAATGCTATCAAGATAGTACATCCCTAGTCAAAATAATAATAAAATATTCAATAAAATATGTTATATTTTAATGTAATATATGAATTACAATAATAAAAATATCCAAAAATTGTTTTCAAAATAGACATAAATACTATAATAAAATCATTTAGGAATTATTGAGAGAAATACCATTTATACTTTTGGAAAAGAGATTTCTTTTTGAAAATAATTTTGTATTTGTCATAAAATTAGATTATAAACATGAATATCTGAGAAAATAAAAGGAAATTAAGATGAAATTATGTTTGAGGAATAAAATATGTCCAACTAAATTGATAACAAGGAAAAATATTTTTTAATAAACTTTAGAAATGGGCAACTTCAGTACAGTTTAAAGGAAATGTAAGAGTATTTAAAGAGTATAAGGATTATTTGTTTACATAAAATTATAGAAGAGATGATATATTTTTTCCTAGTAAAAACATTTATTTTAGAAATATATTTTTTCTTTAAACCATATTATGGAATGTTCTAGAAGATGATCGAGAAATTGGGAAGTTCCCATTAATCGATCTTGCTTATCGGGAGGAATTAAAAAAGGAACCTTATAAAACATGTATTTCCAATCAAAGAAAGATGGATTTATTTGGATACATGATCTTGAAACATATACACATAATGTATAAGAGTTATCTATGAAAATAATTATATTGGGGTAAAGAGAAAGATAGCATAACCCGAATGAAAAATATAGGTTTGGGGAGAATCACTTACTACTATGTATTCAAAAAAATAATATGGAAAAAAAATTAATAATAATCACATGATAATTTGAATACCCTTAATATAAAGAGATTCATAATATTATATATCAAATGGATGTATACATACACAACAAACAAGAAATAAGTGGTGAATAAGGGAAATATCACAATAAAATTGAGATGAGAAACCCCTTAACTTATGTATAAAAGTGTTTTTACTTGTACATAACATCCTAGATAATAAAATTAGATTAATTAATAATTTAATTTAAAACATATTTAACATTTATTTGATTTATTATAATTTTATTAATTTTTTTATGGTCTTTTTGTTGAGTTATAAGATTCAATTTTGTCATTCGGAAGTGTTCGTTTCCTTGGTTTTCATGATTGGTTGACTTGTATACATGTACGAATGATCATGTGAAATGAAAATAGTTATCCATAATTTAAATTATTTATTATTAATTGAACTCCAAAATAATTCATGGTCTTATATATCATATTTTTCTAGATATTAGGATGATTCATTATCTAAAAAGTGAATTATAAGCATTTTGATTTTTTCCATTTTTTCGATCATCACGCACTAGTTTTAATATTCTGAATATATAATGGTTCTAGAAAAATAATTAAGTTTTAATATAAATTTTATAATCTAGTTTTACCATAAAAATAGTTTTATGAATTTCCATGAAGATGTAATTGAAAAAATAAAACTCACTATCCACGAAGGTGGTAAATCAGCACCTCACTAATGATGTTTTCATTTTTAGAATAACATGGTGAAGAGAAATGAGTTAATGGTGTATATCCAATAATCATAATAAAATTATAGTATATATAATAAACTAGAGTTATCATTCATTTTTGGATAAAGGAGGAAAGGTAAGTATAATAAAGTAAAATAAATTGAAATAAAATTAAAAGAATGAAAGAGGATTTTACCTCTAGAATTCCTCTCCTTGAGATCCTCCTCGATGAACAATGAAATGGTATTTTGGGTAAGAAAATTAAAAACAAAACATGGAAGAGAAGTTTTGGATAGGTATTGGGTAGAAATTATACAATCTACAAGGTTTTTAGGTGTGAGTATAAGAGGTGGCGAGGGGTTGTATTTATAGTGAAGTAGGGGTGTTTTTTTATTATTTTATTCACTTGTTTATTATTTTGGCTCAAGATAATCAAAATTATTGATTCCTGATAATAAATTTAGTAACTAGTGCATGTGATTTCAAAACAATGGTTTCTATATCAGTTATACATCATCCATGACTCAATAATTCATGTATTTTTCTAATACTGTAAATTAGAGTATTTCACTATTCAATAAAAATTAAACTATTTTAGAAAAATACAATAAATTCACCTTAATGATTTTTCAATATGTATAATAAAATAATTTACTTTATTTTATGAGTATAATTTTATAATGGTTAGAAAATGAATTTTTAAATAAAATTATCATTTACTCAAAAAATACCGATTTTAATGTTATAACTGATTTTAAGACACTATCAGAAAGTAATTAAGGTCTCATAAATTTATATTATAATCATAAGATAAAACATTAGTAATTTTATAATCTATTTGATGATATTTAATTTTTTTAAATAATTATTTTAATTATAAAATTGTGAATTAACATTTACATTTTACAAAAAATACCAATACCTAATTTATCATTTTTAAAACATTTTTATAATATAAATATATTATATTTTCCTTAATAAGATACCTAATTTGTTGTATACATTCATAGGTGAATTTACTATTCTATTGGTTATATTACTACTCTTAATGGTCACATTAATACTTGAACAGTTTTATTTAGCAGTTTATTACTGTTTTAAACATAGTTTTGTATGAATCATAGACTATCAAAGATGTTAAATTTTAAAAGAGACATTCTATAAAATATCAATGTGTTAAATTATAACCTCTTTCAAAAATTTCATCCTCAAAACATCGAAAACATCACCTCAAAAAAACATTTGTGTAGTTATTTGTCATAAATTCCTCCCATTACCATGTCACCACTTCAAGTTTATGATTTATTCCAAAGTTCCTTTACCAGTGAAGTCATTAGGTTCCACAAAACTTTTTATCTACTGTCTAGAACATGGATTGGCTCTTCACAGTAAGATAAATCAAGTTACAATTCTATTCCTTCATAATTGAGCACATGTGTTGGGGTCTGGAATCTACTTACTTAACAAAGACACATTGAACACATTGTGCACTTTATAAATTATAGGTAGAATTTCCAAATAACAATCCATAACTCCAATTATCTCCAAGATTTCAAAAGCTCCAATGTACATAGGGCTCACTTCCCCTTTTTTCAAAAGATTATAACACCCTTACATGGAGATACCTTCAAGAAAAAATGATATCCCACTATAAATTCCAAATCATTCCTTTGATTATAAGAATAACTACATTGAGAGTCTTTGATATGGGTTTAAATAGTGATTACCATTTTTATTATTTCCTCTAAAAGTTCTAGGACTAAAATATTCTTTTTAACAAATTCATCCCAACAAGTTGGTGTATGACCTCTCACTCCATACAATCCTTTATATGGTGTCATTTGAATACTTGAATGGAAACTATTATTCTAGGAAAATGGTACAAAAGGTAAATAATGATCCCACATACCTTTAAATTCATGTGAGGATGATATCAAAATGTATTCTAATGTTTTAATGGTCCTTTCAGATAGTTTATCAGTTTTAGGGTTATTAGTTATACTAAAATGAAGCTCAGTGTATAAATCATTCTGAATACTTTTTCATAATTTTGAAGTAAATCATGGATCATGATCAGACACAATAGAAATAGTTTCTCCATTAAGTATTATAACTTCATTAATTTAGAGTGTCTTAAGGAACTCCAATAGTAAAATCCCCCCTTATAGTAAGGAAATGTAGAGATTTGGTAAGTCGACCAACAATTACTCATATTATTTCATTATTTCTTGGTGTTTTTGTTAATGCAGTGTAAAAATACATAGTAATGTCATCCTAGTTTCATGTAAGAATAGGAATAGGTTTCATGACTCATCCAGGATGTTGTCTTTCAACCCTCACCTTTTTAAAGAATAAACATCATGATACATAATCAGTAATTTACTACTTCATATTATCCCACCAGAAGTCTTCCTTCAAATCAATATACATCATAGTACTACCAGGGTGTATAATGAAATTTTAGCTATAGGGATCATCTAATAATTCCCTTTTATCTTGAGTATAGAGAGAACATAAAGCCTCTTCATAGAATTCATAATTTAATCCTCATACAAAAATTATTCCAACTTATCACCATTCAGAACATTAATTTTCCTTTGAAAATTACCATCATTAGACTAAGAACATTTAATCTTTTATAATAAAGATATTTGGGAAACCAATTCAAATAGTAATTATGTTTCACCATCCTTGATAATTACCATATCCACATTTACTATATCCATATACAAATGATAATTTTTAATCCTAATTTGGTTTATAACTTCATGATTATTTATTCTCAATGCATCCAGTGCCTTATTCTCTTTCCCATTATGGTAGTTTACTACAAAATAATAATCCTTGAGTAGCTCGAGCCATCGCCATTTCCTCATGTTGAGTTCTTTTGGTGATAAGATATATTTCAAACTCTTGTGATATATATATAATAATAATAATATATATATCTGAAATCATTCCTTATATAGATAGTGTATCCGTATTTTCAGAGAAAAGATTATAGAATCTAACTCAAGATCATGAGTTGGATAGTTCTTTTAATGAGTTTTTAACTAACTTGGTGCATATGAAATAACTATGTCATACTACATAAAATCACACCCAAGTCCTTTCTTTGATGCACTATAAATTACATATCCACCATCTCATGATGGTTGAGTTAATATCAGATAATTCATTAATATTATCTTCAATTATTTGAAACATACTTCATATTATTCTGTTCATATGATCTTAACCCCTCTACAAGTAAGTTTGGTTTATAGGTTGGCTAACTGGGAAAACCTCTAAATGAAACACTGATAGTATACTGTTAAACCAATGAAACTACCAACCTGAATTATGTTCATTGGTGTAGGTCATTCCTAAACCTCCTTATTCTACAAAGGATAAACTGATATTTCTTTCTTAGAGAAAATATTTCCAAGAAAATAAACTAGTTGAATATATAATTCACACTTTCTATAATTCCCATATACCTCTTTTCTTTTAAGAGTATCTAAAAAATCTAGAATTTTTTCTCATGGTTCTAATAACTTTTGGAATATATCAATATATTATCAATAAATACCAAAAAAAAATTAAGATATTCCTTGGACACTCTATTTATTAGATCTATAAAAACAAAGTTAACATTAGTCATCCAAATAGAATTAGTGTAAACATGTAATGTTCATAATTGTTTTAAAATGTTGCCTTTGGAATATCTCCTTTCTTAAAATGTAATTAATGATATCAATATTGAAGAATAATATTTGAAAAATATTTAGATCCTTGAATTTGATAAAATAAGTCATCAATGTGAGGTAGCAGCTATAGGTTCTTTATCATAATAGCATTGATCTCCCTGTAGTCAATGCACAACCTCATAGATCCATCTTTCTTCTTAACAAAAAGAATAGGAACTCCCCAAGGTGAATCACTAGGGAATGTAAATACCTTTTCACTTAATATATCTAGTTTTTTTTATCTCCACTAATTACATAGTTACCAATCTATAATTATTTTTTGATATAGGTCTTGCATAAAATATTAAATCAATATAAAACATAATTTCTTTCTCTACAAGATGTCTAGGTAAATCCACATAAAATACATCAATGTATTCTTGTAAAATAGTTATGTCCCCAATTTGAATATTTATTTCCTAATCCATATTTTATATTTTCTCTTTTTCCCCAATAATTTCATTTACAAGAGCTACTGGGGATGGATCCATATATGACTCAGATGATAAGGTCTCCACTCTAAAGATAATAAATTAAATACCTTCATCAAAAATCACAATTTATTTCTCTTTTCAATAATTTTTTCCCTTATTTTTTAAAAGACATACCATACCAAGGATTATATCAAAATCAACTATAGTTATGATGATAAAAACATAAATTAGAGCACATTTATGCATTATAATAGAAACTACTTCGACACATCTTTGTTACATTATAGTTTTCACTAGGAACCATTATTGAAAATTCCATTATTAAGTTGAATTGGAAATATCAAATTTTTAAACCAAATTGGGATGATATAAAGGAATGTGATGATCCATAATCAAATAAATATTTAGCTATATTTTAGTATATGATTAAAGTACCTTCCACCACATCCTTAGGAACTTCAACCAAGGTTATTGTGACTGAAAAAGCATAGACTTGTTCCCTTTTCCTTTTATAGGGAAAATCACCTTGATGCTTAGGAAAATCCTTTGAATAATGTTCCATATCATTAAAATTGTAGTGTTGAACATTGGTAACTTATTTCTTTCCCTTTCAATTATAGGCCTAATAGACTTTTTCACCACACTTTTAGAAAACTCCAATGCCCAACATGCATGTTCAATGATGTTTCTTTCCATATTTATTACAGGATAGAAATTCAACTATTATGATATTCACTTTTTCTTTATTACCATTTTCATAGTGTTCAACATCCATATTATTATCTTGATTTCATTTAAATTCATAATACCTATATAATTCTTTATCTGTATTGATAGAACCTAAGACTATATCTTTATATGGTGAGAAATTTGGGGAGACTAGTTCCCTTCTGAGGAATGGTCTTAACTGATTAAAGAGTCATTCAATATTACACTTTTAATTAAATATTTAATCCATAACATTCCTTTATAACCTTGTAAAGTTATCTTCATACATAGAAACATAAGCATCCTTCTTTTTCCAAATATTGAATAATTTTCTCTCTAAATATTCTTTTTATTTTTCAGGAATTTTTTTTCATCTAAAAAAATTATTTAAAATCCTTCCATTCCATATTTCCAATTTTTTCCTCCTCCTTTGTGTTTTAAATTGAAGACCCCCATTGATATGTATCTCCCAAAAGATGATAAACTTCCATGATAACCTTCCCCCTTTTGTTACTTAAAAACGAGAGAAATATCTTTTCTAAGGAACTTATCCACTCCTCAACTATAACTGGGTTTATAGTCCCATTGAATGAATGAGGTTGTTTCCTCATTAAGAAGTCTAACTTTGTTACACCGCATTATGGATTGGGCTGCTTCATGTGGGTAAGGTTATTTTTCATAATTGGATTCACCTATCCCATCATAGTTATAAGTTTCTCATCTCTAGTTTTAGGTCCTAATCCAACATCATTATCTTTCATAGCAAGGAAATCCCTATATGGTATATGTGCATTGATATCATTTCCATTACATTTACTTGGCACTATTTCAAAACAATGGCATACACTAAATAAGGTTATGAATCATAATTCATAATTTTGAACTATAAAAACACATAACATATATTATAAATTTATCCATATCAAATCTCATAATCATAATCATGGTTTCTTTTGGGATGTGTTTCATTTTAAATACTTCATAATGTTTTGTAAATAAAATGTGAATTATCCTAAGAATATCCCATATGAGTGTCAAACTAGGTATGTAGTAAGTCCCATTATCGTATACCATGTTACACCAAGTCATCTCCAACTCACATTGTCGGAGTTGATAGCCCTAGATACATCTATGAATGAACCAAAACCACTTGTAGTATCCCAAAAGGTGTGTATTGATAAGAAGACCCAAATAATATATACTTTACCAAAATTCAGGGATGTTATTCTATGATTATCCATAAATTCTATCTTAGGGTTCCATTATTTTATATATTTTTTATAAATCATGTTTTTACTATACATCCTATGATACCATCAGTAAATACCTTGACCCCATTAGCCTGAAATAAGTACCTTGTATTATTACATTTCTATAATAAACAAGGAAGTCATATCTTAAAGGACCAAATAGTTTAGTAGATTTTGAAAACCATATACAAAAATAATTATCACATTACAACTTTAAAGAAAGAAAAACATAAAAAATCCATAGGAAATATCCATAAACTTATATATTATTCATGAAATTAATTCTAATATACATATTCACATAATGGGAGACAATAAATCATAATTAAGGTGTGATATCTATAATGAACCATCTTGACATACATAGACAATACATCACTTTTTTGGAATACATAAAACATTGCAAAAACATATTCCTAAAGACAATATTAGTTTAGTGCCTTTGGAAATGTTGAACAAAAATATTATATCTCAGTGAAATATCTTCAATGCTTCCCACAAAGATCATCCCCCATAATAATTATAATTAAAAAATTTCTTCATAACCTGGGGAAAATAAACATAAGAAAGGTTTGAGATCAAATGCACATTAAGGGTTAATAAAGGAAATGCCTAAGAATATCATGAACATAAGGGTATAATAACATAATCATGGTCATTAGAATATCATAACCTATATATCTATGATCATAAACATGAATCATGTAATAAATATTTTTAGGTCATAATACATGAATCATATGGAAATCAAGATCATAATTCATTAAATCATAACATAGGAATAAGAAATGGAATTGTGTCATACACATAAATTTATAAAATTGGGGACATGTATAAGTATAAATATGTTCACACATTATGTTGAGGAAATTAAATAATTTCCTCTCATAGACTTATGGACATTCGACCAGGTCTACGCATAATGTTTTGAACATGCAATCAAGTTGATGCATAACATTATGAACATGTAATCCGGTTCATGCATAAATTTATAGACATGAAACCAATTCCATGAATAACATTGTGAAAAAGTAATTAGGTTCACTCATTCCATTATAAACACAAAATAAGGTTCACTCATAACATTGTGAACATGTAATCTTGTGCGTGCATAATCTTATGGACGCACCACCAGTTCCATACATAACATTGTGAACTTGTAATCAATTTCATGCATAAAATCTATACTCATGAGTCATCCGTCATTACCCAATTAATTAAAGAGAGATATAGGTCTCATCTGTCTCATAATAAAATCATACATCCATGTACCAAAAAATATTCATCAAATCATGACCGATGAAAATAGATGGGTTCTATAAAAATCAAATCATAACACATGAAATGGAATGGGTATCATTAAAATTTCATCACATCATAACCTGTGTAAAATATATAGGTTTCATAATCATTTTATCAAATCACAACATATGAAAATAAGTATGTTTAAAAATCATATAACCCATGGAATGTAAAAAGGTTTCATAAGCATTATTTCATGAAAACATAAACAATTCATGAAAGAATATGAATAGAACCATGGGATCATTTCCTTGAAGGGTTTGAGTAACATAAAAGGACATAATATTATATGGAAAATAACTTGGAAATATATTTTTAAAAAATTTCTTGAGTAAAATATCCTTTATTCATTGAATAGTATTTTTAATACACAAAACCTCTAGAAATCCATTTTAATTGACAATTATTTTAAAACACAGAAATAAGGATTAAAATCATTTTGAAAACATTTTTCCTTGAAAACTTATAATGGAATATTTAAAACATTTTTGAAACCATTTTCATTGAAATCATAAAAAAAATAATACCTAATTTGTTTTGAAAACTGTTTCTTTGAAAACATTTTGAAAACATATAAAGAGATATTGAAATTATTTTGAAAATAATTTTTCTTGAAAACATGGAGAAGAATCATGAAAATGTTTTAAAAGTAATTTCTTTAAAAAATAAATTGATTACTTATAAAGATTTATTTAAAAAAGTTGGAAACTTTTTTTATTGAAAATAAAATGAAACATTATGAATAATACTTTGAAACCTTTCTAGAAAACATGGTTTTTGAATAACTAAATTTCTAAGTGAAAGAAGAAATAAAGTCTAATTTTCATAAAAAAGCATTTTTTGATTATCTAAGTAAAAATGATGTATAAATGGTACCATTGCATATATTTATCATTCATATATATAGGATATAAATATTTATGATTTTTATTAATATATGGATCATATTATTTCATCAATGGAAGAATAATCGTAAATAATCTCGATAAATGATGAGATTATAGAAATAAATTTTTACCACATTTGTAACTTTGAATGAAAATATAATTGAATTAATAAAATTAAACAAATATTAAATATCACCAAAATAATTATATTCATGATGTAACCTGAAAAATTTATTATATACACCTCATATAAAAATATATGTTCATAACATATCATGTGTCTTAATGAAGACAAATTGATATAAAAAATATTTACCGAATTGGTAACTTTTGAAACTGAAACACAACGAAACAAGGATTATAAATGGATATGTAAATACCCATAAATTTATGTATACAATTATATAATACATTAATATTCATTATATACACCACACAAAATAAGTGAGTGGTGAAGAATGTATGTATCTCACAGAAATAAAAAGTGAGATGAAATCCCTTACCTTATTTATTGACTCTCTCTATACTCATAAGAACCTCCAGTATAATAAATATAAGTCAATTATAAATATTTTAAAAAACAATATTAACATATCTAATACCATATATGGTTTTATTATTACTTTATTCTACCCTCTTATTAATAATTTTAAGTTAAGCTTTCACTTCGGGCAATATCCGCTTTGTTTTTCGCATCTTTCAAAATTTGTTATATTCTTGGTCCAAATACATATTTCAAGAAACAAAATAATTTAAAAGATAATATAAATATAATTTATATTCATTATACATTTATTTATAATAATCTATAGAATATATAAATATGAAATGGAATACACCGTTCAGGGACATGGTAGGTCATATGTATGCTTGAATGTTGTTTATGTTTTTTTTATAATGTTGAAAAAAATGATGTATATGTATATTTTTATTTGTAATGTCATTATTTTATCACTAATATATCTTATATATCATATAATTTCACTAAAACCATCCTTAATACATTCCATGTATTGTGTGAACGAATCACATCACTTTGAGGGGCTGGTAGTACACACTTCCTCAAACGAAATTATTATATTTACACAAAAGGAAAAGTATGAAGTTAGGATTTATAAAATAATTAAATAAGCATAAATACATAATAAATATAATATATTTCGTATATAAACAGTGTTTTCGTCATAATTTTCAACCATAAAATGTGGTAAAGTAAAAACAACCAATCATCATTTTGTGAGGCAGTAGTTCTACGGATACATAAACAATATTTTCGTTACTCTTTTAATGGAAGTGTGTGTAAGTGTAGGTATAACAATTAGAATAAAAATTCTAAATGTATTTTTTATACTAGTTTTTTAATCATGGAATAAGGATAGGGGAGGGGTGGATAAATAAATTAATTGAAAGATTTTAAGGGAAGATGTTTCCACTTAATCGGGTAACTCCTGTTGGTTTTCACTAAATGTATTCCTTTATTAGATTTATTAAAAAAGGAGGATTTAAATGGGAAGGGATTTATTTTTGGGGAGTTAATTGGGTATATATTTTCTGAGCCTATGTTGTTTGTGAGGTTTGAAGAAGGGTGGGGGGGTGCTTTCCTTTTTATAGTGGAGAATGAGTTTCACTCTTGTAAATACCTTAAGGTATACAATAATGGTAGGTATTCCTTACTTAATGTGCCAAAAAAATAGAAAAATAATGGATTAAAGGTGAATATTGTCAAAAAATTCAAAACAATACAAAAATAATTTCATTTTATTAATTTTGTTCCTTAACTTCTAGGTTTCCAAAATTTTATCATTTTGGTTTTTATTAATGCATCTAGTATTATAACATAAGTAATTTGACCATTAAAAAATATTAAAATGATATTTATTATAAAAAAATTACCCACTTAATTTTAAATATGATATATAATTTAAAAAATAAAAATACCATGTGCGTTGGACATTAATTTTAAAACAAGCGCATGTTACGCTAAAAAACACAATTATAACCAGGAATGTGCTAGAAATGTTTTTACTATATATGGGTAAATATGATAATTATAAAATATAAATTGGTCTATGAGTGGAACATATATGATATTTAATAACAATTTAAAATAACTTGTTAGAATTTAATATTTTTATTAATTATAAATCATTTAATAAAATATCATTTATTGTAAAATAACATTAATGTCAATTTTGACATTTTTTAATTAATTTTAATTTAATAAATATGATAAAATATTGTAATCCAAATATATTATGATCACATATTTTTAACATGATATGTTAATCTACCAAAAAAATTAAGGACAATAATTCAACCAATTTACTTCACTTTTAATATTTATAGTATCATTTATTTTAGTTAATTGTTAACTAAATAATCACTATGTCTGCATTTATTAAGCCTTTTAAGTAACTAAATCATCTCTAAAAATTACTAATAAGTCATTATGATAAAATAAACTCATTTACCTTTCAAAATGATATGTATATCCGAAAATATTTTATTTTTTTCATATATCAAAGTGTTATAAATGTTAAAAGTGAGGAAAATTCCCTTTTTCATTTTTCGTTACTTAACATGTGAAATAGGGATCCTTTATTGAATAGTATCCAAATAAATCATTAAATTCTAACCATTAAGTGATATAGTTTAAATATGGGAATAAAATGGTAATTTTAATAGTTTCTAGTTCATTTTTCCCTTACGTTTATGGTTTAGTCCCTAATTAAGCTTAATTTTAACTTAATCACTCTGTTTAATTTTAATCACTTTCACAAATCATTTAGATCAGAAAATAAGTTGATATTATTGGAATAAATATATTATACTGATTAAAAATTTATATGTATTCTTTTCAAAATTAAAATCACAGATGTGGGAAAATTATGATTAACTCTAATCCCAGAGACGTGGTGAGAAAGTGGGGTTTTAATGTAAAAACGTTCAAAAGTTCAATAAATTTTTACAGCCAATTTCCAAATAAAAATGATTCCAATGACCAAAATTAGTTTAATATATGTATAATTGATCTATTTTTACTATGAAAACATAATTAAAATATAAATTAATATTAATAATAATTTAAACAGGAAGGTAGTTTTTAGTTAAAATACAATATTTTCACTATTCACCAAAAAAATGATGTTTCTCAGAAAAATCCAAAAAAAACACTCTAAGAAATTTTATAATTTTTGAATTCAAAAATGAATTTTATTTTATAAAATAAAATTTCTAAAAGTTTCTATGTAACACCCCAAGCTTCCACGGTACGCTTCACTTTGAATAATACAATAGCTTGTGTTGTACGCAACCCTGAGTTCTAGCACACCATGTCCAATCAAACTAGCCGTTTAAATAGAAGTTATGAATAGTAATACCCACTTTTGGAAATTTAAAAATTTATTTTTCAAAATGGACTTCATTTTTGGATTCGGAATATCATGTTTATATTAGGGTGAATTTTTGGTATTTTTCTGAAAACTTTCAATTTTTGATGAATAGTGAAAAACACTACGTTATTTTTTAAAACCATCTTTTTATTTAAACAGTTATTTTATAATTTGAATTTATTTTAATGAAAAAATATATACATAATACCTATATTAGTCCAATTTAATTCATTTAATTCATTTTTAATAATATTAGACAAATAAAATTTTATTGAACTTTTTAACGTCTTTTACCCACCTTTTTGGAACATTAGAAAATATGAATAAAATGTAATTTTACAACTTATGTAAATTGAATTTCAAAAATATGACAAACACAATTGTTATTAGTAAGTAAAATTTGGTTTAACAGGATGAAAATAATTTTTGGTGAATAATACCTTTTGAATTTTATTTACCACAATTAAAAGTAAATATGTCAATTAAAGGTAAAAATGATATTATAATTACCCTTACACATGTCTTAATTCTATTGGATAAGTATTCGTTGACCAAAATAAACCTTAGGGGAAAATATTATCTTTTTTTATCCACTTGGAATAGATTAGGACAAATATTATATTTTATTTAAAGAAGAGTTAAAAGTTTTCAATTCAAATTTTTAAAACTAAAACATTTTTAATATAAGACTATAAAAAAGATAAATTATAATATAAATATTAATTGGAAATATAAAAAATATTTACTACATAATGGTATTTTATTTATAATTTTTAGACATTAAATAATTAATTTAATTTATGACACAATGATGATGCAGTAATTACCTTATTAATGAATGATTAAAATAATTGATTTTATAAATATTAAAATAAATGTAAATTGAAACTTTTTATACCATAAAAAAAATTTATAGGTGAATATGAAATGTTAATTTTGATTCAATGTATTTTTTTAAGTACCAAAGTTGTGATAACTTTCACGAAAACCAAATACTAAATAATGTCAAAATTGACATAAATGAGTTTTTAAAACAAATACGATTTTATTAAATTGTATAATAGTACTAAAAATATAAGGTTCAGTGAAAGGACTTAGATAATGTTAGATATGTCATTAATGAACCACTAGAGGTTAAATTTTAATTTTTTAGTAACTATATTAACCATGTAATATAAAAATAAAAGAAGACATGGTAAAAGATAAACTATTTAACTAAGAGTTAAATCTAAAAGATAAGGTTAATATGGTGACGTAAACTTGTCTAAACATTATTAAATGAGATTATTTAGACCTATAACTACCATATAATTGACATAAATACATTTTGACCTATTAGAAACCGAAAATTATTTTATAATAAATTAATATTTCAAGCGTTTCCAAAATTTCCCTCACCTCTTTTATAAAAGGGTACTTCCCCTTCTCTTAAATTCAAACCTCCAAAGTCATTTTTCTCGGCCAAACCTAGCTCAAATATCCTACCAACTATATTTAATTCAATTTAGAGGCCTTACTTAGATCAAAAATCCAATATAAGGATCCCTTTTGTTCAGATCAAAAGGAAGCACCCAAAGAAGAGGTAATTATTTCATCACCTTTTTTAAAGTTCTTTTCTTATTCCACTTCCTCTTTATTTTTTGATTCCATACCAAAATAATAAATACATTACCTTATACATACTTTGATGTTATTATAAATATGGTACAAACATATTCATTATTATATCCATCCTATGAATGACAAAGTCACCATACATGCGTACGTACGACTTACCATCTCTATGTTGTGGTGTAGTTTGTTATTCAACACTTAATTATTTTTATGCATATAATAATGACTATATTGATATAAATAATAAATATAACATGTTAAATATTATGTATATATAATATAACATCAAATTACATATGATTTCACCATTAATATAATGATATTGTCGCTCGTGCATACGTACATCTTACCATCTCGACGACGTGATGAGATTTCATTCTCCAACGTAACCATTCAAGAATAATTTTAACTTGATGATTAATTTTTTTAAGAACTTAATATCATTATGGATATGAATCAAATATATATTATCCATAGCAAACATGACTTACGTAACAATACATATAAATGAAAATGAATTAGTGAACACCCAGAATAATGATACTACTGAAATATTATTAACAAAGAAATATTATAGGATCATATATGATAACACATTTATGTATGTGGTTATTGTATAATTTAATAACAATTATTTAACTATTATACACGAGGTTAACATACCCTTGACTATGGAAAAGTAAAAGGTAAGGGTTAATTTTATGATCTCTTTATTATCCGAAGTTGTTTATACGTAAGTATCTACTGGGACTTCTTTATCATCCACATATGTGTTTCTTAAAAATGTATTTCAAAACATTTTTACTATTTCCTAGACTATAGGTTAAATTTATTTATACCCTTGTTTGAATTTTTGTAATTTCTTTTTGAAAGGAATCGTTCTACCATTTTCCAAAAAATGTACTTTATGACCTTTTCAAAAAATTATGGAAAGAATTTTTTTTAACTTATACGGAAGATGAGGCTATTTTCTACCATTATAACACCTTCGAAGATTCCCATACAATCTTATATGAATATTTCAAAAATAGATGTTTCTTTTATAATTATGAAACGTTTAAATGATTTAAAAGTAGAAAGAGATATTTATCTCAAATAGTTTTGGATTGATTTCATCTATGTCAACATCAATTGTTGGATTTTACACTTGTTTGAAGTTGAATTATTATGGTATCATATTCCATATTGTATTGCAGTTTTTGTGAAATGTTTCAATGTGGATTTTTTTATTTTTTTATACCATTCATGGTTTATGGTTAAAGTATTAACATTTCGTATGCTAGTTTTAATACGGATGTTTCTGTTATGTTTCACTCTTCTCATATGCGGAATTCATTGGACATAGTAAGTGATGGGAAGGGCCTCCTGTAGCCCCTCGATGCATCGGTAGGTTTCATGAGATAAACTAGTGTCTTGGCACAAGGCCTTGACAAAATTTATATTTAGCGTCTTGGCACTAGGCCTTGAATTTTTGATTAAGATGTCTGACACTATACATTCCATCATTATGAAATTGGTAATTAATATTACATGTGATTATTAATCTAGTAGAATATTTATATGAATAAGAAAATGTCATTATTTTATTTATCTTTTATATATTATGCTAAATTTTATGTTTAAAAGGCTTGTCTTATAGTATTATACTTCAGATTAAATTTTTATACTTATTTATGATATGTTTTCCAATATTGTCATCCTTTCTGAGCATCTGAGCTCACCATTTTCTTATGTTTTATTTTTCCAAGGATGCAAAGAATTATATTATGATTGACCTGTAGGGATTGGCTAAGGGATATGAATGTGATCATAGGAGACTCAATTTTGTTTTTTATTTCATAATCTAATGTAAAAATAATTTATTTATCTATTACTTTCAAGGATACTAAACCGATCAGTCTTTCAAGACTTGATCTCTTTTGATCATTCCAATATTATGTAATAATGCACTGACTCTTGGTAACTAGGCTCAGTGCATTACAATTGATATTAGAGTAATTTTAGTACAAACCATGGAAATTAGATTTAGAATAACTTTAATTAGATAGTATTACATTAAGATAGAATTTGATGATTAGTATAGAAGAACATCCAAAAAGTTTAGTACTATAAATATTAGGTGGGTTTTCCAAGAAATAAGTCCATGTCTAGATACTACAAGTGGATGTGGTTTTGGAAAAGATGTACCTATGATTGAAAACTCCAACAAAGAGTTTCAGGCTTTACCCGGGGTCTCCAGGTACATGACAACGAGCCTTATTGTGCACCTGGTTTGACACTCCTGGGGGGTATGCTTAGGACAACTCACATTTTCTTTACAAACCATTGTGAAGGATTTAAGAGTAAATAATTTTCCAAAGAAAACATTTTTTATAGATTATATGCATAAACTGTTTAATTTATGTTAGATAATTTACAAGTTTGGAATTATGCATTGTGATTCATAAACAAACCTAGTGTATGAAATTGTTTAGAAATATATTCTAATGGAAGGAATGGAAACCATATCAATGCATTTAATCCCTGTAGGGATTCCCCTCCTACTCAAGAGAATTATAGTGGAGCTGGTGATGCACCTGGTGCTGAATAGATTATAACAATACACAGAAAAATCACTCAGGTTATGAATAATAATCTTACCTGTATGGAGCAGCCTGATCCACAATGCAGAGGATCAATGTTATATTGCTTCATGAGGCAACAACCACCAATAATCAATGGGTCTAAAACTGCATTTGTAGCTGAGCAATGGATAAGTTCTTTAGAGAAGATATTTTATGCCTTTGGGAGTATCAAAAGCGAAAAAGTCATCATAACAGTTTATCGCCACTCTGGAGATGCAGATCAATGGTGGTCATTAATTCAAAACACAAAGGAGGATGAAGAAGTGTAAAATATGGAATGGCAGGATTTTAAAGATATTTTATTAGGTAAATACTCTCCTTGTGAACATCAAGCGGATATGGAAAGACGATTTCTGAGTCTTAGGAAAAAAAGAGGATGAGAATATAGCAATGTATGAGGTGAAATTTACAAGGTTATCAAGGTATGCTTCAGATTATATATGTAACCCAAGAAGTATGATTGATCAATTCTTTGATGGGTTAAAACTGTTTCTCTTTTGAGCATCAGTCTCACAATACTTCTCATAGTATGAAGATATAGTCTCGTGTGCTATCAAGATAGAAAAGGAATTCTCTAAGTCTTATCAATTTAAAGTGAAGCAAGGGAAGAAGATATCTATTGAAAAATTCAGAAAAATAAATAAGAGGAAGAAGGGAAAAGTTGAATTTCCATCCTATAGTAATTATAGGAAGAAGCATCTCGGTACGTGCCTAAAGGGGATGACAGTTTGTTACAAGTGTGCAGAAAAATCCCACCAATCTCATGATTGCAATGGGAAGCAAGAGTATGTCAATGTTCAATGATACAATTGTAAAGAAATGGGGAATTATGCAAATGTATTTCCTAAGTGTTAAGGAATATTACCTTAGAAAATGCAAAGGGAGAAAGGCCAAGATTATACGATCACAAGTACAAATGTTGAAGTTTTGAATGACGTGGTGGTAGGTACATTAATCATTTCCTAAAAATTAGCCAATGATTTATTTGATTCTCGATCATCTCATTATTTCATATCTTCCCAGTTTTCCAAGAAAATTAGATATTTACAATTTGACTTATTAAGGGACTTGTCAGAAAAAACTCCTAAAGAAAGTATCATTGCAATAATTTTTTTCCAATCAATTACCATTATCGAATATAAACATTATTTATCTACTTATATTATTTTCATACCCATGATTGAATTTGATATAATACTCAGTATGGATTAGCTTTTAGACCATGATGTGAAAATTTATTATAATAAGAAAGAGGATATAATTTTTTATGATGATACAGAATCCCTTATCTTTAGAGCAAAAACATCACCATTTGATTCTAATATTGATCCACCCCAATTAGCTCTACTAAATTAAATTATTAGGGAGGAAGGGAGTGAAAAACTATGGGTGAGTAAAAGAATGCACAAATAGAGGATGTACCAATTGTTCAAGAATATTTTGATGTGTTTCTGACTGACTGAAAATTATATTTTTTATTATCAAAACACTTTTGAGGAAAATTGAGAAACCACAAGTTCCAAGAAAGAGAAATTGAGTTTTCCATTGACTTAATTCCTATTTCAAGGCCCATATCAAAGACCCCTTATAGAATGACCACTTTGGAATTAGTGGAACTAAAGAAACAACTAGAGGAATTTAGTAATAAAGGATTTATTTTCCCTAGTTTTTCTCCATGGGGATCCTCTGTTCTTTTTGCTAAGAAGAAAGATGGATCTATGAGGTTGTGTATTGAATATAGGGAGATCAATTATATAAAAATAAATAAAAAGTATCCCCTACCTCACATTGATGATTTATTTGATAAAATTCATAAAGCTCAATATTTTTCAAAGATTTAATTTCGATCTGGATATCATCAATTGTGCGTGAAGAAGGAAAACATTACAAAGATAGCATTTCGAACCAGGTATGGGCATTAGTAGTTTACAGTAATTCCTTTCTGACTGACTAATGCACACTTTGTTTTCATGGATCTAATGAATATAGTTTCCAAGGAATATATTGATGCCTTTATAATGGTATTTATTTATGATATCTTGGTATACTCAAAAAGCTATGAAGATCATGAAAATCACTTGCGCACTATTCTAAAAACTCATAAAAGAAATGAATTATATGGGAAGTTTAGCAAGTGTGAATTCTGGATTCATAAGATTTCTTTTCCAGGCCATATTTTCTCTAAGGATGGAATCTATATTGATCCATCAAATACAAGGGAAATCCTAGAATGGCTAGCACCAATGAGTATAACTGAGGTACACGATTTTATTGGTTTAGTAGGTTATTATAGGAATTTCGTCCAGAATTTTTCCTGATTAGATAACCCATTAACCAAGATCACATGTAAAGGGGTTAATTTTTTTTGAAAAAATGAGTGTGAAGAATGCTTTGAAGAAATGAAGATTGCCTATTCTTTTATCTTGACTCTACCATCAGGGAATGATGGGTTTGTTATTTATAGCGATGCTTAAAAGAAAGGACATGGTTGTGTCCTTATAGAGAATGATATAGTTATTGTCTATGTATCATGACAACTAAAAATTAATAAACAAAACTATCCCACTCATGATCTTGAGTTAGTGGCTGTAATCTTTTCTCTGAAGATATAGAGACAATATCTCTATGGTAAAAAATGTGAGATATATAATTATCACAATATTTTGAAGAATATTATACCACAGAAATAATTCAACATGAGGCAAGGTCAATGGCTTTAACTACTAAAGTATTATGATTGCATAGTACATGACCACCCAGGGAAGGAAAATAAGGTGGAAGATGCTTTGAGCAGAAAGGATCATGGAGTTCTGAACAAGATGAGAGTTGAAAAGGATCCTATGTTCATGGATCGAGTAAAGATGGATATGGGAATAATTATGGAAGGTTAAATGTCTATACTTTTTCCAATGGTTTCCAAAATATATTTACTAGAAAGGATAAAAATTTCTCAGACAGATGATGAGGAGTTTCAAAAGAGAATTAACACTGTGAATGATGGGATATTGGTTGACTTTGTATACGAAGATGGGATTTTGAAATTTGGGAAGAGGCTCTATGTTCTTGTTATACCTGATCTAAAATAGGAATTGTTTGATGATTCTCATAGCTCCAATTTATCTATACACCCTGGTAGCACTAAGATGTATAGATATTTGAAAGAAAATATTTGGTGGGAAAACATGAACAAGAATATTTCTGATTATGTTTCAAGATGTATGGTTTATCAATATGTGAAGGCTAAAAGACAACATCCGAGAGGATTCATGCAACTTATTCCCATACCCGAGTGGAAATGGGATGATATTATTGGGGTATTTTTCTATGTCTAACAAAGACTCTTAGAAGGAATGATGTAACATGGGTCATTGTTGATCATTTTACCAAGTTAGCACATTTTCATGATATAACAGCAGATTTACCACTTGAATGTTTAGAAATATTATATATTAAATAATTTTTAACACTTCATGGTGTACCCCTATCGATTTTTTCTGATCATGATCCCCATTTTACATCAAGATTTGGGAAAAGTCTTCAAAAAGACCTAGATACTGAACTTCGTTTGAGCACTGCCTACCACCATCAAACATATGGACAATAATAATGGACTATTCAAACCTTAGAAGACATGTGGAGATCTTGATCACATGACTTTAATGGTATGTGGGATCATTATTTTCCTCTTTTAGAATTTTACTATAACAATAACTTCCATTCAATTATTCAGATGACTCTGTATGAAGTGTTATATGGAAAGAGATGTCACACAACAACATGTTGGGATTATGTTAGTGAAAGAAATATCATAGGCCCCAAACTTGTTGAGGAAATGATAGAAAAGGTGAAGATTATCCAAAACCACATCAATGTAGCTCAAAGTAGGAAAAAGAGCTATGCTGATAACCAATGGAAGGATTTGGAATTTCAAGTAGGGGATCATGTTTTCTTGAGGGTATCTCTATGGAAGGGTGTTATACGATTCGCTAAGAAGGGAAAATTATGTCCCATGTACATCAGACCTTTCGAAATTATACAAAGAATTGGAGTTTTATCTTACAATATTGATATTCCTCCATGTCTCTCCAAAGTTGAAGATGTGTTCCACATATCACTATTGAGAAAATACATTCCGGACCCAACACATGTACTCACCTATAATGAAATATAACTAGAACCTGATTTGTCTTATTGTGAAGAGCCTATCAGGATTCCTGATACCAGAGAACAAGTGTTGAGAAACCAGACGACTCTTCTGGTAAAAGATCTTTGGAGAAACCATAAAATGGAAGAGACAACGTGGAAACCTGAGGAAGTTATGATGAAGAACCACCCAAATATTTTTTGTGCAGCAATATTCTTGAAATTTTGAGGGTGAAATTATTTGAAGGAGGTAATAATGTAACACCCCAAACATCTATAGTACACTTCTCTTTATATAATAAAATATCTTGCGTTGCACGCAACCCTAAGTTCTAGCACACCATGACCTATCAGAATAGCCGTTTAAAAAGAATTTATGAATAGTAATACCCACTTTTTGAAATTTATAAATTTATTTTTCAAAATGGACTTCATTTTTTGATTCTGAATATCAAATTTATCTTAGGGTGAATTATTGATATTTTTTGAAAAACTTTCAATTTTTTATGAATAGTGAAAAACACTCTGTTATTGTTTAAAATAGATTTTTTATTTAAATAATTATTTTTTTAATTTAAATTTATTTTAAGGACAAAATAGATGCATAATACCTATATTAGTCCAATTTAATTCATTGAAATCATTTTATAATAAGATTAGATATATAAAATTTTATTGAATTTTTTAACGACTTTTACCCACCTTCTAGGCACATTAGCAAATTTGCATGAAATGTAATTTTACCACTTCAGTGAATTGAATTTAAAAACTCTGACAGATATAGTTTGCATTAGTAAGTAAAATGTGGTTCAATATTATGAAAATAATTTTTTGTGAATAATAACTTTTGAATTTTATTTACCACAGTTAAAATTAAATAGCTTAATTAAAGGTAAAAATGATATTATAATTAAACTAAAACATGTCCTAATTCTATTGGATAAGTTTTTTTTGACCTAAATCAACCTTAGGACAAAAATATAATCCTTTTTTATCCACTTGGATTAGATTGGGACATTTATTATATTTTTTTAAAGAAAGGTTAAAAGTTTTAAATTTAAATTTTAATAACTAAAATATTTTTATTATAGGTCTATAAATAAGATAAATTATACTATAAATATTCATTATAAATATAAAAATATTTCATAAATAATGGTATTTTATTTATAATTTTTAGACATGAAATAATTAACTTTATTTATGACACAATGATGATGCAATACTTACTTTATTAATGTTATATTAAAATAATTGATAATATAAATATTAAAATAAATGTAAATTGAAACATTTAATTCCATAAAATAATTTTATAGGTGAATATGACATGTTAGGAATGATTAAATGTATTTTTTCAAAGTAATCAAGTTGTGATAACTTTCACAGAAACCAAATTGTAAATAGTGTCAAAATTGACATAAATGAGTTTTTGAAACAAATACTATTTTATTAAATTATATAATTGTCCTAAAAATATAATGTTAGGACAAAGGAATTTGAATATGTTAGAAATGTCATTAATTAACCACTTGAGGTTCTTTTGGAATTTTATAGGAACTATATTAACCATGTAATATAAAAATACAAGAAGACATGGTAAAAGTTAAACTATTCAACTAAGAGTTAAATCTAAAAGATAAGGTTTATATGGTGACCTAAACTTGTCTAAAACCTATTTTAAGAGAGTATTTAGACCCATACCCACCTTATCTGAAAAATGAATCCATTTGGAGCTATTATAAACCGAAAATTATTTTATAGTAAATTAATATTTCAAGATTTTCCTCAATTGCCCCTCACCTCTCTTATAAAAGGGTACATCCCCTTCTCTTAAATTCACCCCTCCAAAGTCCTTTGTCTTGGGCAACCCCTAATAAAGTCTCCTCCCAAATACCCTCAATTCAATTTAGAGGCCTTACTTTGATCATAAATCCAATATGTGGATCCCTTTTGTTCAAATCAAAATGAAGCACCTGAAGAAGAGGTAATTATATCATCAGCTCATTCGAAGTTCTTTTCTTCTTACACTTCTAATTTATTAGTTTTTTCCCTAAAAAATTAATAAATCTAGTACCTTATACAAACTATTATGTTATTATAAATATGTTACAAATGTATTCATTATTCTATCCATCCTATGAATGACAATGTCACCATACGTGCGTACGTACGACTTACCGTCTCCACATCGTGGTGTAGTTTGTTATTCAACAATTAATTATTTAGATGGGTATAATAATAAGTATAATTTATGTAAATAATAAATATAACATGTCTAATATTATTTATTTATAATATACCATCCAATTAAATATTTTTTCACCATCAATAGAATGATATTTTCGGTCGTACGTACATAAAACTTACCATCTCCACGACGCGATGAGATTTCATTCCCCATCATAACCATTCAAGAATAATTTTCATTTGATGATTAAATTTTTTGAAGTACTGAATACCATTATGGTTATGAATCAAATAAATCATATCCATAACAAACATGACTTATATAACAAAACATATAAAGGAAAATGAATCAGTGAACACCGGAAACAATGATACTACTGAAATATTATTAATAAAGGAATATTAAAGGATCATATATGATATTGTATTTATGTATGTGGTTCTTGTATAATTTAATAAAAATTATTTAACTATTATACATGAGTTTAACATAACCTAAACTAAGGAAAAGTACTACGTAAGGGTTAATTTTAGGATTTCTTTATTATTCGAAGTTGTTTATACGTAAGTATCTACTGGGACTTCATTATCATCCAAATCCAGGTTTCTTAAAAATGTATTTCAAAACATTTTTACTATTTCCTAGACTATGGGAAAAGTAATTTATACCCATGTTTGACTTTGTAAAATTATTTTTGAATGGAATCCTTCTGTTTCTTTCTAAACAAGGTACTTTATAACCTTTTCAATAAATTAAGGAAAGAATGTTTTTTAACTTATATAGAGGGTGCATCTATTTTCAGCTTTTATAACACTTTTGAAGCTTCCCTTTCAAAATTATATGAATATTTCCAAAATAAATATTTTCTTTTATAATTATTCAAGTTTTAAACGATTTAAAAGTAGAAATAGATATTTCTCTCAAATAGTTTTAGATTGATTTCATCTATTTCAACATCCATTATTGTATTTTACACTTGTTTGAAGTTGATTTATTACGATAATATCTTCCATATTGTATTGAAGTTTTTGTTATATGTTGGACTGTGGATATTCTATTTTTATACCATTCATGGTTTATGGTTAAAGTGTTAACATTTAATATGATAGTTTTAATACGAATGTTTATGTCATGTTTCTCCCTTTTCATATGAGTAATGAATTGAACATAGTAACTGATGGGCATGGACCACTATAGCCCCTCTATGAATCAATAGGTCCTGTGCGAGAATATAGTGTCTTGGAACAAGGCCATGAAAATATTTATATTTAGGGTCTTGGCACGAGGCCTTGTATTTGTGGTTAAGATGTCCGACATTATGCATTCCATCATTATGATATTAGCTATTGACATTACATGTGATTATTTTTCTAGTAAAATATCCATGTGAATAACTAAATGGAATTATTTGATTTATCATTTCTATATTATACTAAATTTCAGGTTTGAAATTCTTGTGTTATAACCTTATACATTGGCCTAAATGTTTATGCTTATTTATGATATTTTTCGCTATATTGTTATCCTTACTAAGAACCTGAGCTCACCCCTTTATTATTTTTTATTTTACCCAAGATGCAAAGAAGTATATTACGATTGACCTGCATGGATAACATAAGGGATATGAGTGTGTTCAAAGGAGACACACTGTTGTTTTTTTATTTTATAATCTAATGTAAAACTTATGTATGTATCTAGTACTTCCAAAGGTACTAAACTGATTGGTCTTTTGGGACTTGATGTCTTGTGATCATACCAATGTAAAGTAATAATTCACTTACATTGGGTAACTAGGGTCAGGGTGTTACAGTCTAAAATTAATTTTTTTTTATTTTTCACTGAAGGAAATGAAAACTAGTTCAGTTGAGAAAATAGTACTTTTAAAACATATAAAGACTTTACCAAAAAAATATATTTTTCATAATCAATATGTTATATATATATATAAACATTAAAAAATATTTGAAAATGATATATTACTATTCATATTACTAAGTTTAATGGGTAGGTTATAACTATCTCATTTAAATAATTATAATAATAAAATGATGTTTAATAGAAACTTAGTGTTTTGTATGATGTATGTCAAGTCAGTGTTGTGTAAAACATACGCGAAGTTGTTGTTGTGTATAAGTAAAGGAAACTTAGGACTATGTGAATGAAATTTTTGACTTAGTGAAATGGAATACATTAATGAGAAATGATTTGTTCCTAAAAAAACATTTTACCAAATATCAGGGTGTTACATTCTATCCCCCTTAAAATGAATTTCGACCATAAAATTATTCTATATTATCAATGGTTTAATGCTTGAAAGTTCCTTTCAAATAAACACACATGGTCAAAATTAATACTTAAAATTTATTTAAAAATTAATTTTTGAAACATATCATTTACCTAAAATAACATATAACTAGGTTTCCACTTATGAGAACATAGGTGGTAAGTGAAAACATACACATGGAAAAAATATAGAACTATAAAGTTATGATGTAGAGTGATAGGGAAAATTTATTATAAAAAGTGGGTGATCAAAAAACCATAAATTTGAGTTGATTTGAGGGACCATCTAATTCCTCAGAAATAATCATGCTAGGAAAAATATTTTTCATTATCCTTTTCCAATATTCAAGGAATTATTTTACTATCTAAGAACATAAGGAAATATACTTACTTGATTTCATTCCTTTTAATATATAAAATCTCCCCCTTTTTTTCCTTGATCAATTCACACTTCTTCTCTTACACCTGGGGATAATGGTGAATTTTTCATTTCTGATGAACCATAATATCATGGGATCCATACACAGAATGAAAATTCATTCCATTAGTCTTCAGTTAACATTAACAAAAAGTGGTTTTAAAGGGTTATCCAATATGCATAAGTCCTTGTATTGTGATATAATACTCTAATCATAAAAAATTATTTGAATTTTAACATAAACATTCCATAAATGGTTAACTTTATAACCCTTAAAAAATATAATTCACTCTTTCTTACTTAAATATAAAATTATATTATACCAAAAACATTTTAATTGGATAATTAGGTTCATCCTTGCACTGATAAAACATTAAATATGATTTTATTATTTAAAAATCCATGTAGATAGATATAATCACCAGAAACATCACTGAAGGATAAACAATAAGATTACCATAGGTCTTGTTCATACAAAATCAAACATAAACTTTACAACTATGGGGGAGGATAAGATTTTAACAAATTATCATCATTCAGTTCATATATTTTGATTTTATAGATTTCCATTTTACTTTCTTTCTCAATGGTTTTTGTGTCTCATCATCTATATTAGCACTTGGATTGGGAAATTGATTTGAAAAATTCCCAAACTCCATGAACTTGAAACACTGAAGTGTGGGTGGTTTATTCTGTTGAGATTTTACTTCATTCATTTCATTTAATTTCCCATTCATATCACTTATACATTTTTTCTCAATTTCCAGGATTCCCACACTTTAAAAACCTTCTTGTTCTTTTCAAGCACTCTTCTAAGTTCTCTTTCCTAGAGTTTTGGCAGGTGGAAGTTTGAAAATTTTTCTTCTCTCCATACTTTTTATATTTTCTTTTGAACTATATCTTCCTTTTCTCGTTAAATCATGAGATTGATACATAACAACAACCTCCATTTTAACATCTATTTCACAACACACAATCTTTTAATTTTTAATAATGTCTCTTATTGCCAATAACTTTCTCAGTCTTATCTCTAATACACTGAAGAATCTATAAAATTTGTTTTTAGGTTCGATGATCATACTAGAAGTGAACATCAAAAGTGTTGTAAAATTATCCTTATAGGCACCAATAAATTAATCATCCTTTTGATTAAACTCAAGAAAATCCTTTTCCAATTAATACTAAGAACATGAGAAAGGTAATAATTGAAGAATAAGTTCTTGGACTAATCCCAATCCATGTATTCAATTTTATCTTGATTCATGGTATTCTTGATTAGATTCTACCAATGGTCTACTTCACCTTCCAACCAATAAACAACATCAATGACTTGCTCATGATCTGAACACTTAAAAAGGGGGAATATCTTTCTAGTTGTACTGATCCAGTGTTTATAAATAATTGGATTAGAATACCTATTTAAATAAGGTGGATGTTGTATCATGAAGGAATCAAGAGAATGTTTTTCCCTCTGAATTTTTGGAAGCTCAAATTGATTCATAGCTTCAGAATGATCTGTGAGCATAGTAATGAGATTTTTCCATTAGAGATCCCACATAATTTGGATGATCGATAAGAAAATCATTACATTTTACATCATAGTCACCATTAACATGGTTCAATTGGGTTTAAGCCATTGACAAAAAATTGAAAAGCATTAAGTAAGAAATATTTTTCATAGTGAGTAACTACATAATATTGAAAAATCACTTACAATATGTCTAAATTATGACACATTACATAATCTATGACACCCTAGGTTTACCCTAGGTTAATTATATCCAACTTTTTTTTTAAATATTTCATGATGGTTCATGAACAGTTTTTTAATTCCAAAAGAATATCCGCCATGAGCGTCAAACTTGTTGTGTTGCATGGCCCGTTGTGGTGTACCAGGTCATGCTAAGTCAGGCACAACACACCTTGTCAGAGTTGTTACTCATAGGTACATCGGTGCCAGAGCCACATCCACTTGAGGTATCCAGAGATTTTTGTATTACTAGGAAACCACTCACTCAATCCTTTACCAAAATTACCGGGCATATTTGTAAATGTTAACTCATCCTTATACTTATCCTTATATACATCCCTAGACTTATCCTTAAAAATATACATAGGGATATAAGTAAAGATTTATTTTCCTAGTTTCTAAAGTTTTAATAAACCTTCACTCTGATACCAACTATAAGGACTCTACTTGACACACATAGACCTTACATCACTTTTTTGGAATACATAAAACATTACAAAAATGGATGCCCAATGACTATGTTATTTTTGTTCCTTTGGAAACATGGAAAGAATTTCATATAGATCAATGAAAGATATTAAATATTTTTAACAAGTTCTTCCCCCCTAATAATTCATTTAAAAAAATCCTTCATAACCTGGGTTATGGAAACAGAAGAAAGGGGTGAGCTCAAATGCTTAGAAAGGGTAAATAAATGAAATTTGTAAGCATATCATGAACATAAGGGTATAATAATGTGACCATGATCATTATAAGATAATATACTACATATTATATAATATAAACCCAAATCATGGAATAAATATTTTCAGTTCATAAGACATGAATTATTATAAAATCAATAGCATTATTTGTGAAAGCAAAACATAGGGATAACACTTGGAATTGTGGAATACACACCAACGTATAACATAGTAAACATGCATAAGTAGAAAAAGGTTCACACAGTAATTTAATGGCAATAAATCAGGACATCATATAGACTTATAGACATGGAACTAGGTCCACAAAAAATGTTGTGAACATGAAATCAGGTTCACAAAAAACATTGTGAACATGCAATCAAGTTCACGCATAAAAAATATGGACATGAAACTGTATATTCCAGGCGTAGTTGAAGCATGCGATGGGTGGTTCCCGACGTTGATTTTTCCATAATCGATTATCTATTTGAGATCTAGGCGGTGATTAATATCATATTCCATGTAATTGAATAAAAGAAATCGACAAGGGATAATAATGATAGATCCAAATAGAGGATAAAAACACATATTGGTTATGATTAATATAATTAGATAAATAATTACCTCTAAGAATTACTTTCTTCATTTAAGAATCTGGTGACATATTTGTGTTGAACCGTAATTATGTTTTAGAAACCATGTATAGATTTAATCTAGCGGTGATCCACACGTGTTCTAGGAATATCCATACATTACCGAAGGAGTCTGAGAGTGCTAACATGGAAGATCCTTTCACTTGCATTATCAGCATTGATCGCCTAAAAAATTTCTTCCAAAGTGTTATCCTTGATCTGGTGGAGGAGGATTATTTTTTGTTCTTGGGAGAATTCATAGAGAAGGGATCTCTCTAGGCTTGAGAGGATTCTCTTAGAATCATTGTGCACAACAGAATTGTCTTATGAGAAAATAACGTAATCAAATATTTGTATTTCTAGGGTTAAAATAAAATAATTTCACAAGTTCCCTTATTTTTTATTTCATCCTAGAAAACCCCCATGTCAAATAATAATAGTAATATTATTATTTCTCGACATGATCATAACATACGAATTATAATTAAATATTATTTAATTAAATAATATTCAATATTTATTATTTCTTACGAGAACATTAAACTCAGTCTTCCATTCCTCCACAATATTTATCGAGGATTGAATAATGACTATTTATTTATTAAATAAATATCACTACATTATTCATCGATAAATAAATAAATATTATATTCACTAAATAGAAAATAAACATTTATTAAATATTCCACTCACAATACATTCTCTTGAATAACTTCTTATGGAATAAATGTGATCAAGTATACATGAATAATTATTAAACAATGTACATAAATAATATTTATTCAACCTATTAAGTAATAATAATATATTATTTAACTAAGATCCCGGATACACTTTGTGTGTGACCCTCTAAGCCTCTTTCTCAGTGAAATTGGGTGAAGTAGCCTAAATTACAAGGTTATTGTCTAGAAATATTCAAAGGAAACCATATATAAAGAAGTAAATATCATAATGACATGTCACCTCATATGGATTATTACAGTGTAATATAATCCATTTATCAAAATATCACAAATCGAGCTGGTTTTATGTCAGTGCCATCAAGCTATGTGCTCTGATATCTCTTTCTTTGACATCCGGAAATAGAACTTGCCTATAGAACGCTATTAACATTGTTTTATTTAGGCTATATCATTTCCATCAAAGGTAATGAGACATTAAATTCAATTAGAGAACCAAAGGGATAAATCCTTTATCGCATTTTTCATTAATGAAATATTACTCGTGAGACACCCAACATATCCTACCTCTTTGTAAAAATTTATCGCCATGGTTTTTCTTAATACATCTATGTGCGTGACTTGTAATAATCATTAATAATAATCTTAAAATGTAAGGAACAATACATATGTTCATATATTGGAACATCCAATGACACGTAGAAATGTGTATCTCATACTGGCGGGTCTCATTCCTATAATATCCATACATGATTTTACCAAGCCCGTACAACATAAGAAGGTTTCTCAAAGTCCTACAAGTCTCCACACTTGATATATTATATCATTTTTGTCCCTAAAATGATATCATCCATATATAGAACTTATATTCGAGATTTTTTATAGCACTTCCTGGTTCTCATCATAGCGGGGAACTGCTCTGACCATTTAGCACGACAGCTACTCTTAGGAAATTATCACATACTATGTCGCATAGAAGAACAATCATGATGTGATAATTAGTTTATTAATATTAAAATAAATGAATACAAGTTTATCATAAAGTTAAAAGAAGTTATTTCTAGGGAACCAACTCCAACAGACTCCAACTTTCACAAGATCCAACAACTAACAACCTTCAGTCTGCTAGCTCTCACATGATACTCATGCTTGTTCTAAGGTGGATCTTTAGTCAAAAGGTCTTCAACATTCTATTATGTGGGTACCCTGTTCATTGTAACTTGACCCCTTTTATAAAAATCCCTCAAGAGGTGATACTTTTTTAGTACGTTATTTGTCCATTTGTGTGACTTTAGATCCTTTACAAGAGCCACCGCTACAGTATTATCAAAATATAATGTGATAGGGTCTCTTCTTCTAGGTACCACATCAAGATCCTAGAAAATGTTTCAAATCAGAAAAGATTCTTTGGCTACATCAAAATCTTCTATATACTTAGAATCCACTGTATAATCAATGTCAATAGGCTTCTTTGAACTCTTCCAACTCATAGCTCCTCCATTGAGACAAAAAACATATCTTGATTATAATTTTTGATCATTTTGATCTATCTAAAAACCAAAATCATTATAACCCCCGACGACTAGCTCTTCATCTCACCCATACACTTGGAACATATCCTTAGTTCTTCTCAGATACATAAGGATAGTTTTAAAAGAAGTCCAATTATTTTCATCTAGATCTACTTTATATCTTCCAAGTATTCATAGTGAATAGGAAATATCATGTCTAGTACATAACATGCCACAATCCATATTTTCTGTATTTTCTAATGAAACGTTTATGGGGTAAGTGTGAACCTAAACCAAAAACCACTAGATTCAACCCATCAAGAAAAATACTACCTACAATATTAAAAATTCAAATCAATGAAGTCTTTAGACAAACCCTGAACCAAGTACCTCTATTAACTCCATCCAAAAATCAACAACCTTCAAATTTAAAAATTCATCACCCATATTGTCACACATTTTCTTCGACACTCACACCCATCGCGACAGCTATCCTGTTGTCAATAAAACCCTCACTAGACATCAACATCATTGTCACCGTCCATCATCGATATCATCACTGAAACCACTGTCTGTGTCATCATCACCACTCGATGCTTTCAATACCACTGGAATCATCTTCATCATCATCAAAATCGTCATACCATAATTTTTTCATTGACCATCATGAAATCGTACATTATCCACATCATTGGAGAAGAATCCACCATCCACCACTAGGGAGACCACAAACCCGGGCTACACAGTAACCAAAAAAGGAATCGAAACAAATTGAACCTCCAATCAAGACACATTGATCATCACACGCTGATGCAACAACCACCATCTACATAGAGTAACAAAGGTCTGTCACCACCCGACTGAGTCAAAAAACCACTATAACTGTCTAACACACTGTGAGATGAAACTCCGGAAACTGTTAATGTATCCACAAAAAACCAGTGATCCATCAAAGAACCTTATTGAGTAATAGAAGACTAGAAAAAATCTTATCCTTTCTTCACCTTTAACACATCCATTCATGGATCTACACTGACTCTACCCCTTTTCGTTTCCACACCACCCAGAGAAACACAACACCCTTGCATGAGTACAAGAAACATCACCTGGAGTCTCATCAACATCGCACCATACACCCTAACCCTCCTGGGAGTCAGTGCACCCGAACAACCTGGAAGGAAGAAGATATCTTAGAGGCTAGAGAGAGTGTGAGAATAAGGGACTCCCCTGCAAGCCACCAACCACAACATCAAAATCTCAAAAAATAAACATGCTGAACCTAAAAAAAAGATCTGAAGAACCATCAGAATGAAACACTATGAAGGGATAGAACCTTATAAAGGAACTATGGATTAAACCCTAAAGATTGGAAGAAAGGATTTTCCGATAAAACCACCACTGCGAAACCACATAACCCAAACCTGGTTCTCATAGATGGAATGCATCTTAGAATTCATAACTTCTAGCCATATTGCAATTTCTAAGATCTATATTACCTATTTGATAGAGATAGGGTCATCATTGTTAACAAATAATGAGTCACCATCCTAGATGACCATAAAACCATATCTCTCTGGTTATGTTACCTCTCTTTAGCTCCTACATAGTACTTGTGTTTAAGGAACTACTTATTCCACATAGACCTGCAAAACCTATTTCTGTACCAACTATTATGTATCTTGAGCCTCAAATTTATCAAAGTAAATCTTTCTCCCACTATCCTTTTTTAGGATTTGATCCCTATCAAGAAACACATCTTTTCTGTTGATAGTCACTTTCTTTTTTGAGGGGTTGTATAAGTAGTATCCCTTTGTTTCCTTGATATACCCTATAAAGATACACCTCATTCCTAGGGGTGCATGTTTAGTGTCTGATAAGGCCTTTACAAATTACTGATGACCCCATACATGTTTATTTCATAAATTTGATTTATTTACACTCCATAACTCTAAGGAAATTCCATTTTACACTTTACCTAGTACTCAGTTTAATGTGTATACCACAGTGTGTAATGCATATCATCAAATTGATAATAGAATATATTCCTAAATCTTCATTAACCTTACCATGTCTAAAAATGTATGGTTCCTCCTTTAACTAACACCAATCCACTTTTGTGTATAAGGTGGATCGAGTTGATATAGAATCTCAAAATCCCATAGAAAGTTGATGAACTCTTGGTTAAGATATTCACCACCTCAATTTGATCGAATATTATTTACCTTCTTACCAAGCTTATTCTCTACTTAATTCTTGAATAACTTGAATTTATCATAGTACTCTGACTTCTAACCCATTAAGTAGACATATCCATATCTACTCAAGTCATTAGTAAAAGTTATGAAGTATGAATATCAACCTTTATCTTCTATTTGAAATGGTCTACACACATCAGTGTGTACCAATCCTAGAAGCTCCGGGGTAATTTCACCCTATCCATCGAATGATGGTTTAGTCATTTTCCCTTGTAGACAAGCATGACAACTATAATGTGTTTTTAGCTCATAAGAGCCTGAATATCGATCTTGATTGATCTTTTTCAAATGCTTGACATTTACATGAACAAGATGGTGGTACCACAACTGGGTGTTACATGAGTTGTGTGAACATGATTCATTATCGACTTCCAACACTTGGGTTAATTAATTTAATACATAAATAACATTATTTAAATTCACTATACCATAAAAAAAATTCTCATTATAAAATAAACAACTTTTATTTCCAAATTTGAAAATAATCCCATTGTATCTAAGCATCATACATAAATCTATGTTTTTGGAAACTGTAGGTACATAGTACAAATATTTCAAAACAAAAAGCATTATTGTTGGAAATGAATGGTGGTAGTCACTAATGGATAGGGTAGCCAACCTCACTCAATTGGTATCTCTATGATCCACCTCTCCTTTGTAAATATTTTTAAATCTACTTGGTTCCTTAATTTTTATATGGATGTAATCACCAGAAGTTATATTAAATAAAAAATGTGTACAAATGGAAATATTTCACTTGATAATGAATGAAAATTTAGCTTCCCTTTTACTATGTGTGTTGTTCCACTTCTAGTGGACTGACTTTCCACATGAAAAAAATATTTCCTCATTTTCCTTACCATGTCTCTCAATCTTATTCTTCTTTGTATGACATTTTTTGGGAGATTTAGACTATTTATAAGTCTTTTGACCCTTTTTCTTATCATTCCTTTTATTATTCACCATAAAGACTATGGGATTATCATGCACCATGCCCTTATCCACTTGGAAAATTAATGTAACAAGTTCTAAAATAATCTTCTCACTATTTATCATATTTTAATTAATTATAAATTTGGAGAAGTCCTTGGGTAATGATGAAAGTATGAGATTTGTACACAAATAATCTGCGAAATTAATCCCTAAAATGTCCAGGAGTATAATGTATCCAATAATCTTGACTACATGAGGCCCATCAGGTGTAGACTCTCCAATTTTATTTTTTAACAAATAATTGGATATCTCATACCTCTCTTGTCTCTCTTTCTCTGGATAAAGATTCTGAAGGCGAGACATCATCTTATAGGCATCCATATCCTCATGTTTCTTTAAAATATCATTAGACATGGATGATATAATGAAGCACTAAATATATGTAGTATCATTTAGATGTTTTTCATAGAGAGGTAGCTTCCCATAACTTACCTCATTTCCAAGATAAATTGGAAAAATTTCTTCTAGAACATACAATTTCATTTTATGGTGAAGGATGACACAAAGGTGCCTTTGAAATTATTGGAAATTATTTCCAGTGGGAATGTTTTCCTTCTCAAATATGGATTGCAATGATGTGTTTGGTGTTATTTTATTACTATTTATAAAAAATAATATGAGTATAATTTCAGTACTTTGTCTAATAAATTTAGATAAATAAATAAATAAATAGTATATTAATTAGTCTCCCACTATTTTATCAAAACCCAATATCCCTCACCATTGTCTTTAGAATATCATGTTTCTTGGATATTTGAGTTTCAAGGAAACATTTTAAATTTCTCATTACCTAAACTTTGGTTGGTCAAGAAACTTGAATGGCTTTTGGTAAGAATTACAAACTCCAACTACATTAACTCACATTTCCTTGATCTTGTTAGTAGAATCCCCAATACTGAAATCATTAATTTAGATTTCTTCTACCTTTTCCTCTAATTTACACCATATCCTGCTTTGGTAGTCAACCCTTTATGTGAACCAAGTTATGTCAACCCAAAACCTCATGTTATAATTCCTTGATAACTGAATGCACCCCATCTTAGGCTCGTCAAAAACTTTAAACTATGGTTCTATTCTAACTGAAGTAATGGAAGGATATAACGACTTAATATTTTATTGAAGGATTTTATCCTTTTATTAATTACTTTCCAATTATTATATTTATCACATTCTTGTTAATATTAATTGGGGTCACTTAATTGATTAACCATGTGTTTGATAATATTTATTCATATGCCAGTTTATTTTGTTCTATCTTGTATTCTTGTTAATTAATTAACTATGTGATCATAATAAGGCATCCACAATAAAATGAATATGAAAATGATAGGAATAAAATAAAGGGTATGAACCTGATCTAATACTAATGGTTAGTTTAACTATTTATTGATAAACTAACTTCTGAAATAGGGGAAAATCACCTTTAAAAAATATGATTTGAGTTACAACTTTCCACCTGTCCACCTATGTACCTCCTTGGATTGGTTTTTACATTGATCTAAACTTGAAATACCTCCACTATCTTGGAATCTCCATCCATTAAATATTCATTTTACTCACATGTAGGTAAGGGGAAAAGGGGTTTACATAAAAGAGACCATGTAAATGAAGACCCTATATAATAATGAGAAGAGAAGGAATGCATGCCAAAAATTTTTATTTAATAATAAATTAAATGAAACCAATCAAATACAAAAGGTCTAGTCTACCTCATGATCATAAACATGTATGAAATTAATTATACATTTAATAAAAATAGAATTCATTTCTTAATCGTTATTATTTATGATAAATCTCATTTGAATTGATTAATCATTATATTTAATTAATAAACCATTTTTTCTTAATCCTTATCTAAATTTCCTTGAGATTATCATTTATTATAAATTTAAAAAAATTAAATTAATTAATTTAAAATTAAACTCGTACATAAATATACCTTGGAGGAAACATGGTGAATACCCATCCAAATCTTCTCAACATGTATATACTTGAAAAATATTTTACTCTTATATCATATGGAATACAAGACTTATCATGTACTTTTAAAACATTTAGTTCATATATTATTACATGAATTACATGATTTTCTAGTCATGTGTTATCCTTAAATGCATGTAGAGTAACAACTAGTAATACAAATCATACATGATTGGAAGATCTGAACATTACAATGATATTAATTATTTATTGAAATATTTAAGTATATTAAATCCCATCACATGGTGTGTCCTATCTTTATGAACACATGAATGTACATGTCTAAAGTTTACCATAGTAAAATATATAAAATTTAAATCTTTAAATTTGGTAAAATTACTTGGAATTTTGATTTGATCTTTACGTCGTGTACACCCTTCACCATCTATCCATGGTACATGCCTAGGGAATTGGTGTGTTAAATGTACCTTAAAAAATTTGGAGTTCATGGAATGTAAAATGGGCCATACATCATGTTAACTCTATGTTACGTGGTCACCAATTGGGTAGGTCATGTATGTAATACACAACTTTTCTCTGACCCAAAGGTATTACATTCTATTTCTAATGGATCACACAACATGTAGTTCAATTGATCATGTGCCCTTTAATCCCAGTCAACACACAGTGCATTAATGGTATAATTAATTACATAATAAATGCATAATCTCTATTGGATTGTTGAATAAAATTTGATGCGTTGAATGTTATTACACAGGGTGTAACTCTGGTTAAATGACGTGTAGTCTGGTGTTGTCCGACCAGAAACATTGGCACCTCTAGAGGAGATCCTTGATTTTATTTTAGTCATACAATTAATCATTTTCATTAGATCTATGAGAAAATATAGAGGAAGAAGTAGATCAAAAAATTCATCTTAATATAATGATTAAACTTTAATTTATAAACTAAATGAAAAATGAGTAAATCACCAATAATTTAAATAATTAGAAACAAATATTTTCACTCTCTGATACCACTTCTATATTTTTGGCGTAGTGGAAGTGTGTGATCAGTGGCACCTAACTTTCCTTTTTCCATAATTGATGATAAATTTGATATATATGCGATGATGAATGTCGTGACCCATGGAATTGAATCAATGAAATAGACATGGGATAACAACACCGGAACCAAAGAGAGGAGCTCAACACATATTTTTTATAATTAATTAAATTATATAACGAATTACCTCTAAGGAATTATTTCTTCATTGATGAATCTAGTGAAATATATATGTTTCATCATCATTACATTGTAGAAACCAAGTATAGATTTCTTAAAGTGGTGATCTACACATGTTCTAGGAATCTCTATATGTCTCTGAAGGAGACTCAACGTACTAGCATGGAAGATCATCACGCTTGCATCATCCACCTTGATTGCCTCGCAAATTTCTTCCAAAGTGTTCCCCTTGATCTAGTGGAGGAGTATTTATCACCGTTCTTGGGAGTATATTTTGATAAGGGAGCTCCAGGAATCATTGTGCACCACTAAAATAACTTATGATAAAATAACCTAATCTGATATTTATATTGATAAGTTTAAAATAAAATTATTTCACAAGTTACCTGAATATTTATTTAATCCTAGAAAGACCCCATGTTAAATAATTTTAGTAATATTTTTACTTCTTAACATGTGTTTATCATATAAAATATAGATACATATTATTTAACTAAATAATATTCAATATTTATTATTTATCACTGAACCATAAAACTCATTCTTCCATTCCTCCACAATATTTATTGAGCTTGGAATAATTACTATTTATTTATTAAAATAATATCACAACATTATTTTATGACAAATAAATAAATATTATATTCACTAAATAGAAAATATATTTTTATTAAATATTATGCTCATAATATATTCTCTCAAGTAACTAGTGATGTAGTAAATAAGATGAAACATACATGAATAATTATTAAACCATGTATGAGAATAATATTTATTCAAACTGTTAAATAAAAATATATTATTATTTAACTAAGATCCAGAATACACTTAGTGTGTGACCCTCTTGACCACTTTCTTAGTGGAATTAGGTGAAGCATCTAAAAGTACAAGGTTAGCATCTACCAATATTCCAAGGAACCCAAAAAGAAATAAGTTAATGCTATATCAAAATGTCCCCTCATACATACACTTACCATGCAATAAAATACCTTTATGAAAATATCTCAAATCAATTAGGTTGCATGATAGTTCCATCAACCTATCTGCTCGATTATCTCTTTATTTGACTTTCCATAAATAATAAATTCCTATAGAACAACATAATCATAGATTTGTTTAGGCTATATAATTTCCATCAAAGGACCTGATATATTAACTTTCATTAAAGAACATAAGAGATAAATTCTTTCTCACATTATTCACTAATGCAATATTACTCACGATGAACCCAACATATCCTACCTCACCGCGAACATTTGTCATCATGGTTTTCATGAATAAATATATGGGCATGAATCATAATACTAATTAATGATAATATTAATGTATAAGGACCAACACACCTATCCATGGATGGGAACATCCAATGACACATAAAAATGTGGATTTCCAACTAGCGGGTCTCATTTTCATAATATCCATATTGGATATTACCAAGTGCGTACAACATGAGAAGGTTCCTCAATGTCCTATGAGTCCCCACCCCTGATTTCAATTATCATTAGTGTCCCTCCGATGATATCATCTGACTATAGAACTTATATTCATGAATAGTGTCGTAGCACTTCCGGGTTTTCATCATAGTGGGGAACTACTATGAAATTTTATTGTGATTACTAGTCTTATGTAATTATCACATAGTATGTCACGTAGAAGAAAAATCATGATGTGATAAGTAGTTTATTAATATTCAATGAAATGAAAATATGTTTATCATAAAGTACAAAGAAGTTGGTTCTAGGGACCAAACTCCAATAGAAAACAAGTCCATGCATAACATTATGAACAAGTAATTAGGTTTAGGTATGACATTATGAACACATAATAAGGTTTTAACACATAAATATATGGACATGCAACCAGGTCCAAGAATAATATTGTGAACATGTAATCAGGTTCATGTATACCATTTATACTCAAGATTCATCCATCATTAACTAATTCATTTGAGGGAGATATAGGTCCTTCCCATAAAATAATTAAATCATACATCCATGTGACACAAAACATTCATTATATCATAACCCATGAAAAGAGTTTTGTTCTAGAAACATCAAATCATAACCAATGAAATTAAAAGGGTATCATAAAAAATTCATCACATTATAACATATAGAAAAGAGATAGGATTCATAATCATTTCATCAAAGAATAACCAATGAAAATAGGTGGGATTCAAAATCATATAACTCGTGGAAAATAAATATGTTTCATCAGTATCATTCTATCAAAACATAAAACACTCAATAAATAATATGAATGTAACCTTTAGATCATTTCCTAGAAGGGATTTAGTAACATCAACAGATGTCATCTTAGATATAAAATAACTTGGAATGATATTTTTCAAAAATTTCTTGAGGAAAATATCATTTCTTCATTGAAATACCTTTTTAAAACATATAACATTTAGAAAACTATTTTATTTGATAAATCATTTAAAACATATAAAGAAGGATTCAAATAATTTTGAAAACATTTTCACCTGAGAAATTATAAATGAATATTGAAAAAAATTTGAAAACACTTTTCCTCAAAAACATATAAAATAATATTGAATTCTTTTTGAAAACCAGTTCATTGAAATAAAATTGAAAAATTATAATGAAATCTTGAAAACATTTTAAAAACCATTTTCAATAAAAACGATTAAAAGAATCCTAGAATCATTTTAAAATACATTTATTTTAAAATAATTTTAATAATTATAAAAAATTATTTAAAACCTTTTAGAATCCGTTTTTATTGAAAATTAATTGGTAACTTAGGAATAATACTTGAAAACATTTTTATAAAACATGGTTTTGAAAGAACACATATTTTTAATCTGAAGGAGAAATAAATTCGTATTTTCATACAAATGTTTGCTTAATTATATTCAGTAAAAAAATGTGTAAAATGGTTAAATTACTTGGATATATCATTAATATCCATAGGGTAATAGAATATATGAGATTTTTTGAGATATGGATCATATGATTTCAACAATGGAAGCATAATCATAAACAATCTCGACAAATGATGAGATTGTAGCAATAAACCATTACCACTTTGGTAACATTGAATCATAGTATAATGGAATTAATGAAATTAAATGAAGATTAAATATCATTTAAATAATTTAATTCATGATATTACCTGAAAATGGTATTATATACACCACATATAAAAATATAGGTGCATAACATGGCATGTGTCTCAAATAAGGAAAACTGAGACAAAAAATGCATTATAGATTTGGTAACATTAGAATCTTAAACCCCATGAAATAAGGATCATAAAAAGAATATGTAAATACCTATAAATTTAAGTTTGATATAAATTGAATATATTTATGTTTAGTATATAAACCCCCCAAAATAAGTGAGTGGTGAATAAGGAATGTATCTCATGGAAATAAAATGTGAGATGAAATCCCTTACCATATGTCTTGACTCTCTTCGTACTCATAAGAAACTCTTGTATAATAATTATAAGTTTATCATTAATTTTTTAAATAACCATATTATTATATATAACATCATATATGGTTTTATTATGACTTTATATTACCCTCTTATTAACAATTTCAAGTTATGATTTCGCTTCAGGTAATATCCACTTTGTTTTTTGCATGTGTGTTAATTTGTTATATATTTGGTCCTCAAACTTATTTAATGAATTATAGAATGTAAAAAATTATATAAATATCATTTATATTCATTTTATTTGTATTTATAATAATCTATATAGTATATAATTATGAAATGGAATACATTGTTCATGGAGACGGTAGGTCGTAGGTACGTATGAATGTTGTTAATGTTTTTATTTATTTTGTTGAATGAAAGAAAGTAAATAATATATATTTATATTAATATATATAGTGTCATTAAATTAGAATTAATATTCTATATATATCATATAATTTCACAAAACCCATCCTTAATTCATTCTATGTACTGTATGAATGAATCACACCGCTTTGAGGTGGTGGTAGTCCAGACTTCCTCAAATAGAATTATCATATTTATACAAAATGGAAAGTATGAACATAGAATTTATAAAATAATTGCACATGAATAAATATATAATACATATCATATATATCATATATAAAAATATTTTTCATATTAATTCCCAACTATGAAATTTGGTAAAGGAAAAAATGAACAATCATTTTTTTGTGAGGTGGTAGTTCATCTTATAAATAAATAATATGTTCGTTACCCATTAGATGGATGTGTGTGTAAGTGTAGGTATAAAACTTATAATAAAAAAATATATTTATATTTAGATACTTTATTGTTTTTTAATAATGTAATAAATATATTGGATGGGTTGGATAAATAAATAAACTAAAAGAGCTTAGGGGAAGATGTCACCTCTTAATCAGGTAACATTGGATTTAATCCAATAGGGAGGATTAAATAGGTAATGGAGGGATTTTTGTGAGTGAATTTGGTAGATATTGTCTAAAACTAAGTGGTTTTATATGTGTAAAGAATGGGGATAGTTATTGTCTTTTTATAGTAGGGGATGAGTGGAAATATTGTAAATACAAAAATATATACAATAATGGGAGGTATAACTTACCAAATGTGCATAAAAAATAATTATAATGTATTAATGGTGAATAACGTTTGAAAAAATTCCACACCACCCAAAAATAAGTTCTTTTTTCTATTTTTTTTTAACTTCTATATTCCCCAAATTTTATCAATTTGTTTTTATTAAAGAATCTAGTATTATAACATAAGTACATTAGCTATTAAGAATAAATTAAAAGTTTATTTATCATAAGAATATACCCATTTCATTATAATTATTATATATAATTTAAAAAATAAAAATATCATTTGTGTTGGAAATTAAATTTAAAACAACCACATGTAAAGCACAGAAACACTACTTTAACTAGGACCGTGCTAATAATGTTTTTCTATCTATGGGTTAATCTGTTAATTATAGAAGATAAATTTTCCATTAATGGATCATATATGATATTTATTAACAATTAAAAATAACTTGGCCTAATTTTTTATTTTTATTAATTTTAAATAATTTAATAAAATATCATTTATTATAAAATAACATTAAGGTCAATTTTAACATTATTTATTTAATTTTAATTTAATATATATGAAAAAATATTTGAATAAAAATATACTAAGATTCGTTATTTTTAAAAAGAGATATTAATACATAAAAAAATTAATGACAATAATTCAACCAATTTACTTCTCTTTTAATATTTACTGTATCATTTATTTTAGTTAATTATTAACAAAATAATCACTAGATTTATGTTTCTTAAGACTTTTAAGTAACTAAATCATCTCTAAAAATTATTTATAATTAATTATGATAACAATAACTCATTCAATTTTCAAAAGGATATGTATAACCTAAAATATGTTTCTTTCCACATCTAAATTTTTTATAAATGATAAAGGTGAGGAAAGTTCCCTTTTTGTCGTTTTCCTTACTTAACTTATGAAATAGATAAATTTTATCAAATAGTGTCCTAGTAACTCATAAAATTAGAACCATTAAGATATATTGTTGAAATATTGGAATCTAATGGCTTTTAGAAAAGTTTCTATGTAATTTTGGTCATTGATTTTAAGGTTTAGTACCCAATTAAGCTTAATTTTTCATTAATAATTGGGATTAATTTTAATCATATTCCCTAATCTTTTTGGTAAAAAATTATTTTGATCTTATTAGAATAAAAATATCATAATGATTACAACTGTGCACTTTTTATTTTTAAAATTAAAATCACACAAGTAGGAAAATTAAATTTAATGCAAGTCCTGCCGATATAGGGTGAAAGCGGGGTTATAATGTAAAAGCATTCAAATTTTCTATAAGTTTTTATAACCAATTTCCATATTAAGATGATTCCAATGAAAAAATTGGTTTAATATATGTATAATTGATATATTGTGAATTTAAAAAATAAATAAAAATATAATTTTTTATTAATAAATATTTAGATGGAATGGAAAAATTTAACTAAAATACAGTATTTTTCACTGTTCATCAAAAAATGATGTTTCTCAGAAAAATAAATAATATCACCCTAATATAATTTTAACATTTTGAGTTCAAAAATTATGTTTATTTAATCATATTCAATTTCAAAAATTGTATAAAATTAATTTTATTATTTTCACAAAAATACATGGAAAGAAGTATATTTGAGAAAACAGTATTTTAAAAACATATAAACAATTTACCAAAAAATATATATTTTCAAAATCAAAATTTTTTATTTATATAAAACCATTATAAAAAATATATGAAAATTAGATATTACTATTCATATTACTATGTTTAATGTCTAGGTTATAACTATCTCGTTTAAATAATTAGAATAATAAAATGACGTTTTGTAGAAGCTCGGTGTCGCATGTGATGTACGCCAAGTCGATTTTTAATGTAACAAACTCCAAGTTAGTATTGCATGTAAAATAATCCAATTCATTACTGCATGTAATGGAAGACAATTTTTTCCATCTGAAAGGAATTTTTGACTTAGTGCAATGCAAGATATCAATGAAAATTAATTTATACAAAAATGATATTTCAAAAAATCTTAGGTCGTTACAAGATTAGATGCCCAGAAATTGAAATAAATATAGTATAAGAAATAATAAATAAACATAAAAAATAATTCCTATTGAATAAATAAAACACATTCCATTAAAACATAATATTGAGAAAAATATAGACAGAATAAAAGGTGAATAAACAATTACATATAAATAATCACCTGATAATGAGACTTCACCATGGATATTATACTAGTAGAATAATCACATGGATTGGAAATTACTAATATCCTAATGAAGGAATGATTAATTATGTGCTAATAAACGTATAGTTAAAACTTCGTCCAAGACATTATATAAATGTTTAAGAACCCATAATAGTTTGTCTCATGAGACCAACCGATTTATCGAGAGGATATAGCGGGATATACCCATAAATTACTAATTCCATTGAATTACTCATATGAAATTGTAGAAAAATAATAAAAAAATATATTAATATTGAAACTAGTAGTTGAAATGTTAAAAAATTTTCCCAAATAATAAAAATAATTATAAAAAATTCAGATTATTGTGGTGAATGGTATCAAGATAGTACATCCCCAGTCAAAAATTCATATACTATTTAATGATATATGGTAAATAGTAATATAAGATAAAAATTTAAAACATAATAAGATCCAATAGAGTGTTTTTAAAAAGATGTAAATACTCTAATAAAACCATTAAGGGATTCTTGAGATATGCACCCTTTAGCTTTTAGAAAGAAGAGTTATTTTATATTTTTTTTGTATTTGTCATAAAATAATATTATAAACATGAATATCCCAAAAAAAAGTTAAGTACAATGAAATTATGTTTTAGGTATAAAAAATTTCAACTAAAGTGAAAACATGTACAATCTTTTTTTGTGAAACTTTAGAAATGGGCCACCTCAGTGCACCTTAAGAGGAAATATAAAAGAGTCATTAAAGAAGAAAAGAATTAATTTATTACCTAAAACTATAAAATAACTAATAAATTTTTTCATGATAAAATTTTTGATTTTAGAAAAAAATTTGATCATTAAAATATATTATGGAGTGTAGTTGAAAATGGGTGAGAAATGGGGATGTTCTTTTTAATCGGGCTTGCTTATTAGGAGAATTGAAAAGAGAACCTTATAAAACATTTATTTCCTATAAAAAAATATGAATTGTTATGGAAACCTAATTTTTGAACATATAAATAGTTTTTATAATAATTATATAAAAAAAATTTTACATTTGGGTAAAGAGAAAGATAGCATAACTCGAATGGAAAATGGAGGTTTAAGGAGAATCTCTTACCACTTTGTAATCAATCGAATCATATGACCCAAAAATTAATAATTATCAAAATAAAAATTAAATAAAATGAATTTTAATAGATTCATGATATTATATATCAAATTTAAGTATACTTACAAAAAATAAATAAGTTTCAAATAAGGGAAATCTCATAGAAATAAAAATGAGATGAGAAACCCCATACTTTATGTCTGAAAGAATTATTCACTTGTAATTAATGTCCTGGATAATGAAATTAGACTCATTAATAATTAAATTCATGAAAACATCATATCTATTTGATTTATTATTGTTTTATTTCAATAAGTTATGGTCTTTTTTATGAGTTATAAGATTCAATTTCATTGTTTGGAAGTGTTCGTTTTCTTGGTTTTCACGATTGGTTCACATCTGTACTTGTACAAAAGTTCAATTGAAATTGGAATAGTTTTCCAAAATTGAAATAAGTTATCATTAATTAACCTCCAAATTTTTTAATGGTCTTATATATCATGTTTTCAGATATTAGAACGATTCATTAGATAAAACATTAATGATTAATATTTGGATTATTTTGGCATTATTTCCTATCATCACGCATTAGCTTTAATATTATGTATATATACTAGTATCAAAACACTGAATAAGTTTTAATATACAAATTATAATTTTTTAACCCTAAAAACGTTTTTATTACAATTATTGAAGGATGAATTGAAAATCTAAAACACAACATCCATAAAAGTGGTAAATCGGCACCTCATAGACGATGCATTAATTTTTAGAATAAAAATTTAAAGAGAAAAGAATTAATGGTTTATCTCCCATTATGACACTAAAATTATAGTATATATAAGATATTCTAATTATCAATAATACTTGGATATAAGAGGTAAGTAAAGTATTACAAAATAAAAGAAATTGATTGAAAATTAAAAGAACGAAAGAGGATTTCACCATTTTAATTCATCTCCTTAATAACATCCTTAAAGGGACCTTGAAATTATCTTTTGTGTAACACTATAAAGACCTAAAAGTAGGTAAGCGGTTTGGGATATTTATTCGGTAGAAATTGGATAAGCTTCAAGTCTTTTTAGGTTTGAGGAGAAGTGGTGGTAGTGGTGGTATTTATAAAAGAGAAGGGAGTGTTTTTTTGATTATTTTCTTCATTTGTTTATTATTTTAGAACAAGAAAAGCAATAGTAATGATTCTTGGGACTAAATATAGTAACTAGTGAATGTGAGTTTGAACCAATGGTTCCTAGATCAACCATAAATCATCAATGACTCAATATTTCATGTATATATCTAATACATTAAATTGTGGTATTTTATAATTCCCAAAAAACTCAGATATTTTAGAAAAATCCAAAAACATATACCCTAACTATTTTTTGATGTGTAAAATTAAAAATATAATCCATTTTATAAAAATAATTTTATAATTATGAGAAAATTAATTTTTTTTAAAAATAATTTAAATAAAAAATATCAATGTTAATATTATAATTGATTTTATGACACTGTTAGAAATTAATTGAGGTCTCATAAATTATCATATAACCATAGGACACCAATTTATTAATTTATAAATATATTTCAGGAAAATATTTTTTTAATAATTATTTTAATTATAAAATTTTGAATAGAAATTTATGTTTCACAAAAATACCAATAATTAATATATCATTTTTAAAATATTTATTTTCTTTTTCCATGATATAAATATATTATATTTTCATTCATAAGATACCAAAATTGTGTATATACTTTCATAGGTGAATTTACTATTCTATTGGTCATAATACAATTCCTAATGGTCACATTACTAGTCCATATTTCATATTTGATAATATATTACAATTTTTAAACTTGGTGTCTTCTGAATCATAAACTATAAATTATGTTAAATTTTAAAAGAGGCATACCATCAAATCTTATAGTGTTGCATTTCACCTTCTAGGAATCTTCTACAGCTTCATCCCTCCATCTTATACCATTTTCAAATATAATGGTACATTATATTAATGTTCTTTATCCTAAAATGTAAAACCATAATTTTACCCTAGATTATTTCATATTGACTGTCACTATAAAATAATTCACACTCCTAGATGATTCCAATATCCTTAATCATAACCCTCAAACACACCATTTTCTTACCAGATTTTTTACTGTGACATCATTAGAATCAGTTGTGAATAGTGAAATCACATATTGTAACCTAAACATCTACCTAACCAGGGATCCATATAAGGTAAATAAAATCTTGATTATTCTCTTACATGAATATGATTCTCCATTATAGACTTCATCAGCATTTCCAATCAATATATTATCATTTTAGAAGAAAATATCAGTATATTCTGTTCCTTTCGGATATATCTAGACCCAATTATTTTCTTCATAATGTTATTTCCCCAGATTTTACATAATAAAACTAAAAAAACTCACTACATTCTAATTATATGGTTGATTTCACACCATTGAATATATATGAATTCCTATCACTGATGCATGTATTACTTTTTCCACATAAATTTCCTCATTTTATAATCATGGTTCATATTACTTCGATAGTTTGATGTGTCAACCATGTGGAGTTGAAATGTGATTTCATATGGTTATTAAAAAAATACAATAATATTTTACATATATATTTTTGATATAGAATCAAACATCTAATATTTATATATTAATCAATCCTAATTCCCAAGATATTATTTACTTTACTAGGATATTTCCTTTCAACCATCCATGATAAATAATTCTTCAGCTCCTAAATCCTTTGAATTTATGGACCCAATATAAGAATTTAATCCATATAAAATATTATAATATTAAATACCACATTCCTTTAATTTATATGGTTATATAAATGTTCAAAGATACTTCACTTGAAACAATTCTCTTCCATAAAGTATTTTATCATTTGGTTACGTTGTCTTTGAGTTTATTTCAAACCATAGATAATTTTTTAAATATTTCACAACAAATCTAGATTATAATGGTCTGTAAAACTAGTATATTTCCTCATATATATTTATTCCTCTAGATCCCTATGAATAAAATTCTTCTTAAAACCCATTTTCATCATATTAAAACCTCTGGATGAAACAAAGCTAAGCGTGGTTCAAATGGTATCATTCCTTACTACTAGAGAGAATATTTTAGAGAATATGATTACCTCCTTTTATATATATTCTTTTACCACTATCATCACCTTATAACTTCTTTATATATTAGATTAATACTTTTAATTTCAAAAATCACTTTTTCCTACTTCTCTCTTTCTGGTGGGTAAATCTATTTGCTCTTACGTATTATTAGCAAGAAGCAAATTAAACACCAACTACATGGACCAATTCAACTAACCAAAATAAAAAATGGAAGTTTCCGCATTTAGTAATTATGCTTCACCACCATCCATTTAAATTATGAAGTTTATGTTAGCTCCATACCTATATACCAACTATTTGACGCTTGTAGATCTCTGTGATTCTCCCTATGGTTATGAACTTTCACAAACTAAAATATATGAAATGTAATTATATTAAAATAAGGAAATAACCTCATTATTTCATAATATTTTAGGTATATATTACCCTGATATGATTATTCAACATTATTTGTTTTCCTCTAATCTTTTCTCTAGGATTTGAAAAATTATAATTGACATAGAACCATCTAAACTCTCTAAAATTCGGAACTTTAGGTGCCTCAATTCTAATCAAATTGGAATGAATTTAGATCTTTTCATTCAACTTTCATCTCCTTCATGTTGTTATCCTTCCAAAGGACCTACTCATAAAATTCACATTTCTACTTCAGGTTATTTGATTCTTATCATCATCCTAAAGTCAAAAATTTGATATTTTTATCTCTATAGCCTATGAATAAACTTGAACTAGATTTCTCATCCAAATTACATCTATATTTGTAATCCTCATAGATATAGGATAAACATTTAAAGAACTTTAGGGGAGATAAATATAGTTCCTTTCCTACCCATGGATCTTCTGGTAGATTTTATACAATTAGTGATGAGGGGTTTTGATTTTTTGTGTTCATTATAGTGTACACTACATCTAAAACAATACAATTAGGTATTACTAATTGAAAATTCATGAGTCATACCCATTCCATAAAATTATGATTATTCCTTTTGTCTAATCCATTTTCTTTAGGTGTCATATTTACAATCTATTGATTCTTAATTACTCTATGTCTCCAAAAGTTACAAAAATTGTTTTCACTATACTCACCTCCAGTATATGATCTCTTGATTTTAGATTCCACCATGTTTCCATTTCAACCATATTTTTATGTTGTTTTAAAACTACAAACACTACATATTTATGTTTAAAATATTAATGAACATTTTCCTCAAGTATTCATTAATAAACAATAGAAAATATTTTAAACATCCATGAGATTTAACTAGGGAAAATCCTGAAACTTTTGTTTACACAAAATCTATATTCCATATTGTCGAAATTCTTATAATCAATTTCAAAATCAACATTAATTTAATACCATATTTTAGGACCACAATGTATAAACTCAACATTAATACAGAGGGTGAATCAGTGTAGGTGTAGTTTACTTCCAATTAAAAATTTGGACCAATTACCCATTTGACCTGTTAAGATATTGATTATATCATTCTATCTTCCGTATCCTATGTAATAATATAGATAAATTAGAGTAAATAGAAATATATTTTTACAAATTTCACTACTCATAATGAGTATCTAGTACTTATTGTGTATGTAGGTGATTTCTATATATATTCTAAACAATAATGAGATACCAATTACTGTGATTTGGATTTGAAACAATATTAAAATTAACTGACATTACATAATCATTAGGAGGGGTATAAAACAGTCTTTATTACCTATATTTGTGAAATATTATTCTAAATTCTACTCTTTAAGGTTATTTATACTACCTATTTATACTTTTTTATCTTTCTCAATTACTTTTCAACAAAAATTCCTCCACAAATTGAGACTTCTATTGACTGTCTTAGTGTTTCCTTGGATTCATTATTTTTTTCACTTACATGGAAGCATGCAAAAAACTCCTATTATTATTCTCTTATAGGAACAATAGTGAACACAACCTTATTACACATTATAGTAGTATCCTAGAATGATTCTTTTATTAAACAAGTGTAATACTACTTCTTCGCCTATTGTTATTCTATTTCATTGGTTGAAAGACCTCTCTACATTATATGCTACCTAGAATGAAAAACACTTCTTCTTGTAAACCCCATGGGTAAATCAGAAAATTATTATTATTATTATTATGAAGAAACTATACACAGTTCCCTTTTCTCATCTTATTCTTCTTCATTATGTGTAACCGACATTGGTTATTCCTTTTTCACTTCGAGTCACAAAATGTAACAATATTGAAATTTAGTCATATTTTATTATTCTTGTAACTAGAATATTTTATCTTGAATGATAGTATCAAACAACCACACACACTTTTATCCTTATTTGACCAGTAATTTTATATTTAGTAATATCCTATATTTTTTATTTTATTCTTTTCTATTTTATATTCACAATATTTTAAATATTCATCATTTTTTAATTACCATGATTTTAATTAATTCAAAAACTATGAGATATTTTTTCTTTAAAAACACAAAATTGTTTGGTAAATATATTCTTAAATATCTACTAAAAACTATAGGATTCCTTAGCTAAATACTCGGTTCTTCCCTCTTATTTTATTTCCACAATATTTACAATTATCCTACACTCATCACTCCACAACATCATCTTCTACTAATGGTATTCATTATTATTTTTAACTCAATGGTATATGAAAATTTCATGCAACATTAACTCCAAAAAATTTATATATTTAATCTATATTAATTTTTTCATGTTTAAATATACATTAATTGTTGACATGTCTCCCATGAATCCCATCAAACAACTTACAGTTCTTTAAATTTCATGATTTTTAAAATAGACTATATCATGATAAGAATTACCGTGATATATATTGTCATATAATTATTATTTACTTGGAATATATTAGAACCATACTCATTACTATAAAAAAAATATTATTGTGGAGGTCTTATTCTAAAAAAGTCCATCTGTGTACATAGAAATACTAGCTACTTAGAAATTACCATATGTGGTTATTATCTTCTTTAAATCTTCATCCAGCCTTAATAATCATCCAAATTAGGAAAAACCATGGTAACCAATATTTTGATATAATAAACTCATAAATAGATTCATACTATGAATTATTGGAAATGATTTCCTTCATTATCACTACATAGAGAACCTCTTTACATTCATGATAAAATTCGTGTATACAGACAATTCACATATGTCATGTTTCATATGAATATTCCATTAAATGGAAAATTATCTTCTACAAAATGTTTATATATGTAGATCATTCATCTACATTTATCCTTTCATGTATGTAATCAATTTTTTTTTGTGACCATTTTTACTAAATAATCAATTTTTATATGGAACATGGCATTTTGGTATGTATTTTTTCGAATATAAAAAATCACGTATCCAAATTTTTAACTTTGGTAAATTTCATTTATAAAATATCATTTGGTCGCATAGATCCACATATTTTGTAAATCCCTTAAATGGATATTTCCTTATGTGAATCATGAATATAAATTTTTATATGGGGTTTCGCACTTCATCAACCAGCTCCCCAAACATTATTTTTTTACATGTTCTACTTTCTCTGTTTCTTCACTCTTCATACAAGAAACTATTTCCAAAAATCATGATAACTCATATCATGATATTTGATCATTGGATGAACACCTTAGTTTTCATCGACTAAATTAAAATCCTATAATTTATATTCACCTTCATATATGATTGTAGACATATTGGATAATTTTATTATCCCACTTCATTAGTTTCTTCACTTTTGGTCCCTTCACCAACTATAGAAACAAAATTTGGTCGACCATTACCTTATTCATGCAATGATTATTCAACCATACATTTCCAATGGTCACTCTATCTTCCATGATTCTCATAGTCACTCCTTTCAAATTAAAAATGTAATCAAATATCATCCATTACATATGGAATTAAGATCATATAATTTAATACAATTACATTCTTTGTCATCTAAAACTGATACTTCCTCATTGCCATATTCATTGTACATGTAATCTAATTCTACTTGATCAAAATATTGGTATTATTTGATATTTATTCCTTGAAAACATATACAACTGATGAAAATTTGGCTTGATAATATCTAATTTTTTGTTTATTGGGAATTATTTCTAAATTATGAGTCAATATGTTTTTTCTTCATTCCTAGTCTCCCCATTTCTCATTTATCATTAATTTTACTTTCTATCTCCCTTATTGAAAATCAATATAACATAATTGGGAAAATTATATCAATTTATTATTAATAATTAAACCAGAAATAATATATCTTTGAATATAAGTGACCAATGCTCAGTGTAAAATAATAATAGAATTTGATTTATACAAAAAAAACATTTTTATTTTCAATTGAACATGTTTCCAAATGAAAGGAAGACTCTTTACTCGTCATAAAATATTTCTAAAAAATTTCTATTCTCAAAATAATTGTGATAAAAATCTATAGTAGAATAAACCAACATAAAAATCCTAGAATTATTAGAAGATATATTTCAAACACACTTCCATGTAAAAACTAAGGATTGATGATCATTGAAATGGCTTTGAAAATTATTCAAAACCATTTTTAGTGGAATTAATTTTGAATCAATTTCAATCTCTTTGTGTTATTATTTTTTATTTTAGTTACCAAGTATGAGAGATAATGAAATCATACCATGTCAATGAAATGTTCTTCAAGATAATTCTAGAATAATCATATTTGCATGAGATAAATAATTCTAGAAGCTTATTCATCCTTCTTCACTGATCTCCTCCTCTGGGATACACTCTTCATGATATTAGTAATGGTTGATCTCTAGTAAAAATGAATCACATGACTTCTCATGTTGATACAACACTAAAATGTATTATCTAATTGTGCCTATTAAGATTTGAAAACATACTTTTCTTCATTTGGATGATCATCTTTAATACATATTCATTATAATTCAAAAATTTGTGATCAAACCATAAGGATATCCTCTGTGTTTTTCTATCAGGTTTTGATAGCAACAACTTTCTCCAACTTCATCAAAGAGGATCCTAAAATAAGATTTTATATAATACCAATTGAAATATCAATCTAAGATAGTGACATCTACATATAATATTTCTAGAATAGTCAAAAATCACTCTTACTCAGGTAATCCTTCTGATATCATGTTTTACATTAAATTCCATAATTTGGAAGCTCAAATATAATGTAGGTTGTTGGAAATAAGCTGGATCTCATTTCTCATTAATATGGTTATTAAGGTGGAGATGTTTTACTCAGCTGATTCACTCCACTATTAATGACTGTAGATCTATTTTTTAAATATGGTTTAATTATTGGTAGAAAAGATCTCACAACTTCTTCTATTTCTTTTTGTTTAAATTTTTACTATTCATGAGTCTATATACAACTCATATCACATAGTGAAGCTTTAATCTTCTTTCAGAACTATTATTATATAAGAATTATTATTGATTAATATATTAGAGTGTGTCTATCCATGTTACCTCTCACGTATTCTATTTATTTATCATAAGTGTTGTCTTATTTGACAACCTCTCATGAAATTGAAGAACTTCATATGGATTATTCTCTATTCTTCACTATGGTTTTATTTTTCCTCTTATAATTACTTTAACTTCTCTAAATTACATAAATAGATTACTATAAAATCATTAAGAACATTTTAAGACTTCATGGAGTCTCCACATGGAAATTTTTTAGTGTTTATATTCATGTAAAAACTTTTAGATGTGAAACTCCTCCTAGTATTATTAGGATTTCTATGAATCCGAATATCATTCATGTTATTATCCAAGGGTCTCTCACCATTTTTTAAACTTTCTTTGGAGTATTCTGATTTGAATCATCATCTCTATTTATTTCCATTACCAAGTATTCTTCTTTTATATTCAATAACTTATATGTTATTCTCATCCCATAATCCTTGGATACATGTTAATATGATCATACACAAATATTATAACCCCCATTATTATATACATCATATATATTTTAAATCATTCTGTATCTATTTGATGTATACATATTGTTTTCATAATATATTGATATTTTTAATTTTTATATGGAATGACCCCCTTGACATGGGCATCCTTTATGATTTATTTTTAATAAGACTGTAGTAGTAATCAAAATAATAATGCCTAAATCATTTACATTACCCATATGACCTTAAAAATCCTAATCTTTTCACTTTAATTTTTATCTTTCAAGATTCTTGGTCAATATATTTGTGGATTTTATGTACCTCTTATTATTCCTTCCTTGGTAAATTATTCCACTCACAGGGTCACCTATATATATGTTTTTGAGATTTTTTTCTTTTATTTGTTTCTTTATTTTCTTGGGTTTTTGGGGTATGAAGTTTTTTTGGAGAAAACATCATAGTGCAAAGTTTGTGGATGATTTTGCTAACTATGTGGTAACCTTTTTAGGGTGTTGTTTTCTGGGATAGTGCATTGTTTCATGGTTTAATCATGGGTTTTCAAACCATATGGAGTCAAGTGGTAATCATATTTATTTTTTAAGATACATTAGTACCCACATGGTTGGTGAATGTGTTTTCACACCATGAAAGTTTTCAAAGTCATTAAATTTTTGGCCTTTTACCAAATTCAATTATAGGATTTTATGTATTTAACTCCATTTTCTCTCCTATTTCATGGACATCCCCTCCCCTAGGCATTATATCTTCTCCACACTCCTTAATGGTGTATTATCATTGATTATTGGTTGTTTTGGATTATGGTAATCCACTTTCTTCATGATATCTTCATCATTCTCCCATCCCATCCTTTTTTTCTTACATTTTGAGTGAAGTGTGAAACCCTAGAAGGAGTGTTGGCCAAATATAGGTTGTTTAATAGAGGTTTTGGTTATATTTGTTCCTTTTTTTGTATTTTTTGTCCTCTAATTTATAAATTGGGTTTTTATCATTGAATTAAATGAGTTTCAAACAATTTCAAAGGTATGTGTCTCTATTTGATATTGTTCTCCATAGATTACATTTAAATTCTAAATCACTTTTTATTTTTGTTTATTAAGTTTCCATTGTATTAATTTATGATTGATTTGTATTCTATGTTTGTTTAGATCTCGGGTTTTATATTGAAAATTTATGTTTTAATGTGGGATTTCTAAAGTGAGGTGGCTTTAGTGCACTTCATGTGTTTGATAAAGTGGCTCAAAGTAGGTTTCTAGTTTAAAATGGATTACAAAATAGGTTTTATAAATGGGTTTACCTTGATAATTGTTTTATTAAAATGGGGATATTTTTTATTAAAATGGATTATAGAATAGAAATTTCTGTATGGAACATGTGATGTTGATTTATTTGGCATGGATTAGTACATGGGATGTTGGTAGTGTGAGAATGCATTTTCCAAGGTACTATAAATCCCTTTGGGAGGGGGAATGAGAGAGATTATATATGTTTTCTAAGGGACTAAGAAATTATTTTGGAGGATGAAGGAAGGATATTACACTTTTTTGACCAAGAAATAGAGAAACCTCTTGCGATTTGTTCTTGGGGAAGACTATGGGATCTTCCAATTTATTTATCCAGATAAAAATCTATATTTTAGACTCACTCACATTAGAAACTAATAGTTAATGGACTTAGTGAAAATTAATCATTTAGGGTTCATTTATATGATTTTATTTCATAGCATTATCTCCTCGATAGCTATGATATCATGGATTAAGATCATTTCTCTTTATTTGTTTATGTGGCGTTGTTTATTCTTACATTGTTTTTATGAATTTTTTAGGAAGGTTGATAATGTTTATGCTGAGTGAAATTTATTTCACTATTTTATCCATATTGAGAAGTGTTCTTGAAAATTTATTTTTTAGAAAAAAACAAATGGATATTAAATGATTGAGTTCAAATTAAATGTTTTAAATTTGAATTAGTTTTTAAAAAACATGTTTTCATATTAGTTTAATGGTTTTCTTGGTGTAAAGGTATTAAATTGATTCGTGGTGGTGTCTTACTGAGATTCATTCCACACACCTTACATAAGCCTTTGGGAATATGTAGAAATTATTTTAAAGGACATAGGTAAAGGAAAGGGAACTATACATATTGGTGTATTTTCGTAATTACCATCACCCATTATTTTTTTCTTGTAAGTTAAATTATCTTACTAAGTTAGCTCAAGAGTATTTTTTTAAGTTATTGTAATTTTTATATATATTTATTATCCATGTTTAGTGTCTTCCCTATTTTTGGGTGTTGTGATTTTGAATTGAGATACCATGTATATATTTCTTTTATGAAATTTTACATATGTGATATTGTTTATAATATTTATCTTTATTCATTACAATTTTACACTGATTATATATCTATTTGTTATGTTGAATTTTATTATGTCAGTGTGGTAATAATATTCCATGGATGGGTCACGCTGGTTTACTATGGGTGAAACCATTCCCAAGAGGTTGTTATTTATTCCCTGATTCTTGTCGCTAGCCAGTGCTGAATGCGAATTCACTTAGGGTGGAGTAGCATATCAAATCAGGTGATGGGATAGGTTTACCCATTTTAATTTTCTAAAAAATGGCATCAAAGGTGATTTGGGGGGGGGGGTTATTGGTAGATGGGATCTAATAATTTTTAGACTCAATAGGTAAGAATGGTGGAGTTCCTGGCAAGTTGTTATTTGTGTCGAACCTTATGTTTTAATGGTTATTATGGGATGGTGTTTAAAATATTATCTTGGTTATGTTTTTTTATTAGGATTTAATGTTTTTCAATTATTTATTGTGATTTATGGGGAAATATCGTTATTTTTTTGATTTTTAGGGTGGGAGAATAGGGATGTCTAGAATAGGCATGTGGTTAATTCACACTATCAGTAGTATCCATGCATAGTGTGTGTGTAATTTTCTATCAAATTTCTATGTAACATTCATGGTTTGCACATTTTTTACCTTAATATGAAACCAAACCATGAATAGTGAATAAGTTTTTAAAATTTCGATATTTTTTCCACTTAAGTTGAAATGTATAATTACGATATTTTTGTTTGTGAAGACCTATTTTAAGAGTTTATTTTGGTTTAATCGATGATGTTTGAGACTCATTTGTGTATCGATTGAGATTATGTGTTGTGTTTTGTAGAAACTTCCTCCTAGAAGTTCCTTATATTAGTTTAAGGATGGTGTTTTAAATAATTCCACATAGGCGAGTCCTCTAGTTGATTTGGTTCTAGTAATGTTGGTGATATGAACAATATAACCCTTGGTCCAGATGGGTAGTCAAGAGAACCCATGGTTATCAAATCACGATGAAGAGTTTATTGGGAAACAATCACAAGTTTTACATTTTGGCAAGGTAGACAATGATCCTGAGAAGGATTTGGATCATATTGAGAGGATATTTTAGTTTTTGACGACCCCTGAGACCTTAATGGTTGTCTTCTCTACCAATACGCTGGAAGGGATGGGTAAAGCATCTTTCGAATCTATGGTGTTGGAAAGGTTACATGAGGATCTCACATGGACCACATTCAAAGTTAATTTCAATTAGTAGTTATAACCAATGTATTTGATGGTGGAAAATTCCCTTGATTTTTTGTAGTTGGAGAAAGAAAATCATTCGATGTTGGAGTACATATCTTGATTCACTGATTTGGATCATATCTCTCTAGAACTCCCCATATAAAATTATCTCAATGTTTGATGATTTCAAATTAGCTTAAAGCCTAAGATCATGTGTATTATTATTTCAATATTATTACCAACCTTTTTTTAAGGTTGTATGAGGTGGTTGATAAGGTTTATATGGTAAAAGAAATCAGAGCTAGGAAAAATATTTCTCAGTAGTGTACCTTAGGGTGGTAGTAGAAAGAGATCCTCGTCTATTCATAAGAGAAAGTGATTTTAATATCACTAGAGAAGTGGAAAGAGCTTCCAACATTCATTAGGTATAGTTCCACTATATTCTATAGGGAATAATTTAGTAATATAAAATCAATGGAGAAAGGATATTCATGCCAATCCTATTTACCTAAAGGCTATGAGGATGTAACACCAGTGTGGATGTTAGGGACATTTTAATTTCTTTTTTGAGGCTTCTATATAGGGGGTCTATGTTTCCACCACATATGAAAAGGGTTCTCAAGTGTATTTTAATGATTATGAGGTAGAGGACCTCACTCTCTGAGTAACGATGGTTTTCACCTAGTAAAAGAGGCTTCATACATGCCTTATTTAGGACATCTTCATGTAGGAGACTCTATACCAGTTGAATTAGATTTCATTTTGGTTACCGTGAGAGGTATGGTGTTTACTGTTCTTCTAGGGAATATATTTTATTTGATATGGGTGTATACCATTCATTTATCATTCTATTTGTGATTTCTTTTATGGGTATGCGAGTGGAGTTTATGAAATTTTATAGAGTTTATTAACCCATTTGTTAAGAATATAATAAAAGGTTTCAAGAGACCATATTGTCATGTTTTGGTTTTTGTAATGTATGTAATTTTAGATTTATTCATGTTAGACCAAGATTCTTTCAACTTTATCATCAATATGAATTATTTTATTAACTTCAAAGATCAAATTGATATTAATCATCATAGATTCCATTTTATGAATCCATATGGGATCACTAACACATTCTAGGTTGAGTGGGATCTATGACTATAGAGGGATATAGTAGTTTATTTATATATTGTTTTGATTTTGTAATAGTTGTTCATATTGTTCTTTGATTACTTAGAGCATGTTTTAGAGCATGGCCTTCTAGTATTCATGGACAAGTACCCTTTTTTCTGATGAATTTTTCTAGGTTCCCACCCTAGTAATAGGTTGATTTTACCATCGATCTACTCCCCAAGATGAGCCTCATTTCTCTACCATTTTACAAGATGGATCTGTTTGAGTATAAAGAGTTGAATGTTCAGCTAGATGACTAAAATTTTATTTGATTTATTCTCAAAAACAATTCCCCATGGTATTTGATATCCCTTTTTTCAAATAATTTGGATGGAATCCTCCAACTCTGCATCGACTATCATAATCTTAATCAAGTGATTATAATGAATAAAAACCCATTTACTGGAATTCATTATCTTTTAAATTAGCTTAGAGGGTCCCATTTTTTTAAAAATATTAACTTGATATCTATGTACCACCAATTGATGTTATTCGGCCAATTGATTTATAAGTGAGTAGTTTTAGTGTATCCTAAGATGTTTCTAGCAATTATGTCTTGGAAATTTCTCAAAAATGTGTTCAAGATCTGAAATTTTTTGGGATTGGCTAAGTATTATGAAAAATTGTTATGGGAATTATCCATTCTAGATTCTCCCTTGACAAATTTGACTTGAAATGGGGTGAATTTTAAGTGGGATTAGATGTTTTAGTGTAATTTTCTGTAGTTGAAGGCCCCATTTACATATTTCTTCGTTTTGATTCTTCTCATCCCTTTGAAATTTTATACAGTGAATTCTGATGCCTCCAACATGGGGTATGGATATGGAATAATTAGGGATGACTGTCAATTAAACTATTGATCATAGATTTTATTCCCATATGACCATAATTATCCCACTGACTATTGATATTTGGAAGTCATGATGCATGATCTGAATATATAGTTGAATTACCACTTCAGAGAACATTTTATAGTTTAATCAGGTCACAAAAGTCTAAATTATATCTTTACCTAGAGGGACATCAACCTTAGACAGATACACTATATAGAGTATCTTCATAGTTTTTATTCTTACATTTATTATAAACCAAATAAGGGAAAATTTGTTCCAATACCTTGAATAGGAAGCTTCTGATGATGGTTATATAGAAATCAGTTGAAGAGTGGGGTCTGATGAGTCAATTTTATGATATGCGACTAGAGTTTTAGGAGTTTGAAGAGTAGGTACTCATGACCACTTTATAGGTCACACCCTCTCTTATCGATCAAGTTAGGGGTGTGTAGGAATTCGACCCCATGTTTCTATATATTATAAGTTTTCTCATTGATGGGGATGCATCATGTGATTGTTATAAGTTTCTATATAGTTATATCCTTTACAATAAATAAATGGTAGTTCATTTGAGCTTGAGGTTTGAGGTGATTCACGAGGGGCAACATTCCAGTAGATTTATGCACCCTAGTTGACCATGTATTTTATAACTTGATATTTATGTGTTAGTGGACCTTAATGATGAATATAATTAAAGACTTTTTTTCCAAGTGTTTGACCTGCCAAATAATCAAATATGAGTACCAGGACCAGTCAATTTTTTGTAAGTTCTTCAAATTTACAAGTAGAAGTCAGATGAGATCTCAATGTATTTCTTGATTAGAAAACCTTGTAATTGATGTGTGAATGATTTAATATGGGTAATTTTAGACTATATGATAAAATCAGGTCATTTTCCCCTTTATGGAGTCAAAATGGTAGAGGATCATAGAAACCAATATGTATGATAGGTTTTTCAGCTTCATGGAGGTCCCATGGTGATATTTTCTAACCAAGATTCCTAATTTACTTCCCAAATCTAGATTGGTCTCTAAGATTGTTTGAGAACCAAGATAAGTTTGAGTGCCACATATCACTCATAGGTATATGTATAGTCTAAGAAGGCCATATTGATTCTCAAAGATATGCTCCAATCCTATGGGATTAAATTCAAGGGTTTTAGGGAAAGTAAACTATCATTGGATATGTTTTTTATAAGAATATTCATCACACATCAACCAAGATGGGCCAATTTTAGGTTTTAAATGGGAAACCATTACAATACCTATTGTGATGGGATGAGGTGGGTGATCATTCCTCTTGGGGACTGAGTCTCATCCAAGAGACAATGTAGAGAGTTTAGATAATCCAGATGAGGCTTGTTAAAGATTAGGGTATCCATAATTATTACTCTGATTAATATCATCAGCTAATAGTGTTTGAGGTTAGTAATAAGGTGTTTCTTTTTGTATCTATTTTTCTAGGACACCATATTCTAAACGTTTTGAAAAAACTAGAACCATGTTATATCTATCTTTTTTTATTTGGATAACACATTGGTAAGGTATCCTGTATTTTGGAGTTTCCACCAGGTTTTACCTAAATCCATGATGTCTTTCATGTTTCCCATTTGAATAGGTACCATCTAGTAATGTCCTGACCTAGGATCCACTTGACGCATGCCTTGAGCTGCTGGGTCACACAACCTCATGCTTACCTCCCCATATTTTAGAGGATACTGATTAGATGCGAGGGTGTAAATATGTTATATTGGGGATACTATACCATCATATTAGTGAAGTACAACAGATATAAAAAATAAATATAGAATAAAAGACTTGTAATATAAGAAGAAACTATAACGACGAGACTAGTAACCCACCATAGTGGAAGCACAATATATAAAATATAAATAATAAATATGGAAGAGTAAATTACTAACAACTATAATAATAAATAACATCCATAAGAAAGTTTCATATATATATTTTGATGGCATGATTATATACAAAATGGGAATATGTTAAAGGCATATACAACATGCTTTAAAAAAATAAATGAAAAGATAAAATAATTCTCCACTAGAATCTCAATCATATATTTGGACCTATGATCCTATTATCTGACTATAAATAAATCATATAAAATATCTATAGCATGTATCTTTCCCCTATCCATACCAATAGACATGTAGTCTACTCAGGAACCAATGGATGCCTGAGTAGGATGTGAGATAAAATCCTAGTAGGGAACCACCAAGGATTTATATAATTAATCTAAGTAGTTCACATAGCTAAACAGTGTAGGTATATCTAATAGTAAACAATTATGAATAAATAACCATCAGTCATCTCATGTTCGTAAAGGACACCTCGTGGCTCTAACTTCTTTGGCATAGGATGGAATGAGAATCCAATCGAAAACAAAAAATATATATAGTAATAATATATATACATTATAGTAATATACTATATCCATTAATATTAACTATGTATGTGAGGACATAAGTATCCATATACAATGATACTATGTGTTGACTGGACCCAAGGTGTAACATAGGATTCCACAACCAATCTAGCGAGCTGGAAGGCTAAAATAGAGGGTACATTCTCTGAATATCACAGTGAATGTGAGTCATCATGCTCAAATTTTAAGATAGGTGGGGTGAGATATCATTCCCAACACCCTAATAAATGAATGTCAAATGTCATTTCCATCATCCAAATACTATTATAATTATGAAAGACTTCATGCTCAACACCCAATGGAAGGGAGAGTGAAACCTTTATCTCTATAAGACCCTTAACCATCATTTCACATCCAATAACAATGGAATAATCATAATATTGGTAATATCATGTGGGGTCGCCACTTTATCATAATTATAATAAATCCCAACACACACACACACACATATGGGTGTCAAAGTTCATAATATCTATATAATAAAACATGCATCAATTGGTTTTCCTTGACACCTACTACCATTCATTCATTCAATTCTTTTAATTTATTTAAGAAAATCAAGCAATCTTGAAGCTAAGTCATTATATATACACAATCAATTTAAATATCCAAGGCATGGACATTCCATTTTGTATAATACAAGAACTTAGATGATGCTTTTGATATCTAAATATATATGTTAGAGTGGTAAAATAAATTTATAATTCAATATAAACACTTATAAGGTGTTCTAATCAATTGAAAATTATATTAAATTTAGAAATTCACTCAACACACCCAAAGGGGTGGCTATTATTTTGTTTGATATCCTCTAACCTACTTGAATGTCCATAGGGCCTTTATTTTTTATTCATTTTTGATAATCCCCCTTTTATGGGTTCAAGGGAAACCCTCACATTACATTTCTCATAGGCTTTGTGACATTACAAGACCCAATGTCTTAATGGGATATATCACAGACTATGAATATTCCAAATTTCTCCTCCCCATCACCTGCATCTTGATCAGCTCTCCACCTTTTCATGAATTTTCAGCTAGTTTTCCTATGCAACTATACACATGTAACACCACAAAATGATAAAGTGTTAAATGACTAAATGTTAAAACTCATTTTAAAAATGTTTATCTTTCTTTTTAGGAGGATACCTGATTATAAATCCATAGTTAATTGTGCTTGTTCCGGAGTATTGATCCAGATGGGTGACCTTCTAGGAATTTTCCCAGGGTGTGTGTGAGTGAGGACAAAGCACACTAGAAAGGACATGTGTTGGCCTGTGGGGATAGTCATTAGTCAGATGACTCGTTCCGGCACATGGGTGGTCCCCAGGTGTGGGGACCACGTGTATGTGGGACAATTGGTGGTACCTGGTGGCCCAGGACCTGACATCCATGTTAATAGTAATGTTTTTGTGCTTTCACTGGGACCCAATTATCACATTTGGTATCAGAGGTGGTACCCTTCCATAAGTGTGGTGCACTGCCTGGGTTGAGATGTAGGGCCTACAATGAAGATGTTATGATCTAGGGGGGGTGTAACACCCCAGAATGATAAATGGTTAAATGAATAAATGATATTAAACATGTCAACAAGGTGCACATTCATTTACGGGATCCTACCCGATTATAACTCCATAGTTAAGCGTGCTTGGCCTAGAGTAGTGATCGGGATGGGAGACTTTATGGAAAGTTTTACAGGGTGTGTGTGACTGAGGAAAAAGCACTCTATAAAGGACATGTGTTGTCCTATGAGGATATTCATTAGTCATATGACCAATTTGGTCACGTGGGTGGGCCCCAATGGTGGGGATCACATGTCTACATGGAAAGTGTTGGTACCTAGTGGGTTAGGACCTGACGACCATGTTAAAGGAATGGTGTCTGGGCTGTCACCAGGACCCGGTTTTCACAGCACAAGCTTTTTATTGATTGAAAATTACATACCCTCTAATTCTTTTAAATCTGATATCTCTACTCTAATGAATGTTCCTTGCTCTGAATCCTCCTTTGAAGCATGTTTGTTAAAGATTTTTTCTAGTTTGTGTCTGCACAAATCAGGTGGACTGAGGACCTTAAGGTGGCCCAAAGGCCGGAAGGTGGCTCGAAATCCTTATTGGCCCAAAGGCATGGGTGGCCCAAAGGCTTTAATGACTCTAGTACCAAACTAGTGGCCCAAAGGTGAATAGATCTGGTTTCTATAGTACCGAATAGTACCTACTACAGTACTTCTACATTACACATAAATTTTCCTCCACCCATATTCGAACATGGGTCTCATGGATGCATTTGAAGAGTCCTCACCAACTAGTATTAGGATCATTTGACACATCATCTAACCAATAATAAATGATCAATGGGAGGGTAACATTATGTGTATATTTTTTTGAACCAAAAAACACGTTTTAAGGTAATGTGTGGAAAAGGTTAGTGTGAGACATAATGGTGGAGCTTTCAAAATGACATAACTTTTGGAAAAGGAATCTAGACAACCTAACTTAATGTTTTTGAAAAATACTCATCCAAAAGAGGCCTCATATTCAAAGAATATTTGAATAAAAATGAATAAAGGTTCAAATCATGAAAAATAAAGAGAATGATATTACAAAAAACAACACAACGAACTGGAAGATAAACTAAGAATAGAATGATGCTAAATCAAGAGAATAAATCTATTTGTCCAATGCTTCTTATAGGATTTTATTCAGAGTCCAGTTGTGTGATTGGCATCAAATCCTACATTATTCAATAAGGGAGATCAATGGGAGAGGGAGGAGTAGATCCACTAGAGAAATAAAGAAATAAAATAATGTTTTAGGTTTTAAATTTCATTAAGGGTATTTTAGACATTTCATGCTAAAAAATAGAAGGGCATGGTTCTTCCACACAGTTTTAAAAAAACATGTGCAAACCATTCCTAGATCACTATCTAAGTAGGGACCCCACACTATTGTGGGGCATAGTTTCCCAAACCATGTGAAAACCATGAAAAATCCTACTATCCAAGATGTCTAAAATATTTCATGTTCATGTTCCATGGGTTGAATGGTTATAGATAAACCATGTGTCCCCAACTACTAAAAAGGTACCATGTATGGTTACCTCTCATGGTTTATACTAACGATGTGGTAACCATGTGGCATACCCTATTTTCCATTTTTTGGAACTCTAAGCATCATAAAAGAGTAGGATACTTCTAGAACCTTACATAGTTTGTAGTTCACATTTACCAAGAGAAAAAAAGGGCCGAAATTGAAAAATAAATGATATATACCTTTTTGAAAATACGGGTCATTACAACCTCCCCTCTTTAAAGAAACTCATCCTTGGGTTGGACTTTTGTGGGTAAATAGTTTTCATCAGAAAAGAGTTTTAAACACTATGCTCGTATATCACCTTGTTTCTCCGAAGACGCATAATGTACATCACGAGGATATCAAAATACCCATAAATAAGTAATTGACCTTCCTTGAAGTGTCTTCACACTCTAATAAACAATACGCACTGGATACTCCTTAAAGGAAGCATCCATATCTAGCTCAAATTCATTAGTTTGAAAGACATTTGATGGGTATGGATAATATAGATGAAGCTAAGATAAATAAAATACATCATGCGTATACTAGTTTATCTAGGGAAGTGTTATCTGGTAAGCTACTGGTATATTTGTTTCAAAACCTCAAAGGCTCCAATGAACCTAGGTGATGACTTACCCTTCCTCCAAATATGTTGATCGACCCACCTAGGTGAAACTCATAAGAAACCTAAATATCTAACCATAAAATAAAGAGTTCATCGGCGTTGGATGGCATATCACTAGTTCCTAGACTAAGCTTTCATGATGCGCTTTTTGGTCAACTAGACCTACTATGTAGTCTCTTGAATGAGACATGGTCCCAGAATTGTTCCCACCCCTACATCTATCCATCTTAAATGTGATCAACAATGCCTTCCATATATGGCTTCATAATATTCCATATCGATTGTTTCTAGGAAATATATTAGTATATGAAAACGCAATAAGGGGTATGTTCTTCTACCAAGAACCCCCAATGTCAAGGACACATGCATAGAGCATGTCCTCTCACACATGAATTTTATGATCTATCTATCCATTAGTCTAAGGGAGATATTTTATTTTCATAATAACTTGTGTACCCATAGACCTTTGCAATCCTAGACAGAACTATGATCTCAAGCTATCATCTCTATAAAAAACAATATAATGATGAGCTCTAGGAAGATAGAAAACCTCCCCAACATATATTCTCCCGAGTTAATCTACTCAGAATATCTCTCGTGTAGGTAAGATGTGTCTGACCTCTGTCAAATGGTTAAATATGACCCCAAATTTATCATTTATATGATGTGATCTTGGGAAAAAATCACAAAATCTATAGAAAAATCATCCTATTTCCACTCAATAATAGAAAAAAACTATAAAATCCCAACTAGTCCCTGATGTTCTGCCATAACCTGCTAGAAGGTGGAACACCGAGTGATAAAGCCCACAGTGTCTTATTTCATACTAGACCACCAATAGTAGCAACGTAAGTCTCGAAACATTATGGTAAAACCAGGATGAACTATCCATGTTTAGGGATGAAATTCCCACACCAGTTCCTCTCTAATTTATTTGAGGACCCAAACATGTCCATGAAAGAATAACATATCATCCCCATCCATAGGCTAACCCGAAGATGTATCGTCATTTGATACACTTTCTCATAGGATAATGACCTCAATATTAGATAGTTTCCTCATTCTCAACAATTCCAAAAAGGTAGAGGTTAGTTCTAAGGATGAGAGGATAGTCTATCCATGATCCTTCTGAACCTCAATATGTATCTTTGAAAACATAGACCATGAGATTCTATTTTCCACTATACTTCTGATATGCCTATGATTGGGCCTTTTAGCTCAGAGCTTGATCTACGACATACATGCAAGCTTGAAATAAAAATATTATAGGTACTCAACCCATCTACACTGCCTGATATTTATATCTAAATCCATAAAGATGTAATTGAGGGATTTGTGATTAGTGAATACCGAAAAATGTTCTCCAAGTAAATATTTTCTTCAATAGTGAATGTAATGAACAACCATAGCTAGATTGAGGTCGTGTGACTGGTAATTTCACTCATTAGGCCTTAACTAAAAAGACAAATACAGTACAACTCACTCATCCTACATCAGAATACCTCCTAGACCGATATTTGATGTGTCACATAAAAAAATTATATCTCTTACCTCACATCGGAAGAATAAGGATCAATATTGAATTTGGTCTTCCCTTTAACACATGAAAGGCTGATTTATAAGATTCTGGCCATATTAATTTCACAACCTTTTTCATCAAACTTATAAGAGGAATTGAATGGTTTGAGAAACTCAATATGAAGGTTCTATAATATTTAGTTATCCCCAATAGACTCTGAATATAAAAATATTCTTGGGATGGTACCAAGAAACTACAACTCTCACTATCTCTGGGTCTACATAAACTCCCGAACTAAAATAATATGACCCATTAATTATACTTTTTCGATCCAAAAGTAGAATTTAATAATCTTAGAGTAGATATGATTATCTATTTGTTTATCTAGAATGATCTGAAGGTGGTTGTAATGGTCAAGTCAATAGTGTGAATACATTAAGATATCACCCACAATAACTACCAATAATGAATCCAGATACAGGTGGAAAACATGATTTATCACATCCATGAAAATTCCATGTAAATTTGTGAGACCGGACAGAATAACCAGGTACTTGTATAGACTATAACTTCTCCTAAAATATTTATGATGTATGATTGAAGCCCTGAAATACACCTGATGATAACTGACTTTAAATAAATCATTTAAAACACACTATCTCCTCAAAGTTGATCGAAGAGGCTGTCTATTCTAAGAAATGGATAATAGTTCATATTATAATTTGGTTCAATCTACATTAATCCAAGAAAATTTTGAGGGTACAAGATTCGTTTTTTAAGGACTAGTGTACCCCAAGGTGAAGTGGTAGGGTATATAAATCTTTTAGCCTCTAGGTCATCTAACTATTTCTAGAGCTCCAGAAGCTCCATAGGTGTTATCTTATATGGAGTAATAGTCATTGGAACTGCTCCTAGAACTGACTCAATGGTAAAAAATACCTCTCTAATTTTAGGTAGCCTTTAAAATTCATTAGGTAAGAGATCCCTAAAACATTTCTCTACAAGAGAGAAAATATCTTGTTTTATCATATGGTCATGAAACAAGAGACATTAAATTTGAGCTATCACATTAATGAGACTTTTTTTCTTGGGTCTAGCTCGAGTCTCGTGAACATAACATTCACCATTATTCATGTTTTTATCCCCCTCTAGTGATGTAAACATTGCCATCCAAAAATAGCAGCCAATATGGGCTTGATAGGGAACTAACCAATCCATTATAATGATTATGTCAAATCCCTTCATGTAAAGGACAAAAATATTCCATAAGAAGATATATATTTTTATCCCAAGTGGAAAATAATTACAACGAAGAACACTCTATGACCGAATACCTAAGGGGTTATCGAGATCCAACACACCACATAAGTGTTCAATATCATAGCACAAACTCCCCATTATTTCCTTAGATATAAATGAATAATACATGATTGTGTCAAATAAAGTTGACACTAAATATATGACACTAGAATAGTACATTGAACTATAGAATTTATGGCACTCTACTCCCCTAGCATAGGCTGCATTGCATGTAACTAGCATTTATTGTGGCTCTGATTCATATCCTGAATGCCCTGAGCAGAAATACTCTGGTGGCATTGATAACCATGAGTCTGGTTACCTCTTCTTAAACTTCCACCACAGCCTAAGCAGACAGTGGTATTCCATCTACCTGCAAGATGAAATACTACAGGCCCCACACTTGAGTGTGGGGTAGGTGTAGATCCTCCCTCACTATGGAATAATGGAAAAGTCTTATAGAAGCACTAGATGTTCCCCATCCCACCATAGTCTCTAAATTCTATTGCATCATATAAAAACTTGGGTTTCATATGTCCCAACTTCCCGCACTAGTGTCATATCAAGAAACGGACCGTACGATCCATCTAACTACTGTTACCTCTATAAGTAACCTCAAAGCATCACTTTCCCCAATAATAATGAGAAGTAATAGATCTAGGTGATGGACCACCCTAAATCACACTATTTTATTCCCTAATATTTCTCTCTATAAAAATTTCATGATTAGATATCCTAGAAATAATAATCATCTGAAAGACATTGACCTATGATTGGATGGTGTATACTAACCCATCATCAAATCACCTGGAATACATGAGATTATCACTTACTAGAGTTGGTGTGAACAACTACTCCTAAAAAATAGATCAAAAATACTCTCAAACATACATAGATCCCTATTTCATTTTTATGAACTCTCTCTCTTTCTCATCCCACATATTCTATTGAAATAAATATTTGTAAAAGATAGTCTGGAAATCCAGCTAGACCATATCTCGATGTGGGTCTTCCTAGGTAATAACATCCAACCATATATTGGAATAATCGTGTATATTATAAGCTTCAATCCTAACCCACTTCTCTAGAGGAATATCCAAGTGATCAAATATAGAAATAATATCTTTGAGCCAATATTGAGTAGCATGTGATCCAATTTCCCCTAAAAAGATGGGAGGATGTTGATGTTGGAAGTCCAACATCAAATCTTCCATAGTCGAGGCAGGCTGAGGAGAACCATGAATATTTTTCATCACATTAATGAAACCCACATAGAACTAGGACCCAATTACCATATCCAGAATATGAATAGGTTCTATAGGTGTTACTGTAGGAAGGATCACTGATGGATCAAGGCCCTCCACCTCAGGTGCGTGCTCATCACTCCCTTTAGGATATACAAGCGGAGGACATCATGGAGGAATGATTCTATAATTCCAAACAAACGCCTTGGGAAATAATTTAACATCTAAATTCATTTTAGATAGATAACTAGGACAAGTGCATATCCTTCCTTTGGATGGATCACAACTCTATTCCTTCTCCAAAATAAAGTCCGATGTGATGAGGAAAAGTCAATTAAAGGACATAAGAATGTAAAATACACTCCAATACCCACTACTAAGGTTGGGTTTGGGTATATGACTCATGTCACACATATATGATGTCCAATTCATTCTAAAAGTGATATTTATTTTATATTTTTATTTATTTATGTGTTTAAATATATTTAAATTTTTTAATTATATAGATCTCCATTTATGATATATAAGAACCCATACTTATCATGAACTAAAATATAGAATCCAATTAATCGATATCATAACATCTTCCATCCCATGTGACCAATGGTCTATGGCTCAACATTCCATAACTGAATACTTATGTTATCTACATTAACCTATACATACTGCTAGGTTTGGGAAAGAATTTTAATTGTTAATTATATTTATTATAAATCCTATAAGTAATATCAATACATTTCCATATAATATTCAAGGAACCAGTAATATGAGATAAGAAAATGCAAGATGAAAGTAAATGTGGTATAGAAAAATTCATGGAAGATCAGTCTTATTGTTCCCATAATGATGCATGTAATTAAACACCCTCATTTCAACAGGACTTGGTAAAATAAATCTCATTAAAATAATATCGGTAACAATTACATCAGGAAACATGTGTTTCACCTAATGATGAATTCATCTCAACTGTAATAAGAATAATGAATGATATAAATTTCCCATCCCAAGTAATTTTTCTTTGATTTGTACACGGGTTAGCCACACCCAGGAAAAAGAAAATTACCAAATTACATTAGAAACTAGTCTTCTATCTAATACCCAAATAGTAAGGAAAAGTAAATAACTAGGATCTCATACAAATTCGTGACATACCTACATGGGATTCAGTTAACCCATACCCGGAGTCTGTGGGTCACATGGCCTCAAGTGTTCCTCCCCATACACTAGAGGTTGATGACTAGTAGTGAGGGTGTAAATATGGTACATTGGGGATTATATAACCTCAAATCATAGTAGAATAGTGAATATTAATAATGAATAGAAAATGGTGGGAGTATAATATAAGAAGACTCAATAATGAATAGACCAGTAACCATTTGTAGTAGAAGAAAACTATATCAGATATAATAAAAAACTATGAAATCATAAATAAAGAACCACTATAATAATAATAGTAATAATAATAATAATTTACAAGGTATCATTATATACATGATTTCATTTCATGTTGATATACAAAAGGGAACATGGGATAGGAATATACAACATGCTATAAAGAATACAAAAAGGAAAAATGACGTCACCACTTGCATCTCAATAATATACTCAGTCATATTATCCTATTAAGTAACTATAGGTAAATCATATCAAATATATGTAGTTGAGAACTTTCTCTTATCCATACATGCAGACTAGTAATCTTCTTAGGTATCAAAGGGGGCTCGAGTAGGGTGTGAGATAAAATCGAAGTCAGCCAGAACCAATGGTTTATAGAAATAATCTACGTAGTGTATATATCTAAATAGTGTGCAGGTATATTAAATAGAAAAAAATGATAAATAAATAACCACTAGTCATATGAGGTTCCTAAAGGAAACCTGGAGGCTTTATCTACTTTGGCATAGTCTAGAATGAGAATATAATCAATAACCATACTCATATATAGTAATAATATATAGAGAGTATATTTATATATCTTATCCATCTATATAGACTAAGTACGCGAGGACATAAGTAGCTATATAACTGGATACTAGGTGCTAGATGGACCTGAGGTGTAACACATTCATTTATAACTAGTCTAGCTAGTAGGTTGGCTCAAGAAGAGCATACTTTCGCTGAATCTCATAGTGAATTTGGGTCTTCATGATCAATATTCGAGATAAGTGGGGTGAGACTTCATGCTCAACTCCTTAATCAAGGAACGTGGAAAATATTTTCCATCATCTAAATATAGGTGTAATGATTATAGATGTCATGGTTAACACTTGACGAAAGGGAATATGAAATGTCATACTCCACAAGCCCCATAACCATTGTTCCATAGAAAACATCAATAGAATAGTTATAATATTGGTAATATCATGTTGGGTCACCACATTAACATAATTATCACCAAGCCTAATATATATATATGGGCGTATCATTTCAAAATTTCCATATAAGAAAACATGAATAAATTGGCATGACCTTTCCACCCGTTATCATTATTTCATTTAATTCATTTAAGCAAAGAAAACCATCTTGAAGATAATTTTTTCTCTATGTATAAAAAGTTTTACTAAACAGGGAATGAAAATTCCATTTCACATAATATAAGCACTTAGAAGGTAAATTAGTCATCTAAACATGTATGTTAGAGTGAAAAAATCAATTTAAAATACAAGATGAACACTTAGAAGGTGTTTCGGTCCTTTAAACAGTTATATTAAAGAGGAAAATTCACTCAGCAAGCCCAATGGAGTGTCTATAGTTTAGGTTAACATCCTATAACCACCTATAAAGGATCAACAGATGTGTAACACTATATATATATATATATCAATTTCGAACCAAATAACTCATTTTAAGGCAACATGTGTCAAAAGCCTGTGTGCGACACAATTACAAAGCTATGAAAACAACATAACTTTTTGGAAATAAATATAGAACACCTAACTTAGGTTTTTTTATGACTCCTCATCCAAAAGTGACTCGTATTTTAAGTATATTGGAATAAAAAAACAAGATCCCAACACCCTAAAAATATAGATAATTATCATACACTAAAATAGAGAAAGAAACATGTAGATAAACATAGAAAATAAGGAAGGGGATGTGAGGTAATACCTATATATATCTAACACTTACTATCAGAACATGGTTTAGAGTCTGAATGTGTGACTGGAATCAAATCCTATATTAGGAAAAAGGATTCTTGATGTGAGAGGGAGGAGTTCATCAACTAGAGAAATGAAAAAATAAATAAAGGGTTACAACATTAAGTTCGATTAAGGTCATTTTGGACATTTCTACCTCAAAAATAGTGGTGTGCAGTATGGATGAATGGTTTTTCCAAAACGTGTGAAAATCGTGCTCATACCACTATCTAAATAGGAACCCTACATGGTTACAGTGCTTGTTTTATCTAACTATGTTCAAACCATTAGAAATACCACTATCCAATATGTGTACAATCTTTTATGGTCATGTGCCTTGGGATACATGGTTTTAGACAAATCATGGTGCCCATTCTATTGCAAAGGTACCAACATGATTTGTACTAATCATGTCGCATACCTTTTTTCCATTTTTCAGATCTCTGGGATCTGAAAAATCCCCATACGATCCTATAACCTTCTTTAGGCCATAGTGTACATCTACCAAGTGAAGAAAAGTGTTTGAATTTAAAAACATATTATTTTTAACTTCATGAAAAGGTATGTCTTTACATATATAAACAAATTTAATTTGATATAGTGGGAATATTTAAATTCTAAGCATGATTATTCCATTATAGAGTAGTGTTTTCATATAATGGATTAATACAACAAGGTGATCAGTGAAAAATTTACCATATCTGTCATTGTGCTTTGGAATCATGGTGGTGACAACAATTCGACATAAGAGAAGATATTTTTTTTGGGTAAGAAGTGACCTCACATGTTCTATTATGAGGATACTTAAAGACTTTCATGGGAAAAAAAGTGGCATTGTGGGGAGATTTGTGACATATTTTAGGTCACTGTTTGGTATATTCTTTTGTTTTTTTATATTTTATTTTGTTCTTGGTTTTCCCAAGTGTTTGGGGTCATAATTTCCGTTTTTGTAGAAAATTGACCTTGGTTCACGATTGGAACATGGTTTATCTAATTATGTCAGGGTTTTGGTTTTGGGGAGAGTGTTCTTTTACATGGTTTGAACATAATTTTTCAAACCATGTGAAGCCTAGATATAATGATGATACATTTTTTTTGATAAATAATCACACACACTGTTCGATCACATTTTTCTTAACTGTTTAGAAAGACCTTACATGTTTTTTAGATAATTATTTTTTTGGATTTTTATCTAAAATCCATTATGGGATTTTAAGTCTCACCCTTGCTTTTTCACACATTTTTTAAACCCCCCCCCAATAAATTAGGGCTTCTCCTCTCACCAGGTTAGTGGATTCTAATAGATTCTTGAGTGTTTTGGCTTGAGGTAAGACTCTTTCTATATTTACCCATATTTCCGCCATCACTCCTTTATTCATCAATTTTAATGAAAGTGTGAAACCTTAGATTGAGGGTTGGATAAATGTAGAGTGTAATGGTATTTTTTTTTCTTGTGTTTTAGTTGTTTTGGGTCCTCTTCTTCATACATTGGGTGGTTTTCATCAAAGGTAGTGAGTTTGGAACCATTTTTGAGGTATGTGTCTCTTTTTGATTGTATTTTACAATGAATTGCCTGGAATTATTAATCACCATTTATTTATACCTATTAAGCTTCCATTATATTTATTTATGATTAATACTTGTTCCAAATTTGTTTAGTTCCATGGTTTTATATTGGAAATTTAAGTATTAAAGTGTTTTTTCCAAAAGGAGGCAACTCAAGTGCAAATAATGTGTTTGCTAAAATGAATTAGTGCAGATTTATGGTTTTAAATATATATTTATAGAGTTTTTAAAAATTATTTTACCTTAAGAAATGTTTTTAATCAAAATGTGCAAGTTGTTTTTAAAATGGTCTTTGGAATAGATTTTACTGTATGTAACTTATTTTGTGGATATGTTTTCCATTGAGTAGAACATCGGATACCTGGGGTGTGAGTGTGTGATGTCCAAGGGACCATGAAATCCTTTTTGACGAAAACTTAGATAGATTCCACTTGTTATCCAAGGGACTAAGAGGTCCTTTGGGAGGAAACCTAAGATAACTTACACTTTTTTGACCAAGGTACTAAGAGAGCACTTGGTATTTGGGAGTAGGGATAAACATGAGATCTTACAATTTATTTAGCTTGTTAACAAACTATTTTTTAGTCTCACTAACATTAAACCTTTATAGTTAGATGCCTCAGTAAAAATTACTCATTTTGGGTCTATTTATATTCTTTTATTTCATTTTATTAGTTTCTTGATGGCTAAGATATCATCTTTTATTCCCAATTCCATTTATTTAGTTATGTGATGATGTTTATTCTTATACCATTTGTGTTCCTTGTTTGGGTATGTTGAGCATTTTAATATTGAGTTTCATTTATATTTATATTTTGGCCATATAGAGAAGTGTACTAGAAATCAATTTTTAAAGAAAAACCAACGGTATTTGAAAAGGTTGATTCCTAGTGAAATATTTTAAAAGTGAATTTGTTTTGAAAATTGAGTTTTCAAACTTGTTTAATGGTTTAAATGGTTTAATAAATTTAAATGGATTCATGGTGGTATCTTATTAAGATTCATTCCTTTCACCCTACAAAAGACTTTAGGCTTATGTAGACTTTTTTGCAAGACATTGGTAAATGCAAAGGAACTATGTATATTGGTGGAACTTTTTTATTAACATCATCTGTGCTTTTTTTGGAGGAGATGTAGTCTCACTAGGTTAGCTCATAAGGATCTGTTTGTGAGTTTTTGTAGTTTTGGGATTTATTTATTTGCCATGTTTTTTCTCCATCCTTATTTTTGGGCTTTTAGAATTTTAATTGAGATACCATGTTTATGTATCTTTTATGGAATGTAACATATGTGATGTTGTTTATAGTATATTCCTTTGGTTATTGCTTCTTTAATATGATTTTTTATCTTTTAGTTCCATTGAATCATATTATGTTTGTGTGGTTATCCCATTACATGGGAAGTTTATATTAGTTTTCCTTGGGATTAATTATTCCCAATAGGTTTTTTATTACTATCTAGTTCCTATCACCAACTTGTGGAGATCATAGACATTCTTCAAGACACATTCCTAGTTAGTTCGTATGATGGTTTGGGTCAACCCAAGTCGGTTTTATTTAGAAACCCTCACTAATATTCATTTTTAATCCACCCTATCCATTTTTTAGTATTATCACCACTTTTCCTCAACCACACTTATGTGTATTTGGTTTTTAATCATTTTTTATACATGAATACATATTAACGACAATTATTTGAGACATGCAAGAGTAATAACTTTTTCACCACACCTACTTTTGAGAGATCATTAAATGGTTTAATTGTCCTTTTATTCCATGTTAACATTATTCTATAATTATATTCCTCTATGAACCATAGGTGGATTTTAACTTATCCTTACTTATTTCAATGTGAAAACTTAGTACGTGACTTCTCTAGAATTTTTTATTTGATTTAAAATTCCAGACATTTCATGAATAATATATTCTTCAGATATACAATCAATATAATTACCTCTTAAAAACTATTTGTCTTTTAAATCTCTTATTCATGAATTTTAATAATTTTTTTAGAATGGTATCAAGAAACATTATTTTATTTTATTTTACCTTCATCTAAGCATCTTTGACATCAATTTTTCTTTTCAACTTTTTTTTTCTTGTGCATGGATCTTATCTTTAATATTATTTATCAAATATTCATTCAATTTATCTCCTTTAAGTTATTTATTTTAAAAATTTTATAAACATATTTAGTGAACTATATTCCTTATTCTTTTGTCTCTAATATTTTTGTCGATCTTTATACATTCTAGAACATAATCTTTTCAAATAATTTTCCGTATTATATTTTTCACCTTCATCTTGGTTGATTTATCCCTGTGTGATTTCAAAAACTCCACTAACAAAGGAGGTTTTTTTTCATTGGGAATGAAATAAAAAATATCAATTCATGCAATATCTAATATTTAATGGGAAATTATAGATACATCATCATCACCAATTAATCTTGTTTATTCTTCTTGATGATAGTTTCTGCATGAATTTTCACACACCTTCTGATTATGTGAATCCATTGGGGTGGAAGGGTTTTTGATCTCATTGGTGGAAAATTGAACAACACGTTCACCTCATTAAAAACCAACACTTTATTAATCAGTATCATAGCTCAGATAAACTTTTTATATGTAAAATAGAGAGAATCTTCATATTCCATTTCCCTCTCTTTTTATTGTTCAGTATGGTCTTAGTTGATTGTTGATTTTGAAATGGAACAAAGTAATCCTCACTAATACTACACATCATTGTTAATATAATAAAATATGATCAAATATTCAAAAAGAGAACAAATTTAAATAAATAATCAAATAATAGGTTAACTTAGCTATGATACTAATTTTTTCACCACTTGGGAAATACTCAACACTGAGAGATGGGTGAATTGGTATTGGAACAGTTTTGTTCCAATTCAAAATTTTATTCCATTACCTATTTTACTTGTTAAAATGATGACTCTCTCATTATATATCTATTTCCATTTGCAAGTAGATACAATAGTTAATGTATGGAACATGATAGTTTTACAAGGTTCACTATTCAGAAAGATTAGCTACTCCTTATAGTGTATGGTGGTGACTAATAAACATATTATATAATCTAATGAGGGGCCAATTTTAGTGGTCTTGTTCATGAATAATTTTAAACCAAAGTGTGGTTCCCATTATATTAAGAGGGGATAGAAAAAAAACATGATTACCTAGACTAGAGAAATCCTAGTTCAAATATAGCTCCTACTTTTTCGTTAAACTACCCGTATAGATAGTCTTCAACTTAATTAATTATCTTTCAATACTAATAAATTTCTCCACCGATTGGAACATTTATTTAATTTCGTAGTGTTTTTTTTTTATTCTTAAAATTATTATAAATTCACAATATGATAAATGATACACTACATCAATTACCCATGTAGTTACTGTAGAGTACACAACCTTCTTCTACTTCACAGAAGAAAACAAGAATACTGATTTTCTTACACAAGTGAAAAATTTGAATCTTCCCATATTTTTTCTCTTTTATTAGTTATAAGACCTATATTAAATCATTGAAACTTGGATTATAAAACACTTTTTATTCTTAGAAACTTCATGGTAAATGTAACATCCTGAACCTAGGTTCTAATCAAAGGAGCCCGAGCATGGTTGGCCACATGGCTTCCAATGAATCTCCTTGAATTATAAATTCTACTGACTAGAAGCTAAATCCTATGGTGTGTTTGTGGGGAGAATATTCCCATATTATCATAGTGGATCATATTAGATAAATATAATAACAGTTAAATATCAAAAGTAATATATTTAAACATATGGAATAGAAGAATAAGACATTAAAGACACAAGACTATTGACCCACCATAGAGGAAGAAGGAATGAATAATAAATAATAGATAACTCTGATCACAATGCTCAGAAAATGGTATTAATATTTTTCATTTCTCTATAAATTATAAAATAGGTATACATGGAAGTAGGTAATAAATTCTATAAAAAATATGTAAAATGAATCCAAAAAATATCTAAGCATCCTAAGATCCTACTCGGTCATCTCATACCAAGCTCCATACTAAGGAATCAAACAATATCAGTTGTCCAAGGTGGGAAACTTCCCTTATCAACACCTATATACATGTAATCTTCTCAGTTACCAAAAATATCCCAAATAGGGTCTGAGATAAATTTCTGTTGGCCAAAACCAATGGAATTTATAACATCTATTCCATGTAATATAAAATGAAACAGTGTGATGAAATGTATATATAACATTAAATAAGTATAGTAATCTAGATTCCTATTACCTACTTTAGATACATCTAGTTTAAAAAAATGAATAATTTCATTAATTATTTATGTTCAAATTTATATAATAAGTCATATGAGGTATAACCAACAATGACACCATGTCCCATTTATAGAAATAATAAGGAATCCAAGATATAACAATTTATCCATGATGAATATGATAATAAAAGAGGATATAAGGTAATAACCAATGCATCCTTTACCTCAAGGATTGATCTAAGTTAGTAATAACTTTTATAATAGATATAATGGATCTGTGTGTAATCCAAGGAACATTTCCCAAGGCATTGAATTATAATTTGACTCTAAATGATCCCAATGAATTCATCATAGGTATAACAGGATGAGAAATTACTAGGCCTAATGGGTGTACCATTAGTGCCTCATTTACATAGAAATCATGATGGATTGAAGGATTGCACCCAAGTCATTCCATAATGATAATAGAGGGATACTACAGTTTTATATTGGGAATCCACTAGTAGACAATGATTGGGTTTCAAGGTGGGTATCAACCTTGGATACCTGCATCCCTGATTTGAAATGGCATCCCAAAGTGCTAAAAGAATTACCTCATGAATCTAAGGATAGATCGAGTCAAACCACTCCAATAATAATTTAAAGGTGTATATTAAATATCCACCTTATACTCAATTCATTTAATTAATTAGGCCATGTAATACTCACGTCGTTTAATAAGTTAAAGGGTTTATTTGATGCTTTTCATTAGTGTGACAATTTTAAAATCGACATGAAACCATTTAGTAGTTCAAATACGTCATAATAAATTCATTAGGCTCACTCTTCGACCTTAAATTATGCATGAAAAGGAGTGATACATACATGAAACCAAACTATTTTAGTATATTCATTTAAATAATCCAATAGATATGTACCAATATACTTTCCATTTATTTTTTAAAATATTAATTGATAAATTGGAAACACTTTCCTTAGATTTTTTAAGTGATATATACATGTAATAACCATTTATAACTCATTAATTTAATTACAACACCTTCCTTTATCAAGGTAAAGTTACAGCTCACACAAAACTTGGTGTAGATAGGATTAACAATATACTAAAAGAATAATTATGGAGACACCCTACTTTTGGTTGTTGGCGTTGAGGTCATAACCTCTAATAGTGGATTATATATATATATATAACAAGGGTATTAGAATATTATTCTAATGGCTATATGAAAGTAACATGAATTTAATAGGCCATGCCTGATGAAATCGGTGCACCCACACAACAAAAATTTACAAAATGGTGAAACCTGAGGGATGAGTCATAAGACACCTACCATAATCATTTACAACATTTCATATCTAGTATTAACCTTTAGTTTTTTATGGATCAGAATTAATATAAAGAATATTCCAACACCTTGAATTTAGGGCATATGAGCTTGCATCAAAAAAACATCATCGAGGAAAAAAATGAATAATTAGTGGCTAAAAAGAAATCAAATACACACCAATGTGAATCCAACATGATGAACAAGGATTGATTCCGGCTTTAGATTGGAGCTCCAGTTAAAATACTATCAAAGGGGGCTTTTGGAGCTCAAAAAGGGTGATGAAGGATAATTTTGTCTACAAGAATGAGAAAATAAGGTGGAGGGGTAAGATTATAATTCCTTAAGGAAAAATGGTCATTTCACCCAAAATATATTGATCACATGGTTTTTTCACAAAATCCTGTAATCCATGTGCCTATCATGAACCTCCCACTTCTTAATAAGGGAACCTGCATGGTTAGGCAACACGGTTAGAGAAACCATGTGCCAACTGCATAAAACACCTGTAATAAAAACTGTACACATTCCTTATGTGAATTAATCCCCTAGTTCATATTTAGGGAAAAGTGTGCACCCTATATCACACCACATTATAGATGACCATGGCTACGGTAGTTTATGATGGCTGGGTCTCATGGTTTTTATTAAACATGTGACCTAGTGGTTTTCTCCAATGATCAGGGTTCTGAGCTCCAAACAAGCCTTGAGCACCCTTGAAACCATTATAACCTCATAGGTAATCCATATTATTTCCAAAATAAATAATTAGAAAAAGTTAAAATGATTCATACCAAAGAGAAAACTGGATTCTTATAGTCTCCCCCCTTAAAAGATATTTTCCTTTATTTCCCCTTCTAATGAAGGAAAAACACTATTTGAGAACAACTCTATCCACTGAGAATATACATCAGCTTCCCGCTGCTATGTACCATATTTTACATGGTCGTGCTGCTATATAACTCATACTAAAGGAACATACCAACCTCAGAGAGACTTTATTCTCTAGTCGATGATCTGTATGGATTCTCCTCAAATGAATCATTGGAATCTGGATAACATTCCTCAGGATTAAAAGTATGATACGAGCCAGTATGATAGAAAAAAATATTTAAAACATGGAAGACATCGTGTGTGGGATAGTTCCTATGAGGTAGTAACACCTGATAGGATACCATCATGACTCTCTTTATATCCTTGAAGGTAGAAACATAACGAGGAAATAACTTCCCTTTCTTTTGTATCCATTTATTCCCCAGACTTTGTAATACCCATACGAAAAAATGATCCCCAACATCGAACTTTATTGGTTGTTGATGGTGATCGTATTATGATTTAAATCTATACTGAGTAGTATACATATTATTCATGATAATATAAACTTGCTCCAAAGTATTATACACAAGATGAGGATCTAGAATGGGTTTCCTCTCCTTCATTTATCCAGTACATGGGTGAACAGAATATCCAATCATACAAGCCCTCAAAAGGACCCATGTAAATCATTTCTAGAAAGTTATTATTGTAAAAGAACATGATGACAGGGATATACTTAACCCATGAACATCTAATGTAAAGTATGTATGCTCAAATAATTTCTTTTAAAACATGTATCATTTTTTCCGAATGACAATTAATCTGTGGGTGACAATTTCTGCTTAGAAGCAAATATGTGCCCATATATTTCTGTAACCCCTACTATATCAAGGATTTAAAGTGAGAATCCCAATCTTAAATTAGATAATGAGGGACCCCCTATAGCCATAAAATATACCAGAATTATAGTCTTCCCATATCATCAGCTGAGGAAGTTTCATAGTTTGGAAGGAAGTGGTCCACTTACATCAGTCTATCACTGAAAACCCAAATTGTGTCTCTACCTCAAGGAGACGTCAATAAGTTGACTACAAATTCCATGGAAATAACTTCTCATTTCCATTTTAGGACTATAAGTATCTGTAACAAGCCCACAGGTCACTAGTGGTCTGTCTTCACCTTCTAACATGTGGAACACCTAGTTATAAAACCTACTATTAAATGTTTCTTCCCATGCCACCAACACTAGAATGTCATTTCCTGATACATCTTGAAGATATCATGATAAAATGACAATATAAAAGTGTGAGACTCCTGCATCACTTCCTCCCTAATATTTTTAGGAAATGAGAAATTCCCATGAATATAGAGAATATTATCCCCATAAATAGACCAATACGGAGGTGGGTGGTCTCCTGAAATACAAAACTAGTGAACCAATCCTTGTGGATTTTAAAATGGCCTACTCTTTACCATCATAAGGATTTAAGAGGTAACTATTAAATATGAAATATTGTACTACTCTTGACTATCATGTAACTACATATGTATATCATAAAGGAGGTATATTAATTTTTAGTCATCACTGGCTTTCTTCATGGCCTATACTTGAGTTTTCTATCTTAGTTCATATGCTACCACATTTCCTTTTTCTAGGAATATAGCCAAGATCAAATTCAAAGGACTGAAGGTATTAAAACTGTGTTCATTATTTTAGATTCATGTCTCACTATATAAAGATATAATTGAGGCTCTTGTGTTCTGTAAACACCACAAATATCTCACCCAGTAGATATTGTCTTCATTATCATGAGGCATGGTGAACTACATCTAGATCTAGGTCGTGTGTCAAGTAATTTCTCTCATGAGACTTCTTCTGTCAAGATTCATACAGAAGGAAACTATCCTCTTACATTCTCACTACACCTTTCTTGATGGTAGATGCATTAGAGAACAATGTATTGCCTCTTCCATGCTCTATCAGAATCCGAATAGATGTCAAAACAATCCTTCCTTTCAGCTCCAGAAAAGATTTCTTACACTCATCTAACCATAGGAACATGACAACCTTCTTTGTAAAACTACTAAGAGGTTATGAAACGTGTGATAATTAATGTATTAAATTCTTTTAATATTTGAAAATCCCCATGAAAATATATATCTCAAGAATATTCTTGGGATGCTCCTATGAAACCATAGCACTCAAATTTTCTAGGTCAATAGATACTCCTAATTTTGAGATAATATGAGTCAAGAAGTAAATGGTGTTTATCAAAAAGTGTATCTTAGAAAGATTAGAATAAATTTTATTCTCTCTTAATGTATTTAAAATGATATCAAGGTGATTATCTTTGTTTCTAAGAGGGTAAAAATAAACCAATATTTTTCAACAAATACCATGAAAAAAAATCCAGATTGGGATGAAATATCCTACTCATGAAATCCATGAAAATAATGGGCTTGTTTATAAGATTGATATTCATAACAAGATACCCATACAACACATAGCAAGTAAAAAAATTATAATATATATTCATTAAAGTATGAATCACATCAGATGATAACCTGATCTCAGTTCAATCTATGAGAATACCCTATCTCCTTAGATCTGGTAAAAGAGATCATCTATTCATGGAATCTGATACAAATTCCTAATCATAAGCTGGTTCAACCATCTTTAATCCACAAAGATCCTAAGTGTCACATCCACCTTCTTGGGGAAAATCATGGGTTAACATCAAGAGGAAGTGTTAGGACATAAAAAACATTGGCCTCTAGATCCTGGAACTCTCTCTTGAGCTCCTATAGCATGGAAGGTATCATCCTATACGGAGGAATGAACAATAAATCTGCTCCTGGAATAAGCTCAATCATAAATCCTACCTCTCTCTCATGAAGTAAACAAGAAAAATCATTAGGAAATACATCTCTGAAATGATCCACTATGTTAGGATAATCTTCCAGGTGTACTCTATGCTCCTCCATACCCCCTGCTCCTCCATAAAGAGAATATAAATTTGTGCATTCAATCTACCTATCCCATGATACTTTGGTCGATCTCTACTATCCTAGATATCCCACTCTATTTTATGTTGATAACTACTTCCCTCTAGTGATGTAAATTATAACCATAATTGATAGAAGTCTACAGAGGCAAGATAGGGAGCCAACCAATCCACCCCAATAATTAAATCAAATCCACACATATCAAGAAAAAATAGTCCCCATGAGAAGGGATAACTACCTACCTCAACAGGGTTGTCCCTGCATTGGTGTATTCCCTTTAACCATACTCACAATAGTGTATCCAGGGTCATTACATCATAGTAATACTGAATTTACAACCCAATACTTCCCAAAATAGATAAATATATGAAAGAGTATTAAAAACTTGTATCAAATAAAGAAGATACTATAGTTGATCCAACTAGAATAGTAACTTGTACTATCGACAACCTTACAGTCTAATCCTTGGGTATTAAATGTAAAGCATGAAAATAACCTAATCCACAACCTTGTTCTATAGCTGGACTACCTTGATTTTGACCACTCTACTGGTGCTTCTGATTATAACTTTGTCTATTATGTCGAAGACCTCCTCCTCAACTAGTCCTTATGATGCTACTCCAACCACTATCTTGACATGGCATAAAAGATATTTCCCCTGAAGGTGGAGCTAGTGTGGGTCATCTTCCATTTTGAATTAGATGTAATGGTAAAACAAATCTCTATAGATGCCTCATATGAACACAATAATGACACTCTGTTATGTATCTATCACACTAAGGCTTCAGATGACCTTAGCATCCACACTGATGTCATACAATGGAGCTGCCAGTATGGTTACTCTAACTACCACTGCTCTGCCTAGAAAATTCATTGGATTTCTTCTTGATACCTGAAGAACTACAATCCTACCACATAACAAATCCTCAATTCCCTATAACATCATTTCCCCTAGGTTTCACTCAGTAACAAGAGTTTGATTAATGATCTCATAGAATGTAGGTAGGAAAAACATGTTTACCTAATAATGGATCGAATACTGGATACCATCCTTGAAGTGTCTAGAACATGCCATCTATTCAATATCTAAAATAAGTGAAAAGTTTTGTAACTTAGTAAATTGCACTGAATAGTTCATAATATAAAGATGACCCTACTCCAGATGTTTGAAATCTCTAGGTTGGTCAGCTCTCAACATATGAGGAAATAAATGATCATAGAAGGAATTCTAGAAATCAATTCATACCATGCCCAGATGGCGACTAGCCTAGGTAATCACATCCCACTAGCGCTTCGATGAATCATGTATCATGTAAGTAGCAAGATTGACCCTCCTCTATGAATAAATCTATAGATTCTCTAATATAAAAGGAATGTCCTCTGTCCAAGACTCAGTATCCTATATACCACTATCCCTTGAGAATGTGGGAGGATATTGCTACAAGAAATCATGTGTCAGAAAATCCATCATACGTACTGGTCATAGAGCACATTTCATGTACATAAAAATATATAGAACACACAGATGAAGTTGAGCATCAGTTCACTGATCATGTATAGTAGGTGGTGCATCAAGTGTCACTATAAGAGGGATCACTAGTGGCTCGGTTCTCATCACCTTTGGAGTTTGACTGCCACCACCCTCTTGAAACAATACAAGAGGAAGTCATGTTCATATATCTACAAATGACAAGAAAACACCTCAGAACAAGCTTGATGTAGATTGATACACAAGAGGAAGCATAATATAGGAACAATACCTCACTACTCAATGTATACTACCCTAATTGGCCTCTTAGAAGTTCAAGAATTGGTAAGTGTTCAAGTTCAAATTACAGTGGTTCCAGTAGCTGAAGGATCAATTATACCTTAACTCTTAATTTAGTAGAAATAATATCATTTTAAGTTAAATTTTACATGTTTAAGTTTCATTTTCATATAAACATATATCAAAATCTGATTAAAATGGATTTTCATTCTCAGTGATTCAGCGCCCATACACCTTATCACTGAGATCAACACCCATTTAATTTGTCACTAACCATTTTTACATTCAGACTCAAAATATAACTGGTTATATATGGTGGCTTGGGTTGGTAAACAACACATTCCAAACCACAAAGGCCCATACACCCCATAAACTGAAAATTGAAATCACTATATCGAATCCAAAGAAAAGAATATGAGTATATATATAAACAAGGATCACTCAATAAAAAAAACCAATATAGTTAGATTAAAGTAGTTAAATACACCTATATGGCATAGAATATGAATGTAATTTCAATTCTAGGTTCCTGTAATGATACATGATTGATGATCATTTCCCTCATCTCATCGAGCCCGGTATTAAATGAAAACCTCAATCACAATAATAGTAATTGTCATCACTCATCATGTGTTTCACCCAATGGTTAATGTTATCAGTAGTAATAAGTTTAAAAACCACAATTCCAACACAGAAAACTTAGAATTTACCTTGAACATGAATTATAAATTCCCAACCAAATCTCATAACCATGTTCCAAAGTATTCCTAATATCCTGTCTATTCTCTATAAGTAGTAAAGTAAGTAAGGAACTTCTATGTTACCACTTTGTGATATCCAAAACCCAAGTTCCTCTCAAAGGTGCCCTGATCGTAGTTGGCCACATGGCTAGAAGAATAGCTCCATAAACCTTTGTGGTTTCTGACGAGCTGGGAGGGACTAAGGTGTGGTAGTTAGGAGACAATTCCCTCATTACTATAGTGGAGAACAATGCATAAATATTATAAAAATAAATATAGGAAGTAATATATCAAAAAATATGGCAGAACCAAAGTAGATACTAAAGACACTGGACCATTAACCATTGTATCGGAAGTAGTTAAGAATAATAAACAATAAAAAATAATAATAATACTCAAAAGATGATGATAATGTATGTAATTTCTATTCAAAACTATAAGACCAGTATACATGGTAGTAGGAAGTACTAGAAATACAAAAGAATAAAAAATAATCCAAAAAACTATCCAAGCATCATGAGCTATGTCTTGTTCATCTTCTACCAATATCCATCCTAAGAAAGAAATATATATATATATATATAGTATCCAATGTGGTATGCTTCCCTTTTTCAACACCTACATGCATGTTATCTTCCCAGGTACCAATGGAGGCTCAGATAGTTTGTGAGATAAATCTCATTTGGCCACCACCAATAGTGTCTATAATATTCAGTATGGGTAATATAAACTGAAATAGTATGCTGGCATGGATATATAAATGTAAAGGAATACAGTAATTGAAATACCCATCACCTGCTTCAACCTTAGTTGGTGTTTGAACATGAATCACTTCATTAATTAATTATGTTCTAGTTTATGTAATAAGTCATGTGATGTGTAACTATCAAATACACCATAATAAAGGATCCAAGATAAAACAAGGAATCCAGGATGATGATAATAATGAAAGAGTATCCAAGGTAGTAAATAAGGAATCCTTGACCTCAGGGGTTGATCCAAATCAGTAATAAACATCAACCTAGAAATAAGGGATCTTCATGTAATCCAAGGGGAATCACCCAAGGCATTCCACTATAATATGATTCTAACCAAGTCCAATAAATTCATCCATGGTAAAACTGGATAAGAAATGACTAGCCCCACGGGGTATATTCATGGAATCTCATGTATGTAGACATAATTATAGATATAATGAGTGTATCCATCAAAAATTATAATTAAAATGGAGGGATTCTATGATGTCATACTAGAAATCCACTAGTAGAAAAAGATTGGGCTCCAAGGTGGGGCTCACCCATGGAAACTAAAATCCCAAAATTAGAATGGTGTCTATGATTAATCATGGAATTCCAGTGACAATAAAAAGGTAGCTCGATTATGACCACTACTATAATGATATAAAGGTTTATATGCAATAAAAAACCTTATAGTCAAATAATTTAATTTATTTTCCCATGTAATACTCATGTCGTTTAATAATTCAAAGGGTTTATTCCATACCTTTCATTAGTGTGATAAGGTTGAAAAGGACATGAAATTGTTTATTAGTTCATATGAGTCATAATAAATTCATTAGGTTCACTCCTCTACCTTACATTATTCATTAAAAGAGGTACTATGGACATGAAACCAAACCATTTAATTACATTCATTTAAATAAACCACATGATATGTTTATATATTATTTCCATTTATCATTGAAAATGTTCATTGGAAAATTGGAAACACTTTCCATAGAAGGTTCAATTGATACATACATGAAATAACCATTTATAACTCATTCATTTAATTTAAACACTTACCTTTATCAAGTTCATATCACAGATCACCTGAACAGTGGCACAAATAGGCTTAAAAATATACTAAAAGAATAATTATGGAAAAAAACTTGAAGTATTCATAGTTGAGGTCATAAGATAAAATTATGGATTACGTATATAAAAAGTCTCTTAGAATACAATTCTAATGACTGTAATTAAGGAACATGAATTTTATAGTCCACACCTTATGAAATAGACATGCACACACCACAAAAATTTATAAAATAAAAAAACTTTAGAGATGATTCATAGACCAAATACCTTAAGCTCATATAAATATCCTCATATTATATTACACTATAGTTTGTATTGGATAAAAATAAATATTAAGAATGGACTATTTCCCTAAAAATAAAGAATATGAACCTGTATCTAAAAATAATAACTGAGGGAAAGAAGAATGATGAATGGATAAAATGGAATAGAGTACTTAAAAATACACATCTAACATGATAAAAAGGGATCCAATCAGAATTAAAATCAGATATACAGATCAATAACTATCAAAGGGGATTTTGGGAGCTCAGAAAGGGAGATAGAGGTGACCTCTATCTTCTTGAATGTGAAAAAAGGGGGATGGATAAGTTTATTATTAATTAAAGAAAAAAATGGTCATTTAACCCAAAATATCTAGGCCGCAAGGTATGGATTCATAGTTTTTAAATGTTTCACCAACTGTGTTCCTCCCACTACATAAGAATGGAACTCGCATGGCTAGGCCACCCAATTAGGGGAATCATATTCCAACTGTGCGAATCACCTCTACCAAATACTATATAAATTCCAAAAGGGTGTGAAACCCCTGGTACATGGTTTGGTAAAATTATACTCCCTACATGACCCCACACTCAAGACTCACATGGTTAGGATAGGTCATGCGGGGTGGGTCACATGGTTTCTACTAACCACGTGTCCTAGTGTTTTTCTCCACCTACTGGGGTTCCAAGCTCCAAACACACCCCATACACCTCCTAAAACCTTTCTATCCTTATAATGAATCCATATTATGTCCATAATAAATAATTATACAAAATTAAAAAGATCCATACCTAAAAAATGGGTTCTTACTGTTTTCCCCTTAAAGGAACTCTTCCTTAAGTTCACATTCCAAGGGAGGAAAAACATCGTCTGAGAATAACTCTAGACACTGAGCACATATATCAACCTCTCACTCCAAGGTCACATCATATATATGGTTCAGCTACCATAAAACCCATACTAAAGGGATATACTATCCTTGGAGAGCCTCTATTCTCTTTTTAATGATGTGTATAGGATAATCCTCAAATGAAGCATCTACATATAGATGAAAGTCCTCAGGATCAAGAGTGTGAGATAGGTCACCATGATATCAATAAAGATGTGAAGTGCGGAAGATGGTGTGCGTGGAGTAGTACCTATGAGGTAGTAACAACTGATAGGCTACTAGTCTTCTTATCTCTAGAATCCTAAATGACCCTACATAATGAGGCAACAACTTCCCTTTCCTTGGTATCTATCTATTCCCAATCATGGGTGATACCCATAGGAAAACATGTTCCATGAACTCAAAAACTATAGTTCATCAACAAAAATCGACATAATATAACTTTATAGAATGATCAGTCGAAATATGCATCATGATTAGGTGAACATGCTACGATGTATCCTGCACGAGACAAGGACTTAGTGGGGCTACCTCTCTTGTCTCTAGCCAGCACAGGGGTGAATGGAACAACCTACCATATAGGGCCTCAAAATGATCTATCTAAGATGTTACCTGATACATATTATAGTAGGAAAACTCAACGAGGGGAATATGATTCCCCCAATAATCTCCACGGTCAAGGATGCATGCTTGAAACATTTACTCATGAATTGATATCATCTGTTCTGAATGGCCATCGGTCTTTGGGTGAAAAGTTCTGCTTAGACGCACCTGTGTACCCATAATTTTCTATAACCGCTACCTTAATAGTGATTTTAAATGAGAATACCTATCCGAAACGATATTATAAGGGACCATGTGTATCCATACAACCTCAAAGAGATAAATTCTTCTCATCTCATCATCTAAGATAGTCTCCCCAATCATAAAAATGTGGGATACTTTTTTTCATTTATCAACAACATCACAAACTATGTCTCTACCTCAAGACGTCCTAGATAACCAAACTATAAAGTCCATGGAAACATATTTCTATTAACATTTTGGGACTGGAAGTTGATATAACAAGCCTAAACATCACTGGTGCTTCACCTTCACCTATTGACAAGTGGAAAACCTAGTGATAAAACTTGTTATCTGACATTTCATTCCAGGCCACCAATACCAGAATCTCATATCTTGATACATCATGATGATTCCTTGATAAAATGACCATTGTGAATCATGGAAGTCCAGCATCAGTTCCTTTGTCATATATGTAGGAACCCAAACATGACTTCGAATATGGAGAATATCATCCCTATTAACAAACCAATCTGTAGGCGGTTCATCTTCTGAAATACTCTCCTAGAGAAATAATCTTTCAGGATATGAAAAGTGCATGCTCTTTACCCTCTTAATGACTGAAGTGGTAAATGTCAAGGCTAGAGATAAGACTACTTGTGAATTTCATGAAACTCAAAATTTAACTTAGTTAAGAGGGCCATTAATTTAAATTCCTCACATGATTCCTATATGGTATGTTCTTGAGTTTTTAACTCAATTTATCCGCTACCACCTTGCCTTCCCCAAGCATATATGCAAGATCAAAATAGAAGGACTTGAGGTATTCATCCCATATTAATTGTCTAAGATTCAATTAATCTTATGAAAATATATATTTAAAGATATTTTGTTCCTTATTAACTATAAAGTTCTCACCTAGAATATAGTTTCTCCAGCAACGTAAGGCATGGACAATTACTTCTAGCTCTAGGTCATGCATTGAGTAATTTATCCCCTAAAGAATGAACTTCTGAGATCCATACACAATGAATCTATCCTCATGTATCATAACTACACACTTTCTGATGTCATATTCATCAAAGAACATGATATTTCCTCTTATAAGATCAGGATGAATAAAAATGGTTCCAAAAAAAGCCTTCTTTTCTGCTCTTGAAATGATTTGTCACACTCTTATGACTATAGAAACTTGACACCCTTATTTGTAAGACTATTAAGAGGCGATTTAAGGCATGATAAGTCCTATATAAAACACATTTAATATTAAAAATCTCCAAGAAACTCTAGATATTAGAAAAATTCTTCGTATTCTCTGCAAAAACCATGTCACTCACCCTTTCTGGGCCAAAAGGTACTCCTGATTCTAAGATAATATGACTCAAGATGTGAACTTTCTTGATTCAATAGTGTTACATATCAATATTTTCATAAATATGATTATCTATCATAGTATTTATAAGGATCACAACATGATTATAATGGTCTATATGATTATGAGAATATGCCAAGATGTCATCCAAAAATACCATGACAAAGGAATACATATATGGATGAAAGACCTGATTACTCAAATCCATGAAAATAGAAGACACATTCATAAGACTGAATGAAAAAATTATATACTCAGATAGACCATACCAACTAAGAAAAGTAGTACGAGATATGTTTGAAGGTCTAACTCGCACCTAATGATAGCATGTTCTTAGGCCGATCTTTGAGAATACACTAGCTCCTCAGATCTGATCAAGGAGATAATATATTGAAGGAAGTGGATATTAGTTCTTGATTGTAAGCTTGTTCAACCATCTATAATCAATGTAGAGCCTAAGGTTCCCATCCTCCTTCATGAAAAAATCACGGTTGACTCCCAAGAGGATGAGCTATGCTTTATAAAACCTTTGGCATATATATCCTCTAACCATCTGTTGAGATCCTGGATCTCAGTAGGTGTTAGCTGGTATGAAAAAATGGACACTAAATCTACACTTGGAATAATATCGATGGTAAATTCTACCTCTATATTAGGATGTAATATATACAAATTATTGGGAAATAGATCCCTGAAACAATCTACTACGAAAGGTTAATATACTAGGTTTACCCCCTACTCCTCCCTAAAGATTCTAGAAATATGGGAAATCACTCCACCTAGCCATGATGCTTTGTTCCATCTCTACAATCCTAGAAATCCAAATCACCCTTATGTACATAACATCTTCCCTCTAGTGATGTAAAAAATACCCTTTAGCAATAGCATTCTACAAAGGCGTGATATGAAACAAAGAAACCCATCCCAATAATCACATAAAATAAAATCATCTCGAGAAAAAATGGTCCTCATAAGAAGGTATAACTACCTACCTTAGTGGGGTAGTCCCTACACTGGTGTATTCCCTCTGTCCTTACACCTAATAGTGTATTCTAGCTCATTAGCCCACATTAATTTCTTATTTTCATCTTGAAACTTACCATGATAGATAAAGAGGTGAATGAGTGTGAAGAAACTATATCAAATAAGGCCGATACTATAATGGAGGCTACTAGATTTGTACCCTGAACTGTTGACCGTCCAATAATTTAATCCATGGGTATCATCTCTAAATCATGAAACTGACCCGATCCATAGACATGTTAAATAGATGTAATACCCTATGTATGAACACTCTACTGGTGCTTCTTATCAGAAGTCTGGCTACCATGTCAATGACCTCCTCCTCAACCATTATTGTCGGGGCTACTCCAAATCCCTACCTATTGTGGTGTAAAAGATATTTACCCTGAAGGTGGATCTGTTTCTAATCCTCTTCCACTTAACCTTGATGGAAAGTTTGGATGGAATATCTGAAGATTCCCCATATAGATGCAATCACAACACTCTATCATGTATTTATCATACTAAGGCATAAAAGTGTCCTATTGTCGAAACTGATTGAATACAATAGAGATCCTAGTTTATTTACTCTAAATGCCAATTCTCTACCGAGAAACTTCAGGGGATGACTTACTTCTACCAGAAGAACTACATAAATTCCTCTTTATTGATCTTTTATGCCGAGTACTATCTCCACCCATCAGGTTGCACTCAGTGATAAGAGCCTAATTGATGTTTTCAGAGAAAGTAAGTAGTAGATAAATGTTCAGCTCAGTATGGATGGATGACTGGATCCCATCATCAAAGTGTCTATTATGTGATATCTCATCACTAATTATAAGTGTTGAAAATATGTATAAATTAGTAGAATGCATTGAATAATCCATAACTGACATAGAAATCTTCTCCAGATGCACGAACTCTCTGGCATAGTCATCTCATGGTGTCTGAGCAAAGAATTAATCATAGAAGGAATTCTGAAAATCAGCCCATACCATGACCTAATAGAAACTAGCCAAGGTAATCAAATCCCACCAGCACTTGTCCAAATCACGCAATATGTAAGTGACGAGCGTAACCAACCACTCTGAAGGCGTCTCTAGATGCTAAAATATAGAAAGAGTGTCCTCTAGCCAAGAATTAGCAGCTCGTGGACTACCATCCCCTAAGAATATGGGAAGATGCTACTTTTAGAACTCATGTTTAATATTATACATCATAGGTTCAGGTTGTTAAGGACCATTTATGGACTACATTAGAAAAATAAAACACTCCCAAAGTTGAGTGTTATTTTCCAGGTCAGGTATAGTAGGTGGTGCCTCATGTGGAGCTATAAGAGGAATCACTAGTGGATTAGGGCCCACCACCACTAGATAATGATCATCTCCACCCTCTTGGAATATGACTCAAAGATGTCATGGTCATGTAGATCTAAAAATTCAAATCACATGACTCAAAAAAACCATGAATCATATAGATACACTAGGAGAAGTATAATGTAAGAATAAGGGACCACTACCCATGGTTTACTAGCCCTAATACTTGATTTTAAGGCCAAGTATTGGTAATTGTTCAATTTAAATTTATATGGGTTCTAGTCGATGAAGGTTCAACTATAAATTTCCTCTTCATTTACTGATAACCATTTAATTTTTAAATTGGGTTTTAAATTTTTATGATTCATTTTCTTATAAACTTATTTGAATGATTGATTAAAATGGACTATCATTCCCAATGATTTAGGTCCCATACACTATGTCATTGAGATCAACACCCTTTTAATTTATAGTTATCCCAGTCTATATTCAGACTCATAATGTAATGAGTTATATATGCCAAATTGACTTGTTAAACTATCCATTCCATCCCATGACGTCCCATACACCTCGTGAATTGAAACAGGAAATCAATCATTCATAGCCAAAGATAATCACAATAATATATATATAAACAAGTATCACATAAAAATCACAATCAATATAGGAAAATACAAGAATTTAAATGAACCTATATGGAATGGCATATTCATGGAATGTAAATTATAGGTTCCTAGAAGGATGCGTGGTTGATTCTCATTTCACTCATATCATCTGTCCTTGAAGAAAATGAAAACCTCAACCATAACAATAATAATCATCATTATTACACTGCATGTGTGTCACCCAATAGTTAATGTTTATCAACTTTAATAAGTGAAAATAAAACCACATTTTTTATTCAGGAAACTCCACATTTACCTCAAACATGGGTTAGCTATACCTATGAATAGCTCTTAATCAAATTACAAAGAATTCATAATATCATATCTATTGTCCCCAAATAATAAATAAATAAAATAACCCATGTGATAACAATTTGTAATGTCCCAAACTAGGGTTCCACCCAAAGGTTTCAGGAGCATGATTGACCACACGACCTCAGGTTAATCTCCCCGAATTCTAGAGGCTGCCAACTATAAGAGAGGGACAAGGTGGTGTCCACGGGGAGACTATTCCCTCATTATGAAAGTGGGTAATAGGAGATAAATATAATAATATCTAAATAGTGAAATTAATATACATAAATAACTATCATAGTATATAAGAAACTAAAGACATTAGACTAGTAACCCACTATAGTGTTAGAAGATATGAATAATAAACAAAATAAGAACCTAATAATAACATTCAAAAGATTATGATAATGTTTTTCATGTATCTAAAAAATTGGAAAATAGGTATACATGGTAGCAGGAAATATATGCTATAAAAAAGAGGAAAAAAGAATCTAAAAACCTATCAAGCATTCTAAGCTCCTACTCACTCATCTTCTACCAAGCTCCATCTTACACAATAACAAAATATCAAGTGTCCAAGGAAGGAGGATTTCCTTTGTCAACATATGAATACATGTAATCTTCATGAGTAGCAATGGTGGATAATATAAGGTGTGAGATAAATCTTAGTAAGCCACTACCAATGAAATATATCACATCCAGTCCATGAAATATAAACTTTAACAATTGGGAAGAATTCATATATAAAAGTAAAATAGGACAATAATGTAAATAACAAATACCTTATTCAACCTTAGTTGCTGTTTAAATTTGAATAAATTCATTAAATATTAATGTTCTTGTTTATATAATATGTCATGTGATGTATAACCAACATAGACACCATGTCATATTAATAGTAATAATAAAGAATCAAACATATAACAGGGCATCCATGATAATGATAATAATGAAAGAGGATCTAAAATAATAACCAAGAATCCTTGAAATCAGTGGTTGATCCAACTTATTAATAACCCGTATCCTGGATATAATGGATCTACATGTAATCCAAGAGTCATAAACCAAGGAATTATATTTTAATATGATTTTAATCGAGTCCTAGGATTTCATCCATGTAAAGAAGGGATAAGAAATGGCCAGGCCCAATGTTTGTATCCATGGTGCCTCATGTCGATAAGAATCATGCATGATCCCTAGAGTGTATCGATAAAATCCTATAATGATAATTTAAGGGTCTGATAGTGTCATATCTAGAATCCAATAGTAGAAAAATATCAGGTTCCAAGGTGGGTCTCACCCAAGAAAACTATCATCCTTGAATCAAAATAGTGTTTGTGAGTGCTTAAAGAACTCCCTTGGTAATCTAGGGCTCACTCAAGTCTGATCACACCTATAATGATGTCAAGGTCCATATGAAATAGGCACCTTATACTCAATTCATTTAATAAATTAGGTCATGTAATTATCATGTAGTTTAATAATTAAAATGGTCAATTCCATACCTTTAATTAGTGTGACATATATAAAAAGGATATACAACCATTTAATAGTTCATATGAGTCATAATTAATTCACTAGTATGACTCTACTAACTTACATTATTCATGGAAATGGGTGTTATGGACATGCAACCAAACCATTTAATTACATTCACTTATATGGGACAAGTGATTTATATCAAAATGATTTTCATTTATCATTTAAAAGATTCATTGATTAATTAGAAACACTGAAATTATAAGGGACAAGAGATACAATCATGTAATAACAATTTATAACACATTAATTTAATTTAAATACATACCTTTATGAAGGTAAAGTCAAAACTCACCCAAACAATGGCATAGACAGGGTTTATAGGCTACTAAAAGCATAATTATATAAACACCCTACTTGTGGTGGTTAAAGTTGAGGTCATAACCTCCAACATTGGATAAAATATATCAAAAGGGTATTAGAATATTATTCAAATGAATATAGTCAATGCACAAGAATTTAATAGGCCACGCCCAATAAAATCAGTGGGCACACACCATAGAAATTTATAAAATAGCGTGACTTTATGAATGAGTCACTAACCACCTACCTTAATCTCATATGACTCTCCTCATCTAGTATCATCCATTTGTTTGGTTTGGATCAGAAGTGATCTGAATAATGGACTGACACTCTAAAAATAGGGCATACAAGCATGTATTTAAAAAGAGTCATAGAGATAAATAAGAACAACAAATGACTAAAAATGACTTGTGTACTTACTGATATAGATCTAAAATGATGATGGAGGATAAAATCAAAAAAATTATTAGATCTCAAGATCAAAAACTATAAAAGGGGATTTTGTGGCTCAAAAATGGAGAGGGAAGATACCTCTGTCTATTAGAATAATCCAACAAGAAGGGGAGGTAAGTTTATTATTCATTATCATAAAATAGTCATTTCATCAAAAATTATTTGGGTTACATGGTTTGGGCACATTATTTTCCAAAATTTGTACCAACAATGCACGCACTAATACTTAATAAGGGAGCCCTCATGGTTAGGATACATGGTTAGGGAATTATGTTCCAATCATTCAACTATCCTCTACTAAAAACTACATACATTCTACATCATTAGGGAAAATTGTACACCCTTTTCCACCCCAATGTCCATCCCTTCTTGGTTTGGAGAAGTCATGTGGGATGGGTTATGTGATTTCTACTAACTTTGTAGCCCAATTTGTTTCTCCGCTAGTTTGGGTTTGGTGCTCCAAAAAAGCTTCTAAAACCCTCTAATCCTTTCTAACCTCATAAGAAATCCATATTACATCCAAAATAAAGAATTAGACCAAATTAAAAGGATCCATACCTATCAGAAAAAATAAGTTCATATAGGAAACATGGATAATGATCATCTTCTACCTAAGAATTTTTTTACTAATTACTTCTTCTTATCTTATTATTCTTCAGTTCATACAACCATCATTGGTTCTTCATTATTGGAATAGACTCACAGAATGAATAAAAATTACAATTGAGGTAAATCTTCTTTTTCTCAATAGAAAAATATTTTCTCATGAATGATAATGTTTAAAAACCACACACTATAATGTTTTTATATATCCTATAATATTAAATATAGTAATATTAGGAATTTTAATTTTTTTCCTCTCTCTGATATTCAAAATACAATGATAATTAATCACATTTAATTATAATGGTTTTTTAATTCAAAAATCGTGATATCCTTACTCTTTAAAAAAATAAAAAATTTCGATCATTGCAGCCTTTAATATCTTTCATACATTTCCTGAAGACTCATAGAAAGTCTCAGTTCATCCTTATACTTTTCATTCCTTGATATATGAAATTATTGTGCACTCATCACTCCATAAAATAAACTTCCTATAATTTATTTCATTATTATTTTTCTCCTCATGATATATAGAAATATCACGAAACCTTAACTCTAAATAAATTCATATATTTAAACTATATTTATGCCTGCGTATTTAAAATACACATTTGTTTTAGTTGTGGCTCCCTTGAATCACAGGACATAGGTCATGGTTCTTCATTAATCTTCCTTAATTAAAAACCATTTACTATGATGAGAATTATCATGGTATATATTTCAATTTAATACCTTTTTACTGGAAATAATTTGAATCAGACATGGTTCTGAAAGAAAAATAATATTCAAAAAAAATTCTTCCAATAAAATCTACCTATGTAGCTAGAAATTTCATCTATGTGGAACTTTAAATTCATGATTTCAATATTCTTATATTCTTATTTTGGACTTCATCATCAGCTCATTTAGCAATGATCACGATATCCAATATCATGATATTTGAAACTCATGAAGATTAATATAATGGGTGTCTTATAAAATAATTTCCTTCTTTTGTATTACATAAATCACCTCTTTTCATTCATGATGAAATTCACTTACATCATGCTTCTCATGCATATTCTCAGACGTCGACAATTATAAATAGAAATATATATATGTACATTAACCATTGTATTATATTGATCCATTCACATACATGACTAATTCTCCTATGTGACTAATTCTTATATGTAGTTGTTCATTTGAGAACATAGATTCTTCTACCTGACCCATCAAATACCCAAATTTTTACAAGTTGTCATTTTTAAACAAAACAAATAATTTGGGTGTGTATATTTTACTACATTGAAGAAAACATATATGTGGATATTCCCTTATATGGATCATGTGACCAAATTTTCATACATGGTTCATAACTTATTCAACATACTTATATAACATTAACCTTTTCCCTATTTTACCTTCTTATTTCTTTTACTCTTTATCCCAAAAAATATTTGCAAGAATCATATCGTCCGGATATTTAATATTTTTAAGTACACCTTTCTTTTAATCAACTAAATTAATATCCTCCTCTTTATGTTAATCTTCATATATTCATTGAAGTAAATTAGATCTTCCTCAACTTTGACTTGATCAGTCATAACACTTGTGGTCTAATGTTATATTGTGGACACAATATTTTATTGGTCATTACATTATTTATTTGGCCGATTTCCCTATCATGAATTTTCCTTGGTCAGTCCACCTTCCTTTCTTATCATAGTCACATAATTAAAATTCCATTTGTAATCAAATAACATCAAATACATATGAATGGAACTTCAAAAACTTCAATACACATGGATTACATATCACCCATAACCAATAATTCTTCATCATCATCTTCATTAAACATCTAATATAATTATTTTTCATCAAAAAATTTACATTCTTTGATAGTAATTCATTGAAAAAAAATAAAAAACACACTAAGTGGGCTTAAAACAAAGTATATGACTCTTGTTACTCCTAATGTTAGAGTGATTTATCTCTAGGGATCCTATTTTTTGTATCATAATCATACCTTTCTCGTTGAGGTTCCCATGTTAGTAATTCCATATATTTAAACTTCGGATTGATGAAGTGATTGAAAGTGTTTCTTCCACTACCATTCCATTCATATACAATGTGTCATCTTTTATCTCACTTTGAATGACAAAGGATCATTGAGTGATTTTATGCACCCCATTTTCTAATATTATACAATAACACATTTCATACAATTTTCCAACAGAAATAAAATTCTCTCAGAGACCTGGAATATATCTAACACCTTTCAACTCTAGTAAACTGACATTATTCAACCATATTTCACCATCCCTATTTACCTTGATGTTAGTAACCTCATCAACTATTATATTCACACTTACAAAACAACTAAATATATAATTTTTTATATCATTTTTCTTTACTTTAGTAGAATAATATAATAGAATTTTTCACCAATGATTCTACTTGTGTGTTTCCACACAGTAAAAAAATTTCACTACTAAATTTTGAATTCATCATAGTCAACCCTCTTGAATTTGGTCATCTATAATCCCCATTTCATTTTTAGTAATAATTTATGAGATGGACCCATTAAATATAATTCTATCACAATGTGATAGGTTTGGTAGAATAACCTCTACTCCTCTCCCTTGACTTTACTTCTGATCATCTTTAACTTCTTAAATGATGTGAACACACTCTTCCAACTACATTCAATGAGTCACCCGAAGATTCAAAATCTTCCCACTTCCATAGCTCTCCATCTGGAATCATCTTCCTGATATCCTTAAAGATCAATTTAGTTTTTCAACTAAAGTAACTCACTGATGTCACTACTATATACCCAGACTCTAATAATAATGACAAAAACCATATAATCTAGACATCACCAATAAATGTGACCTTCACCAACCTGAGTTAGGTCGTAATCTTGTTGAAATAATTCAAATAATTGGTAGTAGACCACCCTTCTAATATCCTCATAATAAATAGTCATCGCATTGAGAAGTCATTATTTAGTGATGTAGGAATCCCATGTATATTCACCAAATCTTTAATCAACTCCTCTTTAGTTTTCTTCTATCAGATGTTGAAGGACATATTTCTTACTAATGGAATCCTTTCCAAACATAATTCCTTTCATTCTATATTTTATCATTGTACTCTCTCCATTTTCTATGGATTTAAGAATAAAAATGGAACATATAGATACTTGTTGATGTAAAAATCCTCTATCTATATCCACTAGAAAATAAAATTCTTCATATAAAATTGTTTAATAGAAACCTTCATATATTCTGATTTCATTACCATCCAACACAATGAATCCCACTTAATAAAAAAACATTTCATAATGAAATAATATTATTACATGGTCTATTTTAGACTAAAATATTTTGATTTTGAGAACCCCTCCTATTTTAACACCAATTTCTATGAATCCCATAAAAACTTCACACGCTAGAATTGCATGAAATATATTATCATAATGGAGGAAAAATTTCACCATATGGAATTATCACAATGTCAAGGTACTAAAATGAGGAATAAATCCCTTCACTCCAATACCTGAGGAGCCAAAGAGCATAATAAGGAATTTCATGTGTGTAATTATCTCATGGAAGGAAGTAAATCCTCCCATAACATCTCACTAGGGCAGAATATCTACCCAAGAACATATTGTAAACAAAATTCAACTTCTAAAGTGCACAAACTATACACATCATATACATAAAAGTATAATACACCAATTTGGGTTCTATGGTGACACCAATAATCATCTCTACCCATTTCCTTACACACCCTCTCTCTAGGGCCAATGTGACCCTAGGGAACCCATCAGGGACCCATAGGTTTCATCCTAGTCTGGACACCCACCCCAAGTTCAATTTATCTAAAAAATGTATCTTTTTTTAACTCCCATAACTCAAAAGGAAACACATCACTCAAAATTGTGACATCTCATTAAGGCATCACTAGATCCTGATGTAAGTATCAAATAAGATACAACCACAATCCCATGTGTTTTATAGGTCACACTAGGTTGGTCTGAACACCCATCCTATCCATAATCAACACATGGTCAACCCACCCAAATAATCACAACTCCATAATGGAGGAACACTAGCCTAATTTTCATCTCAAATATCTTGAAGGCTCTAAAGAATTTAAGGGTTCTTAGTGAGATATTCCTTTAACTATGCATCAGATCATATCATTAATCTCTACCTGTAGGTCTCTAAGCAATCCCATGATGGGTGTTCCACCTTATGATCCTTAAAATTAATTAATCCCCCTTGGGGTCCACACATCTTAAGGAACACAATTTTAAATAAGGCCTCGACCATCAGTGGATGAGGGAAAAACAATACCAAAGGAACCCATGGCCATGTGCCTTTATTTAGTTCATTCTTCAGTATTTATTTTAATAAAATAACTCATTTAATATAAAATGGTAAACTCCCACAAGGGTGTGACCACATATCACGTTCCAATATAAATAATAGTGAAAATATTATAGGATTATTAAAAGGAACCAACTAACTTTAGTGGAGTCAACTGCACTTACTATCCATAGCCCAACATATCTACTAAGTCTCATCCAAACCATTCATCAAAACCATGGACCTTTTTCATATAAAAAACTAATAATTAATTATAATTAATTATAATTAAATATATAATTCAATTATAACAAATTATAATTTATTTACAATTTATTTTAAAAGGAATGATCCCTAACAACTCTCTAAGCATCTCTGTCGCACTCAAAATGAATCTAAAAGTACAGACAAGGTCCACATCTCACTCTTGGTAAAAAAATGGTCCAAAATGATATCATGTGGTATTGATTAAATCCTTTAGTTAATTTAATTTCATATAAAACCTTATGAAAATCCAAATTATAATGTTCCTTCACATAAATGATGAGTAACGACATGTGGAAATCATTACAGGATGTCCTCTCAGAGGGCTTCACAAGAGCCGTATAAAAATCAGGCAATTTCACTGTACAATGATGAAATAACCATCAAATTGTTGAAAAAATGAGTCCAAAAATTAAAAATTAGAAGGAGGAGGAATAACTAACGTTAAAATAGGGTGAAACTAGCCTCGAATCACTACAAATTCTCCTTTGGAAGAACCTCTAGTCATAGGATATGAGGGAGAAAAGAGAGGTGAGCTTTCCAACCAAAATAGAATCCCCAAGGTGCCTGTTACCCCTTAGGTTGAAGGGTATTTGATCATAAAAATATGGGTTCCCCTACTAAAACCCCACAAAATATCTCTATTTACATTCTTGTGGGGTTCATTTTCCAATAAACACCACACTAGTTATCCCATGGTGGACCATAAACTAGCTGATGTCACAAGCCAGTAAGATTGTACACTTTCTAGATCACTAAAAAAAATCCCCTTATGGTCTCATTCTGCATCTAAAATCATCTCTTAGGATCATCCAAAATCTTGGAATATCATTCTATGTCTTAGTTATCAAAATTAACCATCCACCCAATGAAAAACTAAACTTTCTCTTGAATTTTGTAACTCATCCAGGGGTATTAAAATCTCCCCACTATGGAACTTCTCATCCTTTATAATCATTTTCAACCATTTAATAAAAAATACCAACATAATAAGTTCACTAATTGACACTCAATTCTCTCATGTTCTTCTTTGGAACATGGAACGATTTCCTGTTGTGTAACTCAAAAAACGTGATGCATTATCCATAAAAAAGCAACCCATCACTTTCCATTATCATTAAATCACCAAGATGGTTCTTACATTCACCCATATATCCTGATATTCCATGGGGTCATAAATAAAAAGATCATATGGAGTATTGTGTTCCTGACCCAAAATTTTATAACATAACAACCAATTACGATCAAGGGTGTTACCCACCATCGGAATCACCTATTGAAATTTGTTCCCAATGGTAAAATGACTCAATAAATGTTGTTAGCATCTCACCATGCCCAATAATGTAAGAAAACCACGGTTAATCCCCAAAATTACCATTCATATTTAAATCCCAACCAAATCATATGAGTCCTAAATGCTTATACACATGGCTTACATATGATGACCCGTCCTTGAATAGTATCTAGAAAACCATGAAATCCACCTTTTGTACCAAATACTATGTTCTCAAGTAGTTCACTAGTCTATAACATCCAATACTAGGAAAAAAACCATCTCTATATTTCACCATACTATTCAAACTTGAATCAAGAAACAAATTTGGTTCACCCCTTGAGACATGTCACAAATCATGGTCCATACCATGAATCACCCTTGAATCATACATAAAATATCACGAGAATGATTATAATTCACTAAATTATCCAATATATCATTTTAATATAAAATATAGTATTTACATGTGACCATATAAATCATATTTATAGATCAACAACATATAAAATCCATCATGACCTTATATAGACCAATCTCATGTATCAACAACACTTATGATACAAGGATCATTTTACTATGACCAATGTGACACTACATGCTATTGGAATACATCCATTGTCATTATTACGGATCAAATTCTTGATCACCATAGAGAATGACCCATCAGTTAATGGATATAAAGAACATATATTATAGTCTCACTCAGTATTAGGTATCAACACAAGCCCTAAAGATTATACCAACCTTGGATTATCATATATATATATATATATATATTACACAATTTTTTATAAATATTAATTACATTACAAAAACACACTCCTTAGGACCATAATAGTTTAGTTTCATTGGAAATAAGGAAACACAAACAGCTAGTCTATAAGTAAACTTCATCATCTTCTACTATGATCTTCATAACTAAAACCATTCTTAGACTTATCATAAGTAATACATTTCATCATAACTTGGGGATAATAAACATAATAATGGATGATATGAGATTCTCAGAAAGGGTAAACAAGGGGGATACATGATCATAACATGAACATAAGGGTATCATAAAATGAGAATAATGATTGAATACAATACCCTGCATATTAATGATTATAATATTGGGTTCAGAAATAAATATTTCCAATTCATATGTCAATAATCACAAGGAAATAAAAGATCATGATCCATGAGGTAGAAACATTGGTATAAGATATAGTTTTGTGGAATATATATATATAAGTATATAAAATAATTTCCATAGTAGTCAAGGCTCACTTCCAAGGATATCATAGTAAAATGGTTTCACTCCCCAAACCATAATTGTATTTATCGTTCACTCACAAGACAATCATAGTGGAAAAAATCTATTACTAAACAATATTCACTCCCTATTCTAGTCATATCAATCTCATAAGATATAAATCATTACTCAATTACTTGTAGGGAGACATATGTCCCCCCATATCGTAATGAAGACCAAATTTATTTTTACCATAAGACCATAAAAAATTCATCATATCATAACCCATGAAATTAAATGTGGTTCATAAATATTTCTTCAAATCATAACCTAGGGAAAATAGATTGTTTTCATTGTCATTTCATTAATTCTTCATAGCATAACCCTTGTAAAAAAGAAGTGGGTTACGTTAGAATTTTATCACAGTATAACCCATGGATGATAAATAGTTTTAAGAAAAACCATTTCCTAAAAAACCATTCAGAGAAATAACATGAATGGTATCCTTTTTTCATATCCCCAATAAAACCTATGTAACATCCACATATGTTATCTTAGATAGAAAATAATTTTTAAAGATCATTTAAAACATTTATTGAGGAAAATATCTATTACTCTTTAAAAACTACATTTTAAAACTACATTTTTTAGAATATTGTTTTATTCTAAATTAATCTTGAAATGATATAAAAGAATATTTTATGTAATGATTGTTTATGATAGAGTAAAATTTCTTCCTAGATGGACATGTTGAATCTAATCCTCCATTCACATTATTCATAAAATAAAAATGGAAATTTTTTGTAAAAGTACAAGAATATTCCTTTAAAAACATTTGGTAAAATGTAAAAAATGTGTAAAAAGTTCATTTAATAATCATAATACAATAAAAAAATTAATTTTTTTGAAATGTTGTTTAGGAAGAAAAATTGTTTCCAGAGAAATAGAGAAATAATGTAGGATTTTATTAAAAAAATTATCAATTATTTTAAGTACCAAAAAGTGGAAAAACATTAATATTACTTGAAAATATCATCAATAGATATAGGATAAGAAAATTAATGAATTTATTGAGATGTACATCATAATATTTTATCATCATAATCATAATCATAAATAATTCTGATGAATGATGAGATTGTAACATGAAATCATTACCACTTTGGTAACATTAAATCATAAGCCCCAAGAAGGAATAACATATAATGGAACATAAAATATAATTAGGACAAATAAATTCATGATATTACATTTTTAATGGCATGTATATGCACATTGTGAAATAATATAGGTCCATAACATAACACACATCTCAAAGAAGAAAAAATGAGACACAAATTCATTACCTTAAGTCTTGAATTCCATCATACATATTCAAATATACTATATAAAAAATATTAGTTTATTATACATATATTATAGAACAATATTTATATTTATCATACCATATATTCTTTTCATATGTAATTTTATTTCTGATTTATTAACAATTCCATGTTAATATTATGCTTAGGGTAATAACTTCTTTGTTTTTTGTAACTGTTTTTATTTTTTATTTTTGGTAATCTTACTTTTAAAATGATCTAAAAATATCCAAATGTTATCCATGATATAAATATCATTTATATTCATTATATATTTACTTATAGTGATCAATGAAATTTAGTTATAGAAAAAAAATACACCGTTCATGGAGACGGTAGATCATACATACACAAGAACATTGTTTCCATTTTCGTATCAAGTTGAAAGAAATAAAGTTAAATGATATATTATAACTATAGAATTATATTTATTTCATATATATCATATATTTTCTTTAAAAACATTCTTATTACCTTCTATGAAAATCATTAGTGAATCACATTGCTTTACGAAGCAGTAGTACATCGTACACAAGAGAAACATTATCAGTTTCCCAAAAAATAGAGATTATGAAGGTATGTGTTATATAATAATTCCAAAAGTATAATAATATCATAAATATCATAAATAATATATAAATCCATTATTATGTTTAGGTTTAAGAAGGGGTAATGGAAATATAAATCACATCGATTCGCGATGCGGTAGTCCGCCACACACATGAATAATTATATCGCATCCCATTTGATTGAAGTGGAGATGGTTGTAGTTCATGAACATAAAATTAAAAAATATTAATATTTGGAATATACTTAGTTTATTATATCATCATGGTATAATATGAATTTAATGAGGTTTAGTAAGTAATGAAATAAAAATTCTCATTGATGAACGTTACCTCTTATTTGGGTATCGTCCTTCGATTTTCACCAAAAGTATTACTATAATGGATTTATTTTCAAAATGTGGATTATAGAATGATATTGGTAAATTTTTTAAGTTTCATTTTTAGGTAATATAATAAAAAAATTTATTTTAAGGTCCCATGAAGTTAGGAGTGGTGGTGGCCTTTTATATGGGAAGTGAGTGGCACACTTGTAATATTTTTATTAGAATAAGGTATGTCGACATTTTTTTCATGTAAAAAGGTTTCAAAATGGACCATAATAGATCAAATAAGGTATAAGGTCTAAATATGTCCAATTTTTTTACATGTTTTGGGTTATTTATAAACCTTATATTTTTATTTTACCCCCTCATTAAATCCATTCTTACCTTAATCTCAGTAAATAATTTATATTGTTTTACAATTAATTTTGTTTAAAAATTATGTTAAACTATTTAGATAATATAAATTATCATGATTAAAAATATGAAATATATTTTTCTAAATTCCATTCATAGTATTGGAAATTTTAATTCAAAATTAATCCCATAAGTAGAGTGAGAAAGTGGGTTTTTAAAGAGAAAATGTTCAATGTTTACAAAGTTTTTATATCAAAATTCAAGATTTAATTGACTTAAATAACCCAAATTGGAATAATGGATTTATAATTTAACTAATTTTACCTTAAAACCAATTCAAAATATAATTTAACTTTGAAAATAAAATAAATGAAAATGTTTTTTTTCAATTAAAATGCAGTATTTTTCACTAATCATCCAAAAATGAAACCTTTTAGAAAAATCCCAAAAAAACCTCTAAGAAAATTTTTAAATGATTATTTCAAAAATGAAGTTTATTTTATCCAATTAATTTTCAAAAGTTCAAATAAATTAGTTTTATTATTTTTCACAAAAAGACATAAAAAAATTTGTTTTTGAGAAAGTAATATTTTCAAAACATATAAAGACTTTTCAAAAAATAAAGTAATTTTTTATAAATATGTTTCATTTATATGAAAATTTATCATTAATATTTAAATTTTTTTATTAATATTCATAAAAATGGGTCTAATTGATATGTTATAATGGCCATGTTTAAATAACTATACTGGTAGTATATCATGGTTTTGTTAAAACTAGGTGTCTTGCATAATGCAAGCTAAATCAGTGTTCTGTGTAGTGAAATATTAAATTGGGGTTTCATGTAACACAATATAAAAAAGTGTTGATTTTTTATCTGAAGATTACCTTTTTGGTCCATGTAACGCAATATTCTAAAGGAATTTTTTTTATTCAAAAAAAGTAATTAATTAAAAATCAGTTTGTTACGTTCTACCCTGATTAAAATGAATTTCAACCAAAATATTCATCACTCTAATACAAACAAATTAGGATAATTATAACTCATAATATCATCAATATTACATATATATTCCTCATACATGTGTTTTTTCCATAAAATTTTGACCAGGTGAGCAGTTTTCTTTTGTAGAAGTTTCTTTATACGATCCAAAATCTATATTGGTTGTTCCTCATAAGAAAGGTATGGCTCTAGTGGTACGACCTCCAAGTTAAATACATGTGAAGGTTCAGGTATATACTTTATTATTAATGATTCATGTAACACATTGGGTACTAGATAGAGTATTTTTGTAAGCAACAAGAGTTAAGCTATAGTTCTAATATGATCCAGAATTTTAAAGGGACCAATATACCTAGGGATCTGTTTCCCTTTATTCAAAAATATCATACCCTTTTTACTTTGATAAATTCTTAGAAACCCCATTCAAAAAACATCAAATTCTATATCTTGTTAGTGATTATCAATATAAATTATCTTCTAACTCTTAGATTCCTTTATATGTTGTTTAATTGATCTAACCTTATCAGTCATTTCTTCAGCTATCTCAGTTCCTAATATATTTTTTTCTCTAAAATCATTTTATCATGTTGGAGATATATATTTGTTTCCATGAAGGGATTCATAAGGAGGAATCTCAATGATATAGAGAAATCTATTATTGTAAGAAAACTCAACTAGATGAATTTTTTTATCCTAATCACCTCTGAAATCCAAATAAAAATATCTCAACATATCCTCAAGGGGTTGAATTTTTCTCATAGACAGACCAAATATATGAGGATGATATGTTATACTAAAACTCAACTCCATATCTAGATATTGTTGAAGACTTCTCTAGAACATTGAGGTAAACATCATATCTCAATCTGACATAATGAAATGTGGTACTCAATGAAACATTTCCACCTCCATAATGAATATATTAGAAAGATAATCCAAATAAAAGTATAATTTGATAAAGATAAAGTGTGTTGACATGTTAAGGTGATAAAATATAAATCATATAGATTTTTTTCACTAGTAATTATGGTGAGTCCAATGAAAAATCCTTGTCAATGTTTTCCCATTTCAATTATGGTATGGGTATTGTATGTAAAATCCCCTTAGAATTTTTTCTATCATCCCTAACTTTCTAACATATTAATCACTGATATTCAAAATTTGTGATATCCCTCCTCATTAAATCCCACCAGGAATACTCATTAAAATATCTACATATAATCTTTTTTCTTGTATTAATATATAATCAAGAACTATGATATCACAATAACAACTCATTTAAATCAAGTATAGATGGAATGCATACCCGTTTCTTTAATATTTTCAATCCAACATGATCACGGTATATTTATAACCTTATTTTGTAGCTCTACATCTTCCTTCTGCATCTCATTAATCTTCACTTGGAAAAATAGTTTAACATTCAATTGAGAGATATAATATTTTACCATTCTATTAGTATTTCTATATTCATCCTTTTAAAATCTAGAAATATTGGATCTTTTATAATACTCATAATGGATAATCCAACATAATTTTTTCATCTCAAAGCATTGGACACATTGTTCACTTTCCTGGGGTGGTAATTTATTGAGCATTCATAATATTTAATCGTATATAACAATATTATTTTGGGTATATTAAATTACTTATATATGAATATATAATTTAATGTTTTATGGTTGGTATATATCACAATTGTTTCTAAAAAGATAATGACTCCATATCTTAAATGAAAACATTTTCCTAGTTAACTCCAACTCATGATTTTGGAATGTTTTCTCGTGAATATCTAATTATCCTAAGACAAATGATATAACCATGTCATTACTCATAACAACACATCCCCATTCCATCTAGAATGAATATATATAGATTACCAACCATTATCCAGTATAGGGTAATATAATAATAGATGCACTGACTAATATTCTTTTTAGTTCCTTGAAATTATCCTCACATTAATTTATTCAAAGTAACATGACTCCCTTCTAAGTTAACATGATCATAGGATTATATATTTGTGATAAATTCTCCACCGACCATCGATAATATTCATCTAAACCATTAAAACTACATATCTTAGTCACCATGGTTGGTATTGGACAATATTAAATAGCCTCTATCCTTGATTAATCTATCGATATACCCTCTTTTGAGATTATATGACCCAATAAATGAAACATTTTTATCCAAAATTCAGACTTTTTAAATTTTTCATATAGTTTTACTTCCTAAGGATCTTTTGAAAATTTCTCAATTGGTCTTCATGCTCTTCCTTTATTATTTAATTAATAAGAATATCGTCTATCAATATTACCACAAACCGAATAAGGTAATATCAAAATACACTATTAAATTAATGAATGAATATTGAGGGGGTATTAATAAGATGAAACTACCTCACTATATATGTATAGTGTCCATATCCATTATGGAATGTTGTATTTGTTTTATGATCCTTCTTGACCCTCAATTGATGATATCCATAATAGAGGTAAAGCTTAGGAAATTATTGAGCTTTTCCTAGTTGATCATATAATTTATTAATACATGGAATATGATACTTGTTCTTAATTTTGATCTTGTTCCGATCCCAATAATCAATGAAGTGTTGTATTGATCCACATATTATTTAAAAAAATCTAATAGGTGCACCCCAAGGTAACACACATGACCGAATGAATCCTTTATCAAGGTTTTCATCAAGTTCCTTTAATTCCTACGACTCAATCAAGGATATTCTATATGGAGTCATTGAAATTTATGTGGCACCATGTATGATTTCTATTAGTAACTCAACATCACATTTTGTTGGAAGGATAGGTAACTCTTTCTTAAATATATCAATAAATTCCAATAAAATTACTATTTAAGTGATTTCATGCTTCTCCCCAACCATTTCAGATAATCACCCCTTATGAAAAGGAATTAGGAAACAAACAATTTATGTGATATCCATCTAAAGTTATTACTTATCAACACATTGATATTTTATCATAGGTTGGTTTGGAATATCAAATGTAACTTCCCTTCCTCAGAATTTAATGTGAGATTTATATAGAAAAATTCAATCTATTCCTAATATAACATCAAATTCAACTATAGTAAGAATGACATGATTTATAGGAAGGACATTCCCATCAACATAAACCAGAGAGGAATCATAGAATTGATATGCGATCATTGTACCATTATGGGTCTTTACCTAAAATTATATATCTAATAGTTTGGGTGTAATATTAATACCATCAAGAAATGTTTTAGATATAAAATAATGGGTAGATACATATTCAAATAAGACATTATCAGTTCAAAAGTGGATGATATGTGTACATTTTATCATGTCCTTAGCACACCCCTCATTAGAAATAGTGATCACATGAGATTTCCATTTATCTCTTGGATTAAGAGGTTTTGGATTTCCCTTGTCTTCATTTACCTATAGACTTTATAATAAGTTATAAAAATGATTTTACTCCATAAATTTGAAACACTAGAGTGTGGATGGTGATTTATGTGAAGTTTTATCTCTATTCGCATCATTAGCTAACTTCTTACCATCACTTCAATAGTCAATTACTCGATGACGTTACCTTATATACTTAAAAATATTTACTATCCCACTAAAAAAAATATTCTCCATCCATCTTCCCACACTTTTATCATAATGTAAATATCATATTCCTCACTCCATGGTTCTTATATTTTCCTTATAATTCCATTTTCCTCTTCTTATTAAACCCATGTTATTGATACATTACTCCAACCACAATTTAAATCTTTATAACACCTCAAACAATCTCTCCATATCTATTGAGGTATCTTATGGATAACTCACTTAAAATACTTAGTTTTGAGATAATGAAGAGTCGATCATCCTTACTTTCAGGATGGATGATGATACCATAATCATACCTCACAAATCTAGTAAAAGTTTCCTCATAGGTACAAATATATTTATCATCCTTTTTTATCTCAATGAACTACTTCCCCATATTCATATGAATAATGGGAAAAAATTAGTTATTTAAAAATAAGTTGTTAAGATTCTCCCAACCCATGGATTCAATTCATCATGTTAAATATTATTCCAAATAAGAGCCCACTATTGATCAGATTCACCTTCCAAATATGATAAAACCAAAATGAAAATTTCAGTATCCAAACACTGGATAATGGAAAATATATTTTCATTGGATATAATCCATTTTCAGTAACTAGTAGATCAGAAGAACCACTAAAAAATGGTCGACATTTCATCCTGAAGGACTCAACAGAATATTATTCCCTCCTTTGTTTATAATTCCAACATAATTCATAACTTGAGAAAGTTGTGCGATCCTAACAACGAAAATTTTCATTTCATTTCCCATAATGTATTTATTCTCATGAGGATAAACATTTTATTTTCTTTCACACTCATCATTATTAAGGTTCCTTCTGGTTCAATCCATTGACTAAAAACAAAAATCATAGTGTAAGAAATAATAATCATGATGGGTAACAACATAATCATAAAAAAACTTATAAGATGTCTAAATCATAAAGCCTCATTTAATCAATGACACATTAATTTTATCCTAGGTACTTAATGGTCATCATATATTTCAATAATTTATGATTTTTCAAAAATAATTTTTCAATTTCCAAAGTCTATCCCCAAGAGTGTCAAACAAAGTGTGTAGTAATACCCTCTATCATGATCTAAATAATGATTAATTCTAGCTCAATGTGCCTTTTTTAGAGTTATTACCCCTAGGTACCTCTATCCTAGATACACATCCAATTTTATTATCTAGACAGGGATGAAATGTTTTGCAAATCCACTCGCACTTTCTTTTATTACAATTACAACATATTTTCTTATATGTTTATGCGTCCTTAGAACTATCCTTAGACATTTCCTTAGGGATATCACTAATGTTTTCACATCCTAGTTTCCAATGTTTAAATAAAACTATCCTAAGATAAAAAATATAGAAACTAGGGATTATACATAAATATTACATCACTTTTTATGAATATTAATTACATTATAAAAATACACACCTAACGACCATAATAGCGTAGTATATTTGAAAAATAGAAACAAAAACAATTTTTCCATAGGTAAATTACATCATCTCCCACTATGATCATAAAAAATTGCTCTTTTATTATATATACTATATGTAATACGTTTCTTCATATCCATGGGAAATGAAAAGAAATAAAGGGTGATCTCAAATGCTCAGTAAGTGTAAACAAGATAGATACATAAGTATAATAAGAAAATAAGGGAATGAGAATATGATAATAACATTTGGAAAAATAACCTTCATATAAAAGATCATAATATTCTGTTATTGAATAAATATAGATAGTTCATAAGACATTAATCATAAGGGAATCAAATAAAATGATCCATGAGAGCATAACATTGGAAAATGACATCGATTTTTGGCGTACATATAAGCATAGAAAATAATTTACATAGTAGAAAAGGCTCAATACCAATGATATCATAGTAGAATGGATTAAATTTCTAAACTATCATAGTAGTCAATATTTACTCCCCATACCATCATAGTAGAAAAAGTCAGTTACAAAAAGGGGTTCATACCTGAAACCATTCCAACGTATCTCATGAGATATGCATCTTTACTCAGTTCATTGGAGGGGTATATACTACCCACTAGTATCATAATTAAAACCATATTTATGTGTTCCATAATATCATAAAACATTCATAATATCATAACCTATGAAATAAAATGGGTTTTCTAAACATTTCATTACACCATAAGCTATGGAAAAAAGATAGGTTTTATAATCATTTCATTATTTCATTATAGAATAAACCATGGAAAAAGAAGTGAGTTTCAAAAAAATTTATGGTATAACCCATGGAATAGAAATAGGATTCGTAGAAATATTTTCATATTAAACCATTAAGAGAAATAATAATACTATTATCCATGGTTTATATTCCTATTACAACATAAGTATCACCAAATAATGTTATATTAGATGGGAAATAATTTTATAATAGAATTTAAAACATCTCTTGAGGAAAATAACCATTCTAATTTGAAAAATTAAAATTTCAAAACATAAAAAAATTAAAATCTTTTTATTTGAAATAAAAATTGAAAACATATAAAAGGGGATTCAATTTGATTATTGGACATGAAAATATAGAATTTCATTCATGCCATACACATTAGAACAAATATTCCATGCACATTTTTAGTAAAATCCAAATGGATATTGTTTGGAAAATGGTAATAAGATTCTATTAAAAAAATTAAAATTCAAAAATTTATATAAATGTCATTTAATAATCATATTAGAATGGAAAATAATTTTTAATTTTTTTTTTCTGAAACATGGTTTTGTAAGAAAATGAATTTCTGACCAAAGAGAGAAATAATGTAAAATTTTCATATAACAAATTTCAATTATTTCAAGTACTCATAAGGTTGATTTATTCATTTTACCCAATTCAACATTATATTTAACTATAAGTTCAATATAGTGTGCACACCCAATATCAATCTCATGGAGGCCGCATATACATACGGACTTTTCTATTGTCATCATATAAACTAACCTATATAATAATATTAATGGGGGAATTTTATTTTGAAAATACATTTAATATAATATATATGATAATAAAAATTCAAAATCAGGAAGAAAATTCACTAAGATGTCGGTAGAATAAAATTATTTATCTCAGAGGTTCATAATGGTGTTATCATTGTTTCTTAAAATATATTCCTCCTTTTTTTATCCAATGTGGAGATCAATAACCTTCACTTGAAAAACTATAATTTTAATGGTATTAATGTACATTAATACCTCTTCATGCAGGATTAATCTCATCCACATCAATCCCTAGTCCTAACACCATTGTTTGAATGAATTAGTTATCAATGAGAAGGAAAATGATAAAACGAGAAAGAAAATAGTAGTATAGAAAGTGGGGTGACTATTCACCATATTAATCATTACCACTACAAATATCATAGAGTAAAATATTAGAAATAATTAAATTAAAATAAACTCAAATACTGCCACTTCCACCCTCGAACAACAATGAGGGTAATCCCACTACAAACATAGTGATAAAAGAAGTACGATGGGGGAAATATAAAATAAGAAAACAAAAGAAAATAAACAGAAGAAGAATAGGGATATACAAATATATATTTAAAATTTTAATAAATAATGAAAATAATCCACCTTACACCTAAAAATGGTTATCCTTTTCTATGGGAGTATAAGAGAAAATTTATTTAGAGGTGTTGGAAAATTTTAGCTTCAAAATATGTCCACTGAAAGATTTTAATTTTTTGTTGATGTTTAATGGAATAATAATCAAAAAAAAATTTAATTAAAGTAATTACCCTTACTATTTATCAAGTATACAAAATTTCAGCTTTGTTGGACATAGTATTAGGGATTTATTTCCATTTTACTCAGAAACTGTATTAAGCCTTGGTGACTGCTATAATTCCAATGCAGAAAGTTCCTATTAATTTTTAGAAATTATGAAGGATTAATATGTCTTTTTAATAGATGAGACAAATTTTCCTCAACCCCTTCGGTATTTACATGTCTAATTACCACTTTATTAGGCTGGTACACTTTGAGATATAGGCCCATCTACAAATGTTTCCAAATTTGTGAATAGTTTTTGTGGCCCGACTTGTGAGATGGTTTTAGGCCTCCAAATGATGGATTGATATTTGGGACCATTTGAATGAGATTAATATCAATATTAATGGAATATTAAATAATTTAATTTATCAATTGCAATTACTTTCAAAAAAATTATTGTAGAAATATATAAATAATTTAAAGTAGTTAAATTCCAAAATAATCCATTTTTTTAATTAAGATCAAAAAATTATAAAAAATTTAAATTTGAGATTAACCCATAAAATTACACTATGTTGGGATTTAAAAAACCTTATTAGAGTATAAATTTTATAAACGTATTAGCTTCATAACTCCCCCACACTTAATCAATGCACTCTAGGGAAATCATCATATATTCAAATCAAAATTCACATGATAATCAAAAATAAGAAAACATCAATGATCATTTTTAAAATAGAATTTCATCATCTATATTATATTAAAAACAATTCCAAATAATTTTAATTCCACATATTTAAAAAATTTCATCCTAAAAAATACATCAATGTCTGAACAAAAACATACCACACCGTGAATTTTATTGTCACTCTTCACTCGAGAGAAATAGAATCAAGAGTTATTCTCATACTTAGAAAATACATGAATCACCATATGTTTATGACAATTATCATTTCAACCTACTTAAAATATTTAAATTAATTTAATAATGAAGAATTATTTAGGGTGAATGTTGTGGCTTAGATTTAGTGGGTACAATGATTTAAAAATTTAAGGTAGAGAAGAAGAGGTTTAAAAAAGTACAATGCACGAATAATAAATTGAAAAAATAGGGTGAAACACACTGAAATACCCTTAAAAATGTTAAACACAACACTAGACCCATTTTCATGATGTGGGAAATGATTTAACTAGGGATTAAAATGAATTATATCATCCTTGTTTCCCCCTGTTTGTTTTTTTTTGAGATTTGAAAACGAAACATTGTTTTTATTTTTTCAAGGAGTATGAGATGAACATTGAATACTCTGAGTGAATGAAAATTAATTCCATTTATTTTTTTATAAATAAAATATTATTTAAAAAAGTTAAGAAAAAATTAATAATTACTTATACCTAATTATCTCATTCTATAGTGCCCAAAATGTTGACACACACCTTACACCATGCACATATTAGGAACATCCCAAATAATACACATGAATGACCCTTCCACCATACTCAAACTTGAAATATCCATGAAAAATAACATGATTTTGGGTAGGTAAGGAAAAACATGGTTGTAATGTTTCTTAAAAATAAAATGTAATTCATGGAATATAATGTAAAAACAGGATAAATATAAAGGTATTTATCAATTAAAAATGTGTCTAGATAAAAACAATTCCCCAATAATGTCAAAAAATTTCTAAATTCTATCGATTTGAAGGAGAAAAATCAAAAGTTATGGTTCTCACACAAAATCCAACTTTCTCTCTTAAAATTGAAGGTATTATGAATAATATTAAAAAAACTACAATACCTCATAGTAATGGAAAAATATTTTGAGTCAGTGTTCCATGGGCATCAATTTAACAAAAATAGGAAAACTCATAAAAATGATTTAAAATCCAATTCTAGTTAAAAGTTTCCACATCAATGATCATTTAAAATAAATTTTTTAAAATTAATTTCTATAATAAAAAAATAAATTAAAGTGTGAAAAAATTTGATAATATACATTTTAACCCTATTTCCCTAAAATTTAAAAACAAAAATAAAAAAACAAACAAAACTACAAAGTTGGTTGATGATACTCTACAATTAAATTGTACTACCCCTCATTTCATCTCAACATAATAAAAATAAGGGTAGAAAAACAAAGGAATTAAAAGATATAACATCTCTTTATTATCAAATGGTGGCCATGAGTTAAGCTCCTAGATACTTCCATTATACCTATAAAGCAAGAAAAAATGTAAATAGTAAGAAAAATAAATAAAGTGGAAGAGGAAGGGAAAAGTGGATTGATCATGGTTTGAACACCCATGTGAATGCTAGGATTTTATAGCCCATAGTTATCCAGTTCAATAGTTTAAACTCAATCCGAAGTTAGATTATATTTCATTCTAAGAAACCACTGAATATGTATTTTTCCAACATACATGCTTTTATGGAAAATTTTAGGAACCGAAAATAAAATAAAAAAATTTCTAACTCCAAGAAATGATAAATGAGAAAATGTGAGGTGCATAGGGGGAGAAAAAAATAATATAGGGGTTATCCTCGTTTATCTTATTTGGAGAAGTGGTATTTACTAGTGGTGGAGGTAGTTGAATATAAAATGGATTCTCTTCTAGTTTTTGTTGAAAAAACGATTCCTATCTTATTTATTTTATTTCTCCTTCTTCCTAAAATTCCCCAGTGTATAACTCGATTGGAGCCTATATTTTCCCCTCAATGAAAATAACTTATTTAGCTTCTCTAACCAAGTAATGCAGTAGTGGTCCTGAATATAAAAAACAAGAATAAGGGAGATCATTTTTAATTTTAAAATTAATAATATTTGACTGAAAATAATTCTTGGAAATTAAATCTCCCTAAAACCTTTTATCTTCGAAATACATTTCCTTTAGTAGGGTAGTTGAAAATTCATTTGTTAGAGATAGAAGTAGATCATAAAATATGGATTCAACCTCATTAATGTGTTATCTAAATGAAGGTGGAAAAATTATTTCATTCTATTTTTCTAATATTTATTTCAATTCTATCCATTGAACATTAACTTTTTCAACTTCAGCGGCCAGCAATGAAACTAGCTAGAATTATTTTTTGATAATTTTGAAATTATTTTGAATAATTAAGAAATTTTATTTCAATTGATACATAAATATATATTCTGTTATATAAAATTCAATATAAATCCATTCATATAAAAAATCTCTAATTTAATCCAAGACCTAAAGAAACAATGATATGCAATAGTGTTTTCTTAAAATTTTTGAAATAATGGAATTTTTTGTTTTTTTAAACCTTATGTGTGCAGGATCTTGGACTCCTCATCAATCATTAAAAATTTATAATGAGGAATTATTAATTTTTCCCCATTCAATATTTTATTTTCCTAATAGTTCTATATATTGTGCACACCTAGGGTCAATCTCAAGGAGGCCTCTTACATAGTTTTAATTTTCTATTGTCACTATTATAAACTAAATAACATAAATAAATATGGTAATTTGATTCAATAAAGACATGTAATATAGTATATATAATAATGAAAATGAGAAAAAAAATAAATGGAAGAAAATACACAAAGAAGTTAGTAGAAGAAAATGATTTCTCACGGGGGTTCATGGTGGTGTTATCATTGTTATTAAAAATATGTTACTCATTATTTTATCCAATGTAGATATCTAGACCTTTCACTCTACACCCTCTAATTTGAATGTTATCATCCCAAAAATAGACTACTTCATATAGGAGTAATAACTTCCACATCAATACCTAATCCAAACTCCACAGTTTGAATGACATAGATATAAATGATATAGAAAAAGATTAAATGGGGATAAAGAAAATAGTTGAAGATAAAGTGGAGAGACCACTAAAAACAATAAATTTAACCACTACTAATTTATTAAAATAAAACATGGTAAATCATGAAAGTAAAATAAACACAAATATCAAAACATCCCCCACCCCTTGAACAACAGTGAGGGTTAGCTATCCCCAAACATGGAGATAAAATATGTATAGTGGAAAAAACACAAAGAAAATAAACTAAAGAAAATAGAAAATTGAAGAAGATATCCATACTAATATATATTGAAAATATCAAGAAATAATATAAAAATAACTCCACTAAACTGATAAAAATGGATATACATTGGTACGGGAGTGGAGGTGATAATTTTACAGAGGGGAGGGGGAAATTTTAGCTCCAAAATATGTCCAACGAAATATTTTATTTTTTACATCCCACTTAATAGTTGAATCCAAGAAAGTGATATCCATAAAAAATATTTATATCTCTATTAATCATGTTTCCTAAAACATTCAACATTATTATCCACCATATTAAAGAGTTATATCTAGTTTACTCCTAAAATATATCATGCCTAGTGATTGTTTGAATCCCTATGAAATAATTTCCCAAGAATTTCTCGCATTTCTAAAGGTCAGATATCACTTTTAAACAGAAGAGACAAATGTTCCTTATCCCCTTCTCTATCTCCTTATCAAATTTTAGCTCCATTGGGATATCTATATTTTTTATATAGTCCCATATTCAAAATTGTCTAGATCTATAAAAAATTTTCAATGCTCAACTTGAGATTTGGATTTGGGACTCCAAATGATAGATTGAGCATTGGAACATATAGAATGAAATGAGTCCAAAGAAGTATAGAACCGTAATTTTTTTTCATAATTTTAATTAGTGTAGAAAATATTATGCCCAAAAAATAGAAATAAATTAATATAGTTAAATTTAAAGAATATTCCATTTTTTTAATTATTAAAAAAACTTCTAAAACATAAAAATAGGACAATTTCCTATAAAACAATGCAATAGTGGGATAAAAACATTGAATTATAGTAGAAAATTAATAAAAATATTAGATTTATAAAGTATAAAAGTGTGGGAAATGGTACTATTACCTAGAAATGTCATGAATAACTAGAAGAGAATAATATTTTTAATTGTTTTGAGATATGGATTTTAATATTTTATCATCTAAAACATAATCATAAACAAAGCCGATAAATGATGAAATTGTAATATATACTCCTTAACACTTTGGTAAGTTTGAATCATAAGAAACATAAAGGAATAAAATGTGACCGAACTTATTTATGATGAGGATAAATAAGTTCATTACACTGCATGTTAAAAAGGATGTATATACACCTCATGAATTAATATAGTGGCATAAAAACGTACATCTTAAATAAGGAAAATTGAGATAGAAAATCTTAATTTAAGTATTGACATCCATCATGTACATTAAAACCTCCTTTGAAATTAATATAAGTTTATTGTACATATATTATAGAAATATATATATATATATTTATATATCATCATATATGGTATTCTTGTGACCTTTTTTTATATATTAATTAACAATTCCATGATAAGTCTACATTTCGGGTAATAACCGCATTGTTTTTCATATATGTTTTGAATTTTTATTTTGGTCCACTTAATTTTATCATCATATAATAATATAAATAATTTTGACCATTATATAAATATAATATAAATTTATTTTATATGTATTCATAGTAATCTATATAATTAGTGATAGAAAATGAAATACATAGTTCATGAAGACAATAGGTCGTAGCTGTTCATGAACATTGATTCCTTTTTCTTATCAGATAGAAAGATAGAAAGGTATATGATAAATTATCATTACAGAATAATTATTATTTCATATATATCACATTTTTTAATTAAACCCATCATAATTACCATCCATCTAAAGAATTAATAAATAATATCCCTTCTTGAGGTGGTAGTCTTCTGTACACACGTGCGACATTATCGTATTCCCAAAAAAATTTGAGTATGAAGGTATTTATTATAAAATAATTAAATAAGTATAATAATATCATAAATATTATATATATAAATAATTAATCCATCATTATGTACATCCTTGAGAGGTGGTAATGGAAAAAATGAATGAAATTTTTTCGTGAAAAGGTAGTCCGCCGTACACACAAACGATGATTTCGTAACCCATTTGATTGAAGTGGGGATGATTATAGAGAATTAATATAACATAACAACATCTAATTATATGTAATATACTTAGGTTTTTATATCAATATGGTATAATAATAATTCAAGGAGTTCGCGGAATAAATAAAATAAAAACTCTCATTGATAAACATTACCTCTTCTTCGGGTATCCTCCTTAGTTTTGCACTAAAATCCTTCCTAGGATGGATTCATATCGGAAATAATTTTTCTAGTTTATTGAAGTGTATTTAAAAATTGATTTCTTATGGCATTGTACTAATGAATAGGTTTTTATGTTTTCAAGATGAGTGGATAGGGGTGGCCATTTATAAGTGTGGTGAGTGGTACACATGTAATGTTTTAAAAAGAAAATGGTGTATCCAAATTTTTATCTTGCCACAAGGTTAAAAATTGAACTATTATCAATAATATAAGTTATGAGGTATAACTAATTCCCTAAAATGTGTCCTAGACATGTTTTGTGTTATTTTTAACCTTGCTGTTTTATTTTAATCTACCTTGGTAAACAAATGTTTACCTTAACCGTGAATTTTTTTTACTATTTTTGCTATTAATTTTTTTCAAAAAATCAATTAAAACTATTCTATAATATAAAATATTATGATTCAAAATATAAAATTAATTTTTCCAAATTCCATTCACATAAGTTTAAAATTTTAATTTTAATTTAATCTAATTGGCGTGCTGAGAAAGAGAGTTTTTAAAGAGAAACGTTTCAAAAGTTTAAAAAGTTTTTATATTAAAATTAAATATTAAATTTATTCCAAGGACCTAAATTAGATTAATAGATTTATAATTGAACACAATTTACTTTAAAACAAATTTTTAAGATAATTTAACATTATACTTAAATTTAAAGAAAGGGCATTTTTTAATTAAAAAACAATATTTTTACAATTTTATGTTTGGGTTGTTGTTAGGTTTTGGGAAGGTTAATGTTTCTTTTTGGGTTCATAAATAACCCATAAAATTGTTTTTTAAAATACCAAAAACATTGATTGGTGTAAGTATTTTTCACTATTAATAAAAAATGAATCTTTTTCAAAAAAAATACAAAAACATCACCCTAAGCTCATTTTGACAAGGTGATTTGAATAAAGAATTTCATTTTAAAAAATAAATTTTTTGGAAGTTTTAAAATTAATTTATTATTGTTTAAAAATATTTAAAAGTGTTTTTTTAAAAAGTATTATTTTCTAAATATATAATTAATTTACTGATAATTAAGTAATTTTTATCAATAAATTTTCCTTATATAAATTAGTTATAATGAATTTTTAAAATCTATTAATTATTATACATATATTTATGTTTACTATATAGGTTATAATGGTCGTTTTTAAGTAACTTTATTAATAAGATATCATGGTTTTGTTAATACTCAGTGTCGTGTGTAATGTAATCTAACCCATTTTTTGCATGTAGCACAAACTTACTTATTTTTACATGTAACATATGATAACCTAGTGTTTCATGGATTTAAATATTAACTTACGTTTGTAAGTGATGCAATATTTCATATAAATTCAATTTATTTGAATAAAAATAATTCTTAAAAACTTAGGGTGTTATAAATATCCACTCACACCTGGATCACTGTAGAGGCCCGAAGCTTGACGTACATGGAAATTAAATTAATTTTGCGGAATACTTAGTACATAACAAAAACACACACACAAGAACCGTAATAGTTTAGTGTCTTTGGAAACTCAGAATGTAATCTTCTAATCATGGTGAAAAAGACCTTCAACATCTCCCATAAAGGTCTTCCCTCTTTTTTTTCTTACCTATAACCTTTCTATATATCCTGGGGAAAAGAAAACATAAAAGGGTGAGCTCAAATGCTCTGTAAGGGTAAACAAAAGAAATATCAATCACATCATATTCATAAGAACATAACATTTTGGAAATCATAACCTACAAAAGAGATCATAATATTATAACATGGGATAAATCATAGTAGTGAAATATAATCCCAATAATCATAACTTAAAACATGAAACTTTGTGTCATACACACATAATCATAGAGAATCATTTCTTATTAGTCAAGTCGTATTTCCAAGACTATCTTAGTGGACAAAGTCCATTTCTGAACCGAGTTCACTCCTCGTTTCAGTCCTGTTTCACTGAACCGGTTTAACCTGCCGTTCCAGCCATGTCTATCTCATGAGATATAGAATCTTTACCAAATACATTGGAGGGAGATATAGGTCCCACCCATCTCATAATGATACCATTATTATGTGTGCCACAAAATCGTAAATCATACATCATTTCATAACCCATGTAATAAAAATGGGATTCTAAAATATCATGACATCATAAAATAATTCATATAAGATAAAGGAATTCATAAAAATAATTCCATCACAACATAATCAAATCAATGTAATAATAAGGATTAAACATAACCCTATATTATCTTAAATGTAAAATAATTTTGATAAAACACTTGAACTCTATTCTTGAGGAAAATATCCTTTCTACTTCAGAAACATTTTCCTTTCTTAACATGTCATAAAATTTTAAATTAAAAGAAGTTGATTAAAAATAAACATGAAAAATTGTAAAGGAAGATTCTTGGAAATAATGTTTTCAAAATAAATTCATGCCATATAAGTTAAAAAACATTCTTCTCATACTTTTTTCAGAAAAGTCAAAAAGTATCTCGTACAAAAAACGACAAAAGATTCCTTTCATATCTTTTACTAAAAACTCACCAAAGGGTAAAATTGGATATAAACTATTGTATAAGGATATAAATATTACATATTGAGGAAACAAGGATATGGATGATAAATATTCCTCAATAAATTTGGAAGTATAAACAATCTCGGATAAAAACTGAGATTGCGAGATTTTCCCTTACCTTATGTCTGATTTGCTTCGTAAGTGTCTGAACCTCCTCTTCTTTGAAGTGCTTCTTTAAGACCTCCTTTTAGGGCACTAAAATTGGTATTTGAAAAAGACCAGGACCTCTAGGATGTTTCTAGGGAGGTGGAGAGGAGAACTTAGCAGGGGTTGGCCGAGCTTGAAGGCTCAAAGTGGTGTGAGGAAGAGGTGGAGGAGGTGCTCTTTTATAAGGGAGGAGAGGGGAACCTTTAAAATAACTAAAAATATTATTTTATTATAAAGCCATATTCGGTTTTAAATATCTCAAAATTGATTTATTTCTAAGCTAAGGTGGGTATGGGTCAAAATCCTCTCATCCAATGGAATTTATACAAGTTTAGTTCATTATACTAACCTTATCTTTTAGTTTTAACTCTTAGTTAATTAGATTGACATTTACCATGTCACTTTGTATTTTTATATTATATAGTTAATAAACTTAACATATACATCCAAGAGACCCCAAAGTGGTCCATTAATGATAGACCTATCTTGATATAAGTATATTGGCCGAACATTATATTTTTAAGAATAAAATAACAATCAATAATATAATATTTGTTTTAAAAACTATTTTATGTCAATTTTGACACTATTCAATAGTTGATTTTTGTGAAACTCATAACAGAATGATTACTTCGACCAAAGTTAATTAAATCAATCCTAACATGTCATATTAACCTATAAAATTAGTGTAATTCATAAAAAGTCTCAAATTATATTTATTTGGGTATTTATAATATCAATTATTCTAATTTTTCACTATTTTGGTAATTACTGTATCATCATTGTGTCAAAATTAAATTAAATTATTTAATGTCTAAAAATTATAAATAAAATATCATTATGTATTTAATGTTATTATATTTATAATTAATATTTACAATCGAATTTATCCTATATTAAAAATGTTTTAGTAAATATACTTTGATTTTAACTCTTTTAACTCTTCTTTTAATTAAATAATAATAAATGTCCTAATCTAATCCAAGTGGGCCTAAATGGTCATATTTTATTCCTAAGTTGTTTTTGGTTGAATTACACTTATCCAATAGAATTAGTACATGTGTTAGGGTAATAATAATATCATTTTTTCCCTTAATTACCCTATTTACTTTTAACCGTGGTAAAAAAAGTAGAAAGTTAACATTCACCAAAAATTATTTTCATCTCATTGAACCATATTTTACTTACTTACATCAACCGTGTCTCTCGGATTTTTGAAATTCCACTCACAGAAGTGGTAAAATTAATTTTTATGAAACAATTCAGTTTTTTAACTACCACTTAGTGGTTTCACTATTCATCAAAAAATGAGAGTTTCTAGAAAAATAACCAAAATTAAGCCTAAGCTATATTTGACATTATTAATTCAAAAATTATGTTTATTTTTCCAAATTAAAGACATATCAGTTACATTAACTAATTTTAAAATTAATTCTCGTCATCAAAACAAATACCGTGTTTTTAAGAGATAATAACTATCAAAAGATTGACACTTGTTTATGTCTGGTTTAAACGTGAAATTACATCCAATGAACAACATTGTATTAAATTATAAAAATTTATTCTAAATATACTTTAAAACCACTCAAATTAATAATTTATCACTATTAATTATTTCGATTAAAAAAGTTGTTTTTAATTAAAATTTAGTAATTTTCACTATTCATCAGAATATGAAAGTTATCCGAAAAGTACCAAAATTTCACCCTAAGCTAATTTCAATATTCTGAATCCAAAAATGAAGTCCATTTTGAATAAAAAAATTTAAAAAATTTCAAAAAGTGATTATTACTATTCATAACGGCTGGTTTTAATAATATTTTTATAGCATATCGTTGTTTAGTGAAACTCGGTATTGCGTACTACACACGCTATCGAGGAAGGTCGTGATTTCGTGTAATGAAAGGAAAGCCAAGGATTAGTTTTGTGCAAGATCCTTTTGGTGTAGCGTACAACACAAGACATTAATGAAATTAAAAAGAATATTTTTCATAAAATCTTTGGGTGTTACATTCTACCCCCCTTAAAATGAATTTTGCCTTCGAAATTTGTAACGGTTATAAATGGTTTACTACTCGAAAGTTTCTTTAATAGAAACCCACATCGTAAAAAGGAATACCAAAACCAATCTTTATAAAAATGTATGAAAGGTAACGGTTACCCAAATAAACTAATCACTTGGTTTCCACCTAGGTTAAAATATGGATATGGAAGAGAAATCTAACTGTCATGTTCTGATGGAGAGTGGTAGAGAACATGGATATGGAAAAGCCAGCAATCACAGAGCCATAAATTTGTGATGATCTAAGGTACCATCTGATTCATTAGATATAAGATCACTAGGACAACATTTTTGGTTTTCAAGATCATTTCTCTAAAGTTGATGAAATTGGGATTAGAAGAAATCCTTTCGTGATTTTGGTATAGTCTCACCATTGGTTGTTCTTTGTACAATTTCCACTTCATATCTTAAAGAAATGAAGTTGAATTTTTCATTTGTGATGTGTTAGCAGATCATGTGATAGAATGATGGGTCATTCCATCTGTCTCAATCAAAAGGTTAGAAAAGTTATCAAAAAATATATAAGTCCATCTATAGTGAGATTAATCATATATGGTTCCTAAAATGGACTTATATACTTCATATATCATACTTCTTAATATAATAAAACTAGTTTCTACTAAACAGGGACTTCCTGTAGGCCAATGGTAGGCAATAAAGGCCAGTCGCATTTCGGTTGTGCGTTCGATTCCCACAGCCTTGTCCGACCCGATGGGCTGTCGCCCATCCTGCAGGTTGTCCTTTTTCTAAAACTACATTACTATAACATCCCCTAAATAATATCAAAATAACTTCTATCCTTAAACAATACTAACTTATGTCCAACATAATCCATTCCAATCTTTAGGCTTATCCAAAATATTGTTGTCTAATCTCATATTATAGTGAAAACTATTACCAAAGAGTTCATACAACTAGAATGTTGGTACAATTGTTGATCCCCATATATCATGAGATATGTCTTGTTGGTCACATTCCAAACATTAGAAGGCCATAATCATGTATTCTCTTGAATAATGAATACCCATTAAATCTTAGTGAAAACTTGAGTGCTATCAAAAGTTAACTCTTTTCACATACCAAAACCTCAAAAAATGATTTAACTATTTCCTTATATCAGTCATGAGCATATGAGTGTTGTCAAACATTTCATTTTTTTCCTTATCCCTTCATTATGTACATAACATCTCAATCACCTTCCATGGTTACCGGTACCATAAAATTATTGAAAACCACAATAGACTAATACATAAATATTCCAATATTCCACGATACTATATACAACATTATTTTGGAATCCCATTACATAAACACTAAATCATTCAACCACATCGTTGTCATATTCAACATTGAAAATGGTGATCGCATGTGACTTCCCTTTGTCCTTGGCCTTAAGTGGTTGCTCATTTCAATCATCACTAACCCTTGGATTAGGGCATTTATTATCATAATGCCCCATTTCCTTGCACTTGAAGCATTGAAGTGTAGTAGGTTCATTCTGTGTATCCCTTCCTTTTTTTTCATAATTAGACATATTCTTCCCATAATTGAGGCATTCAAATTCCCGATGTCCATCCTTTCCACATTTAAAACATTTACTTTTCCATTTAAGACAATCTCCACCATGCTTCTTTCCACACTTTGAGCATAAGGAAACATTCATCTTCTTTTCACCATTATTCTGAGATTTTTCCTTGAACTCCATCTTTTTTTTCTTGTCAAAACTATGAGATGGATAAGTAACACCAACTTCCATTTCTACCTTGATAGCACAACGCACAATTTCTTCATAGCTACTGAAGTCTCCTGTAGCTAATTCCCTTCAAATATTTGGTTTTAAGCCACTGAAGAATCGATCAGCTTTACTTTCAGGTTGGATGATAAATCCATATGAATACCTTGCAAGCCTTGTAAAATTTGCATCGTATATACCAACAGATTCATCATCCTTTTTCTTTAGTTCATGAAACTCCTTTTCCATCTTTCATCGAAGAATACAAGGGAAGTACTTATTGAAAAATAAGTTCTTGAACTCGTCCCATTCCATGGACTCAATTTCATTTCTTTTCCTCGTATTCTTGAGAAGATTCCACCATTGATCAGCTTCACCTTCCAAACGATATACTACTAAGATGACTTTATCATGTAAAGAACATTGAAGAACTGAAAATATCTTTTTAGTGGTATTGATCCATTTTTCAGCAACAAGTGGATCAGAAGACCCACTGAAAGAAGGTGGGCGTTGCCTCATGAAGGACTCAATAGAATATTGTTCCCTTCTCTGCTCATTTGGAAGTCCAGAATGATTCATAGCTTGTGTAATTATAGAAATAAGATTTTTCACTCCATCTCCCATAACATTTGTTTATTTAGGAGGACAATCATTGCATTTTCCATTTCATTGATCAACACGGTTCTTTCGGGTTCCAGCCATCGTCCAAAACCCAAAAATAATAGTGTGAGAGGAAAAAATCATGCTAGGGAAAACAACATAATAAAGGGGGAGTACCTTCAATATGTAACATCATAGGTTATATTATAATATTGTTACCATAGTTATAGAACTATATCCTATACGTATACTTATCCTTAGGGACATCCCTAGACATACCTTAGAAATATCTCTAGGGATCTCACTAACGTTTTCGCACCCTAGTTTCCAAATGTTGACTAAACCTTTCCTCTGATACCAACTGTAGAGGCCCGAAGCTTGAAATAATGGACATTACATTACTTTTGTAGAATACTTAGTACATAACAAAAAAACACACACAAGGATAGTAATAGTTTAGTGTCTTTGGAAACTCGGAACGTAATCTTCTAATCATGGTGAAAGATCTTCAACATCTCCCGTAAAGATTTTCCCTCTTTTTTTTCTTACCTAAAACCTTTCTTTATATCCTGGGGAAAAGAAAACATAAAAGGGTGAGCTCAAATGCTCATTAAGGGTAAACAAAATAAATATCAATCACATCATATTCATAAGAACATAACATTTTGGAAATCTTAACCTGCAAAAGAGATCATAATATCATAACCTGGGATGAATCATAGTAGTGAAATGTAATCCCAATAATCATAACTTAAAACATGAAACTTTGTGGCATACCCACATAATCATAGATAATCATTTCTTATTAGTCAAGACTCATTTCCAAGACTATCTTAGTGGAAAAAGTCCATTTCTGAACCGAGTTCACTCCTCATTTCAGTCCTGTTTCATTGAACCGGTTTAACCTACCATTCCAGCCATGTCTACCTCATGAGATATAGAATCTTTACCCAATGAATTGGAGGGATATATAGGTCCCACCCATCTCATAATTATACCATTCTTATGTGTGCCACTAAATTGTAAATCATACACCATTACATAACCCATGTAATAAAAATGGGATTCTTAAACATCATTACATTAGTGAATAATTCGTATAAGATAAAGGAATTCATAAAAATAATTCCGTCAAAACATAATCAAATCAATGTAATAATAGGGATAGAAAAAATACCCTATATTATCTTAGATGGAAAATAATTTTGATAAAACACTTGAAATCCATTCTTGAGGAAAATATCCTTTCTACTTCAAAAACATTTTCTTTTCTTAACATGTCTTACAATTTTAAACTAAAAGAAGTTGATTAAAAATAAACTTGAAAAAATGTAAAGGAAGATTCTTGGAAATAATGTTTTCAAAATCAATTCATGCCGTATAAGTTAAAAAAACATTCTTCTCGTACTTTTGTTGGAAAATTCAAATAGTACCTCGTACGAAAAAAGACAAAAGATTCCTTTCAAATCTTTTACTAAAAACTCACCTAAGGGTAAAATTGGATATAAACTATTGTAGAATGATATAAATATTACATATTGAGTAAACATGGATGTGGATGATAAATATTCCACAGTAAATTCTGAAGTATATAGAATCTCGGATAAAATCTGAGATTGTGAGATTTTCCCTTACCTTAGGTCCGATTTGCTTCGTAAGTGCCCGAACCTCCTCTTCTTTGAAGTGCTTCTTTGAGACCTCCTTTTAGGGCACTAAAATTGGTCTTTAAAGAAGACCAGGACCTCTAGGATGTTTCTAGGGAGGTGGAGAGGAGAAATAGGCAGGGGTTGGCCGAGCTTGAAGGCTCAATGTGGTGTGAGGAAGAGGGGGAGGAGGTGCCCTTTTATAAGGGAGGAGAGGGGAACCTTTGGAATAACTAATAATATTATTTTATTATAAATCCAAATTCGGTTTTAAATTGCTCCAAATTGATTTATTTCGAATATAAGGTGGGGATGGGCGAAATAATCTCATCCAATAGATTTTAGACAAGTTTCGGTCATTAAACTAACCTTATCTTTTAGTTTTAACTCTTAGTTAATTAGATTGACATTTACCTTGTCACTTTGTATTTTTATATTACATAGTTAATAAACTTACCATATAAATCCAAGCAACCCCCAAGTGGTCCATTAATGATACACCTATCTTGATATAAGTATCTTGTCCAAGCCTTAGATTTTTAGGAATAAAATAACAATCAATAATATAATATTTTTTTAAAATAACTATTTTATGTCAATTTTGACACTATTCAATAGTTGATTTTTGAGAAACTCATAACAGAATGATTACCTCGACCAAAGTTAAATACATCAATCCTAACATGACATATTAACCTATAAAATTAGTGTAATTTATAAAAAGTCTCAAATTATATTTATTTGGGTATTTATAATATCAATTATTCTAATTTTTCACTATTATGGTAATTACTGCATCATCATTGTGTCATAAATAAATTAAATTATTTAATGTCTAAAAATTATAAATAAAATATAATTATGTAGGAAATCTTATTATCTTTCTAATGAATATTTACAATCGAATTTATCCTATATTAAAAATGTTTTAGTAAATAAACATTGATTTTAACTCTTTTAACTCTTCTTTGAATTAAATAATAATAATTGTCCTAATCTAATCCAAGTGGGCCTAAATGGTCATATTTTATTACTAAGGTTGTTTTTGGTCGAATTACATTTATCCAATAGAATTAGGACATGTGTTAGGGTAATAATAATATAATTTTTACTCTTAATTACCCTATTTACTTTTAAGCGTGGTAAAAAAAGTCGAAAGTAACTATTCAACCAAAATTAGTTTTCATCTTATTGAGCCATATTTTACTTAATAACATTAACCGTGTCTCTCGGAATTTTGAAATTCCACTCACATAAGCGGTAAAATTAAGGTTTATGAAAAAATTCAGTTTTTTAACTACCGTTTAGTGGTTTCAATATTCAACAAAAAATAAAAGTTTCCAGAAAAATACCCAAAATTAGGCCTAAGATATATTTGACATTATCAATTCAAAAATGATGATTATTTTACCAAATTCAGAAAATATCAGTTACATTATCTAATTTAAAAATTAATTCTCGTCGTCAAAACAAATACCGTGTTTTTAAGAGATAATAACTATCAAAAGATTGACACTTGTTTATGTCTGGTTTAAACGTGAAATTACATCCAATGAACAACATTGTATTAAAATGTAAAAATATATTCTAAATATACTTTAAAACCACTCAAATTAATAAGTTATCATGATTAATTATTTTGATTAAAAAAGTTGTTTTTAATTAAAATTTAGTAATTTTCACTATTCATCAGAATATGAAAGTTATCCGAAAAGTACCAAAATTTCACCCTAAGCTAATTTCGATATTCCGAATCCAAAAATGAAGTCCATTTTGAAAAAAAAAATTTACAAAATTTCAAAAAGGGGTTATTACTATTCATAACGACTAGTTTTAATAATATTTTAATAGCATATCGTTGTTTAGTGAAACTCGGTATTGCGTACTACACACGCTATCGAGGAAGGTCATGATTGCGTGTAATGCAAGGAAAGTCAGGGATGCGTGTTGTACAATCTCTTATTGGTGTAGCGTACAACACAAGACATTAATGAAATTAAAAAAAAATATTTTTCATAAAATCTCAGGGTGTTACATTCTACCCCTCTTAAAATGAATTTTCATAAAATCTCGGGTTGTTATATTCTACCCCCCTTAAAATGAATTTCACCCTCGAAATTTGTCAGGGTTATAAATTGTTTACTACTCGAAAGTTTCTTTAATAGAAACCCACATTGTAAAAAGGAATACCAAAACCAATCTTTAAAAAAAAAATATGAAACGTAATGGTTGCCCAAATAAACTAATCACTGGGTTTCCACCTAGGTGAAAATATGGATACGAAAGAGAAATCTAACCATCATGTTCTGATGGAGAGTGGTAGAGAACATGGCTATGGAAAATCCAGCAATCACAAAGCCATAAATTTGTGACGATCTAAGGTACAATCTGATTCATCAGATATAAGAGCACTAGGACAACATTTTTGGTTTTGAAGATCATTTCCCTAATGTTGATGAAATTGGAATTAGAAGAAATACTTTCGTGATTTTGGTATAGTCTCACCATTGGTCGTTCTTTGGACAATTTCCACTTCATCTTTTAAAGAAATGAAGTTGAATTTGTCATTCGTGATGTGTTAGCAGATCATGTGATAGAATGATGGGTCATTCCATCTGTCTCAAACATAAGGTTAGAAAAGTTATCAAAAAATACATAAGTCCATATATAGTGAGATTAATCATATATAGTTCCTAAAATGGACTTATACTTCATATATCATTCTGCTTAATATAATAAAACTAGTTTCTACTAAACCGGGACTTCCTGTAGGCCAGTGGTAGGCAATAAAGGCTAGTCGCACTTCAGTTGTGGTTTCGATTCCCACAGCCTTGTCCGACGCGATGGGTTATCGCCCATCCTGCAGTTTGTCCTTCTTCTAAAACTACATTACTATAACATCCCATAAATAATATAGAATAAACTTCTATCCTTAAACAATACTAAGTTATGTCCAACCTAATCCATTCCAATCTTTAGGAATATCCAAAATAATGTGGTCTAATCTCATATTATAGTGAAAACTATTACCAAAGAGTTCATACAACTAGCATGTTAGTACAATTTTTGAACCCCGTATATCATGAGATATGTCTTCTTGGTCACATTCCAAACATTCGAAGGCCTTAATCATGTATTCTCTTGAAAAATTAATACCTATTAAATCTTAGTGAAAACATGAGTGCTGTCAAAAGTTAACTCTTTTCACATACCAAAACCTCAAACCATGATTTAACTATTTCCTTATATCAGTCATGAGCCTACGAATTATGTCAAACATTTCATTTTTTTTCCTTATCCCTTCATTATGCACATAATATATCAATCACTTTCCATGGTTACCGGTACCATAAAATTATTAAAAACCACAATAGACCAATACATAAATATTCCAATATTCCACGATACTATATACAACATTATTTTTGAATCCCATTACATAAATACTTAATCATTCCACCACATCATTTTCATATTCAACATCGCCAATGGTGATCACATGTGACTTCCCTTTGTCCTTGGACTTAAGTGGTTTCTCATTTTGATCATCACTAACCCTTAGATTAGGGAATTTATTAGCATAATGCCTCATTTCATTGCACTTGAAGCATTGAAGTGTAGTAGGTTCATTCTGTGTATCCCTTCCTTTGTTTGCATCATTAGACATCTTCTTCCCTTCATTGCGGCATTCAAATGCCCGATTTACTTCCTTTCCACATTTGAAACATTTACTTGTCCCTTTAAGATAATCTCCACCATGCTTGTTTCCACACTTTGAGCATAAGGAAACATTTATCTTCTTTTCACCATTATTCTGAGATTTTTCCTTGAACTCCATCTTTCGTTTTTTGTCAAAACTATGAGATGGATAAGTAACACCAACTTCCATTTCTACCTTGATAGCACAACTGACAATTTCTTCATAGCTACTGAAGTCTCTTATAGCTAATTCCCTTAGAAGAATTGGTTTTAAGCCACCGAAGAATCGATCAACTTTACTTTCAGGTTAGATGATATATCCATATGCATACCTTGCAAGCCTTGTAAAATTCGCTTCGTATATACCAACAGATTCATCATCCTTTTGCTTTAGTTCAAGAAACTCCTTCTCTATATTTGTTCGAATAATACGAGGGAAGTACTTATTGAAAAATAAGTTCTTGACCTCGTCCCATTCCATGGACTCAATTTCATTTCTTTGCCTCGTATTCTTGATAAGATTCCACCATTGATCAGCTTCACCTTTCAAATGATATACTGTTAAGATGACTTTATCATGTTCAGAACATTGAAGAACTGAAAATACCTTTTCAGTGGTACTGATCCATTGTTCGGCAACAAGTGGATCAGAACACCCACTGAAAGAAGGTGGATGTTGCCTCATGAAGGACTCAATAGAATATTGTTCCCTTCTCTGCTCATTTGGAAGTCCAGAATGATTCATAGCTTGTGTAAGTATAGCAATAAGATTTTGTACTCCATATCTCATAACATTTGTTTGTTCAGGAGGACAATCATTGCATTGTCCATTGCATTGATCAACACGGTTCCTTCGGGTTCCAGCCATCGTCTAAAACCCAAAAAGAATAGTGTGAGAGGCAAAAATCATGCTAAGGAAAACAACATAATAAAGGGGGAGTACCTTGAATATCTAACTTCTTAGGTTATATTCTAATATTGTTACCTTAGTTCTAGAACTATATCCTATACGTATACTTATCCTTAGGTAAATCCCAAGACATACCTTAGAAATATCTCTAGGGATCTCACTAAAGTTTTCGCACCCTAGTTTCCAAAGGTTGACTAAACCTTTCCTCTAATACCTACTGTAGAGGCCCGAAGCTTGATGTACATGGACATTACATTACTTTTGTGGAATACTTAGTACATAACAAAAACACACACACAAGGACCATAATAGTTTAGTGTCTTTGGAAACTCAGAACGTAATCTTCTAATCATGGTGAAAGATCTTCAACATCTCCCATAAAGATCTTCCCTCTTTTTTTCTTACCTAAAACCTTTCTTTATATCCTGGGGAAAAGAAAAGATAAAAGGGTGGGCTCAAATGATCAGTAAGGATAAACAAAAGAAATATCAATCACATCATATTCATAAGAACATAACATTTTGGAAATATTAACCTGCAAAAGAGATCATAATATCATAACGTGGGATAAATCATAGTAGTGAAATGTAATCCCAATAATCATAACCTAAAACATGAAACTTTTTGGAATACACACATAATAATGGAGATTCATTTCTTATTATTCAAGACTCATTTCCAAGACTATCTTAGTGGAAAAAGTCCATTTCTAAACCGAGTTCACTCCTCATTTCAGTCATATTTCACTGAACCGGTTTAACCTGCCATTCCAGCCATGTCTATCTCATGAGATATAGAATCTTTACTCAATTCATTGGAGGGAGATATAGGTCCCACCCATCCCATAATGATACCATTCTTATTTTTTCCACAAAATCATAAATCATACATCATTTCATAACCCATGTAATAAAAATGGGATTCTTAAACATCATGACATCATAAAATAATTCATATAAGATAAAGGAATAATAAAAATAATTCCATCACAACATAATCAAAAAAATGTAATAATAGGGATAGAAATATAACCCTATATTATCTTAGATGGAAAATAATTTTGATAAAACACTTGAACTCTATTCTTGCGGAAAATATCCTTTCAACTTCAAAAAAATTTTCCTTTCTTAACATGTCATAAAATTTTAAACTAAAAGAAGTTGATTAAAAATAAACATGAAAACTTCTAAAGGAAGCTTCTTGAAAATAATGTTTTCAAAATCCATTCATGCCATATAAGTTAAAAAAACATTCCTCTCATTCTTTTGTCAGAAAAGTCAAAAAGTACCTCATACGAAAAACGACAAAAGATTCATTTCATATATTTTACTAAAAACTCACCGAAGGGTAAAATTGGATATAAACTATTGTAGAATGATATAAATATTACATATTGAGGAAAAATGGATGTGGATGATAAATATTCCCCAGTAAATTCTGAATTATAAACAATCTCGGAAACAAACTGATATTGTGAGATTTTCCCTTACCTTAGGTCTGATTTGCTTCGTAAGTGTCTGAACCTCCTCTTCTTTGAAGTGCTTCTTTGATACCTCCTTTTAGGGAACTAAAATTGGTCTTTGAAGAAGACCAGGATCTCTAGAATGTTTCTAGGGAGGTGGAGAGGAGAAATTGGCAGGGTTTGATCGAGCTTGAAGGCTCAAAGTGGTGTGAGGAAGAGGGGGAGGAGGTGCCCTTTTATAAGGGAGGAGAGGGGAACCTTTGGAATAACTAAAAATATTATTTTAATATAAATCCAAATTCGGTTTTAAATATCTCCAAATTGATTTATTTCGAAGATAAGGTGGGGATGGGTCGAAAGCCTCTCATCCAATAGAATTTAGACAAGTTTAGGTCATTATACTAACCTTATCTTTTAGTTTTAACTCTTAGTTAATTAGATTGACATTTACCATGTCACTTTGTATTTTAATATTATATAGTTAATAAACATACCATATACATCCAAGCCACACCAAAGTGGTCCATTAATGATACACCTATCTTGATTTAAGTATCTTGGCCGAAACTTAGATTTTTAGGAATAAAATAACAATCCATAATATAATATTTGTTTTAACAACTATTTTATGTCAATTTTGACACTATTCAATAGTTTATTTTTGTGAAACTCATAACAGAATGATTACTTCGACCAAAGTTAATTAAATAAATCCTAACATGTAATATTAACCTATAAAATTAGTGTAATTCATAAAAAGTCTCAAATTATATTTATTTGGGTATTTATAATATTAATTATTCTAATTTTTCACTATTATGGTAATTACTGCATCATCATTGTGTCATAAAAAATTAAATTATTTAATGTCTAAAAATTATAAATAAAATATCATTATGTAGGATATCTTATTATCTTTCTAATGAATATTTACAATCGAATTTATCCTATATTAAAAAAAATAGTAAAAAAACTTTGATTTTAACTATTTTAACTCTTCTTTGAATTAAATAATAATAAATGTCCTAATCTAATCCAAGTGGGCCTAAATGGTCATATTTTATTCCTAAGGTTGTTTTTGGTAACATTAAACTTATCCAATAGAATTAGGACATGTTTTAGGGTAATAATAATATCATTTTAACCCTTAATTACCCTATATACTTTTAACTGTGGTAAAAAAAGTAGAAAGTTACTATTCACCAAAAATTATTTTCATCTCATTGAACCATATTTTACTTACTAACATCAACCGTGTATCTTGGATTTTTGAAATTTCACTCACAGAAGTGGTTAAATTAAGTATAAATTTATGAAAAAATTCAGTTTTTTAACTACCACTTAGTGGTTTCACTATTCATCAAAAAATGAAAGTTTCCCGAAAAATACCAAAAATTAGAACTATTCTATATTTGACATTATGAATTCAAAAATGATGTTTATTTTACCAAATTCAAAACATATCAGTTACATTAACTAATTTAAAAATTAATTCCCGTCGTCAAAACAAATAGCGCGTTTTTAAGAGATAATAACTATCAAAAAATTGACACTTGTTTATGTCTGGTTTAAATGTGAAATTACATCAAATGAACAACATTGTATTAAGTTGTAAAAATATATTCTAAATATACTTTAAAACCACTCAAATTAATAATTTATCACTATTAATTATTTCGATTAAAAAAGATGTTTTTAATTAAAATTTAGTAATTTTTACTATTCATCAAAATATGAAAGTTATCCGAAAAGTACCAAAATTTCACCCTAAGCTATTTTTGATATTCTGAATCGAAAAATGAAGTCCATTTTGAAAAATAAAATTTACAAAATTTAAAAAAGTGGTTATTACTATTCATAACGGCTAGTTTTAATAATATTTTAATATCATATCATTGTTTCGTGAAACTCGGTATTGCGTACTACACACGCTATCGAGGAAGGTCATGATTGCGTGTAATGCAAGGCAAGTCAAGGATGCATGTTGTGCAAGCTCCTTTTGGTGTAGCATACAACACAAGACATTAATGAAATTAAAAAGAATATTTTTCATAAAATATTGGGGTGTTACATTCTACCCCCCTTAAAATTAATTTCAACCTAGAAATTCGTCAGGGTTATAAATGGTTTACTACTCGAAAGTTTCATTAATAGAAACCCACATCGTAAAAAGGAGTACCAAAACCAATCTTTAAAAAAAAGTATGAAACGTAACGGTTACCCAAATAAACTAATCACTGGGTTTCCCCCTAGGTGAAAATATGGATATGGAAGAGAAATATAACCATTATGTTCTGATGGAGAGTGGTAGAGAACATGGATATGTAAAAGCCAGCAATCACAAAGAGATAAATTTGTGATGATCTAAGGTACCATCTGATTCATTAGATATAAGAGCCCTAGGAAAACATTTTTGGTTTTCAAGATCATTTCCCTAAAGTTGATGAAATTGGAATTCGAAGAAATACTTTCGTGATTTTGGTATAGTCTCGTCGTTGGTCGTTCTTTGGACAATTTCCACTTCATCTCTTAAAGAAATGAAGTTTAATTTGTCATTCGTGATGTGTTAGCAGATCATGGGATAAAATGATGGGTCATTCCATCTGTCTCAAACAAAAGGTTAGAAAAGTTATCAAAAAATACATAAGTCCATATATAGTGAGATTAATCATATATGGTTCCTAAAATGGACTTATACTTCATATATCATACTGATTAATATAATAAAACTAGTTTCTACAAAACAGGGACTTCCTGTAGGCCAGTGGTAGGCAATAAAGGCCAGTCGCACTTCGGTTGTGGGTTCGATTCCCACAGCCTTGTCCGACGCGATGGGCTGTCGCCCATCCTACAGGTTGTCCTTTTTATAAAACTACATTACGATAACATCCCATAAATAATATCAAAAAAATTCTATCCTTAAACAATACTAACTTATGTCCAACCTAATCCATTCCAATTTTTAGGCTTATCCAAAATAATGCTGTCTAATCTCATATTATAGTGAAAACTATTACCAAAGAGTTCATACAACTAGCATGTTAGTACAATTGTTGATCCCCATATATCATGAGATATGTCTTGTTGGTCACATTCCAAACATTCGAATGCCTTAATCATGTATTCTCTTGAAAAATGAATACCCATTAAATCTTAGTGAGAACATGAGTGTTGTCAAAAGTTAACTCTTTTCACTTACCAAAACCTCAAACCATGATTTAACTATTTCCTTATATCAGTCATGAGCTTATGAATGCTGTCAAACATTTCATCTTTTTCCTTATCCCTTAATTATGCGCATAATATCTCAATCACTTCCCATGGTTACTGGTACCATAAAATTATTGAAAACCACAATAGACCAATACATAAATATTCCAATATTCCACGATACTATATAAAACATTATTTTGGAATCCCATTACATAAACACTTAATCATTCCACCACATCATTTTCATATTCAACATCGCCAATGGTGATCGCATGTGACTTCCCTTTGTCCTTGGACTTAAGTGGTTGCTCATGTAGATCATCACTAACCCTTGGATTAGGGCATTTGTTAGCATAATGCCCCATTTCCTTGCACTTGAAGCATTGAAGTGTAGTAGGTTCATTCTGTGTATCCCTTCCTTTGTTTGCATCATTAGAAATCTTCTTCCCATAATTGTGGCATTCAAATTCCCGATGTCCTTCCTTTCCACATTTGAAACATTTACTGGTCCCTTTAATACAATCTACACCATTCTTCTTTCCACACATTGAGCATAAGGAAACATTCATCTTCTTTTCACCATTATTCTGAGATTTTTCCTTGAACTCTATCTTTTGTTTCTTGTCAAAACTATGAGATGGATAAGTAACACCAACTTCCATTTCTACCTTGATATCACAATGCACAATTTCTTCATAGCTACTGAAGTCTCTTATAGTTAATGCCCTTCGAAAATTTGGTTTTAAGCCACTGAAGAATCGATCAACTTTACTTTCAGGATGAATGATAAATCCAGATGCATACCTTGCAAGACTTGTAAAATTCGCTTCATATATACCAACAGATTCATCATCCTTTTTCTTTAGTTCAAGAAACTCTTTCTCCATCTTTATTCGAAGAATACGAGGGAAGTACTTATTGAAAAATAAGTTCTTGAACTCGTCCCATTCCATGGACTCAATTTCATTTCTTTTCCTCGTATTCGTGTTAAAATTCCACCATTGATTAGCTTCACCAACCAAACGATATACTGCTAAGATGACTTTATCATGTTCAGAACATTGAAGAACTGAAAATATCTTTTCAGTGGTATTGATCCATTGTTCAGCAACAAGTAGATCAGAAGACCCACTGAAAGAAGGTGGGTGTTGCCTCATGAAGGACTCAATAGAATATTGTTCCATTCTCTCCTCATTTGGAAGTCCAGAATGATTCATAGCTTGTGTAAGTATAGAAATAAGATTTTTCACTCCATCTCCCATAACATTTGTTTGTTCAGGAGGAAAATCATTGCATTTTCCATTGCATTGATCAACACGGTTCCTTCGGGTTCCAGTCATCGTCTAAAACCCAAAAAGAATAGTGTGAGAGGGAAAAATCATGCTAGGGAAAACAACATAATAAAGGGAGAGTACCTTCAATATCTAAAATCTTAGGATATATTCTAAGATTGTTACCATAGTTCTAGAACTATATCCTATACATATACTTATCCTTAGGGACATCCCTAGACATACCATAGAAATATCTCCAGGGATCTCACTAAAGTTTTCGCACCCTAGTTTCCAAAGGTTGACTAAACCTTTCCTCTGATACCAACTGTAGAGGCCCGAAGCTTGATGTACATGGACATTACATTACTTTTTCGGAATACTTAGTACATAACAAAAACACACACACAAGGACCGTAATACTTTAGTGTCTTTGGAAACTTGGAACGTAATCTTCTAATCATGGTGAAAGATCTTCAACATCTTCCATAATGATCTTCCCTCTTTTTTTTCTTACCTAAAACCTTTATTTATATCCCAGGGAAAAGAAAACATAAAAGGTTGAGCTCAAATGATCATTAAGGGTAAACAAAAGAAATATCAATCACATCATATTCATAAGAACATAACATCTTGGAAATCTTAACCGGAAAAAGAGATCATAATATTATAACACGGGATAAATCATAGTAGTGAAATGTAATCCCAATAATCATAACTTAAAACATGAAACTTTGTGGAATACACACATAATCATAGAGAATCATTTCTTATTATTCAAGACTCATTTCCAATACTATCTTAGTGGAAAAATTCCATTTCTGAACCGAGTTCACTCCTCGTTTCAGTCCTGTTTCACTGAACCGGTTTAACCTGCCGTTCCAGCCATGTCTATCTCATGAGATATAGAATCTTTACCCAATGAATTGGAGGGAGATATAGGTCCCACCCATCTCATAACGATACCATTATTATGTGTTCCACAAAATCATAAATCATACATCATTGCATAACCCATGTAATAAAAATGGGATTCTTAAACATCATGACATCATAAAATAATTAATGTAAGATAAAGGAATTCATAAAAATAATTCTGTCACAAAATAATCAAATAAATGTAATAATAGGGATAGAAACAGAACCCTATATTATCTTAGATGGAAAATTATTTTTATAAAACACTTGAACTCCATTCTTGAGGAAAATATCCTTTCTACTTCAAAAACATTTTCCTTTCTTAACATGTCATACAATTTTAAACTAAAAGAAGTTTATTAAAAATAAACTTGAAAAATTGTAAAGGAAGATTCTTGGAAATAATGTTTTCAAAATCCATTCATGCCGTATAAGTTAAAAAACATTCTTCTCGTACTTTTGTCGGATAAGTCAAAAAGTACCTCGTACAAAAAACGACATAAGATGCCTTTCATATCTTTTACTAAAAACTCACCGAAGGGTAAAATTGGATATAAACTATTGTAGAAGGATATAAATTTTACATATTGAGGAAACATGGATGTGGATGATAAATATTCCCCAGTAAATTCTGAAGTATAAACAATCTCTGATAAAAACTGAGATTGTGAGATTTTCCCTTACCTTATGTCTGATTTTCTTCGTAAGTGTCTGAACCTCCTCTTCCTTGAAGTGCTTCTTTGAGACCTCCTTTTAGGGAACTAAAATTGGTATTTGAAGAAGACCAGGACCTCAAGGATTTTTCTAGGGAGGTGGAGAGGAGAAATTGGCAGGGGTTGTCTGAGCTTGAAGGCTAAAAGTGGTGTGAGGAAGAGGGGGAGGAGGTGCCCTTTTATAAGGGAGGAGAGGGGAACCTTTGGAATAACTAAAAATATTATTTTATTATAAAGCCAAATTCGGTTTTAAATAGCTCCAAATTGATTTATTTCTAAGCTAAGGTGGGGATGGGTCGAAATCCTCTGATCCAATATAATTTAGACAAGTTTAGGTCATTATACTAAACTTATCTTTTAGTTTTAACTCTTAGTTAATTAGATTGGCATTTACCATGTCACTTTGTATTTTTATATTATATAGTTAATAAACATACCATATACATCCAAGAGACCCCCAAGTGGTCCATTAATGATACACCTATCTTGATATAAGTATCTTGGCCGGTCCTTAGATTTTTAGGAACAAAATAACAATCAATAACATAATATTTGTTTTAAAAACTATTTTATGTCAATTTTGACACTATTCAATAGTTGATTTTTTTGAAACTCATAACAGAATGATTACTTGGACCAAAGTTAATTATATCAATCATAATATGTCATATTAACCTTTAAAATTAGTGTAATTCATAAAAAGTCTAAAATTATATTTATTTGGGTATTTATAATATCAATTATTCTAATTTATCACTATTATGGTAATTACTACATCATCATTGTGTCATAAATAAACTAAATTATTTAATGTCTAAAAATTATAAATAAAATATCATTGTGTAGGAAATATTATTATATTTCTAATTAATATTTACAATCGAATTTATCCTATATTAAAAATGTTTTAGTAAATAAACTTTTGTTTTAACTCTTTTAACTCTTCTTTGATTTAAATAATAATAAATGTCCTAATCTAATCCAAGTGGGCCTAAATGGTCATATTTTATTCCTAAGGTTGTTTTTGGTCTAATTACACTTATTCAATAGAATTGGGACATGTGTTAGGGTAATAATAATATCATTTTTACCCTTAATTACCCTATTTACTTTTAACCGTGGTAAAAAAAGTAGAAAGTTACTATTCACCAAAAATTATTTTCATCTCATTGAACCATATTTTACTTACTGACATCAACCGTGTCTCCTGGAATTTTAAAATTCCACTCACAGAAGCGGTAAAATTAAGTTTTATGAAAAAATTCAGTTTTTTAACTACCACTTAGTGGTTTCACTATTCATCAAAAAATAAAAGTTTCCAGAAAAATACCAAAAATTAGGCCTAAGCTATATTTGACATTATGAATTCAAAAATGATTTTTATTTTACCAAATTCAAAACATATTATTTACATTAACTAATTTAAAAATTAAATCCCGTCGTGAAAAAAATAGCGTGTTTTTAAGAGATAATAACCATCAAAAGATTGACACTTGTTTATGTCTGGTTTAAACGTGAAATTACATACAATGAACAACATTGTATTAAATTGTAAACATATATTCTAAATATACTTTAAAACAACTCAAATTAATAATTTATCACGATTAATTATTTCGATTAAAAAAGTTGTTTTTAATTAAAATTTAGTAATTTTCACTATTAATCAGAATATGAAAGTTATCCGAAATGTACCAAAATTTCACCCTAAGCTAATTTCAATATTCCGAATCCAAAAATGACGTGCATTTTGAAAACCAAAATTACAAAATTTCAAAAAGGGGGTTATTACTATTCATAACGACTAGTTTTAATAATATTTTAATAGCATATCGTTGTTTATTGAAACTCGGTATTGCGTACTACACACGCTATCGAGGAAGGTCGTGATTGTGTGTAATGCAAGGAATGTCAAGGATGCGTGTTGTGCAAGATCCTATTGGTGTAGTATACAACACAAGACATTAATTAAATTAAAAAGAATATTTTTCATAAAATCTAAGGGTGTTACATTATACCCCCCTTCAAATGAATTTTCATAAAATCTCGGGGTGTTACATTCTACCCCCCTTAAAATGAATTTCACCCTCGACATTCGTCAGGGTTATAAATGGTTTACTACTCGAAAGTTTCTTTAATAGAAACCCACATCGTAAAAAGGAATACCAAAACCAATCTTTAAAAACAAAATTATGAAACGTAATGGTTACCCAAATAAACTAATCACTGGGTTTCCACCTAGGTGAAAATATGGATGTGGAAGAGAAATCTAACCATCATGTTCTGATGGAGAGTGGTAGAGAACATGGCTATGGAAAAGCCAGCAATCACAAAGCCATAAATTTGTGACGATCTAAGGTACAATCTGATTCATCAGATATAAGAGCACTAGGACAACATTTTTGGTTTTCAAGATCATTTCCCTAAAGTTGATGAAATTGGAATTAGAAGAAATAATTTTGTGATTTTTGTATAGTCTCACTATTGGTCATTCTTTGGACAATTTCCACTTCATCTCTTAAATAAATGAAGTTGAATTTGTTATTCGTGATGTGTTAGCGGATCATGTGATAGAATGATGGGTCATTCCATCTGTCTCAAACAAAAGGTTATAAAAGTTATCAAAAAATACATAAGTCCATCTATAGTGAGATTAATCATATATGGTTTTTAAAATGGACTTTACTTCATATATCATTCTTATTAATATAATAAAACTAGTTTCTACTAAACAGGGACTTCTTGTAGGCTAGTGGTAGGCAATAAAGGCCAGTCGCACTTCAGTTGTGGGTTCGATTCCCTCAGCCTTGTCTGATGCGATGGGTTGTCGGCAATCCTGCAGGTTTTCCTTATTATAAAACTACATTACTATAACATCCCATAAATAATATAGAATAAATTTCTATCCTTAAACAATACTAACTTATGTCCAAGATAATCCATTCCAATCTTTAGGCTTATCCAAAATAATGTTGTCTAATCTCATATTATAGTGAAAACTATTTCCAAAGAGTTCATACAACTAGCATGTTAGTACAATTGTTGATCCCCATATATCATGAGATATTTCTTGTTGGTCACATTCCAAACATTCTAAGGCCTTAATCATGTATTCTCTTGAAAAATGAATACCCATTAAATCTTAGTGAAAACATGAGTGCTGTCAAAAGTTAACTCTTTTCACATACCAAAACCTCAAACCATGATTTAACTATTTCCTTATATCAGTCATGAGCTTATGAATGCTGTCAAACATTTCATTTTTTTTCCTTATCCCTTCATTATGCGCATAATATATAAATCACTTTCCATGGTTATCGGTACCATAAAATTATTGAAAACCACAATATACCAATACATAAATATTCCAATATTCCACGATATTATATACAACATTATTTTTGAATCCCATTACATAAACACTTAATCATTCCACCACATCGTTTTCATTTTCAACATCGCCAATGGTGATCACATGTGACTTCCCTTTGTCCTTTTCCTTAAGTGGTTGCTCATTTCAATCATCACTAACCCTTGGATTAGGGAATTTATTAGCATAATGCCCCATTTCCTTGCACGTGAAGCATTGAAGTGTAGTAGGTTCATTCTGTGTATCCCTTCCTTTGTTTGCATCATTAGACATCTTCTTCCCATCATTGCGGCATTCAAATGCCCGATTTCCTTACTTTCCACATTTGAAACATTTACTTGTCCCTTTAAGATAATCTCCACCATGCTTCTTTCCACACTTTGAGTATAAGGAAACATTTATCTTCTTTTCACCATTATTCTGAGATTTTTCCTTGAACTCCATCTTTTGTTTCTTGTCAAAACTATGAGATGGATAAGTAACACCAACTTCCATTTCTACCTTGATAGCACAACTCACAATTTCTTCATAGCTACTGAAGTCTCTTATAGTTAATTACCTTTGAAGATTTGGTTTTAAGACACCGAAGAATCGATCAACTTTACTTTCAGGTTGGATGATAAATCCAGATGCATACCTTTCAAGACTTGTAAAATTCGCTTCGTATATACCAACAGATTCATCATCCTTTTTCTTTAGTTCAAGAAACTCCTTATCCATCTTTGTTCGAAGAATACGAGGGAAGTACTTATTGAAAAATAATTTCTTGAACTTGTCCCATTCCATGGACTCAATTTCATCTCTTTGCCTCGTATTCTTGATAAGATCCCACCATTGATCAGCTTCACCTTCCAAACGATATACTGCTAAGATGAATTTATCATGTTCAGAACATTGAAAAACTGAAAATATCTTTTCAGTGGTACTGATCCATTGTTCAAAAACAAGTGGATCAGAAGACCCACTGAAAGAAGGTGGACGTTGCCTCATGAAGGACTCAATAGAATATGGTTCCCTTCTCTGCTCATTTGGAAGTCCAGAATGATTCATAGCTTGTGTAAGTATAGCAATAAGATTTTTCACCCCATCTCCCATAACATTTGTTTGTTCAGGAGGACAATCATTGCATTGTCCATTGCATTGATCAACACGGTTCCTTCAGGTTCCAGCCATTGTCTAAAACCGAAAAAGAATAGTGTGAGAGGAAAAAATCATGCTAGGGAAAACAAAATAATAAAGGGGGAGTACCTTCTATATCTAACATCATCGGTTATATTCTAATATTGTTATCATAGTTCTAGAACTATATCCTATACGTATACTTATCCTTAGGGATATCCCTAGACATACCTTAGAAATATCTCTAGGGATTTCACTTAAGTTTTCGCACCCTAGTTTCCAAAGGTTGACTAATCCTTTCCTCTGATACCAACTATAGAGGCCCGAAGCTTGATGTACATGGACATTACATTACTATTGCGGAATAATTAGTACATAACAGAAACACACACACAAGGACCATAATAGTTTAGTGTCTTTGGAAACTCGGAACGTAATCTTCTAATCATGGTGAAAGATCTTCAACATCTCCCATAAAGATCATCCCACTTTTTTTCTTACCTAAAACCTTTCTTTATATCCTGGGGAAAAGGAAACATAAAAGGGTGAGCTCAAATGCTCAGTAAGGGTAAACAAAAGAAATATCAATCACATCATATACATAAGAACATAACATTTTGGAAATCTTAACCTGCAAAAGAGATCATAATATCATAACGTGGGAAAAATCATAGTAGTGAAATGTAATCCCAATAATCATAACTTAAAACATGAAAATTTGTGGCATACCCACATAATCATAGATATTCATTTCTTATTATTCAAGACTCATTTCAAAGACTATCTTAGTGGAAAAAGTCCATTTCTGAACTGAGTTCACTCCTCGTTTCAGTCCTATTTCACTGAACCGGTTTAACCTTCTGTTCCAACCATGTCTCTCTCATGAGATATAGAATCTTTACTCAATTAATTGGCGGGAGATATAGGTCCCACCCATATCATAATGATACCATTCTTATGTTTTCCACAAAATCATAAATCATACATCATTGCATAACCCATGTAATAAAAATGGGATTCTTAAACATCATGACATCATAAAATAATTCATATAAGATAAAGGAATTAATAAAAATAATTCCATCACAACATAATCAAAAAATGTAATAATAGTGATAGAAATAGAACCCTATATTATCTTAGATGGAAAATAATTTTGATAAAACACTTGAACTCTATTCTTGAGGAAAATATCCTTTCTACTTCAAAAAAATTTTCCTTTCTTAACATGTCATACAATTTTAAACTAAAAGAAGTTGATTAAAAATAAACATGAAAACTTATAAAGGAAGATTCTTGGAAATAATGTTTTCAAAATCCATTCATGCCGTATAAGTTAAAAAACATTCTTCTTGTACTTTTGTCAGAAAAGTCAAAAAGTACCTCGTACGAAAAACGAAAAAAGATTCCTTTCATATATTTTACTAAAAACTCACCGAAGGGTAAAATTGGATATAAACTATTCTATAAGGATATAAATATTACATATTGAGTAAAAATAGATGTGGATGATAAGTATTCCCCAGTAAATTCTGAAGTTTAAACAATCTCAGATACAGACTGAGATTGTGATATTTTCCTTTACCTTAGGTCCAATTTGCTTCGTAAGTGTCTGAACCTCCTCTTCTTTGAAGTGATTCTTTGAGACCTCATTTTAGGGAACTAAAATTGGTCTTTGAAGAAGACTAGGACCTCTTGGATGTTTCTAGAGAGTTGGAGAGGAGAAATTGGCAGGGGTTGGCCGAGCTTGAAGGCTCAATGTGGTGTGAGGAAGAGGGGGAGGAGGTGCCCTTTTATAAGGGAGGAGAGGGGAACCTTTGGAATAACTAAAAATATTATTTTATTATAAATCAAAATTCGGTTTTAAATATCTCCAAAATTATTTATTTTGAAGCTAAGGTGGGGATGGGTCTAAAGCCTCTAATCCAATAGAATTTAGAAAGGTTTAGGTCATTATACTAACCTTATCTTTTAGTTTTAACTCTTAGTTAATTAGATTGACATTTACCATGTCACTTTGTATTTTTATATTATATAGTCAATAAACTTACCATATACATCCAAGCGCCCCCCAAGTGGTCCATTAGTGATACACCTATCTTGATATAAGTATCTTGGCTGAACCTTAGATTTTTAGGAATAAAATAACAATCAATAATATAATATTTGTTTTAAAAACTATTTTGTGTCAATTTTGACACTATTCAATAGTTTATTTTTGTGAAACTCATAAAAGAATGATTACTTCGACCAAAGTTACTTAAATCAATCCTAACATGTCATATTAACCTATAAAATTAGTTTAATTCATAAAAAGTCTCAAATCATATTTATTTGGGTATTTATAATATCAATTATTCTAATTTTTTACTATTACGGTAATTACTGCATCATCATTGTGTCAAAAAAAATTAAACTATTTAATGTCTAAATATTATAAATAAAATATCCTTATGTATGAAACCTTATTATCTTTCTAATGAATATTTACAATTGAATTTATCCTATATAAAAAATGTTTTAGTAAATAAACTTTGATTTTAACTATTTTAACTCTTCTTTGAATTAAATAATAATAAATGTCCTAATCTAATCCATGTGGGCCTAAATGGTCATATTTTATTCCTAAGGTTGTTTTTGGTCGAATTACACTTATCCAGTAGAATTAGTACATGTGTTAGGGTAATAATAATATCATCTTAACCCTTAATTACCCTATTTACTTTTAACCGTGGAAAAAAAGTAGAAAGTTACTATTCACCTAAAATTATTTTCATCTCATTGAACCATATTTTACTTACTGACATCAACTGTGTCTCTTATATTTTTGAAATTCCACTCACAGAAGTGGTAAAATTATGTTTATGAAAAAATTCAGTTTTTTAACTACCACTTAGTGGTTTCACTATTCATCAAAAAATGAAAGTTTCCCAAAAAATACTAAAAATTAGGCCTATGCTATATTTAACATTATGAATTCAAAAATGATGTTTATTTTACCAAATTCAAAACATATCATTTACATTAACTAATTTAAAAATTAATTCTCGTCATCAAAACAAATAGCGTGTTTTTAAAAGATAATAACTATCAAAAGATTGACACTTGTTTATGTCTGGTTTAAATGTGAAATTACATCCAATGAACAACATTGTATTAAGTTGTAAAAATATATTCTAAATATACTTTAAAACCACTCAAATTAATAATTTATCACTATTAATTATTTTGATTAAAAAAGTTTTTTTTAATTAAAATTTAGTAATTTTCACTATTCATCAGAATATGAAAGTTATCCGAAAAGTACCAAAATTTCACCCTAAGCTATTTTTGATATTCTGAATCCAAAAATGAAGTCCATTTTGAAAAATAAAATTTACACAATTTCAAAAAGTGGTTATTACTATTCATAACGGCTAGTTTTAATAATATTTTAATATCATATCATTGTTTAGTGAAACTCGGTATTGCGTACTACACACGCTATCGAGGAAGGTCACGATTGGATGTAATGCAAGGCAAGTCAAAGATGCGTGTTGTGCAAGCTCCTTTTGGTGTAGCGTACAACACAAGACATTAATGAAATTAAAAAAAATATTTTTCATAAAATCTCAGGGTGTTACATTCTACCCCCCTTAAAATGAATTTCACCCTCGAAATTCGTCAGGGTTTTAAATTGTTTACTACTCGAAAGTTTCTTTTATAGAAACCCACATCGTAAAAAGGAGTACCAAAACAAATCTTCCAAAACAAAAGTATGAAACGTAATGGTTACCCAAATAAACTAATCACTGGGTTTCCACCTAAGTAAAAATATGGATATGGAAGAGAAATCTAACCATCATGTTCTGATGGAGAGTGGTAGAGAACATGGCTATTTAAAAGCGAGAAATCACAAAGCCATAAATTTGTGACGATCTAAGGTACCATCTGATTCATTAGATATAAGAGCACTAGGACAACATTTTTTGTTTTCAAGATCATTTCCCTAAAGTTGATGAAATTGGAATTAGAAGAAATACTTTCGTGATTTTGGTATAGTCTCACCATTGGTCGTTCTTTGGACAATTTCCACTTCATCTCTTAGAGAAATGAAGTTTAATTTGTCATTCGTGATGTGTTAGTAGATCATGTGATTGAATGATGTGTCATTCCATCTGTCTCAAACAAAATGATAGAAAAGTTATCAAAAAATACATAAGTCTATCTATAGTGAGATTAATCATATATGGTTCCTAAAATGGACTTATACTTTATATATCATACTACTTAATATAATAAAACTAGTTTCTACTAAACAGGGACTTCATGTAGGCCAGTGGTAGGCAATAAAGGTCAGTCACACTTTGGTTGTGGGTTTGATTCCCACAGCCTTGTCCGACGCGATGAGTTGTCGCCCATCCTACAGGTTGTCCTTTTTCTAAAACTACATTACTATAACATCCCATAAATAATATCGAAAAAACTTCTATCCTTAAAAAATACTCACTTATTTCCAACATAATCCATTCCAATCTTTAGGATTATCCAAAATAATGTTGTCTACTCTCATATTATAGTGAAAACTATTACCAAAGAGTTCGTACAACTAGCATGTTAGTACAATTGTTGATCCCCATATATCATGAGATATGTCTGGTTGGTCACATTCCAAAAATTCGAAGGCCTTAATCATGTATTCTCTTGAAAAATTAATACCCATTAAATCTTAGTGAAAACATGAGTGCTATCAAAATTTAACTCTTTTCACATACCAAAACCTCAATCCATGATTTAACTATTTCCTTATATCAGTCATGAGCTTATGAATGCTGTCAAACATTTCATTTTTTTCCTTATCCCTTCACTATGCGCATAATATCTCAATCACTTTCCAAGGTTACCGGTACCATAAAATTATTGAAAACCACAATAGACCAATACATAAATATTCCAATATTCCACGATACTATATAAAACATTATTTTGGAATCCCATTACATAAACACTTAATCATTCCACCACATCGTTTTTATATTCAACATCACCAATGGTGATCGCATGTGACTTCCCTTTGTCCTTGGACTTAAGTGGTTGCTCATGTCGATCATCACTAACCCTTGGATTAGGGAATTTGTTAGCATAATGCCCCATTTCCTTGCACTTGAAGCATTGAAGTGTAGTAGGTTCATTCTGTGTATCCCTTCCTTTGTTTGAATCATTAGACATATTCTTCCCATCTTTGCGGCATTCAAATTCCCGATGTCCTTCCTTTCCACATTTGAAACATTTACTTGTCCCTTTAAGACAATCTCCACCATTCTTCTTTCCACACTTTGAGCATAAGGAAACATTCATCTTATTTTCACCATTATTCTGAGATTTTTCCTCGAACTCCATCTTTCGTTTCTTGTCAAAACTATGAGATGGATAAGTAACACCAACTTCCATTTCTACCATGATATCACAACGCACAATTTCTTCATAGCTACTGAAGTCTCTTATAGCTAATGCCCTTCGAAGATTTGGTTTTAAGCCACTAAAGAATCGATCAACATTACTTTCAGGTTGGATGATAAATCCAGATGCATACCTTGCAAGACTTGTAAAATTTGTTTCATATATACCAACAGATTCATCATCCTTTTTCTTTAGTTCATGAAACTCTTTCTCCAACTTTGTTCGAAGAATACGGGGGAAGTACTTATTGAAAAATAAGTTCTTGAACTCGTCCCATTCCATGGACTCAATTTCATTTCTTTGCCTCGTATTCTTGATAAGATTCCACCATCGATCAGCTTCACCTTCCAAATGATATACTACTAAGATGACTTTATCATGGTCAGAACATTGAAGAAATAAAAATATCTTTTCAGTGGTATTGATACATTGTTCAGCAACAAGTTGATCAGAAGACCCACTGAAAGAAGGTGGACGTTGCCTCATGAAAGACTCGATAGAATATTGTTCCCTTATCTCCTCATTTGGAAGTATAGAATGATTCATAGCTTGTGTAAGTATAGAAATAAGATTTTTCACTCCATCTCCCATAACATTTTTTTGTTCAGGAGGAAAATCATTTCATTTTCCATTACATTGATCAACACGGTTCCTTCGGGTTCTAGCCATCGTCTAAAACCCAAAAAGAATAGTGTGAGAGGCAAAAATCATGCTAGGGAAGACAGCATAATAAAGGGGGAGTACCATCAGTATCTAAAATCTTAGGTTATATTCTAATATTGTTACTGTAGTTCTAGAACTATATCCTATACATGTACTTATCCTTAGGGACATCCCTAGACATACGTTAGAAATATCTCTAGGGATCTCACTAACGTTTTTGCACCCCAGTTTCCAAAGGTTGACTAAACCTTTCCTCTGATACCAACTTTAGAGGCCCGAAGCTTGACGTACATGGACATTACATTATTTTTTCGGAATACTTTGTACATAACAAAAACACACACACAAGGACTGTAATAGTTTAGTGTCTTTGGAAACTCGGAATGTAATCTTCTAATCATGGTGAAAGATCTTCAACATCTCCCATAAAGATCTTCCCTCTTTTTTTTCTTACCTAAAACCTTTCTTTATATCCTGGGGAAAAGATAACATAAAATGGTGAGCTCAAATGCTCATTAAGGGTAAACAAAATAAATATCAATCACATCATATTCATAAGAACATAACATTTTGGAAATCTTAACCGGCAAAAGAGATCATAATATTATAACATGGGATAAATCATAGTAGTAAAATGTAATCCCAATAATCATAACTTAAAACATGAAACTTTGTGGCATACACACATAATCATAGAGAATCATTTCTTATTATTCAAGACTCAGTTCCAGGACTATCTTAGTGGAAAAATTCCATTTCTGAACCGAGTTCACTCCTCGTTTCAGTCCTGTTTCACTGAACCGGTTTAACCTGCCGTTCCAGCCATGTCTATCTCATGAGATATAGAATCTTTACCCAATGAATTGGAGGGATATATAGGTCCCACCCATCTCATAATGATAACATTCTTATGTGTTTCGCAAAATCATAAATCATACATCATTTCATAACCCATGTAATAAAAATGGGATTCTTAAACATCATGACATCATAAAATAATTCATGTAAGATAATGGAATTCATAAAAATAATTCCATCACAACATAATCAAATAAATGTAATAATAGGGATAGAAACATAACCCTATATTATCTTAGATGGAAAATAATTTTGATAAAACACTTGAACTCCATTCTTGAGGAAAATATCATTTCTTCTTCAAAAACAGTTTCCTTTCTTAACATGTCATACAATTTTAAACTAAAAGAAGTTGATTAAAAATAAAATTGAAACCTTGTAAAGGAAGATTCTTGGAAATAATTTTTTCAAAATCCATTCATGCCGTATAAGTTAAAACAACATTCTTCTCATAATTTTGTCGGAAAAGTGAAAAACTACCTCGTACGAAAAACGGCAAAAGATTCCTTTCATATCTTTTACTAAAAACTCACTGAAGAGTAAAATTGGAGATAAACTATTGTAGAAGGATATAAATTTTACATATTGAGGAAACATGGATGTGGATGATAAATATTCCCCAGTTAATTCTGAAGTATAAACAATCTCAGATAAAAACTGAGATTGTGAGATTTTCCCTTACCTTAGGTCTGATTTTCTTCGTAAGTGTCCGAACCTCCTCTTCTTTGAAGTGCTTCTTTGAGACCTCATTTTAGGGAACTAAAATTGGCCTTTGAAGAAGACCAGGACCTCTAGGATGTTTCTAGGGAGGTGTAGAGGAGAAATTGGCAGGGGTTGGCTGAGCTTGAAGGCTCAAAGTGGTGTGAGGAAGAGGGGGAGGAGGTGCCCTTTTATAAGGGAGGAGAGGGGCACCTTTGGAATAACTAAAAATATTATTTTATTATAAATCCAAATTCGGTTTTAAATAGATCCAAATTGATTTATTTCGAAGCTATGGTGGGGATGGGTCGAAATCCTCTTATCCAATATTATTTAGACAAGTTTAGGTCATTATACTAACCTTATCTTTTAGTTTTAACTCTTAGTTAATTAGATTGACATTTACCATGTTACTTTGTATTTTTATACTATATAGTTAATAAACGTACCATATACATCCAAGTGACCCCCAAGTGGTCCATTAATGATACACCTATCTTGATATAAGTGTCTTGGCCGATCCTTAGATTTTTAGGAACAAAATAACAGTCAATAATATAATATTTGTTTTAAAAACTATTTTATGTCAATTTTGTCACTATTAAATAGTTGATTTTTGTGAAACTCATAACAGAATGATTACTTCGAACAAAGTTAATTATAGCAATCCTAACATGTCGTATTAATCTATAAAATTAGCGTAATTCATAAAAAGTCTCAAATTATATTTATTTGGGTATTTATAATATCAATTATTCTAATTTTTCACTATTATGGTAATTATTGCATCATCATTGTGTCATAAATAAACTAAATTATTTAATGTCTAAAAAATATAAATAAAATATCATTATGTAGGAAATCTTATTATATTTCTAATTAATATTTACAATCGAATTTATCCTATATTAAAAATATTTTCGTAAATAAACATTGATTTTAACTCTTTTAACTCTTATTTGAATTAAATAATAATAAATGTCCTAATCTAATCCAATCGGGCCTAAATGGTCATATTTTATTCCTTAGGTTGTTTTTGGTCTAATTACACTTATCCAATAGAATTAGGACATGTTTTAGGGTAATAAAAATATCATTTTTATCCTTAATTTCCCTATCTACTTTTAACCGTGGTAAAAAAAGTAGAAAGTTACTATTCACCAAAAATTATTTTCATCTCATTGAACCATATTTTACTTACTGACATCAACTGTGTCTCTTGGAATTTTGAAATTCCACTCACAGAAGCGGTAAAATTAAGTTTTATGAAAAAATTCAGTTTTTTAACTACCACTTAGTGGTTTAACTATTTATCAAAAAATGAAAGTTTCCAGAAAAATACCAAAAATTAGGCCTAAGATATATTTGCTATTATGAATTTAAAAATGATGTTTATTTTACCAAATTCAAAACATATTAGTTACATTAACTGATTTAAAAATTAATTCCCGTCGTCAAAACAAATAGCGTGTTTTAAGAGATAATAACTATCAAAAGATTGACACTTGTTTATGTCTGGTTTAAATGTGAAATTACATACAATGAATAACATTGTATTAAATTGTAAAATTATATTCTAAATATACTTTAAAACCACTCAAATTAATAATTTATCACTATTAATTATTTCAATTAAAAAAGTTTTTTTAATTAAAATTTAGTAATTTTCACTATTCATCAGAATATGAAAGTTATTCGAAAAGTACCAAAATTTCACCCTAAGCTAATTTTGATATTCCGAATCCAAAAATAAAGTCTATTTTGAAAAAAAATTACAAAATTTCAAAAAGTTTTTATTACTATTCATAACGGCTAGTTTTAATAATATTTTAATAGCATATCGTTGTTTAGTGAAACTCGGTATTGCGTGCTACACATGCTATCGAGGAAGGTCGTGATTGCGTGTAATGCAAGGAAATTCAAGGATGTGTTTTGTGCAAGCTCCTTTTGTTGTAGCGTACAACATAAGACATTAATGAAATTAAAATGAATATTTTTCATAAAATCTCGGGGTGTTACAATCACTATGAACATCGCCACGTCATCCACTAAAATTCATTGATAAAAAGGTCTACACCCTATAGAGGATAATGGTGAACTCCCAACAATAAAACATCACTTATACTACTCCATGAATAAAACCTCAATAATTTCAATCATTATTTTATATTTTCCACTCCTCTTGATCTGTGATTATCCACAGTCATTTCCTAACACTATGTCATTCACAATTTCACCTATCACAGTAGGGAAATTTTAAACATAGATATGAAACATGGGCCTCCATACCCATAATAATATCATTAGAAACATTGATCCTGGACCTACATAATTATTTTTACTAATCTAGAATTCAATAGGAACTATGTTCCTCTAATGTTCTCTATCTCAAAATCATTTAAACATAACAATAATATACTCTTGTACCACCCCATCCTTCAAACAAACAGTATAGTGACTCTCTATTAAATTCTTACCACCTTGATTTCCTAACTAATTGAAGGTCTCAAAATCTCAAGAAACCTCATCATCAACATGACTCACACTCTCATGAGTCACACATAATCAAAACATGGCTCACATACCTAAACAACTAACCATGATCCACAATATGTTAATCCCAACTTAGTAGAATAACCCTCAACACTCCTATTCAAAATATGAAATTTCCCTTATAAAAAAGTCTATCACATGAACACCCCCTATACTGGTGACATTCCAAGACCAAAACTTCAATCCACACTCTAACTATGTAATTTGAAGGATATAAAAAATACATAGGGGATGGTACTTGAATAGTCATGCCTTACAAAACCCAACCACAATACCAAAGCACTATCACTCAGGGTTCTTTCCTCATTAAAAATATGGAATAATCATTCCTATACCATATCTATAGTAATAACTCATTTTAACTAATAATAAGGACATATACATACTTGTTTCTTCCATGTTCACAACATCTAAGGCTTCATTATGACTATACCATACTTTGTATCACATTCTATGAATCGATCCCATTACCTAATGAATTTACCAATGCAATATAATGCTCGGACCCCAGTTACACAGAGTCAGTGCATTATTACCTAACATTGGCATGATACAAGGAATCATTTCCTGAAATACCGATCATTTTAGTATTATTGGATACAAGATACATACATAAGTTCAACATTACAACTTGAAAAGAAATAGAACACTAATTTATTCCATTAGAAACATCCAAGACTCCTGGATTATTACTTCAAGTCACCCAGAACTAACTTCTTCATATCCTTAGAAAATGAAGCATAAGATAGGGGTGAGCTCAAATGCTCAGTATGGGTAAGCAATACAGTAGCAGATTACATAAACATTAGGCATGATGAATAATTCAAAACACATGCCTTTACAAATAATAAACATGAACACTTTATGGGAGGAATATGAGATGAGTAAATAATTTTATAATAAAACATAGTCATGGGTATTCTACTAGTCGAATAACCATACAAACCATCATTATTATATTCATAATGAAGGAATGTATAATGCCTCACATTCTGAAACATTTCGTCAAGGCCTCGGCGAAGACGTCTAAAAAGGATTAAGGCCTCGACCAAAACCATATATCAAATTTTGAAAGGCATCGTCCAATTCCACATCAAATTGTCTCATGATACATACTGATGCACTGGGGAGATATATCAGGCTGCACCCATCACATACTAACTCCAATACATTCCTCATGTGAAAAGGTTGAAACATAACATAAACATTAGTATAAAAACTAGCATACAAAATGTCCGTACATTAACCATAAACCATGAATGGTATAAAAATAACAGATCCAAAATATAATATATCACAAAAACATCAATACAATATGGGATATTTTTATAATAAATCAACCTCAAAAAATTTTAAAATCCATCAAAGGATGTTGACATAGGTGAATTGAAAACTATTTGAAAGAAGTACCTCATTCTATTTTATAACCATTTAAGAGTCACGTAATTATAAAAGAAAACATTTATTTTGAAAATATTCTTATAATCTTTCAAGGGAAGCCTCGATGAATTTATAATGGCGTAAAATATCCTCACCCACCGTATAAGTTAAAAAAACCTTCTTACGTTAATTTTGTCGAAAAGGTCATAAAGTACCCTGTTTGGAAAATGACGGAAAGATTCCTTTCAAAACATATAAGGTAAAATAAGGTTATAAATGAATTTAACCCATAGTCTAGTAAATATTAAAAATGTTTTGGAATATATTTTTAAGAAAACGTGGATGTGGATGATAAAGAGGTCCCAGTAGATACTTATGTAAAAACAATCTCGGATAATAAAGAGATTGTGAAATTAACCCTTACCTTGTACTTTTTCAATGGTCGATGGTACTTTAACCTCATGTATAATAGTTAAATCATTTTTATTAAATTATAAAAGAACTATATACATAAATATGATATCATATATGATCCTCCAATATTTCTTTGTTAATAATATTTTAGTAGTATAGTCATTTCGGGTGTTAACTGATCTATTTTTATTTATATGATCAGTTATGTAAGCCATGTTTGTTACATATAGGATGTATTTTATTCATATCCAGAATGATATTAAGTTCTTAGACATTATTTTCAATCATAAAATGAAAATTATTCATGAATTATTACGATGGGGAATGAATCTCATCGCGTTCATGAAGACAATAATCCGTACGTACGCACGAGCGAAAATATCATTATATTGATGGTGAAATTGTATGTAATTGGATTCTATATCATATATAAAGAACCAATAACATGTTATATTTAGTATTTACATCACTTATAATCATTATTTTACCTATCCAAATAATGAAGTGTTTGAATAACAAACTACACCATGACGTGGAGACGGTAAGCCATATGTACGCACGTATGGTGAATTTGTCATTCATATGATGGATAGAATAATGAATATGGTTGTACCATTTTTATAATAACATCAATGTTTATAGAAGATACTGGAGTTATTATTTTAGAATGGAAACAACCTAGAAAGAAGAAGTGGAAGAAGAAAAGAACTTGAAAGAGGTGATGAAATATTTACCTCTTCTTCAGGTTCTTCCTTTTGATTTGATCAAAATGGCTCATTAGGTTGGATTTATGACCAAATGAAGGAATATAGGATTAAGGGAGGAAAGTTGGTAGGATATTTGAAAAGGTTTTGGCCGAGCCAAATGGCTTTGTAGGTGTGAAATTAAGAGAAGGGGAAGTGCCTTTTTATAAAAGAGGTGAGGGTTACTTTAGGAAAATCTTGAAATATTATTTTATAATAAAACTATTTTCGGTTTATATTGGCTCAAAAATGATTTATTTCGAGGATAAGGTGCATATGGTTCTAGAACCTCTCAACCAATAGGTTTTAGATAGGTTTAGGTCATCATATTAACCATTTCTTTTAGATTTAACTCTTAGTTAAATAGTTTGACATTTACCATGTCTCTTTGTATTTTTATATTATATGGTTAATTAACATACTATAAAAAGACAAGAGAACCCCATATGGTTCATTATTCCCATCAAAATAATGAAGTGTTTGAATAACAAACTACACTATAGCGTGGAGATAGTAAGCCGTACGTGTGCACGTATGGTGACTTTGTCATTCATATGATGGATATAATAATGAATATGGTTGTACCATTTTTATAATAACATCATAGTATATAGAATATAATAGAGTTATTATTTTATAATGGAAACAACCAATAAAGGGGAAGTGGAAGAAGAAAAGAACTTGAAAGAGGTGATGAAATATTTACCTCTTCTTCAGGTTCTTCCTTTTGATTTGATCAAAAGGGATCCTTAGGTTGGATTTATGACCAAAGGAAGGACTCTAAGATGAAGGGAGGAAAGTTGTGAGGATATTTGGGTTGGGTTTGGCCAATCCAAATGGATTTGGAGGTGTCAAATTATGAGAAGGGGAAATTCCATTTTATAAGACAGGTGAGGGTCACTTTAGGAAAAGCCTGAAATGTTATTTTATAATAAAATCATTTTCGTTTTAAAATGGATCCAAAATGATTTATTTAGAGGATAAGGTGGGGTTGGGTTGAAAACCTGTCAACCAATAGGTTTTATACTGGTTTAGGTCATCATATTAACCTTATCTTTTAGATTTAACTCTTAGTTAAATAGTTTGACATTTACCATGTCTCTTTGTATTTTTATATTATATGGTTAATAAACATACTATAAAAATACAAGAGAACCTCATGTGGTTAATTATTAAAATATATAACATTATATAAGTCATTTGGATGAACATTATATTGTTAGGAATATTTTATCAATTAATAATATAGTATTTGTTTTAAAAACTCAATTATGTCAATTTTGACACTATTTAGTATTTGATTTTTTTGAAATACATTAAAACTTTATCACTTAGAATAAAATTTAATTAAACAACCCTAACATGACATATTAACCTATAAAATTTGTGGAATTAATCAAAAGTCTCAATTAAAATTTATATGGATATTTATAATATCAATTATTTTTATATTTCATTAATAAGGTAATTAGTACATCATCATTGTGTTATAAATAAATTAAATTATATAATGTCTAAAAAGTATAAATAAAAAACCATTATTTAGGAAATATTTTTATCTTTCTAATTAATATTTATAGTCCAATTTATATTATGGTTAACCTGATATTAAAAATGGTTTAGTGATTAAACTTTGAATTTAACTCTTTTGACTCTTCTTTAAATAAAATAATAATAAATTTCATAATCAAATCCAGGTGGACCAAATAAGATCATATTTTATTCCAATGGTTTATTTTAGTCTAATTATACTTATCCAATATAATTAGGACATGTTTAAGGGTAATTTTGATTTCATTTTTACCCTTATTTACCCTATTTACTTTTAACCGTGGTAAATAAAAGTAAAAAGTCACTATTAACCAAAAATTAGTTTCATCTTATTGAACCGTGTTTTACTTACTGATTTTAACTGTGTCTCTCAGATTTTTGAAATTCAACTCACATAATTGGTAAAATTAAGTTTTATGAAAATTTGAAAATGCTCTTAGGAGGTGGGTAAAAGAGGGTAAAAATTTCAATAAAATTTTAATATATCTAAAAATATTATAAAATTACTCCATTGAATTACATTGAACATATATAGGTATTGTGTATCTATTTTGACCTAAAATAAATTTAAATAAAATAAATAATTATTTAAATAAAAATTTGGTTTTAACCAATAAGGCATTGTTTTTCACTATTCATCAAAAATTGAAAATTTTCAGAAAATACCAAAAATCAACCTAAGCTAATTTCGATATTACGAATTCAAAAATGAAGTCCATTTTGAAAAATAAAATTTATAAAATTTCAAAAAGTGGGTATTACTATTCATAATGACTAGTTTGATTGGTCGCGGTGTGTTAGAATCTCAAAGTTGCGTATAATGAAAGCTATTGCATTATTCAAAGCGAAACATACTGTGGAAGCTTGGGGTATTACATTCTTAATGTATTCTATGTGATCCCACAATCTCGGATAACCCCTCTCTTGGGTTACCCTTATGCATATCACATCTCATCTCATACATAACACTTAAGCCACCACTAACCAAAGCCACACCTGAAAACACTAGGCTCTCCCAAATAACCCATAAGTTATATAGAATAGTGTGAAAATGCACATAATCAACAAAAGGGGTATAATCCCTCTATCATATAATCAACATTAGGTAACTCATGTGTCAATACACTCATCCTTTATTCTCTCATATATAAAAATGGCATCGCAAATTAAAACATCACCCACCCTCTCCAAGTGTCTACACAAATGAATACTCCCTAGAGGATCGGGTATGTTCCACATATACATAGTGGCGTCATTCGACGACAGCCTGTTTTAATAGAATAATTTTCAATTAGTTCATTTATATATAATGTAACCAAAACCTATGTGATAAAACACCCTATAGAAAATTGTTGACCTTTTAGGTAACTAACCCCTTTTCCATAGATAGATCCATCATCAAGGTATCCAATGTTGATACAAACCCAGAAAGGGTCAAAGAACCTCCCATAAAAAAGGTATTGCACCATTATAAACAAAAAGGAGTACCCCTCCAGAGATCCACCTAAACTTCTATCAATATATATATGTGTGTGTGTGTGTGTGTGTGTGTGTGTCATGGTCTTCCGTCTATGTACAATGTCACCAATAAGTTATGTAAGAAATGTTCATATAAGTTTTTGAAATATTTAAAAACTATAAAATATATAGGAATTTATATCAACCACAGATTGGCATGTGAATTTTATGTGAATCCTAGTTCCAAATATGAGGCATGAACATCAACCTCTTTCTAATGACAACGAGATGAAAACTAATAACTTTCCTTTTAATAATGAGATAAGTTCCATAAAAATAATTAATCATAAATCATAAATATCAAAACATATGTGCATCCTAATAGGTGAAATCCTACAATTATAACATGAGAGGCCAAGAACGATAATCTCATACCCCTGGTAGCCTTAACTTTGTACCAAAATAAGGTGTTTGTGAAACACCAATCTAATATTAATCACTAGAAACAACAAATACCTATATCAGATGTCTATTATCTCCCTAAAGAGTAATATAAAATAAAAACAATCACACACTATGTGATACCAGTCAAATAATCTCTCATATCACCTCTAAAACCATAATGGATCACTCTAGTAACGGGACCAAAGGGCTACTGGGACCTTAGTAGTGCATCCCCATACACTAGAGGTCAATGAATAGTATCAAGGGTCTAGGTTAATACCATGGGGGAGGATATACCTCAATATCAAAGTTCCCAATAAAAAAGAATCATTAACTTATCCCTACTAAAAAATTGGCACCCAAAAATTTTAATATGGTTGTTCATACGTGTCCCATTAAGTGACACTAATTTCCCAAAAAATATGTGTTGTTCGCCACTAAGGCTCACCTATGTGCCCAAAAAACATTATACTGATAAATATCCCCATAGTCCAACACAAGTTCTTTCAGTGTGCCTTTTTATCACTCCAACACATCTTAGGAAACTTCCCAAGAGGTCACTAATCCTCGCACTACTCCAAGACAAGAATGCTTAACTATGGAATCCTAATCAGGTTGAATCCCATAAAGAAACGTGAACCATGTTAACATGGGTAATAATATCTAGTCATTTAACCCATTAACTTTACGGAGTGTCACATTCCCCCCCCCATTAGAGTACAACATCTCTATTGTGGATCCAACATTTCACCCCAGACAGTACCATTGCACTTTGGGGTGGGTACTGCTTTGATACCACTATTACATCTTGGCCCCACTTACAGCATAGGCACCCCACCATTTTAATATGTTTGTAGAGTCCTATCCCACTAGGAACCACTAATTTTCTCACAGACACATGGTATTCTCACTCCCCCCCCCCCCACATTCCTAAATGTATCGTCATACTAATAACTATCCCCAAAGACCAAAATAAGTATTTTTATTTTTCTTTCTCCTCACTCACTCACACCCTAGGAATCTTCCTAGGTGGTCACCCATCCTAACACTACTCTAGGACATTCATTCATAAATTTATAGTTCTAATCAAGTTGGATCCCAAAAAGAAAGTATTACCATGTTGACATGGGTAGTAACATTCCATCTTTCAAACCTTTAAATTTGTATGGTGTTACAAAAATAACCATGTTTTATCCAAAATAGTAATAAAAAAACTCCATGGAATACCTAATCACAAATATAAATATTTTAATCATGTGTAATCATACAGAATCACTATCCACCAACTGGGATAACTACATATTTAAAATTAAATACAAAAATAAAATAAATGAACAGGAGGCCCCACTTAAAACCTAGAGTCTCACCTTATCACAATATCCCATCCAATCTAATCCATCCAGTTAAGAGACCCAATACTATTCCTCCTTCCTACTTGAACTTGTAACTATTGAGTCCTTCTCTGGTACCCATGTCCAATGGGCATTTGATCAGGGTGTGAGTACAACTTAGTAGGGAATCACCAATATGGTCTTGTACAAAACTTATAAATGCTAATGTATATGAATATGAAATAATTAGATAAATAATTAAACTACTATGTATAAATAAATAAAGAACTTCCAGCATTTAGATTTCACAATGACACCTAAGTCTATATATACATGCTTTATCTAGTTATGAAGTTTCTATATGAATGTCCTATTATTGTCCCAACCAACATAACCATACGGGGGGAGAAATTCTAACCCTAGGATAAATACCCAATAGAAATTCAACTTTGGCCTATATTGGAGTGTCTTTGAGAATTTTAGGTAATTATACCACGAAAGATAATAAACAGGGGGTCTTTCTCACCTTGGTATATAAAATATAAACATATGAGGTCCAAATCACCCAATAATATTAAAGATAAACACCTAGGGTCCAACCATTAATATAAAAGAGATAAAAACCCAGGGTCCAACTCACCCTGGTATATAGAATATTAACACTTGAGGACCTACTAAACCTAGTACCTAGAAGATGAATGCCCAGGGTCTAACTCACCCTAGTATTCAAAAGGTAAAAATAAGTTCTGTAACTCACCCTAGTATACAAGATCAATGGTTGACTCCCAGTATAAGTTGTCTATACTATCCAAATCGATGTAGGGTGTCAAATCCCATCCAATAAATCTAATGATAATTTCCAAGTCATCCCATGTTATGTGAGGATTCGTATCCCTTACCTGTGGATCCAAATAAGGGGTCAATGATATCCCTAAATTATGAAAGGGGTATCATCCCCTCCCTAAGGATCCAATGATCTTTTATATGGAATACCATGTGTATAAATACATCATGAAGGGAAATAATTCCTCCTATAACATATAACCATGTTTTTCCATCTACCTGATCATGTCTTGCATAAAAAACAACATCCTCTCAAGTGTATTACCTATACTCTTCATAGCCATAATAGGATTAAACTTTTATGCGGGTTCTAAGGTGACACCCATAACAATATCCAGCTATTATGATAACCACCATTCACTATGGTCAACAAATCACTAGTGCCCCTACTAGGGTCCCCTAAGCCACATATCATTCATGAAACCCCACTAAGGTATTCTTATCTCCAAAATGTCACTCAGGTCAACCCCCATCACATAGAAAAACACAACCCTTTTCATTTTCCAATATCATCATGGCATCCCTGACCCCTAGTGAAGTCTCACATAAGAGATAGCCCCAAGTCCATTCCCTTATAAAGTCTCTTTTGGTTTGTTAAAAAATTGTTCTAATCCAAAAGATTTACTAGGTCTACCCACCCAGGTAATCACATATTAGTATGGGAATAACACTCACCCCATTCTCATCTCAACAAGTTTGATGGATCTAAGATATCTCAAGGTTCTCATTGGTCCAATCCCTTGTCCATGCATCTCAACTCATTACTCACCTCTACCTATTGGAAGGGATTCCCTATTAGGGCCACCACTTTATATTGTTTAAATAAAATTAAGACCCCTTGGGTTCCACACATCTCAAGTCACTCTTGTTTAATCAAGTACTTTTCCATTAATGGACAAGGAAAACAAGTCATTTTCAAAGGTACCATGAGGTATTAACACTTTTTTCTAGTTCATTCATATCAATTTAATTTAATTAAAAACATTAGTTCATTTAAACAATTCAACCACTATCAAGGGTGTGACAAAATATCACATTATATCATAAATATAAAGAATAAATTACAATGGGGGTATAAAATGGGACCAAATACCTTTATCAAAGTAAAATCCTCTTTAATTCCATAACCATGTAGCTCTTCTAAGGATTGTCCCCACCTTGCATCACACCCCATGATCCTTATTCAAATCACAGTGGAAAATAATTAATTATAATCATTTTTAATTAACTATTCAATTAAATTATGACACATTAAAATTGATTTAAAATTTTATTTAAAATTATTAATCACTAAAAACTCACAAAGAATCTCTATCTCACTTAAAATGAAACAAAATCACATTGGATATTCATGACACACTCTCGGTATCATCTTGAGTTGAAGACATAACACGAGGAATTTATTAAATAATTAAATTAATTTATTTTTAACCAAAAATATAGGAAAATATACATGGATGTGTATCTCCATGGAATTGATTAGTGGAATAGTATAGACATCATTACAGGATACCCTCTCACTAGGATGCATGAAATCCCCATCAAACATTTTAGATTTTACAAAACACCAGTGAAATATATATCAAAATCCTAATGAGAGGAATCCAAAATTAAGAAGAGGGAGGAAAAGGAATAATTTATGTTAATAGAGAGTAAAAATCTCCTCTAATCACTAAAAAATTTTCATTGAAGACACCATAGTTCAAGGGGAATGTGGAATAAAGGAAAGGGGGAGCTAGAAAAAATAGACTCCCTCATGTTTATATTCCCTCTTAATTAAAAGGGGTATCAAACATAGAAATATATTATTTAACTCAGCTAGAAAAAAATATCCAAACCATATTTTTGATGGCCCTATCTGGAAAGTTGGTCCACTAGCCAAATCCTCGCTATGCTAGTATTTACCCACCAACTGGACATTGGTAAGAAGTTTCTATAATTTAGCATCCCTTCCACCACGGCCTAGTATGAATTCTATCACAATCATAATTTCTCAACTCTATGTCTCATTTTACATCCAAAGTTATCTCCTAGTCACGTGTTTACTCTTGGGATATCATTTAAAATTCCTAATTCTCAAATCAAACCATCCACCATATCAAAGACTCAAAAGTTTCTTGAATTTCGTAACCTATTTGGACATGGAGTATTTCAATTTATTTTCTATATTTTTTTATCCAATATATAGACTTCTATAACCAGTTACTTCTCAAATAAGTTGAAATAATATATATTATGGACCACTAGAGCTCATCCCAAGTTGTGACCTTTAAAATATGAAATTTCAACATCTATTCGTTTGACAACCCTTCTAGAAACAATATAAATACCTAAAAACAATTCAGATATGCTGATACTCCACTTGATTTATGTCTTCTTTCATAGTCCCAAATTATTTTTTATACTTATTTTTTTCTTCTCATTCCATGATATAAAAAATTGGGAAAAGAGGGATTAGACCATGCTTAACATCAAAGTAAAAATGATTATTCAGTTGTAATATTCGATTATATTAATTATTGAAATAAGGTTCTCATTATTCTCTAAGGGTTCTATTTAATTTGGATATGTTTCTTCCATATTATCACAATATATCGAAAATATTTATGAATAAAAATAGTATTGAAAATATATTAATAGAATTGTGAAAAAAAGACATTATCCACTTCATCAATGATCTTAATATTTTAGGCACTATCCATCAATGCTTTTTCAACATTTAGATAAAATCTAAAGAGGTAGAAAAAACTAGATCTGGTTATAAATTTAAAGTATCTCAGGAAAAAAATAATAAGTAATTTTTTCCTCCCCATAAATGGCTCCAGGTTGATGCATCATGATTTTTACAAGCTATTTTGAAAATAAATATTGAACCCAAGTAATGTAGTATAGTCAAACTCATGTTATCTTTAGAGGGATAGTATTTTAAATATTCTCATTGTGTTATGTGTTTATGTTAGTTTGGGAATATAAAATATGAATGGTTTGATAAATTTATTTTAAAATCAGAAAAGATTTTTTTTAAATAAATATTTCTAATGGTGGCATCGAATTAGTATTGTCCCAGATAATGGCTAACAAAAAACACAAGATGGGGTCAACTGAGTTCCAAAAAACATTATTTGTAGAAAACTTCCCCCTTTAGGTATGATTGATCAATCCTTTTCCTTAATATGAAATAGTATAAAAAATATAAAAAAATAAGTAAATATATTTAACATATGAAATTTATAGTGGTTTGGGATACTGAAATCCTATAGTCAACTCCGCCAACACTCTACTCCCAAACATTTGTGACTTTCATTATAACAACCCTTTTACCAGGGATCGTAGTATTGTACATGTATTTTTCACTTAATAAAATGTTCCAAGAACTTCCAACCTAGATCTCCTTTTACAATACCTATCCTCTGTCTCAACACACACTCTTACAATGAGTGTAAACCAAATTGAATTAATAAACTTTGGAAAGAATGATTGCATGAAATATTTGTAAGAAGCAACTGACAGTAGTGGAAGACATGTTCTGGGAAGAAGATAGTATTCAATGTATAGGTCATAATGATCATTAGTTTGACTCATAGAATTTAGTAATCACAATATGAGTTTTTATGTTTGATCTCTTCTATGTATAGGCATTCAGAGTACTCATATGTATGTGTGTTCTACTTGTTCTTCTTATCAATATATATCTTTCCTATAGTATCCAACTGTTCCTTTTATATCTCATATTGAACTTAATCATGAGATAATCATAATGTTCAAGTAATCCATACATTTATAGGTTGATAATATAATCTATTAAAGATATTTTCCCACTCTTTCATAATATAGAAATTAATTTTACAGTAGTGATGTCAGAAATATTCTTGTTCTTTGGATTTATAAATTCATGGAAATATGGCATACTGTGAAGATTGATTTTTCCTCAAATAAATAATCTATTTCATAATAAACTCTAAAATCATGAAATTAAATATCAATAGATTATAAAATTAACCATAGAATTATTCATAATAGATATATCTTCATAATATATTTAACAAAATTTATTTTTCATTATAAGATAACTTCTCAAGATACATTGTAAGACAAAGAAGTTCACTGACAATAAGATAAAATATCATTATAATTGTATATGAGAATTCTATAGTGTAAGATAAAATATGTTAAAACAATGTGATTTTAAGAACTCGGTTCTTAGTTTTGAGGTACGAGCTTCTTCTTTTTCCTTTTCCTTAAGTTTTTCTGAGAAAATATGGAAAAAGGGGGAAAATCCTAAATTTTGGAACTACACGCCATGTACTTTTTCCACACGCCGTGTACTTCTGGCCGTGTGGGGATGTGTACATGGGGCGTGTAGCCTTGTCGGTGACGAGGGGTGTAGGAACTGACTACATGCCATGTAGTGGTAATTACACGCCGTGTAGTCAGTCGGCAGTCCAAAATAGTAGGGCGGTGGAGTAGCCGCCAGCTGGGCGTCAGTACACGCCGTGTACTTGGGAATACATGTCGTGTACTCATGTCGACGGATGAGCAGTATGGCGTTGCCACTAGAGGAATATTTTAATGAAGGAAATACACGCCGTGTATTCAGAATTACATGCAGTGTACTTTTTTCGGCTTAAAGCTGGCAGTAGCCTCCTCATTTTCCAGAGGAGGCATTTGAACCGTTTTGGAGCCAAGGAGGATGGCATACCTTTAATGATCCGCCGAGTGTTGGTCTAGAATCTGATTCATCTTCGGATGATCTCGTTAGAACCACACGGGTAAGCCCTCTCCTCTCCTGGTATGGTTTATACCAATTCTTCCCATAACGGAAGTTATTTACGTTTTACTGGGTTTTGTTCTTCGCCAGATATACGTCGTTCTTGGGCTTTTTTGGAGTCAACATTCGAGTATAACGCTCGTTGACCTATAAGGTATGTGGGTTGGTGTAAATTTCCAACTGTCGTGCGTTTTTGTGCGTTTTCATGCCAAGAACCCATGTTGGGGTGTCGTGTGGCTAAGGCCGTTGCTATATTTAAATGCCTAGAATTGCATAGGTGATTAAATTGTGATAATAAAATGCTGGTTGGGATCGTTGCTTGGATCTAGAACCACCCCGGGGGTGCGTTCCACTATTTGGACGTTTGGCCGAATACCCGAGGGTATGCCTTCAATGTAGTAAGTTTAGAATTTCCTTGAGAGGAATTTCTTGTTTACTGCATTTTCATTTGTTGGGCATGACCTGGTTACCTATTTAGCCTGAGGGCGTTGTTGTGATTAGCCTGTGGGCACTGCACTATTTAGGCTATGGGCAGTAGTTATCTCGGCATGAGGGAAACTTCTTTTGTGCCTGTGGGCAGCTGATTGTGTGCCTGTGGGTGATACTACCTACGCCTGAGGGAAAACTGTGTTATTCATGAGGGCAGATTCCTGTGTTGGATACTCATTACCCGAGGGTAGGAGTTTACGTGTCTGAGGACACTGGTTCTTTACTTAGAAATGACCTGTGGTGATTTCTTATGTTAAATGGATTAAATTGATATTTAAAATGGAAATATAACTGTTAGTTGTTACTTTTGAGTACTGCTTACTTTATTTCATTTTACTACTGCACACTATTGTTGCATGCTTACACGCAGTTGGGCACGGGCCTTGGGTGGGTGCCTACTGAGATATATTTCTCACACCCTATTTGGGTCACGTTTTTTGGACCAAATAGATTACGTTGATGCAGGTGTAGATAGGGACAAGTGTCCCTATATAGGTACTTGACTGTTGCTGAGGAGTAGGAGGGCATGGGACCGAGCCTAGGCTCGCGATGCCGCTACCAGCTGTTTTGCTTGTTTTGCTGTACTCTGTATTTTTTTTTACTGTATTGTTGTGTAACATGTTCTATCTATTTTCTAAGAAATTGAAACATGTATCAGCATCATTTATATACTATTGGTTATATCCACTGCTGTAGTTATTTTTGATGTGAATGGTTTACTACTTCCACTGTTTGTTGTATGTTTTATTTAAATTCTGCTACGCTAAAATTTGACAAATGAGGGCATAGTTTCCCCCTATCAGACCTAGGCCCTCACTGCTAGTCGGCAGCCTCAGGCGTTTGGAGAAATGTGTTTTAGGTCTTGTGGCAAACCGGCTTCGGGGCACCCGTTGAGTGGCACCCGGGGCCGGGACGTTACAAAGTGGTATCAGAGGGGTTCTTTTCTTTCACTTACTATGTAACACCCCAGGTAAATAAAGAATATGACATTTTTATATTTATACATATTTGTGAATAAAATGTTAATATTAATTTAAAGAGAACTCTATGCTCGATGGATTACCCAATACGCAACAACGAGTTCCTTTGAAATCTTTCATTGCACTCTAATAATAAAATAATTTTATTTTAAATGGTAGTTAACACCTAGCCGTTTTAATGGCAGGAATGAATATAACTAACTACAAAATTATTATATATGTTTTTCAAATTTTTTTACTTTTTACAATAAATGTTAGAGGATTAAAATTTCGAATGAATCCAATTTTAAGCGTAAACATTCTAATATTCTTTAAAAGGTCGATTAACCGCCTTTGATGGAGAACCTCTTTTAAATCCAATTTTTGACAATTTTATGTGTTATATTTGAAAAAATAAAATTCTTCTTTAGAATCGGGATATCAAAATTTACTTTTTGTATATTTTTGGTATTTTTCAAATAAAGTTCACTTTTTTAATGAATAGTGAAAAATGTTGTATTTTAATTCATAAACTCTTTTTAATATAATTTTTTTATATAATTAGATTATCTTTTGAATTTTTTTTAAAGTGTTTTTAAAATATATTTTTACTATTTAATCCAATAGTGGTCATTGGAATTAATTTCACTTTGAAATTGGACTTAAACTAAGGTCAATGTTTTTATATATATTGTTTCATAAAAACCCGCTATTTGTTCTGATAGCGGGAATTAATTATTAAATTAATTAATTTAACTTATATGTTTTGAATCTTGTAAAATAGACATCTTTTTTGAATTCGTAATATCAAATATAGCTTAGGGTGAATTTTTGGTATTTTTTTGATAAAGTTCATTTTTTAAGGAATAGTGAAAATATTGTATTTTAATTCAAACCTATTTTTTAATCTAATTTATTTATATTGTTATATTATCCTTTTAATTGGTTTTAAAGTGTAAATAGATTATATTTTTACCATTTAATATAATATTGGTCATTAGAAGCAATTTCACGTTTAAATTGTATATAATCAACTGTCAATCTTTTGATAGTTACTATTTCTTAAAAACGCGCCTTTTGTTTTCACAGTGGGAATTAATTTTAAATTAATTTCTGCCACTTATGTGTTTTGAATTTGGAAAAATGGATTCCATATTTGGAATCAGAAGGTTCAAATTTTTTAAATTGGTAACTTTTATTTTTAGACATTTTAAATATTTACTTCAGTAAATATTTTATTTACCATGGTTAAAGGGTAAATCAGGTAAACAATGGTAAAGAAATAATTTTATAATAATATAAAATTACCGTTAAACGTATCCTAATCCTATTGGATGAGTCATGTCCGACCCTCGACATCTTTGGGTCAATTTTTGGACCCATTGAGCCACTTGGGAGTGATAATGACAATTTAGATTAATTAATTTAATGTGAAGACAAAAGTGACATTAACTAAAATTGTTTAGTAATTAATTTTTATAAGGTGTTATATAAGTCGTGTTTTCAACTATAAATATTAATTGGAAATATAAAACGATTTCCTACATCATGGTAGTTTTTTATAATTTTTAGACCTCAAATAAATTAAATTATTTATGACACAATCATGATGCAGTATTTACCTCATTAATAAATGATTTAATTAAATAAGATTATAATAATTAAAATATTATCCAAAACATGTCCAATTCTGATTGGATGATTTTATTTCGATTATTTATTATCTTATCTTCGACCATAATGATTTTTGGACCATTAGAAACCGAATATCATTATATTATAAAATAATATTTTCACTCTTTCTTAAAGAGCCCCTCCTCTAAAAAGAGACCACTTTTATGAAATTCCTCACACCTATCAAGCCATTTGGCTCGTCCAAACTCTGCCCAATTAAGCTCCCTACATCCCTATCCTCCTCTTAGAAGCCTTACCTTAGGAATAAGACACTTCAAGAAGTCATTTGGTTCAAACCAAATTGAGTTACCCAAATTAAAGGTAACAGTTTCTCTTAAATTGTTTTCTTTTATTTTGCTTCTCCAACCCCTATACTCTTTTTATTTTCATTTATTTTGTAACAAAACCAGTATAATCAATATACTAGGATGTTGTTATGATAATTATTTGAACTTCACTAACACACACCTCCATTTAATGGATGAAGAACATAATGTTTTTATGGATGGAAAACTAACGCCTCACGAAATGATGATTGTTCAATTACATCTTACCGCCTCTCATGGTGGCCATTATGATGGAACTGTATTTATATATGATATATATTATGTTTATGACTTCTTTATTCTTCTGTACTTACCAATTATATCAAAGCTTTATGGTTTCCATGGTGGGTAAATATGATAATCTCATTTGAGGAAGTGCAGACTACCGCCCCCTCAAAGTGATGTGACTCGTTAATGCCCTATGTGGGATGTATAAAGGATAGAGTTAATGATATTATATATGATATTATACTGGAATTATAATATACCTATGTATAATTTTGTTTTAATTCCATTAAAATAAGAAATAAGAATGAAAGTAGCGTTCATGCGTACGTACGACTTACCGTCTCCATGAACGGTGCATTTCATTTCGTACCTCCAAATGTTATGTAATATTATAAATACATGTAAATGATGGATATATATGATTTATATGATACCCAAGTCATGAATATAATTCTGGATATAATGAACCTTTTACCACATGAACAACATGCAATTATAAGAAGTCCATTTTTGACTCAAGTTACAAATATCGACAAAATGAACGTTATTAACTAAAATGATTAAATAATGATTATAACATGGTAATAAGTGATATAAAAGGAATAATAAGCTTGAAAAAGGTTCTTAAGAAAGTAGAAATTAACTTTAGTTTATTATTCAGGAGATTAAAGAACGAACGGGTCAAGTCAGACACGAGGTAAGGGACCTGATCTCAATCTCCTTTCATTAAGGCATTTTTAATTTTATACATGACTTTATTTTAAACGATGTATAAAACACTTTGACTTTTACTTCAATTCAAAAGAATCTTTTCTCTATGAGGCATTTTACTAAATGACAAAAATGAATGTTTCTTTAACGTAAGCGGTGACAACGACCTTTCTACCGCCGTGATTGTTATTTGATCTTTGGCTACCTTAATAAGCTAGAATGTTTTTAAAAGGAAGAATAAGTACCAAATAATTTTTTTACGTATTTTGGTATTGAAAATGATTTTGATAATGGATTTATTATTTCAATATCCTGAAATGATATTTCATTATTGCAATGTGGAAATGTTATCTTTTCTTTATGCTTATGTTATAAGATCATGTTATGGTTCTTGGGAATTATTTACGTATACGGGTGGTTCTGTGATAAACCTAGGGCGGGTGAGCCTGAGATAGATTTCCAATGCATTGGGTAACGTGATGGAGGTAAACATGAATGTTTCTCCTAAGATATTTAGGGAATATACTGTGATGGTTATTCCAAAGTAATTCCCTATGTAGTTATGATAGCTAAAATGTAAGTATGGTATGGATGCTGCAAGTTACCGTTATGATTTATGATTTCTATGTGTCTTTCATAAATCTTATGATTTCCTGAGGTAAGTAAAAGAGTTCGTGTTTTCTATGTATTTATGAACAAATGTTTTCATTCACTGTTATATAACCCTTACTGAGCCTTTTATGCTCATCCCACATTTTGAAATGTTTTTCACAAGACATAAAAACGAATAGGGTCAAGGATGAGATCAAGGAAAATCCATGCTATCTTTAACATGGAATTAGACATGACTTTTTTTAAGAGTTTTTATTTTATGAAAAAATTGGATTCTGGGTAGAAGTGCCTACTTTTTAATATTTTTAGATGTAATAGTTATGTCCTAATTCCCTAAAACTCTAAACCTGAAAATATCCTCAATGTGAATTATTCATTTAATTCAATATTATGTAATGTTTAAGGCTGGGTCCTTATAGTTGGTATCATAGGTCGGTTTAGACAACTTTAGGGATTAGGAATTTTCATTAGACATATGGTTAGTCCCTATCTATTATTTCTGTTAAATCCTTATTTTATAACTTTTCCGATCAACGAAAGTCAGTTACAAATGGAAGGAGGAGGATCTCAAATGACATTCTTATCTCTTCCTGATGACATGCTTGCAATAATTATTGCAAAGTCATGTTCGGATGATTTTAAAACTTTTTCTAGAATACAACTCACTTGCAAGCAGTTGTTTGAGATATCAAACACCTCCAATATACCTCATTATCATCGTGGATCATGGATTGTATTTAGAAAAATACTACTTTCACAATATTCTCAGATTTTCCAGAATGGTAAATTTTGTCAAGGTATTTTCAAATATTTTAACTTATCACAAGAATTTGAATCATATTATTATTTTAAAAATGGTGCTGAGGAAGGAGACCCTTGCACAACCTATTTATATTTGCTTTTAGAATATATTCTCTCAGCACATACTTATGGTATTTTAAAAGGGCCAATAATAGAATTTTTCAACTCAAATTTTGTCTGAATATTTTATAAAAATCATGTTTTATCAGATTTTTTGGAATTATATGTCATACATGATTATTTTCCAAAACTATTTTTCTGTGAACACCCAAATGACCCATGTTGTACAAGGTGTATTTGGATGGAGGAAGCAAATTATTTTGAAGGATCTCTAAATCATTGTTGAAATGCATGGGACTTCTACCTACGTGAACAAGATGACAATGAAACCGATTGGACGCCATGATCAAGGTATGCTATTATTCATTTTGGGAATAGTTTTATTTATCTTATGGTGGTGAAATAAGACTTCAAGAATTAAGATGTTGAGATCGTATGAATTTGGAGGAAAATGAGATGTATAAGGATACTATTGAGGTTAAAACGTGTTAGGGTTATTTTTTGAGTTCTATAAAAAGGACAACACGCAGACCGTGTGACAACCCGTCCCGTCAGAAAAAGCTGCGGGAATCAAACCCACAACCAAAGTGTGACTGGTATTTATCGCCTACCACTGGACTACGTGAAGTCCCTGGTTAGTATGACTTATTCTTTCTAGTTATATGGTTTAATGAATTAATATTAAGTTTATTTTGGGTTATCTAGGGACATTATTAACCTATCATAGAGGATATGTGATTAGGTTAATTACTTTTCAATATGAGACTTTTAGAGAAACTGATGTTATTTGGAGATAAGTGTTAATTTGTACCTTGGAAGACTATGTGATAAATCATTCAAATATTTGGGTTTCAATATTAGTTTGGTTTAATTTGAATAATTTTATGGAAAAATTGTTTATTGAATGGTCCTCATTGAACTTTGGGTTTTTTGGACAAATTTTGGAGATTAAGAATTGATTTTATTTTTATAAAGGGTTATCCTTTTCTGGATTATCTGATCCTGTTCTAACAATTTTGGTTTTGGTAAGGGTCTAAAGACATGGGAAATATGTAGTTATCTTTTTTGGATTAGTTTATTCTCTAGAAGTTGATTATAGTACTTTTAATGTGAACAAGTCTTCCTAAATACTCATCATTTTGGGAAAATATGAGTTTGTGTAAGAAATCAAGTAAAAGTTGAAAGTCAACATGACAAGTAAGTATGTTTCCTTAAGATAAAAAATAAATTCCTCAATGAAATGTAACTTAAAACAAAAATTTTGTCTATTAACTTTTCCTACTGGGGAATTGAATACCGTTTAACCCACCACAAGTTTGTGATTTTCTTGTGGCTAACTTTCTCCTAAACATGTTTTCTATCACTCTACCTTAGAACATGACCCTTTGCTTTTTCTTCCATATCTATGTTTTCCTACATGGAATCCTAGTATGGGTTAACTCGGGTGACCTTGGTACTTCTCTTTCTTTCTTTTAAAGTGATTGTTTTACTAACTCTTGTTCCGATGTGGGACTTTCAATGATGTTTCCGTGCCCAATTTTAAAATTGCGAGGATGCAATTTCCAAAAGGGGGGAAGGATGTAACAACCCAGGTAAATAAAAAATATGACATTTTTATATTTATCCCTATTTTTGAATAAAATTTTAATATTTATTTAAAGGGAACGCTATGCTCGATGGCTTACCCAATATGCAACAACGAGTTCCTTTGAAATCTTATGTTGCACTCTAATAATAAAATAATTTTATTTTAAATGGTAGTTAACACCTAGCCGTTGTAATGTCGGGAATGAACAGAACTAACTAAAAAATGATTACATATGTTTTTCAAATATTTTTACTTTTAAAAATAAATGTTAGAGGATTAAAAATTCGAATGAATCCAATTTTAATCGTAAACATTCGAATATTCTTTAAAAGGTCGATTAACCGCCTTTGATGATGAACCTCTTTTAAATCCACTTTTTGATAATTTTATGTGTTATATTTGACAAAATAAAATTCTTCTTTAAAATCGAGACATCAAAATTTACTTTGTGTAAATGTTTGGTATTTTTCCAATAAAGTTCATTTTTTAGTAAATAGTGAAAAATGTTGTATTTTAATTCAAAACCTCTTTTTAATCTAATTTATTTATATGGTTAGATTATATTTTGAATTGGTTTTAAAGTGAAATTAGAATATATTTTCACAATTTAATCCAATATTGTTCATTGTAATTAATTTCACTTTGAAATTGGACTTAAACCAGTGTCAATCTTTTGGTATATATTGTTTCATAAAAACACGCTATTTGTTCTGATAGCGGGGATTAATTATTAAATTAATTAATATAACTTATATGTTTTGAATTTTTTAAAATAGACATCATTATTTAATTCGGAATATCAAATATAGCTTAGGGTGAATTTTTGGTATTTTTCTGATAAAGTTCATTTTTTTAAGGAATAGTGAAAATATTGTATTTTAATTCAAAACTATGTTTTAATATAATTTATTTATATGGTTATATTATCCTTTTAATAGGTTTTAAAGTGTAAATAGATTATATTTTTACCATTTAATCTAATTTTGGTCATTAGAAGAAATTTCACATTTAAATTGTATATAATCAACTATCAATCTTTTGATAGTTAATATTTCTTAAAAACACGCATTTTGTTTTGACAGTGGGAATTAATTTTAAATTAATTTCTGCCACTTTTGTGTTTTGAATTTGGAGAAATGGATTCCATATTTGTAATCAGGATGTTCAAATTGTGTAAATAGATATCTTTTATTTTTATACATTTTAAATATTTTATTTACCGTCGTTAAAGGGTAAATCAGGTAAATAAGGGTGAATAAATAATATTATAATAATATAAAATTACCCTTAAACGTGTCCTAATCCTATTGTATGAGTCATGTCCAACCATGGGCATCTTTGGGTCGATTGTGGGACCCCATTGAGCCATCTGGGAGTGATAATGACAATTTAGATTAATTAATTTAATGTGAAGACAAAAGTGACCTTAACAAACATCATTTAGTAATTAATTTTTATATGGTGTTATATAAGTCCTATTTTCAACTATAAATATTAATTGGAAATATAAGAAGATTTCATACATCAGGGTATTTTTTTTATAATTTTTAGACCTCAACTAAAGTAAATTATTTATGACACAATAATGATGCAGTATTTACCTCATTAATAAATGATTTAATTAAATACGATTATAATGATTAAAATATTATCCAAAACATGTCCAATTCTGATTGGATGATTTTATTTCGATTATAATTCATCTTATATTCGACCATAATGATTTTTGGACCAATAGAAACTGAATATAAATATATTATAAAATAATATTTTCACTCTTTCCTAAAGAGTCCCTCCTCTCCCTTATAAAAAGAGACTACTTATATGCAATTACTCACAACTCTAAAGCCATTTGGCTCGTCCAAACTCTGACCAATTACGCTTCCTACATCCCTCTACTCCTCCTAGAAGCCTTACCTTAGGAATAAGGCACTTCAATAAGTCCTTTGGTTCAAAAAAAAGTGAGTTACCCAAATTAAAGGTAATAGTTTCTCTTAAATTGTTTTCTTTTATTTTGCTTCTCCAACCCCTAAACTCTTTTTATTTCCATTATTTTGTAACAAAAACAGTATCCTAAATATACTAGGATGTTTTTATGATAATTATTTTAACTTCACTTACACACACCTCCATCTAATGGATGAAGAACATAATGTTTCTGTGGATGGAAAACTAACGCCTCACGAAACGATGATTGCTCAATTACTTCTTACAGCCTCTCATGGTGGCCATTATGATGTAACTTTATTTATATATGATATATATTATGTTTATGATTTCTTTATACTTCTTTACTTCTCAATTATATCAAACCTTTATGGTTTCCATGGTGGGTAAATATGATAATCTCATTTGAGGAAGTGCGGACTACCGCCCCCTAAAAGTGATGTGACTTGTTAATGCCCTATGTGGGATATATAAAGGATAGAGTTAATGATATTATATATGATATTATACTGGAATTATAATATACCTATGTATCATTATGTTTTAATTCCATTAAAATAATAAATAGAAATAAAAGTAGCGTCTATGCATACGTACGGCTTCCCGTCTCCATGAACGGTGCATTTCATTTCGTACCTCCAAATGTTATGTACTATTATAAATACATGTACATGTTAAATATATATGATATATATGATACAAAAATCATGAATATAATTATGGATATAATGAACCTTTTACCACGCGAACAACATGTAATTATAAGAAGTCCATTTTTGACTCAAGTACCAAATATCGAAAAAATGAACGTTATTAACTAAAATGATTACATAATGATTATAACATGGTAATAAGTGATATAAAAGGAACAATAAACTTGAAAAAGGTTCTTAAGAAATTATAAATTAACTTTAGTTTATTATTCATGAGATTAAAGAACGAACAGTTCAAGTCAGACACGAGGTAAGGGACCTCATCTCAATCTCCTTTCATTGAGGCATTTTTAATTTTATACATGACTTTCTTTTATGCGATGTATAAAACACTTTGAGTTTTACTTCTATTCAAAATGAATCTTTTCTCTATGAATCATTTAACTAAACGACAAAAAGGAATGTTTCTTTAACGTATGTGGTGACAACGACTTTTTCGCCGCCACGAGTATTATTTGATCGTTGGCATCCTTAACTAGCCGGAATGTTTTTAAAAGGAAAAATAAATACGAAATACTCTTTTTACATATTTTAGTATTGAAAATGATTTTGAGAATGGATTTATTATTTCAATATCTTGAAATTATATTTTATTATTTCAATGTGTATATGGTTCTTTTCATTATGCTTATGTTATAAGATCATGTTATGGTTCTTGGGCACTATTTAGGTATACGGGTGGTTCCGTGATAAACCTAGGGCGGGTGAGCTCGAGATAGCTCTCCAATGCATTGGGTAATGTGACGGAGGTAAACGTGAATGTTTCTCCTAAGAGATTTAGGGAATATACTATGATGGGTATTCCAAATTAACTCCCAATGTAACTGTGATAGCTACAATGTAAGTATGGTATGGATGCTGCAAGTTACCTTTATGATTTATGATTTTTATGTGTCTTTCATAAATCTTATGATTTCATGAGGTAAGTAAAAGAGTTCATTTTTTTATCTATTTATGAAAAAATGTTTTCATTCACTGTTTTATAACCCTTACTGATCCTTTTATGCTCATCCCATGTTTTGAAAAAAAATTCACAGGACTTAAAGATGAATAGGGTCAAGGATGAGATCAAGGAAAAGCCATGGTCTCTTTAACATGGAATTAGAAATGATTTTTTTTAAGAGTTTTTATTTTATGAAAAAAAGAGGATTCTGGGTAGACATTCCTACTTTGTAATATTTTGAGATGTAATAGTTATGACCTAATTCCCTAAAACTCTAAACCTAAAAATATCCTCAATGTGAATTATTCATTTAATTCAATATTATGTAATTTTTAAGGTCGGGTCCTTATATACTATTTTGAGTCGTATTCAAGGATAGGAATAACGGTAGTTGTTAATAAGCTGTGCCCGGGCGTAGTTAACCCACGTACAGGTAAAATCCATTTTACATCTTGTTGCAATTTTATTGATTTTTCAATTTATAGTTGATTTGATTTCACCTTTGGGTGACGCACTTGAGATTATGGTGTTTATAATTTATCTATGGGTTTTATTGAGTTGCAACCCGATGAGATGAGGGTATGTCGTCTCATGCATCATATACGCACATGCTAGATATCCCATGCCATGCATAGTTTCCATACCATGTAGGTGCATTGGAATTTTCATGTTGTTTTGATAGTTGATGTGCTAGAAAAGCATGCTATTGTGATAACTGCTCTGATAAAATACCTGCTATTTGATAGGGTATTTTCTTGCGTGAGCCTGTTTATAGAATGGACTCCAAACTTTGGTCTTTGGGGAGTATGGGCCCCCATTGGACAGAATTTGTTGGATCATTAGCTGTCATTGGTTATAAAACATATAAGATGTTAAACATTGATTCGGGGAGAGTATGGGCCCTCACAGGTTGGAATTTTACACTTAGGTGTTGTTTTTCAGTATTTTCTGGGTTCCAGGGAAGTTTCTGATGAATACTTTCTGGAAACCCAGTATACACGTTGTGTAGTATCTTTATACACGTTGTGTATGTTCTTCTGTTCGGGAAGAAAAATGAACTTTTTGAGTACACGCCGTGTAGTCTCTTCCCGTTTCACAAACCGTGTGGGCGGCGACACGGTGTAGGAAAAGTCTTGGGTAAAACACTCTGTGTACCTAGTGAACACGCCGTGTAGTGTGACCCGGAGTTCGGTCGTGTAACTAACAAACAAGGGTCGGTGAACTCTTGTACAGAACACACCGTTTCAAAGATGAACACGTCGTGTAGTGTGACCTGGGGACTTGGCCGTGTAACTAACAACACGGGCCACTGTCACCACGCCATGTACCGTTGGGACACGTCGTGTAGTCTTGTCTGAGGACAGACCGTGTGCTGTTATCCATGTGGCTAGGATATAGGGTGTTGTACATGCCGTGTAGGGGTGTAACACACTGTGTAGTGTCAATACGAGCAGTCGGTCGTGTCACAGATGACACGGGTAGTTGGAAAATAAAATCGTACACACTGTGTAGATATTATACACAGTGTGTAGGTTTTGTTCAATGGGAGCCGTGTGGCTTAGCCGTGTATAAGGACCTGGGCATGGGAAGAGATGTCATGTATGCACCGTGTAGTTAGTGTACACGTCGTGTAGTCTTGTTTTTCAAATTTTTAAATGCATTCTCCCTCTTATTATTTTGTGGTTCCTTCATTTAGGTCTTAATAATCTTGAATCTAAGGCATGCTTTTGACCATGTAGTGTCATTCCGCCTAGATGACCGCGAGTAGTTCGCCAGGAGAGCGCCGACGATTATACTCCGGAGATGGTGGGCCATGGGATGGCAGTTGATCCTCCAGCAGAGCCAGATGCGTGGCTAGCTATTATACCGGACACAGGCACAGAGGCGCAGTTCCGTGAAGGATTTATGCGGTTCATGCAGACCTTTCAGGGAGCACCGCAAGCTACCATATCTATGGCCGAGCTGACACGTATCTTTCAGCAGCAGCATCCGCCTACATTTTCAGGGGATGGTGGACCACATGATAGAGAGTCTTGGATAGGATCGATGCAGACTATTTTCGAGCAACTTGAGACACCTACAGGGTGGAGGGTCAAGCTTGCGACTTACATGATGCGTGATTCCACCAAGAGGTGGTGGGATATTACCACCCAGTCAGAGCATCAGAGAGACATGACATGGGAAGATTTTCAGGCAGTCTTCTATAACTTCTTCTTTCCCGAGATGCTGATGGTAGATAGAGCTTGAGAGTTCATTAATCTGCAGCAGGGAGCTATGTCAGTGATGGACTATTCTGCTCGCTTCATCGAGCTTCAGTGTTTTTCACCCGTGCTGGTGGATGATGAGATGTTGAGATCCAGAGGTTTTGAGGATGGTCTTCATTATGACATCTGAGCGCTGGTAAATTCTTTTAGGTTGCCTTCAGTACACGCTATTGTGAACCAAGAACTGATTACTGAGAGAAACCTACGGGAATCTAGTGGTGTGGTCCAGGGTGGTTCAGCACAAGTTACTGGTACTATTTCTGTTGGCAAGAGGAAGAGACAGATGGACATCTCTCAGAGCAGCAGTACCAGTCAGAAGAATGCTTCAGGTGGCCAGGTTATGTGATACCAGTGTGGTAGAGAGGGGCACAAGAGCCCATAGTGTCCACATGATCCAGTGGATTGCCGAGCTTGCAGCAATATGGGTCATATGCAGTGCTTTTGCAGGGCATTTCCACCAGTATCTAGTGAGAGGGGTTCTGTGCAGACTCCCCGTGCGGGAACATGACCAGTAGCTTCTTACCAGTCAGGGAACTGGAATACGTCAGGGCGTACAGGTAGAGATGGTGGTCGTGGCCATGGTAGCTAGTCAACAGGATCTCATAGGCAGTAGGGCGGGACAGCTCTGGGTAGCCAGGCTGTGTCACAGGGCCACAACATTGGACAGGCATATGTAGTGAAATAGACCCAGCAAGAGCAGGATCCCGAACCTTCTACAGTCATAGGTACTATTCTAGTATCTTCTGTTTTATCTTCAGTACTTTTCGATATGGGTGCTACACATAGTTTCATATTTTTACCCATTGTGGAGAGTTGTGAGCTCAGTGTTTATTCTTCTTAAGATATCATGACACTAGACACTCCGTTGGGGACTAGGACGACTGGTGTGCGTCAGTGTAAGGAGATCCCCCTTGAGGTCCGAGGGTGTCAGTACCTATGAGACCTCTATGTCTTAGAGATGACGAGATGTAACGTCATTCTCAGGATGGACTGGTTGGTTCTCTATCGAGCCTTTGTAGACTTCTATCATCACATGGTGAGTTTCACGTCACCAGAGGGCGAAGAGTTTCTATACAAGGGAAAGTGGGATGTTCGGGAAAGTCGAGCTAGACCAGAGCATCATGGGTGAGGTGGAGTTACAACCCAGATTGCGAGCTTATATCTAGATGACCAGGGAACTTGTCAGAAGGATTTCCCTCCAGTTTTTGATCATTTTATGGATGTCTTCTCAGACGAATTTTCAGGTCTACCTCCAGAGCGAGAAGAGGATTTCTATATCAAGCTTGTTCCAGGAGCAGCACTGGTGTCCATTCCTCCTTATAAGATGGCTACACCAGAGTTTCATGAGCTCAAGAGGTAGTTAGAGGAGTTATAGGCGAAGGGCTTTCTACGACCCAGTACTTCTCCTTGGGTTTCTCCAGTCCTTTTTGCAAAGAATGCGGATGGTACCCTCAGACATTGCGTGGATTATCAGAAGCTGAACCAGTTGATGGTTAATAATGGATATCACTTGCCGATGATTAATGATATGTGTGATCAGATTCGTGGATCATGAGTTTTCTCAAAGATTGACTTGAGGTCTGAATATCATCAGCTACGCGTTAGACCATCTTATATACCACTCACAGCTTTCAGGAGTATATATGGTCTGTACGAGTATTTGGTTATGCCATTCGGACTGACGAACATGCCAGCAGTTTTCATGGCTCTGATGAATCGTGTGTTCCATCGGTATCTTGATTCTTTTGTGGTAGTATTCGGGGAAGACATCTTGGTGTACTCTCACACTAGACACGACCGTGCCACCCATTTTGGGATCCTATTGAGTACACTTAGAGAGCATCGACTATATGCTAAGCTCTCAAAGTGCCACATTTGGGATGGACCAGATTCACTTCCTGGGACTTATCATCTCAGAGGCAGGAGTTACAGTAGACCCAGAGAAGGTGAGAGCATTAGTTTCTTGGTAGTAGCCTAAGAATGTGTTTGAGATACGGAGTTTCTTAGGGCAGGCTGGTTACTACAGAAACTTCATACAGGACTTCTCCCGCTTAGCAGCACTGTTGACGGGAATGACTAAGAAGGGTGTGAAGTTCATTTGGTCAGAAGCTTGCGAGTCATCTTTTCAGGACCTGAAGGGTAGTTTGACATTAGCACCGATCATGATACTCCCAAAGCAGGGGAAGAGCTATACAGTTTACTGTGATGCATCAGGGATTGGGCTGGGAGCAGTTTTGATGGAGGGAGACCGAGTTGTTGCGTACGGGTCTCGGCAGTTGAGGCCACATGAGTGGAATTACCCGATTTATGATCTCGAGTTGGCTACAATTGTACATGCGTTTCCTTGTTGGAGACATTATCTGTTGGGAGATCATTTTGTGGTTTTCACCAACCACCAAATCCTCAAGTATATATTTACTCAGCGTGACCTGAATTTGATGCAGAGAATGTGGGTCGGGTACCTTCAGACCTTCAATTTTGAACTTGCCTATACACCTGGTAAAGGTAGTGAAGTAGCCGATGCACTGAGTAAGAAGACCCAGATACAGGCAGTGCAGGAGGCCAGTGGTGAGTGGAAGCTCATGGCCTTGTTCTCTAGGATGCATTTGGAGGTTCACGAGAGTCAGGGGTAGATTTATCTTTCATCTTCAGTTGTGACTTCTACCCTCCTGGATAGAGTGAGGATGAGACAGCTATCGGATTCAGAAGTCCTAGTTCTACGGGAGTCGGTGGCAAGTGAGGAACCTCCTCCTAGGTGGACGATAAGCGATGATGAGGTTTTTCATATCCATGGACGTTTATGGGTTCCATGGGATATACACGAGGAGCTGATGTGGGAGTTTCATGCTTCAGCTTGGTCAGTTCATCTCGGGGTTACCAATATGTACCGTGACTTGAGGTGTCAGTACTGGTGGCCAGGTATGAAGAGAGAGATAACTGGTTTAGTTACGAGGTGTTCCACCTGTCAGCGGGTAAAGGCGGAGCCCCAGAGGTTAGTTGGGTTGTTACAGAAGTTACCCATTCCAGAGTGGAAATGGGATGATGTCGCGAAGGATTTCGTGACGGGATTGCCGAGGTCACCTCATGACAATGACGTTGCGTGGGTTGTTGTGTACAGACTCATGAAGGTAGGTCACTTCTTTCTGATCAAGGATACCTTCGGTGTTGACGATCTCAGAAGGCCGTATATCCGAGAGATCGTACGCCATCATGGGGTCCCTCATTCTATCGTTTCTGATAGGGACGCCTGCTTTACGACTCCTTTCTGGAGGGGTTTTCAGAGGGCACTGGGTACTTAGGTGATTCTGAGCACAACATACCACCCTCAGATAGATGGCCATTCATAGTAGACGATACAGATTCTAGAGGACAGGTTGTGCACATGCGTCCTAGACTTTGGGGGCTCTTGGGGGAAGCATATACCCTTAGTAGAGTTTTCCTATGACAATAGTTTTCAGGAAACTATCGAGATGGAACCATAAGAGGCTTTATATGGTAGGCCATGCTAATCACCTTTGTGATGGTTAGAGGAAGGTGAGGTAGCTTTAATGGGGCAACAGCTCATGCAGGAGACATCTGAGTAGGTCTAGTTGATTTGGAATCGGATGGCTACCTCGCAGTCTCGTCAGAAGTCATATGCTGATCACCGCAGATGACCCTTATATTTCGTGGTCGGGGATCAGGTTTTCTTGCGTGTTTCGCCGAGGCTGGTACATAAGCGGATCAGGAGACAGGGTAAGCTTTCACCGAGGTATGTGGGGCCATTTGAGATTCTAGAGAGAGTCAGGCTGGTTGCCTATCGGTTGCAGTTACCGCAGCGGTACCGAGCCATGCACGACGTCTTCCATGTGTCTCAATTGTGTCGCTACCATTCAGACCCATCTCACACCTTTCATCCAGAATAGGTTGAGCTTCATAATTATGCTTCCTTTGACAAGAATCTAATCCATATCGTTGACAGGAGCATGAAGGTTCTCCGAGGCCGGTCAGTTCTTCACGTACGGGTGCTATGGCTACATGTCCGAGTGTAGGATGAGACCTGGGAGTGGTGGGCCGACGTACGTGCTCAGTGGCCAGAGCTTTCCTGAGCTTTATCTTCTCTACCCTTGGAAGGGAAATTCGGGGATGAATTACTCTAAGGGGTGAAGTTTGTAAGAACCCGGTTCTTAGTTTTGAGGTATGGGATTCTTCTTTTTCCTTTTCCTTTAAGTGTTTTTGAGAAAAAATATGGAAAATGGGGAAAAATCATAAATTTTGGAACTACACGCCGTGTACTTTTTTCACACGTTGTGTACTTCTGGCTGTGTGGGGATGAGTACATGGGGCGTGTAGCCTTGTCGGCGATGAGGGGTATAGGAACTGACTACACACCGTGTAGTGGTACTTACACACCGTGTAGTCAGTCGGCAGACCAAAACAGTAAGGCAGTGGAGTAGCCGCCAACTGGGCGACAGTACACGCCGTGTACTTGGGAGTACTTGTCATATACTCATGTCGACGGATGAACAGTGTGGTGGTGCCACCAGAGGAACAGTTAAATAAAGGAAGTACATGTCTTGTACTCAAAATTAAACGTCGTGTACTTTGTTTTTTCGTCTTAAAATAGGCAGTAGCCTCCTCATTTTATAGAGGAGGCATTTGATCCATTTTGGAGCCAAGGAGGACGGTCGGACCTTTGAAGATCCGCCGAGTTTTCGTCTGGAATCCGATTCAGCTTCGGACGATCTCATTGGAACCGTACGGGTAAGACCTCTCCTCTCTTGGTATGGTTCTTACCAATTCATCCCCTAATATATGTTATTTACATCTAAATGGGTTTGGTTCTTCATCATATCTACATCGTTATTGGGCGTTTCTGGAGTCTTCATTCAAGTATAACACTCGTTGACGTACAAGGTAGGTGGCTTGGTGTAAATTTCCAACTGTCGTGAGTTTTTGTACATTTTCGTGCCATGAACCCATGTTTGGGTGTCATGTGGCAGAGGTCGTTGCTATATTCAAATTCCTATAACTACATAGGTGATTAAATTGTGATAATAAAATGATGGTTGGGATCGTTCCTTGGATCCAAAACCACCCCGGGGGTGCATTCCACTGTTTAGCTGTTTGGCCGGATACTCGAGGGTATGCCTTTAATGATGTAAGTGTAGAATTGCCTTGAGATAAATTTCTTTTTTACTACATTTTGATATGTTGGGCATGGACCGGTTACCTGTTTATCCTGAGGGCATTGTTGTGATTAGCCTATGGGCACTGCACTATTTTGCCTATGGGCAGTAGTTATCTCGGCCTGAGGGAAAATTCTTACGTGCCTGTGGGAAGCTGATTCTGTGCATGTGGGCGACACTACCTACACCTGAGGGAAAACTCTATTATTCCTGAGGGCAGATTTCTGTTTTATATACTCGTTACCCGAGGGTAGGAGTTTACGTGTCTGAGGACACTAGTTGTTTACTTAGAAATGCACTGTGGTGATTTCTTATGTTAAATGGATTAAATGAATATTTAAAATGGAAATATTAATGGTAGTTTTTACTTTTGAGTACTGCTTAATTTATTGCATTTTACTACTGCACACTATTGTTGAATCCTTACACGCAGTTGGGCACGGGCCTTGGGTGGGTGCCTACTGAGATATATTTCTCACACCCTATTTGGGTAACGCTTTTCGGCCCAAACAGATTACGTTGCAACAGGTGTAGATAGGGGCAACAGTCCCTGTACAGGTACTTGACTATTGCTGAGGAGTAAGAGGCCATGAGAACAATCCTAGGCTCACGATTCCATTGCCAGCTGTTTTTCTTGTTTTTCTGTACTCTGTATTTTGTTGTACTATATTGTCGTGTAACATGTTATGGTTGTTTTCTGAAAACTTGAAACATGTAGCATCATCATTTATATGTTGATGGTTATATCCACTACTGTAATTATTTTAGAAGTGTATGGTTTACTGCTTCCGCTCTTTGTTGTATGTTTTATTTATAGTTTCCCCCTATCAGACATGGGCCCTCGCTGCTAGTCAGCAGCCTCTAGCATTTGGAGAAATGCACTTGAGGTCTTGTGGCGAACCGGCTTCGGGGCACCCGTTGAGTGGCACCCGGGACCGGGACGTTATAGTGATGCATATCTTCTTCAAATTCTTCTAGCTATCGTAATATAATATTTTACAAATATCCTTTAAATAAGATAACAAATTCTTATTGTCTTCATTTTCACTTGAGTATGCAATGACTCAAACATTGTTTTCATAAGATAATGTCTTACATTTTAAGATAAAATTTTAACATAGAACTTTTAAATTAAAAGTATCCAAATGATAAATACTCCACACATCATAGGATAATCACTTATAAAATTATTGTAAGATAAATTCTCTTGAAAAATATAATCTTAAAAACGTAAGGATAAAATTTAGACTAAAAATAGTGTTTTTTTAATCCTCATAAAACATAAAAACTGAGATATACTAGAAAAATATAAGTCTATCCAACAATATACAAATTTCAATGATCATGAAACCAATACAATAGAAAACACAAATTTCAATAGAGAATCTTTTAACTTCAAAAATATTCTCCCCTTATGATAAAATATATGCTTCCCTTTTCTTATTTAGAGGGTAAAAATATAAAAAATTAATTTTTTTCATTCTTCCATTTTGAAAAATATTAAATCGTCAATTTTTCATATTCTCATTTTCTTCTCCCCAATTTTTGATATAAAAAATTAGTATAATAAGGAATATAAATAATATTATACACAAAAAATAGTAAATAGTTAAAGATACTAATTGTGAATAGAATCTAACATAAAGTCATTAAATGATTAATGAGTATGTAACACATATTGAATATGTCAATAAAAATATTCAACCAAATAATATATAATAAAGATAAAAAATCACAAGATAAGAATAGAGAATACCTATAAAGGTAATGGATACATATCAAAACCAAATAGTTTAGTATAAAAAATGTTTGTTGAAAGCATGTAGACATATCATTTTGATAAAATCACTATTGAAACTTAACAAGACATAATTCAAATGTTTATGAAAATCATTAAAATTTTAAAAAGGAAGTCATTGAAGAAATAATTATTCAATTTTTTTTAAAATTTCACATCCACTGAGAAAGCATAATTTATACTAGGAACTACGATATTTTTTCAATAATTCATGTTGAAATTACATTTTGGTTGTGACTTTTTGAATGATAAAGGTTTTATAGTAATTAGATAGGAGAAAGGCATAAGAGAATCATCCATCTCTCTGAAAACATTTCCCAATGTTAGTAAGTATGATCCAAATCATGCTCAATCATCTCGAGTGATCTGTATATACATGGATTCAATGTAGGAAAAAACTTTCTAAGATGTCACCCAGTCAAAATTATCTGTATAAAAAAAGGATAGATTAAAAAAAGAGTTAGTTTCTGAGAAAGGCATTTATTCAGTAAAACTTTCATTTTACCCTTGATAAATATTAGTTGGATCAACTATTTATTTCAGCCTTTATAAAGAGGATACATGGTGATTGGTGATGGGAGTTTCTGGAAAGCATCCCCCTGTAATTAAAAACAGGTCATATGCATAAGAATAAATTATTTTCACCATTTAACGATTATAAATGTCTAAAATAATTGTAAACCAATTCCATATCCTCGTTCGAAAAATTTAAAAAGGTTATGAACAACTGATTTCTTCACACAATTGATTATCAACTTCTTCGGGATTTCAAATTGATTATCTGATATCCCTATTGACTGATCAAATGAAATAATTTTTTTCCGTTCCTGACATTGGATGTAAATACCTGAAAATTTCAAGGAAATTTTTTTCTTATTTTCTTTGGAATTTTATGAGTCCACAGTTTCTGATGACGCCTGATTCCGAAGCCTGGTGTGCCCGAAATCAATTTCTAAAGTTTTGTTCGGGTACGTTCGTTAAATGTACGTGCGGGTTTTTCTATCTTTTGAACCGGGGGTCAGAATTGAAATCAGAGGACACTGATGAACTCGCAGCACCGGTATTCTCTTAAGGGGACCTTTACTAAAGTTGTGTTTTATGTAGGATGGAAGTTATAATTTGGGGTTACCAATTAAAATTAAAGATTTAAATAAAAATGTGTGTGCAACACATTTTTATTTTGAAAGGAGGTTAAAGTCTCTAGGTGGAGGTTTGGGGTGGGGCCCACACACCCTAACCTCCCTTGGGAGGATATAACTAAGGGTGGGGCCCACAAGATTTTAGACTATTCGACTCCCCTTGAACCCCCCCCCCCCCCACCTAACGCTCTTTAACTTTTGAACTTCTTGATGTGCCATCCCTCCCTTTAATTAAATTGGAGCCTCTTCATCCCCTCCCTTCCAGTTAATGAGACAACCCATCTATTAAATTAATAGGATGTAACTTAATGAATTCAAATCTTTTTGAATTCATTAAGACATCCTTTTAATAGGTTTGTTTTTTTTATTTGATGTTGGTTGGACATTTAACCTTGGAGAAAGATTTAGGAGAATGGAAAGAAAGTGTTCTTCCACGAATAACATCTTCGAAAAAGAACGAGAAGAATTTATCCAATGACCACCATCTGCGTTAAAGAAATAGATGATGTCCATAATGAACGTCTCCAACAACGACACATTCTCTTCGGACGCACCCCAACATCAACAAAATCGACGTCCGTCTTCTACGACGCTAGACTTCCACGACACCATCTTCTGTGGCTCGTCGACGTGCAACGTCAATCGAGGTAGGGGGATTTGTATAATTTTATGTGAATAAAATTATATCTCGTTCTTGTTTAATGCTTTTGGATTGTCTTCGGCCTTTTGTTATATCATAACGCAGAGGTCACGGGGCGAACGAATATGGCCCGGTGACCCTCCATCGTTTCTTGGTTATTTTGGCAACGACGACCGGAGGTGGAGGAGACCAGAGGCAGTGGAGACCGGAAGCGGCGGCCGCGTGGAGGAGAACCCCAGCCCGCAACAACGGGCCGCTCGGGCTGAAGAACCGGTCGGCTACTACAGGCCGGGTTGGTGAACCACAACACCCGTAGGTGCCACACGGAGGGGGTGCGGCATGCATCCGCGGGCCTCTTGCTGGACGAACCGGCCGGCTACGGCCGACCGGGCAGGAGACCGCGACACCTCTTGGCACCGCGCTGAGGAGAAAACTGCGGCCCGTGCTGGGCGGGCCGCTTCGGCGGGCGAACCGGTATGTCGGGTTGAAGGGAACTGCAACTCCTATGGGTGCCGTGTGCGGAGGAACCACGGCCCGCAACCACGAGCCGCTCGTGCTGGAAAAACCGGCTGGCTTCGGTTGGCCGTGCGGCAAAGAGGGGCAGCGCCGCCGGGCGAGTAGAACAGACCTGCGACTCAGGCTGGGTTCGCGGGTGGGTCGCGCTCCAACGGGCCGGGCCGACCCCCCAACCAGGTCGCACCCACCGAGCCGGGTCCCTAGGTGGGCCGCGCTCCACTGGTTCGGGCTGACCCTCAGCCGGGTCGGACCCGCCAAACCAGGTCGGACCGAACCGCCAGCCCACTGGGCTTGACGGGCCGGGCCCGTTTCGCTTAAACACGGATATCTTCTTGACCGCACGTATGATTGACGTGCCGTCTACGGTCCTGGGATCCTCGCAAAGAGGAGGTCCTTTTGCGATACTCTAAGTGAGTTTTGGACAACTTTGGTAAACTGTTGGGTTTGGAACGACCGTAATTCCAAACGGGCCCCTAGAACGGAAATGCTAATAACTCTCAGACCGGGCATTCGATTGACATGCCATCTGTCGCGTTGGGTTCCTTATGATGAGAAATAACTACAAGATACAAAAACTCAGGAATTTGTGAAAATGGATGTATAGACACTTGGCTCAAGGAGAGGACCCTCTCGGAATCGAGCGTGCTGTGTGCAGGAACCCTAGAGCCGGCTGCGACGGTGATGACTGCTGTACTGGGATCCTCAGTGGGTTCGACAGCGATGACTGTGGTACTGGGATCCTCCGTGGTTTCGACGACGATGACTCCTCTACTAGGATCCTCTGTGGGTTCGACGGAGATGACTTCTGTACTGGGATCCTTCGTGGGTTCGACAGCGATTACTTCTGTACTCAGATCCTCCATGGGTTCGACAGCGATGACTTTTGTACTGGGATCCTCAATGGGTTCGACTGTGATAACTTCTGTACTCGGATCCTCCGTGGGTTCGACAGCAATGACTTCTGTATAGGGATCCTTCGTGGGTTCGACAGTGATGAATTCTGGACTGGGATCCTTAGTGCGTTTTACAGCGATGAATTCTGTACTCGGATCCTCCGTGGGTTCGACAGCGATGAATCCTATACTATGATCCTACGTGGGTTCGACATAGGAGACGATTTAGAGGCTACATCTAATCATCTCTATCGCTAAACAAGAGATGTATATCTGTGTGAGTTGAGTCTTCACTTTCAATCATTATCATCGATGTGATTAACTTTACTTTTTGTGTGGAATGGATTGTTCTTGGTCCCATGAGTTGGAGCCGAACTGTGGTTGATAACTTAGGTATATGTATGGGAATATAACTAAGTAGGGTTGGTTGATACTCCATGATTATATCTCCCTTATTTATTTATCCTTAGTTAATATTATGAGACCTTGTAGGTCTCGGGGTCCCTACTAAGTATCGTTATACTCACCCCTGCACTGGCTATGCTAGCACCTCGTTGTGTTGGATGCAAATGATGAACAACACTGATAGAGACCAAGAGTGCCACGACAGGACAATACCTGGAGGTGGACCTTTCGACGAGTCGGCACACGGAGGAGACTGACGGACGTGAGTGCTGAGGTGGCCATCTGTACCTACCCTTTAGGTAAGAATCCCCAGAGGATGATCCAGGAGCTGCTCTTTACTTTCAATTGTTGTCACTTTTTACTTGTACTTATTGTTCAGTTGGGTTTGTATACTGGCCCATTACTTTCCAGCACACTCTTTTGTATTCAGTTATACTTAGTGTCTACTTCATGTTGCAAACTCTATTTTGTTTGTTTACTTTCATAAAGGCAATGCCTACCCAGATTAATGATTTACTTCTTTGGTGCTAGTCGCCAACCCCTGGCCTATTGAAGATGAGCTTAGGGTAGTCATGGCATGGGCCCGAGGATGGGTCGTGAAAAAATGGTATCAAAGGAGTTGGTTCTACTGCAGAACTTAGACTCCAATTCTTTTCTGTGAAGAAATAGTGTTAAGAGTATTGAGTTTGGTTTTCAGTCCAGGGAGTCTAGTGTTGGTGCGGCGGCCGACGTATCCATACACCAGGACCCTGACTTCTGATTTCTGACTCAGAGCCCGAAAACACTAATTGTGAGTGTGTTTTCAAGAGCCTTCTCTGTGAACTCTTTGAGTCAACTCACCAGGTATAACTTATTTATTGTTGTGCATCTATTCCTTATCAGGATGTTGCTATGTAGGCAGTCATCTAGGGTTTCTGAGAGAGTACACGATGATGGCCCACTGAACGACAAGGCTCCAGTTAGGGCCCTCTTACTATGTTTCCACCTTCGGGTGGTGTACTAGCAGCACCACCACCTTTTGGGAAGCATATGCCAGCAGCCAAATTGGAAGACAGTGCACTCCGACTGAGAATGTGGCATGAGTTCCAGCGACAGAGGCCTCTGAGGTTACGAGGTGATACAGATTCTCAGGCAGTAGAGGACTGGATGGAGGTGAATTCTGGAGTTCTCTGCCTAGTTGAGACACTAGTAGAGAATATGTTGATCTTAGATAATAATCTTTTTCAGTGAGTGACCAAGAGGATGGTCTTCATAGTGATGAGGTTTTGGTATGTGGACCGTTACCTGAGATTGTACCTTCAGGCAGTGTGCCAACTATATCACTACCTGTTGGTCAATAGACACTCCCAGGTGGTACCGGTAGAGAACACTTGTAGGCTTAGTGTCTTACATGTGTTTTAGCACCGGATATCCCTTAAGTTCCAATGCAAGCCTGACCCACAGGTGGATAAGGACTGGCTTAAGGAGGTGGCTAAGAGTTTTCTAGAGCTTATACAGCTTCGGCAGGATGACGTGTCGATAGATGAGTATTCATCAAGGCATACTGATCTTTCCTGGTACTCGATGAATATGATACGATCAGTGCTTTAGAGCTCTGACCTCTGAACAAGGTCTGTTTAAGGATATCCAAGCCAGAAATTTTTCCTCTATGCGATCCTACTTATGTTAGGGTGCTAGATAGAACCTTTGTGGTTAAATGTTCATTGGATGAGTAGATATATCCAGTAAATGTTAGTAGTTGGAGAGCATGAAACTAGCACCAGTATCAGAGACTTGAGCGTGTAGAATGATTCGAGAAGAGGAAGGGTTGAGGAGAGATGAATCTGCAGGGCATTATATATGGAAGCAGAGCTAGGAGAGCAACATGAGGTGGTAAAAAGTTTGACATGTTACAACCACCCGCCTTTGTAGTCCCCGCTAGGCTCAGGGAGTTGGAGGGAAGGGTAAGAATAATAGCTGCATGCGGTCAAGGAGTGTGACCTAAGGGATCTATGAATGATTTTAGGTATGGTCTGTGTCTACTACTAGCTATTGTATCAATAGACATAGGTACCAATCATTCCTTCCTTCCACGAATCTTTTCCTAGACCAAGAGTTTCCGGTTAAACCGTTGACTCGACCCTCACATCTGGAGATACCTTTGGGAGAAGACTCGATAATCACACTTACTCCAATGGTGTGATCTACCCTGTGAGGAGAGTGTTTCGGTTGGAACTTATTGGTGGCAACGTCGAGGCCTTACGACGTTAGTTTGGGTATGGACTGGGCAACCACAGTTCATACACAAATTGACTGTATTAGGAAAAAAGGTTGTGGTTTACCTACCACGTTGGGACGAGTTTTCATTGGTCAGTGAAAAGAAAACCCTAGGCATCACAGGATGGAATCATGTAAATTTGGTTTCAATCAATCACTCATGAGTCGGCCAGACATACCTTTGTGCTAGACTTCAATAGAGATGCAGTACCTCTTTTAGCATTGAGGAAGAAGGGGAAACCCTTCGTGAGGTCAGAGAGATTCCAGCATAGCTTTCAAGAGATGAGGCAGAGGTTGACTAGTATGACCATCTTGAGGCTACCAGAGGAGGGCGTTGGGTACATAGTTTACTACAACGTATCAGGTACCAGACTCGGGTGTGTCCTGATGCATGAGTGAGCAGTGATCGCGTATGGTTCTCGGCAGCTGAGACAACAATGATGGCTTGAGTTCCTCTAGTAATATGACTTCTAGATGGTCTATACTCCTAGGAAGAGAAACATTGTAGATGATGCTCTCAACATAAGATCAGGCATTCAGCTGCTAGGAGAGGCGATAGAGCAGCTGGCCCCGTTGCAGATATCCTTTTTGGATAGAGATGAAGAAGCCTTTCTACAGTCTCTCACAGGCATTCCTCATCTTCTTCAGTGAGTCAGAGAGGCACAGCGTGGGGACGTTGACTAGGAGACGTGACGTGCTTAGATATCTACAGGGAAGGCACCTGATGGTTTTTCTGAAGGTGGGGAGCACGTCATTCTATTCAAAGGACATACCGTGGTACCAGTTTCACTTTAGTAGGAAGTGTTGAGGGGGTGACACACATCTCTTTTAGTGGTAAATCCTGGAGTGGAAATGATACAACTGGACCTCTGACGATAGCACTGGTGGCCGGGAATGAGAAATCAGTGGTAGAGTTTATCTCACAATGCCTCACTTTTCAGCAAGTGAAGGAAAAACAGCAGGTACTAGCAGGCTTGGTTCAGCATTTGGAGGTCCCAGAGGGGAAGTAGGATTAGATAACCATGTACTTCGCGATGGGTCTTCCATGTACACCCAGGGGACGGAGACCTCAGGAGTTCGAGGATGGTGACCACGTCTTTCTATGGGTCTCACCTCAACAAGGTCTACATAGATTTGGTCGAGGTAGCAAGTTATCTCCATGATTTATCAGACCATTATAGGTCCTCAGCAGGGTAGGCAAGGTGGATTACCTTATGGCCCTTCCACCTCAGTTGCACCGGGTACACGACGTCTTCCACGTATCTTAGCTGAGGAGATACAAGCATGAAATGTCCCACATCATCAACCACGGGGATATGGACATCGATGACGGGGAGACATTCACGGAGGTCCTGGTGGAGATCAAGGATCGATAGGAGCGGGTCCTGCGTGGATGGTCAATTCCTCTGGTGTGCATTCGCTGGTAGCATGAGATCCTCCAGGAGTGAACATGGGAGTGGGAGGCTCAGATGCGTGCTCAGTACCCCCATTTGTTTCCCTAGTGTGTGTTGTAGCTTTACGGGGACGTAAAGACCTGAGGTGGGGGTAATGTAAAGACCCTTAAATTTCAAGGAATTTTTTTTCTTAATTTATTTGGAATTTTATGAGTCTGAAGTTTCTGACGATTCCTGATTCTGAGGCCTGGTGTGCCCGGAATCAATTTCGGAAGTTTTGTTCGGGTAAGTTCAGTAAACGTACGTGCGAGTTTTTCTATCTTTTGAACCGGTGCTTGGAATTGAAATCGGAGAGCACCAATGAACTCGCAGCGCCTTTATTCACTTAAGGGGACCTTTACCTCAGTTTCATTTAATGCAGGATGGAAGTTATGATTGGGGGTTACCAATTATAATTAGAGATTTAAATAAAAATGTGTGTGCAACACATTTTTATTTTGAAAGGTGGTTAAAGTCTCTAGGTGTAGGTTAGGGGTGGTGCCCACCACACCCTAACCTCCCTTGGGAGGATATAACAAAGGGTGGGTCCCACAAGAGTTTAGACTCTTCAACTCCCCTTGAACCCCCCCCTTAATCCTCTTTAACTTTTGAACTTTTCTCTTGATGTTCCATCCCTCCATTTAATTAAATTGGAGCCTCTTCATATCATCCCTTCCATTTAATGAGCCAACCCATTTTTTAAATTAATAAGATGTAACTTAATGAATTCAAATCTTTTTGAATTCATTAAGCCATCCCTTTAATAGGTGTGTTTTTTTATTTGATGTTGGTTGGACATTTTACCTTGGGGAAAGCATTGGGGGATTGGAAAGAATGTGTTCTTCAATGAAGAACATCTCCGATTAAGAACAAGAAGAACTTGTCTAATGACCACCATCCTAGTTAAAGAAATAGACTTTGTCCACAAAGAGTGTCGCCAACAACGATGCTTCCTCTTCAGATGCACCCCGACGTCAACAAAATCGACATCCGTCTTCCACGACGTCCGACTTCCACAACACCGTCTTTCACGGATCGTCGACGTGTAAAGTCAATGGAGGTAGGGGGATTTGAATAATTTTATGTGAATAAAATTATATCTCGTTCTTGTTGAATGCTTTGGATTGTCTTCGGCCTTTTGTTATCGCATAACGTGAAGGGTGCGGGCTGAGAGAACACGGCCCGACGACCCGCTGTTGGTTCGTGGTTATTTTGGAAATGAAGACCGGAGGCGGTGGCTACCGGAGGCGGTAGCGATCGGAAGCGGCAGCTGTGCACCGGCCGCGTTGAAGAGAACTGCGGCCCGCAACTAGGGGCTGCTCGGGCTGAGGTGCCGGACAGCTACTACAAGCTGGGTTGGTGAACCGCGGCACCTGCAGGTGTTGCGTGGAGGAGGTGCGGCCCACATCCGTGGGCCGCTTGTTTGATGAACCGACTGACTACGGCTGGCTGGGCAGGAGACCGCTGCACCGCTTGGCACCGCGCTGTGGAGAAAACCTCGGCCTGCGCTGGGCAGGACACTTCGGCAGGTGAACCGGTCGGAAGCCTGCCGGCCGGCTAGAAGGGAACCACAGCCCGCAACCGCGGGCAGCTCGTGCCGGAAAAAACCGGCCGGCTTCGGCCGGTTGAGCAGCATGGAGGGGTGGCGCCACTCAGCGCTGTAGGGTGAGCCAAACCGGCCCGCGAACCGGTTCGGGTCCGCGGGTGGGCCGCACCCCACCGGGTCAGGCCGACCCCCCAACTGGGTCAGATGTACCGGGCCGGGTCCCTGGGTGGGTAGCGCTCCACTAGGTCGGGCCGATCCCCAGCCAGGTCGGACCCATCAAACCGGGTCTGGCTAACCCGCCAGCCCACTGGACTTGACGGGCCGGGCCCGTTTCGGTTAAACGCGAATATCTTCTTGACCGCACGTCTGATTGACACGTCGTCTGCGGTACTGGGATCCTCCCGATGAGGCAGTCCTTTTTTAATTATCTAAGTGAGTTTTGGATAACTTTGGGAAATGGATGGGTTTGGAACAAGCGTAATTCCAACCGAGCCCCTGGAACAAAAATGTTAATAACTCTCGGACCGGGCGTCCGATTGACGCGCTGTTTTTCACGTTGGGTTCCTTATGATGAGGCGTAACTATGGGATTCAACAACTCAGGACGTCGTGATAGTTGATGTATCGACACTTGGCTCGAGGAGCGGACCCTCCCGGAATCGAGCGTGTTGTGTGCAGGAACACTAGAGGTGGTTGTGACTGTGATGACTTCTGTACTAGGATCCTCCGTGGGTTCGACAGTGATGACTAATGTACTGGGATACTCTGTGGGTTCGACAGCGATGACTATTGTACAGGGATCCTTCGTGGGTTCAACAGTGATGACTTCTGTACTGTGATCCTCCGTGGGTTCGACCGTGATGACTTCCATACTCGGATCCTCTGTGGGTTCGACATTGATGACTTCTGTACTGGGATCCTTTGTGGGTATGACAGTGATGACTTCTGTACTCGGATCCTCCATGGGTGCGACAGCGATGACTTCTGTATTGGGATCCTCCGTGGGTTTGACAACGATGAATTTTGTACTGGGATCCTCCGTGGGTTTGACAGCGATGACTTCTGTACTAAGATCCTCCGTGGGATTGACAATGATGACTTCTATACTAGGATCCTACGTGATTTCAACAGAGGAGATGATTCAGAGGATACATCTGATCATCTCTATCGCTAAACAAGAGACGTATACCTGTGTGAGCTGAGTCTTGACTTTCAATCATTATCATTGATGTGGTTAACTTTACTTCCTATGTGGACTGGGTTGTGCTTGGGCCCGAGAGTTGGAGTCGAACTATGGCTGATTACTTAGGTATATGTATGGGCATATACCTAAGTATGGTTTGTTGATACTTTATGATTGTATCTCTATTATTTGATTATCCTTAGTGGATATTGTGAGACCTTGTGGGTCTTGGGGTCCTTACTGAGTATCATTATAATCACCCCTGCACGGGCTATGCCTGCACCTCGTTGTGTTGGATGCAGATGAAGGACAGTGCTGGCGGAGGCCGAGAGCGCCACGATTGGACGGTACCCGGAGGTGGACCTTCCGATGAGTCGGCACACGGAGGAGACTGATGGACGTGAGTGCTGAGGTGGCTATCTGTACCTACCCTTTAGGTAGGAATCCCCTGAGGATGATCCAGGAGCTTCTCTTTACTTTCAGCTGTTGTCCCTTTTTACTTGTACTTGTTGTTCAGTTGGGTTTGTATACTAGCCCATTTCTTTCTAGCACACTCTTTTGTATTCATTTATACTTGGTGTTTACTTCCTGTTGCATACTCTGTTGTGTTTGTTTGCTTTTATAAATGAAATGCCTTCCCAGCTTAGGGATTTACGCCTTTGGTGCTATTCGCCAACCCCTGGCCTATGGAAGGCGGCCTTGGGGTGGTCACGACACGATCCCGAGGATGGGTCATGAAATTGGAATTTTAATACTGAACAAAATCATAATCCTATTCTTATACTTTATCTCTATATGATTCCGGAATCATACAACTCACATCAATTTTATGTAAATCTTTAAAATTCTCCTCTAATTATTCAAAGTTGTTGGCTAGGGATCCAAACATTTTTTTAAAATTGGGGTTGATGAAACATACATCTTTTTCCACTTACAACATCAAATGTTTAACTGTAGAAATATTCTCTTGTAACATGGTACTTATTTCCATCTTATACTAATCAATTGATACTAGAGAATTATGAGGAATCATAGGAATCCTTCTTATTTTAGCTTTTAAGTTCCTTTGAAGATCTTGAATTACTTATTTAGGTATAAAGTCACACTCCATAGAGGAAAGTATAGAAGTCATTATGTCTATCTCTACAAACACTCCTTAAAATCTCAATAAAACATATGCTTGATCAAATTCTTCTATAGAGGTTCTTATTGAAATTTTCTCAATCATATATTGAACTCACAACTTCAGTTATTTGACATCATATCTTGAAAAAAAAATATCATGAATAATTTTGAATTTCATTTCTCATTTTGACTTTTATAGTATTTCTTGGACACCACTTCAAGTACCAAATTAGAATATCTCCCTTGAGATCTCATAGTAGTTTCTCTATCGGCGTCAAGTACTTATAAATTTTTATAGTCTTTTTTTATATGATAGAATCAATATTGATGAACATATATACAGTCAGAACATTTTAGTTGACTATCTATAATTGGAGGTAACTCTTCAACATGATTATATTCATGAGATATAGTTGTGATTATTCTTCCATCTAATTTACCCAATTCAACTAAATGAGAATCAACTATAAGATTTTAAGTTCTTGGCCTTATTTAGGTGATTATATATTGACCAATAGAAAAAAAAGATATAATAGGATAGTCTTTCTCTATTGAATGGAAGACATATAAGAGTAGGAGCTCTTATTTCTTGATGAGAAAATTTTTCTCTATATTCAACAATAACTCTAAATCTCTTTCTCCTTTTAGTAAGAGTCTAATATTTATCAGTGAATTCACTTATATTAGCACTTTTAATTGGTATATCTACTAAAATAGTTCTAGTTTGCAGGTGGTATTACTCTCATTGTGTTTAAGAGGGATTAACTTCATCTTTTGAAATTATAGTCACCAAATTGATTAAATAGTAATTCCGATACAATCAAATTTTTATCAACACACTTTCAATTAACATTTTCAACCCATAAAAAATAGTGGTTGTACTCTCATCCAAATAAATACCAACTTTACAAAATACCAAGTCTAAAATTATTCCAAAATGAATAAAATTCAAAAATTTGTTTTGAACATGAAACATGTACCTTATAACATACCTTTCTAGATTAACAATACTTTTGATCCTAAAAAAATAATACAAAGTAATGTATTAAAATAAAAAAAATCAATCTCACCATTTTGTTGAAAAATAGATGATAAGATTAACATGATGAGGATATATGTTTTCTGGTTCTAGATATTTCAATTGAATATTTTTTACATCAGTATATTTGAACAGAGACTTCACAATATCTAGTGGGCTTAATTTATCTATGGAATGGAATGAATTACTTAAATATGCATGTAATTCATGTGGGAACTTAAAATATTCATCTATTAGCACTAAGGTTAGTGAAAGGATTTTATGGTTTATAGTTGTGATAATGATGCCTTCATTATATTTGAAATGAAACGATCTAATTCCATAAAACACTCTCACTTCCCTTTCAAACAAAAACATTTCCCATTTTTCTATAAACACATATTCACATCCAGAATGATGGATAACTTTCTTAAGAAGCACATCAGTTCCATCGATCCAAGAAAATTTATTTCTTTTCCATTGAGTTGTTTTCTTGATGTTCTTTTCATCTTAATTCTACTTAAGGTAGCTCCATCAGTTCTCTTCATTTCCACCATTGTTGATATTATTTAAAAGGTTGGATGATTAGGGTAACAAGGTTTGGTTAGAATAGATAAATAAAGAGTTTGAAATATTTCTAAACATTTTGTACATATGATTGAAACACTCTCTTATATTTCACGGTAATCAAAGGGTCATGTAGTGATGTGTAGGGTAATCATTAGAAAATATTTGTGAAGTTTCCTATTTTGATATGCTTAATACTCAAATATAGTGATTCTAAAAATATTGACAAAAAATTTCAAATAATAATTCAAACATTTTAAAAATGGTAAAGTAATTAAAAATACTAACTAAATTATAGAATTATGTTACTCCATATATAAAATTGAAATTGAGAAAAATTAAATAAACCTAATTTAGATATAAAGAAATAAATCTATCACCAGGAAATGGCTTAGTAAAATTTCCTGGTAATTAATTTACTATGAAAATGAATTCTTGTGACATATCATTCTTTTCTGAGTGATCTCTTATGAAATGATGTCTTAAATAAATGTGTTTCATTGAAGAGTGTTTTATTGGATTCATTAAAATATTTATAACATGTGTGTTATCACGTTTTATTGGAACAGATTTTTAATTAAATCGAAAATCCACTATGGTTTGTTTCATCCACAATGCTTCTGCACAACAACTTCCTGCTGCAATATATTCAGCTTGAGGTGTTGATAACGCAAGAAAGTATTATTTCATAATTAACTAAGATACTAGGGATTTCCCAACAAAATTACAGGTTCCTAAGGTGATCTTCCTATATAAGTTTGGGACCTTTAGAATCCAAAAATCATTGTATAATAAAGTAACATTTCATTACTTTCCAAGAGTTCCCCTCCTCTCCTCTTATAAAAGGCCCTCACCTCTACCACCTCATTCACACTTTCAAGCCATTTGGCTCGGCCAACCTATTCCCAAATACTCTCCCAAATTCCCTCTCTTACTCCTAGAAGCCTCAATTTGGGCAGAACTCTTCCCATGGAAGCCTTTGGCTTAAATCAAAAAGAGTTACCCAATTTTAAGGTAATGTCTTCTCTTATATTATTTTGTTTTATTTTTCTTATCCAACCCCCTAAAATCTTTTTATTAATTTATTTTGTAACAAAACCAGTATCTAAAATATACTAGGATGTTTTTATGATACGTATTTGGTTTAAACTTACACACACCTTCATCTAATGGTTAAAGAACATACTGTTTCTGTGGGTGGCGAAATACTGCCTCACGAAACGATGATTGTTCAATATTCTTTTAACACCTCTAATGGTGGACATTTTGATGACACTATTTTCATATATGATATATATATTATGTTTATTTTTTCCTTATGCTTCTGTATTTCTCATTTTTTGCATACTTTATGATTTCCATTATGGTTAAACGCGATAATTTCATTTTAGGAAGTGCGGACTACCGCCCCCTCAAAGTGATTTAAATCGTTAATGCCATATGTGGGATGTATAAAGGATGGAGTAAATGGTATTATACATTATATTATACTGGAATTATATTATAACTTTATATAATTATAACTTAATTCCATTAAATACAAAATAGAAATGAAAGTAGCGTTCAAGCGTACGTGCGGCTTACCGTCTCCATGAACGGTGAATTTCATTTCTTACCTCTAAATGTTATGTAATAATATAAATGAATGTATATACTGGATATATATGATATATATGATATCTAAATCATTAATATAATTCTGGAGATAATGGATATTTTACCACATGAATAGAGTGTAATTATAAGAAGTTTATTTTTGACTCAAGTAGCTAAGATCGAAAAAACGACCGTTATTAACTTAAATAATTACATAATGTTCATAACATGGTAATAAGTGATATAAAAGGAATAATGAACTTGAAAATGGATCTTAAATAGGTAGATATTAACTCTAGAATATTATTCTGGAGGTTAAAGAGCGGTCGAGTGAATTCGACACGAGGTAAGGGAATTTCTTAACCCAATTTCCATTCTTTGGGTTAATCTCCTACTTTCAAATTATGTCATGATATTATTATGTCATATATTGTATTTGTACTTTGTTTATGTGTACTTATAGTGAATACACATAATAGATCTATTTTATTTTTAAAATGATCTTTGTAAGGACTTCTTCTCAATCTCCTTTCATTGAGGCATATTTGGTTTTATACACAACTTTAATTTATACGGTGTATAAACCCCTTTGACTTTTACTTTTAATCAAAAGGAATATTTTTATACGAAGCATTTTACTAAACGAAAAAATGAATGTTTTTTCTTACGTATGCAGTGACAATGACTTCTCCACCACCATGACTATTATTTAAGTTTCGGCTTCCTATATAAGCTATAACATTTTTTTAAAATGAAAAATAAATACCATGTTTTACTTTTCTATTATTTTGGTATTGAAAATGGTTTTGATAAAGTTTTTGTGTTGTATTGATATCTTGTGATTGAAGTGTGGACATCATATGTTTCCTTTATGCATGTTTTATGTGATAGAATTATGTTATGGTTTATGATATGTTTAAACCTGTTCATATGAGGAATGAATTTGACTTAATAAGTGACGGGTGGAGCCCGATACAGCTCATCGATGCATCGGTAGGTCTCATGAGACAAACTAGTGTCTTGGCACGATGCCTTGACAAAATCTTATTGTAGACTAGGCATGAGGCATTGGCTACATGGTTATGATAGTCTGGAATTATGCATTCCATCATTATGAAAGTGGTTATTGATATTTCATGTGATTATTCGACTAGTAGAATATCCATGTGAGTAAGTAAATGACATTATTTCATTTTACTTTTTCCATATTATGCTAAAGTTAAAGTTTAAAAGGATTTTGTTTTAGTTATACATTTCCTTAAATGTTAATGTTTATTTATGAAAGCTTCCGCTATATTGTTATCCTTACTGAGAATCTAAGCTCACCCCTTTCAATGTTTTAATTTTTCCAGGATGTGAAGAAGTATATTATGAATGACCTTCAGGGATAATATAAGGGGATACAAAGAGAAGATGTTGTAGTTTTTTTAACTTTATGATGTAATGTAAGAATTATGAATGTATCTAGTGTTTCCAAGGCTGCTAAACTAATCGGTCATTCGAGACTTGATCTTTTGTGGTCATGCCAATGTTACGAAGTAATGAAATGACTCTGGGTAGCTGGGGTCGGGGCGTTACAGTTGTTATCAGAAGCAGTTTAGTACTAACCTTGGAAGCTAGATTTAGATAAAATCTGATTAGAGCACATAGCCCTAAGATAGAATTTTAGGATTAGTATAGAAAACTTCCTAGAATTTTGGTATTATAGAGATTTTATGAGTTTTCCGAGCAATACATCTCTGTCTGGATATGAGCAGGTAGAGGTGGCTCTGGCACAAATGTACCTAGGGGTAAACCCTGAAAACACCGCTTTGAGCTAGACTCGAACGGGAACTGGTTCACAACAACGGGCCTTGCTGCACTCTTGGTTATGACACTCCCGGGGGATATGATTAGGATAATTATCATTTTCTTTACAAACCATTATGAAGGGATTATGAATATATACTTCCTCAAAGAAAACATTTTTATGATTATGGATTATATCCATATATAGTTCAATTTATGTTAAGTGTTTTCCAAGTTTGTTATTATGTATTTTGATTCATAAACTAACCTAGTTTATGCCATTGTATAGAAATGGTTCCCAGTAGAAGGAATGTGAACTCCATCAATACGTTTGATCTAAAGAGTAAGAAGGATCATATCATTCATGTTATTGAGCCAAAATTTAGAAGGGAAATAGTCTCCCATTTGTTCTCAACATATGAAGAAATAGTATCATGTGTTAATAAGATAAGTAAAGAATTCTCTGAGTCTTATGGATTTGAAGGGAAGAAAGATAAGAAAAGGTTGGAAGAGAGAATGATGGATAAACAGATGAGGGAAAAGAAGAATTTTCTAATATGTGATAACTATGGGAAGAAACACCTTGGAACTTTCCTGAAGGGAATGGGAGTTTGTTATAAGTGTGGAGAAAAAGGACACAAAGTGAGTGACTGCAAAGGTAAGAAAAAGGGTTCAAATGTACACTGCTTCATCTACAAGGATTGGGGACACTACATAAAACAATGTTTAAATCATCAGAGTATGCCCCAAATGATGTTATTGGATAATAATCAAGTTAGGATACTACCACAGATGAGGAGTAATGATTAGAGTTCTTATGTTGTTATTAAATAATTTTTCCATTTGAGTGTTGTATCAATGATGTACTGGTTATAATAATTATGAAGTATATAAGGATTGTACTGCAGTACTATTTCATCAAGGACTTGAGATTGTGTGGAACCAAGAAAAGTGACTCCACAGTAGGTTAAATTTTTGGAAAATATATGGTTGAGAGAAAAATAAATCATAATATGGTTCTGATACCGAGATAGTGATTTTGGAATAATACATGATTGATTTGGATAAATTATATTGGATATTCTTAAGTTCCTTGAAACTGATTAATGATTTGTATACATTTTTGGATAGAAGGAGTATATCTAGTATTCTATATGGAATAAGGGATCATTAATGTAATCAATAAGGATTTATGTTAATTCAGTATGTTTCATTGTTTTAAAATAATACATGATGAAGGGGTTCACATGTTGTTACGTGGAAAAAAGGATCTTCATTATGTATACCTTCCTTATAAAATTTGGACTGTGAGTTGGAAAGAAGTATTTTGGATAACTATAATGGTTGGAATGGATTAAGTTGATCTTTGGATAGTATTGTTTAGGGTTAAAACATTTCTGAAGATTATTTTTGGAATATTATAATACTATGGTTTTAGGAAAAGGACAACCTGTAGGGTGGGGCATAACCCGTCGTGTCGGACAAAGCTGCAGGAATCGAACCCACAACCATAGTGCGACAGGCCTTTGTTACCTACCACTAGCCTACAGGAATTCCCTAGTTATTAAAAAATAGTTTTCCTAATATAAATGGTATGTGTTAATACTTTGAACCTTGTACGGTTAGGATAAATATAATATTTTTGAGTTCCATTATCTTTTTGAGTGAAAGATGAGTTTGTGGTAAAAATTAGTTGAAGGTTGAAGCTCTACTTGTCAAGTATATATATATATATACTTATCTCTTATTCTATGAGTAAAACAATTCTTAAGCATTAGTAAAGGGATATTAAAACAAAAAAATGTGTTATCCTAATACCTTATGTCTTATTGAACTGATAATATTTTAAATCAACATAGATTGAAGGCTTTAAGGCCCTCAATTTTACACTTGTTTGTGATTGATGACCTCAATCACTCCCAAAAAATATTTATGTTTTTCCTCTAATTATATGTCTCTAATTTCCACCAATGTTCTCCTTATCGAGATCATAATTTGGTGGTGACTTTTTCATTTCAATTTCCCTCTTATTAAGGCTAAATTTTATTAATCTTATTTCCGATGTTGGATTTCCACAAAGGTATTTTCTATTTTAAAATTTTTATTTTCAAAGAAAAATTTCAAATTGCGAGAATGCAATTTATTTAAGGATGGGAGAATGTAACACCCCGAGCTTCCACGATACACTTCTCTTTCAATAATGCAATAGCTTGCATTTTACGCAAGTTCGAGATTCTAACACACCGCGACCAATCAAAATAGCCATTATGAATTGTAATACCCACTTTTTGAAATTATATATAGTTTATATTTCAAAATGGACTTCATTTTTGGATTTGTAATATCGAAATTAGCCTATGTTGAATTTTTGGTATTTTTTTGAGAACTTCCAATTTTTTATGAAGAGTGAAAAATACTTAAAAACAACTTTTTTAATAAAAATAATTTATAGTGATAAATTATACTATTGAGTGGTTTTAAACTATAATTAGAATATATTTTTACCATTTTATCCACTGGTGTTCATTATAATTAATTTCACTTTGAAATTAGACATAAACAATTGTCAATCTTTTGATATATATTGTTTCTTAAAAACACGCTATTTGTTGTGACAGCGGGAATTAATTATAAAATTAATTAATTAAATTTATATGTTTGGAATTTTGTAAAATAGACATCATTTTTGAATTCGGAATATCAATTATAGCTTAGGCTGAAATTTTGGCATTGTTCTGAAAAACTTCAATTTTTGATGAATAGTGAAACCACTAAGTGGTAGTTAAATAACTAATTTTTCATTTAAATGAAATATCACCACTTCTTTGATTTGATTTTCAAAAATCTGACATATGTGGTTGTCATTAGGAAGTAAAATGTGGTTCAATGGGATTAAAATAATTTTTTGGTGAATAGTAACCTTTAAGATTAATTAATCGCATTTACAGGTAATTAGTGAAATTTAAGGTAAAAATGGTATTATACAAATATGAAATGACCCTTAAACTTGTCCTACCCCTATTTGATGAGTCATGGACGACCAATAAAATCCATAGGTCAACTTGGGGACCCCATGGAGCCACTTTGGTAGGAAAATGACATTAAAAACTTTTTATTTAATGTTAAAATAAAAATGTCACAAACAAGAGTTGTTTTACTAAAATAATTTTTTAATGAGGTTATAAAAGTCATATTTTTGACTATAGATATTAATTAGAAAGATAAAAATATTTCCTACATAATGATATTTTTTTATAATTTTTAGACATTAAATAAATTAAATTATTTATGACACCATGATGATGCAGTGATTACCTCATTAATTAACGATTTTAATAAAGTGGAAGGATAATGTAAAATCTAAGCATTACACTTGTCCAAAGAATATTGGATTAGAATATTTCGAACCCTTATCACCTTATCCTCAAATTATATAAGTGTGGGACCTTTAGAATCCGAAAATCATTGTATAATAAAGTAACATTTCATTACATTCCAAGAGTGCCCCTCCTCTCCTCTTATAAAAGGCCCCCACCTCTACCACCTCATTCACACTTTCAAGCCATTTGGCTCAGCCAAAATCTTCCCAAATACTCTCCCAACTTCTCTCTATTAGTCCTAGAAGCCCACTTTGGGCATAAATCTTCCCATGGAAGCCTTTGGCTCAAATCAAAAAGAGTTACCTGATTTTAAGGTAATGTCTTCTCTTATGTTATTTTGTTTTATTTTGCATATCCAACCCCCTAAACTATTTTTATTAATTTCTTTTGTAACAAAACCAGTATCTAAAATATACTAGGATGTTGTTATGATATGTATTTGGTTTAAACGTACACACACCTTCGTCTAATGGTTAAAGAACATACTATTTCTCTGGGTGGCGAAATAATGCCTCACGAAACGATGATTGTTCAATATTCTTTTAAGACCTCTAATGGTGGCCATTTTGATGACACTATTTTCATATATGATATGTATATTATATTTATGTTTTCCTTATGCTTCTTTATTTCTCATTTGTGGAATACATTATGATTTCCATTATGGTTAAACGCGATAATTTCATTTTAGGAAGTGCGGACTACCGCCACCTCAAAGTGATTTGAATCGTTAATGCCATATGTGGGATGTATAAAGGATGGAGTAAATGTTATTATACATTATATTATACTTTAATTATATTATAACTTTATATAATTATAACTTCATTCCATTAAATACAAAATAGAAATGAAAGTAGCGTTCATGCGTACGTACGGCTTACCGTCTCCATGAACGGTGCATTTCATTTCTTACCTCTAAATTTTATTTAATATTATAAATGAATGTATATACTGGATATATGTTATATATATGATATATACATCATTAATATAATTTTGGAGATAATGGATATTTTACCACATGAACAAAGTGTAATTATAAGAAGTTTATTTTTCACTCAAGTACCTAAGATCGACAAAACAACCGTTATTAACTTAAATAATTACATAATGCTCATAACATGGTAATAAGTGATATAAAAGGAATAATGAACTTTAAAAAGGTTCTTAAACAGGTAGAGATTAACTCTAGTTTATTATTCTGGAGGTTAAAGAGCGGTCGAGTGAATTTGGACATGTGGTAAGGGAATTTCTTAACCCAATTTCCATTCTTTGGGTTAATCTCCTACTTTCAAATTATGTCATGATATTATTATTTCATATCTTTTATTTGTACTTTATTTATGTGTACTTATAGTGAATACACATAATAGATCTATTTTATTTTAAAAATGATCTTTTTAAGGACTTCGTCTCAATCTCCTTTCATTGAGGCATATTTGGTTTTATACACAACTTTAATTTATACGGTGTATAAACCCCTTTGACTTTTACTTTTAATAAAAAGGAATTTTTTATACGAAGCGTTTTACTAAACTAAAAAAGGATTGTTTTTTCTTAAATATGCTGCGACAACGACTTCTCTGCCACCGTGACTATTATTTGAGTTCCGGCTTCCTCTATAAGCCATAACATTTTTTTTAAAAGAAAAATAAATATCATGTTTTACTTTTCTATTATTTTGGTATTGAAAATGGTTTTGATAAAGTTTTTGTGTTGTATTGATATCTTATGATTGAAGTGTAAAAATATTATGTTTCCTTTATGTATGATTTATTTGATAGAATTATGTTATGGTTTATGATATGTTTAAACCTGTTCATATGAGGAATGCATTGGACTTAATAAGTGACGGGTGGAGCCCGCTACAGCTCTTTGATGCATCGGTAGGTCTCATGAGACAAACTAGTGCCTTGGCACGAGGCCTTGTCAAAATCTTATTGTAGACTAGGCATGAGGCCTTGGCTACGTGGTTATGATAGTCTGGCATTATGCATTCCATCATTATGAAAGTGGTTATTGATATTTCATTTGATTATTCAACTAGTAGAATATCCATGTGAGTAAGTATATGGAATTATTCCATTTTACTTCTTCCATATTATGATAAAGTTAAAGTTTAAAAGGATTTTGTTTTAGTTATACATTTCCTTAAATGTTAATGTTTTTTTATGAAAGCTTCCGCTATATTGTTATCCTTACTGAGCATCTGAGCTCACCCCTTTAAATGTTTTAATTTTTCTAGGATGTGAAGAAGTATATTATGAATGACCTGCAGGAATAATATAAGGGGATATGAAGAGAATATGTTGTAGTTTTGTTTTACTTTATGATTTAATGTAAGACTTATGAATGTATCTAGTGTTTCTAATGCTACTAAACTAATTGGTCTTTCGAGACTTGATCTTTTGTGATCATGCCAATGTTACGAAGTAATTCACTGACTCTGGGTAGCTGGGGTCGGGGCATTACATCAACTCTTCTTGAATAACCAAAAATTAAATTTAATTAGATAAATATTCCTCTACATATTTAAGTTCTTGTTAGTATGGAATGTTATAGAGTTATACTAGGTTTCTTATATTTATTCTAGTTATAACTTAAAATAATCTTCTTATAACTATTTCTATAGGATGGTCTTTAATATTTCTATGTTTTCTTAGCAACACAAATTCCATTTCACTAGTATCATCCCTTACTAGATTTGGTTTAAAGAAATATAGTTCCAAATCATCATCATTTTTATTGTTAATGAGGGTTTCAGGTCTCATATCCTTGATAAATTCACTTTTTTTCATTAGTGTGAGTCATTCTATGATCAAAAGGATCACTTTAATCAAATTTCACAAGATATGGTTTTTCAAAATTATTTAACTTTTTTTAAAACATTATAGTCTTTGGAAGTAGTAAAGTAACCTAGGAAGATACCATCATCAGCCTTTAGATCAGATTTTCCATGATTATCTTTTGTATTCAAGATATAATCCATTAATCCAAATACTTTGATGTACCCTAAATTTGGTTTTATATTATTCCATAACTCATATGGTGTTTTATTTAAGATAGGTATTATTAAAACTCTATTAATAACATAACATGATGTTTCAATTACTTCATCCCAAAAATGATTGGGCTTCTTATATTCACGTAACATAGTCCTAACAATTTCTTTCAAAGTATTTTTCCTCCTTTTAATAATACCATTCTGTTGAGCTGTCCTATGGGTATAGAATGTATATTTAATCCCTTTCTTGGAGTAATAAGAATTCAATTCATGATTCTCAAATACTCCTAGATGATCACTTCTCAAATAAAATATTTTATCACCTTTTTCATTTTTTAAAAGCTTATTGAAATTAATAAAAATAATCTTCACTCTTATGTATTAAAAGTTAAACCTATATAAATATCAAAAAATCATCAACTAACACATAAAAGAAAATTTTTCTAGAAATACATGTAGTACTAGTTGGTCAAACATATCCATATGGATAAGATCAAGTGGTATATAATTATAGATCTATTTAATTAGTTTAAAAGTTGAATTTTGTTGATTTCCCATCTAACATGCATCACATAGCTTCTTTTTAAAGAATTTAAGGTCTAGAAAGTTAGAAATCTATTTTTTTAGATAAATTTTTTAGATAATTAAAATTTTAAATTTCCAAGCCTTCAATGCCAAATACACAATACATAAATTTTATCATTTAATCCATTTACATTTTTTATACAGTAGGTTTTGGGTTCTAGTGTATAGACATTATTTGTTCTAGGTTTTTTAAACATGCCACATTTATCTTTGAAAACTAAACATGCATTTTTATTCAATTCAAATAAACAAACATCATCAAAATATCGTGAGATACTTATAAGTTTGTGATTCATGGATTCAGTGTAAATAACGTTTTTGATGATAATTGACTGAGGATTTCCAACTGATCCAATGCATAATATTTTTCCTTTTTTAGTGTAACGAAATCTTACATAACCTCTATCAATATTTGATAGTGAATAAAAATTTGAGATATCTCCGAAGATATGTCTTGAATTACCACTATCTATAAAATATTTTTCAATTTAATTCAGGTGGTTTGTTCCCTATAATGAAAAATCAAACAATATAATTTTTTTCTACCCAAACTATTTTGTCTCTAGTAATGTCATCTATAAGAGACTTAAGGATCCGGTTTTTTTATGTTTTCTAGAAAAATAGAATCTTTTTGCAAGAAATATTTTGTATGAAAATATTTTTCATTTCCAAAAAATTGAATATTTTTAAAATTACATATATTTTCATAAAATCTATTTTCTCCATAACTAAAATAAGCAACTTTAGAAATGATTTTCTTTACGGAACTAGGAAAAAATGTTTTTATAGAATTTAAGAACTTCCCACTAACTACCTATTCCATAAATCTATTTATTAAGTTGATTTTGACCAAGAATTTTGTTTATATAATATTATACTTCTATAAAAATACGTGCATTATTATTTTTGTTTTGAAATTATTTCTATAAATTCTCAATTGTATTAGATTATTCAATAAATGATTTAGTAGGTTTTTTCAATTTATTATTTAACTCAAAAATTTGATTATTTATGTCGTCCTCTCCATTAAAAATACTTTTATATGATTTTTTGTATCTTTGTTTTATTTTTAATCTTTAATTCATTGATTCTAACATGGTACAATATTCATTTAATTATTCATATGAGTTATTTTCACATTATAATTCATATTCAATCCCATAAGAGACATACTAATGTACCTCATAAAAATGTTCTATATAGAATATGTTGGCCTTTTGATTACGAGTTTCTTCTTATAATTTAGATGATGTACACTCTCTATATATTAATAAGAACTCTAGGTGGCCTTCATATCTTTCATGGGTTTATTCTTATAATTTGTTTTCATTAAGTATTTATTTTATATCATTTTTATCCCTAATCTATGGATAATCAAGATTGATATGTTCAAGATTATTTAACACATAGAATATGAATTATTTAGATTGTTCACCATGATTTTTGTGCTTGTTGAAGGGTCTTCTTAAACATCTTCTCTTGTTGTAGAATTTTTTGAACTTTCGATAAACCTGTGAAAGATCATAATTTGATCAAGATATTCTTATGGAGTATTTTTATTCATATTCTTCATATATATTTACAATTATGTTCTTCCTTCCATATTTAAAAGTATAAACCCTCAATGAAACATTTTCTTTCTTGATCATTTTATGCTCTCCAACTTCAGGTTCTATTTTAACTCATACATCATGAGAGTTTTGATGAGGACTTTTATTGTAGAGTACTTGATTTCTATATATTGTATAATACTAGCTAATATTCCACCCCACATTGGTTCTAATAATTTATGAACATTCAACGCCTATTCAGGATCAGTGATAGGTGATACTAGAGAAGTAATATTATTTACAATCTCAGTGAGCATTCTATTTAGTTGAGTAATACTTTCCCCTTAGACTATTTTTAATGTATCGAAATTAATCTTAGTTGTATCACATTTAAGATCCTTCATATTTTCAGTACCTCCATATGAAACTGAAATAGTGGTCCACATTTCATGTTCTTTTTTACAATGATATACTATGTTGAATTTATATGATCCCATTACACAGTTTATAGCATTCATCTCCTTCAAATTCGGATCCTATTCTTCTTTAGTTATAAAATCTCACATTTGAGGTTCTATCATAGGAATTTCATAAGGATTTACTAATTTCATACTATCTTTCATGCCATGATTCTTTAGATAGATGTTCATATGATACTTCCAGCATCCATATTTTTTATCATTAAAGTACAAAGATATAACCATTGACATAATTTCTTGGTTATCATCCTTGGAAACCATTTGAAATAAGCATCCTTTAACTTTTACCATTAATTTCTATGAAATCAAGATTCTCACGATTTGATACCATTTTCCTAGATAATGGATAACTAAAAACTCAAGAGGGTGTGAATTTAATTCCAAAAATATATTTGTAGAAAACATACCTCTTCAGGAATGAACAATTAAATATTTTTCCTTAATACGAAATGGAAGATAAAACATAAAAACTTAAAGTAAATAGATTTAACATATGATGTATATAGTGTTTTGGGAAATATAAGTCCCCTAGTCCACTCCACCATCACTATACTTTATGAGTTTGATGATTTTCACTACAACATCCCTTTTACCGAGGGGCCTAGCTAAGTACAAGAAGATACCACATAATAGAATGGTACACGATCTTTCAAACAAGATCTATCTTTACAAGACCTATCCTTTATCTCAACACACACTCTTATAATGAGTGTAAACAAAATATAATGAATAATTTTTTAAAAGAATTATTGCATCACATTGTTGTAAGCAGAAATTGACAATAGTTAAAGATATGTAATGGGAAGATGATTGAAATAAAGGTATAGCTTAGAATGATCTTTAGTGAAACAAATAAAAAATATTAAAAATAAAATAGGAATTTAGGTTTGGTATTTTCTATGTACATGCATTGTTATTACTCATATGTATGTATGTTCAACTTGTTATTCTTATCCATATATATATATATATATCATGTAGTGGGTAACTGTTCCATTTATATGTCATTTTGAACATAAGAATGAGATAAAGGTAATGGTCAAGTGAGACATTAATTTATAGTTTGATAAGATAGACTATTAATCATATGAATCAATTTATTCCAAATATAGAAACAAATTTTACAAATACGATGTCAAAAATCTTCTTGTTCTTCAGATATTTCCATTTATGGGAAAAACATACTGTACAAATTGATTTTTCTTTAAATAAATAATCACTTTTCTAATACACTCTAAAATATTGAAATTACTTATCAATATATTAGAAAATTTATCATGACATTCTTCATAATAGCTAGATCTTCATAAGATATTTAACTAAAAGTATTTATCATCATAAGACAACTTCCTGAGTGTCTTCATAAGATAAATCATGTTTCTAATCATAAGATAAGTGGCATTCAGTATTGCATAATATAGTTCTTCATTGTAATAAAAATTATGTTACTGAAATGTGATACATATCATCTTCAATTAATTCTAGCTTTTGTAAGATAATATTTTATGAGTATCATTTTCAAAATATTAAAAATATATATTGGATTCATTATGAATTTAGTATGCAATGAATCAATCATTATTTTCAGAAGATAAAGTCTTACCTTTTAAAAAAACATTCAACACTAAGATTTCTGATTCTAAGTAAACATATGATAAATAATCCACATATCATATTATAATCACTTAGAGAATCAGTGAATGATAAATTATTTTGATAGATATAATCTTAAAAACTTAAGGAAAACAAGTTAGAATAAAAATAGTTATTTTTTATTCATTAAAACACAAAAAACAGAGATATGTTTAAATAACATATGTCTATCCATCAATCCCCACCTTTTTATGATAAAACAACCCATACAATTGAAAATAATTTTTTAAAATATAACCTTTTAACTCTCAAGTTAATCACCACTTGAGAAAAAAATATTTTTTTTCCTTATTTAGAGAGTATAAATTTAAACTTTTAAATTTTATCATTCTCCCCATTTGAAATATTTTAACACTTTAATTTTTTTCTCATTTTCTTCACCCCCTTTTTGTGATATCCAAGATTATTATAATAATAAATATAATTAATATTGCAGATGAACAATAGTAAATAATTAATTCTACTAATTGTGACGAGAGTTTGGCATAAAATCATTAAATTATTAACTAGTAAGTAATAAATATCAGAGATGTAAATAAAAAGATTAAAAAAATAATATAGAATAAAGATAAAAAAGGATCATTAGATAAGAATACTAAATACCTGTATAATTAATAGATTCATATGAAATAAAAATAGTTTATTATAAAAAATAAATTTATTGAAATCATGTAGACTAATAATTCAGATTAAAATCATCATTTAAAAATAACCAAGCATAATTCAAATGTTTATGAAAATCATTAAAATGATAAAAAGGATATCATTCAAAAAATAATGATTCAAATATTTTTACAATTCCCATTCACTGGGTAAAAATTTCATAAATTATTAAATGTGAGATTTTATCAATCCTTTAAGTTGAAATGACTTTTTGGGGGTGGATATTTGAATTATAAGGTTTGGCCAGTAGGTGGAGAGGATAGAGGCATAAGAGTGTCCGTTGTCTCACCAATAACATATCCCAATGTTAGTAAGCCTGATCCAAGACCTACTCAATCATATCAAGTAATACTTACATACATGGATTAGATGTTGGTAAAAACATGATGACCTCTCCCCAAGTAAGATTTATCTACAGTAATGAAGGATAGTTTAGAAAAAATTAAAAGTTGTAAGAAATATATTTCTTCAACAATCCTTTGATTTTACATTTGATAAAGATCAACAGGATCAAATATTTTATTTAACCATTTAGATTATTATCCATGGTGATCAGTGATGGGAGTTACTAAGTAACATCCTGAGTTTTTAAAAGGAAACACAATGTTTGATAGCGTACACGATACACCACATCGAGTTTAAACAAACAACTAAATATTATTATTTTGTATGGTTTTTATCACTTAGGTATTTGAATAGAGGGAATGAATAGTGTTAACTGAATTTTAAAAATATGGTTTACACATTTTTATATAATGATTCATTGGTTACAAAGTTAACTTACAATCATATTAATAACCAATCAAATATAAAGGATTATTTTTTTATAAAAAACAATTTAAATGTGAATAATTGAGTCTATAAAATAAAATAATTACTCTTATTGGATTATATTAATGAAATTTTAATTAAATCAGATGTTCAAAATTTATTCTATGTATTTTCTATACATGATATAAGAATAAATTAAATTTTATGAATAAAAGGAGTATTTGTCTAAAAATGATATTTACCACCTTTTCATAGAGAACCCATTTTAAATCAAGTTTATGAAAATTTTATTAGTTATATTTGAAAAAATAAATTTATTCTTCAGAAGAAGGACATAAAAATTACTTTGGTTGAAATCTTGGAATTTTTCTGATTAAATTCATATTTTAATGAATAGCGAAAAACGTTGTATTTTAATTCAGAAAAACCTTTTCAGATAAATTATTTATATACTAATATTATCTAATTAATTGGTTTTAAAGTATTATTAAATAAATATTTTACCATTCAATTAAATTTTGGTCATTTAAATAAATTTCATAGTGAAGTTGAATATAAAAACTATGTGAAAATTTGAATTTTTTACTTAAAAACATGTTTTCTTATTTCGTCAACATGATTAATTTGTAATTAATTTCTTCCATTTATGTTTTTTAAATTTTGAAAAATTGATTAAATATTTTGAATCATACGGAACAAATTATGTAAATAGGCCCATTTTAGTTTTGGACAGTATGGATAGTAACTTTAGTAATTATTTTTATTACCATGGTTTATGGTAAATCAGGTAATTAAATGTAAAAATAATATTATAATTACATAAAACTACCATAAAACATTCCCTAATATTATTGGATGAGTGTATACCAACTATGAGAATCCATGGGTTAATTTTAGGACCACTTTGATCCACTCTGATGACTTTAATGCATTTATAATATTATATTCAATGAATAGTCATTTTTGTTACACTTTTATTTCTTAAAAAGTGAAGTATTTTAATGTGGAGTTATACAAGGGAAATATTCAAATATAAATATTCATTGGGAATATAAAATGATTACCTACAACATTGTAGTTTGTTTATAATTTTGACAAATTAAAAAATTAGATTTAATTATGAAAAAATGACGATGTAGTAATTTATAAATTAATGAAAGAATCCAATAAATGATATTATACATATTAAATTAAATATTATTTGACATAATTTATTCCATATACTAATTTTATATATGAAAATTTCATGTTAATATTTATTAAATTTATTTTGTTCGAAGGAATTTGTAATGATATTTTGAAAAATTCATGTAATGAATAGTGTCAAAATTGACATAATTCACATTTTAAAATATAAAATATTTAATTAAATGATAAAAAATTCCTTAAATACTAGGATTAGTCCAGATGTTTAATATATTTTGACAAATGTTATTAATTAATCCTTTATTGGATGTTTGGCATGATTTGGAAATTATTTTAACCCTCTAATTGTAAATTACTTGATAAAATGGTAAGAGATATAGGGGTTAAAACAAAAAGGTAAGGATTAAAAAAATACTAAAACTTGCCTATTTTTAATTGTATAAATGGTATTCGAATCAAAATAATATTATTATATTAATAAATTAGTTTTTTATCATTTGGAGTCGAAAATTAATTTATATTATTTTCATAATTTTAATAATTCTAAGGGTTCCCCTCCCCACTCCTATAAAAAGACACCCATTCCTCTCTTTTAATCACACTTCCAAAACCTATTGTTTCATTAAAAATCTACCCCAAAAACTTCCTATAATACCTCCCCTTATTATTGAGAGATTAGTTTATGAGAGGTGTTGAGGTGTTCTTAAATTGTGATCAACCGAAGAAGAGGTATCATTTTATTTAAGTATTTCTATTTTATTTCCTCTTCCACATCCTTCAAATCTTATATAAGAATGATGGAATAATAAATCCATTATAATCTATATATAGAGATTTTGTTATTTCAATATCATCACATTAATATGTCTTGAATTTCATAAAATAGGAAGCAAATTATTTTTCGTGCGTACAGTAGACTATCGCATCGCGAACCGATATAGTTCATTTTTCAACACCATCTTTAAATACTGGTTCTAATTATAGAATTAATTTTTCGTATGTTATATTCATGACATATTAATCATTATAAGATAATAATATATCAATTTTGTTCTTAATTTCCATGCACATAAAAATGACAATATCGTTCAAGTGTACGTGTGAACTATCACCTCCACAAAGCGATGTGATTCATTTTTTTTCACTACATAACTTATTAGATATATATATATATATGTATATTTAAATTATTAAATTGATACTAATGATTTTATAATCATTCTATTATGATAAAATAGTACTTACCTTCTTTCTATAATGATCAATGAAAAATGAAGACATTACTCATGCATACCTACAACATACCATCTTCATGATTATAACATTGGTCATTTTTCATAACCATAATTAATTTTTTGATTTAAATATTATAATTAAAGTATAAAATTTATTATTATTTCATTAATATTATTTAGTAGATGATGGACTTATGACCACAAGGACTATTGAAATCATACCAAGTTCATTTTCATCTCGAGTATCGAATATCGATGAAACACCCCATTGAATATAAATAATTATATAATTATTATGAAATAATAATAATAATATAAAAGTAATATTAAACATTAAAATTTTCTCAAGAGAGTATAAATTAAACAAATTTTATTATTCAGAAATATAATTATTGTATGTGATGAGTTAGAATTAAGGCAATAGACATCATCTCAATCTTCTTTCATTGAGGAATATTTTGATAATATCAACCACCTTCATTCATAAGGTTTATAATCAACACCTTTGACTTATAATTTCATGAAATGGTTTTAAAAAAGAATCATTATATATGAAGCATTTTACAAAATGACAAAAGGAATTATTTTTTAACACATGCAATGACACTGACTTCTCCTCCATCGTAACTGTTATATTGATAATTCGCTTCCCCTATAAGCCATAACATTTTTAATGGAAAATAAATCCATTATTCCCATTTTGGGTTTTTTGGTGTTGAAAATTATTTTAAAAGTGGATTGACTATTTCAATATCATGAAATTATTTTTGTGGTTGCAAATGAAATTTTATGAGTGTAATATTGATAATTGAAATATTTTATGTGTTATGATTATATAATGGTTCTTGGACATTTGGTGGGTGGTTATGTGATAAACCAAAGATGAGTGGTTACGTGATAAACCAAAAGATGGGTGGGTATGTGATAAACTAGGGATGGTTGGTTTTGTTATAACCTCCAATGCATTGTGTATCAAAGTTGGTCGTATAGCTATTTAATTTAGTGATATGTGTGGAAGTCGACCGTACGGTTGTTCCATTTAAGTAAGATTATGTTCCAAGATACCTTTATATGTTATATATTTCTTTATATGGGTTTTAAGGAAATATTTTGATTATAACAGGGGTATGTAATTATATTATATTTGGAGAAGTTTGTTTACTACTTCTTATGGTTCAAAAGTATTAATTTATGATAAATTATTCATGGTTTACATGTTTTTGAAAGACTAACAGTTTTCATTATTTGTGTATCACTTACTGAGATTTTAATTCTCATTCTATTTTTTAAAATGGTTTCACATTTCTTAAGATTGTTAAGGATAAAGAGGGTGTTGTGATGAAAGTATCAAAGATGTTTCTTGAAAAGAAATCATTATTTTTTAAAAGGGTTTATTTGGGTGAAAAAATGGATACTGTTTGGAAGTGTCCACATTGTATTATTATAGTTATGATATGTATTAGTTTTGGCCTAATTATCTAAATATATAAACTTTAAAAGATCTTAAATGTGAAATAAAGTCAAATTAATGAATTAACATAAGATTATGTAATGTTTAAGGTTGGTTCCTTATAGTTTGTATTAGAGGATGGTTTAAACAACTTTGGATATTATGAGTTCTTATTAAGAGATAGGTATATCATATGAGTTAGTAATTTTAAGATTTATTAAAGGATTAATGACTTATAAAACCCTTTTTATGCTTTATGTTCCAAAATTATAAAGTTATTAGAATAATTTTTGGAGACATTTATTTTTGAGGTAATTACAGGTTATTACTTTTTGGGATGAAAAATGAAGGGAATCAGATAAAATTTGAGGTTAAAATATGTTATGGTTATTTTTAAATATTTAATCTCATTTTTTTGAAATTTTATAAAATTATATAGTTTTTGAAAAAGGACAACATGAATATTATGTGACCACCTGTCGTTTCAGACAAGGCTACGAGAATTGAACCCACAACCGAAGTGCAATAGGGATTTATCGCCTACCACCAGCCTATGTGATTTCATTGGTTAGTATGACTTGATTTTTAGATAAATTATTTATGGATTAATAATAAGTTGATTTGAGAGACATATATTTTATTGAATAGATAACCGGGGTATTGGAAAATTATTTGTGGATTATGTGATAAATTTCATTTTGGAAGACATTCATTATTTTGGAAACTTTATATGATTATGGCATATAGAATACTGTGGAATTTCATTTGAGGGATTAAGGATGAATTATTTAACAGTGTAGTTATGGATATATGGGTTATTTATGGAAATTGCTAACCTATCTGGGAGAATATGCGATTATGGTAATTACTTTAAGAGTTATTGATGTAATTTTAAGATACTTTAAACAATTTATCTTGGAAGACTATGTGATCAATCCTTCTTATTTTTGGGTTTCAATATTAGTTTGGATTATTTTGAGAATATTTGAGGATAGTTATTTGATGAATGGTCAATGCTAAAATTTAGGTATTAGTGTTGAATTTTAAATATTAAATGTAGTTTTTTATTGGTGAATGGTTTATGATTTTTGGAGAATTATTTTATCATATCCTAACTATATTGGTTTTGGTTAGTGTATCAAGACAGGATAAAAAGATAGTTAATATTTTGTGGATTACGTGATTCTATAGAAGTTGATTAATCTTGAAAACTCATCATTCGAAGATAAAGATGAGTTTGTGGTGGGAATTGATTAATATATGAAACTCTACTTATCAAGTAAGTATGTTTCTTTATATTCTTACTAAAGGAATTTAATTAATTCCCCAACTTTATGAGAAGCATCTTAAAAAAAATGGTTTCTATTTAATATTTTTACTACATAGTCAAATAATGCATAACCCATAAATAATTTATAGACTTGTGATTTTTAAACTTTTCCTAACAATATTTACTATTATTCTCCATCATAACTTGAAATTTTGTTTTCTCTTCCATATCCATGTTTTCTTAAATGGAACCCTAGTACGTGTTATCTTAGGTGACCTTCATAATTTACTTTTAATGTTGAAGTTTTGTTAATCCTTTTTCTGATGTGGGATTGCAATAAAGGTATTTTTAAAATTCATAACTTAGCTACCAACCCCATATTAAAATTATAAAGACTCAATTTCAAAAGTTGGTAGAATGTAACATCTTGAGTTTTTAAAAGGAAACACAATGTTCGATAGCGTGCACGATATGCCACATCGAGCTTTAACGAAAAACTAAATATTATTATTTTGTATGGTAGTTATCATCTCGCTGTTAGAATGGAGGGAATGAACAATTTTAACTGAATTTTGAAAATATGGTTTCAATATATTTTTATAAATATTCATTTTTTACCGAATTAACTTGAAATGAAACTAAAAACCAATTGAATATAAATGATGAATTTATTTATGAAAAAACTCTTTAAATGTGAATAATTGTGTTTATAAATTAATAAAATCACTCTTGTTTGATTATATTAATTAAATATTAATTAAATATTATTTTAAAAATTTATCCAATGTATTGTTTAGAAAAGATATAAGAACAAATTCATTTTTACAGAAAAAATGATTATTTTTCGAAAAATGCATGTTTACCACCTTTTGATAGAGAACCCATTTTAAATCCTGTTTTTGAGACTTTTATAAGTTTTATTTTACAAAATTAAATTATTCTTTCGAATTATGACATAAATATTTATTTTTGTTGAAATTTTGGTATTTTTCAAATAAAATTCATATTTTAATAAATAGTGAAAAATACATCATTTTAATTCAAAATTTCCTTTTTATTTAATTTATTTATATAGATAGATTATAATTTTAATTAGTTTTACTGTATGATTAAAACAATTATCATTTAATACAATTTTGGTCATTGAAATCAATGTCGCAATGAAATTGAATATAAAAACTATGTGAAATTTTGAACATTTTACATTAGAAACTTGTTTTTATATTCTGTCAATGGGATTAATTTTTATTAAAATTTTCCAATTATTTTTTTTGACTTTGTAAATATAGATTATATATTTGGAATTATAAGGTCCAAATTATATATATTTTACCCTTTTATTTTTTTATATTATGAATAGTAACTATAATAATTCTTTTTATTACCCTGGATGAAGGTAAATCGGGTAATTAAAGATAAATATAATATTATAATAATATAAAACTACCCTAACACATGTCTTAATATTATTGGATAAGTTAATATCCACCATGAGCATCCTTGGGTTAGTTTTAGGACCACTTAAATTCACTTGGAAGACTTTAATGCATTTATAATATTATATTCAATGAATAGTCATTATTATTACACTTTTTTTAAAAAAAAGTAAAGTATTTTAATATGGATTTATAAAAGGGATATATTTTAATATTAATATTCATTAGAAACATAAAAATTTTATCTACATCATGGTAATTTATTTATAATTTTTATAACTTAAATAATTAAATTAAATTATGACACAAAGATGATGTAGTAATTTCCTAATTAATAAAAAAATCAGATAAATGATATTATAAATATTAAATTAAATGTTATATTACTTAATTTATTACACACACAAATTTTATTAATTAATATGACATGTTAGGATTTATTTAAAGTTTTTTAATGAATCATGTTTTTATGATATTTTAAAAATTCATGTAATGAATAGTGTCAAAATTGACATAATTCACATTATAAAATATAAAATATTTAATTAAATGATATAAAATTCCTAAAAATATAATATTTAGGAAAATCGTTATTATATGTATAAAAATTTCATTAATTATTCATTCCATAGACGTTTTTCATGATTTTGTAATTATTTTAACCCCTTAATTGTAAATTACTCGATTAAATGGAAAGAGTTACACGAGATTAAAACAAAATGATAAGACATAAAAAAATACTAAAACATGTCTAATTTTATTTGGATGATTGTGATTTGATCCAAAATCATCTTATCTTATAAATAAATTTTTTTGGGTCCATTTGGAATCAACATTGAATTTATAATAATTTAATAATTTTAATAATCCCAAGGGTGCCTCTCCCCTCTGCAATAAAAAGACACTCATTCCTCTATAATACTCACACTTCAAAAACCTTTTAGTTTGGCCAAGATCTACGCAAACCACTTCCTATAATGCCTCCCCACATTATTGAGATCATATTTTAGGTATAACACCCTCCTTAGAGGTGTTAAGTTGTTCTTAAAAGGTTGTCAACCGAAGAAGAGGTATTGTTTTCTTTAAGTATTCATATTTTATTTCTTCTCCCACTTACATTAAATATCATATAACCATGATGAAATAATAAATCTAATATACTCAATATACTGATATATTATTATGTTAATATCATCAACTTAATCCATCTTTAATTTCATCAAATGGGAATGGAACTTTTCGTTCATGTGTACGACGGACTACCGTCTTGTGAACCGATATAGTTCGTTTTTCATCACTGTCTTTAAAGAAAAGTTATAGTGATGGAATTAAATGTTCATATGTTATATTCATTTCATATTACTAATTATAATATAATAATATATCAATTATTTTCTTACTTTCCATGCACATAAAAATGGTAATATAATGTCCATGAATTCCATTGATATTTTTTCTAAATTTAAATTGGATTTTTATGAGGCTAGGCTCTGAGATGAAACATAATTCTGAGACATGGAGTGACTGGAATGGATTTTCAAATTTTTTAATGTTTATTAATTAAACATGAAATTGGGTTTTTCTATCTTTTGAACCGCTACTCAGATAAAAAATATGAGGGCAGTGTCAAACTCAAGATGACAGAATTCACCTAGAAAGAAATTAACTTCGACCAGAATGGTTCGACCAGAAATGTTATTTTTCAGGATTTTAGAAGAAAAATTTAAATAAAGTAATCTGGATTTATTTTATTTGTTCAGAATTTTCAAAATTGTTGCAGCCAAATGGTTTTCAATCAAATTGAAAATGAATACGTAGTTTCATTATATGAAACAACATAACTACTTCATAACAGAAACCTAACTAAAACAATGATTCACGTTTTATCCTTTAATGGACTATAAGATGAAAAAGGATTGTTTCCACAATCCTGGTTCTGCTCTGAATATCTAGTGTATGATAATGAAAAATGCCAACCCCCCTTCGAACGGATCATCACCAACGACAATCGACCAAACAGAGTATCACAAAACAACGAACACAAGGACATCGTACATCACCAACGAATGATTCAACGCAAGTAGGGGTTGTTATTTGAGTTTTGTCTTCCCCTATTCTTGGTTTTAAATAAAAAACATGGATCAAACCATCAACATGTTGACCCATGGTTTGATCGTTCTTGTGGATGATTTTTTATTTTGTTCTTGATCCTTCTAATAGGAGTGATTCGAGGCTGTAAAGAATAATGAAGAAAGATCATTCCTCGGGTTGTTATCTTGCCGTCCATACCTATACATCACCATTTGTTTTGTTCTCTATAGGCATATGAATGAATGATCATCACATGTCCACCTTGTGGCACATTGATTCGATATCGCAGATCGTAGATGAAAATAGCACGAAGGTGGTGCAACGACGACGACAACGGGTGGATTGAAGTGGTGTGCGAGATACCATCAATCGATCATGTTCTGACATAAGGGATAAAAATATATATTTGAGCTCTAGGAAGTGAAGAACATGATCTGATCATTCCAAAACACCCTTAGGATTGATGAACAGACCACTAGAGCGCGTTCGGTGGTCCACGGAATTTATTTCCGGGCCTCCGGCGCTGGCCGTGTGCTGGACGACATGGAGGCATGCTGCGGAGGGGGAGATGGTAGAAACTGCACAACTACTGCGTGAAGAAGCCGTGGTCGAAGTTTTTGTGTGGCCTGGAACTGCGACAGAGTTGTGGCTCTTGTCCGGTGAACCGGTCCGCATGAGAGGACCAGTTGAAAATGATAGTGGAGCCAGATGACATTGCCTGGTGCTGGATGGACGTGGCAGAACTGTTCCTGGGCTAAAGAAGTTAGATCTCTTCGATGCGGGATGGGTTGTGCTGGCGGGCAGCGCCCAACCAGGTGAGTCGGGCCGACAACAGAATGATACCTTTGGGACGGACCCACAATCTAGTGGGCCAGACCCAGCTGTTTTAGGCCGAGTTGGACCCGAGTTGGGTCGGTGGTCCCCAGACTAGTTTCGATTAGGTTAGTCCAACCTGGTCAGGTCAAGTCGGTCCAACTGAGTCGGCCCAGTCTCGGACCCAATCGGGCCCTGTTTCATAAAACTGCCTATAACTTCTAAATGGATCATCTGTTTGATTAGATGTATATGTCGTTGGGACCCTTGGGATAAAGAGGTTCTTTTGAGATACTCTAAGAGAGTTTTTGAGAATGTTGGAGGAAGAACTATTTGATTTGAAGAGTAGGGTCTCCTGGTACAAGAAGACTTTGGGCACAGTCGGGGTGATTCTTATGATGCAATGTTTGAAAGGTTACTCCCTTTATTTTTCAATGAAAGTATACTCATTATACCTATACTTTGGTAGAGATGGAACTCCCCAATTTTTAAGCATGGGTTAATTTTCTTTTGAGTGGTTTCCTCCCACAGTGTTACTCCGTTGTAGGATTTGGGCGTGGTTCGCGGAAAAGATTATAAAGGAAGAGTCGGTACACCCCTATAATGTCAAGGAGTGGGTCCTCTATCCTTGGATTCGGTACTCCCCTATTGGACTAGGGAATGAGTCCTCCATCTCTAATGCATATAGAGTTGGAACTTCCCTACCAAGTAGGGAGTAAGTACTCTAGCTTGGGGTCGGTACTCCGCTAATGTACTAGGGTGTCAGTCCCCCATAGAAAATAGACTGACAGAGTCGGTACTCCCCTATATTACTAGGGTGTGGGTCCTCTAGTCACTGAGTGGTACTCCTCCATTGAGTAGGGTTTGGGTACTCCATATATGATGTTGTACACCCCTATCGATAAGGGGTGTGGGTCCTTGATGAGTAGTACTCTCCTGTCGTACGAGGGTGAAGGTTCTCTAGTCATTGAATTGTACTCCCCTATCAGGTAGCATGTCGGTCCTTGATTGGAGATGGTTATCCCTCAGATATCATACATAATAGTGGGGATCAAACACATCCACTAGAAGAAAAAGATACCTAGATGGGAGTTAGGGCTCCCTCGATAGACTGGGGTGTAGACACTCCTTACAGGAGTGACTGAGGTATCGCAGGTTAGTCTGGAGCAATGCTCCCTCAACTGAGCATAGTGATGAGGATTTGGCCTCTTCACTTGTGTTTCCTTAGACATTAATCGAGCACACGGCTATGAATACTAGACATCCAGTGCTGAAAAAAATAGTTGGACCTATTATAATGTTCCCGATGGAGAATGTTCTCGTGGATGTACCATTCGAAATGGTAGGATTGTACCCGATGGAGTGTATCTCTTGGACAGGTGCCATCAGGGATGGATGAGCTCATAGAGGATGATAACCTGCTTTGTGTGTTGTGAATTGAGCCTTCGATGAGAGTATTGAAGCTAGATTTGTGGTTGGGACCCCCAGTTTTCATAGTGGATGAAATGATTATATCTGTATGTTCATGGTATATATATGGGAATATACCTAATTAGAGATCACTGGGCATTCCTTTGTGGTTTTTCTTTTATGATTTACCTTTGTGGTTTTGGGGTCCCTTATGGAGTATCATTTTACTCACCCATCCACAAACTTTTCCTACACATGTCATGTCTTATGCAGATGACTGAAGATTTGACATAGTCTAGGGAGGACCAGGACATGGTGGTGTTTAGTGAGATTAGACCGATAGTGTGTACTTATACAAATTTAGGTAGCTACCATTCACCTACCCTTAAGGTAGGCTTCCCGACAGATTATATTCAGGGACCTGAAGTTTTATTATTGTTCTTTTTTTCTTTTGATGGTCTTGTATACTGGCTCAGGTTTCCACCATGTACATTACATTCTTTTGTACTCTGTTTCTGTTTTACGTGGTGTATAGAATGCATGGTTTCCTTAGATTTTACTTTATTGTAACTTTGGATGGGATTTGTGTGTGTGTGTGTGTGTGTGTGTGTGTGTGTAGGAACTCAGGAAAATACCTCCTACTTGTGGGATAATGCCTTCGATGCTAGTCATCTACCTATTTAATTTGGGATGCGGTCTTGGGGTAGTCGCGACATGGGCCCCAAGGGATGGTTCATGAAAAATTGCTATTATAGGAGGTAAGTTATACCTTAATGACCAATGGTATATTGTTTTTGGTTTTTGGGAATAGTTTTAAGTTCTTTGAGTTGGGATTTCAGGCCAGGGAATCTAGTGTTGTTGCAGTGGCCGATGTATCCATACAACAGGACTCTGGACACCTATTTTCTGACTTAGTACATGGGAACACTGGTTGTGGGAAAAAATGGTACATGAAACTTTTAGGAATGGTTGTGATTTCCATGTTGATCATGAGTCAGCTCTCTAGATATACTCTTTAACCATGGTTCATCTTGATATATTTTAGGATACCACCCTGATGACAACCAGATATGATTCTACAACATGATCATAATAATGATATGCCTCAAGTGGAGGCTTCAGTGTAGGGCCCTGATTATGAGGAATTACATCTGGGTGGTGCACTAGTGATGCCACCACCCATTGATGAGTAGTTGTTATCAGCATTACTAGTAGAGGATGTGCACAGGCTGAGTAAACTACATGAGTTACAAAGCTAAATACCTCCAAGTTTCTAAGAAGAAACAGATCCTTAGGTGGATGGGGATTGACTTGAGCCGATTATGTGTGTCTTCCACCTAGTGAGGACGCCTCTCGAGACGATGGTGATCTTATCCACGATTTCTTCAGGGATATATGGGGAGATGGTGTAACTTGATGATACAAATATAGGATGTGGCAATGCTAACCTAGATTGACATTGAGCACCTGTTTAGGGAGGAGTTATTTCCAAAAACATTACGTTCTGTGCATATAACTAAGCTATTTCACCTACGGCAGGACAACATGATAGTAGTAGAGTATTCCGCAAGATTCATGGGTCTTTCTTGCTACTCTACAGGAATGGTGCAGAACCCTTAATTCAGGTCCTAGACCATTGAGTTGGGAATTTTCTAGGATATCTGGGCATCGATGATAACCCTTATCATTCTGATGTATGTTGGGGAGTTGGAGTGATCCTTGGTGGTTGAGATCAACCTGGCGGAGAAGCAGATGGATGTGACCTACAAAAGAGGTCATGAGGTAGAGGCGTTTGATGAGATAGTAGATGACTCGCGACAAGATCGCGGTGTAGGAGGCACACCCATGCATGAACTTGGACACATGGGTCTGTGGGACATGAGAAAAACCATGGAGAAGATCATCCATAGGAGAGGTAGTGTTATACTTGCAACAACCGGGTAAATGTTGCAAAGAAATGTCTGACCCGTCATGCTACTGTGAGTGAGCCAGTAGACGAGACTCCTCGGCAGATCTAGTTCTTGGGGAAGGGAGTTACACAAGTTGGAGGATGAGCTAGAGGAAGCTATATGTGCAATAGTAGTTGGCCTGAGCTAGGCTCAGGGATCTGGAGGGCGTGGGCAAGGACAAGTGCATATAATATTGGCTTATGAAGAAGAAGTTCCAGGAGAAATTTTAGGTACAATCTATGTATTTTCTTTTGGATACCTTTTTAAATAGACATAGGTACTGGACGTTCTCCCTTTTCTATGAGTTTTTATTGAGACATCGAGGTCCTGGTTGGACCATGGACTTGACCCTCATGCTTAGAGATTCTTGTTGTAGGAGACCCGTTGATCACAGATTGGTGCTGATAGTGTGACCCGACTCTTGGAGGTGAGAGTTGTAGTTGGGATCTCTTAGTCATGGTGTCAAGGACTTATGACTTCATTCTTGGTATGGACTTCTACCGTTCATACTCAGATTGATTGTACCAATCAAAGGATGTGGTGTGTTCTCAATGGTAAAGAAGGGTTTTCCCTTGTGGTGAAAGGGAGACACAGGCAACACATGGTGGACTCTCACAATGTGTACTATTTTGGATCATTCTATGGTGGTAGAGTTAGACCCCATTATGGTTCTGTAGTATGAAATGGTTGTTTACCATCCACACTCAGTTGAGATACCACTAGTTAGTGTGGAAGTGTTCTAGTTTCGAAAATTTGTGTGGCCTCAAAGGTTATAGACAGAGGTCCTAGTATGACCCAATTTTCGCTCATGGGAAGCCATGTTTTGTTCATAAATACCTCTACATGTTTAGAGTCAACATTGAATGCATAACATTTATAGTGGTTTTAGCACAATTCATCCAAGGGTAGAGGTGAACTGTGTGTTTCTTTTTGTATCTACATCAGGTTAGCATGGAGGTGAGATGTTAGACCCCATAAATACAAATGGTTCAAAGTGCTTAGTGCTTTTTCCACTTGTCTCTGCTAAAAAGAAATGTTCCTGTAGTTGCATTTTGTTGACATAGAAGAAGTTGGACATAAAAGGGGTCGATCTCGGTGGTTCCTTGAGGGGCGTGCTTATAATCAGTGTAAAGACCCTTGATGAACTCGGTTTTCTTTACATGAGTTTAGGATTTTGAATTTCGTGGATGAAATCCTTAAGGTCAAAAAAAATTAATGTCTCGGAATTCCATAGATTTTTTTCAGATTTAAATTGTATTTTTACGATGCAAGGATCTGAGACGACATGAAATTATGAGACAAGGAGTAACTATAATAGATTTTTGAACTTTTTTTAATTTTTTTTAATTAAATTTTTAATTGGAATTTTTTATGTCTTGAACTTATACTCAGATAAAAAATGAAAGGGCATCGTTGAACTCAGGACAACATGATTCACCTACAAACGACTTAACATCGATCAGTGCGGGTCAACCGAAAAAGTTATTTTTCGATATTTTTGAAGAAAATGTTAAATAAAATAAAGTTGATATATTTTATTTTTTCTGAATTTTCAAATCATTATTACCAAATAGTTTTCCAACCAAGAAAAACTGAATATGATGTTTCATTAAATGAAACAGTGTGACCACTTAGTAATAGAAACATAACTAAAATCTTGATTCATATTTCATTCTTTAATGGCCAAGCAAAAAATGTAGGATAGTTGGCACAGTCCTGGCTCTGCTTCAAAGCTTTGGTGGGTGGTGAAGATAAACTCCAACCCCCCTTTGAATGGATCATCACCAACGACGATTGACCAACTGCCATAAATAGAGGATCACAGAACGACAAATGCTATGATATCTTGCATTGCCAATGAACGATCTGACCCAGGTTGGGGTGGTTATTTGAGTTATATCTTCCTCTGTTCTTGGTTTTAAATGAAAAATACAGATCAACCCACAAACAGGATGGCCCTCGTTTTGATCGTTCTTGTGGAGGATTTTTTAATTCGTTCTTGTGGAGGATTTTTTAATTCGTTCTTGATCCTTCTAAAGGGAGCAATTTGAGGCCGTAACTAACAACAGTCGAAGATTGTTCCTCGGGTTATTATGTTGTGGTCCTTACCTCTTCTCCCAACATTTTTTCTTCATTATCCATGGGGATATGAATGAACTATCATCTCAAGTCCACCTTGTGGCACAAAAATTTGATATCTCAGATTGTATATGGATATAACACGAAAGTGGTGCAACAACGACAATTATGGGCGGATCGAAGTGGCATGCAAGATACTGGAAATCGAACACTTTCTAGTGGAAGGTATCATAACAATGTTTTGATCCCTAGGTAGTAGTTAAAGTTACCTGAGGGTTCCGGAAAAACCTTCTAGTTGAAGAACGGACCACTATAGTGTGTTTGGTGGTCAGCGGCACCGACACCGGTAGCGGCGGCCTCCAGCCCTGGCTGCGTTCCGGATGACGGGGTGTCGCGCTACAGAGGGGGTGACAACGATAGACTCACATCTTCCACATATAGAACTTGTGTCCAATGAAATGGAATGAACTAAACCTGCGGTAGAGCTGTGAGCCTTGACGAGTGAACTATTCCGCGTGAGTGGACCAATTGACAAGGGTGGTGGCGCCAGCTCGTGCCACCTAGTTCTGGATAGATGCAGTAGAGTTGCGTCTAGGCTGATGCAGCCGTCCCACCCCGATGTAGGTTGGGTTTTGCTTGTGGGACAATCCAGCTGTTCACCAAACCTACTTCCCAATGGGCCAAACACAATTGGTCAAAAACAGGTCCCATTGGGCTGGGCCCAGTTTTTTCGGGTCAGGTTAGACCCAGACCCAACCGACCACCTTTTCACAAAAATGCTCGTAACTTATAAACAGAGTGTTAGTTTTATGATATGTCTGTAAAATTGGAATCCTTGGAATGAGATGATTCTTTTTGAGATACTATAATTTAGTTTTTGATAACGTTGGAGGAAAACCTATTTGATTTGAAGAGTAGGCTCTCTAGAAATGAGAATATTTTGGGCAGAGTCAAGGTGATTCTTATGATAAAATATTGGGATGGTTAATCCCTTGATAATTTAAGGGGATTGTACTTCTTTTCCATATTCTATGGAATAGATGGTACTCCAAACGTTTTGGGTGCGAGTTCATTTTTTATTGAGTGGTTTCCTCCGACAGTGTTACTCCCCTATAAGATTAGGGTGCAGGTTCTCAGAGAAGTTCTTAAAGGAAGAGTTGGTACTCCCCTATCGTTTCAGGGAGCGGGTCCTTTATCCTTGGATTCGGTACTCCACTATTGGACTAGATAGTGATTCCTCCATCTCTATTTCATATTGATTTGGTACTCCTCTGCCATGTAGGGAGCGGGTCCTCTATTATAGGAGTCAGTAATCCTCTGTCATTCCAGGGTGCCGGTCCAACTTACAAAGTTCTATGGAAGATTTGGTACTCCCTTACCATTCCATGGAACAGATCCTCTATCCTGAGGTCGGTAATCTCCTAATACACTAGGGTGTGGGTCCCCTATAGCGAACATACTAACAGAGTCGATACTCCCCTATATTACAAGGATGTGGGTACTCTAGTCACTGAGTGGTACTCCTCTATTGGGTAGGGTGTTAGTCCTTGATATACGAAGTTTTACTCGCCTTCCAATATAGGGTGTAGGTCCTTCATGTGTAGTAAACCCCTATTGTACTAGGGTACGGGTCCTCTAGTCACTGAGTAATACACCCCTACCGGGTTGGGTTCCGATCCTCGATTAGAGATGGAGCTCCCTCGATTTTCAAACAATGTAGTTATCAGTGAGCCCATCCACCTGATCTAAATGATAACTAGATATGATTTAGTGATCCCTCAAAGGACTGAGGTGTAGACCACTCATTAAAGGAATGACTGAGGTATCACAGGTTATTTTAGAGTAGTACTCCCTCAACTGAGCACAATGATGAGCAGCGGGCCTCTTCACTTGGGTTTCTTTATTATTGCATTAGGTGCAAGGTTGTGACGACTAGACCTCTACTGCCGAGTACTAGAGTCATACCTACTAGAATGTTCCCGATGGAGCATGTTATCTCATACGTACCATTCAGAATTATAGGATTTTACCCGATGGAGTGCATCTCTCAGATGGGGGCTATCAAGGATGGTTAAGCTCATGATCTGTGATCTCTTGGTTTGTGTGTTATGACTTGATCATTTGATGAGAGTCTTGAAGTTGTCTATGTGGTTGGGACCACATGTTTTTTAGTGGATGAAATGATCATATCTATATATTTATGATATATGTATGGGAATATACAAGATTAGATATGATTGTGCATTCCTTTGTGGTTTTTCTCTTGTGCTTTACCATTGTTGTTTCAGGACGCTTTTACAGAGTCTAGGGAGGACCAGGATCTGGTGGTTTTCAGGGATATCATGTAGACGGGGTTTACTTCTACAACTTTAAGTAGATACTCGTCACCTACCCTTCAGGTAGGATTCCTAGTGGACGAGCTTCAAGGACTTGGGGATTTACTTTTTTTCTATTTTTCTTTAGTTGGGCTTGTATACTGGCCTCGGTTTCCACCATGTTCTTCACTTTCTGTTGTACTATGGTTGTGTTTTACTTAGTGGATTTCATGCCTGGTTTCCTTAGATTTTACTTTCTAGTACATTTGGCTGGGAGTTGGGTGCATTTGTATAGGTACACAGAACAATTACCCCCACTTGTGGGATAATGCCTTTGGAACTAGTCCCCAACCCATAGCCTTTGGGAGATAGTCTTGGGGTAGTCGTGGCATGGGTCCCGAGAGACGGTTCTGGACAGATAACATCGTTACTCCATACGTGTGAACTATCACTTCGAAAACAATATGTGATTAATTTTTATTCACTACATCACTTGTATGACATATATAAGTATATTTAAACTATTAATATGATATTTATGTTGTTATAATCATTATTTAATGATAAAATAGTTATTACCTTCTTTACGTAATGATCAATGAAAAATGAAGATGTTACTCATGCGTACTTATAACCTACTGTCTATAAGATTATAACATTGTTCATTTTTTATAACCATAATTAATGGTTCAATTTAAAAAGTATGATTAATATATAAGATTGATTACTATTTTATGAATATTATTCGGTAGATGATGTATTTTTTCCCAAATTGTCTATTGAAATCATACCAACTTCATTTTCAACTCGAGTATCAAATATCGACGAAAATCCCCATGTGAACATAAATAATTATGTAATTGTTATGAAATGATAATTGTAATATAAATGGAATAATTAATATGAAAAATTTTATGAAGAAAATATAAATTAACCTATGTTTAAAATTTAGGAATATATAGACTATATGTGACGATTCAGGATCAAGGTAAAGGACTTCGTCCCAATATTCTTTCATTGAGGAATATTTTTATAATATACACCACCTTATTTTATATGGTGTATAATCAACCTCATTGACTTTTAATTTCACTAAAAGTTTTTAAAAATGATTATTTTTATACTATGATTTTTACAAAATGAAAAAAAGTAATGTTTTATAACGTATGCGGTGACAACGAATTCTCCACCACCGTAACAGTTATTTTGATATTTGTCATCCTCTATAACCCTTAATGTTTTTTTAAAGGAAAATAAATCCCATATTCTATTTTTTTGTGTTTTGGTATTGAACCTTTTTTTAAATTGGATTGAATATATCAATATCACGAAATGATTTATTGTGATTGCAAATGAAATTTTATGAGTGAAATGTTGATAATTGCAATCTTTTATGTGTTATGATTATATAATGGTACTTGGACATTTGACTGGTGCATATGTGATAAAACAAAGACATGTGGTTATGTGATAAACCGTGGATTGATGTATACATTATAACCTCCAATGCATTAGGTATGGAATTCATCCGAATGGCTGTTCTATTTAGTGATATGTGTAAAAGTTGACAATATGGTTATTCTATTTAAGTATGATTATGTCCTAAGTAACCTTTATATGTTATATATTTCTTTCTATGGGTTTTAAGGGAACATTTTTTAAAAAAGGGTAATCAATGATATTATACTCAATGAAGTGTATTTACTACTTCTTAAAGGTGAAAATTTTACTTTATGATAAAATATGCATGGTTTATATGTTTTCACAAGACTAACAGTTTTCTTTCTTTGTGTATCCCTTAGTGAGCTTTTTATGATCATCCAAAGTTTTAAATTTTTTCACATGTATTAATATTGTTAAGGAGAAAGAAGATGGCATGATGAAAGTATCAAAGATGATACTTGAAAATAAATAATGGTTTATTTTTAAAAGGGGTTATTTTGTTGAAAAAAATGGACACATCTTGGAATTGACCACTTTTTATCCTTATGATTTTGTTATGTATGAGTTATGGAAAAATTATCTATATTTATAAACTCTAATAGATCCTCAATGTAAAATAATTTCAAATTATTGAATTAACTTAAGATTATGTATTGTTTAAGGTCGGGTCATTATAGTTTGTATCAGAGGATGGCTTAGACAACTTTATAGATTATGATGTCTTCTTATGAGATAGGGATATCATATGACTTTATAATTTTTAGGTCTATTAAAATTTTAATGTATTAGAAATCCCTTTTAATTCATTAAGTCTCAAAATGTTAAGGTGATTAATGTTATTTTTTGAGACATTTATTTTTGAGGTAATTATGGGTTATTATTTTTGTGATGCAAAATGAAAGGCATGAGAAACATTTTTTGTTAAAATATATTATGGCTATTTATAAGGATTTTATCTCTTTTTTTTTAATGTTATATAATTATATAGTTTTTGAAAGAGAAAACATACAGACTATGTGACTACACATCGTATCAGACAAGGCTGTGGGAATCGACCCACAACCAAAGTGCGAATGGGATTTATCACCTACCACTAGCCAACTCGAAGTACCTGGTTAGTATAACTTATTCTTTTTAGTTAAACTATTTTATTGGTTAATAATAATTTTATTTAGTGAAAACATATTTTTTTTAATAGATAACCATGGAATCAGAAAATGATTTGGGGATTAAGTGATAAATGTTATTTTGGAAGATGTTCTCCATTTTGGGAAGTTTATATGAATAAGGTAAATAGAATACTATAAAATGTTATTTTAGTAATTAAGGTTGAATTATTTAATTGTCGAATTATAGATATTTGGGTTAGTTATATAAATGATTAACCTATATTAAGGAAAATTTGATTTTGGTAATTACTTTAAGAGTGGTTTTTGTTATTTGGATATACTTCATAAAATTTATCTTGGAAGACTATGTGATCAATCCTTATGATTTTTGGGTTTCAATCATAGTTAGGATTATTTTGTGTAAATTTAAGGATAGTTATTTTTCGAATGGATAATGATGAAAGTTGGGTATTACTATTGAATTGTTGAGATTAATGGTAGTTTTTCATTTTCCAACAGTTTATTCTTTTTGGAGAATTGTTTTATATTAGCCTAATAATATTGGTTTTGGTTAATGTTTCAAGATAGGATAGATAGATATCTAATATTTTTTGGATTATATGATTCTATAGATGTTGATTCATCTTTACTACTCATAATTTGGAGAAAAAGATGATTTTGTGGTGGAAATTGATTAAAGGATAAAACTCAACTTATCAAGTAAGTATGTTTCTTTATGTTCTTAGTTAAATAAGTAAATGAATTAATCAACTTTATGAAAAGGATATTAAAAAATGTTATTTATTTAATATTCCTACAATAATGTCACAGACCATTTAACCCATCACAAATTTATAGATTTTTTATTTTTAATCTTTTCCTAACTAAATTTTCTATTATTATCCATCAGAACTTGATTTTTAGTTTTCTCGTCCATATCCATGTTTTCTAACATGGAACCTATGTATGTGTTATCTCAGTTGACCTTCATACTTTCCATTTAATGTGGAAGTTTAGTTAATACTTTTTTTGATGTGGGATTTCAATAAAGTTATTTTAATAATTTATATCCTAGTTACTGACCCCCACTTCAAATTAAAAGGACATGAATGCCAAAATGGGGGGAGAATGTAACATACTAATCTATTAAAAGGAAACACAATGTCCGATCATGTACATGATACACCACGTCGAGCTAAAATGAACTACCAAATATTATTATTTAGTATGGTAGTTATCGCTAATCCATTAGAATAGAGGGAATGAATAGTGTTAAATGAATCTCGAGAATGTAATTTACATGTGTTTATATAATGATTCATTGGTTTCCAAATTAACATGAAATCAATCAAAAAACCAATTGAATATAAAAGATGAATTTTTTTATGAAAAACTATTTAAATGTGATTAATTATGTTTATAAAATAATAAAATCACTATATTAATATTATATTAATGAAATATTAATTTAATATAATGTTTAAAATTAATTTTATTTATTTTATAGATATGATATAAGAACAAATCCAATTTTGTTGACAAAATCAGTATTTTCTAAAAATTCAGTTTTACCATCTTTTAATGTAGAACCCATTTTAAATTAAGTATTTTACACTTTTATAAGTTCTATTTGGAAAAATAAAATTCTTATTTAGAATAAGGACATAAAAAATTTACTTTGGTTGAAATTTTGGTATTTTTCAGATAAAATTCTGATTTTTATGAATAATGAAAAATATTGTGTTTTAATTCAAAACTGCATTTTCATCTAATTTATTTATATAGTAAGATTATCGTTTTAATTTGTTTAAAATTATTATTAAATATATTTTTATCATTTAATACTATTTTTTTCATTGGAATCAATTTTTCAATAACATTTCATATAACAACTATGTGAACTTTTGAATGTTTTACTTAAAAAACTCATTTTTATACCCTCAACAGAATTTAAATTTTAATTAATTTCATCAAATTATATGTTTTTAATTTGGAAAAATAGATTCCATAATTTTAATAAAAAGTCACAAATTTTTTAAATAGGTATCTTTTATTTTTGGAAATTATTAATAATATCTTTAGTGATTATTTTTATTACTATGGTTGAAGGTAAATCGGGTAATTTAAGGTAAAATCAATATTATAGTATTATAAAACTACACAAAAACTTGTCATAATATTATTTTATGAGTTTATTCCGTCCATGAGAATACTTTAGTCTATTTTAGTACCACTTTAGAGCCACTTGGATCACTTTAATGAATTTATAACATTATATTTAATAAATTGTCATTTTTGTTACACTTTTGTAACACTTTTGTTTTTAAAATATTAAGTATTTTAATATTGAGTTATAAAATGGTATCTCTTAGACTATAAATACTCATTGAAAATGAAAAAATATTACCTATATTATGGTAATTTATTTATAATTTTTATAAATTAAATAAGTAAATTTAATTATGACACAAAGATGATGTAGTAATTTCTTAATTAATGAAGGAATCAAATGAATGATATTATAAATACTAAATTAAATATTATTTGACTTAATTTATGTCCTACACTAATTTTATGGATGAATATGCCATTTAATTATTGAGTTAATATATATTTTTCCATTTAATAAATTTTTTATGATATCTTAAAAAATTAATGTAATGAGTTGTATCAAAATTGACATAGCTCATAATTAAAATATAAAGTATTTAATTAAATGATATAAAACTCATAAAAATCTAATATTTTTTTAAATTGTTAGGATATGTTGAAAAACGTCATTAATGAATCGTTCAATGTATTTTTTTCATGATTTGATAATTATTTTATACCTCCAATTTTAAATTACTTGATAAACTGGTACAAGTTACAAGGGTTAAAACAAAACGATAAGGATTAAAACTATACTAGAACTTGTCTAATTTTAATTTGATGATAGGTATTTTGATTAAAATCATCTTATGTTTGAAATAAATTATTTTTGGACCATATGGAATCAAAATTGAATTTATATTAATTTAATACCTTTTTATTATTCCAAGGGTGCCAATCTCCTATCATATAAAAATGAACCCATTGTTCTCTATTACTCAAACTTAAAAAACCTTTTTTATGCAAATATCTATCCAATAAACATCCTATAATACCTCCCCACATTCTTGAGACCTTATTCTATTCATAACACCCTCATTATAGGTTTTAAGGTGTTCTTCAAAGGTGATCAACCGAAGAAGATTTATCATTTTCCTTAAGTAGTTCTATTTTATTTCTTCTTAAACTTCCTTAAAATTCCCTCTAACCATGATGAAATAATAACTACAGTATCCTAGTTATACTGATATTTTATTATTTTAATATCATCACTTTCATCCATCTCCAATTTCATCAAATGGGAAATCCACTTTTTATTCGTGTTGATGGAGGATTACCACCTCGCGAACCGATATAGTTCATTTTTCACCACCATCTTTAAATACAGTTTCTAATGATGGATTTAAATGTTAATATATTATATTAATTATATAAAACTTATTATAATATAATTATATATTAAATTATGTTCTAACTTTTCATACACATATAAATTTTAATGTCATTCGTGCGTACGTGTGAACTATTACCTCCATGAAGCGATGAGATTCGTTTTTATTCACTAAATCACTTTTATGATATATATATATATAAGTATATTTAGATCATTAATATGATATTAATTATGTTATTATCATTTTGGAAAGATAAAATTGTATTTACCTTCTTTCCAAAATGATCAATTAAAAATGATGACATTACTCATGTGTACATACAACCTACTATCTCCATGATTATAACATTGTTCATTTTTCAAAACCATAATTAATGGATTGATTTAAAAATTATAATTAAATTATAAAATTTATTATCATTTCATTAATATTATTTAGGATATTATAGAATTATGACCACATGAACAATTGACATCATACCAAGTTCATTTTCGACATGAGTTTCAAATATCGACGAAACACCCCATGTGAAAATAAATAATTAAGTAATTGTTATGAAATGAAAGTAGTCAAATAAAAGAAAAAATAAATATTAAAAAGTTTCTCATGAAATTATTAATTAGCCAAATTTTTTAATTCGGGATTATAAATATTGTATGCGATGAGTCGAACTCAAGGTAAGGGACTTTGTCTCAATATTTATTCATTGCGGTATATTTTGATAATATATTCCACCATATTTTATATGGGGTATAATAAACCACTTTGAATTATAATTTCATTAAAATGTTTAAAAAATGAATCTTTTTCTCTAAATAATTTTACAAAATTATAGAAAGAATTTTTTTTAACGTATGTGGTGACAAGGCCTTCTCCACCGTCGTAACTGTTATTATGATATTTGGCTTCCTCTATAAGCCTTATTGATTTTTTAAAAGGAAAATAAATCCCTTATTAAATTTTTTGATGTTTTGGTATTGAAAATTATTTTGAAACTGGATTTACTACTTCAATATCTTGAAGTTATTTACAGTGATTTAAAATGAAATTTTATGAGTGAAATGTTGATAATTTCACTCTCTTATATGTTCTGATTATATAATGGGGCTTGGACATTTGATGGGTGGTTATGTGATGAACCAAATATTTTCGGTTACATTATAAACTAAATAAGGGTGGTTCAATGATAAACTAAGGGAATTTTGTTATGTTATAACCTCCAATTAATTGGGTATTCAAGTAGGCAATATGGCTATTCCATTTAGTGATATATATGGAAGTAGACTGTATGGTTATTCCATTAATGTATGCTTATGTCCCAATTTTTCTTTACATGTTATATATTACCTTTTATGGGTTTTAAGGTAATCTTTTTACTACAAAAAGGGTATTCCATGATCTTATTTTCTATGAAGTGTATTTACTACTTCTTAAAGATGAAAATATTACTTTATGATAAAATATTAAAGGTTAACATGTTTTCATAAGACTAACAGTTTTCCTTCTTTGTGTATCCCTTACTTATCTTTTTATTATCACCCCATGTTTTAACTTGTTTTTAAATGGTCATAATATTGTTAAGGATAGAGATGATTTGTTGATGAAAGTATCAAATATGTGTCTTGAAAGGAAAGCATGTTTTTTAAAAAAGTGTTTCTTTTGGTGAAAAATGTATACTATTTAGAACTGTCAAGTTTGTATTCTTATGCTTTTGTTATGTATGAGTTCTAGTATAATTCTCTAAATCTTTAAACTCGAAAAAATCCTTATTGTGAAATAAATTCAAATTACTGAATTAACTCAATATTATGTAATGTTTCAGGTCAGGTACATATATTATGGCAAGAGTCTCCCTCTAATTTGAAACAAGGAATTTGAATAATCATCAATTCTTTTCACCATGTCATGCTAGATAATTTTTATAAGTTTTGTGAAACCATTCCTCATCACATGTTAGGAATTCCTAAAATGGTTCTAAACATATCCTTTCATTGCATAATTGATTATCAACATCATCAAGTATTCAAACTAATTATCTAACATCCCTATAGATTTATCAACTAAAACATTTTGTTGTACATTCACTAATATTGGATATTTTTGAGGCACAACTAAATCATTAGCTTCTTATTCTTCTTCCTATCTAGAAGACTCATTCTTCATACTACTCATATAAATCTAATATAAATATTCAAATTTAATCTCTAATACTTCAAATTTGTTTTCTAGGGTTCAATACATATTTTATAAACTAGTGATGATAAAACAAACATCTTTTTCCACTTGTGACATTATCTATTAAACTATAAGAATCTTCTTATATACAAGGGTGTTGATTTCCTTATTAGATTGATCAATTTTTACTAATGAATTCTAAGGAATCATGGGAATCATTTTGATTTTATCTATCATGTCCCTATAAATGTACTTAATTATTTCTTTTGATAGATAGTCATACCACATAGAGGACATTATTGAAATAATTATGTCTATCATTACATACACTATTTTTAATCTCAAGAAAACATCTTCTAGATTTAGGGTTTCTATAGAGGTTCCAATTGAAATTTTCTCAATCATATAGATTGAATAAAAATATTCACTTCTTTAACATAATCTCTTGAAACAACATTAATATTTTAGATTTTATTTATTGCTTCAACTAACTAGGCTTTCATAGACTCAACTTCAAGTACCAACTTATAAGATCTCTATCTAGATCTCTCATTAGTATCTCTGCAGACATCAGGTACTTCTAATGTAATATAGTTTTAATTGATTTGATAGAATCTATATTTTTTAACTTCGCTACTTTCAACACATTTTTGTTGATATTGTCCAGCACGAGGTAACTCTTCGACATGATGAGATTCATGAGATACAGCTGTGATTCTTTTTGTAGTTAATTTACCCAATTCATTGGAATGAGAATCAATGATAACATGTTAAGTTCATAGTCTTATTGATACATTCGTATATTGAACAATATAAAAACATTTGATAGTAGAAGCTATTAATTCTCTATTGACTAGAACAAAGATAAGATCAGGGGGTGAACTCTCTTGATGAGAATTTAGTTCTCCAGATTCAATAACATTGGCTTTCGTTCACCTTTTGTAAAGAGTCTCATCATTATCGATAAATTCTCTTATATCCTCACTATTAATTTGTCTATCTAAAAAAACGTTTCTTTCTATAATGTAGGATGACTCACCCTGAGTTGAATCATGATTAACTTTAGCTTCTGAAATTACAAGAACCAACTTGTTCAAAGAGGAATTCCAACAATAATAACTTTTTCTCAACACACTTGCACTAAACGTTGTCAGCCAATGACAATGAATGGTTGTATTATCATCTAAACAATTACCAACAATAAAAAATACCATGGATATAATCCCTTTATAAGGAAAGTAATTCAAATTCATATTTTGAACATGCTACATGTACCTCAAAACATAAATCTAAATATTAATATTCTTTTCAATCATAATAAATATAACAAAGTAATTTCTTGAAATAAAACTATTAAAACTCGCTATTTCACTGAGTGAAAGTGGATTTGATGAAATTGATGAGGAATTTTGATTTTCATTAAATATCCTTCAATAGATTATTTTCTATATCAGTAAATCCAAAAAGAGACTTTATAATATCTGGAAGGCTTACTTTATATGTGGAATGTAATTCCCCAACCCCAGTTACCCAGAGTCAGTACATTATTTCATAACATTGGCATGATACACGAAAATCAAGTCTTGAAATACCGATTAGTTTAGTAGACTTGGAAATACTAGATACATTCATACGTTCAACATTACAACCTGAAAAGAAAAACAACACTAAATTATTCCATTAGAATCGTCCAATATTCCTAGATTATTCCTGCAAGTCACTCATAACTAACTTCTTCATATCCTGGGAAAATGAATCATAATAAAGGGGTGACATCAAATGCTCAATAAGATTAAGAAATACAGTGGAAGATAATATTATCATTAGGCATAGTAAATAATTTAAAACACATGCTTTTAAAAATAATTAACATGAACACTTTATGGCAAGAATATGAGCTGAGTAAATAATTCCATAATAAAAAAATAGTTATGGCTATTCTACTAGTCAAATAACCACATGAAATATCAATAGATAATCTCATAATGATGTAATTCATAATTCCAGACATCATAACAACATAGTCAAGGCCTCGTGCCAAGACTACAAATAATATTTTTTCAAGGCCTTGTGCCAAGACACTAGTTTGTCTCATGAGAACTACCGATGCATCGAGGAGCTATAGCGGGCTCCACCCATCACTTACTAAATCCAATTCATTCCTCAAATGAAAAGGTTTAAACATATTATAAACATTCACGTTAAAACTAGCATATGAAATGTCAATACTTTATCAATAAACCATGAATGGTATAAAAATAACACATCCACAGTCAAACATAACTCATTCAATACAATATGGGAGATTTTATTATAATAAATCAATCTTAATTGAGAATAATGAAGGATATCGACATAGATGAAGTTAATCATCAAAACTATTTGAGAGAAATGTCCCCCTTTTTCTTTAAATCATTTAAAAGTCTAACTATTTATCAAGAAGTTGTTTAAAATATATTTTTGAATCAAAGTGTCCCATACCACTTTGAAACTTTTAAAAGTAATTTTAATTTTAAAACATTAATTTCCATATAAATAAAACCTTAAAAACATTTTTTAAAACATGGGAATTAATGAGATTGATTTAGAATAATAAATTTTTAAAACATTTAAAATTATATTATAGTTAGAGTTCTTAACCAAATGATAGATGCTTGAATAAAAATAATTAGGGTAATCCAAACTTTATAATATCATGAGAATAAAGAGATTCATGATATACTATGTCAAAGTACAGTATATACACCAAATAAAAGTGGATTCGCGCATAACAACAAAGAAGTCTCAATGTAATGTAAGATTGGATGAATTCCTTTATAAAGTATGTATCCTTAGGTTAATGATAAATCAATGAAAAAATTATGTGTGAAAAATATAAATACACTCAATATGATTGGATATTATGTGTAAATCAATAAGAGTACATTCACACATATTCTTGTAAAAACAACACCAATGAATTGGATATTAAACTCAACAAGTCGAGATTGAGTTAAAATTACTCTTATCAAGTTCATATCAATGACTTCAAAATTTATCAATGGTTTGATTATGTGTATAAAAATTATATACACAGAAAGTGGAGTGGAAATTATGACATAAGAAAATAAATAGTTATTCTACACATAATCTTTGAGTAAAATAATCAATGAAGTATGCGTAAAGTCGAAGGAGTGGAAATTGAAATTTCAAATTCCCTTACCGATTTGGTAACTTATGAAACATACACCCATGAAAGAAGGATAATACAATGATGATGTAAATATCCATAAATTAAAATATATTACACAATGAATAAAATCATGGGCAGTACACACACCACATGCAATAAATAAGTGGTGAACATTGGAAATCTCACGGAATTAAAAGTGAGATACGAAACCCCTTACCTTGTACTTTTTCCTTGGTCGATGGTAGGTTAACCTCATTAATAATGGTTAAATAATTGTTATTAAATTATTAATGAATCATATACATTAATATGATATCATATATGATCCTTTAACATTGATTTGTTAATAATATCTTAGTATTATCGTTGTTTCGGGTGTTAACAGATTCGTTTTCCATTATATTCATTGTTATGTGAGTCATATTTTTTATGGATGGGATGTATCTTATTCATATACAGAATTATATCATGTCTATAAACATTATTTTTAATCATAAAATGAAATTTATCCTTGAATGGATACGATGGGGAATGAATCTCATCGCGTTCGTGGAGACGGAAATCCGTACGTACGCACAAGCACCAATATCGTTTTTTTGATATTAAAATAATATATAATTGGATGTTATATCATATATAAAAAATAATTATCATGTTATATTTATTATTTACATAAATTAAGCATCATTATTATACCCATCCAAATAATAATGTTTAGAGTAACAATTAAACCACGACGTGGAGACTGTAATCCGTACGTACACACGTATGGTGACATGTCATTCAAAGGATGGATAGAATAATGAATATGGTTGTAACTTATTTATAATAAAATCATAGTATATAGAATATGCTGGAGTTATTATTTTATAAAGTAAATAACAAATAAAGAAGAAGTGGAAGAAGAAAAGAACTTGACAGAGGGTGGTGAAATTATTACCTCTTCTTCGCGTTCTTCCTTTTGACTTGATCAAAAGGGATCCTTCAGTTGGATTTATGACCAAAGGAGGGCCTCTAGGATGATGTGAGGATAGTATAGAGGGTTTGTGGGTAGGTATTGGCTGATCCAAATGAATTTGAAGTTGTGAACTAGAGAGAAGGGAGAGTGCCCTTATATAAGCAGGGTGAGGGGCACCTTATGAAAAGCTAGATATGTTATTTTATAATTAAATCATTTTCGGTTTCTAATGGATCAAAAATAGATTATTTAATGGTTAAGGTGTGTAGGGGTCGAAAAAAACTCAACCAGTAGGTTTTAGAAATGTTTGGTTCAATATATTAACGTTACCTTTAAGATTTAACTCTTAGTTAAATAGTTTTACATTTATCATGTTTCTTTGTATTTTTATATTATATGGTTAATAAAATTACAATATACTTCCAATAAAACCCCTAGTGGTTCATTAATGATAAAAATATCATTATATAAGTCCTTTGGCCAAACCTTATATTTTTAGGAATAGAATATCAATTAATAATATAATATTTCTTTTAAAAACACTATTTTGTCAATTTTGACACTATTTTGTATTTTGTTTTTTTCTAAATTCATAAGGGAATTATTACTTCAAAAAAATTCATCTAACCGACCATAACATGTTATATTAACCTATAAAATTATTGGAAGTCATAAAAAGTCTCAAATTACATTTATTTTGATTTTTATAATATCAGTTATGTTAATATTACATTAATACGGTAATTACTGCATCATCATTGTGTCATAAATAAATTTAATTATTTAATGTATAAAATTTAAAAATAAAATACCATTATTTTGGAAATATTTGTATCTTTCTAATTAATATTTATATTCAAATTTATCTCATGTATAACCCTATATTAAAAAAATTTAGTTATTAAACTTCAATTTTAACTCTTTTAACTCTTCTTTAAATAAAATAATAATAAATGTCCTAATCTAATCCAAGAGGACCAAAGAGGTTCATATTTTATAACATGTGTTAGGGTAATAATAATATCATTTTTACCCTTAATTACCCTATTTACTTTTAACCGTGGTAAATAAAAGTAAAAAAGTTACTATTCACCAAAAAATATTTTTATCTTATTTGACCACAATTTAATCCTTGATATTAACCGTGTCTCTCGGATTTTCAAAATTCAACTCACAGAAGAAGTAAAATTAAGTTTTATGTGAATTTGCAAATTTTCCTAGGAGGTGGGTAAAGGACGGTGAAAAATTCAATAAAATTTTTATATATCTAAAATCCTTATAAACTGACTCCAATGAATTACATTGAACTAATATAGGTATTATATATCTATTTTGACCAAAAATAAATTTAAATAAAATAAATAATTATTTAAAAAAATTCGGCTTTAAACTATAACTCAATGTTTTTCACTATACAACAAAAATTAAAAGTTTTCAGAAACATACAAAAAATTCACCCTAATATAATTTTGATATTATGAATTCAAAAATCAAGTCTATTTTACCAAATTCAAAACATATAAATTTCATTTTTTAGTTTAAAATTAATTTTCGTTGTCAAAACCAAAAAGCGTATTTTTATGAAAGAATAACAACCAAAAGATTGACATTTGTTTATGTCCAATTTCAAAGTGAAATTACTTCCAATGACCAACATTTGATTAAATGGTAAATATATAATCTATTTATACATCCAAACCATTAATATTTATAGTTGAACACTATAAATGTTTTTGATTAAAAAAGTTTTTTTTAGTTAAAATATATTATTTTTCACTATTCAACCAAATATGAAAGTTATTAGAAAAACACAAAAAATTTATTGAAACTAAATTATTATGTCCCTATACAGAAGAAGTATTTTATTTTTTTCAAATGGAATATATAATAGTTTCAAATATTGGATTTAAAAAGGGTTCGCTATTAAAAGGTGGTAAAATTGCATTTTTTGAAAAATACTTCTTTTATCTGAAAAAATTGAATTTGTCCTTACATTATTTCTAAGATACTCATAATATTGATTCTAAAATTAGAAGGGTTATATAAAGTTCAAAATTCTGTTAATACTATTCATAACCGCTTTTGAATGGTTAGTTTGGTAAGTCGTGGTGCGCTTGAACTCGATGTTGCGTGTAGTGTAAGTTATTTAATTACTTTAAAGAACTACCTTACTATGAAATATTGGTGTGTTACATGGAATGAAAAGAAGTACTAAAATATGAATAATCTTCATGATGCCATTTAAAATCATGATCTATTACCACTGATTTTAGAGAAGGTATTTTCTAGTTCATGGTTGCAGTGTTGAGGTCCTCATTATCTCTAAAATGAACCACTCTAGTACAATAAAACTCTTTGGAATCCCTATCAAACACAAACCTGTTAGATTTTTCCTAAAACAAAAAATCCCATCCTTGAAGATTGATAACTTTCTTGAGTAGCATATCAGTTCCTTAGGTAAAATAAAAATAACTTACTCATCCACTAAGAAATTTTCTTGGAGTCCTTTTCCAATTAAATCTACTTGTGGTAGCTCCATCAGTTCTTTTTTATTTTCACCATTGTTGGTAGGATTTTGGAGGTTGGACTATTAGGGTAATTGAATTTATTAAGCAGAGAGAAATAAAGGGTTCAAAATATTTCAAAATTTTTTGTACAAAGGATTGACACTATCTATTTCATTTCAAAGTAATTAAAGGGTTACATAGTGATGTATAGGATAATAATTACAAAATGTTGTTCGCATTTCCTATTTTGATATTTTTAATAGTAAAATACAATGACACTAAATACGTTAACTCAAAATTTCATAAATAATACTTAAAAAATATTGAAAAAGGTAAATTAGGTAAAAATAGACACTAAATTATAGAATTATGTAACTTAGTAAGTAAAATTGGAATGAAACCAAATTAAAAAACACTTATTAGAATATAATGAAATAAAATCAATCAATAGGAAATGGTTTAGTAAAGATGTTTGTTAATTAATTTTATGTGCAAAATAATTATTAATATATATAATTAATTAGTTCATTTTCTATTAATAAATGATGTCTCAAATTAGTGTGCTTTATTATTGAGAGTTTTATTATATTAATTGAAATTTTTATCACACTTGTGTTATAACATTTTATGAGAAGTCATTTTAAATTAAATCTAAAATCCTCTATATTGTGTTTTATCCAAAACACTTCCACAGAGAAACTTCTTGCTGCAATATATTCAGCTTAAGTTGTTGATAATGCTATAGAGTGTGGTTTCTTACTCGACTAAGATATAATAAATCTACTAAGAAAATGATAGGTTCCTAAGGTGATATTCATATATATTATATATCTAACAAAATAAATATATGAATATGATGTCAAATTGAACTAGATGTTTTTAAAAAAATAAGAGAAAGAGGTGAAATTACTTTTAAATATCTTAAAATTATTTTTGGAAACATTTAAATAATACACTTTGGATTGGATTGAAATATTTCACAAATAAATTCCTAAAAAATATTGTCTATTTTACTTGTAGTAAGATACAATAAACTTCTAATGATTCCTTGATACAACTTTTTGTTAAATGGTTTCCCAGTTTCATCTATATCAATTTTAATATTGTATCACATTGGAGTTGAGAAATTCTTAATATTTTAAGTCCAAACATCTTATATAAATCATTTATTTATTTTCATTTGTTTAAAATATTTCCAAAAATATTTTTGGTAGATTTTAAATCCTATAAAATATTTTAACTCATCCATAATACTCATTTAAAATTCCTTTTGATTGATATTTGAAATTTCATTCAAAACATTTTGATTGTTTTATCCGAAAATAAAATTATCAACATATATTTTTACTCAAAAAATATATTATGACTAATTTTTCTTAAATAATTTAGGGTCTTCCAATACTAAAATAAAATAATATGGTATTTAATAACTTCCTCTTGGTTCTTTTTTAAGTCCATACAGAGCTCTGGTAAGTTCAAAAATTGAATTTTGAAAGTGAGGGTCTTCAAAACTGGGAGGTTGTTCTACAAAAACTTTCACCATTAAATACACATTTATAAAATCATAATTCACACCAATATAATATAATTTAAAATTCATATAATATTCATATTCTATAAAGATTATAATAGATTTTACTTCCCTCTACTATATAAGAAATAATGAAAATCCACAAGACTTTTGAGAAGAAGATAAGGAGGGATTTCAATAAAATTATAAAAGTAAATATCTTACATTCTATAGAAAATTATAATTTCAAGAAAAAATAATAAAGGTAGAGTTATAACTTTAATTATTGGAATCTATTAACATAGGGGGGAAGTATCATTGGCTTGAATTCCAAGGGTCTAATATTCCATCACTTGAAAAGTTTCACACTAGTAAAAGAAGATTAGAATTATAAAAAAACTAGTTTCACCATATATAGTTTGTTCTATATTATTTAATTTTTGAAATAAAAATGTTAAAATATCAACCAATAGAAGGCCTTCACACATTTTGGTTTACTTGAACATCCTATATGGATGGAACATACTTCATTTAAGGTGATTCTTCTTCCCCATCCTATAATTTCATCATTTATATCCCTCTCTCTAGATTTTATACAGATTTATTCCACTTTTATAGCTTAAGGGTCAAGATTTATTAAGGTGATATTATCTCATTGATCTTATCCAATTAAAATTCTTCCAATGATCATTATCTCCATTTAAATCTAGATGATTATCATTTGGAGCATGAGAGGGTATTTTACAGAATTTTGGAAACTAAGATAAATGAATTTATTATAACTTGATCCATATCCATTTATAGAAATTTTTTATTGTAAGTTCCAAATTGGGTATGAATATGGAAAAGGTATTTAATCTTATTTTTCATCTTATCCTTGGAAATTACACTTATACTTCATCTTCCATTGCCCACAACTGAGTTCACAAATGGAAGAATCGGATGTTCTTGAAAATTACTTTTACTTACTGTTACTGATGACTCTTATAACCATGAAATTTTCAAAATTTATATTATACAACTTATATGAGTCTTGAAGTTTTATAATTTGGCCCTTAAGAAATACAAGGGCCCTATGGAATGACTCTTACATTTTCACCATTTTTCAATTTCTTATTTTCATGTCTAAATTTCATTTAAGATTGTGTAAGATCAACATTATTAAATGTTTTGTATACTTTTAAACATCCCACACTATGATAAAATTAAATATCTCCTCATGGTTCCATATAAATTAATCTTATGTTTTGGGATGATAAATCTTGAAAAATGATAACTTGCTCTTATAAAATGGCAGAATGAACCTTTTGAAATGAATCGATACAATTAAGGTACGGTATCTTAGCTAAATTTCAAGATGTATCTTCGGAAAAAACCTAACAAAATTCCCTATGGAGTTTCTATTTTCTATTTTATCAATATTCAACTTCTAAAATATAACCTGTAGGATACTTCATCTTCTGACATCGAAAAATTCTTAGCTGTTGGAAGTTTCATGAAAATCATGGAACACATGAATATAGTGTAATAATTATTCAAGTCTATTTAAAAATAAAAAAAATTAAAAATATAAGATCTCATTCATGTTTTTCATAAACTCATAAGATCAACATGAATTCAATTTTGATCCATTTATTCAAAACTAAAAGGTAAATAGTTATGAAAATTATATAAAATCATAACATATAATTTTAAAAAAAATATTGATAATCACCTATTGAGATAACAAGATTGGTAGAATAATACATAATAAATTTAAATGAAATATAAAAAATACATTAAATGGGTTCCAAATAATGCTCCTAAACCAAATGTACTGACCATGGACAGGGATTATAAAACAATGTACACTTCGTCATGGTTAAATAAAGGAATCCTAAATCTTATGGTAAATTATATAATAGTAAAACAGATATCTATTACTTCTATGGAATGTTCTATGAATCCTCTACATGATCATAGTATGAGTTGGAATTGTATGATGATAGAGAGTTTACAAGATAGTGACCCTCTAAACATAGTCACACCCAAATCAAGTGACCTAATGTTCTCTCTCTCTCTTTAATTTTTTTCCTTTGGAATTCCAAAATAGTATAATTTATGAAATGGGTCAAGTACCACTAAATAATGAATCGTTGTGTTGTAATCATGGAAATATGGAACTCGATGCATCAACATAACTCTCCATGGTATTTAGGAAATTAGTGGATAGTTGGTATCAAAAGAGACAAAGAAAGCCTCATCCAAAGTCTAGTAATAAGAGATGTGAGGATTCATATAATTGGTTGAGAAGTGGTTTATTAGATAAACACCACAAAATAAACACAAATAAATCTAAACATAACCACATGATCAACTACGATCAATTATTTATATGCACCAAACATATAGGAAATAGTGGGCTTTATAGTGATTCCTAACATCTGACTTATAATTGCATACGAATTTTAGGGATAAAATGAATCTCAAAAAAATAAAATTTGCTTAAAAATAGCATTAATTAATATTAAATGAAAAAAACACATAAGATAATAAAATAAAATTTATTTTTAAATAGAAATTATAGTTAGAATGAAATCCAAAAATATACACCATTTATTAATAAAACTAAAACAAGTGTGATTTCATTTCTCCTATTATAATTAAACTATGAAGAAGTTTAGAATATTCAAATAATATCTAAAAATAGACAAATCTATATCCTTAAAAAACTATTGGATATGTTATCATTTATATATATATCATGATTACAAACATTATCTAAGCTTCGATAACTTCTGTAATAAAATGAATCATAGTTTTATGTTTTTAGTCTTTCCAAGGAAAACTATGTTCTTAGAAAACTGTAATGAGGAATGTTTATTACAATAAATAATAATATTATAATTACACATATATATATAGTTCATAAAGTAAAACATTATGTTACGTCTTCTTTAGGATTGATTTTCTAAATAAAATATAGTGGTATAGTGCGACACTACTGATAAAATATTATATTTTCTGGATAGATGGATCCCATATGTAGAAAAACTATAAAGTAAGGTATTTTCATGTATCAATATTACCAATATAATATTATTCTATATAACTAGTCACCAATTTATTATAATCAACTTTCCTCTTATAACATAAAGATAATGGAGCAATAAATTATATGTACCTTATGAACCATTTATGAGCATGCCAATTTAGATTAACTGGGGAACTCAAAACTCTAATAAGACTAAAAATATATAAAGATACATCTAGTGAAGTACATATCATAACATACATGATATAAAAAACAAAATTAGTATAAGGTATTCTACTCATGGATTAATTCTCCTCACCATTGTTGTGGGATTGATATAGTGATATTTTAAGTGTGTAGGAAAGAGAAAATTGGTAGGTTTCAATGAGTCAAATAGAAACCACTTTAGTAAATTAATATCATAATAATTTTAATATAATTAAAAAAACTAGTTCTTATAATCACTACAAATTTACATACCTTTGTATTTCTTATCAAAACCAAGATCATTCACTTAAATAACTATTTTTTGTTGATTTATAACATTAGTAACAAATTTAAAATTCTAACAGATGAGTAACATATCAGCAGGATACAAAAAAATAATATATTCAATTTCTGATAGCTTTAAAATAAAAACATGGATCAAACATATTGTAGTTAAAATCATTTTGTAATATGAAAGAATCCAATTTCTTATAGTATTATTGTAAATCTTATTTAAAATCATAAAAAAATTAATTTAATGCACTTGGTTTGATTTAAACTCATTTTCAAAACAATTATGAGGCTTAATGTGTTGTTTTTTATCAATAATACCATATTAAAATGGATTATTTTCATAATATTGTTCAATATGAAAGTCAAGATAAGAAAAAAATCTAGAAATAACCCAATGGATGAGCATTTAAATATTGGATAATTTTTTTGAATAATAATCTCTATTATTTTACGGTAAATCCATTACAACCAACCTAGAATTATACATGAATTTATTTTCTCAAATATTATTTTACTTGTTCTTAAAAATTCATTTACACCCAATCACTTTCGTACTAAGTGTCTTATTCACTACGGATGTGGTGTGGTTATTTTCTAAATTAATTCATCTCATTAATCATAGAATCAATCTGTAACAGCCCAAGATTTTATAAAAAAATTCTTTTTAATTTTATTAAAGTCTTGTGTTGTACGCTACACCAAAAGGAGCTTGCACAACACGCATCCTTGACTTGCCTTGCATTACACGCAATCGCGACCTTCCTCGATAGCGTGTGTAATACGCAATACCGAGTTTCACTAAACAACGATATGCTATTAAAATATTATTAAAACTAGCCGTTATGAATAGTAATAACCACTTTTTAAAACTCTGTAAATCTTATTTTTCAAAATGAACTTCATTTTTGGATTCGGAGTATCGTTTTTAGCCTAAGGTGAAATTTTGGTACTTTTGGGATCACTTTCATATTCTGATGAATAGTGAAAATTACTAAATTATAATTAAAAACAACTTTTTTAATCGAAAAAATTAATAGTGATAAATTATTAATTTGAGTGGTTTTAAAGTATATTTAGAATATATGTTTACAATTTAATACAATGTTGGTCATTGAATGTAATTTCACATTTAAACCAGACATAATCAAGTGTCAATCTTTTGATAGATATTGTTTCTTAAAAACACGCTATTTATTTTAACAGCGGGATTTAATTATAAAATTAATTAATGAAAATTCTATGATATGAATTTGGTAAAATAGACTTCATTTTTTAATTCGGAATATGAAATATATCTTAGGATGAAATTTTGGCATTGTTCTGAAAAACATCAATTTTTGATGAATAGTGAAACTACTAAGTGGTAGTTAAAAAACTGAATTTTTCATAAAACATAATTTTACCGCTTCTGTGAATGGAATTTCAAAAATCCGAGAGACACGGTTGATGTCAGTAAGTAAAATGTGGTTCAATGAGATAAAAATAATTTTTTGGTGAATAGTAACTTTTTACTATTTTTACCGCGGTTAATAGTAAATAGGGTAACTAAGGGTAAATATGATATTAATATTACCCTAACACATGTCCTAATTCTATTGGACAAGTGTAATTCGACCAAAAACAAACTTAGGAATAAAATATGACCATTTAGGCCCACTTGGATTAGATTAGGACATTTATTATTAATTTATTTAAAGAAGGGTTAAAATAGTTAAAATCAAAGTTTAATATGTAAATCATTTTTAATATGGGGTTATACATAAGATAAATTCGATTGTAAATATTCATTAGAAAGCTAAAACGATTTCCTACATGATGGTAGTTTATTTGTAATTTTTAGACATCAAATAATATAATTTATTTATGACACAAAGATGATGCAGTAATTATCTTATTAATGAAATATTGACATAATTGATGTTATAAACACCAAACTAAATGTAATTTTAGACTTTTTATGAATTCCACTAATTTTCTAGGTTACTATGATATATTAGTGTTCATTTAATCAACTTGGTTTGAACATATAATTCTGTTAGGACTTTCACAAAAATCATATATCAAATAGTGTCAAAATTGACACAAAATAGTTTTTAAATAAAATATTATATTATTAATTGTTATTTTATTCCTAAAAATCTAAGGTTCGGCCAAATGACTTAGATAAGGATATATGTATTACTAATAAACAATTTTGGGTTCGTTTGGCATGTTATAGTAAGTGTATTAACCATATAGTGAAAGAAAACAAAAAGACACGGTAAAAGTTAAATTATTTAACTTAGAGTTAAATCTAATTGATAAGGTTAAAATAATACCCTAAACTTGTCTAGATCTTATTGGTTGATAGGATTTCGACCCAACCCCACTTTAGCTTCGAAATAAGACCCTTTGGAACCATTATAAACCTATTTTGACATTAATATAAAATAATATTTTGAAGTATTCCTAAGGTGCCCCTCTCCTCCCTTATAAAAGGACACCTCCTCCCCCTCCTCCTCACACCAATTTGAGCACTCAAGCTCGGCCAACCCCTGCCAAAATCTCTTCTCCACTTCCCTAGCAACATCCTAGAGGTTCTGGTATTCCTCAAAGACCAATTTTAGTTCCCTAAGAGGAGGTCTCCAAAAGGCGCTTCAAAGAAGAGGTAATTACCGTTACCAATTCTTTCATCTTTATTTCTTCTTCCACTTCTTCTTCTTAGGTTGTTTCATTATGAATTAATAACATCAGTATCAATCATATACTGATATGTTATTATAAGTATGAAACAACCCTATTTCACCATCTATCCATCCTACGGAAAAAGAAATCACCGCGCGTGCGTACGTACGGAATACCGTCTCCACGCCGTGGTGTAATCTATTTTCCACCTCCACCTTACATGGATGGGTATAATGGTGTAAAGAATAACTATACATAGTTATTAAAACATCATATTGATTATGATATATTTTATAATCCACTCCAATTCAATTCAATATTTATGGAAATGATATCATCGCTCGTGCGTACGTACGGACTACCGTCTCCACGACGCGATGAGATTCATTCTCCATGTTAACCATTTAAGAATGATTATAAAGTATATATAAGAAATAATAATGAAATATATGACATTATAAAGCTACTGGATTTATGTATATATATATATATGTATGTCATCTACTTACTTCCATTCAAGACAATAAGGAAAGGAAAACAACGTTCATGTGTACGTACGGACTACCGTCTCCATGAACGGTGTTTTTCATTTCATTTATCTGTCTATTATATATATATATATATATATATATATATATACTGAATATATATGATATATAAATCATATTTTATATTCTGTAAGTAATTAAATCATGATATAAGTAATAATAATGTCAAGAACAACAAGTCAAAACACCTACGATAAAAGAAACGATTTTACCCAAAACGCTTCTTTAACATGGAGTTTACAAAAGAACGGGTAATATAATTTCATAAGTGAACCATATATGATATCATAACAATGAATATGATTCTGTAATAAGTCAATGACATTATTTAAACCATTATACAGGAGCTTCGGACACGTACAAAGCAAATCGGACCTAAGGTAAGGGAAATATCACAATCTCATTTTTATCCGAGATTGTTTATTCGTAAGTATTTACTGGGGTGTATTTTATCATCCACATCCATGTTCCCTCAATATGTAATATTGTTTCCATCCACTTGCAATAGTTTAAATCCAATTTTACCCTTAGGTGAGTTTTTAGTAAAGAATATGAAAGGAATCTTTTGTCGTTTTTTCGTACGAGGTACTTTTTGACTTTTCCGAAAAAAGTACAAAGAATGTTTTTTTTATCTTATACGGCATGAATGGATTTTTAAAACATTATTTCCAAGAAGCATCCTTTACAAGTTTTCAAGTTTATTTTTAATCAACTTCTTTTATTTTAAAGTGTATGACATGTTATGAAAGAAAAAATGTTTTTGAAGAAGAAAGGATATTTTCCTCAAGAATGGAGTTCAAGTGTTTTATCAAAATTATTTTCCATCTAAAATAACAAAGGGTTCTGTTTTTATGATTTCCTTTATCTTATATGAATTGATTTATGATGTCATGATGTTTCAAGAATCCCATTTTTGTTACATGTGTTATGCGATGATGTATGTTTTATGATTATGTGGCACACATAAGAAAGGATTCATTATAAGATGGGTGGGACCTATATCTCCCTCCAATGCATTGGCTAAAGATTTTATATCTCATGAGATAGACATGGCTGGAACGGAAGGTTATTTCGGTTCAGTGATACAGGACTGAAACGAGGAGTGAACTCGGTTCAGAAAGGGACTTTGTCCACTAAGATAGTCTTGGCAATGAGTCATGACTAACAAGAAATGATTTTCCATGATTATGTTTGCATGCCACAAAGTTTCAAGTTTTATGTTATGATTATGGGGATCTCATTTTCACTACTATGATTTATCCCATGTTATGAAATTATGATCTCTTTTGCAGGTTAAGATTTCCAAAAGTTATGTGCTTGTGTATACGATGTGATTGATATTTATTTTTTTTTAACCCTTACTGAGCATTTGAGCTCACCCTTTTATGTTTTCTTTTCCCCAGGATATAAAGAAAGGTTTTAGGTATAAAAATGAAGATCTTTATGGGAGATGTTGAAGATCCTCCACCACGTTTAGAAGATTACGTTCCGAGTTTCCAAAGACACTAAACTTTTATGGTCCTTGTGTGTGTGTTTTTGTTATGTACTAAGTATTCCGCAAAAGTAATGTAATGTCAATGTACGTCAAGCTTCGGGTCTCTACAGTTGGTATTAGAGGCAAAGGAGGTAGGAATGTATCCGATCCTTGGGAACTCTCACATGTGAGCGTTGGACGAAGCATGGCTCTCCGCCCAAGGGCTTCATGAGGAAATGGCTGCCACTGGGGATGGTGGTGTGTCCCGCCCAGGGGGTGTAGCCGCCCATGGAGTGCCCTGATAGGTATCAATTATAGTCCACTGGAAATAATTCCAGACCGTTACAGTTGGTATCAGAGGAAAGGTTTAGTCAACCTTTGGAAACTAGGATGCGAAAACGTTAGTGAGATCCCTAGAGATATTTCTAAGGTATGTCTAGGGATGTCCCTAAGGTTAAGTATACGTATAGGTTATAGTTCTAGAACTATGCTAACGATCATAGAATTAAACCTAAGATGTTAGATATTGAAGGTACTCCCCCTTTATTATGTTGTTTTCCCTAGCATGATTTTTGCCTCTCACACTTTTTTTTTGGGTTTTAGAAAATGGCTGGAAACAAGATGATTCATGATAATGGAGGATATGATGGACAATGGAATGATATTCTTCATAATGAAATGGGATTTGGAAGTCCAAACATAATTATTATGCCGAATCAGCAATCTCATAATATGATCAATAAAGTAAAATTTGGTAAGTTTCCTGACTCGGCTAATAAGAGAAAGATGGTGTTTCATGATGATCATAGAGGAAAGAAAGTTCAATTTCCCCTATGTAATTCATGTGGGAAGAGGCATCAAGGAGAATGTTTCAAAGGAACTGGAAGATGCTTTGGGTGTGGAAAAGAAGGACACAAAGCCAGTAAGTGCAAAGGAAAAGGTTCAGTTAACAACATGGATGAGGATAATGGTATTGCTACGACATCAAAAATGGTTAAGTGTTTTAAATGTGGAATGTATGGGCATTATGCAAACAAATTCCCTAAGGGAAAGACTCATGAAGAGAATCAGTATGGTCATATGGGTAGTATTTATGTGGATGATGATGAAGAGACTACAAATGATATGTGAGATGAATGAATTTTTGAAGCTCGGTCAATGGTTTGAGAATGTAGTGGAATGATTACATGTTTATCATGTGTAATTTTGGAATAAAGAGACATCTATGGATTGTTACACTGTTGTCTTTCCTTGTGTTTTGAAAGTGTATGATTAATGTTACCAGTATCCATGAAAGGTTATTCAGATATTTTTGGAATGTAGATGATATGCGCATAATGAAGGGATAAGGAGAAAATGAAATGTTTGATAGTATTCATGAGCTAATGATTGATATAAGGACTAAGTGATATAATGGTTTGAGTATAAGTAATTTTGAGGATTTTGGTCTATGGAAAGTGTTAACTTTTAACTGCATTCATGTTTTCACTAAGGTTCAATGGGTATTCAAGAGAATACATGATTAAGGCCTTTGAATGTTTGGAATGTGACCAACAAAACATATCTTATGATATATGGGGATCAACGATGGTATTAAATCTCTGGTAATCGTTTTCACTATGTTATGAGAATGGACTGCAGTATTATGGATAAGCCTAAAGATTGGAATGGATTATGTTGGACATAAGTTAGTATTGTTTAAGGATAGAAGTTTTTTCGATATTATTGATGGGATGTTATAGTAACATAGTTTTAGAAAAAGGACAACCTGCAGGACGGGCGACAGCCCATCGCTTCAGACAAGGCTGTAGGAATCGAACCCACAACCGAAGTGCGACTGGCCTTTATCGCCTACCACTAACCTACAGGAAGTCCCTGTTTAGTAGAAACTAGTTTTATTATATTAAGCAGTATGATATATGAAGTATAAGTCCATTTTAGGAACCATATATGATTAATCTCATTATAGATCGATTTATGCATATAATTTTTGCTAACCTTTTGTTTGAGACAGATGGAATGACCCGTCATTCTATCACATGATCTGCTAACACTTCACGAATTACAAATTCAACTTCATTTATTTAAGAGATGAAGTGAAAATTGTTCAAGGCACGAACAACAGTGATATTTTACCAAAATAAAGTAAGTATTTATTCTAATTCAAATTCTTAAACTTTAGGGAAATGATCTTGAAAACCAAAAATGTTGTCCTAGTGATCTTATACCTGATGAATCGGATGGTACCTTAGATCGTCACAAATTCATGGCTTTGTGATTGCTGGCTTTTCCATAGCCATGTTCTCTACCACTCTCCATCAGAACATGATGGTTAGATTTCTCTTCCATATCCATATTTTCACCTATGTGGAAACCCAGTGATTAGTTTATTTGGGTAATCGTTACATTTCATACTTTAGTTTTTAAAGCCAAGTTTTGGTATTCCTTTTTACGATGTGGGTTTCTATTAAAGAAACTTTCGAATAGTAAACCATTTATAACCCCGACGAATTTCGAGGGCGAAATTCATTTTAAGGGGGGTAGAATGTAACAGCCCAAGATTTTATAAAAAAATTCTTTTTAATTTTATTAAAGTCTTGTGTTGTACGCTACACCAAAAGGAGCTTGCACAACACGCATCCTTGACTTGCCTTGCATTACATGCAATCGCGACCTTCCTCGATAGCGTGTGTAATACGCAATACCGAGTTTCACTAAACAACGATATGCTATTAAAATATTATTAAAACTAGCCGTTATGAATAGTAATAACCACTTTTTAAAACTCTGTAAATCTTATTTTTCAAAATGAACTTCATTTTTGGATTCGGAGTATCGAATTTAGCCTAAGGTGAAATTTTGGTACTTTTCGGATAACTTTCATATTCTGATAAATAGTGAAAATTACTAAATTATAATTAAAAACAACTTTTTTAATCGAAATAATTAATAGTGATAAATTATTAATTTGAGTGGTTTTAAATTATATTTAGAATATATTTTTACAATTTAATACAATGTTGGTCATTGAATGTAATTTCACATTTAAACCAGACATAATCAAGTGTCAATCTTTTGATAGATATTGTTTCATAAAAACACGCTATTTGTTTTAACAGCGGGATTTAATTATAAAATTAATTAATGCAAATTCTATGATATGAATTTGGTAAAATAGACTTCATTTTTGAATTCGGAATATGAAATATATCTTAGGATGAAATTTTGGCATTGTTCTGAAAAACATCAATTTTTGATGAATAGTGAAACTACTATGTGGGAGTTAAAAAACTGAATTTTTCATAAAACTTAATTTTACCGCTTCTGTGAATGGAATTTCAAAAATCCGAGAGACACGGTTGATGTCAGTAAGTAAAATTTGGTTCAATGAGATAAAAATAATTTTTTGGTGAATAGTAACTTTTTACTATTTTTACCGCGGTTAATAGTAAATAGGGTAACGAAGGGTAAATATGATATTAATATTACCCTAACACATGTCCTAATTCTATTGGACAAGTGTAATTCGACCAAAAACAAACTTAGGAATAAAATATGACCATTTAGGCCCACTTGGATTAGATTAGGACATTTATTATTAATTTATTTAAAGAAGGGTTAAAATAGTTAAAATCAATGTTTAATAAGTAAATCATTTTTAATATGGGGTTATACATAAGATATATTCGATTGTAAATATTAATTAGAAAGCTAAAAAGATTTCCTACATGATGGTATTTTATTTGTAATTTTTAGACATCAAATAATATAATTTATTTATGACACAAAGATGATGCAGTAATTATCTTATTAATGAAATATTGACATAATTGATGTTATAAACACCAAACTAAATGTAATTTTAGACTTTTTATGAATTCCACTAATTTTCTAGGTTACTATGATATATTATTGTTCATTTAATCAACTTGGTTCGAACATATAATTCTGTTAGGACTTTCACAAAAATCATATATCAAATAGTGTCAAAATTGACACAAAATAGTTTTTAAATCAAATATTATATTATTAATTGTTATTTTATTCCTAAAAATCTAAGGTTCGGCAAAATGACTTAGATAAGGATATATGTATTACTAATAAACAATTTGGGGTTCGTTTGGCATGTTATAGTAAGTTTATTAACCATATAGTGAAAGAAAACAAAAAGACACGGTAAAAGTTAAATTATTTAACTTAGAGTTAAATCTAATTGATAAGGTTAAAATAATACCCTAAACTTTTCTAAATCTTTTTGGTTGATAGGATTTCGACCCAACCCCACTTTAGCTTCGAAATAAGACCCTTTGGAACCATTATAAACTGATTTTGACATTAATATAAAATAATATTTTGAAGTATTCCTAAGGTGCCCCTCTCCTCCCTTATAAAAGGACACCTCCTCCCCCTCCTCCTCACACCAATTTGAGCACTCAAGCTCGGCCAACCCCTGCCAAAATCTCTTCTCCACTTCCCTAGCAACATCCTAGAGGTTCTTGTCTTCCTCAAAGACCAATTTTAGTTCCCTAAGAGGAGGTCTCCAAAAGGCGCTTCAAAGAAGAGGTAATTACCGTTACTAATTCTTTCATCTTTATTTCTTCTTCCACTTCTTCTTCTTAGGTTGTTTCATTATGAATTAATAACATCAGTATCACTCATATACAGATATGTTATTATAAGTATGAAACAACCCTATTTCACCATCTATCCATCCTACGGAAAAAGAAATCACCGCGCGTGCGTACGTACGGAATACCGTCTTCATGCCGTGGTGTAATCTATTTTCCACCTCCACCTTACATGGATGGGTATAACGGTGTAAAGAATAACTATACATAGTTATTAAAACATCATATTGATTCTGATATATTGTATAATCCACTCCAATTCAATTCAATATTTATGGAAATGATATCATCGCTCGTGCGTACGTACGGACTACCGTCTCCACGACGCGATGAGATTCATTCTCCATGTTAACCATTTAAGAATGATTATAAAGTATATATAAGAAATAATAATGAAATATATGACATTATAAAGCTACTGGATTTATGTATATATATATATGTATGTCATCTACTTACTTCCATTCAAGACAATAAGGAAAGGAAAACAATGTTCATGTGTACGTACGGACTACCGTCTCCATGAACGGTGTTTTTCATTTCATTTATCTGTCTATTATATATATATATATATACTGAATATATATGATATATAAATCATATTTTATATTCTGGAAGTAAGTAAATCATGATATAAGTAATAATAATGTCAAGAACAACAAGTCAAAACACCTACGATAAAAGAAACGATTTTACCCAAAACGCTTCTTTAACATGGAGTTTACAAAAGAACGGGTAATATAATGTCATAAGTGAACCATATATGATATCATAACAATGAATATGATTCTGTAATAAGTCAATGACATTATTTAAACCATTATACAGGAGCTTCGGACACGTACAAAGCAAATCGGACCTAAGGTAAGGGAAATATCACAATCTCATTTTTATCCGAGATTGTTTATTCGTAAGTATTTACTGGGGTGTATTTTATCATCCACATCCATGTTCCCTCAATATGTAATATTGTTTCCATCCACTTGCAATAGTTTAAATCCAATTTTACCCTTAGGTGAGTTTTTAGTAAAGAATATGAAAGAAATCTTTTGTCGTTTTTCCGTACGAGGTACTTTTTGACTTTTCTGACAAAAGTACGAAGAATGTTTTTTTTAACTTATACGGCATGAATGGATTTTTAAAACATTATTTCCAAGAATCTTCCTTTACAAGTTTTCAAGTTTATTTTTAATCAACTTCTTTTATTTTAAAGTGTATGACATGTTATGAAAGAAAAAATGTTTTTGAAGAAGAAAGGATATTTTCCTCAAGAATGGAGTTCAAGTGTTTTATCAAAATTATTTTCCATCTAAAATAATAAAGGGTTCTGTTTTTATGATTTCCTTTATCTTATATGAATTGATTTATGATGTCATGATGTTTCAAGAATCCCATTTTTGTTACATGTGTTATGCGATGATGTATGTTTTATGATTATGTGGCACACATAAGAAAGGATTCATTATATGATGGGTGGGACCTATATCTCCCTCCAATGCATTGGGTAAAGATTTTATATCTCATGAGATAGACATGGCTGGAACGGAAGGTTATTTCGGTTCAGTGATACAGGACTGAAACGAGGAGTGAACTCGGTTCAGAAAGGGGCTTTGTCCACTAAGATAGTCTTGGCAATGAGTCATGACTAACAAGAAATGATTTTCCATGATTATGTGTGCATGCCACAAAGTTTCAAGTTTTATGTTATGATTATGGGGATCTCATTTTCACTACTATGATTTATCCCATGTTATGAAATTATGATCTCTTTTGCAGGTTAAGATTTCCAAAAATTATGTTCTTGTGTATACGATGTGATTGATATTTATTTTTTTTTAACCCTTACTGAGCATTTGAGCTCACCCTTTTATGTTTTATTTTCCCCAGGATATAAAGAAAGGTTTTAGGTATAAAAAGGAAGATCTTTATGGGAGATGTTGAAGATCTTCCACCACGTTTAGAAGATTACGTTCCGAGTTTCCAAAGTCACTAAACTTTTACGGTCCTTGTGTGTGTGTTTTTGTTATGTACTAAGTATTCCGCAAAAGTAATGTAATGTCAATGTACGTCAAGCTTCGGGTCTCTACAGTTGGTATCAGAGGCAAAGGAGGTAGGAATGTATCCGATCCTTGGGAACTCTCACATGTGAGCGTTGGACGAAGCATGGCTCTCCGCCCAAGGGCTTCATGAGGAAATGGCTGCCACTGGGGATGGTGGTGTGTCCCGCCCAGGGGGTGTAGCCGCCTATGGAGTGCCCTGATAGGTATCAATTATAGTCCACTGGAAGTAATTCCAGACCATTACAGTTGGTATCAGAGGAAATGTTTAGTCAACCTTTGGAAACTAGGATGCGAAAACGTTAGTGAGATCTCTAGAGATATTTCTAAGGTATGTCTAGGGATGTCCCTAAGGTTAAGTATACGTATAGGTTATAGTTCTAGAACTACGCTAACGATCATAGAATTAAACCTAAGATGTTAGATATTGAAGGTACTCCCCCTTTATTATGTTGTTTTCCCTAGCATGATTTTTGCCTCTCACACTATTTTTTTTGGGTTTTAGAAAATGGCTAGAAACAAGATGATTCACGATAATGGAGGATATGATGGACAATGGAATGATATTATTCATAATGAAATGGGATTTGGAAGTCCAAACATAATTATTATGCCGAATCAGCAATCTCATAATATGATCAATAAAGTAAAATTTGGTAAGTTTCCTGACTCGGCTAATAAGAGAAAGATGGAGTTTCATGATTATCATAGAGGAAAGAAAGTTCAATTTCCCCTATGTAATTCATGTGGGAAGAGGCATCAAGGAGAATGTTTCAAAGGAACTGGAAGATGCTTTGGGTGTGGAAAAGAAGGACACAAAGCCAGTAAGTGCAAAGGAAAAGGTTCAGTTAACAACATGGATGAGGATAATGGTATTGCTACGACATCAAAAATGGTTAAGTGTTTTAAATGTGGAATGTATGGGCATTATGCAAACAAATGCCCTAAGGGAAAGACTCATGAAGAGAATCAGTATGGTCATATGGGTAGTATTTATGTGGATGATGATGAAGAGACTACAAATGATATGTGAGATGAAAGAATTTTTGAAGCTCGATCAATGGTTTGAGAATGTAGTGGAATGATTACATGTTTATCATGTGTAATTTTGGAATAAAGAGACATCTATGGATTGTTACACTGTTGTCTTTCCTTGTGTTTTGAAAGTTTATGATTAATGTTACCAGAATCCATGAAAGGTTATTCAGATATTTTTGGAATGTAGATGATATGCGCATAATGAAGGGATAAGGAGAAAATTAAATGTTTGATAGTATTCATGAGCTCATGATTGATATAAGGACTAAGTGATATAATGGTTTGAGTATAAGTAATTTTGAGGATTTTGGTCTATGGAAAGTGTTAACTTTTAACTGCATTCATGTTTTCACTAAGGTTCAATGGGTATTCAAGAGAATACATGATTAAGGCTTTTGAATGTTTGGAATGTGACCAACAAAACATATCTTATGATATATGGGGATCAACGATGGTATTAAATCTCTGGTAATCGTTTTCACTATGTTATGAGAATGGACTGCAGTATTATGGATAAGCCTAAAGATTGGAATGGATTATGTTGGACATAAGTTAGTATTGTTTAAGGATAGAAGTTTTTTCGATATTATTGATGGGATGTTATAGTAACGTAGTTTTAGAAAAAGGATAACCTGCAGGACGGGCGACAGCCCATCGCTTCGGACAAGGCTGTAGGAATCGAACCCACAACCGAAGTGCGACTGGCCTTTATCGCCTACCACTTACCTACAAGAAGTCCCTGTTTAGTAGAACTAGTTTTATTATATTAAGCAGTATGATATATGAAGTATAAGTCCATTTTAGGAACCATATATGATTAATCTCACTATAGATCGATTTATGCATATAATTTTTTCTATCCTTTTGTTTGAGACAGATGGAATGACCCGTCATTCTATCACATGATCTGCTAACACTTCACGAATTACAAATTCAACTTCATTTATTTAAGAGATGAAGTGGAAATTGTTCAAGGCATGAACAACAGTGATATTGTACCAAAATAAAGTAAGTATTTATTCTAATTCAAATTCTTCAACTTTAGGGAAATGATCTTGAAAACCGAAAATGTTGTCCTAGTGATCTTATACCTGATGAATCGGATGGTACCTTAGATCGTCACAAATTCATGGCTTTGTGATTGCTGGCTTTTCCATAGCCATGTTCTCTACCACTCTCCATCAGAACATGATGGTTAGATTTCTCTTCCATATCCATATTTTCACCTATGTGGAAACCCAGTGATTAGTTTATTTGGGTAATCGTTACATTTCATACTTTAGTTTTTAAAGCCAAGTTTTGGTATTCCTTTTTACGATGTAGGTTTCTATTAAAGAAACTTTCGAATAGTAAACCATTTATAACCCCGACGAATTTCGAGGGCGAAATTCATTTTAAGGGGGGTAGAATGTAACAGCCCAAGATTTTATAAAAAAATTCTTTTTAATTTTATTAAAGTCTTGTGTTGTACGCTACACCAAAAGGAGCTTGCACAACATGCATCCTTGACTTACCTTGCATTACACGCAATCGCGACCTTCCTCGATAGCGTGTGTAATACGCAATACCGAGTTTCACTAAACAACGATATGCAATTAAAATATTATTAAAACTAGCCGTTATGAATAGTAATAACCACTTTTTAAAACTCTTTAAATCTTATTTTTCAAAATGAACTTCATTTTTGGATTCGGAGTATCGAATTTAGCCTAAGGTGAAATTTTGGTACTTTTCGGATAACTTTCATATTCTGATGAATAGTGAAAATTACTAAATTATAATTAAAAACAAATTTTTTAATCGAAATAATTAATAGTGATAAATTATTAATTTGAGTGGTTTTAAAGTGTATTTAGAATATATTTTTACAATTTAATACAATGTTGGTCATTGAATGTATTTTCACATTTAAACCAGACATAATCAAGTGTCAATCTTTTGATAGATATTGTTTCTTAAAAACACGCTATTTGTTTTAACATCGGGATTTAATTATAAAATTAATTAATGAAAATTCTATGATATGAATTTGGTAAAATAGACTTCATTTTTGAATTCGGAATATGAAATATATCTTACGATGAAATTTTGGCATTGTTCTGAAAAACATCAATTTTTGATGAATAGTGAAACTACTAAGTGGTTGTTAAAAAACTGAATTTTTCATAAAACTTAATTTTACCGCTTCTGTGAATGGAATTTCAAAAATCCGAGAGACACGGTTGATGTCAGTAAGTAAAATGTGGTTCAATGAGATAAAAATAATTTTTTGGGGAATAGTAACTTTTTACTATTTTTACCGCGGTTAATAGTAAATAGGGTAACTAAGGGTAAATATAATATTAATATTACCCTAACACATGTCCAAATTCTATTGTACAAGTGTAATTCGACCAAAAACAAACTTATGAATAAAATATGACCATTTAGGCCCACTTGGATTAGATTAGGACATTTATTATTAATTTATTTAAAGAAGGGTTAAAATAGTTAAAATCAAAGTTTAATAAGTAAATCATTTTAAATATGGGGTTATACATAAGATAAATTCGATTGTAAATATTCATTAGAAATCTAAAAAGATTTCCTACATGATGGTATTTTATTTGTAATTTTTAGACATCAAATAATATAATTTTGTATGACACAAAGATGATGCAGTAATTATCTTATTAATGAAATATTGACATAATTGATGTTATAAACACCAAACTAAATGTAATTTTAGACTTTTTATGAATTCCACTAATTTTCTAGGTTACTATGATATATTAGTGTTCATTTAATCAACTTGGTTCGAACATATAATTCTGTTAGGACTTTCACAAAAATCATATATCAAATAGTGTCAAAATTGACACAAAATAGTTTTTAAATAAAATATTATATTATTAATTGTTATTTTATTCCTAAAAATCTATGGTTCGGCCAAATGACTTAGATAAGGATATATGTATTACTATTAAACAATTTGGGGTTCATTTGGCATGTTATAGTAAGTGTATTAACCATATATTGAAAGAAAACAAAAAGACACGGTAAAAGTTAAATTATTTAACTTAGAGTTAAATCTAATTGATAAGGTTAAAATAATACCCTAAACTTGTCTAAATCTTATTGGTTGATAGGATTTCGACCCAACCCCACTTTAGCTTCGAAATAAGACCCTTTGGAACCATTATAAACCGATTTTGACATTAATATAAAATAATATTTTGAAGTATTCCTAAGGTGCCCCTCTCCTCCCTTATAAAAGGACACCTCCTCCCCCTCCTCCTCACACCAATTTGAGCACTCAAGCTCGGCCAACCCCTGCCAAAATCTCTTCTCCACTTCCCTAGAAACATCCTAGAGGTTCTGGTCTTCCTCAAAGACCAATTTTAGTTCCCTAAGAGGAGGTCTCCAAAAGGCGCTTCAAAGAAGAGGTAATTACCGTTACCAATTCTTTCATCTTTATTTCTTCTTACACTTCTTCTTCTTAGGCTGTTTCATTATGAATTAATAACATCAGTATCACTCATATACTGATATGTTATTATAAGTATTAAACAACCCTATTTCACCATCTATCCATCCTACGGAAAAAGAAATCACCGCACGTGCGTACGTACGGAATACCGTCTCCACGCCGTGGTGTAATCTATTTTCCACCTCCACCTTACATGGATGGGTATAATGGTGTAAAGAATAACTATACATATTTATTAAAACATCATATTGATTCTGATATATTGTATAATCCACTCCAATTCAATTCAATATTTATGGAAATGATATCATCGCTCGTGCGTACGTACGGACTACCGTCTCCACGACGCGATGAGATTCATTCTCCATGTTAACCATTTAAGAATGATTATAAAGTATATATAAGAAATAATAATGAAATATATGACATTATAAAGCTACTGGATTTATGTATATATATATATATGTATGTCATCTACTTACTTCCATTCAAGACAATAAGGAAAGGAAAACAACGTTCATGTGTACGTACGGACTACCGTCTCCATGAACGGTGTTTTTCATTTCATTTATCTGTCTATTATATATATATATATACTGAATATATATGATATATAAATCATATTTTATATTCTGGAAGTAAGTAAATCATGATATAAGTAATAATAATGTCAAGAACAACAAGTCAAAACACCTACGATAAAAGAAACGATTTTACCCAAAACGCTTCTTTAACATGGAGTTTACAAAAGAACGGGTAATATAATGTCATAAGTGAACCATATATGATATCATAACAAAGAATATGATTCTTTAATAAGTCAATGACATTATTTAAACCATTATACAGGAGCTTCAGACACGTACAAAGCAAATCGGACCTAAGGTAAGGGAAATATCACAATCTCATTTTTATCCGAGATTGTTTATTCGTAAGTATTTACTGGGGTGTATTTTATCATCCACATCCATGTTCCCTCAATATGTAATATTGTTTCCATCCACTTGCAATATTTTAAATCCAATTTTACCCTTAGGTGAGTTTTTAGTCAAGAATATGAAAGGAATCTTTTGTCGTTTTTCCGTACGAGGTACTTTTTGACTTTTCCGACAAAAGTACGAAGAATGTTTTTTTTAACTTATACGGCATGAATGGATTTTAAAAACATTATTTCCAAGAAGCTTCCTTTACAAGTTTTCAAGTTTATTTTTAATCAACTTATTTTATTTTAAAGTGTATGACATGTTATGAAAGAAAAAATGTTTTTGAAGAAGAAAGGATATTTTCCTCAAGAATGGAGTTCAAGTGTTTTATCAAAATTATTTTCCATCTAAAATAATAAAGGGTTCTGTTTTTATGATTTCCTTTATCTTATATGAATTGATTTATGATGTCATGATGTTTCAAGAATCCCATTTTTGTTACATGTGTTATGCGATGATGTATGTTTTATGATTATGTGGCACACATACGAAAGGATTCATTATAAGATGGGTGGGACCTATATCTCCCTCCAATGCATTGGGTAAAGATTTTATATCTCATGAGATAGACATGGCTGGAACGGAAGGTTATTTCGGTTCAGTGATACCGGACTGAAACGAAGAGTGAACTCGGTTCAGAAAGGGACTTTGTCCACTAAGATAGTCTTGGCAATGAGTCATGACTAACAAGAAATGATTTTCCATGATTATGTGTGCATGACACAAAGTTTCAAGTTTTATGTTATGATTATGGGGATCTCATTTTCACTACTATGATTTATCCCATGTTATGAAATTATGATCTCTTTTGCAGGTTAAGATTTCCAAAAGTTATGTGCTTGTGTATAAAATGTGATTGATATTTTTTTTTAACCCTTACTGAGCATTTGAGCTCACCCTTTTATGTTTTCTTTTCCCCAGGATATAAAGAAAGGTTTTAGGTATAAAAAGGAAGATCTTTATGGGAGATGTTGAAGATCTTCCACCACGTTTAGAAGATTACGTTCCGAGTTTCCAAAGACACTAAACTTTTACGGTCCTTATGTGTGTGTTTTTGTTATGTACTAAGTATTCCGCAAAAGTAATGTAATGTCAATGTACGTCAAGCTTAGGGTCTCTACAGTTGGTATCAGAGGCAAAGGAGGTAGGAATGTATCATATCCTTGTGAACTCTCACATGTGAGCGTTGGACGAAGCATGGCTCTCCGCCCAAGGGCTTCATGAGGAAATGGCTGCCACTGAGGATGGTGGTGTGTCCCGCCCAGGGGGTGTAGCCGCCCATGGAGTGCCCTGATAGGTATCAATTATAGTCCACTGGAAGTAATTCCAGACCGTTACAGTTGGTATCAGAGGAAAGGTTTAGTCAACCTTTGGAAACTAGGATGCGAAAACGTTAGTGAGATCCCTAGAGATATTTCTAAGGTATGTCTAGGGATGTCCCTAAGGTTAAGTATACGTATAGGTTATAGTTCTAGAACTACGCTAACGATCATAGAATTAAACCTAAGATGTTAGATATTGAAGGTACTCCCCCTTTATTATGTTGTTTTCCCTAGCATGATTTTTGCCTCTCACACTATTTGTTTTTGGGTTTTAGAAAATGGCTGGAAACAAGATGATTCACGATAATGGAGGATATGATGGACAATGGAATGATATTCTTCATAATGAAATGGGATTTGGAAGTCCAAACATAATTATTATTCCGAATCAGCAATCTCATAATATGATCAATAAAGTAAAATTTGGTAAGTTTCCTGACTCGGCTAATAAGAGAAAGATGGAGTTTCATGATGATCATAGAGGAAAGAAAGTTCAATTTCCCCTATGTAATTCATGTGGGAAGAGGCATCAAGGAGAATGTTTCAAAGGAACTGGAAGATGCTTTGGGTGTGGAAAAGAAGGACACAAAGCCAGTAAGTGCAAAGGAAAAGGTTCAGTTAACAACATGGATGAGGATAATGGTATTGCTACGACATCAAAAATGGTTAAGTGTTTTAAATGTGGAATGTATGGGCATTATGCAAACAAATTCCCTAAGGGAAAGACTCATGAAGAGAATCAGTATGGTCATATGGGTAGTATTTATGTGGATGATGATGAAGAGACTACAAATGATATGTGAGATGAAAGAATTTTTGAAGCTCGGTCAATGGTTTGAGAATGTAGTGGAATGATTACATGTTTATCATGTGTAATTTTGGAATAAAGAGACATCTATGGATTGTTACACTGTTGTCTTTCCTTGTGTTTTGAAAGTGTATGATTAATGTTACCAGTATCCATGAAAGGTTATTCAGATATTTTTGGAATGTAGATGATATGCACATAATGAAGGGATAAGGAGAAAATTAAATGTTTGATAGTATTCATGAGCTCATGATTGATATAAGGACTAAGTGATATAATGGTTTGAGTATAAGTAATTTTGAGGATTTTGGTCTATGGAAAGTGTTAAATTTTAACTGCATTCATGTTTTCACTAAGGTTCAATGGGTATTCAAGAGAATACATGATTATGGCCTTTGAATGTTTGGAATGTGACCAACAAAACATATCTTATGATATATGGGGATCAACGATGGTATTAAATCTCTGATAATCGTTTTCACTATGTTATGAGAATGGACTGCAGTATTATGGATAAGCCTAAAGATTGGAATGGATTATGTTGGACATAAGTTATTATTGTTTAAGGATAGAAGTTTTTCGATATTATTGATGGGATGTTATAGTAACGTAGTTTTAGAAAAAGGACAACCTGCAGGACGGGCGACAGCCCATCGCTTCGGACAAGGCTGTAGGAATCGAACCCACAACCGAAGTGCGACTGGCCTTTATCGCCTACCACTGACCTACAGGAAGTCCCTGTTTAGTAGAAACTAGTTTTATTATATTAAGCAGTATGATATATGATGTATAAGTCCATTTTAGGAACCATATATGATTAATCTCACTATAGATTGATTTATGCATATAATTTTTGCTAACCTTTTGTTTGAGACAGATGGAATGACCCGTCATTCTATCACATGATCTTCTAACACTTCACAAATTACAAATTCAACTTCATTTATTTAAGAGATGAAGTGGAAATTGTTCAAGGCACGAACAACAGTGATATTGTACCAAAATAAAGTAAGTATTTATTCTAATTCAAATTCTTCAACTTTGGGGAAATGATCTTGAAAACCAAAAATGTTGTCCTAGTGATCTTATACCTGATGAATCGGATGGTACCTTAGATCGTCACAAATTCATGGGTTTGTGATTGCTGGATTTTCCATAGCCATGTTCTCTACCACTCTCCATCAGAACATGATGGTTAGATTTCTCTTCCATATCCATATTTTCACCTATGTGGAAACCCAGTGATTATTTTATTTGGGTAATCGTTACATTTCATACTTTAGTTTTTAAAGCCAAGTTTTGGTATTCCTTTTTACGATGTGGGTTTCTATTAAAGAAACTTTCGAATAGTAAACCATTTATAACCCCGACGAATTTCGAGGGCGAAATTCATTTTAAGGGGGGTAGAATGTAACAGCCCAAGATTTTATAAAAAAATTCTTTTTAATTTTATTAAAGTCTTGTGTTGTACGCTACACCAAAAGGAGCTTGCACAACACGCATCCTGGACTTGCCTTGCATTACACGCAATCGCGACCTTCCTCGATAGCGTGTGTAATACGCAATACCGAGTTTCACTAAACAACGATATGCTATTAAAATATTATTAAAACTAGCCGTTATGAATAGTAATAACCACTTTTTAAAACTCTGTAAATCTTATTTTTCAAAATGAACTTCATTTTTGGATTCGGAGTATCGAATTTAGCCTAAGGTGAAATTTTGGTACTTTTCGGATAACTTTCATATTCTGATGAATAGTGAAAATTACTAAATTATAATTAAAAACAACTTTTTTAATCGAAATAATTAATAGTGATAAATTATTAATTTGAGTGGTTTTAAAGTATATTTAGAATATATTTTTACAATTTAATACAATTTTGGTCATTGAATGTAATTTCACATTTAAACCAGACATAATCAAGTGTCAATCTTTTGATAGATATTGTTTCTTAAAAACACGCTATTTGTTTTAACAGCGGGATTTAATTATAAAATTAATTAATACAAATTCTATGATATGAATTTGGTAAAATAGACTTCATTTTTGAATTCGGAATATGAAATATAGCTTAGGATGAAATTTTGGCATTGTTCTGAAAAACATCAATTTTTGATGAATAGTGAAACTACTAAGTGGTAGTTAAAAAACTGAATTTTTCATAAAACTTAATTTTACCGCTTCTATGAATGGAATTTAAAAAATCCGAGAGACACAGTTGATGTCAGTAAGTAAAATGTGGTTCAATGAGATAAAAATAATTTTTTGGTGAATAGTAACTTTTTACTATTTTTACCGCGGTTAATAGTAAATAGGGTAACTAAGGGTAAATATGATATTAATATTACCCTAACACATATCCTAATTCTATTGGACAAATGTAATTCGACCAAAAACAAACTTAGGAATAAAATATGACCATTTAGGCCCACTTGGATTAGATTAGGACATTTATTATTAATTTATTTAAAGAAGGGTTAAAATAGTTAAAATCAAAGTTTAATAAGTAAATCATTTTTAATATGGGGTTATACCTAAGATAAATTCGATTGTAAATATTCATTAGAAAGATAAAAAGATTTCCTACATGATGGTATTTTATTTGTAATTTTTAGACATCAACTAATATAATTTATTCATGACACAAAGATGATGCAGTAATTATCTTATTAATGAAATATTGACATAATTGATGTTATAAACACCAAACTAAATGTAATTTTAGACTTTTTATGAATTCCACTAATTTTCTAGGTTACTATGATATATTATTGTTCATTTAATCAACTTGTTTCGAACATAAAATTCTGTTAGGACTTTCACAAAAATCATATATCAAATAGTGTCAAAATTGACACAAAATAGTTTTTAAATCAAATATTATATTATTAATTGTTATTTTATTCCTAAAAATCTAAGGTTCGGCCAAATGACTTAGATATGGATATATGTATTACTAATAAACAATTTGGGGTTCGTTTGGCATGTTATAGTAAGTGTATTAACCATATAGTGAAAGAAAACAAAAAGACACGGTAAAAGTTAAATTATTTAACTTAGAGTTAAATCTAATTGATAAGGTTAAAATAATACCCTAAACTTGTCTAAATCTTATTGGTTGATAGTATTTCGACCCAACCCCACTTTATCTTCGAAATAAGACCCTTTGGAACCATTATAAACCGATTTTGACATTAATATAAAATAATATTTTGAAGTATTCCTAAGGTGCCCCTCTCCTCCCTTATAAAAGGACACCTCCTCCCCCTCCTCCTCACACCAATTTGAGCACTCAAGCTCGGCCAACCCCTGCCAAAATCTCTTCTCCACTTCCCTAGCAACATCCTAGAGGTTCTGGTCTTCCTCAAAGACCAATTTTAGTTCCCTAAGAGGAGGTCTCCAAAAGGCGCTTCAAAGAAGAGGTAATTACCGTTACCAATTCTTTCATCTTTATTTCTTCTTCCACTTCTTCTTCTTAGGTTGTTTCATTATGAATTAATATCATCAGTATCACTCATATACTTATATGTTATTATAAGTATGAAACAACCCTATTTCACCATCTATCCATCCTACGGAAAAAGAAATCACCGCGCGTGCGTACGTACGGAATACCGTCTCCACGTCGTGGTGTAATCTATTTTCCACCTCCACCTTACATGGATGGGTATAATGGTGTAAAGAATAACTATACATAGTTATTAAAACATCATATTGATTCTGATATATTGTATAATCCACTCCAATTCAATTTAATATTTATGGAAATGATATCATCGCTCGTGCGTACGTACGGACTACCGTCTCCACGACGCGATGAGATTCATTCTCCATGTTAACCATTTAAGAATGATTATAAAGTATATATAAGAAATAATAATGAAATATATGAAATTATAAAGCTACTGGATTTATGTATATATATATATATGTATGTCATCTACTTACTTCCATTCAAGACAATAAGGAAAGGAAAACAACGTTCATGTGTACGTACGGACTACCGTCTCCATGAACGGTGTTTTTCATTTCATTTATCTGTCTATTATATATATATATATACTGAATATATATGATATATAAATCATATTTTATATTCTGGAAGTAAGTAAATCATGATATAAGTAATAATAATTTCAAGAACATCAAGTCAAAACACCTACGATAAAAGAAACGATTTTACCCAAAACGCTTTTTTAACATGGAGTTTACAAAAGAACGGGTAATATAATGTCATAAGTGAACCATATATGATATCATAACAATGAATATGATTCTGTAATAAGTCAATGACATTATTTAAACCATTATACAGGAGCTTCGGACACGTACAAAGCAAATCGGACCTAAGGTAAGGGAAATATCACAATCTCATTTTTATCCGAGATTGTTTATTCGTAAGTATTTACTGGGGTGTATTTTATCATCCACATCCATGTTCCCTCAATATTTAATATTGTTTCCATCCACTTGCAATAGTTTAAATCCAATTTTACCCTTAGGTGAGTTTTTAGTAAAGAATATGAAAGGAATCATTTGTCGTTTTTCTGTACGAGGTACTTTTTGACTTTTCCGACAAAAGTACGAAGAATGTTTTTTTAACTTATACGGCATGAATGGATTTTTAAAACATTATTTCCAAGAAGCTTCCTTTACAAGTTTTCAAGTTTATTTTTAATCAACTTCTTTTATTTTAAAGTGTATGACATGTTATGAAAGAAAAAATGTTTTTGAAGAAGAAAGGATATTTTCCTCAAGAATGGAGTTCAAGTGTTTTATCAAAATTATTTTCCATCCAAAATAATAAAGGGTTCTGTTTTTATGATTTCCTTTATCTTATATGAATTGATTTATGATGTCATGATGTTTCAAGAATCCCATTTTTGTTACATGTGTTATGCGATGATGTATGTTTTATGATTATGTGGCACACATAAGAAAGGATTCATTATAAGATGGGTGGGACCTATATCTCCCTCCAATGAATTGGGTAAAGATTTTATATTTCATGAGATAGACATGGCTGGAACGGAAGGTTATTTCGGTTCAGTGATACAGGACTGAAACGAGGAGTGAACTCGGTTCAGAAAGGGACTTTGTCCACTAAGATAGTCTTGGCAATGAGTCATGACTAACAAGAAATGATTTTCCATGATTATGTGTGCATGCCACAAAGTTTCAAGTTTTATGTTATGATTATGGGGATCTCATTTTCACTACTATGATTTATCCCATGTTATGAAATTATGATCTCTTTTGCAGGTTAAGATTTCCAAAAGTTATGTGCTTGTGTATACGATGTGATTGATATTTATTTTTTTTAACCCTTACTGAGCATTTGAGCTCACCCTTTTATGTTTTCTTTTCCCTAGGATATAGAGAAAGGTTTTAGGTATAAAAAGGAAGATCTTTATGGGAGATGTTGAAGATCTTCCACCACGTTTAGAAGATTACGTTCCGAGTTTCCAAAGACACTAAACTTTTACGGTCCTTGTGTGTGTGTTTTTGTTATGTACTAAGTATTCCGCAAAAGTAATGTAATGTCAATGTACGTCAAGCTTAGGGTCTCTACACAATCCAATTTTTGGAATCACTATAAATAAAAACTTTCTAGTAGGTATATGGGTCATCAATATTTAGTTCATAAGAAACATGGGAGGAAAAATTATCCATATAAACATGGAAATAATGAGATTGATGTCTAATAACCCTCCCAAATTTATTTTTAGTGATATGGTGATCATAAATTATATTAAAAGGTTCACTCTATTACATAGTGTTGAAATTAGAAAAATATCAAGTCAGTAGTAGGGGAATATTTGGTGTAGTCACAATAGAAGACTAAGTTTTTTTATTGTTTCAACCTGAAGAGCCTCAAATTGGGGTTCATCATCCCTGATATTTGTGGTATTCTTGGTTTATTTTGAAACTAAAAAAGGAATACTATATTTCATCTGATTATAATCTTTTGGATACTGGGTTTATCAATCTACGGTTTATACCATTTTACCCCCTTGGGCTAACCTATGAAGAGTACATAAAAACTCTAGGTTTGAGATTATCACTTTTATAAAGGGATATATAGTATAACTAAATACCATTTATTATTAATAGAGAGGAGTGTGTTTGTTTCATATCTATTCCAGTGTTTTATATTGAATACTATAAAATGGGTACTTATTAATAATAAAAACTTTCAAGGTGGTATGTTCAACCCAAAAAGATATGGGAAAGATCTATAATAAAATTAATCTTATAAACTACATAATAATGGTTTAGATAATGAACTCCAACATCCCATTTTTTTGGGGAGTGTCATTGATATTCCAATGCATAGTGATACCCTAATCATGAAAGAACATAACATACTAATTTGAAAAGTATTTACTCATATTATCAATTAAAAAATATTTTTTCTTTCTTGTATATTGGTTTTCAATGGAGGACTTCTATGTTTTAACCAACCCTAAAGTCATTAGAATTTTATATAAGAACATATATCTACAATTACCTTGAAAAAATACCCAATAAAGACTATTATATATGAGTCTATTATATGAGAAGCATTCCTAAAAGGACCCCATATATTATAGTGTATATATTCTAAGGTGTGACTACAATTGAAATTGTATCTATCAAATCCATACCTGTAGGATTTCCCAATGACATTGTCTTTAAAAAAGGCTAAGCCAATCAACGTAACTTGACATATAATCCCCTACTTAAACAACTTTTTAATACCCTTTTAACTTAAAAGTATTATCATTGGATACTAAAGAATTTTATTTTCACTGTTAGTGATATAAGTTCTACCCAAGTACCCAAAGTGGTTTTTCCCATTTAATGCATACAACTATCCACCATAGATACCTTATTTCTATGAATTTCATAAGTATTAAATCTAGATACTTACCAATTATAAATTTATTATCATATTTATTTATGAAATACAGACATACAAACAGACAGATATATATATATATATACATACATGTGTGTGTTTCTACTATTATTAATACATATTACTATAAATATATAACTCTATAGTGTAAATTTTGACTGACATAGACCATTAGATAAACATGGTGTAATTATTAAAAACAATCATATAGAAACATAATTTTAATAAACTACTAGTATACCAATATATATATATATATATATATATTATGATTTATTATATAAAAATCAGTAAGTTTATGTATTATGATATTAGTATTACTGTTGTTGTTGTTATTATGTTTTTTATGATTTTTTGGGTTATTAGTAATTAAATTTACATATCTTTAATGAATGATGATGATTTAAGAGAAAAAATAATTAAAATTTCATCAAATTAATTCAAATCATGTCTTGGAATCTATAATCTTAGAAAAATTTCAGTTTTAGGGGCTGAAATCATTTGGGTTTAGACACATGGATAAAGGTATGTGGGTGAGCAGGCTAGAAAATGTTTCTAACATATTAATGATATGAGCCCATCCATTGAAGTATTTTAAATTGATTTATCTAAATATCACTCTTATAATACTCGTTATATTATCCCAGTAATTTCTAATGTTAGGAGATCATATCCATTTAATAATTTATGGTTATCAATTTTTAGGAGTTGGAAAATTATGTTAAAAGAATTGGTAAATAAAATTATACAGTAGTTCTTTCCAAATCCTTATTTCTAAACCTAAAAGGTTTAAAATTTATTTAATGGGTTAGATATCTAATTTTTATATTAACATTAAGGAATCTAAGGATCAATTAAATATCTTTCAAATAGTTAATCAATCATGTGACAATCAATGTTAAAAGTATATAAATTTTCACCCCAATCTTGATAAACTTCTATCTCTTAAGAATTAGCTCACTAGATATAAAATCAATGTTATATGGATTCATATTGGTGATAGAAATACAAAAAATAACTTTCATAAAAATAATATTAACGATAAAAAAATGTATTATGTGAATTTGGGTTAATGAAACCCAATACAACATAGAATATTATATTATTTTTGGGTCTACAGAACTCTCAACAAAAAAATTCATATTAAATAAAAGAAAAAAATAATTAGAATTAAATAATTATCATAGTTTAGGGATGTACCTATGTTAATGAGGGAAAGGGATATATTTATTTATTTTATCTTTGCATTAACATTATAAGATACACCATTTACTAATAAATATTTATTTCAAGAACACATTTAAGATAAATTTTTTCATCATCAATGATCGTTTAGGTTGGGCATCTACCCTTGAAATAATTTTTTATTTTATACTCAGTGTTCATTTCCAACCAAGGGAATATTCTCTTGTAGTATCTATTATTGAAAAAAATAGACTCCCATAAATGAATGAGTAATTGGTAGTGTCCCCCACAAATCTCCAACTCATAACAAATTTGGTGTTGATGATAGACCAGATTCTTTCAGATAGACATGTAATTCCACTTTTGGTAAAAAAAATCATAAAATCTCACCCATTATCATCATTGTGGATTAAATAAATTTTCATGAATTTACCATCCAACACATTATGGATCCATTAATATCAAAAATCAATGGTTTTCCCCTTGAATGAAATTTTGGGTTCTTGTTGAGATTCCTAACACTCTAACTATCACAATAGATAATATAATTATCTAAAATCTATCCCATATCCTTTAGAAAATTTTACCCCTATATAATCTCCTTAAAATATTTAGTGATTAAAATATAATTTTCTTTAGGTGTAGATAGGTAAACACACTAATAATGTAATAACTTCCATCTAACAGTTCCCCCTAAAAATAATATCAAGAATAATGATATAGGTTTCCTTATTGCTATATCTCCATCCATATTTTCATCTATCTATCCTTCCAAAATAGTTTTATCACATCTATAAAATAAATAATTATTGGATGTACCTCGTAGATACCTCAATATCTATTTAACCATTATCTAATGATTCCTTCCCATATTTGATAATAATATTCTCACAATGACAACAATGTGAGAAATGTTTATAATGATTCATACCATAGCATACATAAGAAACCCAACTATTGACTGAAAAGAAACATTTTTTGTTCTCTAATTTCCCTATAGGGATCAACTATCATTCTTATATACACATTTTTCATAATTAATGAGTGAAGCCCTCAATATTATTTCATCATTTCCTATTTCATACCATAAAACCATTTATTGATCTCTCATAAAAAAAATTTATTTTTCTTTCTCCATAAATACATTTAGATGCTCTTTGAAAATATCCACAAGTTTTACCTTTTTTCAAATACAAGAATAAATATGATAGAAAGCATTTTTACAATAGTAGAAATAATCATTAGATCCAATACATTTATTATAATTAAATGCTTTCAGATACATAATATCACTATAGTCTGATTGTGACATGACATATCCACCTTTGATTATATACACCCACTTCTTATTGAGTTCCTCCATTCTATACGGTAATTTTACTAAATCAAGTGTATTTTGCTTGTGCAAGGATCAAATATCCTCTTGCATGGCCTTTTTCTTTTCCATATTATTCTAGATTATTATTTCATTTCCATAAATATCTATTTCTCCGACATTAATGAGATCTACATACTCATATGGTGTGTATCTATGACTCTATAATCATTCTTTATTGGATCTCATCAAATTTAATTCTAATGGAAAATATTATAGAACATTAGATGAAGTAGATATATTTTTATATATAGATATATTACCGTGTGATTCATCACCAACATCTAAAATCTCTACCCTAATGTCTATAAATGTTGGTGGTGATACTAGTTTAGGATTAAATATAATTTCCCAATACTTTGGACTCTTTGTATTATTTTCCTTCCCAAAATCAACTATTTTTTATCTTTATGAAATACCACATATTTTCTTCTGATGATACTCTTATTGTTAGGATCAAAAATATTGTATTAAGTCTCTAGAAGAGTGTACAACAAAAAGAGACCCTGATATCACTTTCCATCCATCTTCTCCCTATCATCTTTAATGATGTCTGAATATTCCCTATTAACATTACTATCAATTTCTTGAATGAAAAAAGTTTATCTAAACAAAATATTTTGGGTATTTCATAGTTTACTAGAACATATAGACAAAGTTTAATAATATCAATGGTAGTCATAATTATCTCCCCTAAAATTTTATTTAGAATCCTTTCATTTGATAACTTGTGCTTGAGACACTCATATTTTATTATATTAATCATCTTAGCAACACCATTATGATAAGGAATCTTTAGTACTTATTTTCAGCTAGATTCTAAACGAGTTATAGTATTTCTCAAATAGTTCATGGTACTTAATTTTATTATCTATCCATACACACATTAATCATCTTGTTATTTATCTTTCCACATTTAAATAAAATTTCTTGGAATAATCCTATACTCGGTCATTAGTTTTCAAATAAAAACATACAATTTTACAGAGTGATCATCAATGAAGGTCAAAAAATAACACCTCTCATAAAAATTTCAGTAATCAAGAAAACATCATTGTGTATCAAATATAAAATATTTTATTTTATAGATGATTAATAACCATACAAAGATGCTCAGTTCTATTTTTCAATGATTTAATCAACACATGTGTCCAAATGTGTACCTTTATTTCCTAGTAAAATGTCCAAAATAAAGAAAATTTATATTCCTCTCTCACTCAAAAATCTTATTAATCTATTCTAAACATCTATAAGAATAATATTTCCGGTGGAATTTACCTCACTTTTACATAGTATAATATATTTAAGGTGGAGAGTATAATTTTACATACCTTTATAAATTACCATATTAACTTTATTATGCTTCCCTTTTCCAACTCTGAAAGAACCAACGTATCCCTAATCATCAATAATTCTAGTGGATATTAGATTGAGGATAATATAAAGAACATGAATCTCAACCTTTAATAATAGCATGCATCCAATATTAATTCCATGAAATATATGAAAAATAACAATAATTTGAATGCATTATCATTTCTTATCTTTACTTGTACAAAATATCTTGAAATTTAAGATGATAATAAATCTATGTGAGTAATTACATGTTTGTAGGCACTAAAATAACACATGTAGAGTCCTGGCATGAAATGTTGACATCGTCATCTTTATGAAAAACAGTGATCTGATCATTGAAAATTGTAAAATAATCATTGAGAGAATTAACTTCTTGATACATATAATATTCCTTCAGCTTATATCACTCTTTGATAAATTTTAATTCTTTTCACAATGGTGTATAATAACTTTCTATCTCAGGTGAGATTTTTATTTCTTATGGATTTGATGATTTTGATTTTGGCTGCCTTTTCCAGTGATTGTTCTCTATATTTTTGAATATTTTATCATTCGGTGATATGAACCTATGATTACTAATTTTACACATTATCCATCCTTATAGATTCTTTGTTTAACATTTTGAATTTCACCATTTCCATGGCGATCTTTTTATAAGGTGCTAAATTGTTGAATCTCACACACAGTGTGTCACACAAAATTAGAATGGGTCTGAATATAAATAGTGTTTGTAGCTCAATATCAATATTCATTATCATTGAATCTAATAGGTCATCGATGCATTATAACTCACTATTATGATCATACATGGTGTTCTTATAATTTTACATCAAATTTACAAGATAATTTATTAGGTTTCATTTGTTATGTGAATCTTTCCTTACATGAATATTTTATAATTTTCTCTACACAATAGAAGAATCACGATCATTAATAATATTTTGGAAGATAATCTAATGTATCCACTATATTATTTGAGAATAAAAATTCTTCTGATCATGAACCACTCTTCATCATTCATATGTCAACTAGTTGACATCACTCTGGATTAATTAGGTGTTAAAGTATCCTCATATTTCACTAAAAAAGGGATTAGTGTTATATAATCTTTGATTCTATAAATATTTTAGATAAAGAAGATCTTTTATTTCACATTTCTAAATAGAATAATTAAAACTGGATATACTAATCATGTTACTAGTGTTTTAATCTATAATGTTCAAGTATTAAAAATCTAACAATATAGAAGTTTCTATAATGGTTAGAATTATGGGAACTAACTCCTATATCATTGAATATTATCTCTTATTTACTGAGTTATGGTTAAAATTATATAAATGGTAGATATTAATAAACGAAGTGAAACTAATGTGGTGGTGATGTTTCTCACCAAATTAGTTTCTAGAAAAATCATTAAAAAGTCTGAACTAGTATGAAAGGTATATTAATCTCTAATAAGGGGGTAGTATAGAATGCTAAACATGACATAAAATTTGTTTTCCTCAAGGGGGGTCATTTTTTCTTCACTTTAAGGCCAATTCCAACACTAGAGTCTACTCAATGATATTTTTCAAAATATTACATAAAAAATTTATTCTAAATACCTTTAATTTTATTACCATTTGAAAATTATCCCTTATCGTCATTATTCTACCAATAGTGGCTTTGATACCACATTATTCGGGAATTAGAACTCCCAGATGAAAAAATATAAATTAAATAACAATAAAAAGTAGAACTTACGAATTTACATGGTTTAGTGATATGACTACATTCATGGGAGATGGGTCCAGATACATTTTTTATTCACTGTAAAACATCATAGGATACCCAAGTTACAAATTAAAAATGATTACAAGCATAATTAATAGGTACAATTTATATCAATTTCAAGGTCGGTGTAATTTGTTCATCAACACTTTTTATAATTTTGTCACCAATGGTCTTTATTCATTACCAACCAATGATATCTTCTTTTACAACAAATTTTAATGATAAGAAAAAAAGAGATACATAAATGAGTCTCAAATACTCAAATTCCCCAGCTGTTTTTATTTCATGTACAATGACAGGGGTGGTGAAGTGTGTAAAAATATTTTTAATGTAATTTCATCATATATTGATGAGAATGAAAAAAATATATTAGTTGAAGCAACTAGGTGAGATAGGTTAAAAATTATATCTTATCATTGAACGTTAGTAGTTTCCCTCAACTTAATGGTTTGAGTAAAAAATTAATTATATTTTAATATGATATCTTGAATTATAAAATTCATAATATTGATATATAGTTTTTATAATACTACTTTCATGCCTCAAAATTTTATTTACATATTATTTCCTTATATCCTAAATGGTTACATCCATTATATGTCAAGGAATATAGGCCCAATACTATTGGGAATATTACTCTAAAACTTTTTAGTAAAATCAATTGTGTAAGGATTTAGAAATTTGTCACTGGTTTTGTGACATCTAACCAATATGGTTTCATATCTAGTTGGAATATTTGAACATATATTCTTATATATATTAATATTTTAAATACCCTAAAAAATTTTAAACTATTATAACATTTTCCTAAAAATTTATATTTCTAAATATTTTGATGTAACAACATGGGATTTCATCTTTTATACAATTAAGAGGTATGGTTTCTATGATGCCTTCACCAAGATAATCTCTCTTGTTTTTAAGGCTTTTATATTTTTTATTCTAATTAATGTATCTCATATAGGTTTATTTTCCTTTAGTAAAGGTGTTAGATACGGTGACCTACAATCTAGGATTCATTTTGGAATTCTATAGGATTATTTAAGTAGATTATTACATAACCTTATTAAAACTAATATGGTATGAAAAATATGTTTTTGAAGAACATTCCTGATACTTAAAAACTATTCAATGCACATTAAATCCTTTTGTTTGAAGTTTGTTAAAAAATAACGTTGAATTCCAATAAGGTAGACTTCAATAACTATAATGATATTTTTGATCATCCCACTAACAAGAGTAAGTATTATAATATTTTTGGGAATGACATTCTAAAATTTATAAAAACTATAATTTCTAGAATGAATTTTATAAATAATATAAGTCTTTCTTTTAAATAATTAGAAATACATCTTTTTTTGTGTTAAAATGAATTTTTTAACTAGAAAAAAAACATTTATAAAATTATTTCTCAATGGGAAAACATGAAATGAAAAAAAAAACGTTGTAAGTTGTTAGGTTATTTATTTTTATATCCCTTATAATTTTTTTATATATATAATTTTATTTTTTTACAAATGGACTTTCACTCTCATCAAAAATCATTACTCATTGATTAGTAGTCTCATTGTAAATATGAGAAAAATATGGTCACGTTTTCTTCGAAGAAATATATAAAACCTATCAAGATGTATTGTTTGAGTGTGAGATATATCTATATGATTAAGGATTATTTATTGAAAATTTTACAATGAAACATCCTAAACTCAACTAATGAGGCTCTTGGATTTCTTAAAAGAAGATTTGTATTGACGTTTTAAGATAATTATCTATTTTAAATTTCATCTTCCATCTGTCCATGATTAATTTCGTTGTTTATTTATTTCATGTTACACTCAATGGTCTTTTTTTGTAGGGATTTGTGTATTAATTACAGTATAAATAGTTAGATTTAGTTCTCTAATAATGAAATTATGATAGTCCCTCATAAAAACAAAATCTTGTTTATCAATGAGGTTCTTATAAATATCAATTTTTTTTATTTCATTCTTATTAATTTATATATATAAATATTCAAATGGATTATTAGGTAAATAAATATCCATAGGTTTGGAAGACCCACAACAATGGATTCATGAAAATAATAGAGCTTTAACACATCAAAAGTGATGGTAAATTACAGGCACCCAAGTGTCTTATTTCCTTAAAAAACTTTCATACCTTAAAGTGGCTTCATTCACCTCTAGAAACAATAGAGAAAAAAACTACCTAAAAATGACCAACTATAATGTCCTATAATTATGTTTGGATCTGTTTTCTCCCTTTACAAAAGACCTTTAACATGAAGTTTCATTTTTTTCATTGTTTTGGATTGTAATAGGTTTCATTGATTTTATTTCATTCATTCATGGTTAATTTTTTGATTTTTTATCATAATAAATATTCTAATTTTTTATTTTCCCACAGAAATATTTTAGAATTTAATTTTCCCTTACCTATAGGGGGATCGTGGTATTTCTATTGAGGATTTAAAGGGTAATTCATCATTTTAATACTAAAACTCCTATGGCCCCTATATTGAGTTTCTTAGTTTATTTAATTTTTTATTTATTTCTAAGAAAATTTATGTTAAATTAGAATGACCAGTGGAATTATGTCCTCTTTTTTTGGTCTATTATGCTAAAATGACTGTGAATAATATATTTTTCTATAACACCCCTGCATAGAATATCCTAACATGTCATGTAATTTTCCATCACTTCACCTATTGTGATGGTTCTTACTCCAAACCCAATTTTCTGATTCACTTAGTGTAGTGTTTGTTTTCTTTTATAGAGACAGTGAGAGATAATAAATATTTTTTTTGAACCCATATGTTGAAATTTTGAGATCATCTAGAGGATAAGACTTCATCTTTGGCTCCCTATTATCTACTAATAAAATGATTTCATGTTCTGGACATCAGTTCATTGTGTAGAATATTAATATATTTTGGTAGAGATGTGTGATTATTTTTATAGGGAGTGTTTTCCCTTAAAGGTTTCATAGGTTATAAAGCTCCATTGCTTCCATTACTGAATCTTGATGAATAGGTCAAACACTGTAAGAGATTTATTTGGTTTTTTTGTTTATATTATAATTTTCTGATGTATCCTTTTACAACCTATGTGTATATCTTTCATCCATCCCAGAAGATGAAATTTTTAATTCATGTGATTAGTATAAGGACTAATCTAGAGTTTATTTGGTATCTTTTCCAAAAAAAATGATTCTTTATATTGTTACAAATTTTGGAGCCTCTTTTATTTTTAGGAATTTATTTTTATAATAAAGAATATATGAGGTGGTGTTTTCAAAGTGAACATAGTTTCAATGGGAACTGAAAAATGTTTTATGTTTTTTTATATTTTTCTCTTCTATATTATTATTTAAATTTCACTCATATTAATATTTTAATAGATTATAATTTTATTTTAATAAACAAAATTATTTATCTAATTTATTTTTTATGTGACCAACTAAATTAGTGGTTCTATTCATTAAATAGGTTCTTCTATTGGAATTCATACCCTGAAAATTGATATTTGATCCCAATGATTTGGAATGGTGGGATTTATGAAGTTTGGAATAGATATGTTTGATGGTAAAAATTATTTTATTCTTTGGAGGATTAAAATTATTATGCTCTTAAATTATAACAATAATATTGATTCTCTATATAGTTGGAAGAATAAAGTTACCACTATGTTCACTAATGGAAAATTTACTATTTCGAATTTTGATGTTAATATTTATGTCCTTAGAAATTATAATAGTCTCGTGTTTTTTTCCTTAAGTGAAAAGGTTCACAGAGAATTTTTTTATGAGTCTACTACTTCCCAAATATAGACTATACTTGAGGTCCTATATATGAAAAAATATTATGTGGGAAGATTAAAAAAAATTGGTGTTATAATTTCACGATATGTCCTGGAAATGTAGTCCAAGAATTATTGATGATTTTAATAAAATATGGTCATGTTTTTTCTAAAATAAATGTAAATACTAATGATGAATACCAAGAAATTGTCATATTAAAATCACTATATGATTCCAAAAGTGTGTTAAGGATTTTATCATGTATGGTATGGATACATAGAACTTCAAGAGATAAAATCTATCAAATTATTTAATGATCTTCAAAAATGAGCTTCTCTTAAACAAAAATTATAGAGGATTAATATAATAGGTAAAAATTAGTAGAGATGTACTAAGAAGAGGGGTAATAATAAGTATAGGATTTGGTCTAATTCTATGGGTAGAGTGAAAATTTGTTTTCAATAAAAAGACATATGAATATCAAGATAAATTTTCATGTAAGTATAAATTATAAGGGAAAAAAGATTAATCATTGTTGTTAGTGAAAAATTTAGATTTTAATGATGTTTTGAACATGTGTTTGAATAGAATGTCACAATAGTGAGTACTTGATTTATGACTCACTTTACATATATTTTAATTATAAAATAATTTATTGTTCTAAGTGAACTTATGATTGGTAAGTTGTATCGTGGGAATAATAGGAGTTTTTAGGTCATGGTTATATATTCCATTTCCTTAGACATTTGTGAAGGGTCAGTGATATATCTTGATAAGGTTTTTTGAGAACCTGAGTTGAATCAACACATCATTATCTTAATTGTGATATATTAGAATGGATACACATTTAATTAAGATTCTGGTGGTATTATTCTTTCTATGTGATCAATCAAAATTATTAAAGGATCTCACATGAATGGGATGTATGTATTATATGGTAGAACACATTTAAAGTAGTTAAATTCCACCAATTCCCGTGTTTCTAATAACACTTTGATTTGGAATAGATAGTTGAGGAATACTGGTGAAATGGTAATGAATGAGCTTATGAAGTATGGGGGTTTTATGATATAAACCCAAGTTATCTTTTATTTTGAGAATTTTATTTGGGAAGTCCAAGTCGATGAATTTTAAGAGTTTGGGTTACAAGGGAAAACCCCCTAGAATATTTCCATTCATATTTATAAGTAAATTCTATGGTTTCATACCATCTGGTAGAGAATTACTCGATGACCTTTATATATGTTTACCCATATAAATTATGGATCTATGTACTTAAATTTAGTTCTAAAATGTTTTAAATTTGTATGAAATGGAAATCAAGTGTTAAGAATCTAATAATAAATATGTTTACATCACTTTTAATAGATAATGGGTTAGATTATTTTTTGAATGAATTTATTAACATTTTTATCTATGGGTGTGTCTTAAGACATTTTATATTTATGGAAATCACAAAAAAAGAATGTTTTAGATTAGGGAATTAAAAGGAACATCATGAAGAGAGGGATGATTACTCTCTAACACTCAGGTCTGTTTGAGTCATTCCTAGAAAAAGATGCTACTATAGTAGTATACCTGATCAACCACTTCCCCTCTAGTGCTACTAGTTTTAAAACACCTAAGTAAATGTGGACTATTTCCCACCCCCCATTTTTGGAATATCACAGATTCATTAGTTAAACCACTTATTCTCATACTAGAACTAATAAACTAGAACCTAGGTTAATAAATTGTGTTTTTATTCATCCTTGTCTTGTTAAGGGTTAGAGGTTATGGGTTGATTATATATTTTTTAGAAGTGTGTAATTATTCATGATGTTTTATTCTGAGAGGATATTGATCCTAATTATATTCATGTTGAGTTTGATGATGCAATTATTCCTAAAACTATGGGTGAAAAGTTTCTTTTATAACCTAAGAAGTAGTATACACCTGAGATATCCCCCACTCCTTCTCCTCATTCAGTTATCAATGAAAGTGATTCTAAATATGAGTTAGAGTTATGGAAAGGTAGGACCACTATGACCATCAATTGACATGTGATAGGGTTTTTATGACCACTTGGTAATTTTCATAGATTATCCTAGAAGACGATGCTTCATAAATGTACAATATTTCTCTTAATATAAACAACGATAAACCACCAACCTTTAAACAAGTCATAATTTCAATTGAATTGAATAAGGTTCACTACTATGAAAGAAGAATTGAAATCCAGTTTTAAAAATAAAATTTGGACAGTTGTAATATAACCCATTGATAAAATAAGTATTAGTAGAATATGGATTTTAATTTGATATAGGATGATTCTAGTGATTTTAAAATATAATATAAGGCTTTATTTATTGAGAAATTATCCCTTTAGCTTAAAATAATTCATTTTTGTGAAATTTTGGACAATAGGTTTAAATATTCATCTATTATATTGACTTTTGTTCCCAATTATGAATATAATATAGAATAATAGAATGTGAAAAATTATTATTTACATGAAAATTTAGATTTCAAAATTTAGACAAATCCTTCTAATGATTTTTTAAAATATTTAAAAAAGTATTTTTTTTTCCTTCTAAAAAATCCTTATATAGCCTCAAAAAATCATTGATGAAATGTTATAAATATTTTGACTATTTTTTACATGAAAATAATTTAAATAAAATAAATTATTATTCTTCTATTTATTTTTAATTATTTGATCATGAAACTATTTATATATTGATTATATGCTTTTATTTATCATAAAATGATGTTGATAAACCATGTTAAAATCAATCTTAATATTTTTTTTAAAATGAATGATTGGAAAATTATAAACAAATATTAGGATTTTAAATAATTTGGAATATAGAGCATATTGTTTTTTATTAATCACAATGTTCTCATATGAAGAAAGTGTTAAAACGTTATCTATTAAACAATTTGAAGCCTATTAATGTGACTTTGGGTCATCACTTTATAGTGTCTCTATCCTATCCATTATGTTTGAGTCATATTTTAACTTTATGAAGAATATATCATATGATTATATAGTGTGTACTCTTATATATGCTATGATTTTCTATAGACCAAAAAATGATTTTTTATTTCACCTTAAGTTGGTTTATGGGAATCCATGTTGGCATGAAATGAAATTGTTTCTGAGGTATGCCTCTATATCTTCTAACCGATGTATTATTTATGAAAAAAATAGTTGTTAAGGTAATTATATAGTAATTTCTACTAATTATAACTATTATTATAATTTTTATACGTAGATATATATTATTTATTAAGTCTTTATTATTTTGGGTGTCCATATTTTCTGGAAATTCCATATGAAATCTATAGTTTCCTTTTACACTATTAAGTAATAATGTATTGTATTAACTGAATCAATTAAATAATAAATTTTCTTAAAAGGACCCATAAATGAATGATCTTTATATTTTGGTAATATAGATGAGTATTATTATAGTCACTCATCTATAATCTTATCAAGGAATCATATTTTCTATGTTAGGTCAATGAATAAAAATATTATGTCACATTTTATTAGAGAAATTATAAAAACTGGTTTGGTGTGTGACCATAAGATACAAACTTTCAGTAAAACAACTCATATTTTCACTAGACTGATTCGAATATTGAAGTTTAGGAATATTTTTTGTTAATGAATATAGTACTAGTTCTATTTTATTGGTGGTGATAACGTCATCATGTTTTATAAATTCTACTAAAAATATGGTGATTTGTAAATTTTCATGTGGGTTGTGTTGTTTTTGTTTTCAATTAAATGGTTTAGTATATTTTTGTTAATTCTAAGAGGGTTCCAAAATTGGCAATTTATTATATGAAATATTGAGTTTGTTAATTTCCTCTATGCAATATTTTGGAATTTTGGTTTTCCTTACTAATAGTGAGATCTCATTACTTCTGTAGGGACTTCCATGGGTCACTGATCATTTTGATCTAATGTCTCCCATACACCCAATTTTTTCTTTCTATGCTTTTTTTATTTTTATCTCACTACCCATATGATATTAATTTAGTAGTAAATTATAGTGGTTTTTAGATACAATTTTCTTGAGTTGCTACATGCTTGTGATTTCAAATGGTGCATTTCATTTGAACTATCCACACTTTGAAGATCCTGATATACTAATTGATTTTCCATAGCTCCACAATCCAGGAGGACACTCTATAATTTCCTAGTTTTGAAATTCATTGAGTTGAGGAGTCTTCTTCCTTGAGAGTGATAAAATAACCTTTGGTTGTTTTTATCCTACTGATTTGTGATTTCAATAGCTATGAGAGGGGAGGACATCATCCAAGGTCCCATGTTATCCATTAAAAGAAGAAATTATATTTCATTCCATAAATTATCATTATATTATTTTAGTGGAGAAAAATTGACATGGGTGATCCTTTGTAAAAGGTTAGTCCTCGCATGAATGTTTCAAATGTCCCATAAAACCATTATAGATGTTACCAAATTTCTATGAAGAGATATTTCACTATATGTGGTTTATTTAATTCCTTTTTTATTTCTATTTAATGTTTCTTAGGTATCATTTAACTAAATGTGTTCGTATTACGTATCCTTGTAGGATGATGTGATGCTAAGTAAAAATGATGGGTTTGAGGACTGCTAACTAGTTTAGCTAGTAGTATTTCCTCAGATATCTTCTCTTGTATTTTATATCTTTTTAATTCACATTTATTTTTCTATATTTTTCATTATAAAGAATATTGGAGGTGGTTTTCTCATCATGCACATAGGTATGATGTGGACCAAAGTGCATCATATTATTTTATTATTTTCCTTTTTTATTTCTCATTTCAATCACACTCATGTTAATATTCTACTAATGTACACTTATATTTTTTTAAATTTAATGATTTATCTAAATGATTTCATAATACACCAAATAATTTGTGTATCATGGAATTTAAATAGAGAATAACAAAATAATTCATCCCCTATAACCTATATAATTTTGGCAATATATTTATATCCTTTGATATTTTAAAAAATTCAGGTGATATATACAATATATTTTCCAATCATGGCGCCACCTAGATAGTGTATTTAATAGCCGTATAAATTATATGGTCAACTTAATCTATACTGATATTTGTTTTAACTACCTATTATCATCTACTACTACAATGGTTGACTTCATATAGAGTATAACGAATGGATTGAAAATTGAACAGAAGTCGTTTTATTTCAAATTAAGAATATCTATCATCTATATAGGGTATAAAATATATTCAGGCATCAAATAATTAAAGTTAAAAATAAAACATGTATATTGATATTCTTCATAAACATCTCATACTTGGAAGGTATAGGATGGAAGATATTTTGATGTCATTTTTTTGGATACCACCAATTCCAAAATAGATTGATACTAACATTTATAATTCTACTTTGGGAGCACATGACCCCTCAAGATGTGGAGTTGTCTTCCATTCTTATGAATTATTTATTAAGGTATATTTTTTCACTCTGTAGGAAATAGTTTTCTTCTTGAGGTGGATCTCTTAGTGGTGTCTATTTTCTTTAAATATTCTAAGAAGTTTGGATGGGAAAATATTTGGGTGGAAACAAATTTTACATTCAAGATGAATATGCTGAAAATAATATTAAGACATGTTCCCCATAATATCCTCCTATGGTGGATTTAATGTCTTTCATAAATTGATGGCATGAATCAGAATGTCACAAATTTTTTTGGGATGTTAATGAAGTGAAATATTCCTTATCCAAGAGATTAGTCATGGATATAGATTTTATATAGTCTATTGGTTCACATGCTCTTTGTAAAATGATTCTCAAAGAATATGTTAACTGTTCTCTTTAAACCAAGTTTTAAAACCTTCTTTGTAATTAGATGATGAATATGTGAAACCATGGTTTCATAATATGTTGATTGAGGACCCATAACTAGAGATTGACTAGCTTATAGCTCTATGTTTTTTAAAATTTTGGTTCTCATCTCATTAGGTTTGTAGAATATTCAATGAATCTTCCATTACAGTCAATATTTTATAGGGTTCCCATCTAGTGGAGTTACCTTTTTTGGAAGTGAAGTACAATTTGTGAAGTGTTACATGACCTGATTAGATAAAATTGATATTGTTCATGTGAAGTGATATATAAGTATAGATAGTTTCATAATAAAGAGGGTACATGATTTTTCAATGGTTCAATGATTGAGGCATCATAAGATGCATGCTTGGTGAGATTGCATTCATCAGTAACCACATGATAGCCTATGGGTCCATGTTTGGGTCTATAAGTGTAGTTCCCCTTGATTTTAGTACATGTTTTTCCCTAATACAATACTCTATTTAATATCTTACATTACACACAACACCAAACTAAAATAAAATATGACACACCTTATTAAAATAATGCAACATCATGTGAAACATCAATAAAAATTTACAATAATAATAAATCCTTGTGTAAATAAAAATATAATAAACTAGTTTTTTATGAAAAAATCGATTTAAAAAGTGATCTAGTTTTTATTTTTTTAAGGGTCAAAAGATATATAAATAATGAATTTTCATTAAAAATTTAAATTTTTAAAAGGGATATTTTTCAAAGACCATTTTTTTAAAGTGATTTTTATTTTACCAAATAAATTCAGTTTTAAAATTTCAAAATATGATTTTCATAATATTTAATATTTTAATTAAATATATTAATGCTAAAATAATTATAAATTTATATTAAATAAGATTAATAACATTTAATTCTTAAAAGTTTATTTTCTATGAAAAATAGTTTTTATTATATTTTTATTTTAATTTAAAAGATAAATTTAAAGATATTATAATTTTATTTGGATTAAAGAAATTTAATTTTTGTATTCATAATGTGAATATTATATTTTTAATGAATTTTTGATAATTTTTTGAAATTTTTTTATTGTGAATAATAAAAAATATATGTTTTAAAATAAGATAGTTTTTATTACCATAAACCATGTATAAATTTAAATCATATAAAACATTTTTCAAGAATAAAAATGAATTTAAGGTTTAAAATTTTTATTTTTGAAAAATTACTATATTAAATTTTGAAAAACCCATTTTAACATTTTGAAATTTATGTAAATTTTATTTTAAAAAATATATTGTTTGTTTTATTTTTAATTAAGTATCCATAAGGTGGAATTGTGTTTTTTATTTCCTTTAAATCCCAAAAAAAATATTTGGATACTATTAATTTAATTAATGTCATGGAAATCATTGAAATTAATAATTTTTCTCTAAAAATTATTTTCATTCTTAAACATACACTATTTCTAAAAAAGGTTTTAATGTGTATTGTTTTCTAATATTAAAATTAATATTTCTAACCCATAAAAATATATATAATAAAATGGTTTCCATATTTTAAATAAGAATATAAATATTAGATATTAATGTTATTTCAACTTTATTCATAAAAATTAGTTTCCAAGGTCAAAAAATAAAGTTACCAATGTATAAGTTATTTAGAGTAAAAAAAGTTTAACCATGCATAAAATAGATGAAACATGTTAAAGATGCAAAAAATTGAGTGGTTAAGGTGTGTCATTAAAAAAACATATCTTCTATTTAGTATTTTTGACTTTATAATCCACTTTCTCGGTGAAATATATATCCCTTTTATTTTAAGAGGTCATATTTATAAAACTTTTATTCCCTTCACTTATAAAAGGAACCTTCCACCAACCTTTAAAGACCACTCAAAAATTATATTCCATCTATTAAACTTACCAATTTTATTTTCTATATAATTGTATTCCACTTACCCAAGCCGCTGGACATAATAAGTATTCGTAATTCCTTCACTTCCAAGAAGCGGTTCAAGAGAAAAACCAAATTCTCAACATAAGTACTAATCACTATCTAATATTTTTCCTAATATATATTTATAATATAAAAATATCATAACTATTAAAACATTTTGAAAATATTTTTATTTAAATACTGATATATTTTAATGTTTATGGAATAGATATTTCCACCTTTTCACTTTTTCATTATAAAAATGATTATGTAATTCATGCATTACAATATGATGTGTTTCATTTTCCTTAAATACTTTACACGAATGGTTAAGAAAGTTAATTAATTAATTAATATGGTATTTATAATATAATTAATAACTTAAAAATAAATAACCATTTCTTACCATTAACTTGTTTAATGGAAAATAAATATTTTATTTGTACATATTGTAGTCTACCACCTCCACAAAGCAATGTATTTTGTTTTCCACATGTCTTGTATTTTATTCACTATCTTACTCTCCTAAAATATTCTTAAAAACCTTAAAAATATAAATAATAACATTATGATTCTTTAATAATGATATTATTCCAACAGAATCACTTTCTAAACTATACTCACCGATCAACTATAACATATTATTGTTTGGTTTGATTTAACAGGAGTGAAATAAATTTATATCATGGATGAATATGGAAACTTATATATTAATATTGTAAAATATAAATGATAAAATAAAATTTTGTGTAATTTAAGGGTTGAATTAGTATTTTAGTTATTATTAATTTACCAACCTTGTTTATTAAAAATACAGAAACATGTGTCCCACTGATTTCATCCCAAATAACTATAACTAAAAAACTAATGTAATTAACCTTTAAATTTATAAATCCTTATAAAAAACTATATTATTGTACCTTAAATAATTTTTTAATTGTGAACTCAATATCAATTAATAGTGATCGACATCGACATTACAAATACAGTTCAAAATAATTAAAATTAAAAACATTCAATGTTGAAAGTAAACTATAAATAACTACAAAATTAATACTAAATAATTATAATTTAAGGGTATAAAAGGTAAAAAATATAAATAATTTTATAAAATAAGTTACTAATATAGTTATTTTTGTTATAGAAAAGGTTATATCATGTCCAACTAAGAGAAAATACAGGTTATGGGTGTTTCATCTCAATTTCATTCCTTTGAGACATGTTTTGTTTTATACACCTAATTTAATTTAAATGGTATTTATAATACCTATTGAATATATAATATCATGAAATATATTTTAATCATTATATTTAAGTATAATTTACATTCCATATTTCAAGAGTTTTTTATTAATAAATTTCTTAATTATAAGGAATTCAAATCTCAATTTTCCTTATTTGAGACTTATGAAAAATTTACCACTTGTTTAATTTTATGTTGTGTATAAACTTGTAATGCATGTATTATTATTAAAATTTTTATGAAATTATATTTTTTCACAAAATGAATATAATGTTACACCTTTAATGGATTTTTGATATAAAAAACAACAAATTTATAAGGTATTTTTTAACTAAAATACATTTTCATTGAGTTATAATGTTTCATCTTAAATTTTTACTTATATGATTTTCATAGTAATGATAATTTTGTTACATAAAAATTTCATTACATAGTAAAACATTTAATAACTACATGTATCTTTTTAGTTTTAGTGTATTTTAAATTAAGAACATAACATACAAAAAACATAAACATTATTCTAAACCACTTGAAATGCTTCTCCATAGGTTCATACTAAGTTAACATTACTATAAAAAAATTCCTAGAGGCTCACATCAAAGAAATTAGTGTAAAAAATCCCAGTAAGGGAATAAATGAAGGAGATTATTAACATGTTGACATGGGAAATATCAATAAGTCATGATCATATTAACATGAGGTATTTCATAATATAAGGAACATTATCATAACAAGGAAATGTGGCTATAACATAAAAATTATAAATTCATAAGCATATCACAAAGGTTTATGACCATGGACTCATAAATAATATTTTCCAAGGATATTAAAAAAGGTATTATATAACATGTCACATATAGATATTAATTATTTACCCAATAAATTTAATTTCTATCAGGGAGAATCGGTCATATGTATTAATTAATTTGTTCCACATTGATCATCATAAATCATTTGTTCAATAGCCATAGGAAAAAAAATAATGGGTTTTATATAAAATATATTAATGTATAAGTGCTTAAAAAATGAAAATTAAATATTTTTTAAACCATGAGAAGGGAATTTGATGTGTAAATCCCCAATAAAATTTTTTATATCTAGGTAAATACCCATGTAGATGGAATGGATTTGGGTATTCATAATATTAAAATTTATCATATAAAGCAGATAAATTCAAGAAATTAATTTGAAAACATGATGGTGCACAACATGGATTTCAGGGAGGGAATAATGATAATGAAAGAAGGTATCCCATTTGGTAAAATTGTATTCTCCATTAAAATTATAATCAAAAGTGTTGAGAAATAATGAAATTTGACATTTATAACTCATACCACAAACAAGGTTCATGATTGTAAATGAAGAAGAGGAGAATTCCTTTACCATAAATAATATCATCCTAAAACATGAGTATGGAACCTTGAGACCATTATTTCCCATTTTAGGGAATCATTGGGTGGTAAAATGACCATAACATATTGATTAAGGGGTATAGAGTTAAGATGAAGGAAATGTGGTGTTTATACTCAGGGATGGGTGATTTTTAAGGGTTAAATATAGGTTATTTTATTATATTAGCCATCCACTTTGGGTAAAATGATTTATAAAAAAATTTCTATACTATTTATGAGTGATATAGGGTGGGTGGATGTTTAAATACATACAAAATTGAAACTTACCTTTAAACTAACTCAATTAATTCACACAAATTGGAAAAAAAATTACCTCAAAAAATCCAATTTATTCTAAAATGTATAGTGTAAATATATAAATTAATATTCATATTTTCAAATTCATTTAGATAATAATTAAAATTAATTTTTTATTGAATATTTTTTTTCATAAATTTTTGAATCATAATCACATAATAATGATTTCATAAATTTATATTTCTTATAAAATGGAACATTTCACTTTTTCACATAATTATTTATTTTGTCATAAAATAACAAAGAATTCACCCTAGGATAATTTTTATGTTATATGTCTAAAAGTGAAATTTATTTTACCAAAATAATTTTATTATTATGAAATTTTTAGATTTTAAATAAAAGTACTTATTTATTGAAAAATAATAATTTTTATAGATTGGTAAACATACTGACCATTATAAAAATTAATTATGGCTTCATTAAATTATATTATCATTTAAAAAGTGTTTAATAATATCATTTCATGAAAATAAAATTTATTGAAATGTTATAAATTTACTATGAAACATATTTTTAAAATTTAATATGTTTATAGTCTCTAAAAGTAATATAATTTTTATTATATCATTAAAATAATCTCGGCAGACACTTAATTGCATCTATATAACCAAAAAAAAATTTCCAACTGTTTTGTTGAATAATGGTCAAAATTAAAATAAATCATACTGTATGACAATCATAATAACAAATTACCATATTTGCCTATAAATTGACCATCATTATAACCTTATCATGCACTATTTCACTTAAAAATGTTCTTAAAAATACTTAAATAATGTAAGTTGTTTTTCTAATGCGTATCTTTCCTTTTATTATATTTATGGAAGGATTAACCTTTTTAAGGGGATTCAATCCAATATATCTTGTTTTAGTGAATTAATTATTCTTCCAAGTGTATACCCCTTTACTATTCCTCATTGTATCAGTCTATAACTATACATTTTATGTAATATTCTTATGAAATGTAAAGGTATTTTTATGGGATTATATATAAGAACATAATAAAAATGTTATTAAGAGGTAAAATATCATTAATATTTTTATGTCATTATATTCTTCCAACATTAAATAATTATCACCCTCAAAATTTGTGTCTAGCCGAAACTTCTCAAATATACTATGGACTTGGTTTCCCTCTATCACCTTTGGATTTGGGCACTCATTATCAAAGTGACCAGGCCCTCCACACTTGAAGCAATGCACCATAAGTTGTTCTTGAACCCTATTTCCATTATTATCATTATTAAGGGGTTGGGGATTTTAATGTCTATAATATTTTCAAGTAATAAGTCAAGCCTTTTCACATTTATAGAATATCTCACTTCCTTTATGATAATTACCTAGGTTCCTTTTCCAATGGTTTTTTCACAAGGTCTGTTATGGTTTCTTCAATTCCTTTAAATAGTTTGTGCCCTAACCAAAATTTTGATCCACACTTATCTTTTTATCATTCAGACCATTGTACCAATAGAAATATGATACTCCATTTCAACTTTGAGAGCATATGGTATTATCTCTTCTTAACCCCCATAGTATCAAATTTCCAATGTTTCCCATAGAATGGGTCTCAGTTCACTAAAGAATAAATATTTATTCCAATAAAAATTGATGAAAAATATTAAATTATTGTCATCAGGCCTTGTAATGTTTATCACATAATTCTCATGGATTCATTTTATCTTTTTTTAACTCAATTAATTACCTCTCGTTTTATATTTGGAGTCTATTATAAAAATACTTTTTAGAAAGACTTGTTTGATTTAATTCCATTCCATGGAATCTTCCTTATCCATTGGAATTGTATTATTGATCAACTTCCACCACTAATCATATTCTCCCTCAAAGTGATATAATTCCAATATAACTTTCTCTTTCTTATAAAAATGTAGTATTGAAAATATATTTTCTATTTATTCATCAATTTTTCTATGATTAATAGATCATAGGTTCCACTAAAAACATGTGTTCATTGATGTATGAATGATTAAATATAATGTAGTTGCTTCCTATGTGAGGTTATATGCTTCACATGGTTTGGCTTGTTTTTCCTAACATTAGTTAACTGATTCATCATCATCATTATGAATTTTTCAACTCTATCCCCCCTATAGTGGGAATTTCATCATCTTATTTTCTATTGTGTCTATTGTTTACATGAGTCCTTCTATTTACTATAAAATTTATAAAAGGAAAAACCCTAAGTGAGAAATTTATTACTATTGGAATTATATAATAATAAGTATAAAGTAAATATTAATCCAAAAAATTTACAATATCATGCTTATAGAAATACCTATATCAACCTTAAAGAAAAGTTTAAATTGCCTATATATCCTTTTCTGTTGGTTCAAAAAAAGATTGCGATAACAAAAAAATATCCACTGAGAATATCAAACTAGGTGTGTATCAAGGACTATTTTCATTGACTAATTAATGATTGAGTTAATCCCAATGGGCCCTTTTTTACATTGTTACCCCAAGGAATAATTGTACCAGATTCATATCCACTAGTAGTATCCAAAGAAGGATTTCATTACATGGAAACCACTTGATTTATAAATTAAAACAATTAAGGACGATTTCCTATATTTAGAATTACCTATATGGTTCATACTAGGTTTTTCGTTTCCTAATTTATACTAATAACTAAAAAATCCTCTAATACCCAATATGGAGACCTGCCTTTTATTATTTAATCGTTTCATTAAATGGTACAACATTTACATATTCAAATGATCTTTTTAGGTTTAGTATCTTGTAAATTCGGAACATAATATATGAAAAACATAAAAAATCTTATAATCCATATTAAAGGCTTATTCTTAGTTTCATCTTAAGTCACTTTTACTACATGTAATATCATGGATATATACAGCAAAGAAAGGGGTGAGTATAAAGCCCAGTAAATGAATAAACAAAGTAGATACTTAGCATGTGACCGCGAGGCATATCAATAAAGCATGATCATATGAATATTAGGCACATAATAATATAAGTAACATAAATCATAACATTTCAATGTGTTTAAAACATAAAAATGAGACATTCATAAGCAGATCACCAAGTTTTATCACCAAGGTATAAAAAATCATAATTACCAAGTTATTAATCAAGGTATCATAAATTATTTCATCTTTAGATATTAATTATTTACCAATTGAATTGGAGTTCTATAAATGTGCACCATTAATATTTCTTAGTTCATTTGAGACACATTAATAATAATAAATCATTCTATTAATAACCAAAGTAGAATAATTAATATGTTTTATATAAAATCATTGAGTGGATAAGTGCTTAAAAATATGATCTTTACATTATTTTTAACCCACAAGAAAGAATTGTGGGTTTAGTGCATGTAAATCCATGAAGGGTAATTTGATTTTACATCTAGTTGAATATAAATGGAAAAAAGAAGTGGTTTGCGTATTCATAATATTATAATTTCTCATCTAAAAAAGATAAATTCAAGAAATAAATTTTACCACATAGCTATACACAACATGGATTTTAGAGATGTAATAATTTGAGGAAAAGAACGTCTCCCATTGGTAAAATACTATTTTGGATGTAATGGACTAATAAATAGTGTTGGGAAACAATGAAATTAAACATTTATAATACAAACCATAAACTAGGTTCTTAAATGGAAATGAAAAAATAATAATTCCCATACATTGAATATTTTCTTCCTAAAACAGGATGCTACATCCTTGAGACCATGAAGTAACCTCAGAGTGAATATATGGTAGATAAAATTACCAGAAATTTTTTATTAAGGGATTTTTAGTAGATGTTAAATAGAGTAAGTTTTTTATTTATACTTTAAGAGGCGTGGTAGGGATAAATATTGGTGATTTTATTATATAAGCCAACTACTTGTGGATGAAAAAAAAATTAACAAATTTTTTTGGATATAAATGAGTTATATATGGTGTTTTGATGTTAAAATACTTCCAAAATTTACACTTTCCTTAAAAATAATTAATTTAATGCACACAAACCAAAAATATTTTTTATCATAAAAAATCATGTTTTGGGTTAAAAATGTAAAGTGTAAATTTCTAAATTAAAATTACTATTTTTTAAAATAGTTTTTATACTTATTAAATTAAATTTTTATTTAATGAAATGTTTCATTAATTTTTTATCCATTTTCACAAGTTAATGGTATCATTAAATTAATCATGCCTACAAAATGGTTATTTTCACTTGTTCGCCAAAAAAAATGTATTTTATCCGAAAATTTCAAAAAAATCACCCAATGATAGTTTTTATGTTATGAGTCTAAAAATTAAATTTATTTTACCAAAAACAAAATCCTAAATTTTATATTTTTTACATTCATATAATAATACTTATTTATTATAAATTAAAAAAAAATATAGCATGGTAAACATTTTGACTGTTGTAAAAATTTCTAAGGGCTACATCAAAATATATAATCTTTTAAAAAATATTTTGTAAGATCATTTTTAGAAAATAAATTTTATTTAAAAATTATATATTTAGTATTAAACATATTTTTAAACATTAATATCTTTATAGTCTATAAAATAAAAACAATTTTGATTATATCATTAAAATAATCCATAAAAACATTTAATTGTATCTACATAACCAATAATAATAATGACCAACTGTTTTACTTAATAATGTTTATAAATACTATCAACCTTATCTTATGATAATCCTAATGGAAAATGGCCATATTTATCTATAAATACCCCATCATTCTCACTTGATCATGCACTACTTCACATATAAAGGATCTTTCAAATCCAGTGATAATGAGAATTTTTGTTCTTAATTATTCCTTTTATTTTTACAATCCTGATGGTCGGGGATATCTTCTTTGGGTAATTTATACCCAGGGAGTTTGTTTTAGTTGATTTTTTGTTCTTCCATGTGTATATTCATTTACTGTTCCACACTATATTAGCCTATATCTAGTCTTGATGTGTAATATTCTTAATAAATGTAAAATAATTTTAATGTGACACTATTATAAAACCTAATAAAAGATTATTTAAATATAAGAGTTCTCTTATTGAAAAAAAATAGTTTTTTGGTCATTGAAATTTTTTTCTTCCACCATGATATTTAATATTGAATATTATATTTATCTCTAGAGAAAATGATATTTTTTATTAAAATATTCCAAGTTGATGAATTTTTTCCCTATAAAAGTGTGGAACTATTAAGAATAATTAAAATGTTTTTGGATTTTGTTATTCTATATTAATATATTATGTTTTTTAATATTCTAAAACCTCTTAATATTTTTTGTGGAAATCATCTTTGTAATGGCTTATTGCATTTTCACTATATACTGAGTTATAATGATTAGATTTTTGTCATTATTATTTCATATGAATGATAAAAATATTATATAAATATTATTAGAATATGAAAAAGTTTAAATCAATATCTTGAATATTTTCATTTTGGTCTAAACATGAAATTTATATTTAGTTTTATTTATAATTTTCAGTTTATTGTGTTTTAATATTTTCTTCATTTATTCTATTTTATATATTGTTATATAGTTTTGATCTCTTAACAACATGTTCATTTTGACATACTATACATTTATTTACATTTCATTAAACTAATACAAAGTGTTAATTTATTGTTTACATTCCCCATAAATTACCAAATATCTATGCAACAATTTTGGAATTTTGGAATTTCCATATTTCAATTTATTTTTTATTTCTCTGATAACACTTTCAATGTACATCAAAATCAAAAGAAATATTTTGAGTAGGAAATATGTGAAGTTTTTATACATTTCATTATTCTAAATGAATGTAAATTTTTTTTTGTTTATATGTATTACAAATTTCTGAATATTGTCAACATTTCAGTCATCTTTTTTTAACATTTTATGTATATATTCCTTATTCTTTAAATGATATCTCATGTTCTAAATTTTGAGTAAATTTTTTATTTTATCTATTAAAAATATTATGAAATTAAATTCATTTTAGTTTTCTGGACTGAAATTCTAATCTTAAGTTTAGATGGTATAACAATACATGGAAGGCTGTATTAACAAGATTATGCATAAAATGATATATTGTTTGTCTTATCAAGAATTTCACTGGTAAGATTCCTCTTCTTCAACACCATCACCACCAGTATCTACTCTCCTCCATGCATTATATTCTTTATTTATTTAGCTTAACTCTTCTTCAATAGTAGTAAGAAGCTTCATGGATCCTCCACTATGACACCACCATCTCCCTAAATACATAGTCTTTATATTTCCCAACAAAGTTCTCCTATGTATACATTGGTAATGCTTAAGAATTGTCTAGTTATCATCTCCTTCCTCATCTCATATTCATGGTAGCATCATCAATGGTACATCCTTTCTTTTATAGTGATAGCACCACTCATCGCTTAAATTATAGAACTATGTTTATCCATACAGCACAAACATCCTCCACTCCTCCTGGTGGTAGCATGCTCTTTAATGGTATCATCATCCTCAATAATACATTGTAACAACATCAGTAGCTCTTGATCTACTCAATTTTCTACTTCATGAAATAGTGGTACCATTGCATACATTTACTCGATGATAGCACCATTATCTATCGGCATGGTAGCAATTTTGGAACCTATTGGTAGCACCGCTTTGCAATAGTACCTCACTTACAATAATAGTAATGTAGAACCTCCTTATCTAAAAACAACGGTTGAAGATTCTTGCTACTACTAGGTAAATTTATCCTGCTTCCAATTTAAAATTTATGTTACCACCATTTTATTTTTTATCCTACCACCATTTATTATTTTTCTCCTACTACTAATTATTAATTTTCTCTCATAACACCTAGTAAAACATACCCTACCACTAGTTAAAAAAAAATTCTACCACCATTTAATTTTTTCTCCTACCCTTGGTAATTATTTTTCTCCTATCACAGGTTGTTAGTTTTCACTTCTACCACCTTGTAAAAAATTATCCACCCACTAATTCAAATTATTTATAGTACAGCCATTTGAATATTTTTGGGACCACTAGTAGGATACCATTAGTTGTAAAAATATTCATCAGTCATTTATATTTTTTAGATACTATTCCAAAAAAATAATCCTCTATTTTTTCTTTTTTTTCTTTTTTTTATTTTCTACAGGTTCATAAATATTTTTATTTTTTATATTTACTTTATAATTAGTAATTAATCTTCTTTACTCAATGAAAATAATTTTTAAATGCTTTAAATATATTTTAATTTTATTTTAAATTATTCTTCATTATTCATAGAAAAATACTCCATATGTTGAGAATAATTATTCTCAATTATATTCCTGATTTTAATTTTTTCTAGATTATTTATTAATATTGTTAAATATTTTTAATGTTTTATAAATATATAAAATTCATGTTAAATGTTTTTTATATTTTATGTATTTATATAGAAATATATTTTATTTATTTATTTACAATCAATCTATTTAAGATAATTATTATATTATTTAACCAGGTTTTATGGAGACAGTAAAAATGATTTAAATTTTATTAGCTAGGCCTAATATTTCAAATGATATATTTAATTTATATTAGATTGTTTCGATATTTATAATATTTACTTCTCTTTCTGATAAAATAGGTTGACTCTATTATTTTTATTATTTTTATTGATTCTAACAAATTCTACAATCTATTTATCTATTGTATGTTTTGAATAATTTCAATAAATGACTTGGAGGATGTTTAGAACCATCAGTAATAACATATTTTATACCTTTTTTATAATAATAAATCTGTGAACTTTAAAAGTGTTTGAAAATCTAAAAACTCTTATGTGGTCTCTATTTAATCATCTAGATGATCTCTCAAGTATTGAATTACATCGTATTTAACTTATAATACCTTGATGACATGATCTAACACTTCACCCAAGAATTAACTTGTGATACGTTTTATATTATCTTTTGTTCTTGTCTCTTGTGTTTGTAACATTATTTCCCATATCCCACTCACACATTAACTTCTGGTTTATTCTTCTTCATACAAAATTATTTTCTTTCTTTAGGTTTTAACTTCTATATTCTAAATTCAAGACCAATTAGGTTTTAAATCCTAATATCTAAATTTGGGGTTTTAATTGTTTTATTAATCCATATAAAAAATTCATGTTAGTTATTCTTCCATTATAAAAAGTTTTTTATTATCAGGTTATGATTCCCACTTTAAAATCACGTAGTGAAAAACATATCTCTCATTGATTAGAGTGGTATAAGAGTATAATTGGTTCACTTTGGACCTAATTACTATAAGATATCATCCTTATGTTATTTATTTTATTACACTACTAATTAAATCTATTAAGTCTCCTTTATAACTAATATTGTCAATTAATCTATCCATTTATGAAATTTTAAGTTGGTCTATTCAACACCCCCCTCTAAACTTTTTTTCATCTTTTTATTTGACCTAAAACATGGTATCATTGGTTGAAAATTTTAAGAAATCTATTTTTAGAGAATTATATTTTTATTGTACTAACCCTTTCCTAAACCTCACAGTATAAGTGAAATATCATTAAAATAAAAGGAGTGAATGTGAACGATACGTAGATTCATCAGAAACCACCTCAATTTGATTGAAATGACTCTAGTTACTAGGGAACTAGAATAGAGGAATAGCTAAAACAGTTAATAATTGAAAATTGGTGGATCATGGGAAAATTTTACACACTACCAAAAGTTGACCCATATACACTTATAAGAAATTATTATATGAAATATTTTTTAAATAACAAAGTTGTATGTATTTTTTTATTGTGAAATTAATGGAATTGGGTTTAGTCATGTGTCTTCATGTAAAAAATCTCATGAGATTTGTAAGATTCATTAAGTTACTCACCGTGGATCATAAAAATCAATTCATACCAAACTTGGAATTATTCAAGATAAGCACTAAGACTTCATTATGGGTGAAGATGAAACTATAAATGAAATGTTACATCAATTCAAATTAATTGTGAATTGGATGAATTAATTTAGATATGCATCAGAAAACACAGTACTGGTTGAAAGATGCCTAAGGGATATACCCATGAAATTGCATGCAAAGAAAGTTGTTATTGTTGTAATCAAGAACTTCAAAGAGTACACTTTGGATGAATTCATTGGATTATTATTACAATAAGAACTTGAATTTTAAGAATATTATAGGATTAGATACTTCAAATAATAAATTTATTCCTTTAAAAACTCATATTAATATTATTTATATCTATTCTAATTTGGTTCATAGGAAAGTGATGAACATAAATTTCCAATATAAGAAAAGGTATTTATAATTTGTTGTTGAGAAAGAAAATTTTCAAAAAGAAAACATGTAAAAAACAAAAATAATGGTTGAAAATAAAATAAGGTCACTACATATGGAATAAATGATACCTATTATGAATGTATAAAGAAATTTAACATCATAACTGGTTTTCCAAATTATAATCAAGAATGTAGAAGAAATAAATAAAAAAAAGAATTGAAACATGATTATCATACTAGAAGGAGTTGCACAGATGAATCTGATTCGAGTAAGGAATTTGAAATTGATAAAGAGTCATACAACCTTTTCTTGATTATATTCAATATAAATGAAGTATGTAATGTTTCTAATTAGAGTAATTATTCTAATAATTATGGTTATAGATTTGATGAGTTATATGAAAAAATAAACAACTTCAAATGTTTTTAGGAGTTATTGTGTTGTATAAATAATTTATAGAATAAAATAAGAGGCCAAACAAGGATATAAAGAAAGTAAATAAGTAAAATGATTACTGTAATGAATAAATAATAAATTATGCTTCATCTTCAAAAATTAAGATATATAATGTTTTTAGTATATTTATAAGGAAACTGATATTCTTAGAAAGGAAGTTGTGATCTCAAAAGAGATGCTATTATATTTTTTTCAAGGATATTTAAAATATTAAAAAAAAAATATGTGATGAAATATAATAAATATATAAATATTGGTATTAATCCATAGATTCCTATGTTATACAAGAATACTTCTGTTAAATGTTCTACTGAAAATGTTTCTTCTATTACATGATTTAAATGATGTACACAAGAACATTATGAAAATGTATATTCTCTTAGATATCCTCAATCTCTTTGTTATACCAATAATATTATTTAAAAAATATTTATCTTCATGAGTAACTTTAATTAAATTTTTTAAATCAGTATGGATATATAAGAATTATATTTCCAATCTAGTGGATCCAAAATAGAATGGGTTACAAAAAAAAGTAATGTAATTGGTTTTTGTAGTAAAAATGAAACGGTTGTGTCAATAACAAAACATGTTACATAGAAAATGGAATTTCTTGGCATATGAATGAATACCTATCGAATTTTTTCACTTACATCAAATATGATAGAGGCTATTCCACTTTTTAAGATAAATATAAAGTCATGGTTGAGGGTTTTTGTGAAGTAGGCATTTCAAATGATGTTTTAATTTATAAAGTTTTATATATTGAATAGATTATACAATAATAATATTATAATATCTCAACGTTTTGACGATAACATTCATGTTATGTTTGAAGATGATAACTGTTTAGTCTTAAAAGGAAATTTAATTCTCTTTTATGCTAATAGAAAATATAAAATTTATTATATTAATTTACCTTATATATCTAATAAAAAATTTAACTATAATAATACTATATAAGTAGATTATGTTCTCTAGTATATAATTCTATTACATGCTCATTTTTTTAATGATACGCCTTTTATCTAAACATGAACACATTTGATATTTATCCTAGTTAAAGATAATTAAATCTTTTAATTATCATTCCTGATTAAAAGGAAAGTTTCCTAAAATATCATTCAAATATTTCAATAATGTTTCAACATTTAGACCTCGAGAATTATTACATAATTATTTATTTGGTCTCATAAAAACTACTAGTTTAGGTGGTAATAAATATATATTTTTTTCATTTTTGATGAATAAAGTATATTTACATGGTTTTATGTTATGTCTCATAAGTAAAAAACCTTACATAGATTTATTTCATTATATAAGATTGTTCAAAATACTAAAGGTTTTTTAATTATTTATATCATAAGTGATAATTTTGGTGCATGTTTTGTTTTATTTTTAATAATTTTCATGAATAAAATAGTTATGTATATAATTTTTTAGCTCCTTGAACACTATAACAAAATAGTGTTGTAGAAGAGAAAAATAAAAATATTCAATAAATGGATCAAACTATTCTTAATGAATACAGTTTAAGAAATTATTTGTGGGATGAATATGTTAATACTAATTACTATTTTCCGAATAGAATTTATATTAGAAATTTTTTAAAGAAACTCAATTATAAATTATTTAATGGAAGAAAAAGAAAATTTTGGTTATTTTAATGTTTTAGATGTAATTTTTATTATAAATACAAAATATAATAGAAATAAGTTTGATGATAAAAGTTTTGAAGGTATCATTCTGGGTTATTCTTCAAACAGTAAATATCATAGAGTTTATAATAATAATACCATAACTGTTAAATAATTTGTGCATATAATGTTTTATGAATCTTGTGATTATCAAAAAAAATTGTAAAATGTTGAAGATGGTTTCAAGGATTTCAATTTTGGTGAAAAAAAACTCTAAATGATATATAAGTTAAGGGGGATTAAAAGGATACTCAATATGATCATAGATCTTAGAGGATTCATAAAGATCATCCAATTTAAAACATTATTGGTGATGTTGGTTTTGGTATGAAAACAAAAATCTCTATTTCAAAATTCTTTACCAACTCTTCTTTTTTTCTTATCCTCTTCCAGATAATTTTTTTGATGTTTTAAATAATACTACGTTGATTGTTTCTTTATAGGTTGAGAATTGAAATTTTGTTAGAAAAAATTCTTAATACTTAGTATAATTTTATAAGCACAATTAGGTAATTAGAACCAAATGGATCATTAGAAACAAGAAGGATGAATCTGGTAAGATTTTCCAAAATAAATATAGTTTTTTTCAAAAGACACTCTCAAGAAGAAGTTATGTACATTGAAGATTATTTTGAACATATTTCCATGTTAGAGGCTATTGGAATCTTATTTTCTTTTTCTTGTTTTCAAGGTTATAAATTTATCAAATGGATGTAAAAAATGATTTTAAAATAGTTTTATAATGGAATAATTATATGTTTTTCAACCACTAGTTTTGAAAATGAAAAGTTTTCTAATCACATTTTTAAATTATATAAAGCTTTCTATGGTGTCACACAAGAAACTCATGATTTTTATTAAATGATTTATTTTTTTCGTTTTAATAATGGTTTCAATAAATACAATATTGATCCAAATTTTTTATTTAAATAATTTATAATATTATTTTATTTGTGAAAATTTATATTGATGATATAGTTTTTGGTTCTTCTAGTGAATTTCTTTGTAGTAATTTTTTTTCTATTAGTTCATCTGAGTTTAACAACAGCTTAATGGGAGAATTATAGTTCTTTTATGGAATTCAAATTTTTTAAAGGAAAGATGGTAACTTTATTAATCAGTAAAGTATGCTAAAGAGTTGGTTAAAAAGTCTGGCCTTGGTTTTTATAAGTCGATGAAAAATCTTATGAGTATAAACTATAAATTAGATGTGGATACATATGGTAAATAAATTGATTTTAAGGTGTATAGATGAATTATTGGTATAATGATTTATTTTATATAATCTAGAATAGATATCACATTTATTTTTTTATCTATGTGCAATATTTCTAGCTCATCCAAAATAGAGTCATATTAAATCTAGGAAAAGAATAATTATATAAGTTAAATGAACATTGAAATCTAGTTTGTATTATCCTAAATATAACTCTTTTGAGTTAATATCCTATTATGAATAATATTTTTTAGGTTTTAGAATTGGAAAAAACACAATAGATATGTGTCATTTTCTTAGAAAAAGTATAATTTCATGGTCTTTTAATGGGAAATTATTTGTTTCTCTATCTATTAAAAAATATAAGGATATCTTTGCTACTAGTTTTTTCTCTAAAATTAATTATATTAAGAAAAATTTTAGTTCCCTTAGTATTTATCTGGATAAATTACCTATTTATTGTAATAACACATCTAAAATTTCTATTTCTTAATATCCAATACCACATTCCATAACAAAGAATATCTATCTTAGATTTCATTTTATTAGATATCATGTCAATAATGGTGATATTATTTCAGAATTTATCCCTACTATGAATCATCTTGCCGAAATATTTATAAAGCCATTATAATTTTCTACATTTGATAAATTAATTTTGATATTGGCATGTTGGAAGATTAATAAATTATATCTATCCATTTATTAAATGGGAGTTTTCGGTTTGTTTTTATAATATTTTATTTGTGAAAATTTTCCAAGGGGGAATAATATTTTAAAATCATGTTTTGGTTTTATAAATTTCAAAAAATAGAGTCTTTTCTGGGAGTTTTTTTTATTCGTTATTATTTCATGTTTTTGAATATTCCAAACCCTTTCATTATTATTGGGGGAAATCATATTTTTATAATATCAAAATATTTTTATTATATATTTTGATATAGTTATTGAAGTTTTATAATTACTATTTCATATGAAATATAAGAAGTTTATCTACCATTTATTAAACCAATAAAAAGCAAAAAATCTAGATTGAGAATGTTAAAATTTTAGTCTAAACATGAAACATGTCTTTAGTTGTATTTATGATTTTCAGTTTATAGTGTTTAAAAGTTTTCTTTAGTTATTTTATTATAACTAGGGTTATATATCTTGGATATTCACAAAAAATATTCCATGGGATATTAAATATTTTTTTATTAAACTAATAGAAAGTCTAATTTTTTGTTATGAAACCTAAAAATTACAATAAGTATATGTAGTAGTTCTTGAATTATGGAATTTCTAGAATTCAATTGCTTTTGTATTTCAATGATAACTCTTTTAATGTGCATCAAAGTCAAACACCTTTTAATGTGTACAAAGATAAGATGTTCTTTTTAATTTCATTATGATCAATGAAAATATGATAATTATGTTTAGATGACTTAATAAATGGTTGAAGGTCTATAATATTTCAGTAATATTTTCTTTCAGCTTTTAGTATATAAATTTCAGTTTTTTTCAATGAATTATCATGTTATAGATTTCAAATTGAAGCTTTATTTGATCCATCAGAAATATTTCAAAATTATCTTCATTTAAGTCTTCTAGAATAACATCTGAATTTAATGTTTACAATGTTTAAAAATTCTCTAACTTTTATATTTATAGTAATATACATAAAATGATGTATTTTTATCTTCTTATTCCTTCCACTTGCTATATTTGTCTCCTTCAACACCAACACCACCAACATCTCCTCAATGACATACGTGAACTTCCTTCTTCCTTTAATGAAATTCTCCTTCAACAAGAGCATCAAGCCTCATGGTTTATACACTATGACACCACTATATCCTTCCATGAATGTTCTTCATGTTATCCAATATATTTCTCCTCTATTCACATTGGCAGTGCTTAAAAATTCCATGGGTCTCCTCTCATTCCTATGCCCATCTTCATAGTTGAAATATATATGGTATCTCTTTTCATATTGTAGTCGAAGAACTGCTCATCACTCCAATGATATCACCATGCCTCTCCCTATAGTATAAACATGCCCTACTCCTCCTGATGATATCATGCACATTAATGGTATCACCCATAATAATATTCCATAGAAGCATCCTTAATAGTACTTCATCTACTTGATGACCTTCTTCATGAAATGGTTCTACCATTACTTACTACTACTCGATGGTAGAACCATCATCTTTCACTATGGTGACAGGTTGGGTAGTTGACGGAAGCACTACTTTACAATGATACCTTTATTGTGGTTATTTCAGTGTAGTGACTTATCTTCTAATAGTAGTAGAAACAGATTATTTCTATCGTCAACTAAAATTTATCTTACCTCCATTTACAAATTTATTCTACTAAAATTTAAATTTTTTATCCTAATTTCAAGTATTGTTTTTCTTGTACTATCAGTTATTAATTTTATCTTTTACTTCTTGGTAAAATTATTCCTATGTACAATTAAAAACATAAACCACTGTCGTTTAATTTTTTCTCCTATCACCGGTTATTATTTTTCTCAAATCACCAGTTATTATTTTTCTCTCCTACCTCTATGTAAAATTTATACTACCGTCAGTTAAAATTATACATAGTACCACTAGTTAAAATTTTTAAGACCACTAGTATGTTAAGTTTAGTTATAAAAACTAGCAACCATCAGATATATTTTTCTGCTACCATTCCAAATTACTTTTCCATTCTCTATTTTTCATTTTTTCAATATTTTATTTACTTCATGATCATAATAATTATTCTATTTGTTTTATTTATTTTATAATTAGTTATTTATCATGTTTAATTTATATGAATATTTTTAAATTTTGTATCCATGGTTAAATTTTAATTTTAGTTATTCTTTATTGTTCATATAAAAATACTATATATGTTTAAAATAATTATTCTTCCGTAAAATTTTGATTTTATATTTTTAGAAAGTATTTATTAATGTTATTAAATATCTTAAATGTGTTTTTAATTTATTATATTCATTTTAAAATTGTATTACATTTTATGCATTTATAAAGAATTATATTTCGATGTTTTTATTTACAGTCAATTTTATTGTGATATTCATAGTATTATTTGACAGAGTTTTATAGAAGTAGTATGAATGGTTTAAATTTTTTTTACTTATTCTAATCATTCAAATGATATATTTAAACTAGATTTATTTTTTTAATATTTATTGGTTATTTTTATCATTCCAATACAAAATTTTGACTCATTATTATTATTTTAAATTATTATAATAATTTTCATGAGCTCTTTATCTATTGTATGTTTTTTTTTTTGAATTTATATAGAGGACATAGAGGATAGAAGAAACCAGTAAAAATAACAACTATTACACTTTACTGTCTAATGAGAATAAAGTTGTGAAATTTCAAAGGGTTGTAAAATCTAGAAATTCTTATGTGATCTCTATTTAATCATCTAGAAAATATTTCAAATGTTGAATTTCATCGTCTTAAACTTCTTCTACATTGATGATATTATCTAATACTTTAATCAAGAACCACTACATGTGCTCTCTTTATTTTATCTTTTATATCATTTGACTCTCTTTTTTCTATAAAACTATTTTCCATTTCTCACTTGTACTCTCACTTTCTATTTATTATTGTACATTAAAATAATTTTATTTCTTCAAGTTGTGACTCTCATATTATAAATTATGGACCTTTTGGGTTGTGAATATAGGTTTCTAAAGTCAGGGTTTTAATTAGGTTATGAATCTCCATACAAAAGTTTGGTGTTTTAATTATGATTATAATATAAAAAGTATTTTATTAATCATTTTATGCTTCCACTTAAAATTGTTTTTTTTTAGATTTCAAATTCACATTTTCCAAAAAAAAAATGAAGGTGATATGTAACTGCTTATTTTAAGAAAATATCAAAAAAGTATTAAAATACTTATACAGTTGTTTCCATTTTCCTCTTCATCTCATATGTATTTATTAATTTAGAAAATATTTTCATGTATTTATATATAAATAACATTATAATAATTTTATTTAGGGGTATTAAACCTATGATAAATAATGTTTGAATTATTGATTCATTCTTATATAGTATTATTTGAAGTGTTCAAATAATAAATAGTTTTTCATCTACTTCAACATTCGTAAAATATTATTTTATTTTATAAGGGATATGTTCTTATGAAACAACATACATTTTTCTAGATATAAGTTATGAATTATTCTTGGTATTTTTTCTTTAAATTTTATCTCTCTTTACTCAGTTAATTATGCAAGGTTTTAAATATGAATGTTCTCATGATCCCTTGGATCACATGTGTATGGATGATTATTATAATGATGAGTGGTGTCCTATATTACCCTCTCATGAATTTCTTAAGTATTTATATCTCATGAGATAATGAATTATGTGATTGGGATGAAGGTAGATTTTTTAAAAAATTTGTCATGTGAACGTCATGCGAGTAGCATTATTCATAGTTTCTTTTCTCAGAATAAGATTTTCACTACTGGAAACTTAGGTTATTCCAATAGTTTCAAACCATTTGTATAGGCTAAAAAACTATTGGTATACCGTATACCAATAGGTTTCTAATCCATTTGAAAGTATGGAGTGGGAATAGGCCTATAACAACAATTATTCATCAATCATTAGTGTAAGATGCTGAAAATTATAGCATACCAGTAGTTTTCTTACAACTGTTGGTATAGATATCTACTAAGGGCTTGTTAATCGTTGGTATATATCATTATCCATCAACCTATACCAATGGTTAAAGAACCGTTGGTATATAATTTTTCAAATGGTTTATTAATTATTTTTTGTATACATATGGTTTATTAAAAGTATACAAATATTTTATAAACTGTTGGTATCATTTTTTATAATTCTAGAATGTAGACATCAGCCTCCCCTCCTTTTCATACAGGACAACCAACATTGCATCGTATCCTACCCTCCTATTCACAAATCACAAACATCTATAAAAACACTACAATACCATATACAGAATTTAAAAAATGAATATGACACCTAAAAATACACTACAATACAATGTATATAATTCAAAAAAAATCAATGTAGAAAATATACTAAATAATTTATGATGAATTGAGATGTTTAAAATAAATTCATATCACATTATTCTTGCTATAATTATGAAAAAACACCACTGTAAATCACAATATGCCACTTGAGATCAAATTTTATACCTATACATGGAAAGTGAAATATTATGGACACAAATAGTTTCTAAATTTCTATTATAGTATACATTTTTATTTTATGACTATTCACCTGTGGGAAATATATTTATTTGTACAAAAATTGTTATCTATTGATCATAATCAAATAATCATGGGAAAATAAAAAACCCAACTTGAATGTAAAGAGTATAATATGAAATCAATGGAAAAAATATAATATTCTTCTATAGTCACCATCCCAACACCTATAATGCAACTCAAAACTACATATCCTAGAACCTATAGGGGATGATATACACCAAAATAAGGATGGTATCCAAACCAAAGTGAACAATGGGAAAAATAAGACTAGATATACTAAGCAATGGAAATACAACCTAGGATAAACAACAATGATAGGGAAAAAGGTCTCTTAATAAACTTCAAAATCAGGAAGTCAATAGTATAGAAAGACAATAGAAATAGAAAAAAAAATGAGTAAATGAAAAAAATTTAGAATAATGATGGGTAGTAGTATCTAAAATAAAAATAATTTTGATGTAAAATGTATGTTCTAAGTTATGTAAATGATCTGATTACAATAGTCTAACAAGATTTTAATTGTTATCCAGGGGAACAGTTTGAATAAGTTGTCCTTTTTAGTGGTTAAAGATATCATAAATTGTGAGATGATGTGGAGATGTGTTCGAGATTCCATCCTTTTTGTGTTTCTATTATTGATTGGTGAGATTATTATTTACAAAAATTGAATGATGTTTTAGAATAGGGTTTTGATGGTAGGTACTGATTTTTATAGACATATTTAAATGAAGGGTTATGATGAAATTGAGTAGAATGCTTACTCAAATAGATATTGGAGAAATCATCCATATATTTATGGTAAAGTTAATGTGAATAGGCAGTGTATATGCATGAAAATACTCTACTTTGAGTATATAAGTTGTAAGTGTTCTTGGGAATTGAGATGAAGAGATTTATAATATCTATAAAATTCTAAAATGTGTTTTGATGTGTTTTGAAGTGTCCATGACTATTTTTGGTTGCTCAGAGATGGATTAGAGAAGCCTTGGATAAAGATGAATTTATTTTGAGTTGAAATAAAGATCAACATAAATGTTACTTTCACCTTTATAAGGGTAGATATTCAATTTAGTCTGATACATAATAGTAAGTGAGGACTGGTATAAGGGTAACTTTTACCTATATAAGGGTAGCTCTAAGGTTCATATTTGTTATGTAAAGGTAGGTACCTATGTAATGGTCATCCATAACCTATATAAGGGTCAACTATGAAATTCAACACCTATATAAAAGCTAGTTCCAAGATAATGATCTGTAAAGGGAAGAGGGTTTGGTTCAATTTCCCTAGATTTGATCATTATCATCATCTAGGAGTGGGATGTCTAATTCAATCCATTCTCTATCAAGAACTCCAAAGTTCAGGAATGGGATAAAATTATTAGTTTGAATTATATCTTATGGAATCCTTATATCTTGGTTGATATTGTATTGGGTGTGGTTATTCTCCTAAAGATGTATATAACTATGAAAATGGTCAGGTATGGTCAATATGATAGGATATTAGTTGAAATTGACCATAATAGGGATTTGGTAGACCAATTTGTTCTTTTAGCATTGGAATATGATATTAATTTTCATATTATGTTTGGTAAATTACCTCCATTTTTTATGGATTTTCAGTCTATCGGACATGTTATAGAAAATTACCTTCAGAATGATATCTTTTCATTTAGTTATACTAAGTGTTATAACCAAAAAGTAAGATTGAAGATTTAGAAAAGGTCGTGAAAAGATGGATCATATACCTCTCACCATGAGAGGAATACAAAAAATTCCATGTACTCAACATTGGAATAATTCCATTGTGAATGAGAGTTTTATAGGCACTTTTTTGTTGGTTTTGACCATACATTACAGATTTATGATGTCTAGATGAGTGTCACTCTCAAAATTCATCAAGATGTGTCTCACTGTCATACTAAGGGGATGCAGGAAATTGTAGACCATCACACTAAACTAGAAGGGACGAGGCACCTCACTAAAGATCCTCTAATCATGTAGAGAAAAAGTTGTAATCAGTGTTGGGGCTTGTCCTGTGCTAATAATGGGAGAATTACCACATTCTAGATCAAGATTATCATAGGTCTCAGGTAGAGGGGGTGTAATGATGCAAAATAGTGACAAAGATGTTTTTTGAGTCTTTTGCTGCAGGCTACAATATTTCAAGGTGAACGTTTTGAGATACTGGAGGTCTCACAAGAGGATCTTTAAAGGTGATGTTTTTTATTCTATGGATATTTCATTCGCTAAAATGGTTAGAAGAAATCATCCTACCAAAACAGGTGAAATACAAGGGTGAAACAGCTTTAATTTCCAATGATATTATGTCTATAATTAAATATTAATTTTAAATAATAGTTTTTATTTAGAACGAGTTTATGTTTTTTGTTTTATATGAACTCCATGCATTGAAAGATCTATATAAATTGATTTAAAGTGTTGAGGATTCATAACTAGATGTGAATACAAAAATAGATAAAGATATTAATAGTTCACTACAGGAGATCATTAGGATACATGATGAACCAGTTCATAAGTTGTATAGTGACCGGTAATAGACACTAACGTTAGTTAATGGAGAGAAATATTCTCATAATATAATGTTCTTATAGTTTGAAGATAAGTTAAAAAAATATGGAATCCACTTAAATTAGACCTTCCAAAACAACTGAGAAAATATGTACTACCACTCTAGTTTTAGAGATGATATTCCTTGAAAAGGGACTCATTTTAGTGGTAAAGGAAGTGTTAGATCATGTGGAGAAGTATCCACATCATGCTCAAGGAATAGATATCCCATAACCATATTGATTCTAGTGGTGTTAAATATGATTCAATTGTATGTAATGAATTTAATGGAAAAATATGTAGGTAAATTTTGTTGTAAACTAGTTGATACATAAAAATTGGATTTCAGAATATTTATAAATAATAATTACACAAACTATGATTATAATCCTTGTTAAAAAAACAACCTAAAATGATAAATGATAAAATCTCTATAAGCGATGGAATCCCTAGTGAGGGAAGGGAGTCATTAAAGTGAAAATACAAAGGGATTATAGATATAGGTTGTATAATCTATAAACACTGTATAAATTAATTCACTATGAAAAATCACTTTAAATATATGTCATATGAATTTTTTTTATTTTAAAGATGATAACACATCCTAAAATGAAAACATATGACATATACATAGGGGACAGAATTCCCAGTGAGGGAAGGGTAAACATTCTTAACTAATGTCTTCAAATTAAAATTACATTATACCACGAGTGATAAAGAAATACCTATAATGAAATGCTCCTCAGCAGTAGTAATGAACCTCAAAACTACATATAACTAGAAAAAAATTACTACCTATAAAATATAACTACCTACAATGAAATATATCTATAATAAAAAAATCAAAACATAATTCACCTATAATCAGAACTAACGTTAATAAAAACAAAAACATAATAAATTATGAAACTAACTTCCCATTTCAATCAAAACAAAAACAGAACATCCTCAACCTACAATGAAACCAACAAAATATCTTCAACAAAAAAACCCAATGAAACCAAAATAATATCCTCAAATACTAATATTATAATAAGGAAATAATGTTAACAGTATAAATGAATTGATGTATTTAACCATTGACAACAATCATACAAAATATCACAGAAATATTCAGTCACAAAAAATCATCAAACATTAAACATCATAAATATTTGTAAAAAATGTAACAGAACAATATATCCCTCATCACCATCACTATCATCACCTGCATTATTATACTCATCCTCTTCGTCATCCCTTTCCCCTTCACTATCTCTATCCTCATCACTATCCTCATCCTCATCCTCATCCTCACCCTCGTCATCTGCCTCAGCCTCTTCCTCACCATCATCTCCACCAACATCATTTCCAAGAACAACATCATATCGACTACCACTAGTACTTCATCCTGGTGAACTATATAATACTCATCTATAACATATATGAATCACAAGGCGTGATGTCCTCTAGTGGAAGTTAGGGACATAAAACATTCATCAGTTTTAGAAATTCAGTGTGTTTCCTTTCAACCTGTTCTTCCACCTGTATGACCCTTTTTCGATAAGTTCTTCCCATGACTAAACCTTTTCTAACTTGGTGATTTTAAAACTAGTACCTGAAGTGTTCCAATACATTAGAGGGAATATACTCTTACCTAATTAGCAATATACTTTGCCATGGTTCTCATGTCCCAAAACCTGATTAAGTGATCATTTGGCCCAAAACTGTCAGATTCCTAGGCATCAAGGGCCTCCAATGTAGCTTGTTATAAATATTAATAGATTATTAAGTTAAAAAAATAGATATTAAAATTTTATTTCAATAAATTGAATCATATTATCTTCTGCAATGTTAGTTCAATAACCATACTTCCATATTTTTCATTCATCTCGATTAAATTAGTTTTTCTTGTGTCACATGTCATTCAATATTTAATACCTCCCTCTATAATGAAATTGAATGTAGGAATCCATAATTTGAAATAGGTTAATAATAATGAATTTCATAACTAAAATAAAATGTATATTAATGATTTTCATAAGTGTTTCCTCTCATTATTCGATATCATAGTACACCCCAAAGTGTAGAGGTATTTTTTAGCAACAAGGTTTTTTTTATTTTTTCTAGATGATTCCTAAGTAAAATTCAATAATAAAAAATTAATTATTCATAAAAAATAAAAATAATTTCATTGAAACCACTCAAATTTTATTAATACGTTAAAATCGGTAATCATCCCATGTGTAGTAATTTTTTGGTAATATTCTATTGGATAACCATCCATGATAAGTATCACCTCTAAATATATTTCAACTCTTTCACTCTATCAAATATATTACTCTTGCTTATAGGATCTCCAAATCTCAACTAATTTCATTAGAGGTACTGGCCTTGCACCCTCACCATCGGGAAAATTAAAACAAATCTTGAACCAAAATATTATCTCATATAAATAAAATAATAATATTAAATTTAATCTAATAGATTTTTTACCCATATTTATACCCAAGTATTATCCTTGATTTTTTTGGAAAGTGTATCCATGAGAGAGGGCTAATGGGAATGATGTCAGAGTATCTAGAAAATGTCACCAAAAAACACCAACATTATTTCCCTGTTTTTTCAATCATTTGGTTGTCTTCGTTGTAGTTTACCATCAACTATGTGTGGTAGTTACACAATGCACGGATGTGTGCATGCCCATACTACCTATCAGTATATCTAGTTTTATATAAGAAAAACAAATATTTTATCAATACATATTATAATGAAAATAAATTATAATAAAAAATTTTATTAGGGTTCTATGAATATATATGTGGCATTCTGATCAATAGGCACCATTGGTTCCATAGGTACTGAAAGAACGCCACCCTATATAGGTGGAGTGGGTCCCAATGTATGATCTATGGGTAAAATCTGTGTTGGAGTAGGAGTCGAAGAAGAAGGACTGTAGAATCTTAGAGAGAATGAATTAAAAGGAAAATAAGATGGCATGAATATATATCCAAATGAATGATATAGATGAGGAGTGAGAATCATTAGCTGATATGGTAAGGATTGGTGAGGAGGATCAGATGTAAATGATGGTGAAAAAATTGGTGGCCTAAATATCCCATGTGCACCAAATGACACTATGGGATCAGAATGTGTGATAGATGGCATGTCAGTGGGAGGGGCAGGGTCTATCAGGTATGTCGACTGGAGTGCTTAGCTCTTGTACCCCCCCCCCCCCACCTCATACAACGTACTAGAGTACTGGGATCACTAGGTTGTTCATTGAATAATAGGCACCTATGTGTTGGATCCTGCTTGAAATTTTAAAACAAAATTAATCACATGAAATTATATTTTATTGGAATATATATTTATTTGAAATTAAAAACTCATAACATGCACTAACAGATGAATTCCCATCTCAGTAATTTAGTTATTTTTTCCTCATCTTTTCTATTCACATCTCTTCAATATGATTAATTTCACACATTTGAAAAACAAATATATAACTAATTAGAAATGGATAACTAATATGTAACCCAAACAACAAAAAAGATGAGACATGAATTGTTTTTCTTATGTAATTTGGTTTATATTTTGGTTCAGGTAAGTTTTAAATTTTATTAGTTAGGTTATTATTTTCATATCAATAATTTAATATATCTAATTCAATTTCTCTAGTTTTTCATTTTATATTAATTTTTTCATTTGTGTTTGGTTTATAGATTTTAATACAGTTCAATTCAATATTAGAAAGTGAAACTAAAATAAAACTCCAACCAATAAATATTGAAAATTCACATTAAGTTAAAGTAGGATACAAAATATTTGTAATCAATATTAAATAAATTTGAATATTACCAACCTTAGCAACCCAAGTCAAGAAAAAAATGAACTGGGAACACAGATGGATGATTATATATATTTCCCACCATAACTTCAGGTTCACAATCAACTCTCACAATTAAGATATTGGAGTAATCATAAGTAATAAATGGATTATGGCCAATAGAAGTAGTGATGGTGTCAATTCCATCATCACCATGATCAAAATAATGTCTTGGAATTAATTCAATAATGTATCCAAAATTTATGTCTAAGATAATCTTCGACATAAAAAACATTATTTTTCCTTGATGCCAATACATATGGTTCATCGGTAGCAATATTGTGAGTCATGTCAATAACTCAAAATCCACAATCACCAATAAATGTTCCATGCTTTATCATCAATCAAACCACTTGAATTCTATCATAGTGACTCTACCATGAGATTAATAATCCAATGTTATTATTTTTTCAATGAATCCATAATAAGCTATATTTTTAAATCATGGTCTCTTATTTGATGCACTAGCATAACAGTCTATTGTGGAAGTTAGAATTACGCCATCATGTTGTTTTCTCATGTTCTTTTCTAATTTAGTGATAATAAATATACACACATTGATCACAATTGATTTACATTCACGAATCATAGTATTAGGACCAAAATCCAAAGCTATTATTTCCTTAGAGAAAGATTCAACAATAAAACTTAATACTTGAAATATAAATGAATATTAAACTTCATTAAATATTGATTTTATTAATTTATTACAGTAATATTTCTACCATCAATTTTAACCAAGAAAAAAACCTTTTTCCATGCATAGTCTCTCTTTTTCTAAAAGATAAATAATGATGCTTTTGTATTTATCATTTATTTATCTTACCTATATATAAGAATAGAAATAGTTTAATAGATATGTAAAATTACATGATATGAGAGAAGATATACATATTCAACTAACTTAATTGATGTATTAATTGAACAAATAATTGTTGAACAAAACTGTGTGATGGTCCATCTTCCGCTCTTCAAGGATTTATCTAGTCTGTGTATATGATTCATGAATTACTTATATTTTAGAAATGATGGAAAACTGGGTTCAATTTTCTTATAAATTTTTTTATTCATTTCTCATTGGTCTCATCATCATCATAAGTGGATAAAAAAAATAAATTGATTGGAAATCCATATATTCTTAATCCAAATAACTGTTCGTGATAGAACCTTTGGTATGATTCTTGTTCCGGGTATAACAATTCAATGTGTAGATATATATTTTAGTTGGATACATCCAATGAAAAGAATTATGTGCTGGAAGAATTATTTTGGTTGGAAGATGGAAAATCAGAAGTAGCATGCATGTGAACATTAATGGAGGAAATATTTTGCCAGACTCAAAAATAATTAATGGTGACTACCAACATTTTTTTCTAGAAATAATTGGAAAACTTCTTAGTATAAGGATCTCTAAACAAATGGAACATCTGAAAAAGGAAACACTTATAATTTTAGACAAAATATAACATATTTCTATTGGAATCAACTCGTGTATAAAGAAATGATAATCATGATTCTTAAAATATTTCATCTTCAAATATCTTTTGTTGATCTATTTAAGTATATTTATTTAATAGCCATCGAGAACTTTAATATTATCTTTTACTTCCAGAAATTTATTTTTTTCTATAGTGGTCTTCACAAAAGAACAACGTATAACTTTTCATTAATTTTCACTAATACACATAAGATGAAATTTTGGTTTGATCCACCAATCCACCAAGTCACACCAAGATTTTAAATCATATTTTGTCTTTTCTTTACATTTAGATGAATTGATATAAAAATTTCACATATATTCATTTCAATTTGCATTATGTCTAAGCAATGCCATAAAAAATCAGTTGACCAATAAGGAAACTCAAAAAGTATACTTATTTTCTTCCAATTGTAATAGGTATCTTTAGAAATATTCTTTATAGTTATAGATTTTATTTGAACATTACTATATGAAAAACAAAAATCTTAAAATTCATTAATCACATCAGTTCCATACATACACTGAGGTGGATCACCAGTCTACATAGTATTCTCAAATTTTCGATGATTATTTCTATATGGATGGTCCATTGGAAAGAATCATTGATGTCCTATAAATCTAAAACTACAATGATATTTCAGTATTCTGGTTCATGTATTATTTATAAAAATAAGACATGATAGTTTTCTCTTCATACTCCATCCAGAAATCATTGCATAAGTAAGAAAATAATTGATTATCCATATTATCACAACACACATCTTAAATATGTCTTTTAGATATGCATATTATTTTCACACACCCACATCCCAAATAAGTTTCAACATTTTAATTAAAATTTACATGTATACATCTATATCCTTACTGAAATAAGGGAGATATATGAGTATACTCATGAAATTGAATGATTTTTTTCAAACGCAACCATGGGGTATGGTTATTAATGTATGTGAAATTTGGCCAAGTGTTGTGTGAAGTAAGAATTTTCCCAAATGGATTAAAACTACCACATGAAAGACACAACCTCACATTATGCATGTAAAATGTGAAATTAGGATATCAAGCATCAAATATATTCCATGAAAATTTATCTTCAGGATGAACCAAGTCATCATTATTCTTATTTATCTCGGTATCATGTCATCACATTTTTATTGATATTTCAGTAGACATAAAAATATTATGGTGTCTCGGGATCAATGGAAAGTGAAATATTGATTTTTGTGGCACATGAGATGGTGTTCCATCATATTTTGGCTTCAAAAGGGATGTTCCACATTTTATACAATCATTTCATTTAGTAGTTTCCTCCCATAATAAGTTGTAATCATTCAGGAAAGCTGAAATTTGTTTTTTAAAAATCCAACTTCTTTAACTAACTTCTATTAGATATAGTGGTTTGAGAGAATATATACATCAACTTGAAGTAAGTACCTCAATAAGGTAAGAATGTGATCAATGCAAGTATTAGAAATCTGATACATGGTTTTCCCATGAAACAATCGAATTAAAAATTCCATCTTTTTTATTCTACCACCTTGTCGATATACTGGAGCTGTGGGAGCATAATTCAATTTTTTCGACCATCAACGTCATAAAATTTATTAGATGTACCATGTGCACTCATAGAGAAGTATTCTTGGGTTGACATCCTTTCCTTCTCATGATGATGAATAAATTGAAACTTTTCATATAAAAAATTATCCAATCCAGTCCTCTCATTTGGATCATATCATTTTGAGATTGTATTTTTTCTCCATTGTGATACCACACATAGTAGTTTGTCTAAAAACCATATTTGGTTACATGGTAGCTAACTTATCCAGGGATCAACCAAGGTCTTCCAAAACAATTATAACATGTTCAATGTATGTGACCACTATCTACAACATTATATAATGAAAAATCTAAAAACACCTCTAAATTATTTTAAAAATCTCTTAATATGTAATCAGTTTCATACATCCAACTTATATCCATTATATAAAAAAATTGTAATAATACATTTATTAAAAGAAATTTAATAAGATATAACTTTAATAAAAAATATATTTAATTAAATGAGAATTGCTCACTTTATATAAAACCATAACTAACACACTATACTATATAAGAGTCAAAATATGAAATAAAAAAAATACTATATATAAAAAAATACTATAAAAATAAAACAATGAAATTAAATTCAATTAAAAATATAATATCGTGATATTGGTTGGGTTTGGTTATTTTATTTGGATTGGGTCAGTGCTTCTATATCAGGTTTTTATTAAAGATTGTTTTATTTTGTTCATTTTTTATCATTAGTATAGAATTTCTTTTAGTTAGGTTCAATTTATTTCACTTCTTTTTATTTTAGTTCAGTTTGATCCAGGTTAGTGTTGTTCGGGTCTAATCAAGTCTAATTGGGTCAAATAATGTCATTTAAATTCTTTTTAGTAAGTTTTTTCAAGTCAATTTTATTATGATATAGATCGTATTTGTTAGTTAAATTGGGTTTCTAGGTAAAGGGTTGATAGGTTCAGTCCATTTATTTTCAAGACTAGTTAGGTCAGTTGGTTACAATTTATATTTCTTAGGTTCTGATCAATTAATTTTTATTTAATTTATTTAGTGGGTCATCATAAATGAATAAATTATAATATTACGTGAAACATAGTGGATGTTATGGAAAATCATTGTATAAACACTATATTGGTGGGGGATGTCTTTATATCCTAGCTATGAAACATCCCTTATTAGCACTATATTTTCTCTCACTATTTTCACAATAAAACCAAAAATGTTATAATATGTATAAAAAATAATATTATCATGATTTTTCAAGTATTATAAATCCAAAAAAAATTAAATCTTTATTCAAATTAAATTATATCATCTATATATCATTAAATACATTTTCAATCAATACATCATCACCCTATAACATCTTGCACCTACTACTACCACCATATTGTGATGAATCATGTCATATGTTATTCTTATATCTTTTTTCCCTTATATTTTATATATGATCCCTATTTATTTAGTTTTGTGCCTTCTGGATTGAAATTGACTGGTTGTGAAGATTTTTCACTTTCTTTCAGAGGTAAAGTTTCTATAGTTTCTATTTATATATTTGGGATTAGAATTTTAAGATTTGATGTAATATCGTTTGAATCCAAAATACATTAAAAACCTTAGGTTATGTTGTTTTTTATTATCCAGTATACACTATTCAAACATCAATTACATGTATTGTTTAATCAAGATATAATTTTCAAACACCGCATTATTATACCACTCAAGGTGATATATGACCTAATTTTTGGATGTGATCCCACTATGAGTTCTAATTCCGATTATAGTCATACCCCCATGACTTAACATAAATATAGAACAAAACTAGAATAAAAATTTATCAGAACTGGATTATGTTTTATGTTTCTAGAGAGTCTCACTTACTAATACAAGAACTCTTAGGCTATATTGACTCAATTGATTATCACAAAAACCCACTTTCCCTATATGACCATAATGCCAATAATAATAATGAATATAAGTTTATAGAAAATTAAAGGGACCATCCACCATAGTAAATCTAGATAAACCCCTCCCATTATAATAAGATGAATCTCCTTCAATGTCCTAGCATAATAAGTGAAGATTAAAACCCATAACCATTTGGGATTTGTGATGATAACAAAAATATCACATGAGAAACTATAAAAAAATAGATACCCAAGGTAATAATTACAACTAGGAGATTTAATATATAGATGGATTAATAAAGAAAGATTCAGGTGAGGTATAAAAAAGAAGAATAAGGGTATAGGGATAATTGTGTGACTCTAATATTTTACAGGACTAAAAATAAAGTTATAGGATAAGGTTTTTAATTAAATAAAATTTGTTCTATAAAATAATTTTTGAAAAAAATTATCATAGAGATAATATATATATATATATATATATATATAATACATCCCCTTGGTACCGGATCGTCTACTTGGGAGAACCCCTCCATTCGACCCCTCATTGAGTTCCCAGTGACCCAATTGCTATTTTATTTTTCACTATACACATGGCATGCAACTGATCATTTTTTATATTTCTAAATAACTTTTCAGAAAACTGAAATATTATAAAAGAGCCACTAAATAAATCCGCAAGCACCAAAATTCTTAATCAAAACAAAAAACAACACTATCTTTAAATCAATATGGATGAAAAAATGAAAAATAAATCAAGGAAGAACGTATAACTCAGTAAGAACTTACTGAATTGAAGTGGCAGAATAGATAATTACATGAATAAAGGATGGATTTCCGGTTGGGAAGAAGGGTTCACATGCTGGGAAGAAGAGGGGAGTTGTTATTTGCAGAAAATAAAAAACACATAACAAAATATAAATCAAGGAAGAACATATAATTGAGTTAGAATTTATCAATTTGAAGTGGAAGAACAAAAAAAGAATTTAATCAAGGATGGATCACCTATTTATTGGTAATAAGGGTCTGCAGGCTGGCAAGAGGGGAGCACATTTAGGGGAAAATGTGTGCGGAATGATTCTGGAGGGCGACGTGTATTTGGGGTAAAAAATTCCAAAAATTTTAAAAAACTATTGGGATGCCTTGACCAGATAAACTATATCCCAATGATTTGCAATAAACTATTAGGATTGGGGGTCATATCCAAATGATTCTCTGACCCTATTTGCATAGGGGGGCTATTTATTGTGATAACACATCTGAAATTTATATTTCGAAATTTCCATTACCACATTATATAACAAATCATATCGATCTTAGATTTATTTTTATTAGAGATCATGTTAATAATGGTGATATTATTTTCGAATTTATCCCTACTGTGAATCATATTGTAGAAATATTTATAAATAATTTATAATTTTCTCAATTTGAAAAAATTAAATTTTATATTGTCATGTTGGAGGCTTAATTGTTATATTTATACATTTATTAAGGGGGAGTTTTTTAGTTTTTTTTATAATAATTTATTAGTGAAAATTTTCAAAATGAGGATAATTTTTTAAAATCATTTTTTAGTTAATTATTTTTAAAAAAGGGATTGGGTGTTGGATGTTTTTCTTATTCTCTATTAATATTTTATGTTTTTTAATACTCCAAACCCTCTCATTATTTTATGTGGAAATCATATTTTTACAATATCACTATATTTTTATTATATCTTGAGTTATAGTGATTGAATTTTTTTAATTTATATTTCAAATGAATGATAATATGTTTATAAACATTTATTAATATAATAAAAAGTTAATGTTTATATCAAGAATGTTTAAATTTTAGTCTGAACATGATAAATGTCTTTATTTGAATTTATAATTTTCATTTTATAGTGTTTTAAAGTTTTATTTAGTTAAATTATTATAAATGGTGTTATTTATCTTATGTGTTCACAAAACTTATTCCATTTGATAGTAAATATATTTTATTTATTTTATTAAAGTAATAGAAAGTCTAAATTTTTTTAAGATGCCTAAAAATTACCCAAAGTATGGAGAGGAGTTCTAGAATTATGGAATTTCTATAATTCAATTTCTTCTATATTTCATTTATAACTATTTCTATATGGATCGGAATCACACATCTTTTGTTGTCTTGCAATGATACATAGTTTTTATAAATTTAATTATGCTCAATGAAATTATTGAAATTATGTTTAAATAGATTAATAAATTGTAAAATGTTTGTAATATTTAAATCATCATTTCTATAGATTTTAGTATATAAATTTCAGTGTCTTTCTATGAAGTCTCATGTTCTAGATGTCATATTAAATAATTATTTAATCCATTAGAAATATATCAGTATTATCTTCATTTAAGTCTTCTAGAATAATATCTAAATTTGATGTTTATAATGTCTAAAAATTCTTTGAATTTTATATTGATAGGAATATTCATAAAATGAGGTATTTTTTATCTTCTCAATCATTCCTTTGGCTAGATTTTTCTCCTTAAACACCAGTACCGCCAACATCTCCTCAATTCCGTTGATGAGCTTCCTTTTTCATTTAATGAAACTCTCCTTCAATAGCCGCAAGGAGATTCATAATTTCTCTACTGTGATTCCCCCATATCCATTAATTCATGGTCTACATGTTGTCTGATATAGTTCTCATTTATCCACATTGGAAGTGATTAAGAATTTCATGGATCTCCTCTCCTTCCTCGACTCATCTTCATAGTAGAAAAATAAATAATAGAACATTTCTTATAGTAGTGGAAGAATTTCTCATCACTCCAATGATAGAACCATGCCTCTTCCTATAGTATAAACATCTTCCACTCATCATGATGATATCATGCACTTTAATGGTATCATTGTTCAAAATAATCCACAAAATAATCATCAATAGTACATCATCTACTTGATGGTCTTCTTCATGAAATGGTTCCTCTGTTACTTACTACTACTAAATGGTAGAACCATCATCTTTCAACATGGTACCAGTTCAAGAAGTTGATGGTAGCACTACTTTTCAGTGGTACCTTTATTGTGATTTTATTATTGCAGATCCTCCTCTTCTAATAATTGAATAAAAAAAATTATTGTTATCTCTAACAAAAATTTATCTTACCACTATTTAGAAATTTATACTACTGAAATTATTTTTTTTATCCTACTACAAGTTATTATTTTTCTCCTACTATTGTTTATAAATTGTATCTCCTACTTCCGGGTAAAATTTATCCTACCACCAATTAAAAATTTATACTATCTCTATTTAATTTTTTTCTCCTACCACCATTTATTATTTTTCTCATATCGCCAGTTATTATTTTTATCTCCTGCCTCTAGGTAAAATTTATCCTACTCCCATTTAAAATTATACATAGTACCACTAGTAAAAAAAATTAATACCACCAGTATGTTACTATCAATTATAAAAACAAGTCATTATAAGATATATTTTCCTACTACCACTCAAAAATATTTTTCCATGATTTATTTTTCATTTTTTAACATTTTAATTACTTAATATTCTTAATAATAATTCAAATTTTTTTTATTTTATAATTAGTTGTTAATCATGTTTAATTTATATGAATATTTTTGAAACAATTTTAAGCATGATTCAATTCTAATTTAAATTATTCTTCATTGTTCATAGAAAAATACTACATAGGTTTAAAATAATTATTCTTACATAAAGATTTTATTTCAATTTTTTCTAAATTATTTATTAATATTGATAAATATTTTCAATGTGTTTTTAATTTAATAGATTCATTTTAAAACTATTTTACATTTTATGAATTTATAAATAATTATATTTCAATTTTTTTATTTACATTCAATTTTCTTATGATATTTATGGTATTGTTTGACAAAATTTTATGGAATTAGTATGAATGATTGAATTTTTTTTGATTTACTTTAATAATTATATTGGTATATTTAATTTAGTTTGATTTTTTTTATATTTATTGGATCTATTTCTCTTTCCAATAAAACATTTTGACTAATTATTGTTATTATTTTAAATTATTCTAAAAAATTTAACGAGATCTTTATCTGTTGTAATTTTTTTATAATTTATATAGAGGAATTATAGGATGTAAGGAACTAGTAGAAATAACAACTATTAATCTTTTTTTCCAATAATAATATAGTTTTGAACATTTAAAGTGTTTGATAATCTATAAAGTCTTGTGTGATCTCTATTTCATCATCTAGACTATCTCTCAAATGCCGAATTGCATTGTCTTCAACATCTTCTACCTTAATGAGATGATGTAATAATTTAATCAAGAACTAATAAATGTGGTTCCTTAATTTCATCTTCTCTATTGTTCAAGTATCTACTATATATAAAAATAATTTCCATACCTCACTCATACTCTCACATTCTATATAGTATTTTACATAAAAATCATTTTCTTTCTTAGAGTTGTGACTCTCTGGTTAAAAAGTTTGGAGCTTTTGGGTTGTGAATCTAGGTATCTAAATTTAGGTTTGTAATTAGGTTGTGAAACCCCATATAAAACTCAGGTGTCTTGGATAATATTCCACTTTAAAAATTAGTTTTAATCATTTTATTCTTCTACTTTAAAAATTAGGAAGTTTACAATGTATTTATTTATTAGTTGAGTAGTTTATGAGTAGAATGGGTCCAATTTGGACACAAATACTATAAAATAAATACTTGAATTTTTTCATTTATAACACTAAGAATTAACTAAGTGTATTAACTTTTATAATTAAATTATTCAATTCATAGATTCATTTAAGAAATTTTAAGTTGGTCTATCCCCCCTGCCTCTAGACCATATTTCATATTCCTATCTTACCTAATAGTATTTTCCTTAAGGAAAATTTCTCTTCCATATACACATTTTCTCTCCCCAACAATGTTCTTTTTTTTAAACCTAATTAGGTGTCATCGCATGTTTCCATCATATTTCACTTTTACTTTTCTTAAAGGGGTGTTTTATTATTACTTCAGTGTGGACTTTTTGAAAACTTTATTTAAAAATATTAAAAGGTTTTTCCATACTCTAATGATCAAATATTTTATCTTCTACTACCCATTACCATTTTAAAACCATAATGACATTTAAAGACTTTATTATTGGAGATCATTTTTAAAATTATGTTTTTTTAAAGGTTTTCACTTCAAATTTTCTAAAAAGGATTTTAAAGTGATTTGAAATTACTTATTTTATGAAAATAAAAAAAATATTAAAAAATTTATAGAGTTTTTTCCATTATCCTTATTATCTAATAGATATTTATTAATTTAGAAATTATTTTCATGAATTTATCTCTAAATTATATTATACTATTCTTCTTTTTGGGTATTAAAAATATGATATAGAATTATTAAATTCTTGAAAAATTCTTATATAGTATTACATTAAGTTTTCAACTCATGGTTGAGTTTTTCATCTACTTAAACATACTTAAAATATTTTTTATTTCACAGTGGATATGTTCTTATGAAACCACCTACCTTTTTCTTTGTATAAATTATGAATTATTCATGGTATGTTTTATTTAAATTCTATCTCTTTTCACTTGATTAATTTTTTAATATTTTAAATATGAATTTATTCATGCTCCCTTAGATCACATGTGTATGGAGGATTATTATAATGATGAGTGGGGTCCTATATTACCATCTCATGAATTTGTTATGTTTTCATATCACATGTGATAATGAATTATTATGTGAATGTGATGCAAGTAGCTTTTTTCAAAAGTTTTTCATGTGAATTTCATGTGAGTAGCATTGTTCATAGTTTTTTCTATGAAAAATGTTTGTGTATTATTGTTCACAGGTTTGTTGTGTGAACATAATGTGTCTATCTTTATTAAAATAATTATATGAATGTCATGTGGGTAGATTAGTTAAAAAGTTTTTGTATGAACATAATGTGGGTGTAATTGTTCACATGTTGATGTGTGAATATGTTTTGAGTATATTGGTTCACAAGTTTTTGTGTGCACATTATGAGGGTAGCATTATTTACAAGTTGTTATCTGAACATGATGTGGATGGAATTGTTCATAAGTTTGTTACATTATTTTGATGAAGATATAATTTTTCACAATATTTTTATTATTATGTTTTTTCTATAGTTTCTTATTATAATTTTCCACATCTTTATGTTTTATTCCTATGATTATGTCCCATGGATCATGTTGGATATAACATGTATTATCACCCATATTCCATATTATTTGTTTGTTCATTTTTATCACATATCTTTCTATAGTGGATTATGGAAATATATTATTGTCCCATATTTTTTTGTAATATATTTACCCCACAATAGTGTTTTATAATATTATTATGATATAACCGTTGAAAACATGTTTTCCCTTACTGATAATTTAAGATCAACACTTTATTATGTTTTTATTCCACATGTTTTGAATATGGTTATAACCTATGAAAATCCTATGTGGGATTATAGTGTGGTTTGATTATAGAAAAATGTTCACAATAATCATAAAACTAGTTTTCTTATATATTTGATCCTCATACACTAAACCATTCTTTCATAGGATTGTGAAATTATTAGTGAGATGTAATATTTAACATATGGAAATGATGAAAAATAAACATATTTTTATCTTTGTTTGTCACACTTGGGATCAAATATAGTTTGTAATTTATGTGTTCTAGTACCAATCCAAGAGTGTATTTATAGGGTACCTCAGTTGGTATTAGTTAAATTATTAGTTATTTTTTAGGATTTTTAGTTATTTTTTGGGTATTAATATGAGAGAACTTTATTAAATACCCAATAGATAAATTTATATTTATGATAACATCATAATGTTTTGGTAAAGTGTAGATTGTTTGGTTTTCTGGGAAATTAAATCCCTCTCTCGATAAAAAAATTTTGTGTATGATCTGGAAAAAATGTACAAATTATTAATGACCTTAGAAAGGTTAGTTGGGTATTAACTCGATCTTTACTTGGTGCATGACAAAGATCCCTAACTACACATGTAGTTTGAAACTAGTTGTGGTATGATTTTTTTGAATCGCACACTCTTTAATAATTATTATAATGTATTTAAATTTAATATGCTAATGTAACATAAAAATAGTTAATCTAGAAAACCTAATATGAAGATGACCATGGAAAACTGAAGTTAAACCAAAAGAGTTATAGGTTGATCCAATTATATCATAGTTGAATAGAAAGTCTAATTGTATGAAATAAAGGTTTCATTAGATAAAGCATATTTGGGATGATTTTTCAAATTCATAAAATCATTTAATATTATTTTAATAGATATTATCATAACCATTTTTGTTTCAATATTTTTTGGAAATAGGATCATGAAAATGAAGTTCTGAAAGGTATATCCCTAGAAACTTCTATAACCAACTAAGGAAGAATATCTGGTTAAATTTTTTGAGATAAAGGAAATATCTTAATTCATTCTTATTATGTATGAAATAGTGAGTCTCCTGGTATTTAAGATTTTGAGGTTAATATCTTAGAAGAAAATATATTGTGAGTTTATTATGGATCTCATAGCTTCTTTAATTAGTGAATGATAATTAAAAGTATAGGAGTATAATTTATTTAAATTTCATATAATATAAAACCATAATATTTTAGTATATATCTTTGTTTAATGAAATACTATGCTGAATAGATTCCTTCACATGTAACACCAAACTGAAACCAATCTTGACACTTCTTATTAAAATAATTTAATAAGATGTGAAACATCAATAATAAAGTTTCAAGAATAACAAATCATCAAGTAAATAAAGTTGTATTAAAAATATACATTAAAATTTTATTTAAAGATTTGTTTATTTATTAATTATATTTAGGGGTTATAAGATAATTAATTAATGAAATATCATTAAAACCATTAAAAGGTAAAAAGGATATTTTCTTAAATAGATATTTTTTAATGTGGTGTGTATTTTACATAATAAATTAATTTTATAACTTTTTAAAGATGACTATGATGACATTTAACATTTCAAGATAATATATTAATACTAATTTGATTAGAAATTGATATGAAATAACATTATGATCATCTAAAGTTTAAAAGTTTATTTTTTTACAAAAATAGTTACACTTTAAATTTTAAATTTTATGTTTTAATTTTTAAAGAAAAATTTATGAATTTTAAAAACTCAATTTTATGAAATTAAATTTATTTTTTAATTTATCATGAAATTATTTTCTTAAAATTAATTTTTTATAATTTTATGAAAATATTGATTTTGAGATGAATGGTATGAAGTTCAGTTTTTTACAAATACCATATCTTTTATTACTATAAAACAAGTATTAATTTAAAACATATTAAACAATTTTCATATCCAAAAATTATTAATGGATGAAAATAAATTATTTAAAAAAATACTATATTGAATTTAGAAAACTCAGGTTTAAAATCTTGAAACTTAAGTGATATATATTTTAATAAAAACTTTTTTTGGTTTCTTCATTTTAATTAGGTATCCCTAAGGTCGAATTGGGTTTTATTTTACTTTTAAATACAAAATTTTTTTTTTCATAGTAATAAACTATTTAATGTCATTTAAATCATCAACATTGATAATTTTGTACAAAAAATAATTTTTATGGTTAAAAAAACTTTTTCTAAAAATTAAATGTACATGAAATTTTAGGTAATAATAAAATTAATTTTTCTAATACTTATAAATTTTATTCAATAAAATGGACCCAATATTTCAAATTTTCAAAATTATTTAATAAGTATTTTTCAATTTTAGCTCTAAAAATTATTTATTAAACATAAAATATAGTTACCACTATAAAGGTAAAATAAGGGGAAAAGTGTTTAACTAAGATTAAAAGAGATAAAACATGTTAAACAAATTTCACCAATGATTGTTTGATGTGGTTATTTACCAAAACGTATATCCTTTCCAATATTTTCAACTATTTAATCAACTTTCCATTTGAAACAAGTGTTCCTTTTATATTGAGATGTTAAAATTCCAAAAATTCCATTATCTTCACTTCTAAATAAGTCCTTTCACCACCCCTTAAATGAAATTATAAAATTATAAATCCTATTGATACTATATTCATTTTATATTCCATGTAATGTTATTTCACTTCCCAAAGCCTCTATTCATAATAAGTTGGACTACGTCTTTCATTTCCATTAAGTTCTTTAAGAGAAAGATAAAATTCTCAATATAAGTACTAATCACTCTCTAATATTTTTCCTTATCTATATTTCTCTTCCAACCCTATCTTACCCCTTAAAACATGATGACATTGGTATTATTTATATACTTATATACATTATGTTTATGGAATAATTTTTTAAAAATACTTCATTTTCCATTAAAAAATGAAACATTGTTCATGTGTGCATGAGGACAACCGCCTTCACAAATCGGCATGATTTTTTTCAATAACCTATTTACCTAGATGGTTAAAAAGGGTATTTAATGAATTAATAATGTAATTTTAACATGATTAGGATTATGAAAATATATATTATTTTCTATTTTCATCCAGTTCTATGAAAAATGAATATTTCATTCAACCATACGGGTAGACAATCACCTACACAAAGTGACATTTTAGTATTTTATTATTTATCTAAATATCCTAAAATGTTATTTATACTATTAAAAAATATAAATAATTTCATTATGCTTTGGTAATAATGATTTCATTCCAAAAGAAACACAATCTAAACCATACTCACCCATTGATTAAGGAATATTTTGGTTTGGGTTTGTTTAATCACCTACATAAAAAATGATATAAATTTATATCATGGATGAACAGGAAAACCTAACTAATGGTGCTATTATTTTTGAATGATTAAATTAATTTTTATTTTAAGGTTATTTAAAGGTAATATTAATACTTATATTATTATTAATATTCCACTCTTTTTCATCATAAATTGCCAAAACAATTACACCGCTAATTTCATCACCAAGAATTATAAATAAATCTCTAATGGAATGAAATTGGATCATTATAATTAAATATGAAAAATATATATTATATAACCATAAATGATATCTCAATTATTAACTTGGAATAAAAGAATATGGATCTTCTTTTTCCTTATAAAGTAGGGTCCAAATAATTAAATTTACAAATAATTGATGATGAAAATAAAATATATTTAACTAGAAAATCTATAATAAATTATTTTAATTTAAGAGAATAAAAGGTAACATATATGAATAAGGTTCAAAAATAAGTGACTAAGAGAGTGTTTTTGTTATAAAATATGTCAAATATAATTCCATTAATCTATAATATATGGTATGTGTATTCAATTTTAATTTCCTTTATTTTAGACATATTTTTTTTCATAAACCTAATAACATTTAAATGGTGTGTACACTAAAAATTTAATATATAATACTATTAATAATATTTTATTTTTTTATTTGAAGTTCAATTTATTGCTCTCACTTTGAATGATTTTTTACTAATATGTTTCTTATGTCATAAGAGATTCTTGTCTCAATTTTCATTCTTTGAAACATATTCCAGATTCACCAATTGTTTAATTTTTTATAGTGTAAAAAATTCTTAAAGATGTCATATTATTATGTTATTCATGAAATTAAAGGGATTTAAAATTTTATGTCATGTTCTACCAATCATATGTTTTTTATTCGAATGATAATGATATTTTATGGGATTTTATTAACTCAAAACCACTTTCTTTGAGTAATAATATTTTATATTAAAAATACTAATTATATTATTTTCTTCTTTAACACTAATATTTAATATATAAAATACCATTTCTATTTTTTAAACATTAAATTTTTTGTTCAAATCTTCCTCCTTGCTGGATTTTTTCCCCATAAAAGGATGACATTGCTAAGAAAAATTCTCATTCTATTTAACGATAATTTCCCTTAAATATATATATTTCCTCTCCCTATAAATTTTATTTTCTTGGAAACATATTTATGAGTTATCTCACATGTCCTTTATATTTCTATTTTCCTTTATTCAAAGAAGTTTTCATTACTATTTTTTGTAGTGTGGGTTTTTAATAAAGGTATTTCGAATTATTAAAAAGTTCTTCCATCCTTTCTTAATCAAATGTTTAATCTTCTAACACACTTTATGATTAGAGAAACTTTATGAATTTTCAAGACTCCTTTATTAAATATTATTTTTAAAATTATGTTTTTTATAAAGTTTTAACTTCACTTTATCGAAAATTACTTTTGAAAGTGATATGTAACATCTTCTTTTACAACAATTTCAAAAACGTTTTCTTAACACTCTTTTATAGTTTAATTCCCATTTTCCTCTATATAAAATGGATTTATTACTTTATAAATTATTTTTTTGATTCTCCCTCTAGATCCCCTTATACTATTTTTATTTTTTCAGATTAAAATTGTGTTAAAAAACTCCTCAATTGATGATCCATTCTTATATGGGATTGTTCAAAGTGTTCTTATAATGAAGGTGTTTTTATCTATGCCAGCATCCTTCAAATATTATTTTAAACCACATGGAATATATTCTTATGAAACCACCAACTTTATTTCTCTATATGGTTTATGAATTATTCTGGGGATTTTGTTTAATATTTTATCTTTTCTATTAGTTAATTATGTGATGTTTTAAATATGAAAATTTTTATAACCTCTTTTCTCGCATGTATATGGATGATTATTATAATAATGGGTGGACTAATATATTATCACCCAATGAATTTTTTACATTTTAATTTAACTAGTGATTATGATTTATTATGTGAACATTGTGTGAGTATATTTTTTCAAAATTTATTCATCTGAATGTGATGTTGGTACTTTATTTTATAGGTTTTTTTGTGTGAATATGGTGAGGGATTCTTTCTTCAATAGTTTATTGTGTGAGCGTGATACAAGTAGTTTTGTTCACATTTTTTGTGTGTGAATGTTATGAAATTAACTTTTTATACAAGCTATTGTGTGAACATGATATAGATATATTTTGTCACAAGTTTTTACATGAAACCGATTTTGGTATCTTTTTTCAGAAGATATTGTATGAACGTGATACATGTATGTTTTTTCATAATATGTTTCATGAACATGATGAAGATATATTACATCATTGTTTTTTGTGTGAATGTTATGTGGGTAGATATTTCCATAATATTTTCTATAGATATGTTTTTATCATAGTTTTTTATTATGATTTGACACATCTTTAAATTATATTCTTATGTTTGTGCCCCATGGATCATTTTATTAACTCATGTTTCCCCACTCTTATTTTTTTGGTATATTATTGGTCATTTCATATTAATTATACATAAATGTTGACTTATAGACAACAATTATTATCCTATATTATTTTTAATGAGATATTTATCCCATACTCATGTTTTCTCATATGCTTATGATCTAACCCTTGATTTTATGTGCCCCATTATTGAGAATTTAAGCACATATATTTATAATGATTCCATACCCTAGGTTAAAAATATTAGTATGACCTATGAGTAATATATATGGCTATCATGTGTGTTTATATTTTGGATAATTACTCACAAGTATCACAATACTAAGTTGTTTATATAGTTAATCCTCAAAGACACTAAACTTCCTTTCATGGGATTTTAATTATGATATTTAATGTATAACTTATTTAAATTATTTAAAATAAATATATGTTTATATTGGTTCATCTCACTTGGTATTAAATCTGGAAATTAATTAATGTGTTTTAGAATAGGATTCAGGTGTCTAGATCAAGGGTTCCTCAATAAGTGTGAAGGTCTATGGTTTGGAAGTATAAAACATAGTGCATTTTTTAAAACAAATTGTGTACCAACTAAAACAAATGGTATCTTTAATGTTGTTTGTAATGATATAAATATTCATGTATCTAATTTTATGCTCAATTATAAAACAAATTTACCCAATTCTTGGTGTCTGTTTTCATTTTATTATGCATTTCTTTCTATAATAATAATGAATTCTAGTAAATATTTTAGGATAATTTAAGTGTATTATTTTGATTGATGTCTAAATTATATTTGTTTAAATTTCTCTCTATGATAATGGTTGATCTTCTATTTTTTAAAACTTTGTTTGTAAGGATCATAATAATCTCTCATTTTCTTATTCTTTCAAAAATAAAGAAAATATTGAAGGAAAGTGTCTGGTTATTCTAGACTTTCCTTGTAATATTTGGGTTAATTATTCTTATATAATAATAATTATTATTATATATATATTAATTTTTTTATATTTTAACATTTTCACATATATTTATATTTTAATGTTTTTTATATATCATATTTTCTAATATATATATATATATATATATATTATAAATTTATATATTTATAATTTCATTTTTATAAAATGTTTGTTGTTGTTGTTGTTTTTGTTTTTGTTTCTGTTATTATTGTTTTTTATTATTGTTGTTGTTTTTGTTATTTTTTTTTTTTTTTTTTTGTTGTTGTTGTTTTTGTTTTATTTTTGTTATTTTTGTTGTTGGTGGTGGTGGTTTATCAGGATGTGTGTGTATTTGTGGTTTGTAATCTCTTGTTCTAAATATAGATTATTATTATGAAATTGTTGGAATATCAGAGCTTTTGGTTATTCCCCTATTAAATCTTTAATTTGGTGTTCAAACCCTAGCTATTATATTCGTTTATAGAGGTTTTTAGTATTTCAAATCATTATTTCATGTTAGTGGAAAATTTAGGAGAAAAAGAAGGTGGAATAGTGTGTCATGTGTTATTTTCACATGAGATATGTATGTAGGACTCACAGAGAGGGAGGTTTGGGGGGGTGGGGGTTTAGATTTATTGAAGGTGATATATTAAAGGTGTAATTATTGCCACATCATAGAAATATAGGCGTTGTCGGGTGGTCATAGAAGGTACAATGTGGTGTGGGAATATAGTGGTGAAAGTAAAGGAAAAAGAGAGAGAATATTTATGGACTTTAGAAACTTGTCCTCTAATCCATTTACATAGGTCCTCTAGTCTTGCTTCATATTGAGACTTTAAGGACATTTGGAAGTTTATTGTATCATCAAGGGTGATTTCCAATCCTAGTAAACAGGGATGATACTTCTCCCCCTTTGTGTACCCTAGTGTGTGTGTTATTTTAGTCTTTAATCCTATCTACTTGAATTATTATTATTATTATTATTATTATTATTATTATTATTATATAAATTATATATATAATATATAGACTCGATTGGTGTATGCTCATATAAAATAGAAAAATAATTTATCCATGTCAAACCTATCATGGTAATGATATTAATTATGACTGTTTGGATAAAGTAACCAGAGAGGACACACGTATTAGATCAAATTGTCATGGAAATGAAAATTTAGGTTTCCCTATTTTATTTTATGGTTTCATGTTGTAATATATATTAATGATAAATTATTTTCATAGTACAAAATAATTTCTCTTGATTATTATAATAATAAAATTTGATCCAGAATAATAAAAATTTATATTTATAATAACAATGTCTTATAATTTTTTATAGTAATTGCAAAATGTATTATTTCCTGTTTAAAGTAATATATAATAATTATTACTTTATATAAATTATTTTTTGTCTTTCTCATTTAAGGATCTATCATACGGTGATTGAAGGAGCCCAAATTTCATTGACCATTTATCCTTTAAAGATTTTGTTTTTGGTATGATCTCTCGTGAATAAATGGGAATTATTTATGTGAAAACAATGTCAACCAAATAATATTTTCAACCAAATAAGTATTGGAATAAGTGTCTCTTGTTTATTTACTTTTCTAATAAATAGGTCCAAAATCCTTCTCCTAATCTTTTCTTCACACCATTTTACATGAGTATTAAGTGGAATCCTTCTATGGATTTCATATAGAATATTTTTTAATTAATTATGTTTTTTGGGTTTGAACATGGTCTACTAAATTCTTTAAATGTAATTATTCTTTTCAACTTATAAACTATTTATTACCACCTTTGGTCATGGGGTCGATGGTCCTTAACTAGTTTCTCAATAATGTAACTAAAATAAACTCAGGATTTCAATTGGGTCTATGAACCCCCATATCATTCCTATTTTTTTATCATTTTATGCGTTTTCAATTCATTTAGTTAAATTGGGTTTCCTTTTCTTATCCAATGACTTAATATAGAATAATTTAAAGATGGACTTTATAAAGAATTTTTTTTTTAACCCCTTGGTTTTGTGAATATTTTCCTATGTTGATTTCAGAAATCCATGTCATATTATTAATATAAAGTTGGTTGTTGGGTGGGTTATCCCTTGGGGGATATGAACTGCATTTTAGTCCTATGTGTGTGTGGTGTGTGTGTGTGTGTGTTTGATGTAATTTTAACCCCAATAACCTAATATTATATAAATTTAATCTATATTCTTCATATTGTAAAAATAAAATATCAAAGAGGAAAAATTTTCTCAAATATACTTCAACTAAAATTTATTCAATATGGGTAATGAAATATTAGTTAAAGTTGGATTCAGTAACTAATTATTTGAATAATTATCATATTAATACAGATATAATGTGAGGTTGTCCCACAAATTTTGATAAATAGTTTGATGTTACATAATATTTGAATGGATTTATAGAGTTCGTTCATTCCTTACAACCTATTTCACAATCATCCCTCTCTGTATAAGTGATTTATAAGACTTATTTATAAAAAATGTAAAGAATATGAAGACTTATGTGACTAATATTGAGGGATTTAATATTATATAATGAAAAAATATATTCCCTAGGAATATTATATATCAATGGAGAAAATATTTTTCTGGGTTAATGACTAGATTTTTCATTTATTTTGGATATCACAATGCCTATCACATGAAATTTGTTTTAGGAGTTTTGTTTATAGAAAACTGATTTTAGGTATTTCAAATCAAAGATAACATTTGAATTATAAAAATATTACATCCATCAATTAAATAATGTTCTAATAACTAAAATAGTAGTAAACTAAATAATGTTTGTAAAAATATGGTAATGTGAACTTCTTTTACAAACTACATCAATCTAATTCTAGAGTGTTATAGTGGATATTTTGGAACTCATTTGTAGACAAAGAAAACCATTGATTCCATCAGTAGATGATGAAGTTGTTATCGATGCAGTTTCAACTGAATCTGATGGTTTTAGAATTAAAATGTTAATGTTTGGTATAACATAATCTATAAATAAATTTGAAAACTTGAATATTGGAATAACACACACTAAAGAATGGAAAAAATTATGAATGTAGAAAATATTTCAATCAATTGAATTCTTAAATGATTTATTGGATTTTTGAATTTTCGATCGTGTTATTTTTTGAGCATTATTAGGAGATACATCTTATGGTGATTTATTTTAATTCTCTTATTATTTTTCATCTAATTTTTCTTTTATTGATATTGGGTGATTTTGGGATTCTACGGATAAAAAGTTATAGGGTATACTGATCCATTATGACCAAGGGATTATAAGGATAAGAGGATAGAGTTTTTAGGGATTGAAAACTACACCTACCGACAAGTTAAGTCAAGGTCTTATATAGAAGAGAAGAAAGACATACTGATATATATAAAATTAAGTAGGTTTTACGATATGTTTAAATTCACTGATACTATTGATCTGGTTAAAATATATGTCTTACACGTTGGTTACAAAGTAAGTTATAATTATATCTGTTTAAAAGGGTATTTGGTTTACAAACTCGTACTCTCCATATTATTTCAACTTTTCAATGTACTCATTATTTAATTACCATAGGATTAAATTTTTTATTATAAATTTTATACCACTATTGTTATATATTTATAGTCTTCTAACACATTTGTTTCTACTATGTTAAATTCATTTCATATATTTAATATTTCTAATACTGTAATTTTAATTTATGAGTTTTTCTAAACTCTTTTCACATAAAACCTAATTTTTTGACAAAAAAATTAAGTTATTTTTTAAAATATAGATCATTATCCCTAATATTTAAATGTTATTATCCTTAATATTTGGGAAAACATTTGGAATCAAAAAAATTATCTACTTGGTTATGAGTTTTTTTTATTTTCTGTTATTTCATCCTAATTTTATCTCATTTCCTTAAACATAATTTGTTGGTAGAGGAAATATTTCTTTTGGTACTGTAGGTTTTCAAGTATGAATAATTTAATGTTTAAATTTGACTGGAATAACTATTTTTGATAAATATGATTATGATTAATGGTTTGATAATATTAAGTCTTTTATAAATAAAAATAGAGTTCAAAATTTTATTATGATAACTATAAATTACAATATTTTGATGAGTAAAGATATTCATTTTTATAGAGAAGAAAATTAAGAATATCATATAAACTATAAAGATCATAATAATTTTTTATGTTCTATAAACATAATAATTTATATCAAAATATCATCTTGTGAAATGGTTAATAGTATTTAGAAGAAGCTAGAAATTACTCCTTTTTTAATCTCAAAGGTTTTTCAAACCCAAAAAACTATGGTGAGATTAGATTATCAAGTCTTTTATTTTATACATAGTGAAACAATAACACAAATTCATCAATTCTGTATGACTATTGTAAATATATTACAATATATGAGTGGAAAAGAGTTATTAAAAGATCAATTTATTGAAAATATTATTGATATAGTTAGGGAATAATTTGTGTTGAAGAGTGAAGTTATTGATGATACTAAACACTTGAATAATTTATTTCTAGATGTCTTAATTAGTAAATTAATACAATATAAATGTATAATTAAGAGATATTATAAGAAAAATAAATGGAATAATGGAGTAGTTTTTTATAATAATTTAGGTACTTTAAATATTTTTACTAATGTTTCAAAACCTCTTATTTCAAAGAAATAATATAACAATTCATATTAGTGTAGTTTAGATGAAAATTATATTTAATATGATTAAATTATAAGGATAGTTAATATGAATTTTATTACTATGAATTTAACAAATTATAATTAAAAATATTTAGAAAATAGTAATTACAAGAAGGATTCGCTAAAATAGATTTTCTATGAATGTGAGGGGAATTTTTATATTAGGCAATATTTTCCTAAATTTTAGAATAAATATAGAATGTAAAAGATATATAAAATAATAAAGCTGGGAAATTTTCAAATCATTGGACATGATGAGTACTAGTGAAAGTGACATATCTATTGGATGTTCTTTGGAATAAGGTTGTAATGACAGTAAGAAAATTGTTGTATTCTATTAATTTTTTTTTTTGAAGAATTAAAAATGATTCCTAGCCAAGGTAACTACAAAATATTTTAAAAATTTAACAATGGATTATACATTTTCATATAACTCTAAGGATTATTATTATACTTCAATGGATTATGAAAAATATAATCCATGAGATAAAAAATATAAATGTATCGGAAGATGAATAATCATTACCTAATTTTTCTAAAATGGATAGTTATGTAATAGTCATAGAAAAAAGAGAAAATATTAAGATAAATAATAACTATAATTTTACTTTATAAAAAAATTTAAAATATAATTAAAAAAATTAAAATGTACAACTAAAATATAAAAACTTTATACTAAAATATATTCAAAACATAACTTATGTATGAATTTAGATGAAGAAAATTTAGGGAATCAAAACTTTCTTATTAAATTAAAATTTGAAGTTAGTATCCTAAATAAACTTTATAAAATTTTACATCTGGTAAATAATATTTTGGTAAATTCTATAAACAAACTAGAAACTATCGAACTAATAATGGATAATGTTTTACTACTCATAAATCTCATTTTTAATCAATTTACTTTATATCTAAAAGTGCACCATTTTTCATTGAATATCAAAAGGAAGGTCGCTTTAATAAATCTTTTTCATTAAACTTAATTTATTATTTTTGATTCCATATAGATTTGTTTTTCTAATTAACAAGTAATTATTCAACATAGAAGAGTTAGGTTTATATGGGTCCCTAAAATTTATTATCTAATTTAACAAAACCAAAGAAATTTTTGGTACAAATGAGGTAGTTTCATCTTTTTCATAAAAATATTTTGAGTAATATTAACCAAAATAAATGTTAATTTAAATTATAAAAATTAAATAGACCACATGTTACATTTAGAGATACAATATAGGGATAAATAATCATAATTGGTGATGTTTATTTTCTTATAAAATTTTTATTTTAAATGTTTTACTTGTTTTGGGTATTAATAAAAAGTTATTACCATTAGTCAACTATATAATGAGGGTTATATTGTGAAGATTTGTAATGATAAATGTATTTTTCAATGGTCATAATTTAATTTAATTCTATCTATCTATAGGAAGTAGAATTTTTACACACTTAAATTAAAATACATGTGTAAGAAAAAATTATTTTGTTTAAGTTAAACTAAATACTCATCTGGGTTGTGGTATTGAATATAATGTCACTATAACAATTAAACATTACCCGAAATTTATAAGAAATGATGTTTCAGTGATCTACAAGAAAATAAATTTAATTCAAAAAAAGGTTTTAATCATTTTCAATTAAGAAATAATCAAAATTATTGTTTTAAATCTAAAAGATATGCCTCAACTTCAAGAACATGATAATTAGTTTACATGGTTTTATTTACTCCTATATGAAATGGATGTGTCTAGGGAAAATATTATGTGTATGTATTGGTTAATGATTACAGTAGGTTTACTTGTATACATTTTCTCACATAAAAACCTAATTTTATTAATATTTTATATATTTTTCATTCTTCAACTAAAAATGGAAAAAAAATTCCCTTGATTACTATTTGGAGTGATCATAGAGTTGAGTTTGTGAATTCTAATTTTTAAACATTCAGTTGTAAGAAGGGTATTAATAACAATTTTTCATAACCTAGAACACCATGAAAAATTGTTGTTGTTGAAAAAAGAAATATAATCTCAATACCCTGATATTTTAAAATAACACTAGGTTCGATAATATATATAATATGAAATACCCACCTTAAAGAAACCATGGAATATTAATATTTAAATGTTGTAGCTATAACCTAGACATTAAATTAGTGGGTATTAATAGGATTAACCAAATTATGTAATATATATAATGTTACTTCTAAATAAAAATTTATTAATTTATTCCCAGCAAATAAGAATAAATTTTTTAGTAAAGTCATTTTATGATTTAAAAATATGTTTTCCCCAAAAATGATTTTCACTTCTTTTTAGAAGAGAATATTGTAATTAATTTCTATAAAATTTATAAAATTTATTTTATAAAAATGATATCATTTTTTAAATATTCATATCATAATTATATTATGGTAGATTTTTGAGAATTTGTTGAAAAGTTTGATTTTTTAATGATTAGTGAAAAAATAACAATTTTTTATTAAAAACTATCTTTTTTCACTGAATTATAAAATGAAATTCTATTTTTCTTTATTTTTTAAATTTAATTTTTAATTTTTTATTAAAAAAATATATTAAATGTTTTTAAAATCAACATTATACTTGAATTTGGTATAAATATATTTTTATACTTAGAAGGAATTTTTATGGAAAATCCCTTTTCAACAAGTTTTATGGGTTTAATTTTAAATTAGATTATATTACATTTATAAATTGAATTATAAAAAATGGATTCTATATTTTGAATCATCATAATTAAAATTATGTAATATGGTCAACTTATTTTTTAGTCAATGATAATAGTAACCATAGTAAATTATTATTACCATAGAAAAGGTAAAATAGATTATTTTAGCTTAAAAATAATAAGATAAGGCTTCAAATTAATTAAAAAACATACCTTAATTTAATTTTATTATTGTATTTCATCCATAATCATCCAAATGTTAAAAATATAACCTTTTTCATTTATCATTTATATTGAACACTATAATATTATAATTAAAGTCAAAAATGTCATTTTCCTGATTATAATAATTATAATATTTTTTGAAATGTATAAAAATAACTTTTGTTTGGTTATAAATAATCATTTCAAAATAAAGGATTTTTTATCATGGTAAAATATTTTTTATTTTCAGTTATGAAATAACTATCTTAAATTTTTATGAAATATCCGAATAATGCTTATACATGTAGTAGAAAAATCAAGTAAACAACTTGAAAACTCTAAAAGAAATATTTTTTAGATGATTTATAGTATCCCACTAATTTTTTAGATCAATAAAAAAAATTACATATGTTTTAATGTATTATATTATAAGTCAATTTCTATATTCTTTTCTTTAAATTCAAGCAAAATAAATAGTTTCAAAATGACATTAATGATATTTTATGTCAAATAATATTTTAATAAATTATTTAAAAATCATAAAACTTTTAAGAGAATAATTATGATTTAAAATGGTCAAAAATTCCATATATTTTCCATGTATGGGATAATTTTGATTTATAAGGAAACAGATAACCCGTGAATGTAGAAAAATTCATCACCGAGGTTAAGGATAAAATTTGATAACCAAGGGTTCAAATCAAAATATAAGGTTTATAATGAAATATAAAACCAAATAAATTTTATTTGGTAATTATTTTAATACCAAATCCTATTTATATTCGAATAAATATTGTTTTTGAACCATTTTATAGGATTTACTCACATATTATATTGTAATATTTCATATATTTTAAAAAATGACATTAATCATCTTTTATAATAAAAAATATTTTATTAAATGATTTAAAATTTATAAAAATATTGTCTTCATCCAAGATAATGGAATGTTATTGAAAAAATAAAATATAGTCTATTTTTGGGCCAGTTTTCCTTTTATTTTAAATTTCTTGATCACTAAATAGTGAAAAAACATTGATATCATGGTAAGTGAAAAAAGGGTTAATGGGTGTTAAAACAAATAGATAAGGGTGAACCATAACCTAAAATTGTAAAAATATTATTTTATGTGGTTATTTTGACTCATAATCATTATATATTCAGATTATATCAATTTTGATTCATTTTTTGATGAAAATTAATTTATATTAATTTCATAATTTATGTTATTCTAAAAGTAACGCTCCCCATATTTATAAAAGGGCACCCTATATCCTATCTTATACACACTTAAATATCCATTTGGTTTTCTAAATTCTCACCCAAATAAATTCCTAACATGAATCCCCATATTATATAGGTCTTATTTTGTGCATAATATCATCCTTATAAGGATTAATGTGTAAATAAATGGTGGTTTTCCAAGGAAGAGGTATTTATTTTAACCAAATGTTTTAGTTTTATTTCTTATTCTACTTATTTAAAATACTATTCGAATATAATGAAATAAAGACAAAAGAATCATACATATACTTATATTTTGTTATTTTAATTGAATAACCTATATCCATCTTCCTTTTCATAAAATGAGAAACACGACTGTTATTCATGTGTATGGAGGACTACAGCCTAATGTAATGATGTAATTCATTTTCCATCACTGCCTCTCACTACATGCTAAAATAATGTATTTAATATATATATATATATATGATATTAATTACATATTTATAATTATATAAGGGTAATATATCATCTATTTTTTATCCTTTACATCCATTGAAAAGAGATAACATCATTCGTGTCTGTGTGTAGACCACCACCTATACGAAGCAATGTGATTCATTTTTCATAACCATATCACAATAATACTATATATAATTTTATTCAAATAAATTATATCATATTTATGATATAACATTAATTATATGAGAATAAAATAATAGTTACCTTCTTTCCAACATGTTTGTTGAAAAATGGAATTACTTCTCACGCATACAAATGACCCAAAATCTCTATGATTTTAATGTAGTTAAATTTTCATAACCATATTTAATGGTTTGATTTTAAAGTATAATTGATGTACAAAAATGAAAATTATTTTCTGATTATTAATATAGTTACTATGAAATAATTACCACTTTGACCATAAACAACCTACTGAAGTTATTTTGTAAATATAAGTTGAATGTTTTCAAAATTTCTGATGTGAACTTGCTTGAATAAGTAATTAAATTTAATATGGTAATAAATAAATTAAAAGGAATAATAAACATAATAATGGTTATTAAGAAATTAAATAACTAAAATTTATTTAGTAAGGTAAATAATGTGTGTGATGAGTTGTACTTGAGGTAAGGGCCTTTTTTTAAATAAAAACCCATGTTTTAGATTTTTTAAAGATTTATTTTCAAAATCATTTCCTTCTAGGTTCATACTATTTAAATTATTTTATGGATGTATTCATATAAATGTAAATTAATTATAAAGGATAGTTTGAGTCACTTTTTCCTTTCATAAAAATGTTTTCAAAAGGAATTGTTTTAGGGAATTTTTTGACTTTCTTAACAAAATAAAAAAGGAATGCTCAATTTTATCATATATGGATTCAACGGATTTTTATGATACTAAAACCATTATTTTATATTTTACTTATTTTTTAATATTACAAGTTTTCTTAAAGGAAAAATAATAATCCCTTTTTTTGGGTATTTTAGTTTAAAACTGTTCTTTAAAGAGTATTTCAATATCCAAAACCATTTTTTATATGGGTCAAAAAGTGTTTTTCAAAGACTTTATAATGAAAAGGTGCAAGAATAAAATGTTTTCTTTATGTAATTTTCTTGGAAACTGTTTATAATAATCGGTAATCTCGTTATATCTTATGATGATGGGTGACCTTGATATAGCTCATGATGATGGGTGACAATAATATAGCTCTCCAATGCATTGGGTAAGGATTATGTTCTAAAAATAATTATGATGGAAGTTGACCATTTTTTATTAAACTTTTAAAGGTTCATATAGGGGTTCTATGTAGTTGTTTTCCCATGGTATCTACATGACATTCTGAGGCTTGTAAATGAGTTTTCATGAAAATAATTTGGCTTTAAAAGTTAAGATAATGCACTTTTGTTTTAAAGGGATGATCATTCCCTTTTAGGGTAAAAATGTTTGTTGTTAAGAAATTTTTTTCTTGGGTTATCATGTTTTTTATGAAACCCTCATAATTTTGATTTTTCATTTATCCTTTCTTATAATTTTTTTTTGAAAAAAATTGGGTAGTAAATCTGATTTCATTTATAAATAAATGATTTTGGGAGATAAATTTTTATTAAGTTAAATGAAATATTTATTTTATGATCTCATGGTTTTAAAGTAGACTAACAAGCTTATTTCATTTAATTTGTGTCCCTTACTGAACTTTTTTTAATCCTATATTTTCAAATGTTTTTATAGGGTTTTAGGGATGATTTTGGATAAGGATGTAGTCAAGATGAGAATTGTGAAGTTATTCCATGAAAAGAAAACTTTTTTATTTTAAAAGTTTTAAGTTGTGGGAAAATGGATACCGAGTGAAAGTGTCTGTTTTTTAATTTTTGAGGTTGTTGTGTAAGAGTTATGACCTTATTCACTATAAATCTAAACCGTAAATATACTCAAAATTTATGAAATTGAATTCTTGAAATAAAATTCGTGATTATGTAATCTTTAGGGATAAGAATTTATAGTTTGTATTATAATAAAGGTTAAGATAACTTTGGAGATTAAGTTGTTTTCATGTGATATTAACTTAAGAGTTTTGAATACCATTATGGGTATATATAATTATGGTTGATAGTAAGTTTAATAGATTAGACACCCCATTTTAAGGTTTAAGTGAATATATTTTGATATTATTAATGATATTTTGGGATATGTTTTGTTAGGTTCAGATATATGTAACCCTTAGGTTTAACATAAATGATTATTTTAGAATAATTCTATTTCATTTTTATGGATTTGATATGAAATGAATTTGATAACATTTTATATTAAAATATTCTCTAACGTTGATATTAATAAGTTTAATTGGGATGTAATGGTATTTTATCAATGATATTAAAATATATTATAAATGTTATTAGAATCATGAAATGCCTAAGTTTTATTCTATTTTAGATTTTATGTTCGAAATTTAGAAACATATATTTGATCGAATTGAAACCTTTTAAAAATGATTTACTAGTAAGGATAAACATTTTTATGATATTCATTTAAGCAAATATGATTAATGGATAAATAAAACATTAGGTTAATATGTTCTTTCTAACTTCCCATCCCTTGATCCATTAAGATGGTTCCCTAAGACGATTGGTCAAAAATCCTCAAGCTTACCTCCTTGTATGCCAGAGTCTGTTGACTAGTAGTGAGGGCGAAATAGTAGTACATTTGGGAGATTATACCCTCATGATTGGAGTATCACAATAGTGTGGGAGATAATGAACCTAATAATTAATTTAAAGGACTAAGTAGTGGAAGATAATAATAACTAAAATTTAATAACAAGTGAATGGATGACCATGAATAAACATGATATGATATACTAAGAAATAGACATACAACAAAAAATAAACAAAAAATTCAAAAATAAAGAATAAATCCTTAAATTATGTCTTCATGAGCACCCCGAGCTCTAGCTCAATCTTATACCCCTAATATTTTATGTACAAATGTAATAGAATGGGCATAATCTATAATCCTAAAACTATAACCATGATGTCTATTCAAGTACCAAACAGTGGCTTAAACAGGGTGTAAGATAAACTCATTAGGCCACCACCTGTGGTTTCTAATGTTGTCCAATCTTTTATTATAAAATAAGTCATGTATGGGTATATCAATAAGACAATAAATAAATAAATGTAAATAGGTCAAGCTTGGGTTCCTCAAAATACACTTATCCAACCATACCTGCATTAGGATAATCCAAGATACCTTTGAAAATTTGTCACCATTTATATAGGTATACATAAGTTTATATATATTTATATGTATGTACATATATGTACTATATACATAATAACATATATTTACATATATATATGTATAACTATCTAGGTCGTGATACATAACTTAGTAGTATAATAATAGTTACAATTGTCTCATAAGGTGGCAAGGGACACCATGTTCAATTTTCATTACAATAATGGGACATTATTCTTGAGTAGAACAATAATGGGATTCCATGCCCAAGTATCACAATAATTAGACACCATGCCCAAGTATAACATTAATGGGATTATATGCCTAAACATCACCTTAATGAGATTACATGCCTAAGTTTCATGAATCATAATGGACTCCATGTTTGAGTATCACATTTAATTAGGGGGAGTTGTGCTTGAGTATCATGTAGCATAATGGATTCCATTCTTAAATATCATAAATCATAAGGTATTTCATTTTTGAGTATCTTGTTTAATTAGGGGAGATCGTTCCCAATTATCATGAATCACAAGGGTTAAAATTATTGAGTATCACATTTAATTAGGGGACTCCATACCTAATTATCATGTATCACAAGGGATTCCATTCTCCAGTATTATGGATAATAATGTAAAAATATGCATATGCATTTAATAATTAGGTACAGGCCCTGAGATGTTTCTATTCCAAAAAATTGACTTATCTTTATCATCAAACTCAGATCAAGAAAAAGTAATAAATAAAGCTATGTATATAAACATGGTACTTTTTAATTAAATCAGGAATAATTAATAATCCCATGCCTATAAGCATTCCATGTCACAATAAAGTGTTCAATTTGGGCTATTCTATTTAAAAGTAATTATGTAAGCCATGGGAAAGTCCATTACCATCATCATCTATCCCCAACCATGGAAATTTAATTAATTCTATTTATAACATAACTTATGAGTAAAGGAGCTAATCCTTCCATTTAGGAATTACATTTGATGAAAGGTGAGTTAGCATGATCAAGGGTGATTTTAATTCCAAGGATAAAGCTAGAGATTTATGGAACCTAAGAGACACAACCCAACGAGGTGGCTGTAGTTGAGGTTAGCAACCTCAAATGGTTCAATTAAGATCAAAATGAAAAAATATATTAAGGAATCAGTATTTAGAGTATTGATTTCACTTTTATGAGGCAGTGCACAGAAATTCTAGAACGTGGCACGATGGTGTCTTTTATACATGATGAAACTTTTAATGGAAAGAATGTAGACCACCTACCACAGGGATTGGATGATTCACTCATCCATTATCAAGATTTGACTAAATCTAGTTTGAGAGAAATTTTAGAAATATACGAACACCCATAAAATAGGGTGAATTATATCACACAAATATAGTACTTGATACATCATGAAAAATAGAGAAACTAAGTATGAGGATTCAAAGAATTAATGATATGTATCCAACACGCCTAATGGCATTAAATTTAGAGATCATATGAAGGAGATATCTTGATGCATGTGAGGAGAAGAGGATGAACTCAAGTGGTTCTCTTTTGTGTGTGAGTGGGGAGGAGAAAGTTGGTATATATTTTATAAGAAATTAAAAGAATATCAAAATTTATATCCCTTTAATGAGCCACATGGTCCAGCTGCATAGTTTGGAAAACCATGTTCCAACCATGTAGGCTCACTATTTAAGTGACACTAACCATGTAGGGATAGGAGCATGGTTTTCAACCTATTTATTGCTCATGCACTCATATATATAGTTTTATACAAACACCATGCATGTACTTGAAGCCTCAGGTGTATAGTTGAACAAACCATGTGACACCCTTCGATCCCCTAGAACTTGTCATACAGTTTCCCCTTGAGGGCCATATGGTTTAGACAGACTATTTTTTCATATCTGTCTCTCTTAGAAATGAGATTTTGGGGCCTAATTCTCATGAAAATGATCTAAACATCCAAGAAACCAATTGGTTATTAAACCCCATCTAAAAAAACTTATAGGTGTTCCAATTATGGGATTTAAAATCTTAATATTGGTTTAAAATTTAGGTCTTCAACCAAATAAAATGTTTAAATTTCTTTATAATTCCCATAGTTCAAAAACATGAGTCATTATAATATCCTCACCATAGAACTTCTGATCCTCAAGAAGCCTTGGTGAATAAAAAAACATCACCTAACCTACTTGGGTCATAAAATTTTCATTGAAATGGTCATGTTTCATTTTAAACGCCCAACATATCATAAAACATACCTATAATTGTATGGTATATAAGCCAATATAACTCAAGACAAATGTCATATTGAAAACTATAAATTGAGATAGTTCTTACACATTCTCATCAAATCCAGGACATGATCATTTCATCCTATCTTTCACTGACCATCTTAGGGCGTTCTCAACCATAGGTTCCAGTATGAACATCCAATTTTTAGTCATAGTACCTCCACCATCATAATTTCCTACTTGATAATTCCCTTCACATTCTAACGATGATCCCAGAATAATTCTCAACATGACCTAATGAATGTCTTCCAATAAACCAAATTTTTTCTATTTTCACCATCTTTTCCATGAAAAGTATTATCTAAACCTTTCATTGAACTCGTCTCATTATCATAAAATTCCTAGAGTTTATTCTCACTAATAACCTGATACTAAACAAGGTAAAACAATTAAAGCTACTATCAGTCAACTATTTCTCAAAATGATCTACTTCAGAAAACCCTATTTATTTGACTTCAAACAAAGGTACCTTTAGATCATATCGATCAGGTTTACCAATAACTGTAACTAGATTTAGATGACATATCTAACTAAACTAACCATTTTTTTCATTGTTCCATAGAGTGATCATAGGTGGATACTCAATCTATCACCCTTGAATCATCACACTCTAATTAAAATCAACTGATCCTAACTTCAAGTCTATGGTAACCTCAGAATCAACAACCAGATTCTATGGAGATCATCTAAGGTATTCCATTTCCAATATTTTGAAAGTGACACATCAGTACATATTTGAATCATCCATATATCAATAACACTAACTGTTCCCAATGGTGGTATATTTCTTGGTGATTGAGTAAAATAATTTGTTGGTGTCCATGAGTCCTTTTCAAGGATTCCTAAATAGGAGTCCCCATATAACTTAGGAAAAACCATGCCAATATAAAAAACCACTATCCCGGAGTGCAAACCCATGAAGTCTATTTGTTGATCCATTTGGGTGGTTAATTTCTTTAATTATCTCAATGTATAACAAATATTCTCTTAGTGTCCCCTATATAATGTCAAGATAAGGGTATTATCATCATTAAGTCGATAGTACACTAAGAGGATAATAATGATTACCAATAATACACAATTCACTCCCATCATATCCATAAAAAAGTGACTCTCATGGTTTCCAACTAAATGAATCCAACTACTAATAACAAGAACAAAAGAACCAATACAATTCAACTTTATTGAAGGGTTTAGTTGCGTATGTTGAAATTTTATAATTAATGACAACATTTCCCTAACTACCAATACTTTATGTGATCGTTCAAACATAACTAGCTAAGATAAATCAGATTAACTGTGTCTTTAGAGGTTTCTTACATAGTAATTTATATCACTATTGTGCTTCCATACAAGCACTAACATGTCTTAGAAGCATTTCATTCCCAAGTTGATCATGAAACCCAAGTCTGAATCTAATTTCTAGACTTGATCCAAACCCTTAACCAGTTATTACATAGAGAAATTCTTAAGGACTTTATAACCTGACTGCTAGCCTCATGGGATTTCAGAAGCAAAGTTAACGACTCCCAAATAGTCTTTTATGATCATGCTCCCAATACATGGAACGACATGCTACTCGAAAATTGATGCAATGCTCCCCAACATAGAAGTGTCATATTATTCATTTACTAAGAATATAAATTAATCCCATGACACACGCTTCATCCACCACTAAACATGGGTGGAAAACATGGCCAATAAGCTTTTACCAAGTGCCACATTAAAAAGAGAGGAAAACTAACATCATAAATGAGTTCTAGATCAGATTTACTCTAGAGGTATGTGTGATTATCTCCAAATACATTCTCACACATGTCATTATCATCAATAATACAATCCAAACTAACTTATATTAGTTGTGTTATCGCACCTAATACTTTTTAAATTTTATCCAAAACACTAGGAAACCCAAATTCCCTCTAACGCTGAGGTCACTCTAATTTAGAGATGGCTATGAAATGTATCTCAACACCTCATGGATTTAACGATTCCCATGAAACTCATATGGTTTACTGCACCATTTTTACTTACTCGATGGGTATGGTTTGTATCGAGGTGTACTACCCAGAAGTTTTATCAGAGTTGTAGTACACCCATTGATAATGTCTATAGAACCATTAAACCTATAAATCCTATTATTTTATGGCCTATAAAAAACATTTATCCCAGATTTTTATTATTCAAATAACTATTAACCCGGCTGATGAACTCCAAAGTCATCCATTACTGAAGAAGAAGAAGAAGAAGAAGGTTCACTCGACCTACTAAGAAGTTTACAATTCACTAAGAATTTATAACTAGTTAAATTCGAGCATTAAATGATTCTCAATCCCTAAATAAGTCTTAACTTACCACACAACCACTTGTCAAAATCACGTGTTATTTTAGAAACTAAGATTCCTACTCATGACAACCTTTATTCGAATAGAACCTCTTGTTTGAAAACATAAGTAATATTTATTAGTGTTAAATTACCTCAAAGTGATCTAACACAATAGGCTAACCCCTCTTTAATCATAAGGCATCTAATTTTAAACTGGTGTCACACATAAAAAAGTTCAGTAGGCTCTACTTCCTATCATTTAGGTTCAAGCGATATAAGAATAAACCCCTGAACAATGCTCACATTCTTATTCCAAGGCTGAACTCAAGGAAATATTTAAACTACCCTTACACGTGGTTCCAAAATAGGAACACCACATTACGGTTTATTTTAATCCATTACATTAATTAACATTTGAAATCAAACATGTCAAAAGAATATTTTTAATAACATCAAGTACCAATTATAATGAAAATGTGTTTGGCACTTTATTTAGCTAATTCCACATGGAATCATAGGGATGTTATATAAGAATTCCTTTTAAAAAAATTTTATTTAAGTAAAATCCTATCACAATTAAAAAATTTATCTTATTATTTGTTTTTACCCATTTCATTTACCCATATGATCTCATAATCGGTTTTAGGAAAATAAAATGATAATCCCAATATATAGAGGAATATGACCTTTAGGTTGTGATTGGAATTTTAATTTACAAAGGTAACACATGAAAATTAATCTCAAAAGAATATAAAAGTTCTCTTATCATTTTAATGTAATGGGTTTTTTAAGATGTAACCATACACTTATCTGTAACCCATATAAGTTGATGATTAAACTTCTAATAACTACTCATATGTAGCATTAGTATACACCCAAGGGTTATGTAACAAAAAATATAAAGTATAACGCGACCTATGGGGGTCCCTTCAATCCAAAATGAGTCAATTTAAAATTAAACCCAATAGAATTTATTTTATTTAAAATTTAGCTCACCCTTATAGGGTTAATCAGATAAACATATCATACCCTAACCGAGATATTTGGTTTGCATAAGGTATTAGGGAATCTAACAATTTGGGATATTATTCTCAAGTTATTGAGGTAGATGAATATATAATTTGAGATGAAACGCCATTTAACTAACATTAATTTCATTTTTATATAAAAATTCAAAAACTTTTATATTTTTCAATTGTCCAGTTAGATGAAATCCACATTTCCAAATTATAAATATATTAGACATTATAAGTTGTAGTTGGAATTTCTCTAACTAAAACTAGATTCTTATTCTTGATCTTAGAATATAACAAGTCTGTCCATAATGGTTGGATTATATGGGTTACCCTTTCCAATTTATAAGGGCATATAACCCTGATAAACTATTATTAGAAATTATTCAATCACAACCGTAAATTTTTCATCCCATGAACCTAATTTTATATGTCTCAAGCATGTATTTATTGGTTAGTTAAGGTTCCACCATAAAGTTACAAGGAAAAATTCCATTTAGGTAGATTGAAACACTTTAATAACCAATAATTTATCACAATTATATCAAGGATTTCTATCCCAAAGAAATAAGTACATGTGAGCATGGAAATTTATCACATAGAATGGTTTACAAGTAATCATACTAAATAATCATCCAAACAGGGTATGCAGGTATGTATGCTACTAAAACACACATGATACATCAATCATATATCTGGTAGTCAAGCAATGCATCCTATATGGAATGGCATATGCATGGTATGTAAATCACTATGTACCTATAATTATGCAAGTAACTATACTACCCTTTCATCCTACGCCAAGGTTAAAATACTATAAATATCATAATTTATTATGTAGTAGAAAGTACATCAATCACTCAGGGTGAAATAACAATCAAATGTAATAATGAATAGAATGAATAATAGTCCCATCCCTGGAAACTTGGTCTTTTCCCCATGAGTGGGTTGATCACCCAAAGAAACAACTATTTACCAAGTGATGACACATTCCTAATATCTTTTCTACCATCCCCAAGTAGTAATACAATGTAAAATAGCTTATGATTCCACTGTGTAACGTACCAAATCAAGAGCCACTAAAATAGTGCCCTGATCCAATTAGCAACATGGCCTCAAGTGTGCCTCCCCATATTCCAAAGCCTACTGACTAGAAGTGAGGGTAAAATGGTTGTATATTTTGGAGACAATACCCTCATAATAATAGTTTCACAGTGGTGTGAGGGATAATGAATTGTGAAATAATTATAAATAACTAATCACTAGAAGATAATAATAACTGATAATCAATAATAAATGAACGAATAACCCGGAATGAAGTAATGGTATCCCATTCTCAATTATGAAAATAATGGGAAGCGTGCTTCAGTATCAAAATAATTAAACACCATTCTCGAGTATCACATTAATGGGATGCCATGCATGAGAATCATTGTTATGGGATTTCACTCTCAAGAATCCGGAATCACAAATGACACCAAACTCAAGTGTCAAATTTTAAAAGGGGATTTCATGCCCGAGTATCATGAATCACAAAGGAGACTACGCCTGAGTATCACTTTAATTAGGGGGAAATGTTCCAAAGTATCATGTATCACAAGGGATTCCATGATCGAGTATCAGGAATCACAAAGTATGTCATTCCCTAGTATCACATTTATTTAGGGGATTCTATGCCCAAATATCATGAATCACAAGGGACATCATTCTTGAGTATCATATTCAATTAGAGGACACCATGTCCAAGAATCATGTATCAGAAGGGATTCTATGCCTAAATATTATGGATAATAATATAGAAATAGTCAGGTGAATTTAATAATTAGTCATAGGCCTTAAGATATCTTCATTCCAAAAATATGAATTATCTTGATCTTATAAACTCAATTCAATAATAATTAATAATTAAATCAATATATATACACATTATACATTATAATTCAATTAATAATAGTTAATAATTACATCCCAAAAGAATTCCATATCACAACTCAGGTGCTCAATTTTGGTTATTTCATGTATAAGTGACACACCCCAGGTGTGTTGTTATAGTTGAGGTGATAACCCTAAAATTGTCAAATTAAATTCTAAATGACAATATAAATTAAGTCATTAGATTTTGAAATATTGATTTCACTTTTATAAGGAGATAAGTAGAAAGTCTAGAGCGCATCATGACAACATATTTTATAAATGATGATACTTTTAAAGGAAACTATATTGACAACCTACCTCAAGGTTAGTATTATTTACTCATCTATTATCAATCTTTTACTCGATTTGGTTTGAGTGAAATATGAGAAACTATCCAACACCCTAAAAATAGGGAAACTTATCTTGCATGAAAATAGAATATGATATGGAAAGAGTAATAGAGAAATTAAGTATGAGGAATCAATGAATTGATGATATGTGACTAATTCACCTAATAGAATTCGATTTAAATATTAGAGGTATGAGATCTCTCCATGCCTAGGGGAGAGGAAGAGGAGATCAAGAGGCCCCATATTGTGCACGAGGTAAGAGGATAAAGGAGGGAGAGTGGTTAAAATAAATTATGTGAAATTTTTTTCCTACTATGAGAGCTTACTACCTAAGTGTCATAAACCATGTAGACTAGGTGCATAGTTTTCCAAACCATTCACATCCATTGAACTCCGTTATGTAGTTTTCTATAGATAACATGTATGGTCATTCAACCTTAGGTACATTATTAAACAAACCATATGACACCCTCTAACACCCTGTACCAAGATGAAAAATTTATTCTATAGGGACACACTAATTAAAAAAAATTGTACACATGTCTTTCTCTCCTGAAAATTATCTTTCGGGGATAAACGCTCCCTAAACTCCTCTGAAAACATAGTCAAAAAACAAATCTTATAAGTGTTCCAACACTAAAATTTACATTTTTAATCTTTGTTTAACATTATTCCCTTCCACCAAACGAAAATTTTAAATTCCTTTATAATTTATATGGTCAAAAAACACATTACCTTATAATCTTGATGTTAATGAAATAATAGTCATTGAATATTATTTTATTTTGTTGAGAATAAAAATAAGTTGTATAAAAAACAATAAAGGGTACAAATATTATTAATGTTGTTCAACATATTTTTGGGGAACATTATTGGATCAAGGTGAATTCTGAGTATGATTATAAAATTGTTTTTTATATTTATAATGGGATTATATTAATATAATTTTTGAAAAAAGACAATTCGCAGTCCTGGAGACAACTTAGTGCATCGGGTAAGGTAGTGAGGATTGGACCCACAATTGAAGGGTGGAAGGGGTACATTTCCAACCACTAACCTATGTGATATATTGGTTACTATTACATTTCTTTTACTTAAATGTTTTTTTAGATAAAGATTATGTTTATTTTTGTAATATATGTTTTACCATGCAGATAAACATGGGATTTGAAAGTGATTTTTTGATTAAGTGATTAATATTATTTCATAAGAAGATTGTTATAATTTTAGAGAACATTTTATGATTAAATTAAATAGAATATTATAAGATTTTATTTTATGAATAAAGGTTGAATTTTATTTTGGAATCATATATCATTTTAATATGGAATAATGGGGATTTGGGTTATTTGTGGAAATGGTTAGTATATTTTAGAGATTATGTTATTTATTCATATATTTTTTTTTGGTATATGAAATCATGAGTGGATAATATTTATCAAAGATTAATGTTAAATTAATCATGGAATATTATGTGATCAAATCCTTATAATTTTTGTGTTTATAATTTTTTTGATAATATTTTGAATAATTTTAAGGATAAATGTTTATTAAATTATCTAAGATAAAATTTGGGTGTTGTAGTTTAGGATTTGGTTATCAATGTTTTATTTCTTCATATTAAGTTTTATTCATTTTAGAAACTATCTTAAGTCATGCTAAACATTTTGGTTTTGAATAATATCTAAATATTTGAGGAAAATATTTTTATTACTTTTTAGACTACCTATTATGTTTGAAGTTTATTTTAGTGATTTTTCCATGATAAAAATATGATGAATAGTCATCGTATGGAGAAAAATATGATATTATGATGGTAATTGATTAAAGAATGAAATTAAACTTTTAAAGTAAGTATATTGTATAAAATTATTATTCCATATGGTAATGTAATTCCTCAAATCAAGGAAAAGGATGTTGAAGGAAAAAAATTATCTTATAATATTCATTTCTAATGAGTTAATAGACTTTTTCACACCAAATTGATTTATTTTTTTGGGTAATTAACTTTCTCGTGATCATTAAATTTCTTTTGATCAATATTCTTTTTCAATATCCATCAGTTTTTGGAAATTAATTTTTCCTCTCTTTCCGTATTTTCACTTCCCACTAATGTTCAACTATTTAGAAACTTGATATGTTTTATTCAATATAACTTTCATATTTACTTTTCAATATTTTCAAAAAAAATATTTACATAACGTTTTTTACAATGTTGGATATAAAAAAGGTATTTTCAAATTTCAGAACCCTTGATTATTGGGATCAGGTTCAAATTTCAAGTATTCAATTTATTAAATGGGGATAATGTAATATCTCATGATTTTAAAGAAACTCTATGTTTGATAGCATATACAGCACGCAATGTCAAGCTTAAACAAACCATGAAATTTAAATATTTAAATTTTATAGTCATAACCCAGATTTTAAATTGACTGGTATAAAAAGTATTAAAAAACTTATGAAATATATATAAAGTTCCAACTAAATACAAATTTATTTACCATTTATTAGGAAAAAAGCACTAAATTTTTCAGTAAAGTTATTTTATGCTAAAAAATAGGTTTTCTCTAAAAATGGTTTTCGTTGATTTTTTGAAAAAAATATTTTAATTGATTTAGAAAAATTTTTGAAATGTTATTTTATAAAACTTATATCACTATTGAATTTATCATTTCAAAATTATAATGGCCGGAATTTTTGATATTTTTTTGAAAAGTTTGATTTTTCAACGAATAGTTAATGATATTGATTTTTATTGAAAAATCATTTTCTTCTCAAGTAATTACAATATAAAATTTTACTTTGGATAAGTTTAAAAGAAATAAGTTCCATTTTATTGAAAATATTTTACTAAATGTTATTATAATCACCATTATACTTTAATTTGGTATAAAAACCATTTCATATTTAAAAAGGAATTTTTCTAGAAAATTGTTTCTCATCGCATTTTGAAAGTTTAATTTTATATAAAATTATATGAATTTTTTTAATTGAGAATATTAAATGGATTCCATATTTTAAATCATTATAATATATAGTAGTTAATAATTTCACCTTAATTGTTTTCAATATAATAGTAAATATAATTCAATTTTCTCCGCACAGAAAATGTAAAATAGGTTCATTATGGTTAAAACTAATGTGATAAGGCTTCAATTTTATTTAAACACTTCCCTTAGTTTACTTTTATGCACCTATTTCATCCATAATCGTCAAAAAAATCTATAATATGACCATTGTTTTCATTTATCTATTATTTTTACCATTATAATATTTTAAGTAAAGGTAAAGTCAAAAAAGTCATAGTTTTTGCTTTTAATATTTATAATATTTTTTTGAAATGGATAAAAACCACTTATTATCAGTTATAAATGGTTATTTTAAAGTTAAATAATTTTTCATCATTATAATTTTTTAAAAATTGTAGTGAATAATATATTACCTTAAATACTTATGCAACACCGATACACTGTTTGTCCAGGTAGTAGAAAAATCAACTGATTGATTTAAAATACTTGAAAATTAATATTTTTTGGGATATTTATAGTGTAAAAAATAATTAATACATAATTATAACATATTAGGGATGTGTTAAAGGTTTATATTAGAAATATATTACTATATTAATTCCTTTAAATTCAAACTAAATGAATAGTGTCAAAAATGACATTAATGATATTTTATGTTAAATAATATTTTATTAAATTATATAAAAAACAATAAAAATATTAAAAAGGGATAATTTAGATGTGATGTGGTTGAAAATTTCATCCCTCATATATTTTTGGTCCAATTTTCACTTTATAATTAAAATTATAACCCTTTAATATTGACAAATTCATGACTATAGTTATTGTTAAAATTGGTTAACAAAGGGGTTAAACAAAAATATAATTTTCAAAATGATATATAAACCTCTATATATTAGATTCCATAATAATATTAATCCCATATACTGCTTATATTCAAATAAATGTTTTTATGGAACTATTTTACATTAGTTAGATACATATTATATTATAATATTTTATGTATTTCCAAAAAATACATTAATTATAGTTTATAGAAAAAAAAATTATTAAATGATTTAGAATTCATAAAAATATAATATCATTCCAAGTGAATTTTATAATTTTAATAATATCTACCAAAATCTCTTTATGGATCACTTTTCCTCTATAGTAGCTTTCTTGACTTCTAAAGAGTGAAAAACATTAACATCGTGGTAATTTCCATAAGGGCTAACAGGATGTTAAAACAAATAAATAAGGGTGATTTTTTTACCTAAAATTATCAAAATTTTAATGTATGATATTATTTACACTCATAAAAATATTATTTTCATATTATATCAATTTAGATACATTTTCTCCTAGAAAATTATATAAATCAATTTAATAATTTATGTAATTTCAAAAGTTCCCCACCCTTAATTATAAAACTAAATATCCTCTCTTATCCTATAGGTGCTTCAAGAGACATTTTTTATTGGCCATGATCTACCCAAATCCCTTCCTAACATCCATCCCCACAATCTGGAGGTCTTATTTTTGGTAGGATACCAACGTTAAAGGGATTAAGGTGTAAAGAAAGGGAAATTTTCTAAAGAAGAGGTATAGATTTTATTTATTCTTCTACCTCCTTGAAATATTATTCATACATGAATAAATAATAACACCATTATATTTTATATACTAATACATTTTTAAGTTAAGTAATAGAAAATATCTATCTTCTTTTCTATCAAATGGGAAATAGAATCATTGTTCGTGTGTACAGCGGACTACCGCCTCACAAAGCGATGTAATTAATTTCCCTTACCCAAATCTTATAGATAGTTATAATGAAGGATTTATTTTATATATATGATATTAATAAAAAAAATTAAATTCTAGATAGATAATATATTATCTATTTTCTTACATTCCCATACATTGAAATATGATAACTTCATCCTTGCGTATGTGTGGATTACTACCCCCACAAAGTGATGTGATTCTCTTTTCGTAACCACATCACATAGATTTTATATGTAAGTGTATTTAAATAAAAAATGACATTTATTAATAATAATAATTATGGAAATATAAAGTAATACATACCTTATTTCTATCATTCTTTGAAAAATGAAAATGTTACTCATGCGTATGAACGACCTGCTGTCACCATGATTATAATGTAGTTTATTTTTCAGAACCATCTTTAGTGGTTGGTTTTAAAATTATAATTGATGTATAAATATTATAATTATAATAGTAATATAATTATTCAGAGTTTTTAATGATGACCTATTGACCATAGTCAACCTACCGAAGACGTATTGGATATATGAACTGAATATCTTCCGAACGAATGACGTGATCCTAATTGATTAAGTAATTGAATATAACATGATAATAAATAAAATAAAAGGAATAATAAATTTTAAAAAGGAAATTAAGAAATTAAATAATTAACATAAATTTATTTTTTATTAATATAAATAATGTATGTGATGATTCCTACTAAAGATAAGGGGCATTTTACTTTAAAAAACCTCATTTTAAATTTTATACAGATTTATTTTCAAAATTTTAATTTATAAATATGTATTCTTAAAATAATATTATGTTTTTATTTATATAGATATAAATTAACTATAAAGGAAATTTCATATATATTTTTACTTTATTATGTTGGTTTTCAAATGAAATCTATTTAGGGAACATTTTAACTTTCCTTATAAAAGATAAAATGAATGCTATATTTTAACATATACGCTTCAATATATATTCCTTCCAACATAACTATTATTTTATATTTGGATTATTTTATAATATTACATGTTTTATTCAACGAAAAATCCTCCATCATTTTTTCTTGTTAATTTAGTTTTGAAAAACAAATTCAAAATAAATACTATTTTTATATCTAAAAGTTTTTTAATATGGGTTTAAAAGAGTTTTTAAAGGGCTTTATGATGAAAAGTTTAAAACATAAAATGTTTTTTTCATGTTATGGCCCTTGTAAATTTTTTATGATTATGGATTATATTGATACAGTTAATGATTATGTGTAAGGATAATATAGTTTATCATGATAGGTGAGCCTAATATTTCCCATGATAATGGGTGAGTCTCATATAGCTCTCTAATGCATTAGGTATTGATTTTGATCTCTAAATAATTATTATAGAAGTTGAACATATTGGTAATTCCTATTTTAACAATTATATGATGATGATGACCCAAGGAACCTATATGACTTCTTATTTCTGCAAATGAGTAATCATGAAAATAATTTAATTTAAAAATTTAAGAAAAGTATCATTTGTTTTAAAGGGATTATTATTCCATTTTAGGGTAAATAGATATGTTTTTAAGTATTTTTTATTCATTGGTTCTCATTTTTTCTAATAAACCCTAATTGTTATGATTTTTTGAATATGTTTTATAATAATGTTTTCTATGAAAACATTTGGGCATTAAATTTGATTCCATTTATAATTAAATGATTATTTAAGCTCAAAGATTATTAATCAAATAGAGATATCTCTTTTATGATCTAATTGTTTTAAAATGTACTAACAGACTTCTTTTTATTTTTTATTTTCCGTGATGATATTTTTATGCTTATCCCATATTTTCAAATGTTTTTAATAGGGTATTAAAGATGGTTAGGGACAAAGAACTGGTCAAGATAAATGTTTTGAAGATATGTGATGAAAATAAACCATTTTTATTATAAAAGTTTTATATTATGGGAGAAATGTATACTGAATGGAAATGTGCACTTTATAGTGCTAGTTTTTTTATAAACTTATTATATAATTCTCCAAAAATATAATCCTTAAAGATCCTTAGAATGTATGAAAGTGAGTACTTGACATAAAAATCAAGATTATGTAATGTCTAATGCTAGGCCCTTATTGTAATTTTATAATAAATTACACAAATTTTTATAATTAATCATTCTATTTAGATAATATTTTGGGATTAGACTTTTAGTAATTACTTTTATACTATAAAACAATTTTTTCATAGAATTTTTTATTAAAATAATTTTTATGGTTTTTTTATCATGAGATATCCAAAATTATCTTACTTCAATGTATTTGGATGTAAATTTTCATCCTAAAATGTAAATATCTACTTCATAAATTTGATCCAAATTGAGATCAAGGAATTTTTATTGGTTATTATATAACTATCAAGGATTATAAGGTTTTAAATAAAAGAAATAATTTTTTGAAGAAATATTTCATGCAATGTTGAATGAATCCAATCCTTTTATTTTTATGAAACCTGTATACATTATTCATTAATATGGTGTTTTTTAAACTAATCCTTTAAATTTACTAGAAGTTGATTCCCAAATAGTGATACAAAATTATCCAAAATTAAGACCATCAGATATTAGATATCTAAAAATCACTTAAATGGATCACATATATATATAATATTTTATGAACAAATTTCTACATTATCTAAAAAATTCAATCTTAAAAAATTATCCTACCTATAATATTATTGGTGATATAAGTCAGCTAATTAAAATCTGAAGTTCCTTAATAAATCAATGTGAGCATTATCAATTATTATCATAATTTAAACCTAAAATAGTTAATGATTATTTAGAGGATTAAATTTATATAATGTGTACGTAAGAATATCTTAATCTATTTAAAATTAATCAAGTTTTTACTTTGGTTGAATTACCTAAAGATCTACTAGTAATTTGAGTTAAATAGTTTTTTAGAAACAAATGAGATGAAAATGGAACTTTTTTTAGAAATAAATCAAGACATACTTATAAGTTTTATCTCCAAGAAAGAATTCATATATTATGTGGAAATCTTTTCACTGGTAGAAATATTATAATCTAACAAAAACTTATTAGACTTTGAAAAAAAATTGAATATTACTTTATTTCCACTGGATTCTAAAATTATTATTCCTAATTGATACATTTTATTGGAAATTTATTTGAAAAAAACTACATAATTTTAAATTCACTAGATTTTTGATACATTTATTTTAACTTACAAAATAACTCTATGAACTTAAAAAATCTCCAAGAGTAAGGTATGATAGAATTATTGAATATTTTCTTCAAAATAATATTTTTAAAGGATGTAGTGAGTCAGTCTTTTTTATAAAGAATATTTTTAAATAAAGCTTCATTTTTACCATATATGTCAATGACATTATTTTTGGTTTAATTTAAAATTTTCTTTTGGATTTTTTTAACTTACGAAGAATGATTTTGAAATGAGAATGATGGGTAAACTTAATTTATTCCTTGGTTTTCCAATTTCTCAAAAACCAAATGGAAATATTTTAACTCAACATAAATATATCAATTAATTACTATTTTTTAAAATATATAATTTATAATTAATTCATTATAAACCTATATAAAACCTGATCTTGATGACTCTAATAAATTGGTATATCTAAAACTTTTTATAAGTGGGATTAGATGTTTATTATATCTTATACCTAGTCGATTAGACAATATTTTTTCAGTATGTGTTTTTGTGAGATTTTAATTAAATCTGATGCAATTATATTTAAAAATGGTAAATCATATTTTCTATTACCTTAAAGGTATTTCAGAACATTGTTTATTTTATTCATCTAGAAATGATTTTCTTCTTAAAAGTTACTAAGATTGTGACTTTGAATGTAGTAAATTAGATATAATAAGTACATTTGTAACATGATATTTTTTAAGAGAATATTTAGTTTCATGGTCTAGTGAAAATAAATATTTTTTATCACTTTATACTAATAATGATAAATATATTACGGGAATAGTTCATTATTCTCAAGTGACATGGATACAACACACACTCAAGGATTTTTTTGAGATTTTATTGAGCTATAATCCTTTCTGATAATACAAATAAAATATCATTATCTAGTAACATAGAAAATCAATCATGAAAAAAATACATATATTTAAAACACCATTTTCATAGGGATCACAAACAAGAAGGATTATAACTGTGCCTTTATCAAAATTGAAAATTATCTTGTTTATATTCTAAACAACTAATAATTATGATAGATTTTAATTCAATAAAAAAAATTTGGGAATTATTAACGATAAGTGATCCATAATTCAATTCTTGTCTAACTTCTACTGCCATATCTTTTATTAATTTTTTTTTCCATTATTTAATTTCATATCAAAAAGAAAATGTTTAAAACTCATCAAAGGTAATCTCTCTTAAGTTATTCTTTATTTGTTTCAATAAATTTTAATAGTGGGATTGTGTACTATTATTATTTTACGACTATAATTTTATTAGATGGTAAATAATATTTTCTAATGAAAAAATTATAAATTTAATTCATAAAAGAATTTGTACATCAAATTTTTTTCAACATGATTTCAAGTTAAACTTTTATGAACAATTGTAACAAAAAATTAAAAATCTTTAGATGATAGTAATCTTAAATGCCTATATAATGACTGAAACATCAATAATTTTAGTCATGCTTATTTTCTTTTATTTTTACTCATATATTTTTTCCAAAATGGATTTCACTGGAATTATTACTGAGAGAGATTATTAAAAGAATCACAAAAGGCCATTCATGAAGCTCAATGTTACACTTGCCAAATTAGTGAGATATTTGAATGGAGATGAATCATTATCATTAGGAAATAATGAATAAAATTAAGTTCAAATTTATATTATACTATAAGTTGTATTCCATTATGAAGAAATTTAAAATAAGATCCTAAATATTGGTGGAGAAGATGAACCAAAATGTTTTAACTTTTTATGCACGATCTTTTTAGAAGGGAAAGTATGGTTGGAATTGAATCATTGTATAAAACATTTATTACACCAACTATGAATAGTGGTTTTTTTTAATATTTAAAGAGAAACATAAATATCAAAATAAATTAAAACATATGATCATATAATTCACAAGAGAACTAAATTTATAATTTTTGATTGTATTCTTATCTATTAATTTTATTTTTCTATTTTCTTTTTTATCTCTCTATCCTCTTTTTTAAAATCAAAATAGTAGAGAAATTTATGAAAATATAGAAACATGAATTTTGAGAATAAAATCTTGATCTTAAATATTAATTATGATTATGTCTTATTTATAACAAGAGAGTTTATTCTAAAGAATTTTTATTTAAAGAAGAGTAATTTTACCAAGGAATATTTTTCATAAGGACTGTTCTATAAATTTTAGTTAATGTTTTTATTTTATATATGTTTTTTGGGATTTCTAAAAAGGGTGAGATTATTAAGTGAATTAATGGATTGTTATTTTTATTTTGAAAATAATAATACAATTCACATGATCATGATTTAACTTGAACATTGTTTTATTTATTATATTTTCATGGAACAGATTTATGGAATCTGACATTTAGGAGAACATAATAATTATAAAAAGGGTATATCCACTAGTAGAAAAAACTACAAATAACTGATATATTGATGAAAAAAATTGTCTATAAAAATAAAAGATTATTAACTTCCCTAAAAGACTACATCTATCATATTCAAGAGAATTTTAGTGGTGCATAATAAACTCATTGGTAGATAATGAAAAGTGTTGAGTCTACTGTTAGATGACAAATTTTCTACTAATATAGTTATAACTTAATCCTAGAATTGTATAATATGACTATTGAATTTTTTACAACACCATGTATATATAGCCACAACCTTGACTCAGTAAACTTCTACTTTTTCACTTTCTATGTTCATGATAAGTAACACATATTGTGAGGATTTATTTCAATAATATTATTATTTCTATTAAAAAATTTCTTTTACAAATCATGAATTAGTTTGGGGTTCCAAAATATTGGAAGGTATATAGTTTAACAATACTATGTGCTCAAGGTATTTTTGGGTCTTTAATATAGAGTATTTATAGATTAAACACTGCACGTACCGATAGGTTATGTTTAGGACATCTAAGGATATGAAGATAAACCATTATTTAGGTATAAAATTGTGCATAATTTAAAATAGATTTAATGTTTTGGATACCTTTTATTTGGTCTAATATCCACCTAACACTTTAGTTTAACATTTAGGTTTAATATTATCATTTTAATGGAGATTCTATTCTGTTAACCAGTACTCCATGCATTATTTAAAATTTTTAATTTATTCATTCTAGAATTACTTCTAGATATTTCAACTATTTACATTACTACTATCATGTTTTTACTAACTTCTAACACATTTATTTCCACCATGTTAGCTATATTTGATATAGATTAAATTTTTGATGTTGCACTTTGAATTGATTGTTATTTTATAAATCTATTTCTCATAAAACATAATGGTTAGTTGAAAATTACATGTTTTTTTAACTACAACCCCCCCCCCCCCTCTTGTAGTATTAATTAAATTTATCCTTAGGATAACATCATTGTTACAAGATTTTTTAGAGTGGAAATAGAAGTAGGAAAGGATAAGGGAAAATACATTTTAAAGGACTAAACACTCTAAAAAATGTGAAAATTGGTTCTAAACTGACAACCTCTTGTCATTCCTTGAGTGTTGAAGAAGAAGATTATCCATAAAAAATTAAGTTGTCAAAAAACTAAATAATGGAAAATTAACATAACTGAATATTTTAGTGAATGGACTAATAATAAGGATAATGTTTTCAATAACAAGTATATTATTGGTATAATTCACATTGATGAATATATTTTAATTATAGATATAATGATACAAAAAAATTGGGGATGATTTTAAAAATGAATGCAAAATGGATTACTCTAAACTTAATTGAGAATAATTTAGTTCTTTTTTATCTTTTTGGGTATGATTTTTTATATTTTTCAATATATGTTATTTAAAACCGTGCATTTTCTTTTCGATTTACTTATTTTAGAACTAAGTATAGACTTTGATAGATTTTTTATCATTATCAATGTTTTTGAACACTTTCTAATAGAATTTTCTTTTTCTTGATTATGTTGTAATTCAAAAATATAGGTTTCTGCTTATTTGAATTGATGCATCTACAACCCTAAATATGGTATTCCTTAGTTTCTTTCCATACCTCTATTTATATTAACATATAATTTTAATGGTGTGTGTTATATGGAATATAATTTCCTTTTTTATACATTGTTCTAGTTTTTGGAGATTATAGTAACTTTATCATGAATTAATGTTTTCTTATGATCTTGGAAATCTAAGAAGAAATCCATGGATTATTTTACATTCCAAGATGAATCACCAACAAACTAAATCCCTTTGTAATTCTTGTTCTCCACAGAAGTAGTGAATCTCTAATAGTACACTAAAAAATGTGGTATTTTTTAATTGATTCCCTAAAAATGTTTTCTAAAGTAGAGAAAGAGAGTGGATCCAGAATTATGTACAGATGCGTAGCATGCTTCTCCTTTCATGCCGAGTATGTCAAGATGTCGTAAATGAAGACCACAACAAAGTGATCGAGATAAGGCTAAAAGATCATGTTCATGAGTCCCATTAACACTACTAGGGAATTGTTCATGCTGAAAGGCATCACCAAAAACTCATAGTAGTCATACCGACATCTAAAGTTCATCTTCTGTACATCCTCATCTCGTACCCCGAGCTGATGATAGCCTGATCTGAGGTATATCTTAAATAACCATCGATCTCCTTTATAATGATCAAAGAGGTCATCAATCCTCAGGAGTGGATTATTTTTCTTCACGGTCACCTGGTTTAGGCGCTAATAGTCCACACAAAACCTCAAACTATTGTCTTCCTTCTTGGCAAAAAAAATCAGGGTTGTCCAAGGAGAAACACTGGGCCTTATGAACCCCTTACCTTTCAAGTCCTCCAGCTATACCCTCAACTCACGAAGCTCCTAGGGAGCCATACGATATGATGGTATAGATATTGGTACCATCCTTTGGTATACTTCAAGGTATAATTCTACCTCTCTATGAGGAGGTAGTCCCAAAACATCATCAAGAAAGACATCAATATACTAGTCCACCAATACAAGAAAACTCAGAATTCTCTCGTCAACTGCTCTAAGGGTAAGGATGACAAATTGATGAGTGATTATCTTCAACTACCTCCATGAAATTCTATCATGATCTGTAAAATTTCCCTTCTCATCGGTGAAGGAAAACCCAGTCCCATCCTTACGGTCACACTGCACTTTTCGCCTAAAAAAATTGATCTGAGCATAGATTATGGATAACCAGTCCATACCCAAGATGACATTGTAAGGCCTTGAAAATGAAACTAGGAGATCCTAGATGAATCTATCGCCTCCTAGATTAATCTCACACTACCAGTACCATTGTGTAATCATCAAATCCTCTCCCATAGGATTTTATAATCGTAAGGATTGAGCCAATGGATCTATCGAAATCTCTGATCTTCGAACGAGTGCAATGGAATTAAGAGTGACTGGAACCTGTGTCTATAAAAACTGTAGCCAGGGTGGAGTAGACATATATCACACCTCAAATCATCTCTAGAGCACCGTGGTCTTAGGCATCAGCTGCCTGAAGCTAAGCTCGTCCATGTCCACCTGCTCAATGAGGTCAGGGTGGACCACCTGGAGGTGGTGGCAGTAGAACCTCAAACTGTCGCCCACCACCTTCTACATAGACTACTCCTCTGCCATGTATACCGCCCTACAGACCTCCCCAATCAAATATCTGCCTCTTTCTTGGTAGTCCCTTGACCGTCTACTTATCATCGTTATGGTGGGTCAGGCAGTTGCGAGCCATGTGACCTTGCCCACTGAACAAGTAGCACAGTTTGTCCTCTGCTAACCTCCTCTATCTCGTGAGCTCCACACCTCTCACCCTACATCCTATGGTCGTCCACCAGATGGTCTATCCCACATGGGCCCCTACGTCATCCGCCTATTGCCTGCTGCTGATGACTCTTCAACGTTTCATCCGGTGGTGGCTCTCAAATTCGGTGACTGCTCAGCTAGGAAGCTCTCCACTATAAGTGCTCGCTCTAGCACTCCATCCTACGTCATTATGTTGAGTGATATAATGGATGATCTGATCTTCTGTGAGAGACCCTACTCAAAGTTTCAGGCCCTGAGGAATAGGTATCATACCATATCGGTGGAGTAGCAGGAAAGGTCAGTGAATCTCACCGAGTACTAGGCTACTTTCAGGCTACCCTACTATAAGTTCAGGAGCTCCTAAATACACATAGAGCATAGAGTCACTGGAACTAACTCCTCCCTAAAGAGGCTCTCAAAGTCCAACCAGGTGATGGTCAACTCATCGTGAATTTGTAGAGTCAGGCTCCACCATCTCTCTATCATTCACTAGAAGAGACTAGCAGCTAGGATCACCATCTGGTCTGCTAGTGTGCCAACTAGGTAGAAAACTCTAGCGAAAGCCTCCAGCCAGTCCTCAGCCACCTGTCAATCCATATCAACTCAAAACCTTGGAGGCCTCTACCACTGGAGCTCATGCAGTGCGCTAAGTTAGCGTGCACCATCCACTGGTGGGGAAGGTGGAAACATCTTCCCTAAGGGTAGTGGTGTTGCTGGTATACAACTCGTAGGTACCATCACTGTAAAAGGGCCCTGCAGCAAAGCCTCATCGCTCGGTGGGCCATCATCGTGAATGCTCTCTGAAATCCTAGATGGTTGTCTACGTGGTGGCATCTTGTAATGAAATAGATATTCCATAGTCAATAAGTTTATACCTTGTGATATGACTCAAAAGAGATAAAAAAAGAAAAACATTTCAAAGACACGTGCAATCAGTATTTTTGTGTGTCGAGTCAGAAATTAGAACTCAGGGTCCTGTTTTATGGATATGTCGGTCATCACAACAAAATTTTTATCCCCAAACTGAAAACTGTACTCAAACACTTAGCACTATTGCCCCATTAAAAACATAGACTCTTAGTTATGCTGGTAGAAACGACTTCCCTCTGATACCACTTTGTCATGACTCGTCCCCTGGGGCCTGTGTTGTGACTACCCCTATCCCACCTTCCATAGGCTAGGGGTTGGAGACTAAAACCGGAAAGGAATATCCCTAATAAAGAGAAGGCATTGACATTAAACATGTAACCACACAGACCAGGTACACAACAAGAACACACCACATAATAAAACTGCTGAAAGTAAAGTGTGATCTGAAAGTATAAGGGCAAGTATACAAGACCAACTAAAAGAGATAATAAAAAAGAAATAGAAAAAAACTACTGATATCATCAACCTAGGTCCTACCAAAAGGGTAGGTAAAACTTATCTCTACGGCTCTCCATGTCAACTGTTCACCTCTGTGCACCATCTGGTCCTGTCTCCCTAACCTCGGTCAAAGTTGTCTGTCATATGCACAGGACACAACAAGGTGCGGATGAATCCCGTGTAGGGGTGACTATAACAATACCCAGTAGGGACCATGAGACCCCCGAAGTTCTACCGGAATTACAAAAAGGAAAAAACCACAAAGCATGATCCCAATATTAAAGCACAGGTAAAGACTCATCTCAAAACAGGTTTATGACTTAAAGAATATGAATAATGAAGATTAGTCCTAAATCTAACACATCTTATTCCATTGAGAAGTTCCACCATAGAACCACGAAGAAGGAACTCTTTCACCGATCCACATAGGGTCGTAAGTCACATATCCATGACGGGCTGCTCTAAGGATGGTTCTTATCGGGTCGTTCTACTTCTGAGCCACACAGGTTCATAAGTCGTCGATCCACACAAGGTCATAAGTCATTGATCCACATAGGTTCTAATTCATTGATCCACACAAGGTCGTACATCGTCAATCCACATAGGGTAGTACATCGTCGATCCACAGAGGGTCGTAAGTCACTCATACACACAGGGTCGTAAGTCGTTGATCCACGACGGGCCGCTCTATGGCCAGTCCTCATTGGGTCACACTATTGATGATCCAAATTGGATCATTCTGATTCTGATCTACAAAGGGTCGTATGTCACATGACATTCAGCCACAAGATTCTCGCACCTGGTGCACTTGAGTTTCCGAAAAACTGCTGCTCGGGATATCGGTTGTTCCTCATCTGCCACTAAGTCTTAGGAATTAGTAACTCGATGAGCCATCATGTAATAAGGGTTCCACCGCAATAGACGGAGCGTCAATCGGATGCCCCGTCTGTAAGTTATAGGCATTTTAGTGCTAGGGTCCCGATTGGATTGGAGTCTGATCCAACTCGGTTGTACCCCATCATTCTCCAAAACCCAAGTATAGTATCTCAAAAGGACCTCTTCGTCCCTAGGGTTCTAGTTCCATATCCGGTTCTTCAAACGGACATCTAGTTTAGAAGATAATCTCTTTTAAGAGAAAATGAGCTAAAAAGTGTATGGGTCCGGTCCGACACGGTTGGGCTGACCCGACCCATTTTTCTACGCCTAGCCCAAACCGGTTGGGCCTAGCCTAGTCTGGCCTCCTGGGCCTTAGGCTCGGCTCAGCCCACCCGGCTGGGCTTAGCCTGCCGGACCGCTGGACCTACCCAGCCCACTGGCTGGGTACGGCCCACCAACTGGGGGTGGGGGTCGGCTCCCCTCCTAAATGGAAAAAGTGTTCGTTCAATCTTCAATCAATGGTGCCAGTTGGCACTTCTCCACTTGTCCAGTCTTCATGGACTGGTCATTGGTGGTATCCATAGGGTACGGTTCCACCCTTCACCCACTTCTGTGGCTCGGAGCTGTGAAACCTCCTCCGCGGTGTGCTTCCATGGCATGCCGCCCGAATACAACACGTCTGGCGATGGACGACAGCCCCCATCATCTGTTGCAGCACCATCGAACGCTGCCACCTCCTTGCGAGTGTCAAGAGACAGTCTCCACCTCCTCCGATCGCCAGTGCCGCCGCACCAGTAGAGCTTATGTGGGCCTTTAGTGAAGCTCCGGAGGTCTATTTTCTTTTCCAACTGTGCCTAAGGGTCTCCCGGGACCCCTCCATCACTGTGTGGCCCTCAGTTTTGTCTTTTCAATATGTTTCTTGGTCACCCATAAATAACTCAATAAAAGAAAAATTGGTGAAGGGTTCGGGCCTAGTTCTGTTTGTCACGCGCTCTCCACGATAGCGTTATAACAAGAAGAGAGTTCAAACGCCATCAAGAGAAGATTAATTCATTAAACTCTTAGAATAGAAACAAACCCCTACCATGAACTCATTGGAAGGCATTGTGAATGAGGAAGATTATCCCACTTTCTAAGGGGTGTACTTCGGCATTCGTTCATTCCTCGTACTCTGTTGGAGTAGGTTTTCGCCGATGTTTCCTCAAAGTTTCCTCACATCGATCCCCAAAACGCATTCCATAGCCATCATTAAAAAAAGAATAATATCACACGTTGTGTTAAATATTATGATTCATTAATTAACCATAATTAATGAGTCAATTAAATACACAAGTGTGGTCATTACAAAACCAAAGAGACGAGTGGTTCAAGACATTAAAAGTATATTCTTTAATGTCTAACGTTTCATTGTGGTCCCACCACCATCGTCCAACGGTTACAAAATAGAAAAATAAATAACCTTTATTATTTTTTTTTCAAAAGATCCAAAAAATTAAATTTTCCATCTGAATTTTTCCAAAAAATGTTAATATTATTTTAAGCAAAATCTTGGTCCTGTGAATTCAAAGGTTCGCTCAGATTTCTAATCTGAACACTGGTTCAAAAGATACAAATCAACACTCGCACGTTTACTGAACATACCTTAAAAAGGTTCAAAAATACATTTTGGGCTCTCTATCCTTGAAATCATGTGCCGTCAATTTTTGCAAAACCGTAATAATCCAAAATAATTTATAAAAATTATATGTAAAATCATGGATCTTTACATGGACCTTGGTGTAGTGAATGAGACGATTCTTAAAATTCCTTCAGTGGTGGATGAGTACGAGGAAGTCTTTTCGAAATATGTTCCAGGACTTCCTGCACGCAGGTAAATAGAATTAAGCAGTGACCTATACCTTAGGAAAACTTTGATATCTATATCTGCATATCAGATGTCTCCCACAGAGCTTCATGAGCTAAGGGTACAGTTGGAGGACTTGTAGAGGAAGGGATTCATGAGACCCAGTGTTTCACCATGGGAAGCCCTAGTTTTATTTTACAAGAAGGAATATAAGATATTGAGGTTATTTGTTGACTCTGGTGCATGAACCAGGTGACCGTGAAGAATATGTATCCACTACCATGTATTGATGACCTCTTCAATCAGCTGAAGGGATAGATATTTTTCTCGAAGATATACCTCAGATCAGGCTATCACAAGATTTAGGTGCGATATGAGGACATTCCGAAGACATCTTTTAGATGTCTCTACGGACACTATGGGTTATTAGAGATGTCATTTGGCATGAGTAATTCCCCAACAGTATTCATATGACTCATGAATAATATCTTCCATATTTACCTAGAGTGGTTTTTAGTGGTCTTTATTGATAGAATCCAGTTGTACTTGGTATCTGAGGAGGAGCATGTGATACACTTGATGATGGTCCTAGAATTACTCTAAGAGTACCATATTTACAGGAAGATCTTGAAGTGTCAGTTCTAGATAATATAGGTCCACTTTCTAGGACATGTCATTTTAGTGTCTGGAGTTGTAGTAGATCTAATAAAGATAGAGGTGGTGCTTTATTGGGAGCCACCCAAGAATGTGACTGAGGTGCAGAGTTTATTTGGTTGGGCTAGGTACTATTGGAGGTTCGTGCCTGACTTTTCTAAAGAAAAATCACTCAAGAAAATCTTGACTCAAAAGGGGAAAAAATTTTATAGACGAAGAAGATCCAAGAAGATCGTTTAGTAGCTGATGCAGAGTTCAACGAGCACTCCCATCCTAAGATTTATAGATGTGGGTGTCAAGTATGTGGTGTTATGTGACGCATCAGGGACCTGGCTTAGTTGTTTCCTAATTTAAGTGAAATTGGTTATTTCCTATGGGTCATATAAGTTGATACCACATTAGTAGAACTATGGAACCCAGGATCTGAAGTTGGTGGTTGTAGTCTTTGTGTTGAAGATGTGGTGACACTAGCTTATAGGCTAGCGGTTTATCATCTACTCAGACCATAAACATCTTATGTATATCTTTTCTCAGTAGGATCGAAACCTGAGACAATGATGTTGAATATAGTTTCTTCAGGACTATGAATTCGAGATAGTCTATACTCCTGGGAAGGGGAATGTAGTAGCATATTCTCTCAGTGGTAGATCGAGTTCAAAGCTACTGAATGAGGCCTTAGAGAAGTAGTCCACACTTCATATATCCTTCGTGAGTGGATATGGAGAATCTTATCTCCAGTCAATGGCAGTCACCCCTCCACTCTTATTGAAATTCTAGGAGGCATAGCTCGCAGATACCAACAATGAGAGTACACATCCTTATATTTCCACATGTCATGGCCCTGATAGATATTCAAAATGTGGAGAGCGTGTTGATATTTGTAGAGGATGCATAGTTATACAAGGAATTTTAAGGGAGGAGGTGTTGAGCGAGTTCCACAAATCCCATTTGGTGGCACATCCAGGTGTTGAAAAAATGTACTTGGACATCCGACGTCAGATTTAGTCTCTAGTTTCCTCGCATGTCAGCAAGTGAAGGTCGAGCACCAGTTCCTAGCAGGTTTCTCTCAACCCCTTGAGGTTCCATTGTGGATGTAGGATGGAATATCAATGCACTTCATGATGGGTTTACCAAGTAAATCTTTGGGGGGACAATACCATTTGGGTGATCATTGACCGACTCACCAAGTCATCCCACTTCCTAACGATTCGGGAATAGGTTCCAATGGAGATCTTGGGACACCTCTAAATATAGGAGATAGTTTGACTCCATGGAGTCCCATATATGATAGTCATATATCATGATACATGCTTTATATCTCAGTTGTGGAAGGGATTGTATGAGGTTTTTGGGACTTAGCTGTGCTTGAGCACAACTTTCCACCAGCATACAGATGACCTGATGGAGCGGACCATTTTAGTCATAGAGGACATTCAATGTGCTTGCATCCTCGATTAGATACAGTTTGGAGTATCACCTACCTTTAGTAGAGTTTTCTTACAACAATATCTACCATTACACTATTGGTATGACACCATTTGAGGCCTTGTATGGGAAACCATGTAGGTCAACACTTTGTGGGAATGACCCTGGAGATTCATCACTCCTGGGCCCGGAGTTAGTGTAGGCTACTACGGAGAATATGAAGTTCATATAGGAGTGGATGAAGATGGCACAGAGCTGCTAGATGTCCTATTGTAATAGGCGATAGAGGCTCTTGGAGTTTGATGTGGGAGATCATGTGTTCCTTTAGGTCTCTCCTCGGTGTAGGATATGGAGATTTGGTTGTGGCAGCAACTTATATCCGAGGTTCATAAGACCTTTTCTGATACTGCGTAGAGTGGGAGAGGTGGAATTCCGATTGGATCTACCTTTGTAGTTAGAGTGAGTTCATGACATCTTCCACATATCACAAATGAGGAGATACGTACATGAATCATCACATGTCATTGACTAGGGAAATCTAGATGTTGCCGATGGGTCAACTTTTACAGAGTTCCTGGTGGATATCAAGGATCGATAGGGGAGGACCCTCTATGGGAGATTGATTCCTCTAGTTCGCATTCTATGGAAGTATGAGAATCTCTAAGAGATCAAGTGGGAGTGGGATGATCTGATTCATGCCCATTATCCCCATTTTTTTTGTCATTGTTTTGGCTTTTGCGGACATAAATCTATAGGGTGGGGAGAATCTAATTTCCAGGATTATCCATGTAAATTTTTGAAAAATTATATGGGATTATTTTGAGAAAATAAGATGAGACGGAATGTGATTTTGAGGCCCGGGGTGCCTAGAATAAATTTTCAAATGTTTTTTATGTTTATTAAAAATAGCGCGTGTGTTCGGTTTCATTAACTTCTAAATGAGTGCTCGGATCGGAAATTTGAGGGCACTGTTTAGCTCAGAATAGTAATTTCACCTTAGGCAGGTCCAGATAACAGTTGGAGTGGGTCGGTTGCAAAAGTTTATTTATTGATGTTTTAAGAGAAAAATAAAATATACTTAAAAATTTATTTTATTTTATTTCTTCGACATTAAACAGTGACTCGATAGCACTACGATGCAGCGGCTCAACTGTGCTACAACGCAGTGTCATGGAAATGCTAAAAAATGATTAAAATGATGAAACACATTAACAAATGTCCTTCATTTATCAGAGGTCGGGGACAACATTATAATTCATAATGTTGGAGAATTTTCCCTAGAGACCAAAATTTCCCCTAAGGAATGAGAAGGAAGCCATCTCACTAGCGATGACATTTAGAGATCAGATCTCAAATCAAATTCTGATGAATGATGGGTCGAGGAAATTTATTGAAGGATCTCCATAAATGAAGAATTATCTCCTCTAAATAATCCCCTCTCTATGTAGGGGGTTTATATTTTTTGTGATTTTATTTCCCATTATTTCTTTCAAAAAATGAATGTAGATCAACCCAAGAACAAGTTCATCTGTGGTTCGATCATCCTTGTAGGATGGGTGCTTTGTTGTGATGTTTTTTTTGGAATTATCCACGCTTAGTGTTGATGTTTTTTTAACCCACCGTTCTTCAATTCTAACGTGGATGGATCGAAGCCAACAAAAACAAGGCCCAGATCCATCCACTTTGGGTGTTATTATGCTTTTCCTTTTCCCCTATATTTTTTCTCCTCATTATTAATTGGGTGCAATGATTTGGAGTGGAATCCAGGATGATGATAGTGTTAGGTGGCTCAGGCCTTTCTATGTGGAGTGCAACAAGAGGAGGCCGGTACGAAAACTAATTTAAATTAGAAAGATATATTGAGATCACCCATCCTCAGTCTATAACCGAACGAACCATACTTTTTTTATAAAAAAACGAATTTAAATCATCCATAAACATTTAAAAGTATAATATAATGATAAAATTAGTTTTAATATTCCAACTTTCAATATAATAATAACCTTTGTTATTTCATAGCTTGATTTACCCACGGAAGAGAAACAATTTCCCTGAAAATATCTTTAAACAAATCATAATCTATATAGATAAATAATACGGATGGTATTATTTGAATATATCTCCATTTTAGTATAAATAAAATCAAGGGTTATTTTAATTGATGAATAAAAATGCCATTAAAGGGTAATTTAAAAAAATATTGAGGAAAATACCCTTTTCACTTTAACAAACACTTTTAAATACTTAAAATTTTCATAATATTAGGGGAAAGAATTTCATTGAAAATAACCTTAGAAACATTCAAATGAATATTCAATGAAACAATATTCATTATGCCACAAATATTTTGGTCAATTTATATATGTTTAAATTTAACATTCCTTTCAAACCATGGTAAAGAGAGTCAAAATGTGTCATACGAACAATGTTAAAAATATAAATTTTTAAAAAATTTATAAGGGAATTCAATGATAAGTGAAATTAACCTAAATAGATGATTTAAACTTAAATAAAAACATTATTGAAAACTTTTTAGAAGTAATAGATATGTAATAGAAATATTACTGATCTAAAGAATATGAAATATTGGTATCACCTATACAAAAAAACATTCTTGATGATTCTTTAATTAGTAAGGGAGGAAATGGAAATTAAACATGTAAACCACATTCATAACTGGAGGAGAAGAAAATATATGTGGTTAAATAAAATAATTTCATATGATACCTTCAATTGGAATATTTAACATTTACAATCCCAAAATAGGATGAGATTGTATCATAAAAATCCTTGCCATATTGGTAACTTTTTAATCTTAATACTATGAAATAAATGACTAAAAATGAAATATCAAATACCATGAATATGATTATATATCAGATATAACATGTAAAGGGGTAGTATATACACCTTATATGTGAATATATGTTTATAACATAAACATATGTCCCAAATAAAAAAAAATTAGAAGAAGAACCCTTACAAAATCGTATCATTAAATTGAGAATTAATCAATTCGTAGATTATGTGAAAAAAGAATTTAATACAAAAAAAGTTCAAATAAAACATAAATAAAAAAATCATAAATAATATTGACATAATATAATCAATAAATAAGTTATATAACCCAATGAAAGGAAATTGAGTTAAGAAACCCCTTACCACTTTAGTAATTTATGAATGAAAACCCCTTAGATGAAATTACATGAAATAAACTTAAAATATAATGAAGCATGAAATATTAATGATATAAAATTTAAAATAGTACTATATACACCATATAAAATAAATTAGGTGTACAACATTAAAATATTCTTCTATGAAGGGAAATTGAGATGAAATCTCTTTCATCATCTCCCGACTTGCCACATACGTTCTTTAAATCTTATAAAATATACTTAAATTAATTATTTAATTTATAAAGAACCATTTTAATGTTTATTAAATTATCATTAAACAATTTATTTCATTTATTATGATGACATATTTAATTACTTAATCATTTAAACCAAATTTGGGAATTTTGAAGATGTTTGGTACAGAATTTCAATACTATTTTAGTATGTTGATCACAGACAAAGAGGTCATTATTATATCATATTTAGATTAATAATAATGAACTAATTATCATTTTATAAATTAATTATTATTTATTAACTAACTATATAATGTGGTAATGAAAAATTAATTATTCTACAATCATGGAGACGTTAGGTCGTAAATATGAATGAGTAATGTTTCCATTTTTCAACAAACATGGGGGAAAAAGTTAAGTACCATTTCATCTTAATATAATAATTATTATATCATAAATAACATATTAAATCATTAAATACACTTATATATACCATCCATTCTATGTGGTGATGAAAAATGAATCACATCACTTTATAGAGGTGGCAATCCACACGTACGCACGAACAACATTATCATATTACAATGGATGAAATGGTAAGAATATATATGTTATATTATCCTTCATGAATTAAAGTACTTTCATGAATATTATATATATATATATACACATTAAATCCTTCCTTATAACATGTTTTTAGACGTTCTAATGGAAAATGGATTACATCAATTCATCAAGTAGTTGTTTCTTGTACACTAGAACGATGGTTTCATTTCCCAATAAATCATGTAATAAAATATTATATAATGTAAAATATCATTAATATCATTTTGTGGACTATTCATATATTTTGACTTTAAAAACATAAAATAAATGTATTTAATAAGAATGTAATCAACTTAAAAATAAACTATACATTATTATCATAAATAAAATTCATGTTATACCATAATTAATCTAAAAAATATTACTTTTGATGTTTTTAATATCATTTACTTTGACTTTTCTGCTACTTTCACAGGAACTATGTTAATGTTGTGTAAGCATTTAAGGTGTTTATAAAATAATTAAAAATTAAAAATAAATTAACATCATAAAATTAAATTAATAGTGTTCAAAATAACTTTTAATATCCATACAAAAATTTTTTATATCACAATGATAACATATAAGATAAATTTAAGAGAAAGGGAGTGACATTTTTTAATTTTATTTACTTAAAATTATATATAAGTCATTTTAAAAAAATAGAAAAAATAAACATAATTTAGAATATTGGATTAGTATTGTATAAATACACTCATTAAATTTAATAAAGTAAATTTTTTAGTTTATTTTTTGACCTTATCCCATTATTTTTAACCTTAATTATCTTATATACCCTTATCGGGATGGAAAATATTTACTATAACTATTATTCATAATGACCAAATATAATAGTAACTTGCTTAATAAATTTAAACCTAATTATTCCAAATATAGAATCCATTTTTCAAAATTTAATTTCTATAAGCTTCATAAATTAACTTAAGATAAAACCGTAATGACAATAGTTTTTAGAGAAAATTATTTTTAAGCCCAAAAATTTACTTATACCAAAATCAAGCAGAATAATAATTAAAATGTATTTAATTAAATTATATCTAATTAAATAATTCTTATTTAAGATCAAATTAAAATCATAATTATAGTTTTTTAAGGAAAATAAATGGCAGTTTTACAAAAAATGGAATTTTTCACTATTCACTGAAAAATCAATATTTTTATGAAAATCCTAAAATTACGCCCTAATATAAATTTAATATTATGATTTAAAAATTAATTTAATTTTATATAATATATTTTCTAATTTTTTTTTAAAATAAAAATAATATTTACTCACAAAAATCAATAAATACCATTTTGAGGAAAATGTATTTTTGAAGCATAAGTTGACATTACTAAAATTGAATGATTATTTCAAAATAATTAATAAATAAATTTGTATTTATTAGAAAATTTATACATATATTTCATAATTTGGTTATTCATATTCAAACCTTCCAATTTAATAGTATGGTTATAATGGTCATATTTAAATAATAATATTTTGTGGTTTTAGTTAGGTGGTGTGTGTCTTATACACTATCAAACATATTATACTTTTAAGATATCATGGTATTTTATATTATTATCCTCTCCCTATAACATTTATTTCATCATGGGTGTTACTATATCTCTAACACTTATGGGGAACCCAACCCTGGTATTTATTTTTCTCCACAGAGGTAATTATCCCCAAACATACCCTTAACATCTTGAAAACACACCTTCCTAATATATATAAATAAAGAGAACTCAAAATACATAATAACACAAAATTAAAACCACTAATGTAATGAAGATACCTACACCATCACATCCTATATAAAAATATTCTCAAAATAGACTATTTTTATCCATTTTTGAATACCATGTGAGAATATGAAAATAAACACGATGACAAGGATGGTCCTCAATATATATATCTATTAGAAAATAGTATGAGCCTTGGAATGTATATAGGTTTGCACTGTCATCATATTATTTTCCTAAATGGTTTCCCCTTTAGTGACTAAGCATATGGAACTTGTTGGTTAATCTGGGTATGTAATACTAGTACACTTTATATTATATAGATTACTAACACACCACATTTTTATCATGTGCATATAGCATGTTAGTCCATAGGGGGTAGTCAGTAAGTACTACCAAGTCCCAAAGTCTTGTGGGAATAAATAAAATATTATATCCTCCTAGATAAATAGTTTGAGAAACCCAAATGATATATTTGGTTTTTGTTATAGTTCAGATTGTGTCATGTAGTTTAGCATGGTTTGTTCTCTAAACCACACTCCATGTATACCAATTGGGTTTTCTATGCATGTGATATAGAATAACATAGGTCACATGGTAGATCCATACATAGTACTTATATTTAAATTATATATGGTGTGATTTTTATATCTACACATAAACCCTATCTTACAACTAAGGCTGGGACATAATGTGTGGTATGCATTCACACACCATTTGATACTTAACACTATACATAACCCTATCATTACATAATGAGACTAAATATGGTTTATGTCACACCTAATATTTTATTTTACTTATTATATTTTTTATTTTGTGTTATTTTGTCTTTTCATTTATGTTTTGGCTGAATTCCCATTTATATTTTGAGTTTTGGAGTTTTCAGACAGTCTTGGGCTCTATGAATGGTTAGTGCACACAAATTAGGGAAACCATTTGATTGTATTTATGTAGGTTTATTTTTGGATCATTTTGTTCTTCAATGTTTTATTTCATTTGGGTGATACATAGTTGAGTCAAAACCATGAAAAACTAGGGTATGTCGGTTATTATTTTGGTGTGTCTATAAGCTATTTCATTACTTTCACATGATTATTATAAATAATGTGTTAAGCATTTGAGTGTTTCAAAAATTTTAACATATAGATTTTTTATAGTTGGTTTATAGTTTCCAAAATGTGTGGAAAACCCATGAATTCGATATTGTTTTTCTAGTGGATGTTTAGTTGTTGGATCATGGTTTGGTAAACCATGTGGTCTAACCGTGTGGCTTTCCCAGCTTCCCAAAAACATAAATTTCCTAAACTACTATTCAGAATTTTAAACCCCTGATCTATCCATTCGCTTGTCACTATAACATGGACTGTCTTAGGTGTAATATGGGAGGTACTCTACTCACTCTACCCTTTCATTTTTACCCCCTGTTTTAAGAATATTCCTTCAAGGTATAGCCTCATTTCTAATTTCCTTTCTTCTTTTGTTTATTTTTATTTCTCCCTTTATCTTAGTCTCACCCTTACCAAAACTTAGGGTGAGGGTTAGATTATTTTTATTGTTTATTTTGATGACAAAGTGCCCAGTTTTTTCTTTACCTTGTGTCACTTTTGTGTCCAAGTGTTTCATAAAATCCATGAAACACTAGATGAAATAATTACATGAAATGCTTAATGTTTTCTAAAATAATATTTTTATAAATTTATCGTGATTATTGTATTTATAAATTATTTTAGAAATTTTCATTCATTTATGATTCATTTATCAAATAGAATTCTCCTTAGTTTCAATGCTTTTTTCCTTTTGATAAAATATATGTATAATAGATGTTTGATAAAATTTATAAATGTATTTTTCAAATGATTTTAGTGTTGTAATTCATTATTGTTATTTTTTAAAATTGTGTGAGTTGGTTTGTGGAATTGAATTGAGATTTATTTTTCTAACTTCCCTTTTTCATTTTGATGGTTTTATATAGAATTGCTTTCACTTGGATCAATGAATTTTATTAGGTGATTTAGTTGTTTCCTTGGTACCCCTATAAATGTTCATACATATATATATGTGAATACATGAACTTATATGTGTTCTAGATTACATATATATATGTTTATGGGAATATTTTTATGAAAATATCACAAAATTCCTATATCAAAATTCTCAGGATATTAGAATTTCTTCTTATTTTCTAAAAATGATTTCCAAATAAGGTTTTAAGTAAAAGTATTATTAGATGTGTTTTAAAGTCTTGTTTATTAATTTGATAATTTTTTTCCTTGGGTTTTAAAATGAATTTTAATAAAATTATATTTTTATAGAAATCTAAAATTAATTTCAATGGAAAAGGTCTATTTGGTAACTTAAATTATTTTCCATTCATGTTTATACATCGGTGAAATAAATTTACTTTGAAGATTAATTTCACATAGATTCATGTAGGGAGGTGAGTTTGAAAAATTATATTTTCTTTTAGTGATTATTAATTTTGAAATTTTATATAATGGCCACCTCACTTCCTAATTTTATTATAATCATTGGATCTTAGTTGTCTTAGTGAGGGATGGGAGATAATTCTATCTAGTCCTAATAAGATGGATTGGGTACCATATGGTGTTAGAAACTATAGGAGGTTGTGCCACTAGTGAGGCTAGCTAAGAGCATCCAAGTGGTTATAGACTTAGTAACTTCATCGATTGGTTGGAAGATGGCTCCAACCCAATTTTGTATCATTTATACTCTGTGGATGTTTATTAATTTCTCATGATTATTTTTACCTTACTATTTTTGTATTGATTACATTTTACATCATTACTAATTAACTATATTAAGGTTCTTTTATGTTATGCCCTTTTTGTTTCATGTTTATTATTTGTTCCTTCTTCAGGGATCTGGTTGATGCATTTTATTAGTTTTATTAAAAATATTTTAATGTGTTTTGGAAAATGGTGTATATATCAAGTTTCATTTAAAAGTTTATTTAAATTTGGTTTTTTATTAAAAATTGTTCAAGGATCTAGAAATTTTTTTTAGGAGATTGTTTTCATTTAAAACAAAAAGTTAAATGTTTTGAAATGTTTTGATTGTGATAATAACTTTTAAATACTCATAAAATAAAACCATATTTTCTACCAGTATTTTTCAAAAAAGTATTGATGGTATACTTTAGGAAAGGAAACATATTGATCATATAGTGCATACCTGCTGACCTATTTTACACTCACACCCGACTTATGAAACTCGAACATGGTAGACCTGAGTTATTTTGTATGTTCAATTTCAAATTTTGTATTTCCTTTTGAGTGAGTTAGTATTTTGGAAGGATAGTCACTATGGAGATCACACAAAGACGATTTTGGCTGTTTTGGATTCTAGTTTTTTCTTTGGTTTTATCATCCAATTTAGCCTCTTATATATAGACCGTTTTCTCAAATATTTTATTTATGATCATTTGGATGTTTATTTTTGATATGTAATGTTTAGATTGTTTTAGTTTATTTAATCAGTGTATATTTTCACATAGAACCTTGATGTACAAGTTTTCCATATCATGATTTATGGAATAAGATTGTGGTTCTTAATTATTAATTGGGAGAAATCAACCCTAGTGATTATTTCATGACTTTCATGATTTTTTTCATCATATCATGGGGATTGGGGAAGCCCCTTGAGTTTATCATTGGCTGGATTAGGTTCCCAATTTAGTAGTTAACCCAAGATTTTTTGTGAGATCATGTGTTTCTTGTACTACATAATGTGTAGTTATATTTTATTCCCATGTCTAATTTCTTTCATTTAAATTCTATGTTGAATGAAATGGGTAGTGGGTTTACACATGTTTCCCCTCATTTTAATTGTTTTACCCAATATTTATAGAATGGTAGATCTTATATTCTATTTCAACATAGTGGTACAACACCACTTGATCTGCTATCTCCTAATTGAGACAATGAAAATCCATTCCATTTTTAACATAAAACCCTCCTTAAAATTTCAAGAATAATGGAAATATACATCTCTGTTTAAATCTCCTACACTCTTACTCCCTTAGGTAATTCATTAAATCTTGTTATAAAGATCCCTATGTAAGTATGATGGAACAAAATACGTCCTCATATCTAACTTCATCTCTTCACATGTATGGATTTGGAATCCATTAAATTGACCTGATTACTTTTCTAACTCATACCACCAAATAAGATCATAATCCAAAAAAATATAGGGAAGAAAGATTTAGTTTTTTATCCTCAAAATATGAAAATAAGGTGAATACAAGGTCGATGTGCATATAATACTCCTAGTACACTTTCATATCCCTTTTCCCTTGATATGAGGGTATTTTTACCTTTATTCCACCAAGAACATCCGCATCTCGTGGTATCATGTTTCCCCATTAGGATATTGAAATAATATTCTTCTTTGTGGGACATACATGAAATAATCATAAAAATTTAAAATTGCATCCTCTATAATGTGGTGGTGATGTGGTTCTAGATAAAACTATGGGTTACCATGGATCTGTAAAGATCTGGAAGTTTGAAGGAAAATTTTTTCTTAATTTATTTGGAATTTTACAAGTCTGTAGCTTCTGAGGGCACTCGATTCCAAGGCCCGGTGTCCCCGAAATCAATTTCTGAAGCTTAGCTCGGGTACGTTCAGTGAACGAACAATCAGGTTTTTCTATCTTTTGAACTGGCACTCGGAATTGAAATTTGAGGGCACTAATGAACTCGCAGCGCTGGTGTTCGCTTAAGGGGACCTTTACCGTAGTTGCATTTTGATGGGAGAAGAGGTTAATTTTCGGTTGTTTTAAGGAATAAATAAAAATATGTGTTTGATATTATTTGTTTGTGGGGGGTGTTTATTATCCCACAAAAGGGGAGTTAGAGATGGGCCTACACCCACCTAACCTCCCAAGGTAAAATTTAGTGTGGTGGGGCCCACACAAGACCCTAACTCCTCACCTCCCCCTCAACTCCCTAAAACCCCTTTATCACCCATTAAATTAATTTGTAAACTCTTCTTTAATTATGTAGCCTCTCCACCTTCCTCTCCTCCATTAAATTTTTCTAACACACATAATTAATGATTTGATTCTTTGAATTAATTTGAAATGGATGGCATTTCTTTCAATTGGGAGAAGGCTATTATAATATTTGCCTTGGAAAATAATTTGGTGGGGGAACCACTGAAGAAATTAGAGGAGCTTCGTTCTCCATCCCTCCGACCTAGAACGACACTCTCCTCCATGAAGAACGACAACGCACCTTCTATTCTTTTCACCGTAACAAGAGTGGAGATGTCACATCTTTGGGTACACTCCGATAATGACATAATCGACACCGTCATCCACAATGCTCGGCTACCACGAATCTTTCTCGAGGTAGGGGAATCAGGTTCAATTTTTAATGGATTAAAATTGTGCTTCGTTTTTCGTTGAACATCTTGCTTGTCCAACCTATTGTTGTAGATTAACGCGGAAGGCGCGGGTCAACCGAACATGGCCCGACGACCCTCCGTTTGATCTTGTTTATTTTTCTTGGAATCGGCGGATGAAGCACGGTGATGTTGATCCGTGCTGGGAACGCAGCGGAGTAAGCTAGCGCCGTCACACAGGCAATGTGGGAGAAATCGGGGCCCGCTTTGCGGGCCGCTTCAGCGGAAGAACCGGTCGGCCCATCGGCGGGCCGGGCGAAGGGGAGTCGCGGTGCCAGGAGGGCGTCGTGCTGAAGAACTGGTTGGGTGGATCAGAGTCGCGGTGCCCGGAGGTCGCCGTGCTAGAGAACCCGAGGCCCACCGTGCGTGCCGCTTGCGCCAGAAGGTCGGTCGGCCTAGACGGCCGGTTTGGGGAGGGTGGTGCCGCATGGCGCCGCCGGTTCGGGCAGTCAAGGGGTCGCGCCCCCTCGGACCACTCGGCCTTCGGGCCGAGCCAGCGGGGCTGCACGCCTGGCCGGGTTGAGATCATCCAGGCAGCGTCGGGCCGGGCTGAGCTGGGCCGCACCAGGCCGGGTCGAGCCGGGCCGCGCCAGGCCGGGCCAGGCCGTGCCTTGTCGGGTCGCGCCGGGCTAGGCCGGGCCTCCCCTCGCCGGGTCGGGTTGTGCCCCACCGGGACAGGCAGGGCCACGCCACTTCGGGTCGGGCCATGCATTTCAACGGGCTGGTCCAACCCCCTGTCGGGTCAGACCCGCGAACTCTGGGTTGACCTGACCCGTCAGCCCACCGGGCTTAACGGGTCAGGCCCGTTTTCACTTAAACATGAATAACATGAAAACTGCGTGTCCGATTGATGCACCATTTGCGGCATTAGGACCCTCGTGATGAGGTGGTCCTTTTTCATTACTCTAACTGAGTTTTGGACGACTTTGGAAAATGGCCGGGTTTGGAATGAGCGAAATTCCAACCGGGCCCTCAGAGTAGAAACACTTATAACTAGAGAACCTAACGTCTGATTGATGTGTCATCCACTATGTTGGATTCCTTTTGATGAGATGGTTCTTTTGGCATACTTCACCTAAATTTTGGATGCAGTTGGAGTATGGTCGGGTTGGATTGTACCCAAAATCCAACCAGGCCCTAGGAACGGAAATACTAATAACTCACAGATCGGGAGTCCAATTGACGCATCGTTTGTTGCGTTGAGACCCCTATGACGAGGCGTTCTTTTGAGATACTTCCACGTGAGATTACATGACACTTGGAAGTATCGACCGGTAGCTCGTGGAGCAGATCCTCCCGGTGACGAGCGTTCGGAGTGCGGAGACCTAGTAGCTATCTCAAACCTGATGACTGTTTGTTTGATTCATTTTGGAGTGACTTGAATAGCCCAATGTGGAGCACTGTTGTGTTGGGGTGGTAGAACCATGGCGGAGGAGCACTACTTTGTGAGGTGGCAGAACTATGGTACTTGACAGAAGGATTACCTCTGTAGGCTATTAGGGGGAGCGCTACTATGTTGGGGCGGCATACCCATGGTGGGGAGCACTACTTTGTTGGGGTGGAAGATCTGCGGTACTCGATAGGAGGAGTATCTCATTAGTCTAAGGTTAGTGAGAAACACCTCAGAGTCACGACAGGACCACTGTACTCTACAGAGGAGGAGCTCTTCAGCAGTTGTGGTTTCGATATCATTAATGAAAATCCTGGTTTGAGCTGAGTCAATGACCTTTGTGTTACCTCATGATTGAGATGGGTTACTTGATAACTTAGGTATATGTATGGGAATATACCTAAGTAAAGGTTATATGTTGATATCTTTCTTTGTGTTTTATCCTTGTTGGATTTAGTGAGACCTTTAGGGTATCTGGGTCCCTACTGAGTATCGTTATACTCACCCCTGCACAGGCTATGCCCGTACCTCATTGTGTTGGATACAGACGACGGACAGCATTGACGGAGGCTGAGTGTACAAGGACTGGATGGCACCTGGAGGTGGACCTCATGACGAGTCGGTACCCGGAGGTGGACCACACGATTTTTCGGTACCCGGAGGAGGTTGATGGACAAGGGCGCTGAGGAGCTGCACTATCTGTACCTACCCTTCAGGTAGGATATGTGGCAGACGATCCAGGAGCTACTTGTCACCTTCCAACTGTTTTGTCTTTTAACTTGTACTTTACAGTTGGGCTTGTATTTCCATCCCCTTTGTATTTTCAGCACACTTTTTATAATTTTTTACTTAGTGTTTTCTTCCACTTGTACTCTGGTTGATTGTGTTTACGTTTTATAAATGAAATGCCTTTCACGGTTATAGGGATTTACGCCTTTCAGTGCTAGTCACCAGCCTCTGGCCTATGGAAGGCAGGCTTGGGGTAGTCACAGCACGGGCCCCGAGGACGGGTCGTAGCAGGATCATCCTTAGGTTTATCTGAGTCACTATATAATCAACATAATACTAAAGTACCTTGAATATCCTATCAAAGATTTTATCCAAAGGGATTACCAAATCTTATAATTGGAGTTTCAACCCTTCCAATATTACTGATATACTTTGGATTTATCCATATCTTTCATTAGTTAATCTATTCCCATTATCTTCCCCCATTACTATTTTATAAGAACATGTATATGCACAACAAGATACACACTCACACATAAATATAATGAAACACACTCACAAAGATACACACACTCACACAATGATAAACACTCACACACACAATATACAACATAATAATATATACACACACATGATTGAAGATGAACACATAAACATATACACCTAAATATATACACACACCCACACAAAAATACAAAATATTTTTTCTCAAATTCTCCCTAATTTTATAACTTAAATCATATCCCAAGTTATTGTTAAATTTAACACCTAATTTGTTGACATCATGTGCCAACAATTCATACCCAACCATGATAGTGTTGGTGGATGGATTAGTACAAACTTTTTTAACTGAAAATGGATACTAGATGTTAAAATGGGTATAAAGTAAGTGAAAAAAAATATATAAATGGTGGAAAAGGGTGGATGAGTGTAATATATAGAATTTTTCTAAGTAATTATGAAAGATAAAAGTTTATTAATAATAACATTCAAATAGAAAAAATATATTTGTAAATAGAAAATTAATATAAATATGGTTTAATATTTGGGAAAATTTGATGGTGATGATAATGTAAATCCTAAAGGGATGTAAATGATTCCTCAATACATTTTTTTAGTCTCCCAAAAAATATTTTTTGTTAACTAAGAAAAACACAAAAAATAAAATTGTTGTGATAAATGATTTTATTGAAGAAAAAAATCATATAGAGGAAATTTAAATGGAAATAAATATATATGAAATTATGGCTCAATATAAAAAAATAAATATTTCATAATAAGGCCCAAATTATTAAGACATAAAAATTATTTTTTAGTGTTTGGATAATATGTAAAATATAGAAATTATAATATATAGAAGTGATCAAAATAAAATAATAGGTGTTTATTTTTTCAATTGAATCTTTGATACACATGGATATAAGATTATTGGTATGTCTTGGTCATCATAGTGTGGGAAATGGATAAAGGATATAGTTTGGGTATTTTTAAGGGTAGTGGGAATTGATTGTGGTTTAGTAGAAGAAATTATTCAGCCTATTTTATATAGATTATGACCTACTACATAGGTGACATTCTAAAAGGAGGGATGTATTAAAAAATACATGGAACAATACACTTTGATTTAGGTATACATAAGGGGTTTTTTAGTTTTGTATTACCTATATTAATTTTATATTAAAAACATAAGAATACATGAGGGAAAATAATGGCAATAAAGATCCACACAATTTAGAGAAAAAAACTCATGGTTTTTCATTAATGCATCATTAATAATTTTTAAATTACATTATTGTTTATATTTATATCTATGGGGTGATACAAAGGTCACATGTCTAATTTATATAGTAAGAAAATACAAATACAACATTGTCCCCTAAATGTAAAAAATAAAATGTCTGATAAAGTGTTTCTAGAAAAGTAACACAAAATTTTTTGCCCATATCCTACCAAACACGAATTTGATTACATGACCCAATAAATTTAAATATTTTTTACCCAAATATAATTTTTTATAATCATTATAAGGTCTAGGATTCTAAATTTCTTACAATCTTTAGGGTTTATCTTCATAAATCATATCTGGGCCTTGGTGATAGTGATAATAAGATCATTTCTTCCCTCAATAAAAGTGGACATATATTGGTCTATTAGTAATTTAAGATATATCCCATTATATTTTGAAACCTCTTATTTTATCCTCTTGGTAGTGGGATATGAAACTCAAAGTCCTCTACTCATAAACTCATGTTAACTTTATTAGATTGGTTCTCATCACTTGCTAACTTTATTTAAAGGATTAAGAGTAAGATATCTAATTAAGGGTATATTAATATCCTTTATAAGTTTAAAAGTTAAATAAGTATTATTTTAAAAAAAATTTAAAATGGAAATATAGTTAATAAAGACCAAAATAAAGTGGATATTAAGTTAATGGGACTGTTAGAATTATTACACCCTAATTTTTGTATCCAAATTAGAGATTAATCAATAATATAAGATACATATTTCATAACATTCATAGATGAGTTTTTATTTATAATGACTAGTTTTATTTTTATGAAGAATAATTTACATGGACTTTAAAATATTTGATGTTTAGAAAACATGTTGAAAAATAAATGGATATATTTTTCAATAAACAATGTACAAACAAAAGAAAATAGTTTAAGCATAATTACCTTGAGTCTCATGAAATATATAAGCGAATAAAATAAGAATATAGTTCCCCATAAAATTTTCATTGGAATTTAGTGGCTCATAGAAAGAATATAAGTCTTATTGAAATGGTAAATACATGTTTACTAAGTTTGTAATCATATAATATCATTAGAGATATATTCTATCAACTATTGTTCATATAATGTGATAAATGGTTTCCTATTGAATTTTTTTCCATGAAAAGTCAACTTGATTGTGATTTTAAGTTTCATTTATAGTATAGGGAAGACCGTAGGTCATATCTAAAGGAGTGTTGGTGGTTTATAGTGTGAATTTTTAATAAAAAACAAGAGGTAGTGGTTTGGAAAAAACTATTTAAGAAAATCAACTGATTTAAAGAGTCTAATAGTTGATAAATAAAGGTGGTGTTTTAGAATTATGATATATGGGTATCATTTTATGTTCACTAAATATCATGGATATTTCATTTTTTTGAAAATATTCAGGTGGTTTTGTTTAATTATTTGGTTGAGTATTGTCAAGATCGTGATTCCTCTCTTGCCTCTTAAATCATTTCACAAACTACCAACCCTTGACATGAAAATCATGTGGTCAAGGATTGGACCTCAAGAAGAGAGTGAATGATAAAAAATAAAACTACTATCTTATGTATGTCTGAGAGAAATAGGATGCATGTGATTCCCAATCAGAATAACTCAAGATCCCCACTTAAAATCCCAACCCAATCAGTGTTGACATAAAAAGTGTTCACTTAATTATAAAAAATGCATTTAGAGGAGGATCACGTCATGGTTAAAAATAAGTAAAATATTTAACACACAAATATCACAAAACTAGTAAAATAAAAAGTTATGAAACTCCCTCCAAAGTATTTGTAGATCTCTCAAAATGAATTTCCACAGTTTATCTCACCATCAAGATGAGGAGGAGGCTTAGGTGGAACCTGACCTTCATCCATGATCCTCCTTTGAAGATAGGTTCCTAAATAACTATTAGGATCAGCAGAGGAATCCTTTGGGTATCCAAAATACCATATCTTTACCTCCTAGCCAAAATTTCCAATGAAGATTCTTAGGTACCATTTTATAGGAAAAATTGAAAGGTTATTTTGGACACACATATTTCTTAAAACTACTTAGACCATGGTTTCAGATGGGTATAAAGCCATATATATATATATATTAAAAAAACTAAAAAACCGTTTCACCACCTCTTTAATATCTCCACTGAAATTTTGCGTTCATTTAGACACCTATATCTTAAAATATGGACATATCACAACACACTAATTTTGACTTCGTGCAAATTCAGTGTGCTGGATAGATCAGTCTGGATGGGTCACTAGATGGAAAAATGAGACTTGGGTTTCTTCATATGAAATCTATCTCATATACGTTCGGATTTTAAAAAAATATATAATCCCATTTTGATTCATGGTTTAGTAGTAGTGTGTGGTTGATTCCACTGGTGTTCTTGGATCCTATGTAGTTTGGCTCATTTTTCTTGAACTTCTTCATGGGTCCTCCAAATCACCTCCACATTCAGTGAAATTATCAAAACAAGAAACATTTCCCTTTTTAATAGTGATAAACACAAAATAATTGAATCAAACATGAAGTTAATTTTGTTATTATTTTTAAAATTTTCAATACAAAACTAGTTTAGCACAGTGGTGTAAGGGTGAAAATGAAACGGTGAATCATGGTGCGGTCACCCATCACATGATTTCTATCATGTTCTGTGAGCCTCTAACCTTTCTATTACCATGAGGGTTTTAACATAAATTGATACCTGTTGTTTTTAGTTGAAATAAATTATGGTACATTCAATGATATCATCTACAGGTAAAAGGTTTTATATTGGATTCTCTAAATAGATCTACTGTGATTTATAAATCGTTCAACATCTCTTGTGATTTGATATTGTGTTCCTAGGTGATTATAAAATATTAAGAATTTTTTAATGGTTTTTATGATATCCTAGAAAAAGGAATAAACTATTTATCATGGAATTGATACCAAGTATTAGTTATATATCACACATTTATTTATTATTTCATTTTCAACCATGAATTTTATGGAGTAGGGAGTGTCTAATTTTTTACTTTTCTATCAAACATAAAATTAATAATTTTTAGAGAAAATTTTCAACTATTATGATCATGTTTTCACCAGTTAATATTTATAGATATATATTAAGGGATTTATAGGCTGATGATTTTTAATTTGGATAGTTTTTTATTTTATAGATCTAAGTTTCCTTCTCTTTATTTGGGATTATTTTAGTGATCTCTCTACAACTTGTGTCAACTTTTTTATCCCTATATGACTGATTCCTACTTGATTATATAGGTATTAGTGACAATTCCATCAATGGTATATATATTCATTTTGGTTTTAACCCATTTCAACCACTAATAATAGGTACCTGTAGTAGGTTTTAGGTTTCTAATTTTTGTTTTCATCATAATGACATGTCCCTATTAATGTTTCCCCTCTGCTCTATATCAATGAGGTTGTGTATTTCTATATATATATAAGTTTTATGGTCTTTGTTTTACCTCTAATGATGGTGGAACACAATGTGTTATTAATTATTTTTGGTTGTTCCTTCCATGGGGGAGGGTCCAATAATGACCATTATTCCATCTCTCATTGAGTTGGACCCTCCTATGGTGGTGTTGATATTTTGTTTGTCCCTTATATGGTTTTTTACCTCTACAGAAAATTAGTGTATCCCTACAATATAATTTAGTTAAGTGATCTCTAATAAAAAAAATTGATTATTCAAACAGAGTGATCCCTTCTTTACCCCTTAAGGTGGGGTTTGCAATAGAGAAAGGAACATATATATATGAGTTATCCTTTCAAAAAAAGTTGTTTTACACTTTTAGTATTTTGGTTCGTGGTACATATGAGTGTTCCCCAACTCTAACTTTATTGGTGTTTAGGGGTCCCCTCTTTTGTCGGTAAAACATTTTCATTATTCCATCTTCAATAGTGATGGACCCTACTTTATAAATGTTTTATTTGAATGGTACTTCTATAGAAGGGACATAATTATTCTATCTAGTAATATTAATCCTTGAATCAACTCAGGTGGTGATGGAAATTTCAGTTGTGAAATTAATCTTTAGATTGATTATTACATGGTGTTTATCCCCTGTCACAACATTAGTGAATCCTAATATTGGTTTTTCAGTTGGGTGGTCTTTAATGTCATGTTACAGTCTAGTTCCCAATGTGATTTACTAATTCCACTATTTTATTCAAGAGGCTATAACTTTTAATGGGTTTCTATCATTTTTCTTTATCCCGTTGTGTTTTTAGTTGGACTTCATGTCTATATAGGTTTTTATCCCTCTATTAAACTTTTTAACCTTTTAAAAAATAATAAAAATTGAATTTAGATAATTTTATTAATACTTAAAATATATTATTTATTAGAACAGATTTAAAAATGAATAATTATGAAGTTAAAAAATACCATAATTCAATTAATTTACATTAAATAGAATTTTATATCAAATTAATCTCAAAGATAAATATTTGGGAAGAATGATGAAAATGATAATGAAGGTGAATTGATAAGACATATTTTCAGATGTCAAAATAAAATATTATAGAAAGTTTTCGAACATTAAGATTCCAAAATATTGAAAACAATATTATAATGAGTATATATAATATTGAATATGATGATATTTTAGAACCTAATTGTAGATAAATTTCAAAGATTATTCTATAATATGGTTCTAAGTATAAAAAATTTATTGTTATGTAAATTTAGTGTGTAAATTGATTAGAATATTTCATGTAAAAACTCAAAAAAAATAGAACAAATTTTAAACACATAGTGAATATTAAAATAAAATTGGAGATCATAACACTATAATGTATACTAGTATGAGACTATAATTTTCTAGTCACATTGGTTTATTATCACAAGTTGAGTGATAGTTGATTGATGAAGTTATTGAAAATATGGAATGAATAACTCCCAAGAATTAAGAGCTAGATACAATTGATAAAAATTCTACTTAGGATAATTTATCTGGACTAAAATGGAATAATATAATTGGAAAAATAGATATTATGAAATAAACCAAATAAAAATGGTGAGTCTAGAAATAATTCCAGATTGTTATGTAATGGGTATTTTCAAGTGGGAGGAATAAATTGTTAGGAAACATTTTATTTTATTTTAAGACAAGCGACTATTTAAAAAATACAAAAGAGGCCTAGAGGAATTATAAAGTGTACCAAATTGATGTTAAATGTACTTTCATATATTTTGATTCAAAATAATAATTATCTTTTAATAAATTAGGTAAATTACTTTTTCTTAAGATGTATCAAAAATGAGATAATTGAAGAAAGCATTATATGCATTGAAACAAAAATAAAGGGTTAGGTTCTGTAAGTTTATAAACTACTATATTATGATGAATTTAAGGAAAGAAAAATATATAAAAGAATATGTGTGTGATTTAAATGACCATAGGTACTTTGATCATAATTTTATATGGTAATGAATTGTTAATTATTGAATTTCAGGAGTAAATATGTGCGATGTTTTCTACTCAGTTAAATAACATATAAATTTCAATTTTTATGATAAAAATTTACTTTTTGGGACATATTTTTTATAAAAATAAAACAATATATTTCTATTTTTGATAAAAATGGGACATACTGTTAAATGAATTTTGAATATAATATTCCATATAGGTTTATATACCCGTGAAATGTTTTGAGAAATTATATAAAGATAATGTTAGATAATGATTGAATCAAAATAAATTTAAAAAATTCATTTGAATATTTTTGTAACATAAAAAATTATATATTCTCATTAAATATATAGTATGATTTTATTAAAAATTTAAAATTGGTCAAAAAGAATCAAATATTTTTTATAAGAATATGATTATTAAATATATAAATATTACTATGAATTATGGTTCACTTTTTGAAATAAAGGATTCAAATGAGTTGTTTCAGTCGGTGATTTTTATGATAGAAAGTCCACATATAGTGAAAACTGTTTCTTAATGAGAATGTGTGTAAGTAGGTATTGAAAAAATAAAAATATAGTTATACTTTTTATTTTAAAATTTTATTATATGATTTTTGTAAAATCCAATATAAATATTTTTTTGATTAGAATAACAACTTAAAGATTTGAATGAATTTCTGAAACTATAAATGATGATTTAATTTGATAAAAATTTAATATTAATTTTTTAAAGAAACATTTTATGTTAAATAACATTGATATCAAGTATAATTTATCAAAGAAAATGTCAGTTCCAAAATTTAAAAGTTGTAGTATGTTCCAACTAATGATCAAACAACTACTATTTTTAAAACGGCACTTTTAAAATAAAGATCCCTATAATTATTGCTGAAGATGAATTTTTATACTACCACACTCATGATGTGTGATTTTTTTACCCTTTCGTATAAATTAATTTGGATTGTTCCATTAAACAGGATAAATGGAATAAATCTAAAGTGAAATATAAAATTTTTATTATAGAAAATAGATGGATTTTAAAGATAAATTATATGTATCAAGAAAAACATAAAATATGACCAATTTTAAACAAATAAAATATATTCCATTAAAATTATATACAATTATTTAAGTATAAATATATTTGAAAAATATCACTTAATCCATAGATTCTGTGTAATTTATTTTTTGATTATAAAATGTTACGGAATGTGTTTTTTTATAAAAACAATATCATTTTATTTTGAATGGAAAAAAATTATATAAAGTTAGGATTATAGTTTTTTTCAATTGAGAAACATTTTTTTGTATTTAAAAATATTTGTCATAATTTTAAAAAAACTATACTGAAAGATTTAAATATCCATATAATTTTGATGACAATATTTTTAGATGGTTTAATTACCCATCGATTTATGATGATTTCATTATTTCTCTATAAAAAATCCAAATTTTAATCATGCAAATTTTACATTTCTAAAATTAATTTACAACACAATCATGGATGTTTTGGAAGTCTGTGTGGTAAACATTTAGTATTCTTAAAAATATCAAAAAATACTATATAAAAAAGGTACTACTTGTAAATGTGGTATATAAAAATAACATAAAAAATAATTATAATTTAGTATATAAATAATTTTTAATTATGTGTGGTTACACTCATATAATGTAAATTTATATTAATTATAAATGCATTATATAAATATTATCAAAAATTAAAGATTAAATATAAATAAAACTAGATAAAACCATCAAAAAAGTTTTATAATATATTCAACATCATAAT